>OY757018.1:139434384-140886808 GCA_963580285.1 Lucinisca nassula | reverse complement strand
TCTCTGGTCTAACCGACCGGAGTCCAACCGCTGGTTTTCTTTTGCTCCAGCATTTCAGTTATCTCATGCTGTCCTCATCGTTGTTTCATCTCAATATTCTTTTGATTTTTTATGTTCTCTGAGATAATGCGCTGATGAGTTAGAAATCGATTTAAGCCCTCGCCACTGACTTTGTAAAGTATTGCGACCACCCTAGCGTTCACCCTAATGGTCAAGTTTATTTCTCAAGAACTATAAGAGCTTCGTTAATGACACTTGGTACAAACTTGTATCTCGGTATAGGAACTGAAATGCAAGCATCAATATTTGATGGTTCACTGACTTTGTAAAATATTGCGACTACCCTAGCGTTCACTCTAATGGTCAAGTTTATTTCTCAAGAACTGTAAGAGCTGCATTAATGATACTTGGTACAAACTTGTATCTGCGGATGGCAACTGAAATGCAAGCATCCATATTTGACATTGACCTACATTTTATGGTTCGCTGACTTTGTAAAATATTGCGACCACCCCAGCGGTTACCCTAATGGTCATGTTTATTTCTCAAGAACTATAAGAGCTTCATTAATGATACTTGGTACTGTAACACTCGCGTGTACCTCACTACAAGGTATCACCAGTGTACAACTGTGAAGACCTCTAATGTACTGGTTGGAATGTAGCACTAAGAATGATTCCTTTAACTCATTTTAATATTTTATTTCAACACACACAAGAATATAAATCTATTTTACTGGCTGAGACACCTTAAACTTAAATATATTCTGTTCAAGAGGGGCCCAGTGTGGCTTCAGCTAGACTAAGTGGGTGGGGAACTCCTTCCGAAAGGTTGTTATTATTTAAATAAATGAATATTACGGAGATTATTCTGTGCTTCACCAGTGGATAATTTCTGGGTGTATTTTAGAAGTCGTTGGAATCTTCTGCTGTAATTTTATATGAACAAGTTTAGTTTCAATGGAGTTCTGTCTCAATTTCGGTCGGATGCTAAAACAAACGAACAGACGGCTTTCCTAGAGAGTTTTCCGGGGACACAACCGAAGTTCGGTTGGCCCGTGAGCGTTTATATACCCTCGGGGAATTTCGGTCAAGACGACCGGTTTCGGTCATTTCGGACCGAATATCGGTCAATGTCAAGGTTCCGGAAGTAATGAAAGCCGAGTTTCGGTCGCATGAATGGATACTTGTAAATAAACACCGATTCGAGATGATTTCAAGCGAGAACGAAGTAATTACACTTGACACAGGATGAAAGAAGGAAGGTATGACAATATTTCCAGTTGTGCTACACGGCACAAAAGGGCTAACGTCCAGCAACAACCGGAAATGTATCAAAATCATCTCGAACATGTGTGTATAATAGAGGGCTAGATAAGCCGTGATTTTAGATGCGACCGAAACTCCAAATAACAAGATTTAAAGACCCCTAGCCTTGCTACACTACTCCCCCCTTCGACCAAAGTTCGTCCTCGAACTTCAAGAACTACAGACATAATAAAATCGCATATAAGACATTAAATGTGATCATATTTTTTCTCTAGATTGAATATTTATAGGTTAGAAATAATTTAAATCCAAATCCTTAACTGGATTGATATTTAACCTACAACGTGAATGACCAAACATGTATGGTTGGTAACATGTAAGAAAATGATTCTGTGAAACATCTTAATTTGAAAATTCACTTGTATTAAGTATGAATTTAAAGTAGAAACAATAAATTAATTATGAGGTGGATACCACTTCTGACACCAAAATATCTCTATTAACTCATTAAATTGTTTCACATTTTGCAACTGCATTTTCCATTTGTCGATACAACTACTGTCATATTGTAAAGGTGTCTGTGTCACACATGCAGAATCATCCAACTTACAAAGTAAGAATTAAGTAAATCCATGAATTACCAACACAATCAAAATGATATCAATGCTGCAATCCAGGAATCATTACTATATTTTCTGTTGAAAAAGCTAATACTGCATTTAATTGAAACATTCCACATAATGCAGTCTCTTATTTTACTGCAAGTGTGACACAATCTCAGCAAGTATAATAATTAACAACAATAATCTTATATCACAGTCATTCTTCCACTCTCAACCATTTGCATTTATTTAGCTTAAAAGGTTGCCAGGATTTCGATTAAGTTATAACACGTGAAATTTCCCACTCATAAGCAGTCTTAAAATTGGAATGATCAATTCAAAGAAACATATTAATCTGAAGAAAAATGGAAAAATTCCACTATACCTCATTAATTCTTCAAATAAACTACAATAACTCTGTTACACCACCGTGGTGTAGTGATTCTGCTAATCCTCATAAATGAGTGGTCATGGGTTCAATACCAGACATCCCAGACCTCCGGATGAATCCTTAAACCGGAATACTGTCTCCTTATGACCTTAGCTGTTGGTGGGATGTAAACTCAACACTCACTCCCTAGAAGGATCTGTGCCAGATATTATGCCTATAACAAATGACTATGTTGGAATTTGGGCCTAGTTTTCATTTTCTTTACTAACTTTGGTAACTGAAAGCAGTACGATGAATTTTACAACCAAAAGGAGGGGTTATGGACATTGAAGTGGATGGAGGCTTTGATAACATGAAGAGCATCAGCTGGGACAGGTAAATATGCCAATCAGTAGTAAAGAATTAATCAACTACAGAGAATATAATATTAGGTGTAGGCCAGAGTAGGCACAACATCAAGCTACAGAATCGCAATCACACAAGGAGCGTATTAGGTTTCTGCATTATGATAAGAAAACTAATCTGGCAACCTGACATATGAGTTAATGTGATCAGACATGTTCCAATCATACAAGCACGGGCACTCAACCATATTTAACACGTACATTAGATTCATATACATGCATTTATAGTCAAGTAAATAATCTAGTCTGTGTGCAAAATTGATCATTTGTCTTCTGTAGTTGGAGGACTCAACCACAAAAGCAAACCAGGATAAATCTGGTTCTATGTCAAACACAAGCCGTCAAGTGTTTGCACAGAATCAAACTTATTCTAAAAACACAGACATAATATAGCTGATATAGCTATCTCTTTGTCCTAACATATGACAAGTTACATTTTTTAGCAGCTGCTATGACTACATTGTGAGAATGTAATAGTGGACTAAATAAAATGAATAAAGGTGCTAAATTTAAATATCCCTGAGATTAGCCTCTTAAAACAACACACAACAATCGATGGCTAGATACAATTATCAGTTAATCCTAGGATGATGAATCCATGAGCTACTCATGTAGTTATCTGAAATGAATATTTGAGATGAAAATAAATTAATGTGAATTTTTTTATGGTGGATGGAAACTATTTAATGAAATATGATTTTGATGGTAAAAAACAATGATTATCATTTTGAAATAACTATTTAGACGGTGAGAAAATAGCATTAGTTCTAAAGTGAACCCATTAGTTTCACAGAAAATATCCTCCCTTGATAACCGGTTACAATTTTAGATATACTTGACTAGAATTTCAGTAATATAAATATGTAATAATATATGAAAAATGACTACTATTTTATGGCACTGGCAAGATCGGGCCACAATTTCATCGCTAAAGGCACTTAATCTTAGACAGTAGGACACACCGTGTGTTCATAATTGTCCCATCGCCCCCTGTGATATACTGGCTATAGCAGATCAAAGGCGGCCTTTAATATGGTGATTAGTAGCTCCTGTTGAATCCCCTGACTGAGGCGCTAAAGAGAAAAATCAATAAGGTACACTGAAGTTAACAGATAGTCAAGCATTGATTTTCCCAAAGAAGGCCCCTTACCTGTTGCAGGCAGAGGACTTCTCTTTAGACAGCACTGAGAGATACATAATGTTATGTAATGAAATGATAGGCCTCAATAATCAAGAATAAATGCCTTTAAACAACAATAATATCTATACATAACTTGAGATCAAAATTGTCACAAGCAGCTGCTCCAACTACAACAGCAAATAATGTACAGTATCTCTCCAAGCACAAGTGGAGAAAAATACAATGACAGATAAGTACACCAATATACAGGCACCTCCTCTATGCTGTTTAAAATGTCAAATTAAAACTTTGAAAGTCTTACATTATTTTGGAAAAACACGCCATTTACTATTCAATGCAGCTAAAGATTCTGCTTATGAAATGAACTGAGTTATACACTCATCACTTTACCTTACATATGTATGCAATATGACTAACTGTGCCTATAATCCATGAAAATTTCTCTAGATATTGAATTCTGCTTTACATCATAGAATATCTAGTGAAGAGCCTTTAATTTTCTTGACAAACACTATCTTTAATAATATGTTTTTTTTTAGACTGTGGTACAAAGGCATAAGATGTCAGCCTTAAATTTCATAAGAAATACATGTAGCCGAAAATACTGGTACCTGCAGTTGTTCATGAAATCTGAAATCTTGGGAGTACAAAATACCTGTATATGTAGGTTTACAAAATCTTAACCTAACAAAATCTCAAGCACATATATTTCCTTATTCCGAAAACTATGTTTAATTCCAGCAACTACATGTAATTGTATCGATTCCTGATCATTGCCTTCATTTTATTTTACATGACCTGCTGCCGCCGTAAATGGAGGAATGGAGAAGAGAGAAAGGATTATGTGCAGGTAGAAGTTATTACATTAACAGTAATACATCATGCTGATCCTCCAGCTGTACGGACAGTCCACACGCGCTGGAAATCAGCACAACAAAAATAATAGGAAGAATTAATTTAATTAAATGAAGCAAGGAGACAGACTGATGATGGGACAGTACTGAGGTGTTAAAATGTGGAACATTATAGTTTTCTTAATTTAGATGATAAATACAATCCAATATGTGCTACACTAATTTTCTGATCCTCCACAAGTAAAGGTACGTCCACATCCGGAACAGTCAGCGGAACATCTTGATGAAAAATCCCTCTGTGTCGATGTTGTAGAGTACCTGCTTGTTTTTGGCTTTGGTGTAAATGTTGTTGTGATCTTGTAAAAGAAAGTATCAGTCTTCACTTCTTCAGTCTTTGTTAAGATGTATCCGTCGTCGCAGTACGAAATAGACTTTGGCTGAATCCCAATCTGCAGTGCTCTTTTTCTTATAGCTGAAGCATACTTGGAGTCATGGTCTGGGAGGAAAGAAGATGGAGCCCCGGCAAATAGCGTCCTAGGGTCATGTAGCAAATATGCATAACGGTCTCTTACTAGTTCAAGAGGTATCTTTCGAGGTGGAAACATTGGTTTTTCTAGACTGTGTGATGATGGCTGGTACTCCGGAGCTTCCGCTTCCCCTGATGGTGAGTAGGCTGGCATGGAAGGAGAATACAGTATAGTTGTAGAATTATGATGTCCAGGGCCTTTGCTCTTTGTAAGCTGTTTGAAAGTTGAGTGAGTCTTCTGTCGTTTTGAAAAATGTTGAGTTGATGAATGATTGACTTTCCTCTTTCGCCTAGTTTTACTGTTAGGATATTCATAGGAATCAGAGTTGTCACTGTAAGAACAAGAAGTCCTGGAACATGAAACCGAGGAACTAGATGTTGAGTGAGAGTCAGAGTCTTCAGATTCTAGAGTCCTGATGTTGGTAGGGGTAGCTGGTGGTTCTGGTACCCGCGGTGTCTCTGTGTCATTTGGATTGACTCCTGGGTTTGGATTCTGTGGGGTCTCTCTGTCATGTGGACTGGCTGTAGAATCTTGGTTCTGTGGTGTGTTTGCAGCGTGTGGCAAAGTGTTGTGCTGTGTAGTGTATTTAACTGTGGTTAAATCTAATGGAGTAGCAGTTGATGTCATATTTTTCTGTACACTGTGTGTCTTTGGCAAAGATAAGTCAAGGGCAAAATATGTTGGCATTTCTTCTGTCTGGATTCTGACTGTCTTGGCATTGGTGGTAGTGGTTGTAGCAGTTCCTGTTGCGTGTGATACTTCCGTCAAGTGCGTACGGCAAGGTAGGGTAAGGTCCAAGACTTGAAGCTTTTGGTTTTCTGTGTTAACTTGTTGAGTTGTAACCTGTTCTCGATACTGTGGTGTCTCTGTGATATGTGGAGTGGCAGACAGTGCTGGCTGTAGTGATGTTTCGGTTGCATGTTGAATGGTTAACTGATCCCGCTGTTGTTTTATCTCAGTGCGGTGTTGAGTGGTGGATTCGTCTTGATTTAGTGTCGCCATATCAGACTGATCTTCATGTTGTGTTGCCCCCATGTGAATGGCTGGCTGTGTCTGAAGCTGTGTGTTCTGTGTGTTAATGGCTGATTGTTCAGAATGTTGTGTTGTCTGTGTGAGAACGGCTGATGGTTCCTGATGTTGTGCAGTCCCTGTGTGAATGGTTGATTGTGTCTGAAGTTGTGCTGTCTCTGTGTGAATGGGTGGTTGTCCCTGATGCTTTGCTGTCTCTGTATGAATGGCTGATTCTTCCTGGTGTTGTGTTGTTTCTGTGTGAATGGCTGATTGTTCGTGATGTTGTGCTGTCTCTGTGTGAATGGTTGATTGTTCCTGATGTTTTGCTGTCTCCGTATGAATGGCTGATTCTTCCTGGTGTTGTGTTGTTTCTGTGTGAATGGCTGATTGTGTTTGATGTTGCGCTGTCTCTGTGTGAATTGCTGATTGTTCCTGATGTTGTGTTGTCTCTGTGTGAATGGGTGATTGATCCTGATGTTTTGCTGTCTCCGTATGAATGGCTGATTCTTCCTGGTGTTGTGTTGTTTCTGTGTGAATGGCTGATTGTGTTTGATGTTGCGCTGTCTCTGTGTGAATTGCTGATTGTTCCTGATGTTGTGTTGTCTCTGTGTGAATGGGTGATTGATCCTGATGTTTTGCTGTCTCCGTATGAATGGCTGATTCTTCCTGGTGTTGTGTTGTTTCTGTGTGAATGGCTGATTGTGTTTGATGTTGCGCTGTCTCTGTGTGAATTGCTGATTGTTCCTGATGTTGTGTTGTCTCTGTGTGAATGGGTGATTGATCTTGTATTAGTTCATTTGAAAGTGGTGTAAGGGTAGGATTAGCAGGCACTATCCAAAACGATCTTCCACTGTTATCAAGTAGTGTCACCTTACTTCCGTCTAGTCCAGGTAGAGTGCATACAACATTCTGATTCTCGTCAAGTACCTTTAAAGCTGATGATCCCTGGCTGGATGATAGGCAAGTTGTGGCAGTAGTAGTAAAGTTAGAGATAGAAGAGGTAGTTGAGATAGATGACAATGAAAGTAAATTGGAAGTAGCGGCACTAGTTTCATCCAGATCTAACTGTGTAAACAGGTTCATAACATCTGGTGACTTGTCATAAAGGCTTAGGTCAGTACGGATTGGCTCAGCACATAGATCTACATCGAGCATAGGGGACGGCGGCAGGTCACTAAATTTACCCTTATCATACCTAGTTGGACTGGTTGGGGCTTGGTTATTGAAAAGTGAGTTTGTAAGCAGAGATCGCATGATAGGTGAATTTTTAGGAGACGGCAGTTTGGTTGCAGTAATAGCAGATGTTGTACTAAATGAGCTGGTAGGCTCTGAAGAAGTCACGGCTGTTGTCGAAATGGGTGGTGTTTGGCGAGTTGCTTGATCTGTTGTAGTCTTTGTGGTAGTTCCCTGAGTAGCTTGGTGTGTTCTAGTCTTGGTCGTAGTGGATGGTGTTCTGCTAGAGGCTGGATAAGTTGAATTTCTTGTTGATGTAGCAGTCATGCGACTTCTGTTTGATATCTCCTGATTGCAGGCTGGTTTGTGTTGGTACAGTATGTCTGATGTGTGGCGTCCAGTGTTGTCTGTGTAAGTAGATCTTGACTGTCTCTGGGTTCTTGGTGAGTAGCTTCTTGCCGGACGCCAGTCTCTCTCGTTTCTTGTTGACCTGCTACTATCCTGCCGAATCTCACGATGCCGTCCTTTAGCCCTGTAGGTATCTCTACTGCAGCGGGCTTCATGAGCTTTCAGATCACTTTTTCTTGACTGGGCATAGTCAATGCCACAATACTGGCAATACACTTTTGGTCCATGCCTGTCTCTGCGGTGTCTGCTCAGTTGTTCTCGCTGGGAAAAGGACACCCCACATGCATCACACCAGAAGGTAGAAATGGCCTTGCTGAAGGTAGAGTTCTGTACCACTCTTCTGTCTGACATTCTCTGTCTGAAAGTAGATATATGTAGGTCTTTGAGTGACTTCTTTTCGCTGGAATGCATGGATCAAGTGTTAGTTTTGGCGGGTCTCCCCATGCTTCATCATAGTGCAGATTATATTCTCTTTTCCTTTGGGATCATTGGGCCCATTCTGCTACATATACAGCCCTACAAACCACATTGCTGTGTATGAAGAGACTCACTAAAACCAAGTCTCCGATTTTTATTCTTCTATATGTTCTTTGTTTCCAAAGGCAACCGTTTAGTTTTTTATTTTAGATAGGACAATTCACAGTACTTGTGTATCAGTCTCATATTGAGTGAAACCATAACTACTTCATCAGTGGTTATAATTTAATGGCGTCGTCTTCTCAGTCATATTGAGACGCTCTGTCCATTTTTCTTATTAAGGATATAGCATACCAGCCAGTACCATTCTACTATAGAAGAACTTGGACAATTTACGTCATGCTGTGTAGTGTTTACATTCTTTAAGGCAGATTTTCTGTCATACTGAAATGGTGTAGTGATGGTTAAATTTTACACTGAGAACAAAACAGTGATACATTTTATTGCTGGTGTCTGTTTATCCAACATATGGAATTATTCTGTTGTGGTGTACTATTTTCCTACTTTTCTTTTTTTCAGGCATCTCTATCTCTACAACAAGATCAGAGATCTTTCGTGTTATTGTGTAGGGACCCTCCCACCGAGGTTGTAGTTTGGGGCAAATTCGCTTGGATCGAGTACATAGTCGAAGCCACACCAAGTCACCCTCATTATAAGGTATATTATGCACTCTGTGGTCATATGTTTTCTTTTGACGGTCGCTAGCTTTGATCATTTCTGTTCGCGCAAGATTGTGTACTTTCCTGAGTCTCTCCTGAAGCTCCAAAACATACTGATGGCTCTCCTTTTTGTTTTCAGAACACGGCGGGCAACAGACCAGATCAACAGGAAGAATTGCGTGACGACCAAAGAACATGGTGTATGGTGTTTGTTTGGTGCTTTCGTGGATTGATGATCTGTATGCCAGCAATAACAATGGTAAATATTCATCCCAATCTCTCTGGTTTGCACTTACATACTTGCTTAGCATGTCTTCTATAGTTCTATTGAATCTTTCTTGGATCCCATTTGTTTGAGGGTGAAAACTGGTGCTTCTTTTCTTATCAATATCTAGCAATTCACATATTTCCTTGAATAGCTTTGACTCAAATTGTTTTCCTTGGTCAGTCAGAATCTGTCGGCACAATCCATAACGTGACACAAACTCACTTATAAAAACTTTAGCTACTGTCTCAGCTTCCATGTTTTTCAAAGGAAACATTTCAATCCAGCGTGTAAATTGATCACAAATTGATAGAATATATTTGTTCTTATTTCTACTTTCAGGAAATGGTCCCAGAAGGTCGAGACACACTCGCTCCAGTGGGGTTCCTACTCTACTCTGTTTCATTGGTGCACGAGGTCGAAGCTTCGGGAGCCGTCTTGCTTGACACTTACAACAAGACCTGATCCAATTTTCAATAAATTCCTTGTACTTGTACCAATAAAATCTTGTCTTCACTTTTTCTATTGTTTTTGTGGTCGCTAGATGTCCTGATGTCAGATGATCGTGAAGTTGGCGTAACACTTCTTCACGGCAACTACAAGGCACAAGTATCTGTATGAAATGTGTATCTGTTTTTCCGTCAAAGTATTTTCTGCATAAAACACCTTTGTGCAGAACTAGCCTGGGCCACTGAGCCCAGTAAGTTTTCATCTCTTCACCCGTACCAGAAATGTCCTCCCATTCTGGCCGTTTATTATTTTCCATCCATTTATACAGGACTGATAAGATTGGGTCTAAGACCTGGGCTTCTTTCCATTTCACAAACTCTTGGTCATTTTCCCATGATATCTCACTATTTCCATCAGAACAATGTATACTTCTTATCTGTATACTAGAATCACTATGTGTCTTCAACCCAGAAGGAAAGGAATTTGTGGCCACTGAATTCCCATCCATACTTGTTGAATCTTTCACTGAGGATGTATTCTCACAAACTTTGTCCTCTTCTGTCCTTTCTTGAGTTATCTCCCTTAGACCACAATTTAACATATTCCTGTCCGTAGACTCTGCGTGCTCAAGATGTGAAATTTTGCAACACTTAATTTTCTTTTTCTGGTCTTCTTCCTCTCGTTTATCACAGTATGAACATGAGGTGCACGGACGACGCGAAAGCCCATCTGAATTTTTATTCAAACTCCCTGGTCTAAATTTTATCTCAAATCTGTACGTGCTCAATACCTCTAACCAGCGGGCAAGAATTGAGTTAGGGTTTTTAAAGTTACGGAGCCACTGTATGCTTCCATGATCAGTTCTGACTATGAAAGAGACTCCATATAGGTATTGATGAAAATGTTTCACAGCTTCAACGATTGCTAATAGCTCACGTCTTGTAACACAATATTTACGTTGTGCGTCATTCAACGATTTACTGAAATAAGCTATAACTCTTTCTTGACCATTTTGTAACTGAGACAACACCGCGCCTACGGCAACTGAGCTCGCGTCAGTGTCAAGAAAGTATTGGTCATACGTGTTTGGGTACCCTAAAATAGGTGCATTTGTAAGTAATTCTTTCAAGGTATCAAATGCTTCTTGGCATTCTGGACTCCACTCAAAAACCTGATTCTTCTTAGTCAGTTGGTGCAACGGTGCACTGATTGTGCCAAAATGTTTACAAAACCGTCTATAATAGGACGCTAAGCCTAAGAAGCTAAGTAATTCTTTGACATTTGAAGGTATGGGCCATTCTTTTACTGCTCTAATTTTATCTTCGCACGTTGCGACGCCTTCTGCTGATACTATATGGCCCAAAAACTTTACTTCTCTTTGAAGTAGATAACATTTATTTGGCCGGAATTTCAGATTCGCCTTACCAATTCTTGTGAGGACTTCATCAAGGCGTGAAATATGCTCGTTGAACGATTTGGAGAAAATGATGCAGTCATCCAAATAAACGAGACAAGATCGAAAGTTAATGCCGGTCATGATGTGTTCCATGAGTCGTTGATAAGTAGCAGGACTGTTTACCAGGCCCATCGGTAAAACTTTGAAATTGAACAGACCTTTACTACAAACGAATGCAGTTTTATCCTTATGATCTGGGTGCATCTGAAGCTGGTAAAAACCGGATGTACAATCAAGGGTGGAAAACCATGTGGCGCCATCTAAGGCGTCTAAGCATTCTTGAACGCGAGGTAGCGGGTACGAATCGGGTAAAGTCCGAAGGTTCAACTGACGATAGTCAATGCAGATACGAATACTAGAGTCCTTTTTACGAATAGGAACTAGTGGGAAAGCCCATGGGCTCTTACTTTTCTCTACTAGATTATTATCAATGAGTCGCTGTACCTCGTCTTCAACTGCTTGTTTCATTGTCATTGGAATTCGTCGTGGCGGTAATCTAACAGGCGGAGCTGTGCCGGTGTTGATTCGATGCGGAATTATTCCGCAGTTGCCAAGATCGGATTTTGATGCGGAAAAGACCTTAGAATGTTTAAATAACAGGGACTTAAGGGTGCTAGCTTCTTCGTCAGTCAAATCGCCTATACAGCTTTCATACATTTCTTGCAAATGTTCAGGAAGGGTCACATGATCAAAACTTTCGGTAGTTACAGAATAAAGCTGTTCATTGCCATTTTGTTGATCATCAGAGTTGCCCTGTTCAATAGTGACTGGGTCACAGACAGCTGCAGTCTCATTTTTGTACAGTTTTAAAGGAAAACTATTCAAGTTCAGTAAGCGCAAAGGAACCACGTCATTGTATGTATCAAATACTGTTTTGGCTACTAAAACGCCCCTTTCTGAAAGTTTATCAGAGTGTTCTTCAACCATGGCTGTCGAAAAGTGGGGTGCATGCTCGCAGAATGACGCCGGTACCACAATTTCACTGTTTGCAGGAATTTCTACAGTCTGACTAAGCGCAATCTTGAAAATCTTTGGCATTTCACTCTCTAGCCTGCATTGCATTGATTGGTCTGGAAAGCTAAGTTCTGCTTTTGAGATATTAAGAATGCATTGATGGTCATGAAGAAAATCATATCCTAGAACAAACGGTGCTTCAATTTCAGCTATTAACACTTGTTGATAATAAATCTTATCTCCTATACATAAAGGGAGACAGACGGTTCCCCTGCAGCCTACTGGACCTCCATCTGCCATCTTAAGGACACATTTTGTAGGTAACACCTTTTCTTGGGTCTCAGATGAAAGCACTTCAAACTTTTTTGGGTGTATAATACTGACTGTACTGCCCGTATCAATTAAAGCTATGAAGGGACAATTTTCAACTACAATATCTAAATACAACCCGTCTTTGGGTGGTAAAATAACATTTGGGTCGTTTCCTACAAAAGGTTCCACTGAGGCTTGACCCGCAGCCTCAGTTACTGGAAGTTTCCCTGGCGACCGTTTGACTGACGATAATTGGATCTGCGATTGTCATTGTCTTGGCGACTGTTCTGGTTGTTATGGTAACGATTATAAGGATGATTTGCTTGACCCTGTTTTAGTAGCGGACAGTTTTTCTTTCTATGACCTCTCTGGTTACAGTTGAAACAAATTATTGAAGATTCTGCAAGCATGGCCTCAAATTTATTCTCTAAGCTCTTAAGTCTACTCAGTACGGGATCGCTAGTGGCACTTACTGATTTCGGTTTGTCTGTTGAACACTGTCGCACATTTAAGGTTCTTTTACGGCCTGCTTGAAATGCCTCGTACTCTAAAGCCAGTTGCATCGCTTCATCAACGGTCTTGGGTTTACCCTGATATACAAACCATTCCAGCTCGTGCTCGTTTAAGGAATCAATAAAACAATCACGTGCAATCTGATCTTTCAAATCCACAGTGGCTTGCGGATAAGCCCTTCTAACAAGACGTTTTATGTCGGTAGCGAGCTCTTGCACACTTTCAGATTTTTTTCGAAGGCGGCTCTTTATCTGGGCGCGGTATAGTTCAGTTTGATTGGTCGGTTCAAAACGTGCGGTAAGTGCAGACACAAGCTGCGTAAAGTCACGGCGTTGCTCGGGACGTAAATCGCTTAATATTGTTTGCGCTTCGCCGCGTAAACTGGTGGCTAATTCCATAGCCTTAGTCTCTTCATTCCATCTATTGAGGTCTCCTGTCATCTCAAATTGAACTAAATAGTCCTGGAAACTACTGGTCCCATCATAGTTCGCTGGTTTCTTCTGACTAGCACGCACAGGATGAGAAAAGTCTCTCATTGGAGTTGTCTTAGACCCCCTGGATAACTGGTGGCTGCCAGTCTCTATTCTGCAACACTTCGGCCTACTATCCATCTCATGTATCTCGGTGTCCGGAATGCCCATCTTCCGTCCAGATACTTCTAAATCGCCAGTCCCCACCCCAGTTCCCCCGGCCTTTGGAACAGCATCCTCGGGCGAAGATCTCCTGCTTCTAGATCCAACATGACCAACCTGTCGAGCCCTACTGGGTGAGCTCACTATCTCCTCACCTGTACCAAGGTTTGGTCCAGCCATACCCTGAAGTTCAGTATCCCGAGAGGTTTCACGACAAGATCCCCGATTCAGGGTTGCCATTTCCTGCATAATGTCACTCCGTAATGTGCCAACAGAAGCCAACATCTCACTTAACATGTCCATTCTGTCACTGCGCGCAGCCTTTCTGGGCTCGGGGCGATCACGGGTAAATGGTAACCTGGGTGGATTCCCGCCAAGCGGTAGGCTAACTTGGTCTTCTTGCTCTCTCGCCTGCTCCTGACGTCTAAAATTTAAAACCACCTCCCCACTGGGTGTTCCCAGTTCTGTTGCAGAATAAGACGGGCGGAGCTGTGTCCCCGGAACTTGTCTGGGTGTTCTGATGGCGCCCGAACTGGAATCAAGAATCTGGATCTCCTCCGAAGCCATACCTGGATATAATGCCACAATAAAGCCACAAAAAATTCCTTTCAGATAATTCTGCCTCGCCCTAGCCTTCCTTAACCAGATTATTCTACTGCTTATTGAGCACAAAATGGTTTAATGATATTTTTTTTTTTTTTTTTTTTAAATCAATCCGGTCTAGATGAAAATAGGACAATCTAGTCCTTCAAGATGGAAGTCGGGAAATCAAGAATTCTAGATGAAAGCGTGTGTAGTTGCTCTAGATGAAGGCCGTGCCTCTTGTTGAAACTCGGCTACAGATAATAGTATATCTGGTGTGTAGAAAACTAGTTGTTCTTGATAGTTAGTAGCTGATCTGTATGAAAATGTGTAATCAGTCACTGAGACATCTGGCATGCAATCAGCAGGATGATAAATAAAATAACTTGCTCCTCATCAGATAGCATTATATACTCGTCTCTTGTTGGTATCACCAAGTCGTCACAATACAACATTTTTGTCTTAAAAACCTGTTTCGGAATAGCTAAAGAATTAAATTTTTTCACTGTTTTGATATAGAAGTAATTTTACAAGGATCCGCAGATTTTTTATTCCCAAAGGGAAACAACTACTAAATTATCCGGATGGTAGTCTCACTGGTAGTTACCTCCCTTGACTTATTCACAACAACGTAGCTCTCATCATATTGACAGTAAATATATCTTCTATATAACAAACAGTAGTGAGCAATGTTCAGTATTGATCGATGTTATTAATTTTATTTATTTATTTATTATTATAATAATTTGATTATAATTGTAGCAGGCACTTTACTTCTTTGAAGCTGGTGAACCGTTACTGGTGAGACGTCGAATGGCGTCCATTCACGAACATCGGTAGCGTAGACTATCTTTTTTTTTTTTTTTTTTTTGTGTGTGTGTGTGTTTTATTATTATTATTATTTATTATTATTCAGTCTTCACTGTAACACAAGCAAGGAACTGGAATTTTTCGCATCCCACCGCTGCCACCACCTGTAACACTCGCGTGTACCTCACTACAAGGTATCACCAGTGTACAACTGTGAAGACCTCTAATGTACTGGTTGGAATGTAGCACTAAGAATGATTCCTTTAACTCATTTTAATATTTTATTTCAACACACACAAGAATATAAATCTATTTTACTGGCTGAGACACCTTAAACTTAAATATATTCTGTTCAAGAGGGGCCCAGTGTGGCTTCAGCTAGACTAAGTGGGTGGGGAACTCCTTCCGAAAGGTTGTTATTATTTAAATAAATGAATATTACGGAGATTATTCTGTGCTTCACCAGTGGATAATTTCTGGGTGTATTTTAGAAGTCGTTGGAATCTTCTGCTGTAATTTTATATGAACAAGTTTAGTTTCAATGGAGTTCTGTCTCAATTTCGGTCGGATGCTAAAACAAACGAACAGACGGCTTTCCTAGAGAGTTTTCCGGGGACACAACCGAAGTTCGGTTGGCCCGTGAGCGTTTATATACCCTCGGGGAATTTCGGTCAAGACGACCGGTTTCGGTCATTTCGGACCGAATATCGGTCAATGTCAAGGTTCCGGAAGTAATGAAAGCCGAGTTTCGGTCGCATGAATGGATACTTGTAAATAAACACCGATTCGAGATGATTTCAAGCGAGAACGAAGTAATTACACTTGACACAGGATGAAAGAAGGAAGGTATGACAATATTTCCAGTTGTGCTACACGGCACAAAAGGGCTAACGTCCAGCAACAACCGGAAATGTATCAAAATCATCTCGAACATGTGTGTATAATAGAGGGCTAGATAAGCCGTGATTTTAGATGCGACCGAAACTCCAAATAACAAGATTTAAAGACCCCTAGCCTTGCTACAATATCAACCCTTGTGGGTCATTTTGTGTCATCTCCTGGAGAAAGGGATAAAAAAGAGACAGTTGAGGAGATCAAAAAGAGAAGGAGCAGGGAAGAAAGAGCAAAATGAATTAAGTGTTGACAGCGTTCTCCCCTCTTCCTTTACCTGCTTCAAGGACAGCAAGCCTTGCCAAACCTTTAGCCAATACAAGTTGGATGCCCTGGTGACATAAGATACACTACACCTTTGCCTCACCAAACCACCCCCTTAACCCATAAAATGCCAATCAGGACAATCATTGTCTGCTTTGTCGTCTGCTGGTTACTTTAAAACAAACAAAACAAAAACCTATGGAACCACAAAAATTTGTTTCAGATAGGGGTAGTTCAAACTACAGAAGGTTTATCATAGCACCAGACCATGAGGCATAATTGGGTATCTTCGTAATCTTCTGTGGAATTAAGGAGTGTTGTGTGTTCTCATTAGAATTGCCTCATTGAGGCAATTCAAATGAGAACCCACAACACAGCTTTTCAAGAATCAAACAAATCTCGAAAAATTGTCCTTAAAATATGGATTTGTGACGTTAACAAATTCTCTAAGGACTCCAGGAACAGTTCAAATTACCCATGGTGGGCCCCCAACAATCAGGGCTTGGGGAAATAGATGGGATGCATGGTGCTTGCATGCAGAGCTGAAACCGATCACACATGAGTCTAAGCCTGACCTAAGTAGTGCGAGTCAGACCCCCCATGCATATAAACCCTATTGGTTTCATTGGGCAGCAGGGCTTGGGATGTCATTCCATCTCAGTGTATGGTAAAAGTCCCACAAAATTGCAAGAAACATCTCCAAAATGACCTAAATAGTATTGACAGGGTTGTTAAACCTCAAAACGAACAAACAAATTAGGCGTGGTAATCGGGCCTTCCGTGTTCGTGTTATCGAACTCGGAAGTGACACTGTATTATAAAATAATTATTACATCCCTGACTTTATGAAGAAGTATTCTTGTTTTAACAATGCCTTTAAAATTTGAAATTTTATACTTTCCTTATTTCCTCATTTTACATGAAAACACAATGTTGAATATTATAATAATCCTCACATATTTGATGGGGATAAAACATTTTGGATACAACTTTCTGGTACTTTTTCCAAAATATATATTACCCATTGTATATAGTTAGTGAACTCTTCCATCACTATATGTTGGACAAGTGCATTTGTCATATAAGGGGTGTCAGACGTGTGTATTTTTTTTTTTTTTTCAATTTTTGATGGAAAATTCGGTTAGCAAATAGTGCAGGCCCTGATCAGTTCTGCGGGTTCTGATCTGGGTCTTCACTATTTGCCAAGGTACCCCATGAGGGGTTTCCCCCACATGCAATTGGTTAATAATAAAAAGGACCATTGTCAAATTAGTCTGCTGTTTTCAAATTTGGATGGCGTTGACCGCTTTTCCTTATGAGCCTCGTGGTGAGAAACCTGTCTAGGGAGGTTTTGACCAGAAGGGACAGGAACCTTATTACTCTGAAAAAAAAAATGTCATCTGCTTATCCTCATTAGTGCATTATGGGTTAAATAAAGTTTGTTATGTTTCAGTAATGTCCAAGGAACAAGAGCCCCAGCACACAGGAGAAGGGGAGATAATTAAAGTGAGGATGAACAAAGGGGTTACTGGTGTTGGGTTCGTCATCCAGGGAGGGAAAGCCTCTCCTAAAGGGGATCTACCAATCACAGTGAAGAGAATATTTAAAGGTATGAACAGTGTCTAAACCTTATATACATCAAAATTCCTATATTAAGACCACATTTGGGACTGTTCAGAAGTGGTCTGCAAGACCACTTGGGCCGCGTCAAGCGATTTTGGTACTTATCGCCTATGCGAGCAGCGAAGGTTCAGGTGAGCCTGTGCATCCGCGCAGTCTCGCCAGAACCTTCGCCGCTCGCTCATACAAGCAGTGAATCAAGAGGAACCTTCAGACAGAAAAACATATCCCTGGCCCCTCTGAATGGCTGGGCATGCGCAGTTAAAATTTGTCATGGCGGAATGCTCGAAGACCCAAATTCGCTTGGCGGGGCTCACTTTTGAACAGTCCCAAAGGTGTTCCCTGGCCAGAGGACAAAGTGTGCAGAAAACACGTAGAAAGAATAACTGCACCAGTCTAAATAATCTTTTTAAAGCAGAATTAGTCTAAATGTTAGGTGTTAATTTTTGGTGGTCTTAACCTTTGTCCTGCTGAGCCCGGATATGTCTTGTCTTTCAAACAATGAAGATCCAGATCGGATGGCTTCTGAAGAAGCCATCTGATCAGGATCCTCATTGTCATTCAGTTTATGAATTTGTAGCAATAATTGCATCAAGTAATCTGATTGATTGATAATTAGTAGTGGGTGTGGCATATTTAAATATTCAGCAGGACAAGGGTTGATAGTGTAATTTTACAGTACCTTAAAAATCCTAAAATTTCAGACACCGTGAGAACTTGCTGTATTTCTGCTACATTATTAACAAATTTGTTTCACAATCCAGCAAGGACTCCAAAAGGTGCAGATGGGATGGCAAACAGTGAAGACCCTGATCAGACTGCTCCTTCAGGAGCAGTCTGATCTGGGTCTGCACTGTTTGCTTAGACCTTGTTTGTTTGATTTGAGGTTTAACGTCCCCGTCAACACTGTAAAGGTCATTTTGGAGCACTGAAGGTTGATTGTCTCGGAGTGTAGGTAGGCATGGATTCATATTTGGTTCATATTTGGTATCATGATGAGAGATTAAAGGAGATATTTAAGAATGTTTCATTTAACCCATAAGATGTCAATCACAACAATTGTCATCTGCATTGTCATCTGCTATGACTTTTAAGTCATTTTTGCAAACAGTGTGAACCCAGATCAGACTGCTTCTTTAGGGTCCACTCTGTTTTCCTATAGGCAAAAATATTAGACAGAAGATGCAGCAGACAACATAAACACATGACATTTTCAGATGCATTTTTCATGGCATCTTAAGGGTACATATAACATGAAACAAATGTTGTGGACATCTGTTGATTGTTAGAATTGCCTAACTGAGGCGATTCTAACAAATGTCAGAGTAAGTAAGGGCAAATTGCCATTAACTACTTATTTATAACCAGTCCTTTCTTTTGTGGCAAATTCTAATATGATGTCAAAATGTGAATGACCAAATATTGCTGTTATAATCGCGGATCCTCTATATTTTTTTTTTTTAAGGTGGCCCTGCTGATCAATGTGGACAGCTTCAAGTCGATGACGAAATCCTGGATGTTAATGGTGAAAAACTGACAGAAATGCGGCATTCAGAGGCCTGGCAACATCTCAAGTTCCTACCCAGTGGAGAAGTTACCATGACAATAAGAAGATACTCTTCATAAAAAAGAACACTATCATATTTATTTAAACACAGAATTCTGGGATTGAGACATTTTGAATAAATCATCATGAAAACGCGCCTATATGAACCCCTCTTTTATATAGTAAAACTGGGGTTTACAGGGTTATACACTTTTTTAGCTGGCTGTTTTTGAAGAAAACGACGAGGTATTGTCATAGCTCTGGCGTCGTCTGCATCGTCGTGCAAAAATTTGGGCATTTTGTAATATCTGTCATTACTGAACATATTTACTTGAAACTAGGACTAGTTGTTCATTATGAAAAGGGGAACTCATAACAATAGGTGAGGTAACCGTCAAAATATTTTTGGTACAGTTATGCCCCTTTTTCGACTTAGAATTTTTGTTTCTGCTCAAAACATAGATTGGGAGAACTCATTAGAAACTGCCTTGATGAGGCAGTTTCCAACAAGTTCTCAAACATAGATTCTACTGAAAACTTTCATGTATGGTGGAAAAATTTTCAGTAGATTTGAATAGGCGTGTTTTCCTGATGTTTGTCAAGCAAAACCTGCAGAAGATGACATTTTCATTATTTTTCAGAGAAAATAATGACAACCCATATGAATTCTCTGCTTTGTAAGGTTCACAAGAGCAGTTTAATGCCAAGCTTGATATTATCTAAAAAAAAAATATAGTGCCATCCGCTTCAATTAAGACACAAAAATTTACAACATCTCATCTGGGTCTACACTCTTTGCTTAGTCTGTCCGAATACATAGGGTAAATATTTTGTCAAACAAAAATGATCACAGACGACACTTTCATTATAAATTTTATCGGAGAAAATTATGCTTGACAACATTGGCAGACAGTATACACAAGGCAATTTTAATGGCCAGCCGAAAAATATAAAGAAAAACAAAACTACACTGTACCATCTGCCAAAACTTTTCATACGTAGTGGTAGGTACAAAGCTAGTGGTAAATACTTGTCACATGCAATTCGTTGTGCAGAAGGCGGCAATGTACTTATCCCACTTGTCAAGAAATCTGAATTCACATGTTGCACAATTTTGTGGTCCAGATTTTTAGGGAAAGAATGCTTTATGGGCTGCATGAGCCTAAACGAACAGTAGAGACCCAGATAATATTTTTCATTGTAAACTATAACCTAGCTATGCAGCATTATGCTATCTTTGATGTGTGGTAGGTAGATAAAGCACTTGTCTGTCAAGGGGAATGGAAACACCTTCAGGGGAGGCAACTCCTGCAAAAATATTTTTGTCTCCCATGTCAGAAGGGGTCAACCTTAAAGGAAAGAATTTGCTCCTGAGGAGCAAATTCTTTCCTCTAAGAGTAGATCCCATTTTCTGGGGCAGCATTTGATTTACCAGAATCAGAATCAGGATTCTGAACCATTTTCCTGCTTCAGCGTTAACAGAAACATAATACGGAATCAGGCAAATCATACTTTGTCCATGTTTCAAAACAAATCAAGTGGTCTTTTGGAGTTTGGACTTTGAGTCGAGACCAACCTCCATTTGACATGTTGATAGGCTGTAAGACCTTAAAAGAATAATCACAACAATGACAACAACAACGATTACTACCACTACTACGATTCATGTCTTCATGAATGATATTTTTCTGAGAAAAAAATCATTTTCTTCTTTATCCTCCAAACAAAGAATATGTTATGCTTTATATTTCTATAACCATTAGCAGCATTATATGCAGACATAAAGTGAAAAGCTTATTATAAGACAATCTTAAACAACACTATGAAAATCTGCAATCATCACAAAAACACGCCTATATAATGTTGACCCCTTTCAACCCCACTTTCATACAGTAAAACTGGGGTTTACAGGGGTAAACGTTATTTTTCTTATTTCTGCTCTAAAATATAGATTGTGGGTACTTGTTAGAACCGCCTTGATGAGGGGGTTCTAACGAGTATCCACAAACTATATTTTGAGCAGAAATAAGAAAAATATCATATTTTTTCATCTTAAAATCTTCGATTTTCGGCGGTAAAGTTTACAATGTATTTGTATAGGCGTCTTTGTTATGGTTTTTCGTAATCATGTACTGAACAAAGATTGAAGATACTGATTGAGGTAATTCTAATGAGAACCCACAGTCTGCATGTGTTTTGGAACGAATTAAACTAACTAGTTGTATGTTTTTGTCCTGCATAATGTAGAATTTACAAGGTTTTGTGACTGGCAATTTAGGGGTAAAAGAACCATTTTCTTGTATGTTTTGATCTGTTTATTCAAGTGAATCAAAGTAGGAGCTTTATTAATAAATTGTTGTATATTTTGTACATTATTTTGTAATTTATTTGTTCCTATAATTATGCTAAAAATTAATCCTTAGCAGATGTTCAGCGAGCTTGCAATATGATTTTTTTTTTTTTTGGTTTTGGTTTTACAGCCCTTTCAAGATTATTTCACTCATCGAGCCGATCTTTATTCAGAGGTAGGCGAAAACCGGAGTACCCGGAGAAAAACCACCTGACCTTCTGTTGCAGAACTTGGCGTCTCACAATGATCAAGAGTCAGAGCTCTTAACCATTAGGCCACGGAGGTCCGTGCAATATGATTTAGGGATTATGGCAATCATCCCTTTTATCTCATGTGTCATTTCTCTATTGAAAATTTGTAATATTTTTTCTACTTCTGCAGCAAACGTAGATTGAAGGTGCTCATTAGAACCACCTCATTGAGGCTGTTCTAACGGGTGCCCACAATCTATGTTTTTGAGCAAGGACAAGGAAAATAATGCACACCCTTGTAAACTCTAGCTTTCTTTATATAAAGTGGTGTTTTCTTTATATAAAGTGGTGTTTTCTTTAAATAAAGTGGTGTTTTCTTTATATAAAGTGGTGTTTTCTTTATATAAAGTGGGGTTTTCTTTATATAAAGTTGGGTTTTTAAAGGTGTTCATTATATGGACTTTTTGACATGATGATGGTGGCAAAGTTCGTTTATTAGAGCCAGTCCACAGCACCAATTTTCAATGTACATGTACAGTGAAATTCTGCCATTAAGACCACCTAATTTTGCTTTGAAAAGTTTATTTTGTAAGCTGCAGTTATTCTGTCTTTGTTCTGCATATAGGGTCTCTGGTCAGGGACCACCTTTGGGAATGTTCAAAAGTGGTCTTAAGACCACTTTTGAAGAGTCCCAAAGGTGGTCTTAATATAGGAATTTTACTGTAGCTATCTCCATTCTAATGTAATTCTTCGTTTGTTTTGTTTTGAATCAGTCATACTTGTACAAAATTGCATGTGATTTCAGTGGGGCGAAACCACATATCAGTTAGTGAAAAGTAACGCTACTGATCGATTTTAGATTTCTGACAGTTTATTGTACAGTATTTATGCCAGCTCATGAAAAATGGGCAAGTATCGCATAAGTAACCAGACGAAGCTCAGCGGTGCAAGTGCCAATAATTAACCCACTGCATGTGAGGAAACCCCTAAAGGGGTACCTTAGCGAACAGTGCAGGCCTAGATCAGCAGAGCACGGCGTCTGATCAGGGCCTGCACTATTTGCTAACAGAATTTTCTGTCAAACATAGAATGAAAACGGAAAAATAGGCCTACCACCCCTTGTATGACAAATGGACTTGTCCAACATATAGCAATGGAAGAGTCCACTTGTATAAAGTGGGTCAACAGGGTTAGATGCCTGACTTCTGACTTCTTGCATGAAGCGCCATAGGCCTTCACTACAGGTCTGCGAGCAGAGTAGGTTCTGGTGAGACTCCACACATTTGCAGACTTGTCTGAGGTTGCCAACGTGATAATAACTCTTTTTCACATGAGCCGACTTATTGTGAGTGGTATTTTGTGCATTTACCCTGAAGATGCCAAGTAAATCTGGATCTGAAGATGTTGACACTGTCGTCTGCTGCATCTTCTTGCAAACTTTTGAAAAACATTTTTGCATACAGGTAAACAGTGTGGGCCTTGCTCAGACTGCTCCTCTTGCAGTCTGATCTGGGTCTACACTGTTTGCAACTATGAGTTAAAGTAACTGGCAGACAATAAAGCAGAGAACAGTCATTGTTTTGGCATCTTAATCCATAAAATGCCAATAACAACAATTACTATTGTCATCTGCTTTGTCATCTGCCGCTTACTTAAAAAGTCATTTTTGCAAACAGTGTGGACCCAAATCAGACTGCTGCGCTAGCAGTCTCATTTGGGTCCACACTGTTTGCCTGTATGCAGAAATATTTGCAAGAAAGTTCAGCAGACGAAATTTTCAGATGTAGTTTTTTCTTTTTTTGGCATCTTAAGGGTTAGGGGGTAAAATGTCTTGGGGTTTTGTTGTTGTTGTATAGAAATGATTGTAAGCAAACGTAACCTTTGCTGTCTTGAGCGCTGGTATCGCAAACAATCACCTGATTCAAACTATTGATTTGATTTGCTGTATGTTTCTTACATTTGGCTAAAACTACTGTCGTTTCAAAGCAGACTGTTACCTCCCTTCCATTATCTACCTTGGTAGATCATATGCATAGCTTCTAGGTTTATAACCACTCTCTGACAACTGCGTCAGGGAGTCGACTCTTTGGCTCAGCGGTTAGAGCACTGGACTCTCACCCGAGCGGCCCGGGTTCGAATCCCACCAGAGGCAGGGATTTTTTCAGGCTATGTTTCTTTCCTTTGTTACGGCTTTCATGTCGTAGGATGGGGGCTCGTCTGAGCTTGGACTTTATATGCCAGAATTGGCTTGTGCTGAAGTTGGCATCCTTCACGTCATCATAAATGATGACTTCCTGAAGAGGGGGTGTGTTATCTCCCTTCATTATCTACCTTGGTAGATCATATGCATAGCTTCTAGGTTTATAACCACTCTCTGACAACTGCGTCAGGGAGTCGACTCTTTGGCTCAGGGGTTAGAGCACTGGACTCTCACCCGAGCGGCCCGGGTTCGAATCCCACCATAGGCAGGGATTTTTTCAGGCTATGCATTTTTCCTTTGTTACGACTTTCATGTCATAAGAAGACATTTCAGTCCCTTGAACTTTGAAATAACGAAACACCAGTATTTAACCCATCATGTACTGAATGGAATCTTCCACTTTATATATAGCAGGGAATCCATTTCAAAATTTAGGGATGCTAAGTTGAGTTGATTTTTAAAAAAATGATACTCATTTTGTACCGGAAACCCCAAAACGGTTGGTTGGCAAACAGTGCAGGCCCAGATTAGACGGCGCAGAACGCGGCGTCTGATCAGGGCCTCCACTGTTTGCTAAAAGTTCAGTCATTTTCAATATATAAATTTTGAAGAAAATTCTAGCTGACACCCCTTAATTTTGGAATGGACTCCTGGTAAATATAAGGAGGAAGATTCCATTTGGTACAAAAATGGTCAAAAATGGCTTAACTTTTTGCAGACTGTGTAGGCCAAGATAAGGTGCTGCTTTTTGCAGCATCTGATCTTGGCCTGTATGTTGTATTCTTCAGAGTCTGATCTGGGCCTGCACTGTTTACCTGTGTACCATTTTGGGGATTCCTGTATAAAATGGGTTATCCCTTATCCTGCTGAATAATTAATTTAGCCGCACCCATTTCTGACTTGGAACCAATCAGATTACTTGATGTAATTTATTCCTGCAAATTCACAAACTGGTTGTCAAACAGAGTAGATCCTGATCAGATGGTTTCTTCAGAAGCTGTCTGATCTGGATCTACACTGTTTGCAAAGTTAGGGGTTGTCGTGAACAGCAGGATAAGGGTTATGCTATTTTCTGATGTATAATATTGATACTCATTACATAACACACCCGTGCGACTTTGTGCATTTTTTCACATTTCCAAAATGACTACTTTTCTGATAAATTTTATTTTATTTATACAGCAAACATAGGTTGTAAGTGCTCGTTAGAACCGCCTCAATGAGGCGGTTCTAACGAGTACCCACAACCTATGTCCTAGAGCAGGAATAAAAAAATAATGTATACTACCATAAACCCCAGTCTCTATATAAAGTGGGGTTTAGTGGGTGTCCATTTCACAGACTTGTTCATGTGATGTCCAAAATAGGTTAAATGGAGTGGGATGATTTGAGACATCAAGGGATCTAGCTTTTACCTTAATTTGTTACCTGTTTAAGAATTTAATTTTATGACTTTAAATTCAGCATGTTATTTCTGTGATTTGTATAAATCATTAAGCTTAATTTATTTTTTTTTTTATTTCTTTGAAAGACTTAATTTAAAGAAATTTTATTTCAAAGATGAATCCTAAGTTAGAATGAATATAACATTGTAAGGCAGTGTCCTTGCCAAATTCAATATTCAGTTTTGTTCAAACCATTGTATGCAGGAAACCCCTAAAGGGGTACCTTGGCAAACAGTGCATGCCCAGATCAGACGCCGCAGAATGCGGCATCTGACCAGGGCCTGCACTATTTGCTAACAGAATTTTCCATCAAAAATAGAATGTGTGTGTGTGTGTGTGAAATCGGGTTTAACGTCGCTTTCAACAATTTTTCAGTCATATCACGACGGTGTCTGGTTGCGACAGGGAGCTCAATGCTCACGTTTATAGTGCTGCCTCACTGAAGTATCATGTCCCAGACACATTACATGATACAACACCCAGTCACATTATCCTGACACTGGATCGACCCGTCCTAGCTCTACCCCGTTAATCCAAGTGCCAAGCGAGGAGCAGCTAGTACCATTTTTAACGACTTTGGTATGTCGCGGCCCGGAATCGAACCCGAGACCTCCCATTCCCCGGAGCGGACACTCTACCAACTGAGCTATCAGGGCCGGTCAAAAATAGAATAAAAATAGAAAGTAGGCCTACCACCTATGACAAATGGACTTGTTCAACATGGAGCAACGGAAGACTGTCCAACACTATGCAATGGGTTAATACCTAAAACAATAGGGCTAAAGGTGGAAAGTCACTGATTTTGAATTCAGACAATTTGACTGAGGACAGAAAAAAATTCATTGGATTAGGGAGAATACTCCTGAAACAGAAATGTCTTCGGTGGTATTTCAATCCCTTTCAAAATAGGGTTGACTCTCACAGGAAAGAATTTGCAGGGAGCAGAACAGGAGCCCCTGTTAGCTATTCTGCCCATACAGTTTTGGATTATCATTAAAACAGGATTCTTTGCAGAGTTATCATTAAATACAAGAATCACTGTCAGCCATTCTGCCCTTATAGTTTTGGATTATCATTAAAACAAGATTCTAAATTTTAGCAATTCAGTCTGCTGTTTTGGGTTATCATTAAAAACAAGAATCACTGTTAGCCATTCTGCTCTTATAGTTTTGGATCATCATTAAAACAGGATTCTCAGCAAGCCATATTCTGTTCTGACAGTTTTGTGTTACCGGTATCATTAAAACAGGATTCTCAGTCAGCCATTCAGTTCCTACAGTATTGGGTTATCATTAAAACACGATTCTCAGTAAGCCATTCTGTTCTAACAGTTTTGTGTTATCATTAAAACATTCTCAGTCAGCCATTCGGTTCCTACAGTATTGGGTTATCATTAAAACAGGATTCTCAGTAAGCCATTCTGATCTGTTCTAACAGTTTTGTGTTATGACTTAACTCTTATACTGCTGTTCAAAACAACCCTTATCTTTGGAAACAGTGTAGATCCAGATCAGATGGCTTCTTCAGAAGCCATCTGATCAGGATCTACACTGTTTGACATTCAATTTATGAATTTGTAGGAATAAATAACATCAAGTAATCTGATTGGTTCAAAGTCAGAAATGGGTGTGGCTTAACTGAATATTCAGTAAGATAAGGGTTAATTTGTCTTATTGATAAAGATGGACAAAACTTTTAGATAGTTTCTTCCCCCAGGGAGTGCACACACTCTCCATAAACTTTTTTTTTCTGCAATGCCTTCAGCAATAAACATCAAATATAATATCATTTGTTAAACCCTTATCCTGCTGTTCACGACAACCCCTATCTTTGCAAACAGTGTAGATTCAGATCAGATGGCTTCAGAAGAGGTCATCTGATCAGGATCTTCACTGTTTGGCATTCAGTTTATGAATTTGTAGCAATAAATTACATCAAGTAATTTGATTGGTTGATAGACAGAAATGGGTGTGACTTAAATGAATATTCAGCAAGAGAAGGGTTAATTTGTCTTATTGATAAGGATGAACAAAATTTTTAGAAAGTTTCTTCCCCAGGGACTGCACACACTCTCCATAAACTTTTTTTTTCTGCAATGCCTTCAGCTATAAACATCAAATATAATATCATTTGTTTAACCCTTATCTTGTCACGACAACCCCTATCTTTGCAAACAGTGTAGATCCAGATCAGATGGCTTCATTTGTTAAACCCTTATCTTGCTGTTCCCGACAACCCCTATCTTTGCAAACAGTGTAGATCCAGATCAGATGGCTTCCTTTGTTAAACCCTTATCTTGCTGTTCACGACAACCCCTATCTTTGCAATCAGTGTAGATCCAGATCAGATGGCTTCTGAAGAAGCCATCTGATCAGGATCTTCACTGTTTGGCATTCAGTTTATGAATTTGTAGGAATAAATTACATCAAGTAATCTGATTGGTTCAAAGTCAGAAATGGGTGTGGCTTAACTGAATATTCAGCAAGATATATTTTGTCATATTGATAAGGATGGACAAAACTTTTAGATAGTTTCTTCCCCCAGGGACTGCACACACACCCCATAACATTTTTTTTTCTGCAATGACTTCAGCAATAAACATCTAATATCATTTGTTAAACCCTTATCCTGCTGGTCACGACAACCCCTATCTTTGCAAACAGTGTAGATCCAGATCAGATGGCTTCTGAAGAGGTCATCTGATCAGGATCTACACTGTTTGGCATTCAGTTTATGAATTTGTAGCAATAAATTACATCAAGTAATTTGATTGGTTGATATACAGAAATGGGTGTTGCTTAAATGAATATTCAGCAAGATAAGGGTTAAAAACAGAAAATACTTACAAATGTATATGGAAAAGGAGCTTGGAATTTGGCTTTATTGTAGTAAAAATGTTTTTCATAATAATCAAGAAAACCTAAAATCAAGCAAATTGGAACAATTTCTTCACTTTATTGTTATAATAGTAAGTTCTAGAAAAAAAACTTACATTTTGAGTGTTTATATGTTGGTTTAGCAAATACCATACGATAACACACCCGTGTGACATAGTGCATTTTTTTACATCTCCATTATGGCTAATTCTCTGATGATAATCTGTGATACACAGGTTCTGGGAGCTTGTTAGAATAACCTCACTGAGGTGGTTCTAATGAGTACCTACTAGGTATGTCTTGGAGCAGAAATAAGAAAAGCAATGTATACCCCATAAACCCCAGTTTTCTCTATAAAGTCTTTTTTTCTCTATATAGAGTGGGGTTTACAGGGGAGTTCATTTAATTCACGGACTTGTTCACGTGATTTGTGCTTCTCGCTTATACATACATCATGAAAACACGTCTATACAAATACATTTTTTCTATCGCCGAAAAAATGAAAATTTTAAAATGAAAAATGTGATATTTTTCTTATTTCTGCTCAAAATATAGATTGTGGGTACTCGTTAGAACTGCCTCATCGAGGTGGTTCTAATGAGTACCCACAAACTATATTTTAGAGCAGAAATAAGAAAAATAAAGTTGACACCTGCAAACCCCAGTTTTACTGTATAAAAGTGGGGTTTGAGGTGGTCAGAATTATAAAGGCATGTTTTCGTGATGTTTTCAGATAGATTTAGATACGTATACACTGTTTTTGAATGTTGTTATGTTATCCCTAAAAGTGCAAAGCAGAAAATTAGCAGATTGCAATTTATTTCATTTGCATGAAAATCAACATTTCATGTGAATTGTCTGTTCAACAGACTAGGTAATCACATGTAATGGTAATGAAATGACATATTTTTGGAAACAAGATACAAAAATAGTCAAGCCCTTCTTAAGGACCACTTGCATTTATTCTTGTCCTGCTGAATAAATGAATTTTGCACCACACCTATTCTTGACTATCAGCCAATCAAATTACTTGATATTATTTGTTCCTAAAGATTAACCAATAGAATGACGAACAGTGAAAACACAGATCAGATGGCTTCCCTCCAGATTGTAGAGCATAGCAGGACAAGGCTTGAATAATCCCCGGTATTTAAAAACTACTTTTCTGAATCCTTTGAAAGGCAGACTGTCTTAACCTTTACCACTCGCTAGGCTTATTTTGCAGACGGCAAATTTTTGATAACTTTCTTATTTTTCCCAGAAAACAGAACTTGACATCTCATGCAAATTGTCTCCATAGGAGACAATTTGCATGAGATGTCAAATCCTGTATTCTGGGAAAAATAGAAAAAATATTTCAAAATGTCGTCTGCTGTAATAAGAAAATACCCAGCATGCAGAGCATTAAATTAACCTGTATTTCAAACAAGTTTTGTCGGAAAATAGCTCATGTAGCTAATGTTATTTGATGTAATGTGACCTAAGTTAAATAAAAATTCTTGTATCTTTTAAACAAGCAGTGGCTTTCCAAAAGGTGTTTAATATGAGCACAGGTTTAACAGTATTTATAGGTGTTGTATGCTTTACTTGTGATTTGCACTTATAACAGTTAATGCTTGTGACATTTTATTATACTCAGATACCATGTAACATATATTTGTTGTTTTTTGTCTCAGAGAATAAAGTAATATTCTTTCATATGCAATAACATATTTTAAAGGAATAAAAAAAAAGAAATGCCATGATGCCTCACCTTTGTTTTTAAAAAAATTGTACGCAATTAAATCTAAAATAAGACCTGTGTGACCAGTGGGTCTCAGATCATACTCCACATCTGCACAGTCTGATATCATGAGTCTTTGCCATTCACTGTGGGTAACATGTGAGATGCCATGTCCTGCAATGGAAAGTCTTGTGGTTTTGGTGGTTCTGATTCTTTCCCTAACCATTTATGTTGTTACGTTGATTATTCTGATTCTTCCCCCTTTTTGGTTGTTCATTTTTAGTTACATTTGTCCTTCCAGTTTAATGTTTGTCTTGTTGGTGATTCTGATTCTTCCCCCCATTTTGTATATTGCCCCTTTTTAGTTAGGTTTAGATATTCTGAGTCACCACCTGTTTGGGAAAGAGCTGCTGACTCGGTATACCTGTTGTCCATTTTGTTTACTGTCGTCACTCCATGTTTCGACTTCTTTCCCTAGTGATGTGGGAAGAATTTGGGATCTGATTATACAGTTCCTGATCGTTTCTCTTTTTAAATTTTCTCCAGGTTCTCTGGTTTTTCGCCCACCTCTGATTAACAATCGGCTAGATATAAGTGAATTAATCTTGAAAGGGCCATAAAACCAAAAAATCCTTATATAGATGGGGTAGGCATGGGTGAGTTGAAGGTGCGGTGTTATCTTAAAACATCACTGGGGCATCCAAATGATAGTGGCTTGCATTTGGGCAAGGCCTGCTGTCTTTGCAGCAGGTAAGGGTAGAGGGGGAATGTTTTTATTTTATCTGTGTCTTCTGTTTCATTCATATTCCACCTCCCTGTACCTCTCTTTCATCTTCTCTACTATCTCTTTTTTCCCTTTCTCTGGGAGATAAAACAAAATGACCCTCAAGAGTACCATAATTATATTATGTATTTCGACACATAGGCCTGAGCAAACAGTGTAAACCCAGACAAGATGCCACAAAATGTGGCATCTCATCAGGATCTACACTGTTTGCCACACATCCAGCTTTTTCTAGACAAAACATCTGGAAGTACCGTATGAACCCTAAATATTTGGGGACCTCAATCCCTTGCCATACTTAATCTAAAATTTGAACAAGTCCAATTTACTACCCGATGTTTATAAGACTAGTGGGATGAGTGGCAAACAGTGTAGACCCTGATGAGACACCACATTCTGCAGCATTACATCTGGGTCTACACTGTTTGCTCAGGTCTGTGTGTCCGAATACATATGGTAAATTATAACAGATCACTTTTTGGAACAACTATGGTAAGGTGTTTGAATATTTAGGGTAAAATACAGTAATGGCCCTTTGATGTTTAGGCTGTGCCAAGTGAAAAGAGTCTTCAAGGGTGTGGCCTCAGTGAAGACAATAATCAGCCTGTTTACCACTCAATCGAAATACCGCTTTACTTGACAAGATTGAGGTATCTTTCTTTCTTTCTTTGAATTGAGGTTTAACGTCCCCGTCAATACTATTTAGGTCATATTGGATAAGTTGCTTTCAGTTATGTGGGAATTTTACCCGACACTGAAATAAAATGACATCTCAAGCCCTGTGGCCCAGTGAAACCAAAAGGCTTACGTGCACTGAACGGGCTGACTCGCACCGCTTTGCCTGGACAGGCTTAGGCCTTCTAAGCGGTTACCAGTCAGTTTCAGTTCTGCGTGCAAGCACCATGCAGCCCAATCTATTTCTCCAAGCCATAATGAGCGGGGATGAAAAGAAGGTATCTAAATAGTGCAAACTTTTTTCATGCTAAACTCCGCTAAGCGTGAATTTACAGTAAAACTTTGACGACTTGAACACCGATGGCTCATTTACCCACGGCTGTTTACAGCGGCTGTTTCGACTTCTTTCTTGAGTCATTAAGAAAATAGTGAAATTCCGAAAGACCACCAAAAATTAAGACAAATTCTTCTTTAAAAAGCTTATTAAGTGGGTTGCCGTTCTTCTTTCTTTGTGTTTTTGCACTGTCCTCAGATCAGAGACCACCTTTGGGACTGTTCAAAAGTGGTCTTAAAAGACCACTTTTGAACAGTCCTGAAGATGGTCTTATCTGAAGACTGAAGATGGTCTTATACAGGAATTTTACTGTAATGGTTTGGTTTGGTACAGCCCATATATAATGCACACTTCATATCTATGCAAAGGCTATTGTGACAATAGCCCAAAGGCTTTGGTGACAATAGCCAGCTTCACTTCCACATTGTATTCAAAATACAACCATGCAACTAGCAGCTTAACAGAATGACATGTCGTCAGTTCATTAAAGTGCAAATACACATGTACGTCAATACATGTCACACTGAACAAGAATTTGCCTCAGAAGTGATATGTTTGTCAGAGTACAAAGAATTGTTTGTTTGATTTGAGGTATAACGTCCCCTTCAACACTGTAAAGGTCATTTTGGAGACGTTGCTTCCAATTTTGTTGGACTTTTACCCGACACTGAGATGAAATGACATCTCAAGCCCTGTCACTCAATGAAACCAATAGGGTTTATAAGCATGGACGGTCCAACACTCGCACCGCTTTGCCTGGGTAGGCTTAGATCCTCTAAGTAGTTTACCAGTACTTGTGTGCGAGTCGGATTCAGCTCGGCGTGGAAGCATCATGCAGCCCATCTATTTCTTCAAGCCCCGACGGGCGGGGGCTGCCAAGTACAAAGAAACCATCAGCCTTGAATACTGGTAAATTTCTGCAAAACACAAAGTGAGAGCGGAGCTTAGTGATTGTCAAAAAATCTATAACACTGCAATCCCTCCTTCAGATTTTGCTGTGCACATTCAAAATGTTATTAACATTGCATGAGTTGTATGAAAGTTTTGGCAAAACAACTGAGGACTAGCTATGCAGTCGTTCTGCCCATGTTGTCAGTCATCTCTAAAATCTACTCGCATTATGATGGAAAGTTCAACATGGTGCGACAAATCTTTCGGTGCGTCTTTGATTTTCCAACAGCATAAAACGTGATGAGGAGAAGTCTTATTGCTAAACTGGTGGTTGCAGGTCATTTTAATCCATAAAATGCCAATCACGACAATTGTTGTCTGCCAGTTACTTTAAAAGTCATTTTTGCAAACAGTCTGGACCTAGAGGAGCAGTCTGATTTGAGTCCACACTGTTTGCCTGTATGCAAAAATATTTTTAAAGAGTTTACAAGATTCCGCAGACGACATTTTCAGAGCGTTTTATGGGTTAATTGGTACAGGAGCTACAGGCAAAAAATATTTTTTTCAGGTACATCAAGAGCAGAAAACTCAAGAAATGGCCAGAGTAAGCAGCCAGTCCTTGGTCAAAATATGCAACCTTTATTTAGTATTATATCTGTCCAGTTTCGTATATCGGGGATCGCAGGATCGATCCCGGGCTTCTCCAGACTTTCGGATGAGTCTTTAAACCGAGGTCCCCGTCTCCATATGACTGTTGGTGGACGTAAAACTCAAACACTCACTCACTCTGTCCAGTTTCTACAAGCTGCTCATGAAACCAACCACACACAAGTACTGGTAAACAGCTTAGAGAATCCAAGCCTGCCAAGGCAAAGCGGTGCGAGTCGGACCGTACATGCTCTTGGTTTCATTGGAGAAAAGGGCACGAGAGGTCATTTCGTCTCAATGTCGGATAAAAGTCCCACAAAATTGGAAGCAACGTCTCCAAAATGACCTATACAGTGTTGACATGGACGTTAAACCTCAAATCAAACAAACAAAATCTACAAGCTGCTCTAGGGTCCCCCCTCCTACCCATTGGGGCTTGGAGAAATAGATTGGGCTGCATGATGCTTCCATGCAGAGCTGAAACCGACCATCCATGAGAGGGTTTGAGCCTGCCCAGGCAAAGTGGTGCAAGTCAGACCATCATTACATATGAACTCTTTTGGTTTGTTTTGGCGGCATATTTGAGGTTATTTCATCTCAATGTCTGGTAAAGAAACGACAAAATTGGAAGCAACATCTCCAAAGTAACTGGTGTTGATGGGGACATAAAACCTGAATCAAGCTACTCCATATACCTAGTAGAGAAATATATCAAAAACTTTTCACTCGTCAAGGGCAAATAACTCAAGACTTAGAATGGCCAGAGCAGCAGTCCCTAGCCACAATTGTTTTCTTTGCTTTGACTGTCAACACCTGTTTAGCTAACCACACTTTGCCTGGGCAGGCTTATACCATAAGTGTTTAACCGGTTCAGAGTACGTTCTTGTGCCAGAAACTGACAATTGACCTTCTTAAATCAGTGGATTTCATGATCAATCATATGCATCCCTTGGAGCTACAGGCCAGCCATCACGTGAACAAGTCCATGAAATGAAGACCCCCTACACCCCACTTTATATAGAGAAAACTGGGGTATACAGGGGTAAACATTATTTTCCTTATTTCTGCTCCAAGATATAGGTTGTGAGGCGGTTCTAGCGAGCACCCTCAACCTATGTTTTGAACATTTATAACAAAACTATCAAGGATTTTCATCAGAAAATTAGCCATATTGAAGATGTGAAAAATGCACTATATCGCACGGGTGAGTTATCGTAATGACTGCTTGGGAAGATAGCAAAGAACTAGTCTGGCAAGAGTAACAGGCCTGTGTCTTAAGGGGAATGGATACTTCTGGTAGATTTTTCTGCTATTTTTCAAAGGGAGACAACTTTTGGGATTTTCTGTTCCCTTTTCTATAAACTCTGTCCCAAGAGAAAGGGGTCTGCTCTTAAAGGAAAGAATTTGCTCCTCAGGAGCAAATTCTTTCCTTTAAGAGTTGACTCCTATTGACATGGGAGATCCTTAGGAGCAAATTCTTTCCTTTAAGAGTTGACCCCTATTGACATGGGAGACAAAAATACTTTTGCAGGAGTTGCCTCCCCTGAAGGTGTATACATTCCCCTTAATAGCAATGCTTCTTTTACTTTTCTTAACCCTTCAGATGCCTGTTGCAAACAGTATGGACCCAGATCAGGAGCAGTGTGATCAGGGTTGACATTATTTACCTGCACGCAAAGAAAATTGAGCGACAAAAAAGGTTGACATCTTCAGATACAGTTTTTCTTGGTGTTTTAAGGAGTAACAGCTGTATATTTCTTCACAATGTTCCATACAGAAAAGAAAAACGGGCCAAAATATTTCTTCAGATATATCAAGGGCAAGTAACTCAAGAACTGAAATGGCAAACAAACCAAAAAAAAAATCCCCTTGGCAACAACATGCTACTTTTAAAGGAATAACAGGCCTACTTGTAAAGGAATAACAGGCCTAAAACAATCTATTGGGAACTAAAAAGGACCAGAACTGAGTTTATTAACCCCAACTCATATCCCAAATTTAAATGTGTTTGCAAACTTTGATGAAAATCCATGAACACAACTTATCAAGCAGAAATGTGAGTATGGACTGACGGCTGGACATTAAGTATAACATAATACCCAGCACTAAAATGGAAAAGGAAATGTGTGTTGGAGTTTTATGTCCCACCAACAGCTAAGGTCATATGGAGATGAGACATCTGAAAGTCTGGAGAAGCCCGAATTCGAGCCCATGACCCCTAGTATATAACACTACAGAGGCTTCTGAGGAAAACAAATTCTCCATACTTTCGGATGAGTCTTGAAACTGAGGTCCTGTCTCCGTATGACCTTAGCTGTTAGCTGTTGGTGGGAGGTAAAACTAGCACTTACTCAGGAAAAGGAAATGAAAATAAGTATTACCACTAGATTTTACATATTTATTCCTCAGTGTCATTTAAGATAATTAAATACATGTAAATGTTCCAACAATGTTTATCCCACAATTATTTTAATGAAAAATATACTTTCAACTCATGATCAAAACGAAGCAAAACAAAAACGTAAAATACGCAAGAAAAGTGGATGTTACTATTCCAATGTGTATACACATTTAACCCTTATCTTGCTGTTCACGACAACCCCTATCTTTGCAAACAGTGTAGATCCAGATCAGATGGCTTCTTCAGAAGCCATCTGATCAGGATCTACACAGTATGGCATTCAGTTTTTGAATTTGTAGCAATAAATTACATCAAGAAATTTGGTTGGTTGATAGACAGAAATGGGTGTGGCTTAAATGAATATTCAGCAAGATAAGGGTTAATAAGACCAGCTCAATATATTGTGCAAGAGGGGGAATCCACATACATGTATTATTGTTCTTATTTCTGCACGAAAACATGCTTTGTGGGTATTCATTAGAAGCACCTCGGCGAGGCGGTTCTAATGAATACCAACAACTTTTTCATGCAGAAATAAGAACAAGAGCACCACATGCGGGTGTCAACGCTCAGCTGCAGCCCCTTTTCATAATGAACAACTAGTCCGAGCTTCAAGTAAATATGTTCAGTAATGACAGAGATATTACAAAATGTCCAAGTTTTTGCACGACGCAGATGAAAATGTCCAAGTTTTTGCACAACGACGCCAGAGTTATGACAATACCTCGTGGTTTTCTTCGAAAACAGCTGAGCTAAAAATGAGGCGCTTCTAATGAATACCCACAATGTTTTCATGCAGAAATAATAAAAATATCAGTAATTTTTGGATGAAAAAAGCACATTATCTGGGGCTATGGTGAAGACTTTCCAGATATTTGTCAGAGTTTTTCTAGCTACAGTGAAACGTCAATAACTCCAACACGAATGGCTTGTTTACCATGGCGATTTCGAACACGCATTCAAGTCCCTTAAAATCTTCTTTCAACAGCTGTAGTTATGCATATATTAACCCTTATCTTGCTGTTCACGACAACCCCCTATCTTTGCAAACAGTGTAGAAGCCATCTGATAAGGATCTATACCGTTTGGCATTCAGTTTATAAATTTGTAGCAATTAAATACATCAAGTAATTTGATTGGTTGAATCATTGATAGACAGAAATGGGTGTGGCTTCAATATATTCAGCAAGATAAGGGTTAGGAATTATTTAGACATTTTTTCCAATTCTAGCTTTAGAATCACCCTGTGTCAATTCTAATAAGTACACTCAATATTTCTTTCTATATAGTTGTTTGATTTGAGGTTTAATGTCTCCGTCAACACTGTAAATGTCATTTTGGAGACGTTGCTTCCAATTTTGTGGGACTTTTACCCGACATTGAGATGAAATGACATCTCAAGCCCTATCGCCCAATGAAACCAATATGGTTTATAAGCATGGACGGTCCGACTTGTGCGCATGGCTTTGCCTGGGCAGGCCTAGGTCCCCTAAGCGGTTTACCAGTACTCGTGTGCGGGTCGGATTCAGCTCTGCGTGGAAGCATCATGCAGCCCATATATTTCTTCAAGCCCCGATGGGCGGGGGCCGGTAGAAAATCAAGAAGATATCCTTAAGTCATCCTGTCATGCCTCGGTGCTATGATAAACCCTTCAAATAGTCTGAACTGCCCCCATCTCAAGTTTTCATGGGCCCAGAGATATTTGAGCTAAGTTCCATGCTTATTTAATGTCTACAATTCAAGTACTGTGGCCAAGTTATTCAAAACTAATGACGTCATTAGTTAATGTATCGTTAAAACCTTGATCATTTATTATGTCAAATATGCTACTATTTTTGCTGAAAAAATGTGAGCAGCTTTTGCATATGCAAAAGCTGCTCACATTTTTTCAGCAAAACTACCAAAATTTTAGATATTGTACTTGCTAGAACACTTAACAATATGACCACTAACGAGCTCGTTAAGCTAACGATGCTTTGAACAACTGGCCCCAACTGGTAAGTAAACCAGCACAGTCAACCTCTTTATGCATTTTGGCAAGCCTTCAAGCTCCATTTTATGTTTGTTCAAACCAAGTTAATGCTAAGGGTTTCATAGGATTTTGTACAGTAAAACCTGTCTTAGTGGCCACCTCTTTTAAGCAAGCAACCTGTCTTAAGCAAGCAGGCTTTCAGTTCCCGAAAAGGGAAAATGTATTAAAATTCACCTGTGCTAAGCAAGCACAGGTCTTAATCAAGCACGTTTTGAATATCCCAAAGGTGCTTGCTTAATACAGGTTAGACTGTATATATCTTAACCTTCCATGGGCACACCCTTTGAATCAATGGCTGGCCATATAGAGAAAAAGCAGACAGATTAGACTGCCTGAACCATATATTGCACAAAATCTAGGCAGCCCTAGAGGTGGACACATTTTTCTGTAACTAATTAACGTGTAACAAAGTCACCAGCATGGTATCTATATACTCTTTGGAATTTGAAATGTTTCTTAAGCGGTTAACCAGTACAGTGCACATTCTTTCGCCAGAAACTGCCAACTGCCCTTCTTGAATCACCCCGTGAGGGACAGAATGACAGTAGAAGTAGAAAAGATTTCATGATCAATCACCACGCAAAAATGTTGTTGACACTGGCAGGTATCAAACCCGCATCCTCCTGATCACCAGTCAGACATGCATCTGACTGAGCTGTGGAGGCCAGCTCTTCCGTCTTTGAATTTGGACACAGCCATTCATGTAAATCTTCACTTACTTAAATACTTAATTCCAACAAACTGCACAAAAAATAATAACTACAAAAAGAATAGCATACACACTTTCTTGTAAACAATTTTCCACAAAGACTGGAATGGTAACCTCTAAACATGTAATGGTAACTTCGTTTATGGTAGGTACACCTTTGTACACAAAAGCATTCAAACTCCGATGAAGTACCTTTCAGTGAATCCCTTTGCATCAAGTTAGTTTGACAAGCAAATGTCATGCATCAAAGTAGTCTAAAACTGGATCAAGTAATATACATTGATTGGTCTCCGTTTTTAGATCTGATTGACTTTCGAGATGCATTTTGATTGGACAGTGCAGGGTCTACAATGAAATATACAACTTTTTGTGTTTTGAATTTATTCCTGTCTTGCAGTTGACTGACAGGATGTAAGGAAATATTGAATGAAACATCAGATCAAAATGAAAAGAAGCTCATCAAAGTTTGATTGGATTTGTGTCCACAGGTGTAATCTTTGAAATCTCATAAATTCCCTTTTGTCATTCACAGCATTGCATAGCAAGAACCAATGAGCATAACGAAAGGAAGATAAACACAGGATGAAAATTTTCAGACTGAGGCCAGCAGCTGCACAAACCAAACTGTCATTACCGGTAGTTAACGTATTGTTATTATAACTTTGGTCATTTTATATCAGAAATATATAAAGATTTTTGTTGAAAAAAAGTGAGTAGGTTTTACAACTGCAAAAGTGCTACTCACATTTTTTCCCATCAAATACAGTGAAATTCCGCTATTAAGACCACCTAAAATTAAGACTAATTCTGCTTTAAAAAGCTTATTACAAGGGTGCAGTTACTCTGTCTTCCGTGTTTTCTGCACACACGGTCCTCTGGTCAGGGACCACCTTTGGGACTTTTCAAAAGTGGTCTTCAAGACCACTTCTGAACAGTCCCAAAGGTGGTCTTAATATAGGAATTTTACTGTATATTCATGTTTTAGAAATTGTATTTCCTAGAACAGAAAGCTTTTTGGCCATTAACAGGTTTTCCAGGCTAACGAGGATTTTAAAAACTTGGCCCAGTGGTTCAAAGCATCATAAGCTTAACGAGCTCGATAGTGGTCAAATTGTTATCTATTTTACCAAGTATGAGTCTTCTTCTCTGGTATTTTTCCTGCAAAAAAGTGAGTAGCTTTTGCATTTGCAAAAGCTACTCAGTTTTTCAGCAAAAATATTAGCATGTTTGCCATATCAAATAATCCAAGGTTTAACAATTAATTAACTAACATCACTGTTAGTTCCCAGCAGATCTTTAACTATATTTTCAGAAAGCAGCATATCAACAGGACCATCACCATTTGCCAAAAGTTCAGCCATTTTCTAAATAATTTCAAAAGAAAACACTCAATCAGACACCCCTAAATACCATATATATCAGATGGAATATACTATTGAGAAACAAGGAGGTTAAGTTTAATGTAGTTTCTCTGAATACACTAGTTACGGCCATTACAACACACACACAAAAAAAAAAAAAAAACTTTTTAAAGACCATCCATGAGGAAACGTGTCTTTACCATCCTGCAACCAGTAATGACTTGTTTTGGAGTTTACTGCATAGTCATCACTATTGAGGTCGGGCAATGGACTATCAAGCAGAAAAATCAAAAGGTCATAGTGGACAATCGAACGGTTTTTAAGTGGACTAACGAGCGGAAAATAATTCAACAGATAACAGGTAAATTGGATAGGTAAATAATGTTCACCTATACAAAACCTTTTATTTGTCAATCATATCAACTCATCAAAAATAGAAATATTTTAGCTAGTCATTTTAGTCAGTCGTTCAAAGTTGTTTTAGCATGCAAGATGGATATAACTGTCGTAGAAACAAACCAAGGTCAAAAAGTATAATATGGGGTGGGTACAGATACAGACTGGACGGGACTCTGAAAACCGGCGATATATCATTGACATCAATGAACATTCACATCCACAGAAGGGGCACAGGTAAACAGGTTATCCCCTCTAATGTCCTATTTTTCATTTCGCTTGAGTGTCCACTTTTTTGCCGCTCGATTGTCCATTTATTTTCGCTCGAATGTCCTGTCAATCCACTCCAATGTCCTTCGCCGTTGAGGTCATGCTGATCCTGTCAGTTTACCTAACCCAGGCTTTTACAAAAGCGTTTACTGTTCCAGTGCACTTTCTTTTGCCAGAAACTGTAAGTATGGCAAATGCAAAAGCTGCTCATATTTTTTTCTGCAAAATTATTAGCATATTTGCCATACTTAATAAGCTGCTCACATTTTTTCTGCAAAAATATTAGCATATTTGCCATAATTAATGATCAAAGTTTCAGCGATATGTTAACTAATGAAGCCATCGATTTTGACCGAATGACCCTAGATGTGCTAACTCCTGATCACCAGTCACACCAGTATCCGACTGACCCACTGCGACCACTAAACCAACCAGTAATGCCCAAGATGTGCATGTGCATCCATGGAGCCCAATACAAGTCATTGCTGTTTGCCCGGTGTAGCTCCAGATCAGGAGTAAAGAGGATAGTTTAGGAATAATAATAGAGTTGGACACATCCTGCATATAAACCCTATTAGTTTTATTATTTGAGCGATAGGGCTTGAGATGTCATTTCATGTCAATGTTTGGTAAAAGTCCCACAAAATTGGAAGCAACGTTGCCAAAATAACCTTGTGTTGAGGTGGATGTAAATTGATTGATCTGAGATTTAATGTCCCGTTCAACACTATTTAGGTAATTTTGGAGATGCTGCTTCAGATTTTGTGGGACTTTTATCCGACATTGAGATGAAATGATATCTCAATCCCTGCTGCCCAGTGAAACCAATAGGGTAATAAACATGGACGGCCTGACTTGCAGCAATTTGCCTGGGCAGGCTTACCTTCTGAACGTTTTACAAGTACTCATGTACGGTCGGTGAAGCACCATGCAGCCCAATCTATTTCTTCAAGCCCTGATGGGTCAGGGCCAAAACGGGGATGTAAAACCTCAATTCTAACTATTCTAAATAGTACACATAATATACGTTTTCAAGATAAAAGAGGAAAGTCTCACCTTTTCTTATCTGAATTCCCTAGAGACTCGAAAACATGACAACAATCCCCAGAAAAACCTTCACTTCCAAAGCTGGCTTCAGTCTACAGTCGACACAATAAACCGTAAATGCAGAACTTTGATTAAAACTCATTCTCGAGTCCCTAGGAAATTCTGCTTATAGCTCCAATTAACCCTTTAGGTACCAAATGGAATCTTCCTTCTTATATATAGCAGGAGTCCATTTCAAAATTTAGGGGTGTCAGGTTGTGTTTTCTTCAAAATTGATTTGGAAAATGATTGAATTTTTAGCAAACAGTGGCGGCCCTGATCAGATGCCACGTTCTGCGGCGTCTGATCTGGGCCTGCACTGTTTGGCAGTGTACCCGTTTTGGAGTTTCTGGTACTAAATGGGTTAATAAATCAATAGGGATAAGTTAGGGAGATTTTCCTTTTTTGAATACGAATTTGTACATTGTGTGAATTCATCAGAATAGCCACAGCGAGGCGATTCTAATGAGTACACACAACATATCCATATTGTATAGAAGATCGGAAAGATATCCCTTAATCATTCCCATGTCTATCAGCCAATCAGGTTACACGATACAATATTTTCTTTCAAATTCACAAGCTGAATATTAAACAGTGTAGATCCTGATCAGATGGCTCCTTCAGAAGCCATCTGATCTGGATCTACACTGTTTGTAAAAATCGGGGTTGTCCTGAAGGGTTGAACAGACCGCAAAATCATATGCTCTTAATTGCTCTAAAATGTATTTCTTGAAAAAAAAAAAAAGATATTGGTGTGCACTGATTACAACATGAGAGATAATTATAATAAATACAGTAAGAAAAAAAAAACAAAAAAAAAACAAAAATTAACAGTTACACCTGTGGACACAAGACTGTACTAACTCCTATGACGTATCTTTCAATGAATCCTTTGTATCAAGTTAGTTTGACAATCAAAATGTCATTCATCAAAGAATTCTAAAACTGGATCAAACAATGTCCACTGATTGGTCTCATTTTGGCAAGCACTTGTTCCATTTTTAGAATAGTATGTTTTGAATGACATTTGGGTGTGTTTTGATTGGATAGTGCAGGAGTCTGCTGATTGGACAGTGTATGAGTCTGTGGTGAAATGTACACAATCATGTGTTTTGGTGGCAGTTGACTGACAGGATGTTAGGATATTGTGAATGGTGTTTCAAATCAAAATGAAATGAGACCCATCAAAGTTTGCACACTTTTGTGTCCACAGATGGATCATGGATAACTCTAAATATCTCATGCATTTATAATAAGATGAACTGTTTCTACAGCAAAATTATTTTTGTTTCCCTTAACAAGTGGGGTCTACTCTTAAAGGAAAGAATTTGCTCCTTCGGAGCAAATTCTTTCCTTTAAGAGTAAGACCTCATTTTGAGGGGTCCAGCTTTACAGAAAAAAGAATTTCATAAGAAATCAACCAGTTTTTCCCCTTTTGCAAATTGCAGAAAAAAAAAAAGTAGCCAGTTTTACCTACTCACCTTTTCACAGAGGGGGACACATATAATGACGCTTGAAATGCAGTGATTTTTAATGAAAAGATCTCCCACTCCCCGATGTATGACTTTGATGAATATATAACATATGCTTCGAGGTACACATGTGGACACAAAACCGTTCAAACTCCTATGAAATAACTTTCAATGAATCTCTTTGCAACAAGTTAGTTTGACAAGTAAATTTCATTCATCAAAGAATTCTAAAACTAGATCAAGCAATTGATTGGTCTCATTTTGGAAAACACTTTCTCATTGACATTTGAGATGTATTTTGATTGCACAGTGCAGGAGTCAGCAATGAAATGTACACCACCTTGTGTTTTGAATTTATTTCGGTCTGGCAGTTGACTGATAGGATGTTAGGGTATATTGAATGACGTTTCAAGTCAGAATGAAACAAAGCTCATCAAAGTTTGAACGCTTTTGTGTCCACAGGTTTACATTACGCTAAAAACAAAATCCCCAAGTGTCACACTGTTTTTATCTCCCACAACAACAATTTACAAAATTTACAAGCCGTCATTCATCATAAACACAATGACAATAAAAGCCAAATTTTTCCCACAATAATTTAAAGATCTAACTAGAATTGAAATACTACAGCAGGATTCCAATCAGCCTGTGCATCTGTGTATTGTAAGACTGTATTTCAGAGACACTCTTTTGCCAGAAACTGACAAACTTTTCTTTAATTGTATTGGGAGTTTAACGGCCCAGTCAACACTATTTCAGGTCATTTTTGTGCAGGTCAGTTTACCTATCCACACTTTTCCTGGGTAGGCTTATACCTAAGCTGTTTACCAGTACAGTGCACATTCTTTCACCAGAAACTGGCAACCGCACTTCTTGAATCAGTGGAAGGAGGAGAATGACCGTAGATTTTTTTCATGATCAATCTCCACGAAAGAATGTTGCCGATCCCAACAGGTATCGAACCTGCGTCCTCCTGATCACCAGTCAGTCAGTGAGTGTGTTTGAGCTTCACGTCCCGCCAACAGCTAAGGTCAAACGGAGACGGGACTTCGGTTTAAAGACTCATCCAAAAGTCTGGTGAAGCCCGGGATCGATCCTGCAATCCCTGGTTTATTAGGTGAGTAGCATAACCAATACACCACAGAGGCTTCTAAATTAGCAGTCAGAGGCGCATCCGACTGAGCTACCGATGCCGACAATACTGACTGAGTAGTGGGCACATCCTCATGCATTTTCCGTCATTTTTCTCAAGGGACATAACTTTTGGGACTTCTTGTATGCATTCCTGTAAGCGGAGCTACTCTGAAAAAGGGGCCTACGCTTAACCCAGTGTATTCTAGTGGACTCTTCCATTACTATATGCTGGAGAAGTTCATTTGTCATATAAGGGGTGGTAGGCCTTTTTTTTAGTTTTTATTCTATTTTTGACGGAAAATTCTGTCAGCAAATAGTGCAGGCCCTGATCAGACATGCATTCTACGGCATCTGATCTTGGCCTTCACTGTTTGCCAAGGTAGCCCTTTAGGGGTTTCCAGCATGCAATGGATTAAAGGAAAGAATTTGCGACTACTAAGCAAATTCTTACCTTTAACCCGGTATATACTGGCAGACTATCCCACTGTTGGACAAGTCCATGTCATTTAAACGGTTTCCAGTCTATTTTTGGTTTTAATTCTAAATTTGATTGAAAACTGTTAGCAAACAGTGCAGACCCCGATCAGATGCTGCATTGTGTGGTGAAACAAAAATCTATTGACTGACTTAACCTATACAATGTTAAACCAGACTTGTTAGTAAATAGTAAATCTATGTTATTAATTTCTCTTGACTATCGTTACAGTTTCGAGTACAGAAAAAGCTTTAACCTCAACGAGGCACTAATCTAATAAATTAAAAAAAAAAAAAATCCCCTCACATACACACGGTCCAGTAAGGCGGAGCAAAAAGCGTAATGAAGAAATAAATAGAGGATATTTACCCCCTTTTTTAAGGTGGATACGAAAAATATTTCATTGAATGTGTTGAAAACATCCAAATTTTCACGAGTGCAAAGCACAAGTGAAAATTCGGATGTTTTCAACACACGAGATTAAATAATTTTGGTATTGACAGCCGGCTGTCAATAGCAAACATTCGCTATTGACAGCCAGCTGTCAATACCCGCTTCCATAAAATAATTCTCATTATTTCTTGTCAGAAACGTATGTTGTGGGTACTTGTTAGAATTGCCTCTCTGAGGCAATTCTCACAACATATGGTTTGAGGTGCTAGAAAAGGACATTTATCCCTAAATTACCCTTGTTGCTCCGCATCAGCTGGGACTATGCTTAGTCAATGGTCATATGCAGTACATTATGCAATTTCATTTCGTTCTTGCACCTACTATAAAACTCCTAAAACTTCGTCCACCTTGAGAACTTGCTGTAATTATCCTAAAATTTTATAACAAATTTGTTTCACGATCAAGTATGAAGTCTAAAAGGTGTAGACGAAATGGCAAACAGTGTAGACCCTTAACAGACTGCTCCTTCTGGAGCAGTCTGATCTGGGTCTGCACTATTTCTATTTGCTTAGGCCTGCCTGTCCTAATACTAAAGATCATTACAGGAGTTAACCTTAAACCTTCAAATTCTGACCAATAAACATGTATATTTTGGGCTAACAGTGTAGATCCAGATGAAAAGTCATCATTTCACTTCACAAGGATGCCACTGCTTGCCATTTTTTTCATCTGTGACCAAATGTAACCCCTATTCACAGCAATCAACCAACGGTATTTTCTAGAAAGTATTCACACACTTATTATTCGCACTAAAATTTGAACAAGTACAATTTACTACATGATGCTGTGTCTAAAAATAGCTTGATGTGTGGCAAACAGTGTGGACTCTGATGAGACGCCATTTTCTACACTGTTTGCTCAGGCCTGTCAGTCCAAATGCATAAGAAAATACGGTACTGGGTCACATCACTCTAGAAAATGACAAACCCATTTTGTATCAAATGGAATCTTTCCCCTTATATACAGAAGGGACAAGAACCGGTGTTTTCAACATGACATGGCCATAGCAATATACAGAAGGAAGTCCACCCTTTTAGGGCTGTCAGGCTGTGTGGATTTTATAAATTGATTTCAAAATGGATGAACATTTTGCAAACAGTGGAGGTACTGATCAGACATGGCAGTCTGCAATGGACCTGGACCTTAACTGTTTGCCAATGATATTTTTTGGGTATTGACCTTTTCCATCACAAACGCAGAAAATTTTCTTTTTTTTTTTTTCCTGCATTCATTGCTCCAGATAAGGTGCTTTTTTTCATCTGGAAAGGAATTTTCCTTATTTCTGCCTGAAACAGTTTGTTGTGGGTACTCATTATTTTTGTTTGTTTGATTTGAGGTTTAACGTCCCCGTCAACACTGTAAAGGTCATTTTGGAGACGTTGCTTCCAATTTTGTGGGACTTTTACCCGACATTGAGATGAAATGACATCTCAAGCCCTGTCGCCTAATGAAACAAATAGGGTTTATTAGCATGGACGGTCCGCCTCGCACCGCGGTTCCTGGACAGGCTTAGATCCTCTAAGCGGTTTACCAGTACTAGTGTGCGGGCCGGATTCAGCACTGCGTGGAAGCATCATGCAGCCCATATATTTCTTCAAGCCCCTATGGGCGGGGGCTTGGGTACTCATTAGAAGTGCCTGAGTGATGCGCTTCTAATGAGTACCCAGAATTGAGGCGCTTCTAATGAGTACCCACAACAAATGCAGAAAAAAGGAAAATAATATCTGGATGTAGCCCCAGGTAAGAGGGGTTAACAAAATTTGTTTTTCTTATTTCTGCGAGAAAACAAATAGTGTAGGTACTCATTAGAAGCGCCTCACTGAGGCGCTTCTAATGAGTACCCACTGTGAGGCGCTTCTAATGAGTACCCACAACATATGTCCAAATAAGAAAAAGGTCAGTACTTTTTGGATGAAAAAAAGCGCATTATCATGGGCTATGCCTATATGTACTGTTTATTGCATCAAGGTAAAAAGTGTCTTCAGACATATCATTCTGCACCCAGTGAAGACTCAAGTCCAACTGTGCATATGCAGTTTGATGAGTCTTCATTGTCATAAATCTGATCCTCCCTTTAACAGACACAGAAAACAGTGTTCAGAATTAGTGGGTACGCAGGCTGTTTGCTTTTTCACCGAGGGCTAAGGCTGGCACGATTAATCGGATAATCGATTATTCAATCGATAAATTCCACAACAACAATTATCATTATTGTTTGTGATCGATTATTTGATAAGTACAATTTACTACCAAAGTTGTGCCTAAAATAGCTGTATGAGTGGCAAACAGTGTAGACCCAGATAAGAAACAGTGTTCTGCGGCGTCTCATCTGGGTCTACACTGTTTGCTCAGGTCTGTCTATTCAAATACATACTGAACAGTACAGCATATGGTAGGAGTCATGCTCGACAGAAAGCCAGACAGGTAAAATTATGACCAAATCTTCAGTGATTACTAATTGACTATCGTTCGCAATGACAGGAAGATAATCAATTTTCGTTTCAGCTCCAATTAGCCAGCCCTACAGAGGGCACAGAAAACAACGTTCAGACTCAGTAGATATGCAGGCTGGTTAGGGTTTAAATTACCAAGGGCACGTCTGAAGACAAATTTTCACTTGTCGCCGCCCAGTTGACAATCTCCCAATAAATCACATTTCCACCAACGATGAACCATATGAAATCACACAGCAACAGTTTCCAACTATTTGCTGAATGCTGCTATAACGGCCCACATCATTTCATTTGTCCCTTCCTTCATGCTCTCCGCATCAAAGTCCAAGTCCAACAGTTCACGTACTCGCTTCATTGCCAAGTCATAGTCATCATCAGATAGAGGTGCAAATGCATTTTCCAGCACGTCCGACGCATGTGCCAGATATAAAAGTGATAACATGCGTTTATTCATACGTTGTGGGTCATTGGTCCACTGACTAAGAACCGAGTCCTGAACTTTCTTAACCAGTTTCGTTTTTATAACGGAATCAACTAACGGATGTGTGGTCATGTCAAAAAGCAGGAAATTTTGTTTTTCTGTTGTGCATACACCTTTCTCAACCAGATTCTTGGCGAGTCTCTCTCGTACATTTCTCAGCTGATATCGCAATTTTAATGGATTCCATGTTTCACCTGGAAACAGAAAAAAATCATCTGGGTCCCGTGGTTCTAATTTAATGACATTGTTAGTTAACAAATCGTTAAAATTATGTTAAACATGGCAAATGCAAAAGCTGCTCACATTTTATCAGCAAAAATACCCAGAGTATTAGCTATTGTATTTATAAAGAACAGTTAACAATTTGAACACTAACGAGCTTGTTAAGCTAACGATGCTTTGAACAACTGGACCCAGAGCTACCTCCTGAGAAAAGGGTACTGATCACATAGGCCACCAGCAAAGGTTGCTCACGAGCATGTACTGTAGACCCACACATATAACATCATGCAAGAAATCATGCAAGTATCCCTGTTTGTTTGTTGCCCAGACTCACCAGAGCCTTTCGCCGGTTGCATTTGCAATGAATAACCCTTTTCTGTCCCTCTCCCAAAGATTGCTGATGGCCTTTCACCCAAGAAGAGAGTAATGTTTGCAGTTGTTGATTCAGAAGAATTTTATAATTCAAACTGTGAAAGATCAATATACAAACAAGAGGGCCATGATTGCCCTGGATCGCTCACTTGATCCACTGTAGCAATGTAAATGGTAGGTAATACAGTAAGGTGCCTTGTCAGAAGAATACATGCCAAATATGAAGGCTCTATCTCAAATGGTTCAAAAGTTATGATAAAGTAGGTCAAAGGTCAAGGTCACAGACCAAACTATTTGTATGGTTGTGAAGCCATTGTCACAAGGAATATACATGCCAAATATGAAGGCTCTATCTCAAATGCTTCAAAAATTAAGTTAAAGTAGGTCAAAGGTCAAGGTCATAAAACAATTTTTTTTGTTAGGGTGGGAAGACCTTTTCACAAGGGACATACATGCCAAATATGAAGACACTATCTCAAATGGTTCGAAAGTTATGATAAAGTAGGTCAAATGTCAAGGTAAAGGTCACATTTTATGTATGAATAGGAAACCCTTGTCGCAAGGAACCTACATGCCAAATCTGAAGGCTGTATCTCAAATGCTTAAAAAATTATGACAAAGTAGGTCAAAGGTCAAGGTTATGGGTCAAAATTTTTGAATGTTTGGGAAAACCTTGTCACAAGGAACATACATGCCAAATATGAAGGCTCTATCTCATATGGTTCAAAAGTTTTCTTAAAGTAGGTCACAGGTCAAATATTTATATATGAGTGGAAAGACCCTGTCACAAGGACCCTACATGCCATCTATGAAGGCTCTATCTCAAACGGTTCAAGAGTTATGACAAAATAACCAACTGATCTACTTTTTGATTTGACATGACCCATTTTCGAACTCAACTGAGATATTGTCCAGATGATCATTCTGAGCAAGTTTTATGATGATTGGAATAAAACTTTGGCCTCTTGGAGTGTTCACAACGTTTTTCTATGATTTGACCTGCCGACCTACTTTTTGAACCGACATGAACCATATTCAAACCTGACCCAGATATTGTCAAGATTATCATTCTGAGCAAGTTTGATGATGATCAGACCAAAACTGGGGCCTCTTGTGTGTTCACAAGGTTTTTCTATGATCTGACCTACTGACCTACTTATTGACCACACATGACCCATATTCGAAATTAGACGAGATATTGTCAAATGATCATTCTGAGCAAGTTTGATCACAGACAGACCAAAACTGTGGCCTCTAGAGTGTTCACAACGTTTTTCTATGATTAGACCTGCTGACCTACTTTTTGACCTGACAAGACCCGTATTCAAACTTCACCGAGATATTGTCAAGATGATCATTCTGAGCAAGTTTGTTGATAATCAGACCAAAACTGTGGTCTCTAGTGTGTTCACAAAGCTTTCTATAATTTGACCTACTGACCTACTTTCTGACCCAACATGACCCATATTTGAACTTGACCTAGATATTGTCAAGATGATCATTCTGAGCAAGTTTGATGATAATTAGACTAAAATTGCAGTCTCTAGAGTGTAAACAAGGTTTTTCTATGATTTGCCCTACTTTTTGACCCCACATGACCCATATTCGAACGTGACCTAGATTTTATCAAGATGATCACTCTGAGCAAGTTTGATGATAATTACACTAAAATTGCAGTCTCTAGAGTGTAAACAAGGTTTTTCTATAATTTGACCTACTTTTTGACCCCACATGACCCATATTCGAATGTGACCTAGATATTGTAGAGATGATCATTCTGAACAAGTTTGATGATGATTCGACCAAAACTGTGGCCTCTAGAGAGTTAACTAGGTTTTTCCACTTGACCTACTGGCCTCCTTTTTGACCCGACATGACCCATAATCGAACTTGACCGAGATATTGTCAGGATGATCATTCTGAGCAAGTTTGAGGATGATTATACCAAAACTGTGGCCTCTAGAGTGCTAACAAGGGTTTTCTGTGGTTTGACCTACTGACCTACTTTTTGACCCGACATGACCCATATTCGAACTAGATCGAGATATTATCAAGATGATCATCCTGAGCAAGTTTGAGAATGATTGGACCAAAACTGTGGCCTCTAGTGTGGCGTAGTGTCCACTGCCGGGTGGCTTCATGGTATGTAATAACACCCAAGACATTTGTGCTGCTACTGTCTATTTATTAAAGTTTCTTTACTGCAGGAAAACCCTTTCATTCTCAACTATCATACGACAGAGTTCACATGACAGACACTATGTACAGCTTTTCACTTCAGACGCACTACAAACAAGAACCACTCATCAACCCACACTCCCGGTTTTATAAGTTAAAGACTTTCTATTTTTAGGAAGGAAAAACCATTACTTGTTACTAAATTAAACAATTACCTGATGTTGCTACTGCGAAGAACTGGCCATAAAAGGCAATTTCCTGTCACCCACAAATGATGGCATTTCTAAATATATTCAAACTATGACGTATAACCGAGATTTCCGTAATCTAATTTATTAGAATTTAGTGTCAAAATCGTCTGGGAAAAGTATTAAATGTGCCAAAACATCAAATAAACAAATCATTTTCTGACCGGTTCCACCCTATAAGAAAGATAGTTAGACAGCTTTATTACTTGCTTACGTCACTAACCTAGTTCCAGGAAACACACCTTTTATTGCGCATTTACAAACATTACACTTTGATACTTTTCTAATAAAACGTTAACACTAATGATTTCTGAATTAAAACATACTAGCTTAACCATTTGCAGTTTAAAACTGTCCCGACAAGGTATAACGTCACACTGCTCCCAACGGGGGAGATATTTTATTGGATTATGAAACAATAGAATATCTACATGATTAATTTAGTTCCTGGATCTATCTCAAATATGTAAGTATTTAAAATTCCATCCCATGCATTTTACATGACTACATGGCTAACTTTAAACATTAACATTATGAACTAAAATTGAAATAAAGCCACTCACCCTTTTCCTGCAGCCATTAAATAATCCACATGCACATTTTCTAACTGAGTCCACTAAAACACAAAACTAGTGTTCCTACTGAATATTTATTTAAACTGCTGGAGTATATTTAAATGTACATACAAGAAACACTTAGAACTATATTGTCACAATATTTATATTATGCCCCTCCAGTCTACTTCTCCGGCTCATCCTCGCCATTGTCTTGTTCCCCCTCGTCCGACTCCACTTCTAGCCCATCCAGTTCTCCGCCCCGGTCCTCGGTTGCGATGGCCCCCCGGACGGCGGTGACCTCCGTTTGTCCCTCCGAGAGCCCAGTCCTTTCCGATAGTGTACGTGGGGCCCACTCCGTTGACCCTGCCAACGCCTCGTCGACATCCACCTCGATGATGGTGAGATCGCTTCCCCACGTGCTTAGGGAGAACGATTCTCCCTGCCGAATCTCCGCCGACGGCCAAGTTACTGGCCCCTGTCGATGGGCCTCTGCGTGAATGGCCTCGCAGGCTTCCCGAGACCATATAATTTTGGCCATCACTGTCTCCCCAGGCAGCTGCCGCCAAACCGGATTTCTCTGGTCCACGGCATGTCGTTCCGCCGCGGACATATTATCCAATAAGTCATCCATTGTGACCAGCCGCCAGCAACTGGGTGTAAACTGAAATTGTCCTCCTTCGGCCATCTTGAAAGTCCAATTAATTTGTGATATATATATATATATATAAATATTCCTTTGAATTCTGGCTGATTACGTATCGTAGTGGATTAACTTGGTTCAACTGAAATTTTCCTGGACAAAGTTTGTTGTTTTAATAAGCTCCAATTAGGCTTGTTTAATAAGGAGGTGTAGCTGAGAAAAAAGTTGAAAGATTAACGTTTTCGATAATAGCCAGCTAGTGTCTTCAATTCCCATATTTATTGCACATCATTTATCGCATTGTTCCTCCTTTTTCCCCAATTAATTGAATCTTCTGGTTTTTGGTAGATTTACGAGTGTACTTGTCGATTTTAACTTCGATAATACACAAAATTATAACAAGTTATAGAAACAGTTTTGCTATAGTATTTTGGCTTCAACTGTGGATTCACCAGGCGTCTGTCCGTCTGTCTGTTGTTGTTCCATAAGTTCAGAATACATGTAAAATTTCTGTACAACAAGGGTTATTCAACATATTTTTGTCCTGCAGTTTATATACACCACAAAACGTAGCAGGCTATATACACATATACTGTTCAACACTAATAATGAACCGTTCTGTCCTACTGAGCCACCGTAGGTAACTTAGGGTAGAGTTGTCCCAGAATGGAGTTCCTTAGGATCTCTTCACTCGGTGGGGCAGATTGGGCCCTGCCCTGAAGTATAGCCACTTCATCCGTTTCCTTGGAGTAGGACACCGACGTTGGGTGGTCATGCGGTTCGTCATCGTCTACCTTAACTCTGTCACTACAGAACATGGCAAGCCGGGCACAGCAACCGTGCTTTTCAGGATCAAGGGGTTTCTTATGTTTGCAATATCTTAAGAACAAAAATACGGCCCCCGCAATTGTGATGCAGACAACACTGTCAATTATGATGTATGCCCATAAAGGCCAAGAGGTATCTTCTAGTTCTACACTGCGCATGCTACGCAACCTTAAAATCAAATCGTCCATTGGTATCTGCTTTATGGTACTCAGGTTCGTGGGCAGTTCCAGTTTACTAAAATTTGGTAAGGCCTGTGAAAAGGGTTCCCATAATTTAAATTCGGTCGTATTGTGGAGTTCTAGCAATTCCGTATAGGGGTCAGGTATGTCAACTTGTTCTTCAAAGAAATAATAGGGTGGCAGACTCAGAAAGTTATTTGCAGCGTGACACCCTGGCTCCAATTGAATTATTCCCAAAGGTGGATCAATAGCTTGTGTGGTGTGTGTTTTTATCGACTTTCTGCCCGACATTCCCAAACATACAATGGAGAAGTCTATTTTTTCTTTCGTACCAATCACCCATAAACCCTGTGTTAAATATGTACCCATGGGCAGCAGTGTATTTGGTTGAACTAGTCTGCAGCAATATTTATTGACTTTTGGTGCATCTTTGAAAAACAAAGCGAGGACACAGAGCTGGTTTAAATTTACAGGCATGATGGCGCTTCTTGGGCTACAATATTTAGTGAACTGATTACTACACTCCAGCAACTCATGTTCAGACAAAAGAGTGTAGCGACTACGATCTTTATTAATCAGTAATCCTGCCGACTCGATGTCATATTTGGCGACCATGTCAGGTACGTAGGTCAGTCTGACCTTATTTGGCCTGCTTGGCATGGGTAAGGGTATGTTATACACGCGGTAAACCTCATATTCACCTGTAAAGTCTAACAGTGGTATATTTATTACCACAACTATTTGGGATCCATCCATGACAGTGGAACAAGTGAGTGTACGGTAAAAATACCAAATATTGGAGCGTGGATCCTCTGGAAGTTTGAGAGTAGATGGTAATTTGTTATTTATTTGGGTCAAAAGTTTTCTCAGATTCTTAGGAGTGATGGAACTTGGAGACAAACGACTAAGAGCCAACATATTTATCTCCAAACGTAAATTGTCCAAGTATATGGTACCACGTTGAATAGCATCACGTAGCCCCGCTAAAATTAGGTCCATTTGTGCATATATGTTAACAAACATCTCAATATGCTCAAATCGTTTCTGAATAGCGAGTGTTAAGTTGTGTATGCGTCCCTCAAACTCATCCATGCAATCAACAAGGCTCATAATGGCCTGTCGGTTTTCTGCAATTTGTATTCGGGACACATTCAAGATAGTCATTTGTTCATCCAGCATGTGCAGGATAGATTGTTGATTTTGTGACATGTCCCTTACTGCCCTTTTTATATTATCTAGATCCGCCTCCGAAACGGTCCCAAAAAGGAAGGATAGGATACGGCCCCCCAGGGGTAGGATGCTTCTTTCGGACCTAGTCACCAATGAGCGGTAGTCAACATAGCTGGTGATAATACTATGCTGTGTTTCCCGCAGAGATTTTACTTCCTTACCCAGCTGTTTAAGTGTAGCCCTGAAACCCTGTTGTTGTGGGTCAGTAAAATGACTGCTCAATGTATCGGCCACCTCAGTTGCCTTTAAGATATCAGAATACACTCTTCTAAGGAAATTTCTAAATGGCTCAAGGTCATGAACGAAACTGACCAACCATTTAGCTCTGGTAGATGTCACGTCGTTTACATGTTGAAAAGCAACGTTTTCATGAATTATTACCCCCACGGCATAGCCAATCAGTGACAGAAGAATAAGGAGACGCATCTTGGCTGCCGGTATAGTCTGTCTCCTGCAATGAAACAGACACCCCAAATTAGATTTAACTTATCTAATTTTAATCTTTATACAAGGCGCAAGAAGCCTTAAACATTACTTAGAATAGGCTAGCTATAGCATTAAGCAGAGTTTTAACCTTAGTATTTCGACCCTTTTTGGTTTTCTTTTTGCTACGAAGATCATTTTTCTTATCTTTGCCAACTGTGGCTTGACATTTCTTTACTTCTTCAATCATTATAGAATCTGATGGATCATAATCAATAGTAGCCTCCGAATCCGCGTCGCTTGCGGTTTGCATCTCCTCTGATGCATATGCATTTTCTGCATTTTCCCGGAGTTCACGGTCACGAACGCGCTTTGCAAGTTCCATTTTTGGAATATTGCCCTCTTCATCCGAGTCTTCACGTTCACGACGCGCTAGATCTACAAACCTTCGTTCTGGTCCCTCTGCTTCCGTTTCTGAGGATTCAGAACCAGAAGAACCGTCATCAGATTCCGGCGGTACAACATACGCTGCCTTACGAATTGGTTGTCCCGCATCCGTTTTGGGTATTTCCCAGGTATCAACCTTTGCAAACTTTATGTCATCAGCATGAGCTTCAACAGTCTTATTGTCTAACTGATTTTTCAACACATAGGTCACTGGTGATTTCTGTTCAATAATCCTATAGAAAGGTTTCCAACGACCCTCTATCTTGGTACGGACATGTTTTTTATAGAACACTGGATCCCCTATATTGTATGACACATCCTTTCGGTTTTTATTACCATATTTTGCATGTTTCCGTTGTTGCTTCCTGATGCGTCCATGGACCAGCATGAATGCCTTATGCTGCTCTTGGAGGGCAATCTGATGCATGTCCTCCCCCATGTATCTCCTACGAGGTTTCAAGAGAGTGTCGATGGGTAAGACTACATCACGGCCATAGAGCAGATAAAATGGAGTATAGTCTGTAGCTTCACTGACATTGAAACGGATACTTGCGAGAACCTGGTTCAGGTGAAGGTCCCAGACATCTTGTTCATCCTGTAGTCTCTTTGCTAGCACGTCATGAAGGGTCCTATGGAATCTTTCCACCTTACTGTTACTAGAAGGGTGATAGAAGGAAGTGGTGACATGATGTACATTCAGCGCCCCCAGGGTCTCTCTCATGACTCTATTTACGTTCTCAGATCCGTTATCTGACACCAGCTCCAAAGGGCAGCCGAAGCGTGGATAGATCTCTTCGATTATCAGGTGAGCAACGGTCTCTGCAGTCTTGTCCGGCACAGCAAAAGCTTCCGGCCAACCACTGTACCAGTCCACAAAGGCAATGATGTATTTATTTCCTGACAAAGTCTTTGGGTATGGTCCTGACAAATCAAGACTTAACTTAGCCATGGGGTACGGTGGTATATCCACATTTTGTAGCAAAGGTTTGACATTTTTGCTTGCCCGAGCCTGGCAACTTACACACCTCGAGACGTAATCATAAATTTCTAAAAATAAGTTTGGCCAAAAATATTTCTGTCTGATAGTATCAAATGTCTTTTGTACCCCCATATGACCATTTTTATCATGGTATTGTGTAATGACCATTTGCCTTAAATGTTCAGGTACATACAGCCTTAGTGTAGGGTTATCATCCGGATTGGACAGATAATACACTATGCCCTTTTCGACAAGATATCTATGCTTTATTGCTTTGGAGGGTTCACCATGTTCTAACAGGTTCTTCAGTTCCATTACAGCCTCATCCTTACCCTGTTCTAGTCTCATGTCCAAACCTGGCATATCAGTTTCTGGAATTTCAGGACGGTCCTTAGTTGGCACCTCACATCCGGCAAAGTTCTTGGGATTGATTTCATTTGAGTTTATGGCTCCAACTTCATAGGTGTGGTCGTTTATATCTGGTTCTAACAACCCCGCTTCAATCACGGTGTCATCCCCATCTGGCTTTCTTGAAAGTAGGTCAGCGCACGTGTTCTCCGTGCCAGCAATGTATTCTATGGTACAGTTATACCCAGCCATCCCCAGAGCCCAAAGTTGAATTTTCTTATTCTGCATAGGTGATTCCAGCAAATACTTTAAAGGCTTGTGATCAGTTTTAATGGTAAATCTCGCGTTGTGTAGGTAATAGTCAAGCTTCTGCAAGGAATAGTGAATGGCAAAAGCTTCCTTTTCAATTGTTGACCATTTGCATTGAGTTTTGCTTAATTTGTGAGAAAGGTAATAAATGGGCTTTTCATTTTTGACATTGGGCAAAAAGCTTTCATTTCCCTCAGACTCTTGAGTTAAGCATGCCCCTATACAGGAATTACTGGCGTCTGTGTACAGAGTGTAGGGTTTGTTTGGATCTGGATAGGCTAATAAGGGCACCACAGTGAGGCTTTGCTTCAGATAATCAAAGCTACTTTGACATTGTTCTGTCCACTTGAACCGAGCATACTCTGAGTGAGAGCAATAACAGGCTCTGCTATTTCAGAGAAGTTTGGAATGAACCTGCGATAGTACGAGCACATCCCAATGAAGGAACGAACCTCCCGAACACATGTGGGTGTGGGAAGAGACCTAATGGCTTCTACCTTTTGCGGATCCGGACTGACACCTTGTGCATTGATGATAAAACCAAGATACTGAGTTTCTGCTTGCAAGAAGGAACACTTCTTTAGCTTCAATTTCAAGCCATGCAGACGTAACCTGTCAAAGACTGTGGTCAAGTGAAACAGATGTTCTTCCAAAGTTTCACTATATATCAAAATGTCATCCAAATAGGCAGTTGCAAAATGACTGAGCCCTTGCAGAACGATTGCCATCATCTGCTGAAAGACAGCTGGGGCTGAGGACAAACCGAAAGGCATCACATTAAACTCAAACAGTCCTCTGTGACATGCAAAAGCAGTCTTCTCTTTATCGGCCTCATCCATCAGCACCTGCCAATACCCAGACTTTAGATCTAAAGAGGTAAAGAATTTTGCTTTTCCAAGGAGTGCCAAAATGTCGTCTATTAAAGGAAGAGGATATGAATTTGGTTTAGTAATTTGGTTCAGTTTTCTGAAGTCCACACAGAATCGTTTTGACCCATCTTTCTTATCAACTATCACCACTGGGAAACTCCATGGAGATTTAGACCTTTGTATTATATTGGCATCCAACATCTCGTCCACAGCTTTATCAATTACTTCCCGGTTATGAATGGGAGTTCTGTATGGTCTTAATTTTATGGGTGGATGATTGCCTGTATCAAGTTTCATTTTGACAGTGTCAGTATGACCCAACTCCGAGTCTTTGGCTGCAAACAAATCATGGTGTTGCCCTAAAAACCCTAACGTGGAGTCTCTATGCCTATCAGGTACTTCCACTTCTGCTTTCCAATCACTGGTTTTTGTAGCAGCTATCGTTCTCTTAACAGAGTCAAGGCTATTTATTTTGGCCTCATTTACTCTCTCCATTTTTGCAAGGACACATCCCCGTGAAAGCCTTACGGTACGGTTTGTGTTATTGACTACCATGACAGGTAAGAATCGACTCTTATTCATTTTGGCTATTGAATTCGAAACCATCAGTCCTGGTTCATTGTTCAGGAATTTTGTTTCAACAGCGGAAACTGCGTATACATTATAAACTGGAAGCTCATGACTATCCTTTACTTTGCCAAGGCAGACAGTAGCCGTCTGTGGTTTTAAGACAGTTGTTGACCTGAGGCGAACTAATGAAGCTATGTGTATGTCCTCCTCTAGAGGAATCTGAGTCCTACCAATTCGTAGAAATCCTAAGTCGAAGTATAACCTTACACCGTTCTGTACAAGCCAGTCTCGACCTAATATAAAATTTCTATTTATAGAAGGTGACACGTAAAATGAATGTTTAATTTCGGTATCCCCGATTTGGAAAGTAAGGGTAACGTACCCATCCAATTTTAAACATGTGCCATTAACCGACTGAAGCTCCGCTTCTTTCTTTATTAACGGTGGTTTTATTTTTAACGACCGATAAACACGTGTGTGCATCATAGATACTTCGGCTCCGGAGTCTACTAGTGATCTGAACTGTTGTTTCCCTATTCGTATCAAACATGAATTTGGACTCCCTGTTAATGCTATGCTAAATTTTGGAATGACTTTAGTAATGTTTCTTCTCCTTCCGTGGGCTTCAACACGGAAGGAGGGCCCTAGTTTTCCTGATTGACCGGATTACCCCTTGGCTTTGGGGAGTTATTACCCCTGCCAAAATCAGCTTGCCGTTTCCTACATTCTTTTTTAAAGTGTCCCTTTTTCCCACAATACCAGCACAGCATTTCCTTTTTCTTATCAACCCCCTGGTACGGTGTTGCTTGCTCAACTGCGTTTACATGGGCCTTAACTTTACAGTCTTTACTCTTGTGACCTTTCCTATGGCCGTTATAACATCGGGGCACGGGACGGTAATGATCAACTTCCATCCCATTATCATCAGGGACATATTGATGACGTGTGCGCAGATTGAAACGCCTCCGCAGGTTTTGTTCATTGGTGGCCACCGTAACAGCAGCCTCCAAGTTTGCAGGGTTATCTCTAAGCACCTTAAGTTTTAACTGATCCTCAGCCAGCCCATCGACAAAAGTGTCAATCAGCTGCCTTTGAACCGGTTGACCTGCTTGATTGTCGAATGCATCCTCGGCCAACGCCATCAGCCTCTCGGCATAAACCTGCACTGTCTCCCCAGCTTTCTGGTGCACCTTCCTGAGTAACAGGAATGCATGTTGTGCATCCGTAATTTCGGAAAACCTGCTGCTAAGTTCAGCCTTCATTTGTGCCCAAGTTGCCGCAGGAAGTCCCTCCGTATATCGATTAATAAAGTCACTAACTGGCCCCCGACTGGATTGATAAGCCACCCTTTTAATCCTAGCATCATCAAGTTCCATAAGCCTGGCATATTTCTCTATAGACTTTACCCATTCTTTGAACCGTTTTGCCTCCCCCTCAAATGGAGGTACAATCTGACTGACCCCTTGAGCCCCAAGAGCAGTGGAAACATTACCCATTTCCACAGCCAGATTTTGAAACACCTGTCCTACGTCCGGCCCAGCCATGTCTGTAATTTAAGAATAAAGTAGACTTAACTTACCAGACCACAGTGTCCTTAAGCTCGAACGTAATGTCCCGTATAATCCAAAGGAAGACACAAATCGGTTACAATAAGGTAGAGTCCATGCTGGCCACGAGCACCATTAAAAGTCCAGTGGTGTGGCGTAGTGTCCACTGCCGGGTGGCTTCATGGGATGCAATAACACCCAAGACATTTGTGCTGCTACTGTCTATTTATTAAAGTTTCTTTACTGCAGGAAAACCCTTTCATTCTCAACTATCATACGACAGAGTTCACATGACAGACACTATGTACAGCTTTTCACTTCAGACGCACTACAAACAAGAACCACTCATCAACCCACACTCCCGGTTTTATAAGTTAAAGACTTTCTATTTTTAGGAAGGAAAAACCATTACTTGTTACTAAATTAAACAATTACCTGATGTTGCTACTGCGAAGAACTGGCCATAAAAGGCAATTTCCTGTCACCCACAAATGATGGCATTTCTAAATATATTCAAACTATGACGTATAACCGAGATTTCCGTAATCTAATTTATTAGAATTTAGTGTCAAAATCGTCTGGGAAAAGTATTAAATGTGCCAAAACATCAAATAAACAAATCATTTTCTGACCGGTTCCACCCTATAAGAAAGATAGTTAGACAGCTTTATTACTTGCTTACGTCACTAACCTAGTTCCAGGAAACACACCTTTTATTGCGCATTTACAAACATTACACTTTGATACTTTTCTAATAAAACGTTAACACTAATGATTTCTGAATTAAAACATACTAGCTTAACCATTTGCAGTTTAAAACTGTCCCGACAAGGTATAACGTCACACTAGAGTGTTAACACGATTTTTCTATGATTTGACCTACTGACCTATTTTTTTGGCCGACATGACCTATAATCGAAATTGACCGTGATATTGTCAGGATGATCATTCTGAGCAAATTTGAGGATGATTGGACCAAATATGTGGCCTCTAGAGTGCTAACCAGGTTTTTCTGTGGTTTGACCTACTGACCTACTTTTTGACCTGAAATGACCCATATTCCAACTTGACCGAGATATATTGTCAGGATGATCATTCTGAGCAAGTTTGAGGATGATTATACCAAAACTGTGGCCTCTAGAGTGCTAACAAGGGTTTTCTGTGGTTTGACCTACTGACCTACTTTTTGACCCGACATGACCCATATTCAAACTTGACCAAGATATTATCAAGATGATCATCCTGAGCAAGTTTGAGGATGATTGGACCAAAATTGTGCCCTCTAGAGTGTTAACAAGGTTTTCCTTTGATGCCTGGTGACCTACTTTTTGACCCGACATGACCCATATTCTAACTTGACAAAGACAATGTCAGGATGATCATTCTTAGCAAGTTTGAGGATGATTGGACCAAAACTGTGGCCTCTAGAGTGCTAACAAGGGTTTTCTGTGGTTTGACCTACTGACCTACTTTTTGACCCGACATGACCCCTATTCGAACTAGACCGAGATATTATCAAGATGATCATCCTGAGCAAGTTTGAGAATGAATGGACCAAAACTATGGCCTCTAGAGTGTTAACACGATTTTTCTATGATTTGTTTGAGGATGATTGAACCAAAATTGTGCCCTCTAGAGTGTTAACAAGGTTTTCCTTTGATTTGACCTGGTGACCTACTTTTTGACCCGACATGACCCATATTCGAACTTGACCGACATATTGTCATAATGATAATACTGACCAAGTTTGATAATGATTGGATCAAAATTGTGGCCTTTAGAGTGTTAACAAGAAAAGTTTATGGACGCACGACAAACGACGATGCCGGACATCTCACAGTCACAAAAGCTCACCATGACCTTCGGTCAGGTGAGCTAAAAATTGAAAAGTGAATTTGAAGTCCATATATATACAGTAAATGTTCAGTCTCAAGCACTGAAGACTACCTTACCTTGGCTGATCCGAACTCATTCTCGAACCCCCCAGAGCGTTTGTCCCAGATAGCTTTGTATTCAAGGTAATTTAGGGAGATCTTGTTTTACCTTGAAACTTTATGTTGTGTGTACTCATTAGAATACTGTATGTTGTGTTTACTCTTTACCTCAATGCCCAAGAAGATGCCTCCTGATCTGGCAATATGAGCCCCGCCAAGCGAATTTGTGTCTTCGAGCATGCCGTCATGACAAACTTTAACTGTGCATGCCCAGCCATTCAGAGGGGCCAGGGATATGGCTTTCTGTCTGAAGGTTCCTCTTGATTCACTGCTTGTATGAGCGAGCAGCGAAGGTTCTGGCGAGACTGCGCGGATGGGCAGGCTCGCCTGAACCTTCGCTGCTCGCATAGGCAATAAGTACCAAAATCGCTTGACGGGGCCCATATGATGAGCCCTCAGTGTCTCAAATCACTCCTATCTATGTGTATACTGAATTTTACCTTAAGAATTCGCACAAAATCTGACCAAGTACAATTTAATACCAGACGAAGAGTCTAAAAATAGCTGGATGAGTGGCAAACAGTGTAAATCCAGATGAGATGCCACATTCTGTGGAGTCTCAATTGGGTCTACACTGTTGCCCAGCCCTGTCTGTCCAAAGGCCATAGAAATCTGACTGTATTTAACCCTTTTTGTACCAAATGGAATCTTCCTCCTAACATATAACAAGAGCCCATTTTGAAATTTAGTGGTGTCGGGTTGTGTTTTCAAAATTTATTCAGACTAGAAATGCGTCCATAGGACACGGATGCCCCCCGCCTGAAAATGTGTCTATGTTCGTATTCATCCATAGAAAGTTTAAGTTTCAGACCTTTTTTTTTACCTTTGACCTCTAAGTATGACCTTGACCTTGGAGGTACGGATCTAGGTTTGCACGTGACACATCATCTCATGATGGTTAACATTTCTTCAATATAATTTCGAAATCCATCCAGAAATAAGTAAGTTATTGAAGTTTAAGTTTCGGACCATTTTTTTTACCTTTGAGCTCTAAGTATGACCTTGACCTTGGAGGAACGGATCTGGGTTTGCACGTGACACATCGTCTCATGATGGTTAACATTTCTTCAAAGTAATTTCAAAATTCATCCAGAAATAAGTAAGTTATTGACTGCGTTTAAGTTTCGGGCTCTATTTTTTACCTTTGACCTCTAAGTATGACCTTGACCTTGGAGGTACGGACCTGGGTTTTGCACGTGACACATCGTCTCATGATGGTTAACATTTCTGCAAAGTAATTTCAAAATCCATCCAGACATAAGAAAGTTATTGACTGCGTTTAAGTTTCGGACCCTTTTTTTGGCCTTTGACGTCTAAGTATGACTTTGACCTTGGAGGTACGGACCTGGGTTTTGCACTTGACACGTCGTCTCATTATGGTTAACATTTCTGCCAAGAAATTTTAAAATCCATCAAGAAATAAGGAAGTTATTGGCTGCGTTTAAGTTTCGGACGCACGGACGGACAGGGGCAACGCTATATGCCCTTTCCACCATTCTACAATTGGCGGGGGCATAAAAATGGCTGAACGTTTGGCAAACAGTGCAGCCCTGATCAGACGCCACGTTCTGCAGCATCTGATCCAGCCTGCATTGTTTGACAATTACCCGTTTTTGTGTTTCGGGTACAAAATGGGTTAATATTCATATATGTATATATATATTTAAACCCACAATAATTCTAAGTTCCTTGATGACGTCCTGATCCTGCTAGCCAACCTCTCTAAGACCAGACATACAACAAAATAATAACCCTCATCCCACACTAGCCAGGATTGATGCATATTATAACAGCAGCAGGAAATATGCACTTGCCTGTGGCCAGCCAGATCTCCTGACTAACCGACCGTGGGGTGTCAGGTTGTGTTCTCTTCAAAATTTATTCTGAAAATGGCTGAACGTTTTGCAAACAGTGTAGGCCCTGATCAGACACTGCGATCTGGGCCTGCACGGTTTGACAATTACCCGTTTTGGGATTTCCGGTACAAAATGGGTTAATATTCATATACACATATATTTAAACCCTCAATAATTGTCTTGATGACGACCTGAACCTGCTATACCAACCTTTCTTAGACCAGGGGCCAGTTGTTCAAAACTAACGACGTCGTTAGTTAACGAATCGTTAAAACTTCGATCATTAAATATGGCAAATATGCTAATATTTTTGCCGAAAAAATGTGAGCAGCTTTTGCAAATGCAGAAGCTGCTCACATTTCTTCAGCAAAAATACCAAAAATTTCAATATTAACCTTGCTGGAACACTTATCAATATGACCACTAACGAGCTCGTTAAGCTAACAATGCTTTGAACAACTGGCCCCTGACATACATAAAAATAATAAAGCTCATCCCAAATGAGCCAGGATAGATGCATACTACAAACAGCAGCAGGAACTATGCACTCGCCTGTGGCCAGCTTGATCTCCAGACTAACAGACCGTGTATTCCCGGGATGAGTTAGGGTGGTGAAGTTCTTAGTGACGTTAAATCATCAGGCGTTTTATGCTTTATGATTCCAGTCCAGATTCTATAGATGTTGATGATCAATTGCTGAGTTTTGTCTGGTGACCAGTCTCAGTTGGGTATTTGTTTGTTTGATTTGATGTTTAACATCCCACTTAACACTATATAGGTCATTTTGGAAATGTTGCTTCCAATTTTGTGGGACTTTTACCAGACATTGAGATGAAATGACATCTCAAGCTCTGTCTCCCAATGAAACCAATAGGGTTTATAAGCATGGATGGTCCGACTCGCACCGCTTTGCTTAGGCAGGTTTAGATACTCTTAGCGGTTTACCAGTACTCGTGTACGGTCGGATTCAGCACTGCATGGAAGCACAATTTATTTCTTCAAGCAGAAATAGGTAACAATTATTTATAGACAAGAGGGCCATGATGGCCCTGGATCGCTCACCTGACCCATAGGGTATCAAGTGGGTCCCTGGGAGAGCCATTATTGGCCCTGGGCTATAATATGATTAATCTTGGTAGTGGTCTAAAAGGTGAAGCTTCATACCAAATATCAAAGAATGGAGACTTCTGGTTTCAGACAAGATTTTTAAACGTTTTCCTTATATAAGTCTTTATAAACCTTGGGGTTCCCGGGTCGAGCCATTTTTGCCCCCAGGGCTATAATTTGAACCATCTTGGTAGAAATCCACAAGACAAAGCATCATACCAAATATCAAAGACCTTGGCCTTCTGCTTTCAGACAAGAAGATTTTCAAAGGTTTTCATTGCCTTGAATTCTATTTCCTAGGGCTATGTAAAACCAAAGGGCCTGCAGGTGGGGGCATTTTTCGCCCTAGGCCTATAATTTGTACAACCTTGATAGGTCCACTAGATGAAGCTTCACAACAAATATCAAACAAGAGGCCCATGGGCCACTATGCTCACCAGAGGTCATGTGGGTTTATACCATATACAGGCAAGGTGCCCATCTTGGTCATGTGACAACAATACCACGAATAATGTTTAATTGCCTCACCCCAATAGAGGCTTTTCATGTTAATTGGTTTCAATCAGAACAGCTCTTTTACTGGAGAAGATAAAAATACTGAATCTGAGCCATCCAAGAAAAAGGTCAGCAATGACCTTGACCATTGGAATTAACAAACTTTCATTCAGCTAACTGCAAATATCATTTTTGATGTCACAGCCTACCAGGCAATCAGAAATATCCACTACTTTGCCATTTATCCATACAAATGTCTAAGTGACCAAATTTGACCTTGACATAAAACAGGTCAAGGTCAACCAAAGGTCATCATTTGAACAAACTTGGTACGGTCATGATCCCTGATGCTGCATACCAAGTTTCCAGATCATCGGCCATTCGGTTCTTGAGAAGAAGATTTTTACCATATATGGGCATGGCGGCCCATATTGGTCATGTGACCCAGTCCTCACGAACAAACTTTAGTTCCCTCATTCCATAGAGGCTCCACATGTAATTTGGTTTCAACTGGCCAAGTAGTTTAAGTGAAGAAGAAAAACAACAACTACTGAACCTGAGCCGTCCTGGACAAAGGTCAGTAAATGACCTTGACTTTTGGAACTGATAAACTTCCATTCAGCTGATTGTAAATACCATTTCTGATGCAACTGGCTAATATACAATAAGAAAAATCCACTGTTTTGCCATTTTTCCATACAAATGTCTAAGTGACCAAATTTGACCTTGACGTAAAACAGGTCAAGGTAAATCAAAGGTCATCATTTTAACAAACTTGGTAGGGCCAGAGTCCCTGATGCTGCATACCAAGTTTCAAGATCATCGGCCATTCGGTACTTGAGAAGAAGATTTTTAAAGGTTTTTTACCATAAATGGGCATGGTGGCCATATTGGTCATGTGACCCAGTCCTCACGAACAAACTTTCGTTCCCCCATTCTATAGAGGCTCCACATGTAATTTTAAGTGAAGAAGAAGAAAAAAATTGAATCTGAGGCGTCCTGGACAAAGGTCGGTAAATGACCTTGACCTTTGGAACTGATAAACTTCCATTCAGCTGATTGCAAATACCATTTCTGATGCAACTAGCTAACATACAATCAGAAAAATCCACTGTTTTGCCGTTTTCCAAACAAATGTCTGAGTGACCAAATTTGACCTTGACGTAAAACAGGTCAAGGTCAACAAAAGGTCATCATTTGAACAAACTTGGTAGGGCCCCGAGTCCCCGATGCTGCATACCAAGTTTCAAGATCATCTGCCATTCGGTTCTTGAGAAGAAGATTTTTAAAGGTTTCTACCATATATGGGCATAGCGGCCATATTGGTCATGTGACCCAGTCCTCCCGAACAAACTTTGGTTCCCCCATCCCATAGAGGCTCCACATGTAATTTGGTTTCAATTGGCCAAGTAGTTTCAGAGGAGATGTTGTTTGAAAATGTTGACGACGCAGACGACGGACCAATGCCTATACTATAAGCTCCCCCGGAGCCTTGGGCTCTGGTGAGCTAAAATCTGGGCCTTGAGGTTTCAGAGAAGAAGATTTTTAAAGATTTTCCCTATATAAGTCTATGTAAAACCAAAGGCCCCCGGGGTGGGGGCATTTTTGGCCCCAGGGCTATGATTTGAACAATCTTGGTAAAGGTCCACTAGATGAAACTTCACACCAAATATCAAAGAACTGGGCCTTGCGGTTTCAGAGAAGAAGATTTTTAAAGATTTTCCCTATATAAGTCTATGTAAAACGAAAGGCCCCGGGGCGGGGGCATTTTTGGCCCCAGGGCTATAATTTGAACAATCTTGGTATAGGTCCACTAGATGAAGCTTCATACCAAATATCAAAGACCTGGGCCTTGTGGTTTCAGAGAAGAAGATTTTTAAAGATTTTCCCTATATAAGCCTATGTGAAACCAAAGGCCCCCAGGGCTGGGGCATTTTTGGCCCCAGGACTATAATTTGAACAATCTTGGAAGAGGTCCACTAGATGAAGCTTCATACCAAATATTAAAGACCTGGGACTTGTGGTTTCAGAGAAGAAGATTTTTAAATATTTTCCCTATATAAGCCTATGTAAAACCAAAGGGCCCCGGGGCGGGGACGTTTTTGGCCCTAGGGCTATAATTTGAACAATCTTGATAGAGGTCCACTAGATGAAGCTTCACACTAAATATCAAAGACTTGTGCCTTGTGGTAAAAGAGAAGAAGAATTTTAAAGATTTTCCCTATATAAGCCTATGTAAAACCAAAGGCCCCCGGGGCGGGGGCATTTTTGGCCCCAGGGCTATAATTTGAACAATCTTGGTAAAGGTCCACTAGATGAAGCTTCATACCAAATATCAAAGACCTCGGCCTTGTGGTTTCAGAGAAGAAGATTTTTAAAGATTTTCCCTATATAAGCCTATGTAAAACAAAGGCCCTCGGGGCAGGGGCATTTTTGGCCCCAGGGCTATAATTTGAACAATCTTGATAGAGGTCCACTAGATGAAGCTTCACACCAAATATCAAAGACCTGGGCCTTGCGGTTTCAGAGAAGAAGATTTTTAAAGATTTTCCCTATATAAGCCTATGTAAAACCTAAGGCCCCCCGGGGCGGGGGCATTTTTGGCACCAGGGCTATAATTTGAACAATCTTAGTAGAGGTCCACTAGATGAAGCTTCATACCAAATATCAAAGACCTGGGCCTTGCGGTTTCAGAGAAGAAGATTTTCAAAGATTTTCAGTAAAAAAATCTATTTTTAGCTCCAGTGACCTAGATGTGCAACAGACCAGAACCATTTGAACAACTTTGAAAGGGGACCACCTAAGGATCATTCCTGTGAAGTTTGGTCAAAATCTGATCAGTGGTTTAGGAGGAGATGTTGTTTGAAGAAAAAGTTTACGGACGCACGCACGGATGTCTTTACGGATGTATACTTGTGTGTCTTCATCCCTACAAAGTACCCTTGTGTGTCAAATTTCCTGGAAATTTCTTGGAATTCCTTGGAAAAAAAAGACACACAAGTTACTATTTTAGACACACAAAACACTGACGGAATAAATCGCATTGAGTTTAATGTAAGTGTCCATACTTTTAAACACACAAGTATACATTCGTTCCTGTGGACGCACGCACGCACGGACGGACGACGGACAAAAAGTGATCCCAAAAGCTCACCTTGTCACTACGTGACAGGTGAGCTAAAAACAGCCATGTTGAGATCAGAAGGTTATCTATAGAATCTGGACTGGAATCATGTGCTGGGTTTGGCAAACAGTACATACCTAGATCAGATGCCACAGAATGTGGTGTCTGATCAGGGTCTACACTGTTTACTTACAGTATGCACAGTGTCTGATCAGGGTCTATACTGTTAGCTTACAATACAGGTTTGTAATGGTTAAACAAATTGTTAAGTCTTATGTGACTTCTCAGGATAATTTTCCCAGCCTACAAAGGCAATTGGGTCAACCAGTGATTTAACTTTCAACTAGAAATGGTGTTTGTAAAACACAATGCCCCCAACCTTTGCTTGTCCTTAGATGGCAAAATATTCAACAAATATTGTTAAAGACTCAAAAACATACAACAAGAATTCCCCCGAAGGCTATGTCGCGCCGGTGGAGGCGCAAAGTCACCAAACCATGAAATCTAGGTCAAGGTCAAACATGGATGCCTGCATAAAAATTTCACTTCTAGTTCCAAGCATGTACCAAGTATCATCAATGAAACTCTTAACGAGAATTCTATGTTTTTTAATTAAAAGGGGAAATAATTCAAGAAGGGGAGATAATTTGGACAAGAAAAAAAATACGGGTCAACTATTTTTTCATGAGGAACTCATATATGAAATTTCAAAACACTAGCATACACGGTTCTGAAGATATGCTATGCACCAGAAAGCAACACAATTGAGTAGCAAAAAATTACAAAGGGCCATAACTCTAACAAAATTTTATCGAATTGGTTGAAAATTTAATCAGGTAGTCTCCTCCTTAGTCCCAATCACTATACCAAATATCAAGGCTGTAGCTCAAATACTTTTTGAGATATCTTGCTAACGAGAATTCTATGTTATTTAATTAAAGGGGAAATAATTCAAGAAGGGGAGATAATTTGGACAAGAAAAAAAATACGGGTCAACTATTTTTTCATGAGGAACCCATATATGAAATTTCAAAACACTAGCATACACGGTTCTAAAGATATGCTATGCACCAGAAAGCAACACAATTGAGTGGCAAAAAATTACAAAGGGCCATAACTCTAACAAAATTTTATAGAATTGGTTGAAAATTTAATCAGGTAATCTCCTCCTTAGTCCCAATCACTATACCAAATATCAAGGCTGTAGCTCAAATACTTTTTGAGATATCTTGCTAACGAGAATTCTATGTTATTTAATTAAAGGGGAAATAATTCAAGAAGGGGAGATAATTTGGACAAGAAAAAAAATACGGGTCAACTATTTTTTCATGAGGAACCCATATATGAAATTTCAAAACACTAGCATACACGGTTCTAAAGATATGTTATGCACAAGAAAGCGTGACGTACGAACGGACTAACGGACGGACAAGCCAGAAGCAATATGCCCCCCAACTTTTTTAAAGTCGGGGGCATAATGAAGTACTAACAACAACATCGTGTCATGAGCATTTAGTACTGACCTGTTGAATTGGTCAAGCAATATATGTCTAGGGTCCCGAAATGAGACATTGGCAAACAGTGTAAATTCAAATCAGATGCCCCAGATTACTGCCTTTGATCAGGGTTTACAGTTTGAATTTTAGGGTATAACTGGATTCGGGTTCATTTTTCCAGTCTACACTCAGAGAAAATTTACCTTGTGTACTATCAGTGTTTTCATCAAAACTACTGCTGTTGTCACTGATAAACTGATAAATGTTTTATTGATCTTCCCTTGCAGCAGCTGGAGTGTGTAATGTATATCTTGGGTGTGTGTGTGTTGGGGGGGGGGGGGGGGGGGGAAGAATGCAGACCACAATCAGACTGCTCCTAGGCTAGGAATCATAAAGTAGTTGAACTAGGAATGCTTACGGATGAAAATGTCCCCTACCATAAATCCATAAATATGACTTAAAAACAGGTCATGGTCATAGTGCCTTGACAGACTGTACCTATTTTGCCAGAATTTTTCTATCTGTAATAATTGAATTCAATTTAGGGTTTATAGAAAAGCGAATGGGAAATCCCAAAAATTGTCTCCCTTCGAAAAATGGCAGAAATATCTGCCAGGTATTCGGATTTCCACCCAAATGTCAAATGTTTAATGGATACTATTCACATGTAAGACGTTTTGATGGACCAAACTTCAAGCGCCTGTGCTCAGGCCAGCAATATTCTGCCAATATTGAACTGACTGTAGTGGATAAGATTTACTGACTTAACACTGAGATATCCATGACTGTCAGTGGTGGATAAGATTCACTGACTTCTAGTCAACCAACCATTGAACTGCCTGTTATGGATGAGATTCACTGACTTACATATACCACTGTCTGAGCTATTCATGCAACCCACAGCTGAACTTACTGTTCAATGACTTACCTGTCTGAGCTCTTCATGCAACCCACAAAAAATGTCTTCAATGACTTTCCTGTCTGAGCTTTTCATGTAACCCACAAATGAACTTAGTGTTCAATGACTTGCCTGTCTGAGCTATTCATGTAACCCACAACTGAACTTAGTGTTCAATGACTTACCTGTCTGAGCTATTCATGTAACCCACAAAAAAACTGTCTTCAATGACTTACCTGTCTGAGCTTTTCATATAACCCACAACTGAATTCAGTGTTCAATGACTTACCTGAGCTATTCATGCAACCCACATCTGAACTCAGTATTCAATTAGTTAGCCATCTGAGCTTTTCATGCAACCCACAACTGAACTTAGTATTCAATTACTTAGCCGTCTGAGCTATACATGCAACCTACAACTAAACTGTCTTCACTGACTAACCCCCTGTCTGAGTATTCATGCAACCCACAACTGAACTGTCTTGACTGACTTACCTGTCTGAGCTATTCATGCAACCTACAACTAAACTGTCTTCACTGACTAACCCAAATCTTAGTATTCATGCAACCCATAACTGAACTGTCTTCAGTGACTTACCACTGTCTGCGATTCATGCAACCCTTCACGAACTTACCACCGAGATATTCATTCCACCAATGACGGAACCATCTTCATTGAATTACCACTTACATGTACCACTGAGATATTCCTCAACTCATAATTGAACCATCTTCACCAATTTACCACTAAGATACAATGTATTCATAACTGAACTGTCTGTGGTGAATAAGATTCATTAACTTACCACTGAGATATTCAATCCAGGATTGGACTGTCTCTGCAGGATCAGTTTCTTTGATGTGTTTTAGTGCCTCATCTAGTAACACATCCCCCGTGGGAGTAGCTGATCTAAATAGGACTTTACGATTCAGCAAGCTACGTCTTCTCATCCCACCCTTCTCTATTTCAAGACGTCCTTTGAGTGCCAGCTCTATGAGAATACAGCCTCGAAGACCAGATGATATGCAGTCATTCCAAAATGATGTGTAGCCCTGCAAGTAACATAACCATGAGTGGATACAGCCCAACATATTTTTTGTCTTCCTTTTAACCCCTTTTGTACCAAATGGAATCTTCACCTTATATATAGAACATGTCCATTTCAAAATTTAGGGGTGTCTAGTTGTGTGTTCTTCAAAATATGCTTGGAAAATGGCTGAACTTTTTGCAAACAGTGTAGGCCCTGATCAGACGCTGCGTTCTGCGGCGTCTGATCTGGACCAGCACTGTTTGGCAGGGTTCCCATTTTGGGGCTTCTGGTACTCAATGGGTTAAGGGGGACCACTGGATTTCAGGATATTTTTTGTCTTCCTTTAAGGGAGACTACTGGATTTCAGGATATTTTCTGTCTTCCTTGTAAGGGCGACTACTAGATTTCAGGATATTTTTTGTCTTCCTTGTAAGGGAGACTACTGGATTTCAGGACAGCAGACATGTCACAAACCAAGTTAAGGTTTGTGACATTTGTCTGCAGTCCTGTCATTTATACCCACCTGGAAATGGAGTCTACCAGGGTTTTACTGGATGCAGGATCCTGCTTCCACACATGTCTATGCATATTATAAGAATCTTACATGGGTGTGAGGGATGGATGGGAAAATCTGTCCCGAGGGTCGCTGTCCAGCAATACGAGGCTTGCAGAGTGATGCTGGAGACAGATTTTTCTATTCACCCCTCACACCCATGAAGTAGTGCCCCAGATAATTTTTTGGCATTTGAGTATTAATCATTTTTTAATAACCAGAAATTCAACTTCGGTGAAGTTGATGACCCACCTGCTCCCCACCTGCCCCACACAAAAAAAATAAAAGTTTATTTAAGGCAGAAGAAATGAATATAGGGCTTAGAGAAGACTCCATAGCCTATATATGTGAGGTAAAAAACTGACTAAGTTCACAATGAGGAGAAAGTGATAAAAATTGATCCCAAGATAAAGTCAAAACCACATGCACATCCTCATACCATGTAACCATAGCAAAAACACACACAAAGCTTTAAAATGATCAATATAAAACTGTAAGAGAAGTTGCAATGACAAGAGGTACCTATTGTATATCAACTGAAGCTTAAAATTGGCTAAGTTCACAATGTGGAACAAGTGACAAAAAATCATACGACGATAAAGTCCAAACCACATGCGCATCCTCATACCATGGCGAAAGCACAAGCAAAGTTTCAAAACAAGAATTCCGCCAAAGGCTATGTCGCGCCTGTGGGGCGCAAAGTCAGTGAACCATGACATCTAGGCCAAGGTCAAACATAGATGCTTGCATAGAGGTTGCCATTGTTAAATGCAAGCTTGTACTAAGAATCATTAATTAAGCTATAATAATTCTTGAGAAATGAACTTAACCATCAGGGTGAATGCTAGGGTGGTTGCAATATTTTACAAGGTCAGTGATCCATAAAATGTAGGTCAAGGTCAAATATGGATGCTTGCATTTAAGTTTCCACAAGTTTGTAACAAGTATCATTAATGAAGCTCTTATAGTTCTTGAGAAATTAACTTGAACATTTGGGTGAACGCTAGGGTGGTCACAATAATTTACAAAGTCAGTGAACCATGAAATTTAGGTCAAGGTCAAATATGGATGCTTGCATTTAAGTTGAAATCCACAGATTCAAGTTTGTACCAACTATCATTAAGGGAGCTCTTATCTTCTTGAGAAATAAACTTGACCATCAGGGTGAATGCTAGGCTGGTCGCAATATTTTACAAAGTCAGTAAACCATAAAATGTAGGTCAAGGTCAAATATGGATGCTTGTATTTAAGTTGCCATCCCAAGATACAAGTTTGTACCAAGTATCATTAATGAAGCTCTTATAGTTCTTGAGAAATAAACTTGAACCTAAGGGTGAACGCTAAGGTGGTCGCAATATTTTACAAAGCCAGTGAACCATAAAATGTAGGTCAAGGTCAAATATGGATACTTGCATTTAAGTTGCCATCCCCAGATACAAGTGTGTACCAAGTATCATTAATGAAGCTCTTATAGTTTTTGAGAAATTAACTTGAACCTTAAAGTGAACGCTAGGGTGGTCGCAAATGTTGACGCCTTGACGATCGGACGAACAGACGGAAAACCGGGCGCCTATATCGTGCCATGCTAATAGCAGGTGCGACAATGATCGGTATAAAACTGCAAGAGGAGTTGCGATGACAAGAGGTACCTATCATATATCAAAAAGTGAAAAAAAAATATTTTGAGAATTATGTTGAAACCACATGCACAACCTCATACCATGGCGAAAGCACACGCAAAGTTTCAAAATGATCGGTATAAAACTGCAAGAGGAGTTGTGATGACAAGAGGTACCTATCATATATCAATTGAAGGTTAAAAATGACTAAGTTCACAATGTGGAAAAAGTGACAAAAAATGATCCGACGATAAAGTCCAAACCACATGAGCATCCTCATACCATGGGGAAAGCACACGCAAGGTTTCAAAATGATCGGTATAAAACTGCAAGAGGAGTTGCGATGACAGGTACCTATCATATATCAATTGAAGGTTAAAAATGACTAAGTTCACAATGTGGAAAAAGTGACAAAAATTTATCCGAAGATAAAGTCCAAACCACATACGCATCCTCATACCATGGCAAAATCACACACAAAGTTTCATAATAATCGGTATGAAACTGTGGGAGGAGTTGCGATGACAAAACATGCCTATCGTATATCAAATGAAGCTTAAAAATGGCTAAGTTCATAATGTGCAAAAAGTGGAAAAAAATATTCTGAAAATTATGTCGAAACCACATGCACATTCTCATACCATGGCAAAAACACATGCAAAGTTTGAAAATAATCGGTATGAAACTGTAGGAGGAGTTGCGATGACAAGACACCCAGTGTAAAATGTTGACGGAAAGACGGACGGACAACCGGACAGACGGATGGACAAACGCACGGACGGACGGTAACTTGCATGCCAATGTCTTCCTGCTAAAGCAGATGTGACAAAAACTGCAAGAGGAGTTGCGATGACAAGAGGTACCTATCGTATAACAATTGAAGCTTAAAAAAGAGTTCAAAACGCGCAAAAAGTGAAAAAAATATTGAGAATTATGTCAAAACCACATGCACATCCTCATACCATGGTGAAAGCACATGCTAAGTTTCAAAATGATCGGTATAAAACTGCAAGAGGTACCTATCATATATCAATTGTAGGTTAAAAATGACTAAGTTCACAATGTGGAAAAAGTGACAAAAATTGATCGGACGATAAAGTCCAATCCACATGCACATCCTCATACCATGGCAAAAACACACACAAAGTTTGAAAATAATCGGTATGAAACTGTAGGAGTTGCAATGACAAGACACCCAGTGTAAAATGTTGTTGGAAAGACGGATGGACAACAGGACAGACAACCGGACGAACACACGGATGGATGGACGGATGGAAACTTGCACGCCTATGTCTTCCTGCTAGCCAGCCCTAAATGCAATTATTTTATATGATCAGCTGCATCTTTTGTTGTGATACCTTCAAAGACTTAATAACCTATAAATCTGTTAATTGTGATCAGTCTACACAGTTTTTCTGAGCTAATAAAAGGTGAACGAGGGAAGATAGCAAAAGCACAGGCTGATCTCCGAGTTCACGCAGTTCGAAAAAGCACTATGTTTTTGCGAGCTGTTAAAAGCTTAACGAGCAAAGATAGCATATGACAATGACAATGTCAATGGATTTATTACCAATTAAGGGCCCCTAAAGGACATATAATCAAAGGAGAAAATCTCCCTACTATGATTGAATATGATTAGAACAAAGAAACACAAAAATCAATACCTTACAACCTCATTATAACACACCATTAGTTTTTTTTGGATAACATTATTTCAAAATAGGTCCCAAATACATGTATGCATACATAATACAGGAGATTGACAATAATGGTCAACCTCCTGAATATGATCTAAACACAGGGGTGTGGAAATACCAATTTTTTTCACTTGTCCATGGACAAGTCAGACCAAAAATTCTACTTGTCCACAGATTTTTTCACTTGTCCGGATTTTCAAAATAAACTCCACATTTAGCTTCCCATATTCTTTATTTTGGTCATTGAAACAAAGAAACATAATATCATGACTTATAGCAACTGGCAACAAACTAATTTTCAAAAAATACTGCAAACAAACTGTATCTTGACCATGTCTCTCTTATAGCAATATGCTAATCATTATGATTGATTTACATTAAACAGCACTGGGCAGATGGGTTCTCAGCCATTGCTTTCAGTTTCTCCTTGGCAATTTCCTCTCCACCAAGAGATTTAACAAGTTCGTTTAACATTGGTTGAATAGTTTCAGACTCAGGAATAGATTGGCTTGAGGTTGAAGGAATAGGCTCATTTGTGACAGTAGCTGATTTTATTGGCTGCTTGTGACAAATGTGCCTATTTCCAGACTTAAGCCATTCTACTACTGAGGGCAAGGGATCAAAAGTATTGAAGTCTGGACCACATACAACAATACGCATTTGACTCTGGAGATTGCTCTGTGTCAGGCGAGTTCTTAGGGGATTTTTAACCAGATTCATGTTAGAAAACAGCCTCTCACATGCAGCTGTTGAAGGTGAGATGGTAAACATGCACTGAAGCAAAATACATATGTTCTTCACAGAATCTTCCTTCCTCTGAAGGATTGATGTGTAAACTGCAAGAGGGTGAAAAGATTTCTGCATGGAAACTTGGACTTTTGAAGTTTGCCATTCAGAAGGAATACAGGAGAGTTCATCCTCTGTCAAAAGATCCTTTGACTGTTGGCACAACTGCTTAATATCCTGGCAGCCATATGTGGCAAGATCTGCCAAAGTACTGGGCCAGATCCTGAAATCAAATACCCTGTATAAACTCAGTGGAGCATTCTCCAGGTCTTTAAACCTGTTTAATATGTACTGGTTAATCTTTTCAAGGAAAGAATGAATATCATTATCTTCTTTGAAAGGAGACAATGATCCTGAGAGCTTGAACTTGCCATCAAACATATTAGTATCGTTGTCAAACAAGCTGTAGAACTTGGACAGATATTCTCCAGGCTCCTCTGTCATGCAATGCAGTGTCATGTACAGAGAATCAATTGCTTCTTTCACCTCAAAAATAAGTAGGTCTTTGTTCTGAAACAATTGGGAAACTTTTGTTATTGCTGACAAAATATCAATCATCAGGTAAATGTATTTTACAAATTTTGTTTGTGTCAAATCTTTAAGGATAGCTCTAGCCTGTCCAAGTTCGTCAGCTCTGTTTGAAGTTGACAAGATCTGCTCCATGTGTGTTACAGTGACATTCAGATCCTGACAAACAGCTTTCAAAGCACGAAGCTTAGAGGAAACCCATCTTATAGATTTAATTTCAGTGTGCATGAGAATGTCTTCCTCAAACATTAAAGCAATGTGTTTCAGTTCTTCTCTTCTCTTTGGAGAGAATGAGTAAAATTTGCAAATTCTCTTTAATGTATCTTCAAATTTCTTCAGATACCCAACTTCTTTTACTGCATCCAAGACTCCTAACTCCAGTTTATGGGCCACACAATGAGTTACTATGACATTGTTACCAACAGCATCACATAACCTTTTGGCTACACCATTCTTTGCCCCTAAATTAACTGCAGCCCCATCCAAGTTCACACACACAAGCTTTGCAGCTGACCCATTGCTGGATAGATTATCTATGTCAAGGCCACATTTCAGTACACCCCTCTTAATAGCATCTGTAACTCCCTCTGCTGTGGCCTTATCTAGTTTCTCAATACTGGCAATTGTAGTAACTGGTTCGCAAGTATCTGGGTGAACATAACGCAACAAGATACCTTCTTGGTCAATAACTGAACTGTCAGTGCTAGAATCACTCATGATGGAAAAAAATCTGGCATCTTTTAAATGTGATTTTGTTTCTTCAAGGAGACATTTTGAAATAGAGTTCTGAAACACAACACATGCATCTCTGGTTAAGTGATCATTTCCCAAATTAAGGCCATTTTTCTTTTGAACTGAACACAGAAAAGGAAAGTCACTATAGGGCCGGTTATGTTTGATGACAGCATATGCTGTGTTGAACAGTTTTTTGTACCTTTCAATTTCATTAATTTCTACCTTTGCAAAGGCTTTATGGAGTGGTCCTGGTTTTGATTTTTTATTTTTTTGTTCATGACTGGCCAAACAAGACACATGTTTAGAGGACAGTTGGTGTGTTGTGAGGGTGTCTTTCCTAGATAAACTGTCAATACTTTTGCCTGTATACAAGGCTGAAGACGTGTCTGCGATCCTAGGAAACTCTCGGCAGATATAACAATATGCTGTCCCGGACTCACTGTCACTACGGAGCCAGCTAAATTCAGAAAACCAAGAATCTTGAAATGTTCTGACTCGTTTAGCATCATAGTCCCGATCTCTATCAGCTTTTGATTTTCGTTTTTTTCCTTGACTGTCATCTTGTTTCTTTGGTTCAGTTGCGCTAGTTCTGACAACGAATTTATCCATGTTTCCCGCAAAGTGTCAAAATTGTTTACGTTTCCGGTTCCTATTTGCCTAGTTACCGTGTGTAATTTCGCGGTTGGTTGAAACAGCGAAATACCCCAAACTACCTAGCCTCAATAAAACGTCGTTTTTACGTTTATGAATGCCAACGGTTACAAAAATTAGATATAAAAAAGAAATTAATTGTAATTAACAATTTCATGTCAGTAACGCTCACGGAAGCACATAAACTAAAACCAGAGGACCATTGGTCCTGAAGACGCTCACCTGACAGCCTTAGGTCTAAAGGGCTAAGGGACATGCACCCAAGGTCCCTCTAGACCTCTTATGGATCTAAGATCCATGTCACCAAACGTGTTTTGTCCTCTGATAATGATATTTCGGAGATTCGTTGTAGTAAACAAAGACAAGGATTGATGATTTCTTTAGCAAAAGTCAAGTCCTAGATTGTCAGTAGTGTGACCATTTTGCCAAATTTGATTGGAACAGAGCAAACTGAAAATTGTGTTTATATTTTGATAAATCTTTATTTTAGGCATCTATTTGGTTAGGCTTTTACTGCATATTCCAAGGGTGAGGTTTATTAAGTTTCAATCAAAAGGATTAAGTATAAATGGCAACCACTAATAAATTAAGATGTTTGTGGGTGATCTTTTTGCATTCCCACAGGGACAAATCCACAAATTAATTCTTGTATGGGTACATGTACTATCTCACCTTTTTCACTATTAGATAGCAGCCCAGATAATCATGTGATCAGAGTAGTAAACTGGCAAGGTCCCAACTTGCATGGGTATGTCCTCTGGGATACTGGTGAAAATCAGATCTATGACAGAGCCTGTGTCACACGTTGGTGAAGTAATCAACTGTCGATATCCAAGACATGTCATTTGTTGAGAAAACTGTTTGGCACCAGGAGATTTATTGTTCATGTCTATGTTGAAATCCCCCATTATAATAGTAAAGACATTATTCAAATACCTCTGATGGACGTTTCCCAGTGCCTTAATAAGAGTTTTTGTTGCAGTCTTTGGGGGACTGTATATGTTGACAAGCATGATTGTAGTTCCAGTTTTGCTAATCTCAGATAGCATGATTTCAATATTGTCAGTAGTTAGAGATTCTCTACTGTACATGTAGGCAAAATTCGATCAGCTTCAGCGAAGAATGCTCAAACATCTCTCGTACAAGTAACATATATTATCACCTGTTTATTCCCTTCACATAACTGTAGTCTCATCCACAAATATCTTCTCTCTTAAATATGTACGCAAAAAAATTTGATCGGCTTCAGCGAAGAATGTTCAAATTATTGACTGGAAATAAAACACAGATGGCCGGATGGATTTCCATTAAGTATGCACTGACCAACGGACACAAATTCCGTTTTGTATGCACTGAGCAACGGACACAAATTCCATTTTTCAGACTTATCAAGGGCAGGGACAGCCAGAGTCCAAAAACCATTTTTCAGATATTTCAAAGGGAGATAACTCAATCGCTGGGAATGCCAGAGTCATATTCCTTTGCCACAGTGTGTAACATTTAATCTACTATATATCTATGAAGTTTCAACAAGATATTGTAAATAATACACAAACTACAGTCTAATATGCATTTTTAAATACGTCAAGGGCAGATAACTCAAGAACTGGAACAGCCAGAAAAGCATTCCTTGGCCACACTATGAACCGTTTAGTCCTCTATATATGTGTGAAGTTTCATCCAGATATTCCATATAGTAAGGGAACTAGAGGCCAAAAAACCATTTTTCAGATATATCAAAGGGCAATAAATCTGCCAAAAATTAACGGATTTTGCCCATCAACAATCCCAAACCACTCATCGCGATACTAATATGTATGCAAAATTTGAACAGAATCCGTGAAAAAATACTCAAGTTATTGATCGGAAACGAAGTGCGGATGGACGGACGGACGGACAGACACCGGAAGGTATAACATAATACCCCGCCACTATCGTGTGGCGGGGTACAGATGGACGGACAGACATGGGAAGGTATAACATAATACCCCGCCACTATCGTGTGGCGGGGTATAAAAAGAAGACAACCTGCATATTAAACTGTTCATCAATATCACACAAATACCTTTGTAACCAAAGCTGACCTTAACCTTAAACTAGATCTGCAGTCGATGGTAAACCATCGCTAATACCCGCTTTTTCTATTAATAACACTAATGACTGTATTAGCTAGCCAAAACTACATGTAAGTTAAAAAAGTTGCAAAGAACATTCTAACTGATAAGCAAAGTTTCAGAAGTGTAACATTTATAGTTTAGAAGATATGGCAAAGTCATACTTTTTGACCTTTGACCTTGGGGTTATGTTGAATCCACCTAAAGTATCCCAATTTATTCTATATTCTAACAGCCATCCAATAAGCAAGTTTCAGAAGTGTAACTCCAATAGTTTAGAAGATATGGCAAAGTCATACTTTTTGACCTTTGACCTTGGGGTCGAGGTCACACCAAAAGTAGCCCAACATATTCTATATTCCAAGGGCCATCCAATAAGCAAAGTATCAGAAGTGTAACTCCAATAGTTTAGGAGATATGGCAAATCATAATTTTTGACCTTTGACCTTCAGGTCATGTTGAGGTCAAGGTCACACCGAAAGTATCCAAATTTATTATATATTCCAAGGGCCATCCAATAACCAAAGTTTCAGAAGTGTTACTCTAATAGTTTAGAAGATATGGCAAAATCATACTTTTTGACCTTTGACCTTGGGGTCAAGGTCACACCAAAAGTAAGCTGACATATTCTATATTCCAAGAACCATCCAATAAGCAAAGTTACAGAAGTGTAACACAAATAGTTTAGGAGATATGGCAAATCATAATTTTTGACCTTTGACCTTGGGGTCATGTTGAGGTCAAGGTCACAAAAAAGTTGCCCACTGCCATCTACATTCCGTGTACTATCCACATGCAAAGTTTCAAAAGTGTAACTTCAGTGGTTGCAGAGGAGATCCAATCACAAGAAACGTGACGGACGGACAGACGGACAGACAGACAGACAGACAGACAGACGGACTGACGCCGGATCGAACTGTGGTACGAAAACAATATACCCGATTTTTCTTCGAAAAAGCGGGTATAACAAGCAAAGGTAATCCCAGACTCATCACTTGAACAAATAATGATGTCCCTTGTGATATGTATCTGGTTCTTGAAAAGAATATTACCAAGCATTGATTATTTTTTAGCATCTGGCTGCATGACCAAGTGGTCCTTAATCACATTACGGACTCTTGAAGATCAGTTCGAAAACTTTTGAGTTTGAATTTTCAGTTATATTTAGCCAAGATAAAGCCTTAGATAAGCTAAAAGGTCAGGAACAAGAAAATATATGGTTAATGGGTGGAGAGCTTAACCATTTCTAAAGGGGGTGAGGCCCCCAATTTAACCTTTGGTGTTCAAAGATCCATGTAACTAAATGCCCCTTATCACAAGAAACAAGATAATATATGGTTTATGGGAGGGGATCTGAACAGTTTCTGAGATTTGATGCATTTTATGTAATGCAGGGGTGGGGCATGCCCCCGGGGTCTCAAGATGAAGGTCACTTAAAGCCCCTTATCATAAGCAACAAGAATATATATTGTCTATGGGTGGAGATCTGAACAGTTTGGGCATTTTTTGAAATGGAGGGGGTGGGACATGTCCCCGGGGGACCCCCAAGACTCCCAAGGTCCATGTCATTAAACATGCTTAATCACAAGGAACAAGAATATATATATGGTTTAGGGGTGGTATTCTCAACCATTTGCAAGATATCAGCCATTTAGACTTTTTCCCATACAAATGCCAATGTGACCAAATTTGACCTTGGCATAAAATAGGTCAAGGTCATCCCAGGGCAATTCTTTGAACAAACTATGATGGGCCCGAGTACCAGAGCCTACATACCAAGTTTGGTGGAAATCAACCCAGCAGTTCCGGAGAAGAAGATTTTTGAAGTTTTTTTAAGGGACCTAGTTGGACCCCATGTCAATAAATGCGCCCTATCTTAAGGAACAAGAATATATATGATTTAGTGGTGGAATATTGAACGGTTTGTTAGATATAATGCATTTTCACTTTTTCCCATACAAATGCATATGTGACTAAATTTTACCTTGGCATAAAATAGGTTAAGGTCATCCGAGGGTCACCATTTTAAGAATTTATGATGGGCCCGCGTCCCAAGTGCTACATACCAAGTTTCATAGAAATCCGTCCAGGAGTTTCAGAGAAGAAGATTTTTGAAGGGTTTTTAACAATATATGGGCATGGCGGCCATCTTGGTTATGTGACCCAACATCATCAACTTAATTTACATGTCCTTCTCCCATTAAGCTTGCATATGAAATTTGGTCAAAATTGACCAAGTAGTTTCCCTGAAAAATAAGTTTCAAGTTTGACATATTAAAAAACTTGACCCAAGGTCACGGAATGACCTTGACCTTTAAATCTCATATATACTTATTAACTCATTTAGCTGATGTCATCTACCAACTTTCAGGCCAAAGGCTGCAACAGTTTCCGAAAAATCCACCATTTTCACTTTTTGCCATTCAAAAGCCTATAATGGGTGGAGAGCTTAACCATTTCTAAAGGGGGTGAGGCCCCCAATTACACCTTTGGTGTTCAAAGATCCATGTTACTAAATGCCCCTTATCACAAGAAACAAGATAATATATGGTTTATGGGAGGGGATCTGAACAGTTTCTGAGATTTGATGCATTTTATGTAATGCAGGGGTGGGGCATGCCCCCGGGGTCTCAAGATGCATGTCACTTAAAGCCCCTTATCATAAGCAACAAGAATATATATTGTCTATGGGTGGAGATCTGAACAGTTTGGGCATTTTTTGAAATGGAGGGGGTGGGACATGTCCCCGGGGGACCCCCTAGACTCCCAAGGTCCATGTCATTAAACATGCTTAATCACAAGGAACAAGAATATATATATGGTTTAGGGGTGGTATTCTCAACCATTTGCAAGATATCAGCCATTTAGACTTTTTCCCATACAAATGCCAATGTGACCAAATTTGACCTTGGCATAAAATAGGTCAAGGTCATCCCAGGGCAATTCTTTGAACAAACTATGATGGGCCCGAGTACCCGAGCCTACATACCAAGTTTGGTGGAAATCGGCCCAGCAGTTCCGGAGAAGAAGATTTTTGAAGTTTTTTTAAGGGACCTAGTTGGACCCCATGTCAATAAATGCGCCCTATCTTAAGGAACAAGAATATATATGATTTAGTGGTGGAATATTGAACGGTTTGTTAGATATAATGCATTTTCACTTTTTCCCATACAAATGCATATGTGACTAAATTTTACCTTGGCATAAAATAGGTTAAGGTCATCCGAGGGTCACCATTTTAAGAATTTATGATGGACCCGCGTCCCAAATGCTACATACCAAGTTTCATAGAAATCCGTCCAGGAGTTTCAGAGAAGAAGATTTTTGAAGGGTTTTTAACAATATATGGGCATGGCGGCCATCTTGGTTATGTGACCCAACATCATCAACTTAATTTACATGTCCTTCTCCCATTAAGCTTGCATATGAAATTTGGTCAAAATTGACCAAGTAGTTTCCCTGAAAAATAAGTTTTAAGTTTGACATATTAAAAAACTTGACCCAAGGTCACGGAATGACCTTGACCTTTAAATCTCATATATACTTATTAACTCATTTAGCTGATGTCATCTACCAACTTTCAGGCCAAAGGCTGCAACAGTTTCCGAAAAATCCACCATTTTCACTTTTTGCCATTCAAAAGCCTATATTACCAAATTTGACCTTGCAGTGTTATTGATAAGCTTTTGCCTGAGGAGTACTGTTACTCCTTCAACCAAAGACATAGGCGTATCCTGTGATTCTTTGAGAGTATTGGTACGCCTAAATTCAAAACGAGGGTCGTATCTTCATCTGTCATCACAGGATGGCTGCCAAGTGCACTTATAATAATGTTAGATGTGGCAATGGCCATATGTAAAAGACGTTAAACACATATTCTATCATCGTAACATACCGATATACATTTTCATGTTAATAAGCTGGCGGACAGCAAAATGAACAAGATGTGTTTGTGAAACACTGATGCCCCCGGACAGCGCCAATGTTAATGTTTTTAAAAATTTTGAAAAAAATAGGTCAAAGGTCAAGTTCAAGGTCACGAGATCAAAAATTATGGTACCACTGGAAAGGTCTTGTGATAAGGTATACACATGTGAAATATGAAAGCTCTATCTACTACCATTCAAAAGTTATGTCCAATGTTAAAGTTTTTGCAGACGGACAAACGGACAAACAGACGGACAGACCAAAAACTATATGCCCCCGAATCTCTTAGATTCCGGGGGCATAAAAATTACTTTTTCTTCTAAAGAATTTAAATCCAGCCAATGTGGTCGTCTACTTCACATGTGTTTTTGGAATTTCCCAGACGCCATTGAAGGCTCGTTTTGATCACACAGTGTAGGCTGGTCGGAGTCTTCAGCCGTCACACAGCTCATATTGTCATCAAAACATTTTCAAATCCATGTTTTGTGTCTGCAGCGGCCTTATGTGCTACGTGTTCAAAGGTGGGAAATCTCCACGAATTGTAGCAACTGCATGCGATTGGTAAAAGGCGAGAAATTCAGCGCTCAGAAAAATACAATAAAATGGGCAACCAGTGAAGACTCAGATCAGCAAGCGCATCTGTGCAAGCTAATCAGTCTGTCCCGGTTGCTGTGTTTGCGTTCTTTTATGATGCGCTGCCAGTCATTCTGCTTAATGTTCAAAGATGCCGGCGAGACATCTTAGGGTGTTAATTTAATCGGCTACTTGATAGATAGCGGTAAAAAAAGCATGCACTGCATGCTGACCACCTGTGATTCACAATTAGATATATGAGTACCCAAGTATTACAGGTTAATCCTGCCATTGTGACTCAATAAATATAATTTTGGTCAAATGTATACGGAACACGTCTGTGCAGCGGTGGTTCTATATCAGACGTACATTGACGACAATGTTGCGAGAAAAAAATACGTGGGGATGATAAAGGTATGAAAAATAGAAGTGGATTCAAAAGTAAACAACCACCATGATGCAATAATCAAAAGCGCTGATATACTAGTGTCGGAAAACGGCAATAAACAAGGTTTCTTAGCCTCCGGTTAAGAGTTTTCGCCAATGGCCAAAGGACGCGAAAAAATGAGTCATGGGCGCAAATTTTCTTGCATATGCGGACGCTAAGCAGAAAGAGCTATTTCTGCGATTTGGGAGAAAAAGCCACCAGAAATTTCTCCTGCATTTGATTTTTTTCTTGCGTTTTCCGGAGAAACTTTGTCAGGTTCTCAATTAAACCGGCCCCGATAGCTCAGTGGTAGAGCGTCCGCTTCGGGAATGGGAGGTCGCTGGTTCGAACCCCGGCCGCGCCATACCAAAGGCGTGAAAAATGGTACTAGGAGCTCCCTTGGCTGACGCTCGCATTATCAGGGGTAGTCCTAGGAAGATAAATGAAGGCAGGTAAGTATTTGTTAAAGGATACTTTGTTTGTCGCAATAAAAGCTCTACAGGGCTTATGTTATTTGTTTCGGATATGCGACGTTAAATAAAGCTTCTTTATCTTTATCTTTACAAAAAAAAAAGTGGTCCTAACTTTTTATCGTCTGCGCGTCTGTTTTGATATTTAATTCCTAACTACATGACAATGTGAATCTGTAGATCTGTCAAACCCATTTTTTTTCTCGAAGATGACACTCCGTAGAAGTCAATGTGGTTGCCTAAAAATATTCAGGATCGTATTTTTATGCACGCTTCTCATAAAGTTACTGTTCATGCTTCAGGCGTTGTTAATAAAGTTAATAATGCGGGCGGCTTTCCCTTAGATAATAAATACCGTTATGTAATCACGCATCAATAATCGGTTTCCTAATCATGTTGATAGTTGTCATAACTTGAGGCTGATTAAATATAAGCGGATCGGTATTCAATATATGATCGTCAAAAGGTAAGGTTGAAGTGTTTCAGCGTAATTAAAACAAACGCCATCATTCATGAATGGATGAATTTTGAATCGTTCTTGAAGATTGGAACAGCTTTTGTTGAAGACTATGATGCGGCGAAAATTACCGCAATTTCGATTGCTTTTTGTCAGGCGTCACGTTTTTTGTTTTTTTTTTCCCATTGCCGATACGACTGCAATGGAACGACCTTGGCGTATCGCCGATTTGACGGTCGTATTTGGTACGACTATTTCTTCATTTCTAGGCGTATTTGCTCGATTTTAGAGTCGTATTTACGACGATACGACCCTTATCAATTTCTCTGACCTTGGCATAAAATAGGTCAAGGTCATCCAAGGGCCATTATTTGAACAAACTATGATGGGCCTGAGTACCCGAGGCCACATACCAAGTTTGGTGAAAATCGGACCAGCGGTTCCGGAGAAGAAGATTTTTGAAGGGTTTTTACCATATATGGGCATGGCGGCCATCTTGGTCATCTGACCTGGACCCCGCGAAGAAACTTTCGTTCCCCCATCCCACTGAGGCCCCACATGAAATTTGACTTCAATCGGCCCAGCGGTTCCAGAGGAGAAGATGTTTGAAAATGTTGACATACATACATACATACATACAGACAGCATGACCACCCTATAAGCTCACCAATGAGCCTACGGCTCAGGTGAGCTAAAAATATTGCTCTGGAAAGTTTTTGGTGTTGGGGGTGTTTTGGGGTGGTAGCGCTGTTTCAGCCGACCGCAAAATCACGCGAGTTTGACCTCAAAAGTGTTGACCAATCAGAAGACACATAACAATGCTAAATTTAGACGCGAAAGTTCGATGGTTTTTCCGAAAGATATTTGTGCAACAAAACATTTGCGAGCTACCATTTATCAATTAAAACGGAATTTATCGGCGAATTTCTCTCCATGATATTGAAACCTCGGCAATACTGAAAATTTCGGCCGAAATTTCTACTTGACCGCGGACGAGCGAACTGAAAAAACGTGCTTGTCCGCCGACAAAAAGTCCCGAGTCGGACGTAGGATTTCCACACCCCTGAAACATCTTTATCAGGATATGCAATAGTTCAATAAACAAGGTCTCTGCTATATTCCAACGGCAGTGCTACAAAGTGGTTGCCAAAGAAGACATAATCCTAGGCATAATCAGCTCTATACACCAAAACCTCATTATAACACGATTCATTATAACACGGTTTTGGATAAAACACGGTTTTAAGATGGATCCCAAAAATGTGTAAATTACACAGAAAAATGACCATAAATGGTCACCTTTCTATATAAGCTATACATTCTTGTTTGGATATAACACGGTTTCTGTTTTGGACCCCATTAATAGTGCCACAAAGAGGTTCTGGTGTATATATGATATATGTTTACCTCACATGAGGCACTGCTCAGAATGACTAGTTATGAATAAGGAAGGCTTCATACATGAATTTCGAAAGCTCAAATATAATAAAATTATCAGTATTAGACAGAAGCCAATAAATAAACATAGTTTATGCTTTATCCCATATGCATAAGCACAGGCTGATCTCCAATAGGAGCTTTTTTCGTGACGTACTTCCGGTTCTAAAAATAGAACGGGAAAAGCCCTGGCGGTCATCTGTCATATTGCTTCAAAGGCAGTGGGACAGATAAAGTGTTAATTACTGCGTAAAACAGTGGAATTCTTTTAAACTTTTGGGGAATTCTAATGTAAGATGATGGAAGAAACACCGATATGCTACCAGATGTGAAATTTCGAATTACAAAAATGATATATTGTACATACGAGGTCCTCTCTCTCTCTCTCTCTCTCTCTCTCTCTCTCTCTCTCTCTCTCTCTCTCTCTTAGCGCACCAACAATTAGCGAGCGCAGGCAAATGAAAATTACAGTTTGTCGTTAAATGAAGCTACGTCAACCGACATGTAGCGTGTCAACAACGTCGTGTCTACATCAAACCAACTTCAAAGCAATGCATTGAATTTGACATTGCAACGTCGATGAAACGTCACAACGTTTCGTTGGCGATAATACGGGGTTGCTTGATAAAATGTCATTTGCCCAGTGCTGGGACCCATCAAGACTCAGTGGGATTGGAACATTAAATTCAAAACAAGCGTAGAACACCCTTTCAGAGCATCAGAATGTTAAACACTACTTCGCAAGTGCAAGATTTTACAGTAAAATCTGGTAGATTTGTAGATTGGTTCAACCTGCCCAGCCCTTAGGTTTACATTAACCCATTTGGTACCGGAAACCCCAAAAGGGGTAAGTGACAAACAGTGCAGGCCCAGATTAGACGCTGCAGAACGCGGCGTCTGATCAGGGCCTACACTGTTTGCAAAAAGTTTCGCCATTTTCCAAATAAATTTTGAAGAAAACACAACCTGACACCCCTAAATTCTGAAAATGACTCCTGCTATATATAAGGAGGAAGATTCCATTTGGTACAAAAAAAGGGTTATGGGCTTATTGATACAGGGATCAGTCAAACCATCTCAACGGTCACGTGCCATTTAAGTGAGTTGAAGTGGTTGTCGACGGCATGACGTCGAGCCAACGTTGACTCGACGCCCGTCTGTAAGTCCACTCATTGTTTTTTTTTCGACTGTCAGTATGTTATTTGTCTGTCTAACAGTCCGTCCGTTCGTCTGCTAGTCAGTCATTTAGTCAGTCGGCCTGTCTACTGTCAGTTTGTCAGGCAAACCCCTCTGTTTCTCTCTCTCTCATGCCAACGGTCATTTGACAATGAAATGGGTTGGAGTGGGTGTCGACGGCATGACGTCGAACAACGTTGACTCAACGCCCCTCCGTCATTAGTTTATTTGGACTGTCAGTATGTACATTTAAATTGCACATGTAGACAGATCGTTGGATAGACTTCTCAAGATAGATGATAGATAGATAGGTGGATAGATAGATAGATAGATAGATAGATAGATAGATAGATAGATAGATAGATAGATAGATAGATAGATAGATAGATAGATATAGATAGATAGATAGATAGATAGATAGATAGATAGCGAATAAAACGAAAGATACGTAAAAACTTATTTTGTGAATAACGGTATCTCAAGCCATTGACATGGGTCATTCACGAAAAGATTTTCGTCAATAAAAAAACGGATTTAGGATAAATGAATTTCGGTAATGAAAGTGAAATATCATTCTTTCCTTCTCGAGGCATTATTTCAATGAAAACGGGTATATTTTCTCTCAAAATGTCTGAATATTGTTAGCATTTTAAGTTTCGCCAATACATTTGAATAGCGATGGCCGTTTCAGTTGACGGCCAGTACTTTGCGCATGCGCAAGAATGACATCATAAACGGGATTCCTAAAACCTCCTATAGACAAAATATATATACATGTAAATAGCGATAAAAAAATGTGGCTGAAATAACCCCCCAATTTGGCCGAAACGACCCACCTCCGAAATTGGGCCGTAACAACCCAGGCCGAAACAACTCGGGACCGAAACGACCCGCGACTGCTCAAGGACACACCACTTTGGTCAGGGTGAGGATCAACCCCGCAACCTCTCTATCACAAATCCGATGCACTACCACTGCCCCAAAGCGCTTCAAAACCGTAAGACATTAGGCAAACTGACTATATCTTTCCTCCCAAAAAGCTTGATACTGGCACCTGTGGTACAAAATTTATCACCCCTGTCAGGATCGAACTAGGGCCTCTAGCATCAGTGCACTAACTACACAACTACCATATACTCTTATCAATAAAATATGTTTTAAGTGTATGCATAAAATAATTAAACCTCTCTGTCTTTTAGGCCAAGTAAAAGGATTTCTTCCATCAAAGTCAGTCGTGTTTCCTTCGAGTCTCGTTCTTCTTCGTCGACATCATCAAGATTATTCTCGACATCGGGGTCATTTGTCCCACCCTCCGCACCTTCTTTTGCTTTCTTTCGCTGGACAATGCCAGTGTGCCTCTGTGTCAAAGTTGACATTCTCGGAGATTCCTTAAATTAGGTTCTGAGACATAAATAAACAGAAAGTACTGGTTACCACCCAGGAAATCCTGCTCGTAATGCTCAGATGTGAGCGTGTAGCAGTAATAGGAGAAAAAAAATAAAGCCAATTTTGACACAAGTTTACACGACACTTGTTTTCAAGATGGCCGCATATGACGTTTAGCGTCAAACAAAATTGTTTCTGATTGGAGAAAAATATTGTATTTGGACAAAATTCATGAAAAAATATTATTTTACCAGCTTTGAAGTTCTCATCAAATGGAAGTTTTTCTGAATTGAGAATATTGAAAAAGAACGATTCTACAATTTATTGATCTGTGTAGTTTCGGTTTGCTTTTTGACCGCGGAATATCTATGTAGCTAGGGTAAACAACACTGAGCAGTTACACTTGCACATTATAGGCACATTTCCAACATGAGTGTGCGAACATACAACCCATCAGTCAGAGTCGGCAACTGGAATGAAGATATACAACTTGAAGAGGTTTTCCATTTCATTTATTTATCATTTGACCTGAAATTCGACAGCTGACTAAGATTTCCACATACTTCTGTCAGCCATTCTTCATCAAGTTCATCATGTGGGTGGGGTACATGTGTTTACACAACAAGTGATTATTGTGAGTGTCTGAGTCCCAGGAGCATGGTAGCTCTGTGCTTAGTGCCTTGCCTGTGGGTGGGGTACATGTGTTTACACAACAAGTGATTATTGTGAGTGTCTGAGCTCCAGGAGCATGGTAGCTCTGTGCTTAGTGCCTTGCCTCTAATGATAGAGGCCCCTGGTTCAATTTCTGTCGCGAACCCATATTGCAAAGCAGTCGTAAGGGTCAAATCTAATGTGTTCTTATCACGCGTGGGGAAGTTAACAATTTGTTCTAATCCATGATCGTTCATAATGTCAATTAATATTTGTCCTTGGGACTGACTCAGAATTGTGCCTTGTTTGCTGAGCGTGTCAGGCCAAACAATCATGTCTCTGAAGTTGAGGTGACCTAGAACATGTACTGCCGGGACTTTTTTACTAAATGCGCAGAGATACCGGTTTCACCTTTCAGATAATGCATTTTTACACATTTGGTATACATTTGTTTGTCCGAAATTGATGACATCGCAGACTTGCTGCAGGATGCTAAAATTAGTGTGTCTATTACCCCATTTAGTAGTTGTTGTTGTACCAGAAACCCCAAAGCGGGTTCCCAGGCAAACATTGCAGGCCCAGATCAGACGCCGCAGAATGCCGCGCCTGATCAGGGCCTACACTGTTTCCAAAAAGTTCAGTTATTTTCCGAATAGTTTTTGAAGAAAAACACAACCTGACACCCATAAATTTTGAAATGGACTCCTGCTATACATACATGTATATAAGGTGGCAGATTCCATTTGGTAGAAAAAGGGTTAATAGTGCATTATTGGATTTCGTATAAGCGCTATTTTCAGACCACATAGGAGCACATAAAGAGGCATATTATAATGGATAAATCAAACAGACAATCAACGAAAGAACCCCAAATGACAGAAGCATGAAGCATGCCAAAAAACACCCCAAAAAAATGGAATACCCAATGTAAATGATATCTGGGTGATATCTATATATCTACTGTTAAGTACTGCAATCGGTCACATTTGACCATTAATCGCAGGTGTACATTGCATACACTCCAGATTTATAGGATGAAAGCCTGCACAGTAATCATGTACGTAATTGTGGTAGGGATCTTTAACCTGCACAGGGGATGATTTATTGCGGCTGCAGGAAATCTCACCGGGAGCCTCTAGTATCAGAGGCAAGTGCACTAACCTCTGAGCTACCACAAGTTCCTCTATAGAGAAAAAAATGTGATCTCACTTGAAATATTGAATTCATATTCTGGCTGCAATACTGAAGTTATTTTAGAACTATGTGATGTTAACCCATTGTAGGCGGGAAGCCTCTAGAGGGGTACATGTACCTTGGCAAACAGCGCCGTCGCAAAATATGGCGTCTGATCAGTGCCTGCACTATTTGCTAACATAATTTTCCATCAAAAACAGAATAAAAACAGAATAGGCCTGCCACCCCTTATATGACAAATGGACTTGTCCAACATGTAGTGATGGAAGAGTCCAGTTGTATACAATCATGGGTTAACCCTTATCTTGCTGTTCACGACAACCCCTATGGCATTCAGTTTATGAATTTGTAGCAATAAATTACATCAAGTAATTTGATTGGTTGATAGACAGAAATGGGTGTGGCTTAAATGAATATTCAGCAAGATAAGGGTTAAGACTGGTGATCAGGAGATTATTGATTCAGTCCTGTTCGGCAACATTCTTTCAAGAAGATTGGTCATGAAATCTTTTCTATGGCCATTCTCTCAACATCACGATAACAAGTCCGTGAAATAAAGACCCTCCTAAACCCCACTTTAATAAGAGAAAAGTGGGGTTTACAAGGGTATACATTATCTGCCTTATTTTTGCTCAAAAACATAGATTGTGGGTACTCGTTAGAACTGCCTCATTGAGGGGGTTCTAACGAGCACCAACAATCTTTGTTGAAGCAAACATAAGAAAGATCTCACATTTGTCACTTCTGACACCATGTTGGACGCCATTATTTCTCATGGACATGTTTTCCTAATGAGAAATCTGATTAAAGAATGTGCACTGTTCTGGTAAACTGCTTATCTATAAGCTGGCCCAGGAAAAGTGTGGTTAGGTACATGTTAACTGACCAGTGTGTGTGAATTCAGGTTTAACATCGCTTTCAACAATTTTTCAGTCATATCACGACGGTGTCTGGTTGCGCCAGGGAGCTCAATGCTCACTTTTATAGTGCTGCCTCACTGAAGTATCATGTCCCAGACACATTACATGATACCACACCCAGTCACATTATTCTGACACTGGGTTGACCAGTCCTAGCTCTACCCCGTAAATCTGAGTGCCAAGCGAGGAGCAGCTAGTACCATTTTTAATAACTTTGGTATGTCGCGGCCCGGGATCGAACCCGTGACCTCCCGTTCCCCGGAGCGGACACTCTACCAACTGAGCTATGTGGGCTGGTGTAAACTGACCAGTAAAAGTATGTTAACCCATTGTATGCTGGTGGACTCTTCCATTGCTATATGTTGGACAAGTCCATTTGTCATATAAGGAGTGTCAGGCCTGTTTTTTCCTTTTTATTCTAATTTTGATAGAAAATTCTATAAGCAATCCTTTAATAAGCCAAATTATTTTTTTTAGTGATTCATTATTAAAACCTGACATAATGTTACCTTTAGGGGATTTAATCAGTGAATCAGCCCTGATCTGGGCCTGCACTGTTTGCCAGGGTACCCCATTATGGGTTTCCCACATACAATGGGTTAATGTCAACTGACCAGCCCTACATGACCAAACTGGTGTTAACCTGGCCATTAAACTCCAAACAAAACAAACAATAATGTGTTTTAAGAGTCATGTGTAGGGATTAGGTCTGTGGAACTTTCTAAGACTTTCAAAGACCAGAAATTCTGAAATGACTTAAAAATATGTCATAAGAGATTTTTTTTTCACTAAACATTAACTGTTATCATGCTGTTCAAGACAACCCGTATCTTTGGAAACAGTGTAGATCCAGATCAGATGGCTTCTGAAGAAGCCATCTGATCAGGATCTACACTGTTTGACATTCCGTTTATGAATTTGTAGGAATAAATTACATCAAGTAATCTGATTGGTTCAAAGTCAGAGATGGGTGTGGCTAAAATGAATGTGGAGCGTGATACCTCAGTGGTTAGTGCACTTGCCTCTGATGCTTGAGGCCCCGGGCTCGATCCCCGGCAGAGGCGATAAAATTTCGGTGTCCGAATACGCTTCATTGGCATCATTTGCAGGGATGAATGTCATAAAGTGCACCGTCCTTAGGATCCGGACGTTAACTGGAGGCCCCCTGTGCAGGGAGAACCGTCCCCTGTGCAGGTTAAAGATCCCTACCGTAATTACATGATTACTGTGTAGGCATTCATCCTGCAAACCTGGAGTGTATGTAATATACACCTGCGGTAATGGTCAGATGTGACCGATGCAGTATCAGTAGATAAATAGATAGATAGACATGTAATTTATTCCTACAAATTCATAAACTGAATGTCAAACAGTGTAGATCCAGATCAGATGGCCATCTGGTCTGGATCTACACTGTTTTCAAAGATAGGGGTTTGACGTGAACAGCAGGATAAGAGTTAAAAAAAAAAAAAAAAAAAAAAACAGTACATATTACATTTATATAATGTTTTTTTTTTCTTTGTACAGGACACTTTAAAAGACTTCATAGATAGAAGAGAGAAAGGTGAACTATTGTACCAGAAGAGAACCAAGCTGTATGATACGATTTCCAAGCAGGTAAATGCTATAGCATGTACTGAACTCATTTCCTTTTTGTACCTGAAACCCCAAAATGGGTAATTGGCAAACAATGCAGGCCCATCATCATATGCCACAAAATTTGTCATCTGATCAGGGCCTGTACTGTTTGCAAAAAAGTACAACATGTTTCCAAATAAATTTTGAAGCAAACAGAACTAGCTGAAACCCCTAAATTTTTAAATGGACTTGTGCTATATATAAGGTGGAAGATTCCATATGGTACAAAAAGGGTTAATGTATGAATTATCTTAAAGAGACTCTTTCTCTCTTAGTACCAGATAAGGAGGCATACAGCAAGGTTTGGGATACCTGTACTTTGCCTTACTTTGTCACTATGACATAAATTGTGGTTACCAATTAAAATTGCCTCAATGAGGCAATTCTAATCATAATGATACCACACCTTTGTGACAAAGTGCATTTTTGCACATCTCCAAAATGGCTACTTTTCTGCAGAATATCTTAGATATTTTTCTTACTTGTACAGCAAACACAGGTAGTAGGTACTCGTTAGAACAGCCGCATTGAGTCTACTTCTTGGAGCTGAAATAAGAAAAATAATGTGTGCCCCTGTAAACCCCAGTTTTCTCTATATAAAGTGGTGTTTTGTGGGTGTTCATTCCACAGACTTGTTCACATGGTGGGGTACCCACAATGTATGTTTCTAGCTAGAAATGGGGAAATTTCTTAATTATCCTTCCAACATTCTGCCCATTTTACCACAGAGTGTGTTCGGATTTGCATACGCCTGTCACCACAATCTCTTTATAACATTATTTATGGGATCCAAAGCAGAAAAAGTGTTAGTTAACAACTGTGTTATCTCCGAGCAAAAATGTATAGATCTTATAGAAAAATGACCACAAGTATTTTACAGAAAAATGACCATTTATGGTCATTCTTCTATATAATCTACAATTTTTTTTTTTTATCAAATGGTAATTCTTCTATATAAGCTGAAATTATGTTTTATCCAAAACCGTGTTATAACAAGAGGGCCCTGATTGGCTCACCTGCATGTCACTGTCTGTAGTACATTCTATTTTTAGCTCTGGTGGCCACCTTGTTTGTCAGAGCAGACTGATCTTAGCTATTTTGGTATGGTGTCACCCAGGCAACATTCCTGTGAAGTTTGAATCAAATTGACCCAAGGGTTGAGGAGGAGTTTGCGTTTGAAGCAAATTTACAATGTTTTTCTATTTTTAGCTTTGGTGGTCATATTGTTCGAAGGAGCGGAATTGTTTTAGCTATCTTGGTAAAGGGTCATCTAAGCAACATTCCTACGAAGTTTGAATGAAATTGGCCCAAGGGTACAGGAGGAGTTGTCGTTTGAAGATTTTTTCTATTTTTAGCTCTGGTAGCCATCTTGTTCGTCAGAGTGGAATGATTTTAGCTATTTTTGTAGGGAGTCACCAAGGCAACATTCCTGTGAAGTATGAATCAAATTGGCCCAAAGGTTTAGGAGAAGTTGGCGTTTGAAGCAAATTTACAATGTTTTTCTATTTTTAGCTTTGGTGGCCATTCTGTTCATCGGAGCGGGATCGTTTTAGCTATTTTGGTAGAGGGTCATCTGAGTAACATTCAGGACTGTGAAGTTTGATTTGAATGAAATTGGTCCAAGGGTACACAAGGAGTTGTCTTTTGAAGATTTTTTCATTTTTTAGCTCTGGCAACCATCTTGTTCGTCAGAGCAGAACAATTTTAACTATTTTAGTAGGGAGTCACCTACATAGCATTCCTGTGAAGTTTGAATCAAATTGGCCCAAGGGTTTAGGAGTAGTTCATGTTTGATGCAAATTTATGAAGTTTTTCTATTTTTAGCTATGGTGGCCATATTGCTCAGCAGAGCGGATTTGTATTTTGGTAGAGGGTCATCTAAGCAGCATTCCTATGAAATTTGAATGAAATTGGCCCAAGGGTACAGGAGTTGTCGTTTGAAGATTTTTTTTTATATTTTTAGCTCTGGCGGCCATCTTGTTCATCAGAGCGGAATGATTTTAGCTATTTTGGTAGGGAGTCACCTACGTAACATTCTTGTGAAGTTTGAATCAAATTGACCCAAGGGTTACAGAGGAGTTCACATTTGAAGCAAATTTATTATGTTTTTCTATTTTTAGCTATGGTGGCCATTTTGTCCATCGGACTGAGATTGTTTTAACTATTTTGGTAGAGGGTCATCTAAGCAACATTCCTATGAAGTTTGAATGAAATTGGCCAAAGTGTATAGGAGGAGTTGTTGTTTGAAGTTTTTTTCTAGCTTTTAGCTCTTGTGGCCAGCTTGTTTGTCAGAGCAGAATGATTTTAGCTATTTTGGTAGGGAGTCACCTAGGCAATATTCCTGTGAAGTTTGGATCCAATTGGCCCAAGGGTTTAGGAGGAGTTCGCGTTTGAAGCAAATTTACGATGTTTTTCTATTTTTAGCTCTATTGGCCATTTTGCTCATCGGAGCGGAACCATTTTAGCTATTTTGGTTGAGAGTCTTCTAAGCAACATTCCTATGAAGTTTGAATGAAATTGGCCAAAGTGTACAGGCGGAGTTGGCGTTTAAAGATTTTTCTATTTTTAGCTCTGGTGGCCATCTAGTTATATCAGAGCAGAATGATTTTAGCTATTTTGGTAGGGAGCCACCCAGGCAACATTCCTGTGCACTTTTAATCAGGGTTTAGGAGTTCTCATTTAAAGCAAATTGCACTACCCACAGTGGACGACGGACATTGACTGATCACAATAGCTCACCATGAGCACTTCATGCTCAGGTGAGCTAATAAACCGTGTTATAATGAGGTTGTGGTGTAGAATGCGCTGTAGATAAGGATTTGATCTTATAGCCACACAATTAAATTATTTGTATGAAATGTGTTGCTGAAAAACATTATATTCACCCGCACTTCATCCATTTCAATCAAATATCAACAAAATATACCGAAAAAGTTATAATACATTAAGACCTGATAAGCTGGTGTATTCTGCTGTGTCTGATCTGGGCCTTAACTGTTTGCGAGTAATACAGTATACCACAGTCCCTGCCCATAGGGGCTTAAAGAAATATATGAGCTGCATGATGTTTCCACACTGAACTGAATCCGGCCCGCACACTAGTACTGGTAAACCGCTTAGAGGATCTAAGCCTGTCCAGGAACCGCGGTGTGAGGCGGACCGCCCATGCTAATAAACCCTATTTGTTTCATTGGGCGACAGGGCTTGAGATGTCATTTCATCTCAATGTCGGGTAAAAGCCCCACAAAATTGGAAGCAACATCTCCAAAATGACCTTTACAGTGTTGACGGGAACATTTAACCTCAAATCAAACAAGCATACAGTATACCAGACCTGTCCAGATGATCGGCTCGATATGAGTGAAATATTCTTGAAAGGGCCACAAAACCACCCCATCCCCACCCCACAAAAGAAAAGACCTGTCCAGATCTTACAGAAAACCAATGCTCTGATATCACAGGGAGAAGACTAGGGTTGCTATAAATAACCAGTGCCTGGATTTTGTACTTGGTAAGTGATAGTCACATAATTATGGACAATAGCTGGCGGGAAGCTTCTGTAAGGAATGATAAACAATCAACCCAAAAAGTATTATGTCATCTGCACTTTTGTTTAGTAAGGGGAATGGGAACACCTGGCAGATTTTTTCTGCCCTTTTTCAAAGGGAGACCACTTTCGGGACTTCCTGTTCGCTTTTCTATAAGCCCTGTCACACTGAAAAAGAGTCTACCTTTAAAGGTAAGAATTTGCTCTACAGGAGCAAATTCTTTCCTTTAAGAGTTGACCCCTATATATTGACAGGGCATACAAAAATACTTTTGCAGGAGTTGCCTCCCCTGAAGGTGTATCCATTCCCAACAAAGGGTTAAAATTTATAGTTTAACTCTTTTCCTGCTGCACCAGGATAAGCTATACCTTGACAGTGTAGATACCGATTAGATGACTTCTGAAGAAGCCATCTGATCAGTATCTGCGCTGTTTGATATTCAGTTTGTGAATTTGTAATAAATTACATCATGTAATCTGATTGGTTGAAAGTCTGAAATGGGTCTGGCTAAAAACATCATTCAACAGGACAAGGGTTAATGCACCTTTGTTGTACCAAATGGAATCTTCCTCCTTATATATAGCAGGAGTCCATTTCAAACTTTATGGGTGTCAGGTTGTGTTTTCTTCAAAATTTATTTGGAAAATGGCTGAACTTTTCGCAAACAGTGAAGGCCCTGATCAGACGCTGCATTCTGCGACGTCTGATCTGGGCCGGCACTGTTTGCCAATTACCTGTTTTGGGGTTTCCAGTACAAAATGGGTTAAAAATTGTACTTTATGATTCCAGGTTAATCTGAGTGTCTCAAGAGATACGTATGTACACTATGGAGACAAAGTCAATATTCGTTGCCCAGGGGCCTTGGACAAGACCCGGTACTCTGCCCACATTGAGCCCAGAGCAGACTGCAATCTTGTTGTGTTGCCACAGATCAACAAAATCTTATACACACAGAAGTTTGAAAGCCCATGTGGAGTAACTGGCAGCAGAGAATGCAAGGCAAACCTCAGGAGCACCTTTGTGATTAAAAGGTAATATGTTTGCAATGTGCTATAGTATATGAGACTTAAATCTCTTCTGCAACAAGGTCTATCAGAACCAGAATTTTATGGTGTCTTAGTATATAAGTTCCAAAAAATATATAATTGCAATGACTTCAGTACCTTATTTCGCAAAATCATTCTTCGATGCAAAAAGATTGGATATAACATAACTGTTATACGAGTTGCATGGTAGTTAACCCACTCACGGTTGACAACTTTGCTTCTCTCTTTAATTGCACGCCAGTGTGTCAGGCTTCAGATTCTATGATGGTTCCAGCATAAAAGCTTACTGAAAATTAGAGAGAATCTAATTTTATGTAATGTTATATAATGTTGGTTGCAGCCTGATGCTCTGTCTCTGGTTGGGCCCATCGGAGTCTACCGTAACTGTTGGTTTTCTTTTGCTCCAGCATTTCAGTGGTTTCTTGCTGTTGAGTCCTCACCGTTGTTTCATCTCTGTGGTTGATTGATTTTTGCGTTCACGGAGATGTTGCACTGATGAGTTAGGAGGCCTTCATGCGGACTGAACAAATTATTTGTCTAAATCATAATGGAAGTAGGGTGAGGATTATGGGCGAGGATTGTGGCCACATAAAATCCCCAGTGGAGTTCGTTTCACTGACCGTTCCAAGGCCGTTCTTCTGTTGTGGTTTGTCTTTGAGTGTTTGTGTCGCTTGTATTATTTTGTTTTGGATAACAAGTTGGCCATTTTGTGGGAAAGTAACTGTCCTTTTGGCTTTCCTCGGTTGATGTTTCCATTAGGGTCTGTTGTTTCATGTTTGTGTTTTTTCCCTTTGGTGTCTTTGATGGGAGCTGTGGGTTAATTGTATCAATTCCTGATCATTGCCTTCACTTCTACTTTGTGGCCACGTAAAATCGATTATAACCCCCCCCCCCCCCCCAACCCACCCCACCCACCCCACCCTCTCCACGTCAGCAAGAAAACTAGGTATTCAATATAGCCATTGTCTGCACATTATTAAAATAATTCAACCTTATTGTGTCAAAATGACAAATAACATTTAATAAGTGTTCAAATTAATTTTCATTGCCTATAATATATTAAAATGGCTGTAAGATCAAGACAGAGCAACACATGTTGGCAATTCAGCCTCTTACTAGTCAGTGTTGGGTGCTGTGGTGCACTACGTGATAAAACATTGGACTCGTGATTGAGAGGTACCCAGTTTGATTCCCACCAACATCTGAGCAAGAGACTTCATCCCCAGATATGCCTGATCTTTCAAACAATGAAGATCCAGATCAGATGGCTTCTGAAGAAGCCATCTGATCAGGATCTTCATTGTTTGTCATTCAGCTCATGAATTTGTTGCAATAATTCGCATCAAATAATCTGATTGGTTGATAATCAGTAGTGGGTGTGGCATTTATAAATATTCAGTAGGTCAAGGGCTAAATGTGTTACCCTCTATAAATAATTATCCCCACGTATTTAAAAAAAAGTGGGGATATTGTTATCGCCTCCGTCCGTCTGTCTGTCTGTCTGTCCGTCTGTCTGTCCGGCTATCTCCTCCTAAACCTTTAGCCGGAATTCAACCAAATTTGGTATGCGAGTTGCTTACATGAATGGCTTGTGCAAGAGCACATTTTTTTTTGTCCCCGCCCCCAGGGGCCTTGGGGAGGGGTCAAAAGGTCAAATATCAATAAAATTCAATTACCAAGTCAATTTTGAAGATTTTGATGCCAAACTTTGCACATGTACTTAGTTATGAAAAAAGTAAAACATATTGAACGGGATTTTGGCTGTGACCCCTAGGTCACGCCCTGGGGGTCGGACTTGGGGGGGTCGGGGGTCAAAATTAAAGTTTTTCAGAACATAGTCATGTTGCATATCTATGCGAAGGGGATAATGGGTAGAATAAACTACAAGTAAAATTTTGACCCTGGGGTCAGATTGGGGCCCTGGGAGAGGGGTCAAAGGGTCAAAATTTAAGTTTTTTGGAACATAGTCATGTGGCATATGAAATTGAAGGGCATGATTAGTAGAATATAATACAGGTAATATTTTGACCATGGAGTCAAATTAGGGCCCAGGGTGAGGGGTTTTCGGTACTTGGCCCCTCTGTAGAAAACGTGGGGATTTGCGATGGCGCGCCATCGACAGTATTCTAGTTATTATTGTTATTATTAGTGTATATTGGGTGAGAGATATTGTAAGAAACAAATAACATTTGTTATGATTGACAATTCTAACAATTGTCCACAGCTTTTGTATTTTTGCAGTAATTATTGTGAAAAGCTCCTAAATTACTTTTTACCATTTTATACTAGTGGAATCTTCCATTGCTATATGTTGGACATGTCCATTTGTCATATAAGGGGTGGAAGGCCTATTTTTTTCATTTTTATTCTATTTTTGACAGAAAATTCTGTTAGCAAATAGTGTAGGCCCTGAGCACGTTCTGCGGCGTCTGATCTGGCCCTGCACTGTTTGCCAAGGTACCCCTTTAGGGGTTTCCTGCATACAATGGGTTAATATTGGTATTATTTTTAGCGGCAAATCCTTTTTAACGGCAAAATTGTTAGAAAAACACACACATGTATTGACTGTGTTCAATACGATAGCACTTCCGCGAGGCTTAGTGCATTATTTTTCCAATCTAAAAACAACAACAAAAAACAGACAATTTTCTGATGAAAATTTGTGACATTTTTCTTATTTTTACTCCAAAACATAGGTTGATGGTGCTTCTTAGAATTGCCTCATTGAGACCGTTCTAGTGAGAACCCACAACCTGTGTCTTAGAGCAGAAATAGAGAAAATAATGATACCCCCATAAACCCCCTGTTTCTCTATATAAAGAGGGGTTTAGAGGGGTATTCATTACATAGACTTGTTAGCGTGATGTATGGTCTGATTCGTAGGATCCACCTTTCTGAAATTGAATAGATACTTGTGAAAGGGAGTCTAATCTTGCATAAAAAAGATTTGATTTTCTTCTACAAGAAGTCTTAAACCCATGACGCCAACCACGATAATTTTCGTTTGCTTTGCGGTCTGCCGGTTACCTTAAAAGTATTTTTTTGCAAAAAGTGTGGACCCAGATCAGACTGCTCCTATTCAGACTGCTCCCGTAGGACCAGTCTGATCTGGGCCCACACTGTTTGTCTGTATGAAAAAAATATTTATACAAAGTTTGCAAAAAGATTCAGCAGACGACATAAACAGATGACATTTTCTGATGTAGTTTTTCTTGGCATCTAAAGGGTTAAGAGTACGTATGCCGCATATGAAGGGATTCATATTCCACTGAAGACATTTCCTGTCTCATCTGATTGGGATCTACACTGTTGGTCATTCAGTTTGCAAATTTAAGTTGAACAAATATATTATATCGAGTAATTTGATTGGCTGATAGTCAGAAATGGATGTGGCTAAAGTAATTTATTCAGTAGGATAAGGGTTAAACATATTAACCTTTGTCCAGCTGAATATTTTAATCTGCCACACCCACTACCGATTATCAACCAATCAGATTGCTTGATGCAAATCATTGCAACAAATTCACAATCTGAATGACAAACAATGTAGATCCGGTTCAGATGGCTTCTTCAGAAGCCATCTGATCTGGATCTACATTGTTTGGAAGATAAGGCATATCTGGGCTCAGCAGGACAAGGGTTATGTTGCCAAGAAAACTGCATCTAAATATGTCATCTGTCTATGTCATCTGCCATTCAAATCTTTTTGCAAACATTTCAAACATATTTTTGCGTACAAGCAATTCAAACAGTGTGGATCTAGACCAGACTGTTACTGGAAGAGCAATCTGATATGGGTCCACACTGTTTACAGCAATTATCTGCAATACATAGCAATTGTTGTGATAGGTTTTTAACCCTTAAGACGCTGAGAAAAACTACATCCGAAAATGTCGTCTGCTTATGTCGTCTGCTGAATTTTTTTTGCAAACTTTTTGAAAATATTTCTGCATACAAGCAAACAGTGTGGACCCAAATCAGACTGCTCCTAGAGGAGCAGTCTGATTTGGGTCCACACTATTTGCAAAAATGACTTTTAAAGTAACTGGCAGACGACAAAGCAGACGGCAATTGTCCCGATTGGCATTTTATGGGTTAAGAGTTAAACTTTTTCCATCCTCTGAAGTCACTCAAATTCCTCTTTTCTCATTTGCAGTTTGGATGGAACCCTAGATGGTCAGCCACTAGTATATGGGCAACCTTTTTATATTTCCACCATGGATGATGAGGGGGGAAATGTAAGTGTCGCAGTCAACCCTCTTTATACCGACATTCAATATTACAAGAAAACACATTAAAACAATTTCAATTGTATAAATATGTTCTATAAAAGGGTTATCCTTTGGAAGCAAGGAATGCACCACAGAACTGGAAAATATGAAGTGTGCATGTTTTCTGGGCCAGACTAGCTAGTTTCGGCCAATTAGGCCTCATCAGTGACCCTCAAGTATTTTCAAAATTCCACAATGGAATCAATGATCCCAAAGGACAAGAAAATATAAACTACACTATGATGTAGGGCAGGGAGACGTTTTACCGCCGCCACACATTCCCAGACACCAGCTGTAGTGACGTTAAATATGTTCTATAAAAGGGTTATCCTTTGGAAGCAAGGAATGCACCACAGAACTGGAAAATATGAAGTGTGCATGTTTTCTGGGCCAGACTAGCTAGTTTCGGCCAATTAGGCCTCATCAGTGACCCTCAAGTTAGCTCAAGAAAAGATAGATTGATGGAGAAATTCAAGAATATTGTATACACAGATGTATTTTCAAAAATTTCCCAAAACTAAGATAAGACAAGTTAGCTCAAGAAAAGATAGATTGATGGAGAAATTCAAGAATATTGTATACACAGATGTATTTTCAAAAATTTCCCAAAACTAAGATAGATATATGGAGAAATTCAAGAATATTGTATATTTTCAAAAATTTCCCAAAACTAAGATAGATTGATGGAGATATTCAAGAATATTGTATATTTTCAAAAATTTCCCAAAACAAACATGAATATTTGTTAGAATGGCATTGGTAGCTGGTAAAGTCATTTAAGCAATTATTCATATCATAATAAAGGGAAAAAGCACATTTACCACTGTACTTCTTAGAGTGATTCTTTTTTGTGATAAATCTTTATAATGGTAAAATGTTCATGAACAACTACCCGCCCCCGCCAATCGGGACTAGGAGAAATAGACTGGGCTGCATGATGCTTCCACGCAGAGCTTAAACCGACCACACACGAGTACTGGTAAACCGCTTAGAAGGTCTAAGCCTGTCCAGGCAAAGTGGTGCGAGTCGACCCGTCTATGCATATAAACCCTATTGGTTTCATTGGACGGCAGGGATTGAGATGTCGATTCATCTCAGTGTCGGGTAAAAGTCCCATAAAATTGGAACGTCTCCAAAATGACCAAAATAGTGTTGACAGGGACATTAAACCTCAAATCAAACAAACAATTATGAACAACTACCCTCCCTTTAATGACGGTCTTCTGTACTTCGTCTGGTAATGTACAACAAATTCTTTATAACATTGCTGCTGGGAACCAAAGCAGAAACATTAGAAAACAGCTGTATTATATCCAAATAAAAAAACTTTATAAATTGTACAGAAAAATTATACAGAAAAATGACCAGTTATTGGAGCTGGCCTTGGTAGCTCTGTTATCAGCAGGACACGGGTTCGATACCTGGCCGGGGTCGGCAACATTCTTTCGTGGAGATTGAGATTGATCATGAAATCTTTTCTACGGTCATTCTCTCCCTTCTGCCAATCCAAGTAGGGCAGTTGTCAGTTTCTGGCAAAAGAATTTGCACTGTACTGGTTATCCGCTTTTGTAAAAGCCTGCCTAGGAAAAGTGTTGATAGGTAAACTGTCCGGCTCAAAATGACCTACATAGTGTTGACTTGGCTGTTAAACTCCAATACAAACAAATGACCAGTTATTGGATCCATTTTTAGCTCACCTGGACGAAGTTGATATTGGCATTCATCATTAAAACACGCCTGTATAATTTTGACCCCCTTAAACCCACTTTAATGTAGTAAAATTGGGGTTTGTAGGGATATACATTATTTTTCTTATTTCTGCTCAAAAATATAGATTGTGGGTACTCCTTAAAACTGCCTCTGTGAGGCAGTTCTAACAAGTTCCCAGAATCTGTGTTATGAGCAGAAATAAGAAAACTGTCAGAATTTTTTCATCTGAAAAATCTAGTTTTCTTGTGGCAAAATTTTCAATATACATGTACATGTATTTGAATAAGCATGTTTTCATAATAGGAAGCACAGTCGGTTTCCACAGGATATTAAAAGTTTTTAAGAGATCGTATTTTCCAAACCGTATGACAGATTTGCTCAGATTTGCGTTGTTCAAAACTAATGACGTCGTTAGTTAATGAATCGTTAAAACTTTGATCATTTAATATGGCAAAAATACTGATATTTTTGCTGAAAAAATGAGAGCAGCTTTTCACATTTTTTCAGCAAAAATAACACTGTATTAGATATTGTACTTGCTAGAATAGTTAACAACTTGACCACTAATGAGCTCGTTAAGCTAACAATGTTTTAAACAACTGAACCCTGAAGTTTTATTCAGTCTATACCCATGCCCTCAAAGTCAAGGTCACAGACTTCAAAATTTTTAATGTAAAAAGTTCTTAAGAGCTCATATTTTCCAAACCATATGATAGATTACTTCATAGATGTATTTGGTATGATGATTGCTATAGTATCAAAGTTTTATTCAGCAATATCCCTGCCCACAAGTTGAAGGTCACAGACATAGAATTTCTATGAATTTTTTAGCTCATATTTGCCAAACCATATGATGGACTTTAGTTCATGTTTGGTGTGATAGATATAGGTCTAAAGTTTTGTTCAGCATTACCCTGCCTATGCTGCCCATAATCTCAAGGTCATGGTCTTGGACTTAGAATTTTTAAGCTCATGTTTCACGGTTTGTAGGCATAATGGAGTCTTTTTGTCCAAAACAGCCTTTCTTGGTTCTGGTCGTTCACATAAGGGACTCTGGTCATCCAGTTGGCCAAAACACGATGTACAGCAGGGATGAAACATGTCATTTGACAGGAAAAAATAGGTGACTTTCAAGAATGAATAAGTTTCGTGGAACGCTATAATACTTCTTCCATCTGTTTGTATGTCGGTTACATCTGAAAGCCGCTGTATCACTGAGATTACATGTAAGTGATCCGCAGTCTAAGTGGCATCAACAAAATATGCATTTGTAACACTAAAATGAGATTATTTTGTGATAACAGAGCATGCTTCTGGCTAGTTATGCGTTGATAATGCTAAACATATCTGTTTTGTACATCTACATTGCATTGATTTGTCATCTGGTGTAACTCCATAAGAAACACAATTGATTTAATAATGCAATACGAAAATAGAGTGGCACGTGAGTCTGTTTTGTCATCTTCAGTATCTTTGAAATATGGCACTGGCTGAAAAATTGTGCATGGCACAGGATTCTTGTCAGTAAAGTGCAGTAAGAAAACATGCTTTTAATATGGCACACTTTACCATGTACGAACTACTTCCCAAACAAATATTCTTACCCTGCGTGGCCTAGTGGATAAGAGTGCTGACTCTCAAACATTAAGTCTCTCACTGCTGTGGGTTCGAGCCTTGCTCGGGTCACATGTGAGAAGCCAACTTCTGCAATGGAAGGTCAGGTGGTTTTTCTCCGGGTACTCTGGTTTTCACCCATCTCTGATTAATGATCGGCTCGATATGAGTGAAATAATCTTGAAAGGGCCATAAAATCAACCCCCCCCCCCCAAAAAAAAAACCCTTAACTACAGATGAAAAAGAAAGCCATGTCTGTGGTTCCTCAATTAAAAGAACGTCAGTCTGTGCTTGGTCAATTTGGCTTGATTGACAAACAGTAGTCCCAAAAATTTTAATGTAAACTTTTGCCCTCGTCACGTCGACGTTTGTTTGATCCCGTCAGCATTATAAAGGTCATTTTGGAGACGTTGCCTCCAATTTTGTGGGACTTTTACCCGACACTGAGATGAAAATGTCATCTCAAGTCCTGCTGCCTAATGAAACCAAAAGGGTTTATATGTATGAATGGTACGACACGTACCACTTTGCCTGGGCAGGCTTAGACCTTCTAAGCGGTCTACCAGTAATTATGTGCACTGTAACAGTTAATGATTTGCATTTACAGAAGTCATTTGATCTTTTTTTTTCAAAGAATTTATGGCTTGGCATTAAAATGTGACTGGTCTGCTCAGCAGATGATTCACAGAAAATATGTCCTTAGGTTCTCTGAAAAATAAAACAAATATTAGATTAACATCTACTCTAGAATTGTATGTGCAACTTTAAACATTAAACCTTAAGATGTGATACATTAATGAAAACACGCCTTTACAAATGCATTGTAAACTTTACCGCCAGAAAAACAAAAATTTTAAGATGAAAAAGTGTGATATTTTTCTTACTTCTACTCAAAATATAGATTGTGGGTACTCGTCTAACGAGTACCCACAATCTATATTTTAGAGCAGGAATAAGAGAATAAGGTTTAACCCCGTAAACCTCAGTTTTACTGTATAAAAGTGGGGTTCAAGGGGATCAAAATTATATAGGCATGTTTTTGTGATGAAAATTTTGCATCTGAAAATGTTGTCTGTTTATGTCATCTGCTGAATCTTCTTTTCAAACACAGTTTTGCCCACAGGCAAACAATATGGACCCTATCAGACTGTCAGAGAATCAGTCTGATCTCGGTCAATAGTCCATACTGTTTGCAACAATCACTTTTAACCCACTTTGTACCGGAAACCACAAAATGGGTAGTGGCAAACAGTCAATGCATCTGATCAGGGCCTACACTGATTGCAAAATTTTCTGCCAATTTCCAAATAGTTTTTGAAGGAAAGATAACCAGGCACCCCTAAATTTTGAAATGGACTCCTGCTCTACATGTATATATAAGTTGGAAGATTCAAGATACTATTTATACCCCCACAAATGAAATTTGGGGGGGGGGGTATATAGGAGTGAGCTTGTCGGTCGGTCGGTCGGTCTGTTGACTTGGTTTCCAGACGATAACTCAAAAAGCGCTTCACCGATTTTTATGATTTTTGGTACACTGATGTAACATCATAAAATACAGGTCAAATTCGATTTCCACTAAAATTCGTCAATTTTCGACATAGTTATGGCCCCTTTCAAGTGAAAAAATTGCAAAATGGCGCTATTGTACTATCAAGGCAGTTTTTGTGGGGGTATTCATCACCTTTAGTGATAGCTCTAGTTGGTACAAAAAGGGTTAACCCATTCAGTACCAGAAACCCCTAAAGGGGTACCATGGCAAACAGTGCAGACCCAGATCAGATGTCGTAGAAGTTCTGCGGCATCTGATAGGGGCCTCCACTGTTTGCTAAAAGTTCAGCCATTTTCCGCATAAATTTTCATGAAAACACAACCTGGCACCCCTAAATTTTGGAATGGACTCCTGCTATATATAAGGAGGAAGATTCCATTTGGTACAAAAAGGGTTAAGGTTTATTTTTCTGTTTCTTCAGCTGTTTCTACAGAGCGACAGAGTAACCCTCCACAAGTCTGTGACCAGATCTCGCCACCAAGAGGTTTCACTAGTGGACAAACCATCATCGCTTACCAAGTGGCAGATTTTACACAAAGATCCAAGAATAAGGATAGAAACTGATCTTACCCCTGTCCCTGTAAGTAAGAGTTAATACATATATGACATAGAGTTTATTTGTTTTTTTTGATTGATTACAGTGAAATAATTCACAAATGTTCTAAGGGTTCCGAGTAACACCATTTATAATAACACTGTTTGGATATAACGCGGTTTCAAGATGGATCTCAAAAATGTGTAGATTGTATACATAGAAAAATGACCATAAATGGTCATTTTTCTATATATTCTGCACATTTTTGTTTGGTTTCTGCTTTGGACCCCATTAATAGTGTTATAAAGATAGTGTTACACAAACATATTTGTTTGGAATACCTGTGCTGTTTAGCAGCTTAATTAGGCTTTCATAAATTTTGCTTGGACAACTCTACTGTCATAAGGAGGTTGTCAGGCACCTATAGATGTTTCCCCAAAAGGGTTTGAGGGTAGAGTTGGAGGGAATGGTGGGATTGCCCTGGGGAATGAGACAATTTTGAAAACTGAGTTCCTGGTGTGGTATCTAAGACACTTTCTCTGCTTCAGAGTACATATAATTCATTAAAATCCACTAGGGTTGGGATTATACCCAGGGTGCCCACCCCCACAGCTGCACCCCCTCCACACACACACACAAACATGCACACTTCCCTCTGAGTAAACGATGGCACATGTGTAATCGATGCATTAAATTTTTCAGGCAAATGAGAAAGTCCTCATCAACCATGTAGCGACAAACCAAGATCTGTGTGTGGAGGAGGAAATCTGCCAGAGAACATCTTTTGGCACAAGAGAGTACGAGATTACAGCTCATACGATGTTGGATTCCCATAAAGCCGAGAAGGAGCAGAACCACTGGGTGTTAGGGATGGCTGAACCCGGAGAAAATACTTACCCAATTCTAGAACAGTCCTCAACAGATTTACAAAGTGCTTCGTCATAAAGAACTAAGACTACAGGAATTGATACAGTTGTTTATTTACTGCCATTGTAAGCCTTGTCCTGCTGGATATATTAATTTAGCCACAACCATTCTGACTTTCAACCAATTAGATTACTTGATGAAATTTATTCTGAACAAATTCACAAACTGAATGTCAATTTTCCTGCTGAACCATAAAAATGCAATTCCCTTTGCAAACAGTGTAGATACAGAGCCGTCTGATCTGTATCTACTCTGTTTGATATTTAAAACTGGCTGGCAGTATTTTGTAGTCAACCCTCTTCATATTTGCATTCTACATAGCAACAAAATACGTTATAAGGACAATTTCATTTTGAAGGACTGATCCCTTAGCTCAAAAGGACATGAATGGATGGAGATTTTGAATACACAACAATTTCATTTTAAGGTGGTTCGTTATAACAGGGTTTGGATATACCACTGTATCAAGATAGATCCCAAAAATGTTTAGATTATAAAGAAAAATGACCATAAATGGTCATTTTTCTATATAATCTATACATTTTTGTTTGGATATAACACTGTTGTTTAACTAACACGGTTTCTGCTTTGGACCCCATTAATAGTGTTATAAAGAGGTTGTGGTGTATATAATATTCAATACATACTGCAAGGATTACATGTATGCACACAGTTTTGTTTTCATACATAATTTAAAAAAAAAATGTTATTTACCTTTTGGTCAGACACAAAGTAAATATCGCTAAGTTTCTGAGATTTTTTTGGTGTTAGTTGTTTTCTTTGTTAACAGACTGCAAAGTATTTGTGTACTTAACTGGAGTTGAATACCCATTACGAAAACACGCCTATACAAATACATTGTAAACTTTATCGCCGAAAAAACGAAAATTTTAAGATGAAAAATTGCGATATTTTTCTTATTTCTCCTCAAAATATAGATTGTGGGTACCGTACTCGTAAGACCCACCTCATAGAGGCGGTTCTTATGAGTACCAATAATCTGTATTTTAGAGCAGAAATAAGAAAATAAGTTTTACCCCTGTAAACCCCAGTTTTACTATACAAATGTGGGGTTGAAGGGGGTCAAAATTATATAGGCGTGTTTTAGTGATGATGAAATCTTTTTTATGGCAAACAGTATATAGGTGAGATATATTGAATTTGTCATTTACGTAGTTGTTGTTTCCAGTTTCCCCGTGTCACGGGTCGTCAGCTGGTGGGGTCCCAGGGAATGAATCCATTCTGGCACTACACCGTAGCCGTTCGGTGGTATCCCCATTCCACGTTGCCGATGAATGGGGAGACCATCACTCGGCTCCAGCCTAATTTGTCATTAACAGACAAATTTTTGCGAGATTATGATATATAAAAATTAAAATATATCTTGTGTTCAAGAATATTTTTTGAGAAAATATATATCCTTTTTAAAGTTTTATGCCTTAAAAGCATTATTATTTGAAATTATATTAAAGAACATTCCATTCTGAATAAATATTACAATACTTATACTGTTAGAGGGGCATCAACATGCCTTCAAGGGGAAGTTACTCTTCCAAAAGTAATATTTTTTCCCCTTTTATGTCTAATCTTAAAGGAAAGAATTTGTTCCAATGGAGCAATTTTTTTCTTTTAAGAGTTGACATCTTTTCCAGGGGGACTCTCTTTTAGAAATGCAAACAGGAAGTCACAATAGTTGTCTCCCTTGAGAAAATTGGCGGGGGGAAAAAGAGAAAAATGGTGGGGGAAAATGTAAGGTGTGTGTCTGCTTCCCTTGAATATGTGACAGAAATAGATCTTGATGATAATTTTTAGCTAAGATGCCTACTATGACAGTCTATGCAGCTCTATGGCATTTTCTTTTCTTTTTTGTTATTTTTACAGTGAAAATAATGAAAAAAAAAGATATGTCAAGCATTATTTTCTCTCAAAAATAATGAAAAAAAAAAATAAAAAAATAAAAAAAAATGAATAGAATGTCATCTGCTATGGAATTTTCTGTTGTGCTTTTAGGGTTAACTCTTAACAACCAATCAGATTACTTGATGCAAATTATTGCAACAAATTCATTATAAACTGAATGACAATCAATGAAGATCTTGACCATATGGCTTCTCCATCTGATCTGGATCTACATTGTTTGAAAGATAAGACATATCCATAGCAAAAGTATGTAGAGACTTAACATTTTTTGTTCAAAGATTCACTTGGAATATCATGGAAAAAAAAAAAAGAAAAACATATTTGAAAATGCTGTATGCTGCAGTCATGATTGACATTTAAAATCATTATAAAGGTTAATCCATAAAATGCCAATCAATTGTTATCTGCTTTGCCATCTGCCGGTTATCTTTAAAGTAATTTTTTGCAAACATTCTGGACCCATATCAGACTGCTCCTGTAGGATCAGTCTGATCTGGGCCCACACTGTTTGCCTGTATGCAAAAATATTTTTAAAAAGTTTGTAAAAAATTCAGCAGGCGTTATAAGCAGACGACATTTTCAGATGTAGTTTCTCTTGGTGTCTTAGAGGTTAAGATATAATTCAATGCCATGAACGATTTTGTGCTGAATATGTAATGTATTTGTAAATGTATGAGTGACATCGAGCGAAAATGTGACTTTAGCCAGTTTTTCAAAATACACGTATTGTTAGCTATTATAACAAGCTCGTTTGAGGTCAAAATGTGAACTTCTAGTTATTATAATATCTAATTCAGTGGTATTTTTGCTGAAATAATGTGAGTAGCTTTTGCATTGGCAAAAGCTACTCACATTTTTTCAGCAAAAATGGCAAAAATATTAGTATATTTGCCATATTGAATTATCAAAGTTTTAATGATGAGTTAACTGATGAAATTGTTAGTTTTGATTGTCAGGGCCCAGTATACTCACCCACTCACTAAGATAACATTTTTTTACTGTCTGCATATAGAAGATTCAGGTCAGCTTAGGTAATACGAACCTGGTGACTCAGACCCTACTAACTTAGAGTCAGCTCAGGTCATATCAACCCTGCGACCCAAACTCTGGCCCTGGCCCTCAGCCAGTCCATAAATCTTGATAGTACCTGCAGCTTAGGGTACTATTGCTAATAAATACTCAGTTCATACTGTAACCAGACTGTGTCTAAAAACACATCTTTGCTCGATGTCACCATGTAATTACAATAATGTTTGTTTTTTGTTTGATTTGAGGTTTAACATCCCCGTCAATACTGTAAAGGTCATTTTGGAGACATTGCTTCCAATTTTGTGGGACTTTTACCCAACCTTGAGATGAAATGACAACTCAAGCCCTGCCACCCAATGTAACTAATAGGGTTTATTAGCATGGACGGTCCGACTCGCACCGCTTTGCCTCGGCAGGCTTAGATCCTCTAAACAGTTTACCAGTACTCGTGTGAGGGTCGGTTTCAGCTCTGCATGGAAGCATCATGCAGCCCATCTATTTCTTCAAGCCCCGATGAGCGGGGGCCGTATCACATTAATGTAGCTAAGTTATTGAAGTTGTAGGCTTATGATAATCAAATATAATTCTATGCATAGTAAGAGACTTTTAATCAAATCGCTTCAAAATAAATCATATATTTTAAGAATTAGATACATGTACTTTTGGAAATACTTTTTTCAAGTATTTTTAAGCCAAGCATATTGTGATATTTGTGAAATATTTTAGACATACCAGCTAGTATTAGAAGTAGTCAGACTCAGCTTTTGTTCTTCCAGGCACAAGGCTGTAAATCTTCTTTCTATGCTCAACTCAGATTAGCATGCATCACGCTAACAAGTCTGTGAAATGAGCACCCCCTTACACCCCACTTATTATAGAGAAAACTGGGGTTTACGGAGATATACATTATTTTCCTTATTTCTGCTCCTAGACATTGGTTGTTGATACTTGTTAGAACCGCCTCATTTGAGGCGGTCCTAACAAGTACCTACAACCTATGTTTTGTGTATAAATAAGAATAATATCACAAATCTTCAAAAAATTGACCGTTTTGGAGATGTGACGCACGGGTGTGTTACCGTAATGAAAATTTCATGGTTTTAAATATTTAAAAAACAACCATCAAGGCCCTTTTTTTTGCTTTGCTGAGCAAGAATGGGTATTTGTTCCACCCATTAAAATATTAAAATGTCAAGAATTGTAGGCATTTTAATAAATGTCATAGCTTCATAGAATGAGGCTTACTGAGTGAGAATTATTAAGGGATAAGTCCTTATTTCTTGTTAGGAACATATGCTAGGAACTTATGGGTAATAGAAACATATGTTATGGGTAATGGTTAGAATCGCCTCAACGAGGCGATTCTAACAAGTACCCACAACATATGTTTTTATGTACAAATAAAAATATTCGCATTACGACAAAATGTCCTTGTGGTATAGTGCATTCTATCATGGTTCTATAATGTGTGATATAATGCAGTCTATCATAGTCCTATAATGATATATTTTCTAAAAGAAATGAAATGTTATGTTTTCCTTAGCTATGATCTAAATTCAGATTATGGTACTCACTACCATTTGGAAACCATGTCATTGTAAATTAATGGCATCCAACATGGTGTCAGAAATGACAAATATTAGGTAAAAATTGTAACATATTTATAAAATCTGCTTTCAACATAGATTGTGGGTGCTCGCTAGAACTGCCTCAATGAGGCAGTTCTAACAAGTCCCCACAATTTGTTTTTGAGCTAAAATAAGGCAGATAATGTATATCCCCTTAAACTCCACTTTTCTCTTTATAAAGTGGGGTTAAGAGGGGTCTTCATTTCAAAGACTTATTATTGTGATGTATAACTGCCACATATTTTGGCAGTTGTATGAGAGCCCACCATCTCTTTTTTGAGCAAGGATAAGGAAAGTACCCCGGTAGAGCCCGCTTTCCTCTAGAGACAGGAAGTCGGGATAACAGGGAAATTTTCTTGCTCTGTTGAGTTGAGCATGATCTTCAGTCCTGGGGCCAGTTGTTCAAAACTAACAACGTCATTAGTTAACGTATCATTAAAATTTTGATCATTTATTATGGCAAATATGCTAATATTTTTGCTGAAAAAATGTGAGCAGCTTTTGCATCCTCAAAAGCTGCTGACATTTTTTTCAGCAAAAATACCAAAATTTTACATATTAAACTTTCTAGAACAGTTAACAATATGACCACTAACGAGTTCGTTAAGCTATCGATGCTTTGAACAACTGGGCCCAGGTTATTTCAGGTATATTTACCTTTGTATTCTTTAACTTTTTTCTTGAGAAAGCATTGTGAATGGGGTATGCATAGTCTGCCATCGTTAAGAGCACCCTTCTGCTAAAAGACCCTGTTTATCAAAGGGAAGTAACTCCAGTGAATAATAGCCTCCTTTCTTATAGAACATCAGGTCATGGGGTTGCAACTTTCAATGCTTGAGCATGAAATTTCTCCTAAATGACTGTATAATCATTAAAATGCCAACAAGTGTGGGCATTTTAAAAGTTGTGAGCAGTGCAAATAGCATTCCATGCAGATATAAGCCGGTTTGTTTGTTTGATTGGAGGTTTAATGTCCCCGTCAATACTGTAAAGGACATTTTGGAGATGTTGCTTCCAATTTTGTGGGACTTTTACCTGACATTGTGATAAAATGACATCTCAAGCCCTGTTGCCCAATGAAACCAATGGGGTTTGTAAGCATGGATGGTCCGACTCGCACCGCTTTGCCTGGGCACCTTAGATCCTCTAAGCGGTTTACCAGTACTTGTGTGCGGGTCGGATTTAGCTCTGCATGGAAGCATTCTGCAGCCCATATATTTCTTCAAGCCCCGATTGGTGGGGGCTGCTGATGTAAGCCAGAAAATTGCATTGTAGATTAACCCATTTTGTTCCAAATGGAATCTTCCACCTTATATAAAGCAGGAGTCTATATAAAAATTTAGGGGTGTCGGGTTGTGTGTTCTTCAAAATGTTATTTGGAAAATGAGTGAACATTTTGCAAACAGTGAAGGCCCTGATCAGATGCGGCATTCTGCTGCACTGTTTGCCAACTACCCATTTTGGGGTGTCTGGTAGAAAATGGGTTAAAAAATTATATATAGTTATGTACACTTCAGATCTGATGTTCAGGTGACTGAGATTAGCATTTTGAACAGAGCATTATAACCTTAGTTTTGTTTGTTTGATTTGAGGTTTAACATCCCCATCAACACTGGAAAGGTAACCTTGAGCCCATGTTCAGAGGGAAAGAATCTGCTGCATTTTGCATGGCATGTCTAATTAAGGGCCCTACATGCCAGTAACCCTTATCCCACTAAATAATTAATTTAGCCACACCCATTTCTGACTTTGCACCAATCGCATTCCTTGATGTAATTTATTTCTAGAAATTCACAAACTAACAATCAAACAGAGTACCGTAATGATTCTGAGTATTGGGACAGACAGGTCTAGGCAAACAGTGCAGACCCAGATCAGACTGCTCATGAAGGAGCAGTCTGATCAGGATCTACACTGTTTGCCATTCCTTCCCCACTTTTTGGACTCCTTGATATATTGCGAAACAAATAAGTTAAAATTTTAGGAGAATTACAGCAAGTCCTCAAGGTGTCCGAATTTTTAGGATTTTTACTGTAAAGCCTGATCAGATCTGATATGGATCTACATTTTTTGTTAAAGTAGGAGTTTTATGGTCAATGAGATAAGTTTTAATCCACAACCCCTAGATAATGCTGTTGTTTCATCATGTTAGTTAAACAGCAGTGTTATATCCAAACAAAAGTATAGAGGTTAACCCATAAAATGACAATCAAGACAATTGTCGTCTGCTTTTTCGTCTGCCAAGTACTTTAAAATTAGTTTTTGCAAACAGTGTGGATCCAGATCAGACTGCTCTAGGAGCAGTCTGATCTGGGTCCACACTGTTTGCCTGTATGCAAAAATATTTTTAAAAACTTTGCAAAAAGATTTAGCAGACGACAAGCAGACAACATTTTCAGATGTAGTTTTTCTTGGCATCTTAAGGGTTAAAAATGGCCATTTGTATGGATTATATATTTTGGAATTCATCTTAAGACCATGTTATATCTAAATTTGTGTTACAAAGTGTTTTATGTGTATAATCTTACTGTAGCTCAGATGCAAATTTATGAAATTTGTTCTATTCTTAACCCTTTTTGTACCAAATGGAATCTGCCGGCCTCAGTGGCTCAGTCGGATGCGCGTCTGACTTGTGATCAGGAGGACGCGGGTTCGACTCCCGCCAGGGTCGGCAACATTCTTTCGTGGAGATTGATCATGAAATCTTTTCTACGGTCATTCTCTCCCTTCCGCTGATTCAAGAAGGGCAGTTGTCAGTTTCTGGTGAAAGAATGTGCACTGTACTGGTTAAACGCTTACGTATAAGCCTGCCCAGGAAAGTGTTGATAGGTAAACTGACCGGCTCAAAAATGACCTAAATAGTGTTGACTGGGCCGTAAAACTCCAATACAAACAAAACAAAACAAAACCGAATGGAATCTGCCACCTTGTATATAGCAGGAGTTTATTTCAAAATTTAGGGTTGTCAGGTTGTGTTTTGATCAAAATTTATTTGGAAAATGACTGAACTTTTAGCAAACAGTGGAGGCCCTGATCAGATGCCGCAGAGCCGCGCTCTGCGGCATCTGATCTGGGCCTGCACTGTATGCCAGGGCACCCGTTTTGGGGTTTCTGGTACTAAATGGGAAGTAGCAACATATAAGACTGATTTCATGCTAAAATATGCAAAGACTGGTATTCATCTTGCTCTGAAATGTCCTTTTACATTTTAGTATTTGAGCAGAACGTGCTGAAATATGAAATAAGCTTGAAAAAATATGTATGATATTGAACATGAGGCATTAGAAAGAACAAACAGATTTTTGGATATGATTTATTTCAGTTCAGGTAACACTATTTAAGAATGAAAGTTCTGTTGGAGGAATCACACTTGCACACACACACAAGCATGAGTTTGTGAAGCTATATTTATGAGGTACTTTTTAGGTAGTACACCAACATACCGGGGTGCATGCACACACACGCACGTTTGCATGTGCACACACACACACACACACACACACACACACACACACACACACAAACATGAGCATTTAGATACATAAATTTTTGACATGCAAATTATTATAAATTACATTCCAGAAATCTATTCAGTGGCTGTTAAACCTATTTTTTCATCTTTGTTACAACATGTAAGAACATGGTAAAAATAAAATAGAAAAGTTTTGTGTTTGTTGAATCATGATTTCCATTTTAATGTATATAAAGACTAGCCCAGGGGCCAGTTGTTCAAAGCATCATTAGCTTAAAGAGCTTGTTAGTGGTCATATTGTTAACTGTTCTAGCAAGTACAATATCTAAAAAATTTTTATTTTTGCTGAAAAAATGTGAAAAGCTGCTCACATTTTTTACAGCCAAAAATATTAGCATATTTGCCATATTAAATGATCATAGGTTTAACGATAGGTTAACTAATGACATTGTTAGTTTTGAATATCTGGCCCCAGATCAAAACCTACAATAAGATCTGTGCATTTTGTTAGCAAGTCCAGGTAATGAACACCCCTCAAAACCCCACTTTAAATAGGGAAAACTGGCATTTACAGGGGTATACATTAGTTTTATTATTTCTGCTCCAAGACACAGGTTATGGGTTCTCGTTAGAACCACCTCAATTCTTACAAGAACCCACAACCTATGTTTGGTCCTCAGCATATTTGTATAAATAACATCACGAATTTTCATAAGAAAAGTAACCATTTTGGAGATATGAAAGAATGCAATATGTACATGGGTGTGTTATTATAATGCAATCAGCAAAGGCTCAGTTCAGCCTGCACAAATGTGCAGTTTGCTGTTTGCATGTCCCTTCAACTGCCTCTGGGCTATCCTAATAGCAAAAAAGCAGAGATTTTACATTGAGATAACACACCCATGCAACATTGTGCATTTTTCACATCTCCAAAATGGCTACTTTTCTGGTGAAAATCTTTGCTATTTTTTTTATCTATACTGCAAACGTAGGTTGAGGATGCTCGTTAGAACCGCCTCACTGAGAGGGTTCTAACGAGAAGCCACAACCTATGTCTCGGAGTAGAAAAAAGAAAAGTAATGCATATCACCGTAAACCCCAGTTTTCTCTGTATAAAGTGGAGTTATGGGGGGGAGGGGGGGGGGGGGGGGGGGGGGGGAGAGATTTTACATTGAGATAACACACCCATGCAACATTGTGCATTTTTCACATCTCCAAAATGGCTACTTTTCTGATGAAAATCTTTGCTATTTTTTTTATCTATACTGCAAACGTAGGTTGAGGATGCTCGTTAGAACCGCCTCACTGAGAGGGTTCTAACGAGAAGCCACAACCTATCTATGTCTCGGAGTAGAAAAAAGAAAAGTAATGCATATCACCGTAAACCCCAGTTTTCTCTGTATAAAGTGGAGTTATGGGGGGGGGGGGGGGGTGGGGTCCATTTCACTGACTTCCTCTACTGGTTGACTTGAATCTGTTCTGGATGCACACTGCACAGGTCTTCCTGGTTTTATCTCGTCTTGACACGTGAGATATTTTTTAATCTTGGCAGGTTCCATTTAGCTCTCCTGGGAGCAGAATTTCAGCAGCAGAAGATTACGCATCATGTGACAGAAGCCAGGTCAACAGAGGATGGAAGACTGCCTTATGTACCGGTGCATAGTGTAGTCCAGATCCAAAGAAAAACTTGCTTTTGTCCCCATTATTGCTGAAAAATAAAAGAAAGCTGACTATAGAAACATTTCATTCAGTAAACTTAACCATTTAAAACAACTTTGAGCAATGCAATATTGATGGAACAATAGATGGTCAATGGTCATTTTAAAACAACAAATGTATTTTTTCAAATATAGGGAAAATGGGACATTGTTTATTTTTCTGAAACCAATGTTGCCTATGAACTTTAAATTTGTTTAAACAATCACAAAATGAGTAAGCAAAGTTAAATGAGTATAAAAGGTCGAGGTCACTCCTAGACCTTGGACCAAGGTTACTCATTTATCAAAATTAAAGCCTAATGTTCATGAAATAAAAATAAAAAAGGAGTTCCTTTAAGAGCAATGAAAACATTCATAAGAAAGAAGATGGGTCATACTACGTAGTTTCGGCTAATAAAGCCTCATCAGTGACCCTGTAATGATCCGACAACAAAAGCCAGAGGAAACATACTGCAATTTTGCGAATTTCGAACAGGCAGTCGATTCAAAGACTGATATAAATCAAAATGGGGTCCAAATAATTAAAAACCTGTCTAGAATATGAGTCTAAACAAATAATTTATTTCTGATTTCTCATCAGTGACCCTGTAATGATCCGACAACAAAAGCCAGAGGAAACATACTGCAATTTTGCGAATTTCGAACAGGCAGTCGATTCAAAGACTGATATAAATCAAAATGGGGTCCAAATAATTAAAAACCTGTCTAGAATATGAGTCTAAACAAATAATTTATTTCTGATTTCTCAGAATATTCACGCTGATCCCAAAAGACCAAAAGTAAAATATAAACTGCACTATGGTTGATGTACAGGGAGACGTTTTACGGCCGCCACATGGCACAACACCAGCTGCAGTGAAGGCAAATAAAAATCAAAAATGAGTTCCTTTAAGAGCAATGAAAACATTCATAAGAAAGAAGATGGGTCATACTACGTAGTTTCGGCTAATAAAGCCTCATCAGTGACCCTGTAAAAAAAACTGCTGGTCAAACTGAAAACAAAGTTCATATGAAGCTTTTATGGGATGAAAGAAATGAACTTTAACTTGTCAAGGGTCGCACTACCAAGTTGGCATTCATTACCATATATGGTAAATATCTTCAAAAATCTTTTTCTCTGGAACCAGTGGGCCACTTTATCTGAAACTATGAATGTAGCATTTGGGACTCCGGCCCATTGTAACTTACTCAAATGATGACTCGGATGAGTCTGGGTTGAAACTGACCCATTTTACATTAAAGACTAATATTTGGTCACTTGTGCTTTTGTATGAGAAAAAAGGTGGATATTAATAATTGTAAACTGTCATTGACTGTGAACTTGGATGGTATATATGTATTTATACCACTATCAGGAATTCTAGTAACCTTATAAAGGGGGTCGAATAACCACACCACAGGAGCTTCTGTGAACCGCACGCTATATTCGGTAGTGACCTATAATACCTTCTAATGGCCTATAATACGCCTAGTGACCGTTTATAGACCGGACCTACTTTTCAGATCCCTAATTTGCAAGTGTAAACGATCACATGCAACATTTTATACACGGGAAAACAACTAAACTACAAGTTAAAATCTTTGCAATCTTTATTTAAAAAGATTTTCAGAAAGTTCAGCTAAATTCTTACCTTCTCGGGCTTTTCTGGTTTGAATGGTCCGTTGAAATACATGCGCACTGCTACTGCTACTATAATTTCTAAAGTTAAAATAAACAATTTATTTGCAGATTTTCCAATAGAAAGTAAAGCGCTGAGAAACTTTTATTCGAGCGTCCATGTTGTTTCCTTCGTCTCTGTGGCGCGGTGACGTCAGAAACTCTGCACTGTAGTTGACGTCACATTATGCTACGTGTGCGCGCCATGGCACTGAAATGTTGTTTAACATGCTACACTTTTTTGCTTAAATTTACTAAAATATTGCAAAACCCCTTGATTGTTTTGAATTGCTGTATAAACTAAATACATGATTAGTGTCTTTAATAATAAAATATAATCAGTTCGCCCCGACAATTTTATTGGGGCTCACTGAAGCTCGCCCCTGTAAAATTGTCTAAAGCTCACCGATTATATTTTATTATTAAAGACACTATCCATGTATTTACTATATATCAGTTTAACAAGTTAATGACGCTGCATGAGTACCAAAGGTCAGTGTTACTCATTGACCTTGGTCTAGGGTCACTCAGATATCAAAAAACTTTTTTGGACAAGAGAGTTAAGATGGTCCTGAATCACTCACTTGATTTCAATATGTCACATAGCTTCTCAAAGTCATGTGGATAACAGCCATTCCATGAAGCATAACTGTTGCATGAGTTTCTAAATTTAGCTATGTGAACCATTTTGTTCATAACACTAGAACTGTTTTAGCTATTTTGGTAGAGGATCCCGATGAAGTTTGAATAGCCTATTGGTATAGTAGGAGTTAACACTTAAAGGTTTGTCTATTTTTAAACCTGGCTGCCATTTTGATGATCAGAGCTAAAGCCAATTAGCTATTTTGGTAGAGAGTAATCTAAGTAACATTCATATTAAAATTTGATTGAAATTGGCCAAGGGGTATGTATAAAAGTTTTTGTTGAAAGATTTTTTTTTCTCTATTTTTAGCTCTAGTTTAGTTTATACTAATTTATTTTAGTTCGTTTGTGATGAAAGCTCCAAGCTTATTGTATCGCTCTTGAACACTCATTCTGGATGTTATCACTCGCATGAGAGAGAGGCAGTGTCTATTACATCACTGCTATCCATTTACACCTGGGTCGAGTGGGGCATTGTCATAAAGTGTCCTGCCCAAGGACATGCCTCGGCTCTGGTGGCTGCATCATAAGTCGAACACGCTAACCACTGAGCTTTGGAGGTTGACAGCCACCTTGTTCATTGCAGCAGAACCATTGTAGCTAATTTTGGTAGGGAGCCACCCAGGCACCATTCCTGTGAAGTTTGAATCAAATTGACCCAAGTGTTTCAGAGAGGTTTGCATTAAAAGGAAACAGTTGACATGTTTCTATTTTAGTTCTGGTGGCCATTTTGCTAATCGGGGCAGAACCAATTAGCTGTTTTTGTGGAGGGTCACATAGGTAACATTCCTATTAAGTTTGAATGAAATTGACCCAAGAGTATTTTAAACATTTTTCTATTTTTAGCTCTGGAGGCCATTGTGTTCATCTGGGTGGAACGATGTTAGCTAAATGGGTAGGGAGCTACCTAGGCAACATTCCTTTGAAGCTCGAATTAATTTAGCCCAAGACTTTAGAAGGAGTTCGCATTTAAAACAAACGTTTGATCTAAGAGATTCGGGGGCATATAGTTTTTGGTCTGTTTGTCTGTTTGTCTGTCTACAAAAACCTTAACATTGGGCATAACTTTTGAATGGTAATAGATAGAGCTTTCATATTTCACATGTGTATACCTTATCACAAGACCTTTCCAGTGGTACCATAATTTTTGATCTTGTGACCTTGAACTTTACCTTTGACCTATTTTTTTCAAAATTTTTAAAAACATTAACATTGGCCATAACTTTCGATTGGTAAGTGATAGGGCTTTCATATTTCATATGTGCACTCATTGTCACAAGACCTTTCTAGTGGTACCATAATTTTTGACATTGTGACCTTGACCGTGATGTTTGACCTACTTTTAAAAAACTTTAACATTGGCCATAACTTTCGATTGGTAAGTGGTAGGGCTTTCATATTTACATGTGCACTCCTTGTCACAAGACCTTTCTAGTGGTACCATAATTTTTGACCTCGTGACCTTGACCTTGACATTTGACCTACTTTTATAAACTTTAACATTGGCCATTACTTTCGATTGGTGAGTAGTAGGGCTTTCATATTTCACACGTGCACTCCTTGTCACAAGACCTTTCTAGTGGTACCATAATTTTGTCCATCCAGACACCCCCCCCACCCCCCCTCAAGGTCAAGGTCACTGTGGTTATTTTTAGAAAAAACTTTGTCATCACTCTAGCGCCAACATTTCTTTACTGATTTCAATATAACTTCACACAAATGTTCCTTATGACAATATCTTGAGCGAGTTCGACTTTCAAGGTCATGACCTCAAGGTCAAGGTCACTGTGGCTATTTTTAGAAAAACTTTGTCATCGCTCTAGCGCCTACATTTCTTGGCCATACCTTTTGATTGCTTAGTGATACTACTTTCATATTTAACATGCGCTGTCCGGGGGCATCAGTGTTTCACAAACACATCTTGTTATCCCTGTCGACCATCTTGTTCATTGGAGCAAAACTGTTTTAGCTACTTTGGTCGAGGGTCACTTAAGCAACAGTCCTATGAAGTTTGAATGAAATTGGGCCAAGGGTACAGAACAAGTTGTCGTTTTTTTTATGCCCCCGGAATCTAAGAGATTCGAGGACATATAGTTTTTGGTCTGTCTGTCTGTTTGTCCGTTTGTCTGTTTGTCTGTCTACAAAAACCTTAACATTGGGCATAACTTTTGAATGGTAATAGATAGAGCTTTCATATTTCACATGTGTATACCTTATCACATGACCTTTCCAGTGGTACCATAATTTTTGATCTCGTGACCTTGAACTTGACCTTTGACCTATTTTTTCAAATTTTTTAAAAACATTAACATTGGCCATAACTTTCGATTGGTAAGTGATAGGGCTTTCATATTTCACATGTGCATTCCTTGTCACAGGACCTTTCTAGTGGTACCATAAATTTTTGACATTGTGACCTTGACCGTGATGTTTGACCTACTTTTTAAAAACTTTAACATTGGCCATAACTTTCGATTGGTAAGTGGTAGAGCTTTCATATTTCACACGTGCACTCCTTGTCACAAGACCTTTCTAGTGGTACCATAATTTTTTACCTCGTGACCTTCACCTTGACATTTGACCTAATTTTATAAACTTTAACATTGGCCATAACTTTCGATTGGTAAGTAGTAGGGCTTTCATATTTCACACGTGTACTCCTTGTCACAATACCTTTCTAGTGGTACCATAATTTTTGCCCATCCAGACACCCCCCTCAAGGTCAAGGTCACTGTGGCTATTTTTAGAAAACTTTGTCATCGCTCTAGCGCCAACATTTCTTTACTGATTTCAATGTAACTTCACACAAATGTTCCTTATGACAATATCTCGAGCGAGTTCGAAGGTCATGACCTCAAGGTCAAGGTCACTGGCTATTTTTTTAAAAACTTTGTCATCGCTCTAGCGCCTACATTTCTTCACCAATTTCAATATAACTTCACATAAATGTTCCTTATGACAATATCTCGAGCGATTTGGACTTTCAAGGTCAAGGTCACTGTGGCTATTTTTAGAAACACTTTGTCATCGCTCTAGCGACTACATTTCTTCACAGATTTCAATATAACTTCACACGGGCCTCCGTGGCCTAGTGGATAAGAGCGCTGACTCTTAGTCATTAGGTCTCTCACCGCCGTAGGTTCGAGCCTCGCTCGGGCCACGTGTGAGACGCCAAGTTCTGCAACGGAAGGTCAGGTGGTTTTTCTCCGGGTACTCCGGTTTTCGTCCACCTCTGATTAACGATCGGCTCGATATGAGTGAAATAATCTTGAAAGGGCCGTAAAACCCAAACCAAAAAAAAAAAAAAAAAAAATATAACTTCACACAAATGTTCCTTATGACAATACCTCGAACAAGTTCCACTTTCAAGGTCAAGGTCACTGTGGCTATTTTTAGAAAAACTTTGTAATTGCTCTAGCGCTTACATTTTTTCACCAATTTCAATATAACTTCACACACATGTTCCTTATGACAATATCTTTAGCGAGTCCCACTTTCAAGGTCAAGGTCACTGTGGCTATTTTAGAAAAACTTTGTCATCGCTCTAGCGCCTACATTTCTTCACCGATTTCAATATAACTTCACACAAATGTTCATTATGACAATATCTCAAGCGATTTTGACTTTCAAGGTCAAGGTGACTGTGGCTATTTTTAGAAAAACTTTGTCATCGCTCTAGCGCCTACATTTCTTCACCTATTTCAATAGAACTTCACACAAATGTTCCTTATGACAATATCTCTAGCGAGTTTGACTTTCAAGGTCAAGGTCACTCTGGCTATTTTTAGAAAAACTTTGTCATCGCTCTACCACTAACATTTCTTCACCGATTTCAATATAACTTCACACAAATGTTCCTTATGACAATATCTCAAACGATTTCGACTTTCAAGGTCAATGTGGATATTTTTAGAAAAAAAACTTTGTCATCGCTCTAGCGACTACATTTCTTCACTGAATCAATTTAACTTCACACAAATGTTCCTTATGACAATACCTCGAGCGAGTTCGACTTTCAAGGTCAAGGTCACTGTGGCTATTTTTAGAAAAACTTTGTCATTGCTCTAGCGCTTACATTTTTTTCACCAATTTCAGTATAATTTCACATAAATGTTCCTTATGACAATATCTCGAGCAATATTGACTTTCAAGGTCAAGGTCACTGTGGCTATTTTTTGAAAAACTTTGCCATCGCTCTAGCACCTACATTTATTGATGGATTTTAATAGAACTTCACACAAATGTTTCTTATGATGACATCTCGAGTTGCTTTGACTTTCAAGGTCATGACCTTAAGGTCAATGTCACTGTGGCTATTTTTAGAAAAACTTTGTCATCGCTCTACCGCTTACATTTATTTACAGATTTTAATATAACTTCACACAAAATATGCTTATGATAATATCTTGAGCAAGATCTACTTTCGCGGTCAAGGTCACTCTGGCTATTTTTAGAGAAACATTGTCATCACTCTAGTTTTACCTTGTTACCTTGATGTTTGACCTTTTTTTTTTTTAATTTAACATTGGCCATAACTTTCAATTGGTAAGTGATAGGGCTTTCATATTTCACATGTGCATACTATGTCGCAAGACCTTTTCAAAAATCCCATAATTTTTTACCTTGTGACCTTGACCTTCTTTTTTAAGACTTGAACATTGGCCATACCTTTTGATTGCTTAGTGATACTGCTTTCACATTTAACATGCGCTGTCCGGGGGCATCAGTGTTTCACAAACACATCTTGTTCTATTTTTAGTTCTGGCGGGCATCTTGTTCAATGGGAGTGGAATGTTTATTTTTGGTAGTGAGCTACCTAGGCAACATTCATGTAATCTTTAAATCGAATTGGAGTTCACATTTGAAGCAAATTTACGATATTTTTCTAGTTTTAGCCCTGGTGGCCATTTTGCTCACAGAAGCGAAACCTATCAGCTTTTTTTGGTTAATGGTCACCTAAGCAACATTCCCATGAAGTTTGTATAAAATTGGCCCAAGGGTTTAGGAGGAGTTCACATTATAGCAAATTCTTGATATTTTTCTATTTTTAGCTCTGGTGGCCATTTTGCTCATCAGAGTTTTTTTTTTTCTATTTTAGCTCTGGCGGCCAATTTGCTCATCAGAGAGGAACCGTTTTATTCATTTCCATAGAGGGAAACCGACACCACATCCCTGTGAAGTTTGAATGAATTTGGCCCAAGAGTATAGGAGGAGTTGTCGTTTAAATACCTTTCTATTTTTAGCTCTGGTGGCCATCTTGTTCATCAGTGCGGAACAATTTTAACTATTTTGGTAGGGAGTCACTTTGGCAGCATTCCTGTGAAATTTGAATCAATTTGGCCAAAGGGTCTAGGAGGAGTTTGCGTTTGAAACAAATTTACGATGCTTTTCTATATTTGCTAAAGCTCTGGCGGCCATCTTGTTCACCAGAACGGAACAAATTTAGCTTTTTTGGTAGCGAGCCACCTTGGTAACATTACTTTGAAGTTTGAATCCAATTGTGTCAAACTTTAGGAGGAGTTTGCATCTGAAGCAAATTTTCGATTTTTTTTTCTTCTACTTTTAGCTCTGGTGGCCATTTCGCTCATCTGAGTGTTACCGTTTTAGCTATGTATAGGGTCACCTAAGCAACACTCCTATGAAGATAGAATGAAATTGGCCCAAGGGTACAGGAGGAATTAACGTTTAAAGCTTTTTTCTATTTTAGCTCTGGCGGCCATCGTGTTCATCGGAGCGGAACGATTTTAGCTATTTTGGTAGGGAGTCACATAGACAACATTCCTATATAGTTTGAATCAAATACGCGAATTTACGTTTTTCAGTTTTTCAGCTCTGGTGGCCATTTTGCTGTTCGGAGCGGAACCGTTTTAGCAATTTTGGTAGAGGGTCACCTAAGCAACATTCCTATGAAGTTTGAATGACAAGATTAGAGGAGGCGTTGTCGTGTAAAGATTTTTTTCTATTTTCATCTCTGGCGACCATCTTGTTCATCAGAGTGAAACGATTTTAGCTATTTTGGTAGGCGGCCACCCAGACAACCTTCCTGTGGAGTTTGAATGAAATTGGTTTAAGGGTTTTGGAGGAGTTCGCTACCCGTTTGAAACTGGGAGTATGACTGGCATTCTGGAACAATTAAAGTGGGAATCTCTTAAGGAGGTTGATACTTTTATTTAATGTTCTAAAGGGTAAAGCCAGTATACCCATGGATGACCTTGTTCCCCCTTCAAAGCCAACACTACGAAAAAAAAAAACATTCATTAGCCCTCCAAAAAAATCGGCACTAGAACTGACATCTATAAATTCAGCTCCATCCCTAAGACAATCTCAAATTGGAACGAGCTCCCCTCTTCATTCTTGATGTCTGCAGAAGGTGCAGATGACTCAATCTCTAGATTCACCACCCCAGTAAGGTCTAGGGACTAATTCAGTCGGTCGAAGGTCCTGGTGAAGGATTGTCTAAGGACGTGTCACCAGTAAACAATTCTGATTCTGATTCTGGAAGCAAATTGTTGACGACGCACGACGGACGACCACAATACCTCACTATGAGCATTTCGTGCTCGTGCGAGCTAAAGAACAGCTGGGCATATCTAGGCAAAATTTACATATGAAGCCTTTGACAGTTTGAGGAACAAATGTTCAAATGGTTTAGGTCACATGACAAAGATGGCTGCCATGGTAAAACCCTTCAAACATAAACACTCAGTACAAAGGTGAGCGGTTCTGGACCATTGGTCCTCGAGTTTCTTTTGTTACTTTGAATTCTACTTATTACTAACTTTCTTTACTTATCAACATTCAGACGAAAACCACTGGGGAGTTTAAATCGATCCTAAGGGTCCAACCTTCACACTAGGTTCTAATATCATTTACAACACACAAAGAGTGGTCTACCTGATGGTAACTCAATAAATGGACCATCACAGAATAACATACAAATCGAAAAAACTGAAATACAAAAATGCTGAAAGCACTGCATCATGCCACATCAAGCAAGCGCCATAACATTGTGAAAAAGGAATACAAGTGAAAATTCTGCTAAGTCTTTTCTTAACTAAAGGTTCATTAGTCTTTCGTTATATAAAGTTGTCATTAATTTTGAAGAAAATGTCTCAAACCATTTGACAGTTATAGAGCAGACCCAAAATATATTTCCCTTTTTTCAGTGTTAAAAGGGCCGTAACTCCAGAAGTAGATTAGCCAGAGTTACAGTTTTTGTAATTTTACCTCAACTCATAATACTTTAAATTTGTATGAAGTTTCATCAAAATATCTGAAACGGTTTCCAACTTACAGAGCCAACACAAGTAAACTTTTGGTTTCAACATTTTGCTATGTTCAAATGACAATAGCACCAGAAGTTGGTTAACCAGAGTTACATTTCTTGTGTTCTGTACGTGTCTCATAGTGCTTTACATTTGTGTGCGATATCATGAAAATATCTCAAACAGTTTTCAACTTACAGAGCGGAAATGAGTACAAGGTAGGAATGGTTATGTTCAATGTTCAAAAGACAATAACTCCAAAAGTAGGCAAATCAGAGTTATGGTTCATATGTTCTGCACATGGTCCCATGGTGCTTCATATTTGTATCAAGTTTCGTGAATATATCTCTAATGGTGTCAGAGTCATGGAGCAGATGTAAGCTGCAGGGTGTAATGACGGCGCTCCATGCTGGGCACCTCCACGCTGGGAACGTTTGCTCCACCGTGGGCACACTCTTTTCCTACAGTTGCAGCTATGCTTAGACTGGTTGCTCGGTTCATTAAAATTGGAGCAAATTTTCACAGGGTCTTTTCGTCCCTTGAATTCAAAGAAAACCTACAGAAGCATTAATTATTTGTCATTGCCATTTTCTTAGCTCCCGTTGTGTAGAAGTCAAATTATGACCGTACAACTTAAAGTTGTGGGTGTAGACTTTTATACTTATAGGAATGCGATTGGCACTTTAAAGCCGTTATCAGGTGTATTTATAGCTTCGCAAGGGAGATTACCATAGAATTGGAACCACAAGAAAATGCTATTTAATTTTAAATAGCCGCATTCAGCGTTTGATTTTCTGTAATATCTAAATAAAATAGGATAATGTAAATTTATTTCACAAAAAAAAATGTTGTTTTAAACGTTTAAGGTACTTTATTTTTCGTATTTTATTATAAATACTTATCAATTTGAGACACCACCTTTACTTAAACAAACATAACGACTGATATATAAATATTGATCTATTTCTTTCGCAAACTGCTGGCTGGAGCCGAGCGGTGGTCTCCCCATTCACCGGCAACGTGGAATGGGGGTAGCACCGAACGGCTAAGGTGTAGTGCCAGAATGGATTAGTTCCCTGGGACCCCACCAGCTGACGACCCGCGACACGGGGAAACTGGAAACAAAAACAACAACAACATCGCAAACTGCTAGTTTTTTTTTTCTTGTTACTGTAGAACATCAACACTAAATTTAAGTCTTACATGCATTAAGGTAAACCGTTTTCAAATCACGTGAAGTAAAATTTATTTCAAGTCGGTTTTAATGTACTGGAAAATTTGCTTGAACTCTGCTTGGCATGGAGCAACAATGGTCCTATTCATGCCGTTGCTCCACCCTGGGAACGTTAGCGTAGTATTGGAGCGTTTCCTTGAACTGTGCTGGACATGTAGTGACTTTCGACCTATTCTTGCTGGTGCTCAACCCTGGGCACAATATCAGTCGTATAGGTACGTTTCCTTGAACTCTGTGCTGGACTGATGGATCGACAACGGACCTATTCCTGTCGTTGCTCCACGCTGGGTACGTTGGCAGTCATAGGGGTACTGTTGCTTAATCTGTGCTGAACATGGTGCGACAATGGACCTATTCCTGCAGCTGCTCAACCCTGTGTAAGTTAGAAGTCGTATTGGAACGTTTCCTTGAACTATGCTGGACATGTAGCGGGAATGGACCTATTCCTGCCATTGCCTCGCTCCGAGCTGGGCACACTGAATATATTTCCAGAGCGCTAGAATGCTCTCTGCTGGGAACAGGCCTGCCTCGCGCCGCGCTGGGCACACTATATATATTTCCAGAGCAATCGCATGCTCTGTGCTGGGAACAGAACATCTATAAGACCATTGGCGGCTTTACTCCACGCTGGGCACACTATATATATTACCAGAGTGAGTGCTCGCATGCTCTGTGCTGGAAACAGAACAACTATAAGACCATTGTTGTCCTCGCTCCACGCTGGGCACACAATATATATTTCCAGAGCGCTCGCTTGGTCTGTGCCGGGAACAGAACAACTATAAGACCATTGTTGGCCTCGCTCCACGCTGGGCACACAATATATATATTTCCAGAGCGCTCGCTTGGTCTGTGCTGGTAACAGAACAACTATAAGACCATTGTTGGCCTCGCTCCACGCTGGGCACACTATATATATTTCCAGAGTGCTCGCATGCTCTCTGCTGGGAACTGAACAACTATAAGACCATTGTTGTCCTCGCTCCACGCTGGGCACACAATATATATTTCCAGAGCGCTCGCTTGGTCTGTGCTAGGAACAGAACAACTATAAGACCATTGTTGGCCTCGCTCCACGCTGGGCACACTATATATATTTCCAGAGTGCTCGCATGCTCTCTGCTGGGAACTGAACAACTATAAGACCATTGCCGGCCTCGCTCCACGCTGGGCACACTATATTTATTTCCAGAGTGCTCGCATGCTCTTTGCTGGGAACAGAACAGCTATAAGACCATTGTTGACCTCTCCCAATGCAGGGCACACCATATATATTTCCAGACTACTCGCATGATCTATGCTGGGAACACAACACTATAAGACAATTGTTGGCCTCGCTCCACACTGGGTACACTATCTATATTTCCAGAGTGCTCGCATTGTCTGTGCTGGGAACAGAACAACTATAAGACCATTGTCGGCCCCGCTCCACGCTGGGCACACTACATATATTTCCAGAGTGCTGGCATGCTCTGTGCTGGGAACATAAGAATGGTCTTATAGTTGTTCTGTTCCCAGCCAGGAGCAAGCGAGCACCCTGGAAATATATATAGTGTGCCCGGTTTGGTGCGATGCCGGGAATGGTTGTATAGTTGTTCTGTTTCCAGCACAGGCCATGCCAGCACTCAGAAATATGTACATGTATAGTGTGCCCAGCGTGGAGCGGGGCCGGCAATGGTCTTATAGTTTGTCTGTTCCCAGTACAGAGCATGCGAGCACTCTGGAAATATAGATAGTGTGCGTAGCGTGGAGCGAGGCCAACAATTGTCTTATAGTGTTCTGTTCACTGCACAGAGCATGTGAGCACTCTGGAAATATATATGGTGTGCCCAGCATGGAGCGAGGCCAACAATGGGCTTATAGCTGCTGTGTTCCCAGCACAGGGCATGCGAGCACACCGAAAATATATACTGTGTGCCCAGCGTGAAGCGAGGCCAACAATGGTCTTATATTTGTTCTGTTCCCAGCACAGAGCATACGAGCACTCTGGAAATATATATATACTGTGCCCAGCGTGGAGCTAGTGCGGCAATGGTTTATAGTTATTCTATTCCAAGCACATAGCATTCGAGCATTTTGGAAATATATATATAGTGTGCCCAGCGTTGAGCGAGGCTGATAATGGTCTTATAATTGTTTTGTTCCCAGCAGAGAGCATGCGAGCACTCTGAAAATATATATAGTGTGCCCGGCGTGGAGCGAGGCCGGCAATGGTTTTATAGTTGTTCTGTTCCCAGCACAGAGCATGCCAGCACTCTGGAAATATATATAGTGTGCCCAGCATGGAGCGGGGTCGGCAATGGTCTTATAGTTGTTCTGTTTGCGAGCACTCTGGAAATATAGATAGTGTGCCCAGCGTGGAGCGAGGCCAACAATGGTCTTAAAGTTGTTCTGTTCCCAGCACAGAGCATGCGAGCATTCTGGAAATATATGTAGTGTATCCAGCGTGGAGCGAGGCCAACAATGGTCTTATAGTTGTTCTGTTCCCAGCACAGAGCATGCGAGCGCTCTGGAAATATATATATAGTGTGCCCAGCGTGGAGCGAGGCCGGCAATGGATTTTTAGTTGTTCTGTTCCCCGCACAGACATAGGCCTCGCTCCACACTGGGCACGTTTTATTTTCTTCCGGAGCTCTAGCTTGCTCTGTGCTGGGCACGCTATGTTTTCTTCCGGGACGCTGGATTGCTCTCTGCTGGCACGGTGCAACGAAGTACGCTATAGGCCCTATATACTTCCGGTGCGCCAATTCTCGGAGTATAGGTCTTATATTTCTTCGTGTCTAGCACAGCTCCCGCTCCAGTAGAATGCGTAACGTGCCCAGCTTGGAGCAAGGGCAGGTTGTTCCGTATTCAGCGCAGAGCAAGAAACAAATTCAGTATAATAACGAACGCAGAGTGGAGTAAGGGCAGGAATATGTCTTAAAGTTCTCCGCTCACAGCACAGAGCAAGTGACTGCTCCAATACAATATGCAACGTTCCCAGCGTGGAGCAGGGACAAGAATAGATCTTATATCCAGCGAAACATCCAGTAGAACACGTGACGTCCCCAGCGTGGAGCAAGGCAAGAAATAGGTCTTTCTTATTGTTGATCCGTGCACAGAGCAAGTGACCGTTTCACTATAGTACGTAACGTGCTCAGCTTGGAGCAAGTGCAGGTTTAGGTCTTAAGTTGCTCCGTGCACCGTGCTCCTGAATGCTTCAGTATAATATATACTGAAAGTTCCCAGCATGGAGCAAGGGCAGGAATGTATAATAGTTATTCCGTGCCCAGCACAGACCAAGCGACCGCTCCCATGCAAGCACAGCCACACTTCATCTTAATTTGTGTTCACTTTGAAGTAGTATTTCTAAGCTGAAATGTTTCCAACATGTAAGGCCCTATATAGTCGGTAGAAAAAGCTTTAACTTGTACAAACTATACAGAGTTAACCCTTGTTCTGCGGGTCCCGGAATAATCCGGTCTCACAGGCCCAGGCCGTATGGCGGCTCCCGGAATAATCCGGATTCACCGGTACCGGCTTATACCTGCATATATCCTTCAACCAATGAAACGCCGCCTACTATTGACGCTTCGGTTGGTTGCTATGAACATCAGAAATAACGTTTCCGCATATCGGACAATATTATTGGTTTTTACAGGTAAGTCACGTCCAATTAGAATTCGGAAGCGTACCTGAATTAAAGATGGCGACATACTCGACACAAATGTGTCATTTTTCCCCGATTTAAATGTGAATTCCGACAGCGGGTTGGAAATGAAGGCTTTTAATCGGCCAAAATAAATAGTGACAGAGAAGACCGTTATTCCGGGGATGAAGACTCCGTCGATATGGGCTGAAGGAGATGCCCAACCATTACGGTTGCATTCACAGGTGTGCATGGCATTTCCGAGGCTACGGGGCTGCCAGATGACCCCAGTATTGCCGACTTAGTCCATAAATGTGAAAAAACAAGTTGGCTTCTTTAAAAAGAATCCAAAGGATGGGTCTGCTGGCTCGCACAGTGAAAAACTACCATTCTGAAAAATTCAATGAGCACACCTGTGTGTATAGAAGCGTAAGCGAATTTCGCCAATAATCGAATTTCGCCAATTGTACATAAGATCGGTATTTTCGTGTGCGTGACGTCACAGGACATTACCAACTCAGAGAATCCTAAGGTCAAATTTACCGCTATCTGTCACTCATGTCAAACTGAGAAGAAATGCCAATCCGAGAGGTAATACATAATTTCCTACCTGTAGCAATGTATTTCCCGCCATTTTGCTATGCCATTTCGTATCTCACATTTTTATTTTATTTCTCACGAGATTTGTAAGCTGCCAAAACAATCGCCGGCGTCTGTTTACATTTTGACCTTTCTAGTATGGAACTGACATATCCGTATTTTAGTATTGGGGCTCTCAAAGGGGAAATTAATGATTCAACTATTTCGGGGTTCTTATCGATGTTTAAATGGAACACTTTAAATTTTCACAAGAGTTTTGAATGTAGGAGTGTATTTAATTGTTTGCTCTTAATTGTACCTTTCCACCTTTGGCCAAAATAATAAATATGTGTCAAAGTATGTACTTTCTTCTCTTCTTTTACTTTTTTAAGTTACCTCCTGCATAGGGAACACCTGGTATTGGGGGCTCGAATTTTACTCCAAACTTTTAATGACAACAAAGTAGAAGTAAAACAAAGATCAGGAATTGATACAATTAACTTACTCCACCCATAAAAGACACCAAAGGGAAAGAAATACAAACATTAAGCGACCAGACCATAATGGAAACCTAAACAAAGGAAGGCCATAAGGACAGTTACTTTCCCACAAAATGGCCATATGGCCATCCAAAACCAAAAGACACAAGTGATACACACAGTAAGTAACAAACAACAACATAAATAAATCGCCACACAAGAGCCGCCTTGGAACGGTCAGTGGAATTCCATTGATATTAACATGATGATAATTTTTACATAATTTGACAAAACTGAATAGTTATCTGTTACATTCTGTTTGTCTTGCAAACCAAACCTCTCGGGTGCCCCTTTCATCAGGATTTCAAAAGTTGGCGAAATTCGCTTACTATTTTTCAAGATGGCGGATTTTGAGTGATCTGAAATAGCGAAGGTTTTGATGATAGACATCGCTATTTTAATGCCGTAAAAGCTTCCCTTGTGTTGGATCAGGTCAGTATTTTTTTATGAAAGGGTTTTCTATCAGATAAATATGGGTTCATGCATACCACACCAGTGTTTACGGTTACGTTGGCGAAATTCGATTACCCCAGTATATTTCCTTTGATGTTCCTTTGATGTTTTACCGAACATTCATACCTGAGTAACTTTATGAGTGTGAAAATTTTAAGAAAAGACAGTATTTATATTTTCACAATGATACCAGGCCTTTGAAGGAAAAAAAACTAACTTTCACAGGTATTTTGTTGTTTTTTCAAATTTTATCATACCTTTACCTTAATTAATTAATTCTACAGGTAAAAGGTCTCCGCATACATGCTGATATCAAAATAGGACTGTTAACAATTTTGCATCACATGTACATGAGGTTTTACCTTATTAGTGGTTCATTGCAGGATAAAATTGCTCTTTTCCATATGCAGATGTCTTATATTTTGGGAAAAAAAAACTTAACTTACCTGTACTTTTAACCTTTGATGCTAGACTTTCTCGTCACACCTGAGAACCCGAATTTTTTTCTACAGGCCACAAAATCAAAGGGGCACAAAAATATCACAAAACAGCATGGTATTGAAAGAAATAACACAGGTTTTACAGCATTTTATTGCATTTTATTACTTTTTATTACCTTTACCTTAATTAACTAATTAATATTTTACAGGTAAGTGGACATTAATGAAAAAAATATAAAAATTCTCAAAGTACAATATAATACCTTTACAATGATATATAACATGTCAACATCCAAACATCAAATATTGTCAACAATCTTATCTAAAACATAATACCCACATTTTACAAGATTACCAAAAAATACTCAGCCAGGAGCACTAGAACTATATAGTAAATTCAGCAGAACAAGGGTTAAAATAGATTTTTCTTGACTTGAAAAACGGTTTGGTGTATAATCAAGGCTTATTTATTGACGATATGACATGACATTTTTATGCTCACAAAACAATATATATATATTAGTCACTATGTATTTTTAAGTAAGGCTGGTGCCTCATGGCCGATAAGTATTCGATAAAATACGAAAAACAAAACTACCACGATTAAAACAACACTCTTGAAAAAAATATTGTTTATTTTTGGAATTTATTTTTCACATTGTTGAAAGTCAAACGCAGACATTAGCTGTTTAACATGAAATAGCCTTTTCTTGTGGTTCCGATTCTATTGTTGTCTCCCTTGCCAGGTTCAAGCATCAACTTTTGCTAATGATAACTTGAAAGTGACAAGATGCATGCTCTCCAATCGTATTTCTATAAAGTATAATAGGCTACATCTACATCGTTACATTAAATCGTCATAATTTGACTTCTACTCAACGGGAGCTAATAAATTGACAATGATAAATATAACCATTGCTTCAAAGTATAGCTGCAACTGCAGGAAAAGAGTGTGTCCACGGTGAAGCAAATGAGGTGCCCAGCATGGATCGCCGGCCTGTCCTTGCTCCACGCTGGGGACGTTGCATATTGTATTGGAGCAGTCGCTTCTCTGTGTTGTGAGCGGAGCAGCTCTAAAACTAATTCCTCCCTTGCTCCACGCTGGGAACGTTTCGCATTCTACTGGACACTTTGACAGTACTATCTGAGCAGTCGCTTCCTCTTTGCCGGAAACATAGCGGCTATAAGCTCTTTTTCTGCACTTGCTCCACGCTGGGAACGTTACGTGTCCTACTGGATCGGTCGCTAGCTCTTTTGCTAGGTACAGAGCAAGTATAATACCTTTTCCTGCTTATGCTCCACGCTGGGAGCGGTACATATTCTACTGGATCTGTCGCACGCTCTGTGCGACAACGCCATTAAGATTGTGAAAGTGCCCAGCGTGGAGCAGTGGCAAGAGTAGGCATAACAGTCGCTCCACCTCCGGCACAATTCAAGCGACCTGGCCAGCACAGAGCATGCGAGCACTCTGGAAATATATATAGTGTGCCCGGCGTGGAGTGAGGCCGGGAATAGTTTTATAGTCGTTCTGTTCCCAGCACAGAGCATGCCAGCACTCTGGAAATATATGTAGTGTGCCCAGCGTGGAGCGGGGCCGGCAATGGTCTTATAGATGTTCTGTTCCCAGCGCCGACAATACGAGCACTCTGGAAATATAGATAGTGTACCCAGTGTGGAGCGAGGCAAACAATTGTCTTATAGTGTTGTGTTCCCAGCGCAGATCATGCGAGCAGTCTGGAAATATATATGGTGTGCCCAGCATTGGGGGAGGTCAACAATGGTCTTATAGCTGTTCTGTTCCCAGTACAGAGCATACGAGCATGCGAGCACTCTGGAAATATATATAGTGTGCCAAGCGTGGAGCGAGGCCGGCAATGGTCTTATAGTTGTTCTGTTCCCAGCACAGAGGATGCGGGCACTCTGGAAATATATATAGTGTGCCCAGCGTGGAGCGAGGCCGCAATGATCTTTAAGTTGTTCTGTTCCACGCACAGAGCATGCAAGCACACTAGAAATATATATAGTGTGCCCAGCGTGGAGCGAGGCTGGCAATGGTTTTATAGTTGTTGTGTTCCCAACAAAGAGAATGTGAGCACTCTGGAAATATATATAGTGTTCCCAGCGGGGTGCGAGGTCGGCGATGGTTTAATAGTTGTTCTGTTTCCAGCACAGAGCATACGAGCACACTGGAAAGATATATAGTGTGCCCAGCGTGGAGCGAGGCCGGCAATGCTTTTATAGTTGTTCTGTTCCCAGCACAGAGCATGCGAACACTCTGGAAATATATATAGTGTGCCCAGCGTGGAGCGAGGCCGGCAATGGTCAGATAGTTTTTCTTTTCCCAGCACAGAGCATGCTAGCATTCTGGAAATAAATATAGTGTGCCCAGCGTGGAGCGAGGCCAACAATGGTCTTATATAATTTGTTCAGTTTCCAGCACAGAGCATGCGAGCATTCTGGAAAATATATATAGTGTACCCAGCATGGAGAGAGACCAACAATGGTCTTAAAGTTGTTCTGTTCCCAGCACAGAGCATGCGAGCAGTCTCGAAATATATATAGTGTACCCAGCGTGGAGTGAGGCCAACAATTGTCTTATAGTGGTTCAGTTCCAAGCACAGAGCATACGAGCGCTCTGGAATTATATATAATGTGCCCAGCGTGGAGCGAGGCCAACAATGGTCTTATAATAGTTGTTCTGGTCCCAGCAAAGAGCATGCGAGCACTATAGAAATATATATAGTGTGTCCAGCGTGGAGCGAGGCCAACAATGGTCTTATATTTGCTCTGTTCCCAACACAGAGCATGCGAGCACTCTGGAAATATATATAATGTGCCCAGCGTGGAGCGAGGCCGGCACTGGTTTATAGTTGTTCTATTCCAAGCACGAATCATTCGAGCACTTTGGAAATATATATAATGTGCCCAGCGTGAAGCGAGGCCGGCAATGGTCTTATTGTTGTTCTGTTCCCAGCACAGAGCATGTGAGCACTCTGGAAATATATATAGTGTGGCCGGCGTGGAGCGAGGCCGGGAATGGTTTTATAGTTGTTCTTTTCCCAGCACAGGTCATGTCAGCACTCTGGAAATATAAATAGTGTGCCCAGCGTGGAGCGGGGCCCGCAATGGTCTTATAGTTGTTCTGTTCCAAACACAGACAATGCAAGCACTCTGGAAATATAGATAGTGTGCCCAGCGTGGAGCGAGTCCAACAATTGTCTTATAGTGTTGTGTTCCCAGCACAGAGCATGCGAGCACTCTCGAAACATATGTAGTGTGCCCAGCATGGAGGGAGGCCAACAATGGTCTTGTAGTTGTTCTGTTCCCAACACAGAGCAAGCGAGCGCCCTGTTGATATATATAGTGTGTCCAGCGTGGAGCGCGGCCAACAATGGTCTTATAATTGTTCTGTTCCCAGCACAGAGCATGCGAGCGCTCCGGAAATATTTATATTGTGCCCAGCGCGGAGCGAGGCCAACAATGATCTTATATTTGTTCTCTTCCCAGCAAGGAGCATGCGAGCAGTATGGAAATATATATACCGTGCCCAGCGTGGAGCGAGGCCGGCAATGGCTTATAATTGTTCTGTTCCAAGCACGGATCATTCGTGCACTTTGGAAATATATATAGTGTGCTCAGCGTGGAGCGAGGCCGGCAATGGTATTATAGTTGTTCTGTTCCAAGCACAGAGCATGCGAGCACTCTGGAAATATATACAGTGTGCCCAGCGTGGAGCGAGGCCGGCAATGGCTTATAATTGTTCTGTTCCAAGCACGGATCATTCGTGCACTTTGGAAATATATATTGTGTGCCCAGCGTGGAGCGAGGCCGGCAATGGTATTATAGTTGTTCTGTTCCCAGCACAGAGCATGCGAGCACTCTGGAAATATATATATAGTGTGCCCGGCGTGGAGCGAGGCCGGGAATAGTTTTATAGTCGTTCTGTTCCCCGCACAGAGCATGCCAGCAATCTGGAAAAATATGTAGTGTGCCCAGCGTGGAGCGGGGCCGGCAATTGTCTTATAGTTGTTCTGTTCCCAGCACAGACAATGCGAGCACTCTGGAAATATAGACAGTGTGCCCTGTGTGGAGCGAGGCCAACAATTGTCTTATAGCTGTTCTGTTCCCAGTACAGAGCATGCGAGCACTCTGGAAATATATATATTGTGCCCAGTGCGGAGCGAGGCCAACAATGATCTTATATTTGTTCTCTTCCCAGCACAGAGCATGCGAGCACTCTGGAAATATATATATTGTGCCCAGCGTGGAGCGAGGCCGGCAATGGCTTATAATTGTTCTGTTCCAAGCACGGATCATTCGTGCACTTTGGAAATATATATAGTGTGCCCAGCGTGGAGCGAGGCCGGCAATGTATTATAGTTGTTCTGTTCCCAGCACAGAGCATGCGAGCACTCTGGAAATATATATACAGTGCCCAGCGTGGAGCGAGGCCGGCAATGGCTTATAATTGTTCTGTTCCAAGCACGGATCATTCGTGCACTTTGGAAATATATATTGTGTGCCCAGCGTGGAGCGAGGCCGGCAATGGTATTATAGTTGTTCTGTTCCCAGCACAGAGCATGCGAGCACTCTGGAAATATATATAGTGTGCCCGGCGTGGAGCGAGGCCGGGAATAGTTTTATAGTCGTTCTGTTCCCAGCACAGAGCATGCCAGCAATCTGGAAATATATGAAGTGTGCCCAGCGTGGAGCGGGGCCGGCAATTGTCTTATAGTTGCTCTGTTCCCAGCACAGACAGTGCGAGCACTCTGGAAATATAGATAGTGTGCCCTGTGTGGAGCGAGGCCAACAATTGTCTTATAGTTGTTCTGTTCCCAGCAAAGAGCATGCGAGCACTCTGGGAATATATATAGTGTGCGCAGCGTGGAGCAAGGCCAACAATGGTCTTATAGTTGTTCTGTTCCAAGCACAGAGGAGGCGGGCACGCTGGAAATATATATAGTGTGCCCAGCGTGGAGCGAGGCCAACAATGGTCTTATAGTTGTTCTGTTCCCAGCAAAGAGCATGCGAGCACTCTGGAAATATATATAGTGTGCCCAGCGTGGAGCAAGGCCGGAAATGGTCTTATAGTTGTTCTGTTCCAAGCACAGAGGAGGCGGGCACTCTGGAAATATAGATAGTGTGCCCAGTGTGGAGCGAGGCCAACAATTGTCTTATAGCTGTTTTTGTTCCCAGTACAGAGCATGCGAGCACTCTGGAAATATATATAGTGTGCCCAGCGTGGAGCGAGGCCAACAATGGTCTTATAGTTGTTCTGTTCCCAGCAAAGAGCATGCGAGCACTCTGGAAATATATATACTGTGCCCAGCGTGGAGCGAGGCCGGCAATGGTCTTTACGTTGTTCTGTTCCCCGCAAAGAGCATGCAAGCACACTATATATATAGAGTGCCCGGCACGGAGCGAGGCTGGCAATGGTTTTATAGTTGTTGTGTTCCCAGCACAGAGCATGTGAGCACTCTGGAAATATATATAGTTAGCCCAGCGGGGAGCGAGGTCGGCGATGGTTTAATAGTCGTTCTGTTTCCAGCACAGAGCAAACGAGCACTGGAAATATATATAGTGTGCCCAGCGTGGAGCGAGGCCGGCAAAGCTTTTTTAGTTGTTCTGTTCCAAGCACAGAGCATGCGAACACTCTGGAAATATAAAAAGTGTTCCCAGCGTGGAGCGAGACCGGCAATGGTCTTACAGTTGTTCTGTTCCCCGCACAGAGCATGCAAGCACACTAGAAATATATATAGTGTACCCAGCGTGGAGCGAGGCCGGCAATGGCTTATAATTGTTCTGTTCCAAGCACGGATCATTCGTGCACTTTGGAAATATATATTGTGTGCCCAGCGTGGAGCGAGGCCGGCAATGGTATTATAGTTGTTCTATTCCCAGCACAGAGCATGCGAGCACTCTGGAAATATATATAGTGTACCCGGCGTGGAGCGAGGCCGGGAATAGTTTTATAGTCGTTCTGTTCCCAGCACAGAGCATGCCAGCAATCTGGAAATATATGAAGTGTGCCCAGCGTGGAGCGGGACCGGCAATTGTCTTATAGTTGCTCTGTTCCCAGCACAGACAATGCGAGCACTCTGGAAATATAGATAGTGTGCCCTGTGTGGAGCGAGGCCAACAATGGTCTTATAGTTGTTCTGTTCCCAGCAAAGAGCATGCGAGCACTCTGGAAATATATATAGTGTGCCCAGCGTGGAGCAAGGCCGGAAATGGTCTTATAGTTGTTCTGTTCCCAGCAAAGAGCATGCGAGCACTCTGGAAATATATATAGTGTGCCCAGCGTGGAGCGAGGCCAACAATGGTCTTATAGTTGTTCTGTTCCCAGCAAAGAGCATGCGAGCACTCTGGAAATATATATAGTGTGCCCAGCGTGGAGCAAGGCCGGAAATGGTCTTATAGTTGTTCTGTTCCAAGCACAGAGGAGGCGGGCACTCTGGAAATATATATAGTGTGCCCAGCGTGGAGCGAGGCCAACAATGGTCTTATAGTTGTTCTGTTCCCAGCAAAGAGCATGCGAGCACTCTGGAAATATATATAGTGTGCCCAGCGTGGAGCAAGGCCGGAAATGGTCTTATAGTTGTTCTGTTCCAAGCACAGAGGAGGCGGGCACTCTGGAAATATAGATAGTGTGCCCAGTGTGGAGCGAGGCCAACAATTGTCTTATAGCTGTTTTTGTTCCCAGTACAGAGCATGCGAGCACTCTGGAAATATATATAGTGTGCCCAGCGTGGAGCGAGGCCAACAATGGTCTTATAGTTGTTCTGTTCCCAGCAAAGAGCATGCGAGCACTCTGGAAATATATATACTGTGCCCAGCGTGGAGCGAGGCCGGCAATGGTCTTTACGTTGTTCTGTTCCCCGCACAGAGCATGCAAACACACTATATATATAGTGTGCCCGGCACGGAGCGAGGCTGGCAATGGTTTTATAGTTGTTGTGTTCCCAGCACAGAGCATGTGAGCACTCTGGAAATATATATAGTATGCCCAGCGGGGAGCGAGGTCGGCGATGGTTTAATAGTCGTTCTGTTTCCAGCACAGAGCATACGAGCACTGGAAATATATATAGTGTGCCCATCGTGGAGCGAGGCCGGCAAAGCTTTTATAGTTGTTCTGTTCCAAGCACAGAGCATGCGAACACTCTGGAAATATAAATAGTGTTCCCAGCGTGGAGCGAGGCCGGCAATGGTCTTACAGTTGTTCTGTTCCCCGCACAGAGCATGCAAGCACACTAGAAATATATATAGTGTGCCCCGCGTGGAGCGAGGCCGGCAATGGCTTATAATTGTTCTGTTCCAAGCACGGATCATTCGTGCACTTTGGAAATATATATTGTGTGCCCAGCGTGGAGCGAGGCCGGCAATGGTATTATAGTTGTTCTGTTCCCAGCACAGAGCATGCGAGCACTCTGGAAATATATATAGTGTGCCCGGCGTGGAGCGAGGCCGGGAATAGTTTTATAGTCGTTCTGTTCCCAGCACAGAGCATGCCAGCAATCTGGAAATATATGAAGTGTGCCCAGCGTGGAGCGGGGCCGGCAATTGTCTTATAGTTGCTCTGTTCCCAGCACAGACAATGCGAGCACTCTGGAAATATAGATAGTGTGCCCTGTGTGGAGCGAGGCCAACAATGGTCTTATAGTTGTTCTGTTCCAAGCAAAGAGCATGCGAGCACTCTGGAAATATATATAGTGTGCCCAGCGTGGAGCAAGGCCGGAAATGGTCTTATAGTTGTTCTGTTCCCAGCAAAGAGCATGCGAGCACTCTGGAAATATATATAGTGTGCCCAGCGTGGAGCAAGGCCGGAAATGGTCTTATAGTTGTTCTGTTCCAAGCACAGAGGAGGCGGGCACTCTGGAAATATATATAGTGTGCCCAGCGTGGAGCGAGGCCAACAATGGTCTTATAGTCGTTCTGTTCCCAGCAAAGAGCATGCGAGCACTCTGGAAATATATATAGTGTGCCCAGCGTGGAGCAAGGCCGGAAATGGTCTTATAGTTGTTCTGTTCCAAGCACAGAGGAGGCGGGCACTCTGGAAATATAGATAGTGTGCCCAGTGTGGAGCGAGGCCAACAATTGTCTTATAGCTGTTTTTGTTCCCAGTACAGAGCATGCGAGCACTCTGGAAATATATATAGTGTGCCCAGCGTGGAGCGAGGCCAACAATGGTCTTATAGTTGTTCTGTTCCCAGCAAAGAGCATTCGAGCACTCTGGAAATATAAATACTGTGCCCAGCGTGGAGCGAGGCCGGCAATGGTCTTTACGTTGTTCTGTTCCCCGCACAGAGCATGCAAGCACACTATATATATAGTGTGCCCGGCACGGAGCGAGGCTGGCAATGGTTTTATAGTTGTTGTGTTCCCAGCACAGAGCATGTGAGCACTCTGGAAATATATATAGTATGCCCAGCGGGGAGCGAGGTCGGCGATGGTTTAATAGTCGTTCTGTTTCCAGCACAGAGCATACGAGCACTGGAAATATATATAGTGTGCCCAGCGTGGAGCGAGGCCGGCAAAGCTTTTATAGTTGTTCTGTTCCAAGCACAGAGCATGCGAACACTCTGGAAATATAAATAGTGTTCCCAGCGTGGAGCGAGGCCGGCAATGGTCTTACAGTTGTTCTGTTCCCCGCACAGAACATGCAAGCACACTAGAAATATATATAGTGTGCCCCGCGTGTAGCGAGGCTGGCAATGGTTTTATAGTTGTTGTGTTCTCAGCACAGAGCATGTTAGCAGTCTGGAAAAATATATATAGTGTTCCCAGCGGGGAGCGGGGTCGGCGATGGTTTAATAGTTGTTCTGTTTCCAGCACAGAGCATACGAGCACTCTGGAAAGATATATAGTGTGCCAGCGTGGAGCGAGGCCGGCAATGCTTTTATAGTTTTTCTGTTCCCAGCACAGAGCAGGCGAACACTCTGGAAGTATATATAGTGTGTCCAGTGTGGAGCGAGGCCGGCAATGGTCTTATAGTTGTTCTGTTCCCAGCACAGAGGATGCGGGCACTCTGGAAATATATACAGTGTGCCAAGCGTGGAGCGAGGCCGGCAATGGTCTTTAAGTTGTTCTGTTCCCCGCACAGAGCATGCAAGCACACTAGAAATATATATAGTGTGCCCAGCGTGGAGCGATGCTGGCAATGGTTTTATAGTTGTTGTGTTCTCAGCACAAAGCATGTGAGCACTCTTGAAATATATATAGTGTGCCCAGCGGGGAGCGGGTTCGGCGATGGTTTAATAGTTGTTCTGTTTCCAGCACAGAGCATACGAGCACTCTGGAAAGATATATAGTGTGCCCAGCGTGGAGCGAGGCCGGCAATGCTTTTATAGTTGTTCTGTTCACAGCACAGAGCATGCGAACACTCTGGAAATATACATAGTGTGCCCAGCGAGGAGCGAGGTCGGCAATGGTCAGATAGTTTTTCTTTTCTCACAACAGAGCATGCGAGCACTCTGGAAATATATATTGTGTGCCCAGCGTGGTGTAAACCACTTAGAGATTCTAAGCCTGTCCAGGAACCGCGGTGCGAGGCGGACCGTCCATGCTAATAAACATTGGGCGACGTAACTTGAGATGTCATTCCATCTCAATTGGAAGCAATGTTCTAAAACGACCTTTACACTTTTGACGGGGACGTTAAACCTCAAATCACACACTTAAAACAATACGACTCGTAAAGAAACGGCAGGAATAGCCGCATGGTATATATAGTGTGTAACTAATTCTAACCCCGCTTGACGCAAAGTATATATATTAAATGAATCTTATAAGCATGCTGTGGTAATCTTGCATCCGTTTGCAATACTTTGAGTAACATTTGTCTGCCAAAGTCAATCTAAACATTGAGCAATAGGCATACAAACCAATATATGATGCAAACAAATTCAGGATAATCAAATATAAATCAGATCGTTTACGAATTTCCATAAAATAACACGTTAAGTCCACCAATAAAACAAGGGAAACAACTCAAATAAGTAACGTTGCTACAAGTAAAAGCTTTAAATATAAAAAAGCTCATATTTTGCTCTCAGACCCTCACGGGTCTAAATTCGCTCCATGTCCAGAACTGTTAACGCAAACGCTCCAGTTCGATTGCTAACACACCCAGCATTGAGCAAGGGCTGAAAAGGGTCTTATAGTCGCTCCATCAATAGCACCGTTAAAGCAAACCCTCCAGTTTGATAAGGGTAGAAATAGGGAGAAATAGGTCTTACTAAAGTCATTTTATGTTGAGCAGAGTTCAAGAGATTGCTTCAGTACGACTACTTACTTGCCCATCGTGGAGAAAGGACAGCCTAATAGGTCTAACAGTCGCTACAATCCAGCATATTTCAAGCAAACGACCCAGTACGACTGCTACGTGCCCAGCGTGGAGCAATGACAGGAACAAGTGTTATAGTTGCTCCTCGCCTAGCACAGTTTAAGCGAACGCTAGAACTCTGGTACGACTGCTAACGTGCCCAACAGCTCAGGATTATTAAGGTCCTGTAGTTTAATGGTCTCGATACGGGTGGGTTAATATGAAATTAATAAATCAACCGTTCTATTGGACACAAAGGAGTGGCCGTTCTGGGCATGGAGGTGCCCAGCATGGAGCACCGGCATTATTGGAAAGTTCCCAGCGTGGAGCGAACGGACAGAACCTGATATACATTTAAAACTGTTTTGCAATGAAAGGCCAGGTTTTTTTTCTGCGGATACTCAGGTTTTTCAAACAATTCTTATTAACGATAGTGAAAGGGCCTAAAAACAAAACTGTTAGTAATAAAAAGTAACAATTGCGATTCGCCCCGGTAATGTAAAACAAATTGAACCAGTCTAGTATAACTGAAACTGCAATTTTCGAGCGTCTCCACGGTGGAGCAAAACGTTCCCTGCGTGGAGGTGCCCAGGATGGAGTGCCGGCATTACACCCTACTCGATGTAAGTACATGATAGAAATGGCTATGTTCAATGTTCAAAGGGCAACAACTCTAAAAGTAGGAAAATCAGATCTACGGTTCATATGTTCTACCCGTCGTTTTATGGTTCTCTACATATGTGTGAAGGGTCATGAAAATATCTCAAATGGTATTGGAGTTATGGAGCGGACACGAAACTATGATAAAAAACGCTATGTATAATGTTCAAAGGGTAATAGCGCTAAAAGTAGGGAAATCAGGGTTACAGTTCGCATCTCACGGTGCTCTATATAACTGTAAAATTTCGAGAAAATATCTCAAATGGTAGCAAACGAAATTATGATAGAAATGGCTATGTTCAATGTTCAAAGGACTATAACTCCAAAAGGAGAAAAAAAAAGAGTTACTGATTATATGTTCTGCATGTCGCCACATGGTGTTCCACATATATGTGAAGTTTCGTGAAAATATCTCAAATGGTATCAAAGTTATGGAGCGGACACGAAACTATGAGGCGCTGACGGATGGACGGACAGACACTCAAAACTTCGGTTGATACAACATAATACCCCGCCACTTTTTGAGTGGAGAGACATAACAAATCAAATAAAATAACTGCGATGAAACAAAGCTTATTCCAGACTCTGTAAACCGAAGCTAAAGAAAACCACCAGGTATAAGTCTGGAAAGGTCAATGTGTTGTCGCTCCCTCAATTGAGGCCAGGCCTAGCCCCGTGCGTTTTGTTTTTTTTTTTTCACTGAAAATTGGATTGAAAAATTGAAACAATGTATTCTGGCTAAAGGGGAATATTTCGAAGGCAGCTGTATATCATCTTTTTCTTGGAGAAAACGAGTCATTTGCGTTTGTTTTCGAACATCGACGTGTACGTAAGTACGAGTAATCAAGTAAGTAAAATACAGTAAAATTCCACTATTTAGACCACCTAAAATTAAGACAACATATACTTTTAAAAGGATATTTAGAAGGTTTCAGGAAGATTTTCTTTGTGTTCTATACACCCGGTGTACTCAAGTGGGAGACCACCTTTTGGACTGTTGAGAAGTGGTCTTTAACACCACTTTTAAACAGTCCCAAAATGTGGTCTTAATATAGGAATTTTACTGTACCGCAGTTTTGCTTATTTCGCTCATACCTTGACACAAAGAGGTAGGTTTTTTTTTTTTTTGGAGTTAAACGGCCCAATCAATACTATTTAGGTCATATCGAGCTGGTCAGTTTACCCAAGCACACTTCCCGGGCTGGCTTATACATGAGTGGTTAACCAGTGCAGTGCAGTGCACATTCGCCAGAAATTTACAACTGCCCTTCTTGAATCATTGAGAGGGAGACAATGGCCATGATCAATATCCACGAACGAGTGTTGCCGAGGACGGCAGGTGTCGAATCTGCAACCTCCTTATCACCAGTCAGACGCGCATCCTACTGAGCAACATGGTAAGTTATATTAGTTAACGACATTAGTTAACGAAACCGAAAGCATTAATAATGAATATAGAGATTAAATTTCAGGAATAATTTGACCCTCTGCATCCCCGTATGACCAAAGCGAGCCCAAATGGCATAGTGAGAGATGACATATATAAGCTTCTAGCTTACCATCAGATCCTGAATATTTTGTATGTGCAGTATTTTCATTCTGCAATTACTGTTTAAAGGAAATAAAATATTGTTTAAACCAAATGGCATAGTGGGTGCAGTGGTTTCTCAAGCATTAGGCCTATCAACGCTATGGGATCTCAAACATTAGGACCCTAAGACCCATGCTTGTGGGCTCGAGCCTTGCTTTGGTCACATATGAAACCCATAATTTTGCATGGGAAGTATCAGATTGTTTTCCTCCACAACTATGCCTCTAGAACTGATTAACCCTGATCAGAAATCAAGCGCACGTAATCATGAAGTGCATGCAATTTTGTCTAGGGATGGACTGGTGGACGGTTCTCGTTTTATCCCTTGAATCCAACCCGCCCGTCGGGCTATGGGAAATGGATTGGGTTGCATGGTGCGTTTACGAAGAGCCGGTAAACCGTATAGAAGTTCTAAGCCTGCCCGGGCAAAATGATGCGAGTCGGCCTGTCTCTTTAAACCCTGGCGTTTTTTTGGAGGGGGGGGGGGGGGGGGGAGGGGCGGTAGGACTTCAGTTGTCATTTCAACTCAATAGCAGGTAAAAGTTCCATAAAATCAGATGTAACGTCTCCAAAATGACTTAAATAGTTTGGACGGGATCGTAAAATCTCGAAGCAAAAAAAAAAAAAAAAAAACCTGAAAATTGTGTGAGGCACCCTTTTACATCACAAGGAATGCATGTGCAAAGTTTCAGCTCACTCGGTGAAGAAATGTGGAAGTAGTTCGCGTCACAAGGTTTTCGAACTCGTTTTTCAGAAAATCAAGGGCCGTAACTTCGTCGCAGGCGATAGGATCAACTTGAAAATTGTGTAATAGTTGGCCATCCAATCCCAAAAAAGATTGATAGTTTTACTTTTGATGGCAAAATTGAGTAGAGTATGGCACCCATGCTAAATGTAATCCTTGATGTGTGTCAACAATCATAGGGGTGGATGCCACGTCTGGAAATGTGTCTGAGGCTCAGAAGTAGGTCAAAGGTCAAATGAGTGCAAAATAAACATGAAACTACTTATAACTCTCTTTTAACACATATTTGGGGAAAGTGTTTGCTTAAAATCACCATAAACTATTCAGGTGCAGTGAACAATGGAAAGTTATTTTAAATGTACCCTCAAAGTATGTCAGTCTTATAGGTCAGGGGTCATTTAAGTACAAAGCTCGAGAAAAACGGATGTTTTCTAAACAAATTTTGTTATATTTAGCATAAGGATGTGTTGCCACCAGTATTTATTATACGCCCGCAATACAAAGTATGCTATGGGGGTTTATAGTTTTCGTCCTGCCGTTTGTCCGTCCATCCATGTGTCAGCCCGTCCATCCGTCCGTTCGTCCATGCGTCCGTTAACATTTTGGTTAAAGTTTTGCGTTTAAGTTTCTAAGACATTGTATCTTCTGAACGCTTTGATAGATTTAGTTGATACTTACACTGAAGTTACATACTGGTCTAAAGATTTCATTGATGCATGTCCCACCACCCACAGTGGCATTGAGGCCAAGGTCATAGACTGAGAAATTTTACTTTTGGTTAAAGTTTTATGACAGAGTTTATAGATGTCTGTATGTTCTAAACTCTAAGACAAATTCAGTTGATACTTGCATCAATGTTGCATACCATTCCAAAGATTTCGTGATGCATGTCCCTTCCCCTAACCATGGTGACCTTGACCTCAAGGCCACAGACTTAGAGATTTACATTTGGTTAAAGTTTTATGATAAACTTTATAGATGCCTGTATGTTCTAAACTCTAAGACAAATTCAATTGATGGTGTTAAGGTTTGTCTTAAAGTGATTATTCAGAATTCTTTCTTGCTTATTTATATGAAAAATAAATATCTTAACATGTATAAATTTAATTAAGTCATATCTTTATCTGGCAAGGTAATTATAGGACTGTGTTTTCCTCTTATCTCAAGAATCTGACAGCAGACATGTTTGCAATCAATTTCCCCTGAGTGCATGTAACACCTTGATTTCATACAGATTACAGGTCATGGCAGCACATTTGGAGGATTTTACTGTGCTTCCACATAGATTTACAACAAATATTTCAGTGTTTAACCCTTTTTGTAACAATTGGAATCTTCCTCCTTATATATAGTAGGAGTCTATTTCAAAATTTAGGGGTGTCAGGTTGTGTTTTTCTTCAAAATTTAACTGGAAAATAGCTGAACATTTTGCAAACAGTGTAGGCCCTGATCAGCGGCATCTGATCTGGGCCTGCACTGTTTGCCAATTACCCGTTTAGGGGTTTCCGGTATGAAATGTTGATGAAAATGATCATGAAAACTATATCAGTGGGAACATGAGTATACAGAAGGATAGTTAGCTGAGCGATTTTCAGCACCAAACAACAGCAATCATGACAATAGTGATACTGGACATGAAAGGAGCACAAATCTCTGTACAGTTGATCAAAGCATTCAGTTGGCACATAACGTTGAAACAACATTGAATCAATGTTGATTTGACACCTTGCCGTCGAATCATCTTTAGATCAACCTTGTTCCAACAGTGTGTCCTATCTATATGAATACAGAAATATTTCTCAATTATGTTTACACTACCACTAGTTCCAATTACATATCTCAGTCTTTAGTTTCGGGCATCATTATGTTCGTCATGCTCAGGTTCTTTATGCCAAGATTATGAATCCACCGTTCACATAATGGTCTATTTTTGTTTGGGTCGGGAATAGTCAATGCACTTGACAGTGCAAAGTTTGAGGCATTTTTTTCTGTCTTATACCTGTTCTACTGAGAGAGAAAGTGCTGCCGGTTGTAATATATCAGATAACTGAACTGATAAAATGGCCGGTTCCCACAGCAAGTATAAATTAACAAATTACTGGCTAATTAACCTTGTGTTTGCAAAAATTATAGCAGTAGTGGTCTTTTTATACATTTAATATCTAAAATAAAGGTATTGAAGAAAGAGGTGAATAACCACTTTAAGCAACAATTCCATGAGATTCGTAAATTAAATATCCATTGAATTCGCATGTCTGTATGCTGAAGCCAAAATCCAGTTTTAATCATTATGATTCGCTTTGGATTTGATTATGATTGGATTTGGAATGGCTTATAGCAAGAGCAAAGCATAATCATGCTAATTTTGTATCCAACCACCATATTTGGTCAAGGTATTTCGCTAAATTCATGCTACTATGAGTAATGATAGTCCATATCTTGGTTGGTGAGAATGTGGGTGCGTGATCTTTGGGCTTTCGTCTTTCATCTTGGTCTTTGTTTTTGGGTTGTCATATGTTTACTTGAAACTATTGTTTAGTTAAAAGGACAAGTTAGGCCATTATTTTGCTACCATTAAAATTTTAGTAAGATCATGAAATTATTAAACAGTGAAAATTTATTTTGATCTTGTGTGGTTATTTACTCAATACTAGCAAATGTATATAAGCAGAAATAGCTTAAGAGATAATAATAAAATAATTAAGAGATAAGTAATGAATTATCTGTAACAATATTTGCATCGATGTTGTATACCAGTCCAAAGATTTCATTGATGCACACCCCACCTGTGTCAGTAACATTGATGCCCCAATCCCTTCAGTAACTTTGCTGCCCTCACTCTCTTGGTCGATTTAGAAATTTTATGTTTGGTTTAGCTTTTACAAACACATTTATAGATTCTTATAGCTTCTCTTGACTTCTTCATACAAGCTCGAACGATAAATCAGAGGGTGGCACTGGCTGGGGGTACTGGTCGCTTTCTCTAGTTATCAAAATATTAAAACATATATTTGTTACGTGTATTTGATTAGAAAATCTGCTTGTTTACATGGATATGGGTTAAATGGAATAAAAAGGGATAATAATGGTACAGACTTGAATCATTGATGATCCCCGATATTGATATAGCACTGGATTGTTTCTTTGTGACTTTGTTTCTGTTATGGGTCTGAAACATTGCCTTTGCGCAACTACCGTAAGTCAAATCGCGACTTCCGTTGAGCTAGCCTGTCCGACAACAGGTTTTGTTAGTCAGTACCCCCCAGCTGACTGAACCGAGTTGGCAGGCCGGTTTTTATCACGACTGTGCCATTTCTTAAACAGAAAAGGCGATATAAAATGATTTTACAAGCATTAAATATTTTCAACTAAACTGTTACTCTATTATGAGCTGGACCGATTTTAACACTTTCTTTGTGTAAGACATTTTAAATCAAACTTTAACCTTATCCCATTATAAAAATGTCGCATCTCAGATAACTGGCAATAATAGATAAACCAATTAACAACACATTAAAACATCCTTTATGCGTTACTAAGCAGGTGCAAAAAAGATTGATAATTTTACTTTTGATGACGACTAGAGTATGGCACCCATGCTAAATGTAATCCTAGATGTGTGTCAACAATCATTGGGGTAGGTGACACGTCCGGAAATGCGTCTGAGGCCAAGAAGAAGGTCAAAGGTCAAATGAGTGCAAAATAAACACGAAACTACTCATAACTCTCTTTTGAACATATATTTGGGGAAAATGCTTGCTTAAAATCACCATAAAACTATTTAGGTTCAGTGAACAATAGAAAATTATTTTAAATGTACCCGCAAAGTATGTCAGTCTAATCGGCCAGGGGTTGTTTTAAAAAAATGGATGTTTTCTAATCAAATTCTGTCATATTTAGCACAAGGTTGTGTTGATGACAAGTATTTATTAACAAAAAAAAAAAAAAAAAAAATAAAAAAAAATAAATAAAAAATACATTTGTTACGTGTATTTGATTGAAGTGAAGGCAATGGTCAGGAATCGATACAATTAACACACAGCTCCAATCAAGGGCACCAAAGGGAAAGAAACACAAAAATGAAATGACTAGACCCTAATGGAAACATCAATAGCGGAAAGGCAAAAGGACAGTTACTTTTCCACAAAATGGCCAATTGGCTATCCAAAACAAAATGATATAAGCGATACACATATTCAAATACAAACCATAACAAAAATAAACCACGACAGAAGAACGGCCTTGAAGCGGTCAGTGAAGCGAATTCCGGGGTGGGGATCTTCGATTTTATGCAGCTGCAACCCTCGCCCTTACTTCCGTCGTGATTTAGACAAATCATTTGTTCAGTCCGCATGAAAGCCTCCTAACTCATCAGTGCAACAACTCCGAGAACACAAAAATCAAAACAACCACAGAGATGAAACAACGGTGAGGACTGTACAGCAAGAAACCACTCAAATGCTGGAGCAAAAGAAAACCAAAAGTTGTACTCCGATGGGCCCGACCAGAGACAGAGCATCAGGCACCAACCAAAATTACATACGTAAAACTAAATTCTCACTGATTCTCAGTAAGCCATTAGGCTGAAACCGTCGTAGAATCTAAGGCCTGACCCATCGGCGTGCAATTAAAGAGGGAAGCAAAGGTGTCAACTGTGCTTTGGTTAACTACCATGCATGCAGTCTGTCGTATAACCTTTATGTTGTACACAATCTTTTTATATCGAAGAATGATTTTACGAAATTGGGTGCTGAAGTCATTGAATTATATATATATATTTCTGAATTTATATACTAAGTCACCATAAAATTCGAGTTCCGATAGACCATTTAAGTCCAACATTGGATTTTGAAATTAAATCGGAATGACGTCTTTAAAATTTTGAAAATGCTTTGCGTTGTTTATGATACCGATAGCCCTGATTAAGAAGTTATGCAGTTAACAGTTTATATCGAGCATTGAAGTCTGTTACGTGACAAGACACTCTAGCAAATCGAATTAATTGCAAAATATAAACGCCGTAGGATGCCGCACGAGGAACATCACCATCCAAGAAAGGAAAAATAACAATCTCTAAGTCAAAATCATCGCGTTTATCATATAGACAGTAAATAATAATTTTTTCAGGAAACAAACCCATCTACAATAGACAGATGTAAATCTGGAAACGGGGCCTCGGTATCAGAAGAATTTGCTTTATTTAACTAAGTTCTGGGGGTAAATCTGACTGATCAAACCATCGAAATAGGTATTGTTAATATTTAATAAACCACCCAAATATCTTGAAGTCGATATATGAAGTTAAAATGGCTTGCTATTTATATATGACTATGTCTATCATTTCAGATTATGCGGAAGAAAGCTCGTATCAGTGATATCGGAGAAACCCCTATTTGGTTTGCATTGCATAGACTTGTCAATGTTGAAGTAAAATCATTAGATCATATGGGCGCAATCGCGAATACATATTAGCTGTTACCCTTTACATTGTAGTGATCTAAACGGCTCTTAAAATGAAGTGGCATCTTGTAAAATACAACCTTTGAATACTGTTAAACACTTACATTAAGCCGTAGCAAATTTTGACGCTTTTTATGAGTTGACCTTTTCGCGGATTTATATTTTGGCGGATTTTCGATATCCGAAGAAAAAAATCGGTCGAATTTCCAAAGCCATGTAAGATGACAAAAAATCATCGGAGTTGATCATCAACAGCGTCATGCGAAAACTGTAGTAATTAGTTAATTTTTTGTGTTCACCGCATGATTAACCCAAAGTGCTTCTGAACATTCTTCTTGTACATGTTTGCATGTATGTATGTATTGAACATTATCATTAATAAAATACTGTTTAAACCAAAGTGCTCCATTGATAATCCATATGTCAGTCTGGAGGTGTGTCACTTTCCTCTTATCTGATTGGTTTACTCATCATATTGAGCTCACAGTTAAAGCCCTCAATCAATTACCAATTATATCCACAATTTTGAAAATAACTCTCAAGGTGTGTTTGTTTTCATTCAGCCATTTTGAGCGGTCTTAGGACTAGAACATTGTCTTACTTTATTTCGACTTATAAAGAAGTAAATACACTTTATCTTTTGTCACCGATGATGCCTATGACCTATTGACACATTATAATTGTGATATGTAGAATAAAGTTTCTTCTCTTGCACTCTTTGAGCTTTATTGGCGGATTTTTATTTTGGCGCTTTTTTCCTTGACTGCAAATAGTGCCAAAAAATGACCGCCAAATATAAGTGTTTTACAGTAGCTGCCTGTGACCTTTGATGATGACCCACTTGTGTTATTATTAGATATATCTTCATCATATACTATATCCTTGATGTATCATTGTGACGTTTAGTAAGAACTCAGAAGACGATTTGGAATGTTACTTATAATAATGGATTGAATGTGAATAGCGACGTATTTTGCAAAATAAACATCTTTTGCCAAATATGTACTTAAATGACCTTTGACCTAAGGCCGATTAGGTTGGCCATTATGCTGTTGGTATAATGTGTGGGTTTTATGCTCCCTAGACAAGGAAATGGCAACTCATTTGGCTTTGTTTCAGTTGACATACTATAGATAACCCTTTGTACATTAAATATTGATGCATAGTTAAAGAAAATTTGTACTTAAATGACCTTTGACCCTGGCCAAATCTATGATACAACTTCTTTTCTCACATATGATGCATAAACAATATGTTCTAAGTACATTGCTGGTGTTTAATTAACTTTATTTGGTCTGCTTAGATAGAGAGAGGGTACAAATACCATCATGTACAAATTTTATTGTATTTTTGCACTCATTTGACCTTTGATCCAATTCTGAAGCTCAGGGGCATTTTCAGAAGTGGCATCCACCCCTAGCACTTTTGCATCATACTAAAGAACACTATTAGCATGGATGCCATACTCTACTCAATTTTGCCATCAGAAGAATTTTTTCGTGGTTTGGATGGCCAACTATAAGGCACCCCTTCACCTCACAAGGAACACATGTGCAAAGTTTCAGCTTAATCGGTGAAGAAATGTGGAGGTAGTTTGCGTCACAAGATTTTTAGCGCATTTTTTTGAGAAAATCAAGGGCCATAACTCCAAAACGCTTCATCCGAGCAGAATGAATTTTGTGTTAGGCACAGCTACATATCATTGCAAATGCATATGCAAAATTTAAAAAAAATGTCGAAGAAATGTGGAAGTTGTAGGACTCCAGTTGTCATTTCAACTCAATATCAGGTAAAAGTTCCACAGAATCAGATGTAACATCTCCAAAATGACTTAAATAGTGTTTAAGGGGACGTAAAATCTCAAAGCAAAAAAAAGACAAAACAAAAAAAAAAAAAAAAAAAAAACAAGAGCTGTCACTATAAGTGAGCAATGCCCCCGTGGGATCCAGTTTGAGGAAAAAATAGTGCGGACTAACCCACAAATCCACAAACAAACGGACAGTGCAAAAACTATATGCCCTCCTATGGGGGCATAAAAATTTATCAAAATTATCGAAGAAATGTGGAAGTAGTTCGCGTCACAAGGTGTAAGAACGCGTTTTTTTTTTTCAGAAAATAAAGGTCCGTAACTCCTTTGCATATGATAGGATCAACGTGAAAATTGTTTTAGGCAACCCTTTACCGCACAAGGAATGCATGTGCAAAGTTTCAGCTCAAATGGGGAAGAAATGTGGAAGTAGTTCGCGTCACAAGGTTTTCGAACGCGTTTTTCAGAAAATCAAGGGTCGTAACTCAGTCACAGATGATAGGATCAACGTGAAAATTGTGTTAGGCACCCCTTCACCTCACAAGGAATGCATGTGCAAAGTTTCAGCTGAATCAGTGCAGAAATGTTGAAGTAGTTCGCATCACAAGGTTTTTAGCACATTTATTATAGAAAATAAAGGGCCGTAACTCCTTCGAAAATGATAGGACCAACGTGAAAATTGTGTAAGGCATCCCTTCATCTCACAAGGAATGCATGTGCAAAGTTTCAGCTCAATCTTTGAAGAAATGTGGAAGTGGTTCGCATCACAAAAAAGTGCTGCTTACAAACGCACAAACCCACAAACGGACAGTGCAAAAACTATATGCCTTCCTACGGGGGCATACAAAAAATCCATGGAATCTGAAAACAAAATTAATAAATACAAAAATAACAAATGTCGAGAAATTTTGGTACAAACATATTCCTTTTGCTTTATAAAATAGAAAAAAAAAAACTACCCACTTTTGAGGTTTTTATTCAGTAATAATGGAGTTAACGAATACATGCTCATGCACGTCTCGCATGTGCGCTATCCTGTATATGTGTGCATGTTTGACAGATTTCCGGCTCGTATGGGTGCCTATGTGGGATAGATTTCTCTACTCGCATAGGCATTGGTATGTGAGAAAGGGTATCTCTTATGTCACAAAAAGAGCCTTTTTTAAATTGATTTTCTGGTGAATTTTATTCATTTATTTCTTATTTATTTGTTCATTAAACCACCGTCAGTAGTATACAGAGTGGGGGTTCTGGGACACTTTTACATCGCGCACACATGTGCATGCATGTCGCCTTCCTCCCTAGAGCTTCCTAGAGGCCCTATTTGGCAAATATCGGCTCCTAGGCCTTGTTTGGCCACATGCCGCGGATCGCACCCTCCACCAGCGCATTTTCCCCATCTCAACCAGGATTTTGTGCTACTTTTTTCCAAAAAGAGGACGGGCACATACTATCTCCAACCAGCTAGAGGGGCCCGCCCACCCCCCAGGCGGGCCCTCTAGCGTGTAATTAGCGAATAATTTAGAAATACTTAAATATAAGGATTATATAAAGAAACAGAATGCAAGAGCCAATTAACCCCCGCAAATGCTACAGGGATCTCTTCTACAAAGCCCTTGCTCAAGACCCACGGTTCGACGAGCAGCGCAGCCATGATTTCGCCCAACGAATTGAACGCGGGTGCTACAACGCGGCGATTACCCGGTGTGCGGAATCAGCCAGCGTTTACAATCGCCATTGGGACTCTCCGATGTTCGTGAATATCTACAGCGCCCGCTGTGGCATCGTCCTGGCCAACATAGACCCCAGAGGTACAATACTGAGCAAGGTAGAGGGTGGAGAATGGGCCCTAGATAGGCTTGCCTCAGGGGATTTGCTTCCGGATGTTTTTGGTAATATGACGGCAACTGAGCTGTGTCCCATGGCCGGGAAGACCGAACGCGACGAGTTAACGCGCCGTCTTAGCCAAAAAGTCATAGAAAAAACTTCCACCCTCTTCGCCTGTCCCCGTTGCCACAGACGAAACCACACGTACCGCCAGGTTCAGATCGGCGCCGGAGACGAGCCATCGACCGTTATATGCAACTGCAAAGAATGTGGAGAACACTATGAGGGGTTCGCGTAAATAGACTCAATTCCTGCGAGCCGTGGGGGCCAGATGACTGGATGAGGCCAGTTTATATGCCACGACGCCAGTAACACCCATTCCCAGGATAATGAAGGCAATCTCGCGTTCTTTCTGGTCATCACTCGGTTGGTAAAAGTCGGAGAGCTGGGGTTCGGGCCCCAGGACGACATTTTTCACGGTGACCTGCTCATACAGGCGCATCGCGTCGTCGACGTCTTGAAGGTTCGAACGGCGTGCCCCTGGCGGCGGAGTTCCTCAGTGATGAAATCAATACGCTCGGTCCGTTTCCGCTGTGCAGCCTGTAATTGTTCGACCGCTTTATCGTGACGCATGCGCTCTTCGTCTATGCCAGAGCTCTTCAAACTGGAGAACAAGAAGTTCGATACCGAGAACGCCAGAGCGTTCACCAGGGCACCGCCAACGAGCATAGCAATACTTCATGATATCAGCAGGTATCAGCCCCTGTTTAATTAGCATGTCTTTTGTTGCCATGGCGAGAGCGACGTCAACTATGGCCATGCCAACATCGCGGGGTATGAAGTCTAGTTTCGGGGGGCTACCACCCATCGCCATCTTGCCAAGCCGGGCTATCCCACAGCGATGCCACAGACAACTGCGCTATGGTAGAGCGCGTTGACAAGCATTTTACCATCAGCTGCCGGAGTTGTCATTATTGCTACGCAACGGGCTTCACTCCATATAGAATGGATCTGGGCTTGTCTTTAATTGTGGTTGCTGCGAAACAACAAGCCGCTTGGGCATCGACGCTGTCGATGAGTCAACGGGGGGTGCCACTTGTGGCGTTTGTACCGCCTGTGTGGCGCGCAAGTGCAGAAGAAACATGAGTGCACCGCCCGTAAGACAAGCCCCAATGATCCATGGGGTCCAGTCGGTTAGTCCATGGTTGTGTGCTGCACCTCTGCGTGACGGTTCCTTTGACACCGCTTCCTTTGGAGGAATACTGACATCAGCTGGTGGACGAAATGAGTCTTTGGCCGTCCGAAGCTGTTCGAGCAGCCGTTCCTGTTTGGCCTTTCAGGCAGCAGCTCCAGCACGCCCGGCCGCCCCTTTTTTTAGGATCCTTAACCGTGTTGCTTCGCAAAGGCTTGGGGGTCGTAACTCTGTCTGCCGGACTCTGTGCTGGTTCTCGGTTCCAAATCGACAGTGCTTCACTGTAGTAAGCGCGGCAGTAAGCGGTGCCAAGTACATGCCATAGCGATGGTAGAGCTCGCAGGTAGCACTGCTGAGTGCGTGTCCGACAAACGGGTCGCCCTCGAGGTCAGCAATAAGACTGGGTTGGTTTTCGGCCGGTATCGGGAGAAACATAGATGCCAGCCCCGCATAAAGCTGGAGCGCTGTAGAGCCCAGCGTCTTCGTCATCGCTGCCCCAAGCCTTGTTTCATAGCGGGCGTAAAGCTTTTCGATTTCGCTATTGTCCAGAGCGTCGATCTGTTCTGCGGTGAGAACCTTCCCATGGACCACTAGTCCATACTACTTGGCTTGGCCTCCCACTACCAATGCAGCGGGCCTTTCTAGGTATTTTTGCACCCGGTCCTCGAGTCGCTGCCGTTCCTTCCGCGGTTGGGGCTCCAGCGTTCTGCCTTTGTTCTGTCGTTCCTATCAGCTCATCGATCAGTTCGTCACAGTCCATAGCTATTGCTTTGCGATTCATTGCGAGTTGGCGGACCAGTCTAATATAGTGTCGAAAGCGCTGGCAGAAGCGTGCGTGTGTGTTAACACACATCCGAGTAATGTAAACATACTGCCTAGAAATAAAGAACAGCAGTACCAGTGCGCGCCAAGCACTGTGATTAGCAGTCCTTCAGTTACTTCGTACATTACTTAACACCATATAAGCAGCTGGTTGGTCTGTCTTTAATAAAAGCTTAGCATGCTTTGTCTCGGCTAACTGCTGCCTCACCGACGCCCGCTGTTCTCGCGTGGAGATCACGTCATTCTCGCGCAAGCAGTCTTCGAATGAATCACAATCCTTGCAGTGAAACAAACAGACCCAGCGCTTCTGCTGGCGCAAGTCCTTCAAGACGGAGTTGTACTTTTGGGTGAGGACCCAGACGCTCTGGTCGGCGTGGCGGCCCGAGAACGCTAGCTCTGACAGCATGTCTTTCTTTTTCGTCAAAGCTTTCGTGGCCGAGCAGTCATCGATGATATATAAGGTAGGCTCGCCCATAAACACCTGGTAAAACGCTCGCAGGTAATCGTGAAGGCGCTCGCCGGGGTCTAGAACGTAGACCGCAGGGTCGGTCCAGATCCAGGGGCGCTGGTATGTTTTATTATACTTTATGGTGGGGCAGAGGACCACGATGTGCCGAAAGAACTCCCGGTAGGGGCCTTCGAGCAGATTGAGGATAAAAACGGTTTTCCCGCATCCCGTTTGCCCGCATATTGTCGCCGAATGGGCCGTGCGCGGTAGGAGATTTATTAATCGTTCCTCAGGAACATTAATAGACCGCTGAGACGAACCGGCCATCTTCGATGTTTAGCTGTGCATCCATGATGACGTAGAGATAGATGTTCAATGCGCCAGCCCCCTCTGCTGTTTTTTGTGATCTGGATTTGGCCTTCGCGTGCATTCTCTATGCGGCGGCCACTGCCATGAAGCCGGTCGTCGTCGGTTGTCCTGAGGTCAAGCCACAGGGAGTATTTGCTTGTCAGAAATTCCCCCAGGGAGACGTCTGCCATGGCCAGGTCTTTCGCCAACATTGCCACTTCAGGGTGACGCTTACTGCCGGGCGACGATGCAAATAACTTCTTCGTCTCGTCCCACATCTGGCACGCATTCCCTGACTGAATAACTGGTTGGGGACCCCCTCGATAGTGACCTCCACTTTGGTTATGGCCTCAGTGTTACGAGCGAAGGGCTGCCGCGCGGCGGCGTCCTCGAATAGCATCAGGATGCCCTTCATGCTGCGGGCAGGCACGTTGAGATTGATTTTCCAGAGGGTGTCGCTCTTGTCTTTGCTGATTTTTCGATGCCGCAGTACCCGGTCGTACAGGATCGCGAGGCGGCCTTTGTACTGGTTGCTGATCATGCGGGCCAGCTCTGGCAGGGTGATCATGTCATACTCGAGACTGATGTTCTCAATGCTGTAAGAGGCGTTATTATCGCCCGTGGCATGCACCACGCTGCTGTAGTCGTTAAAGGTGAGTTCATACTCGAGGCGGTCTCCCAGCGCGCTCTGGTAAAATGGCATGTGGCTTTCCAACAGCTCGAAATCGAGCGGAATGTAGAAGCGGTTGCCAAAAGTATCGACGATGGCTTTGTCAACCGCAACAGACACATTTTATCTCCAGCATTGATTCGAATCTGCGTTGTGTTTCGGTTATCAGACGTATCAATGCCTTGATAGTGGTCATTTTTCCTCTCTGAGGCCGTCTTCCAGAGATCGTTGTAACAGTGGTAGACGTCACTGTCGTCGATGCTGAGGACCTCGTTCCCCGAGATCATGACGGCCGTCTTTTTCACTATCGCGCGGCCAAGGTTCTGAACCACAGTCCTGTTGGCATCATCGCTGTGCAGCGTGATCGTGAACGCTAACCTCGCGGTCCCGGGGGCAATCGCATCGTTTGTTCCAAGGTTGGGAAACCGGACAAGCAGCTGTTGGTTCTGGTCAATTGTGCTCGGGTTGTGGGAAATGACGATGCTTCGGCGCTCGCCCTTTACGCCCAGGGGCTCGCGGAGGCGCCTATAAGGATCAAGCTTGCGTCCGAATTGGCGTGAAGCCATAATGATGTTTCTTATTAAACTTGTGCGATATCTTTAAATATAAGTTTACATTATGGCTGACTATGCTTTCGAAAACCCAACGTTCGACCCAGACGGGCCTGGAATAGACGATGATTATGATTTCGACCTCCCAGACCCCCCTATGGAGCCATCACTGCCCGTCCAGCAAGCTCTAAACACATCCGGGGACAATTTGAAGAATCTGCAGGGCGTGTTGAAACAGGCAGAACTTGAGGCTCAGAAAAAGCGCCTGGTTGACACTTTCTACAAAGAAGTGAACCGTGTCTATGGGTTGCGCCCTGACGGCAGGATCGACTATAGCCAGTTTAGGATTGATGCCGACGGCAAAACACTCTACTGGACCCCTGGCGACAAAAAGATCCTTATCACTGCAACGAGGGGACAATTCCGGTTTCTGGCCCTATCAACACTGGCCACAAGATACGGAGAAGGCGGTACACATGCACTGCGACGTTCACTGGGGTTCCCCGCATACACGTCGAAGACGCTGCGTCTAAGTAGCTCCGCTGTGAAAGCTCTCCAGCAGGCGGATAAAGCCCTCCCGAGCGGTGCGAACCTTGAAAATATCGAACTTCGGAACCTCCCGGGCATAGCCGATAGCGCGCGCCGCAGCGCAGAAGACGTTGAGACCGCATTGAAGACAATTGGCGATCAGCCTATCGACACCGCGTGGGTCACCCAGGCCAAAAGAGAGCTCGCTGGGTTTGAACAGGCTATGACTCGAACCCGAGATGAGTTGGCGAACAACCTGGCGAAACTGTCAAATGTCGACGAGGGAAAATCCCAAGTTGAAAAACGCTTGGCCATGGAGCGGCGGAAACTGACGGAAACGGACAACCCCTAAATCCAACAGGAAATTCGGGACCGGATCAGAAACCTCGAGAGTGAGCTTTCTGACATCGAAATCGAAAGACAGTCGAGGCTCGCAGCCCTTTCTGCGAACAGAGAAGCTCTCCGGTCCCAGATCTCCCGAATCCGTGAGACGTTCAGGCTTCATGAAGACAAAACGCTGGCTGAGCGCATTCGCACCCTCTTCCGCGAGCAGGGAATTAGCATCGTGAGCATCCTTACAGCGATTAGGATGGCAATCTCGACCCTAGTGCTTGCGCTAACCGGCGGCGGGGGGAGTTTACCGGCTCCGGCTCCAAAGCCACCCGGCAAGGGCGGGGTCAAGGAGTGGGTAAAAAAGCACCTACAGTCCCTCGGGCGTGCCCTGGCCAATTTGGCCGGCAAGGCCGCGGCTGCCCTGCCCGGAATCATCGGGTCCATCGTATCTTGGCTCTTGAGCACGCTAGGGAAGGCCACTTCGTGGCTCGCAGATAATTTGTGGGCCTTGGTCATCAGCGTTGGGGCCCTTCTTCTCGTGGCTGCACGGGACTGGTTATCACGACCGCTCAACCAACCAAAGCGCCACTAGGCCGAGTGCAATCCCTGCGACTATGAGAGCTGTTTTTCTTCTTCATGGTCGAGACCGGATTTCCAGTCCGGAACAACCGCGGCAGACGTAGGCGACCCTTCGGGCGTTGGCCCTGTGAGTACTCGCGGATCGGTCCCGGCTGGTGAGACAGTTTCCCCCTGGAATGTCCTATCTACTTTAGAGGCAGGATTGATTAGTGCTGCCTCGTTTATTCCTGGGTTGCGGCCGATGGCAGCGTCTGACCCCGCTATCTGGATTTGGTTATTATAACCTTGGACATTGCCGGGGTGGAGTGCCATGTCGCTCGGCATCAAGTAGAACCCTCTCCCGCAGACGTAATCCAGTGGTGTGAATGCATATTGCAACGTCTTTTGATAGCGATCGATGCTGCTGGGGATGTCGACGGGTGAGGCGATGGCGTCTTCGAGATTCGCCGTAAACTTCTTTTGGGCGTCGAACCCCGTCCCAACTTTTAGAATGTTGGAACGGGTCTGAGCTTGCGCTCCCAAGATTGCCCAAACGTAAGTCCGAATCGAGTCGTTGAGGCGCTCGACACCCGCTTGCGTTAACCCTTCTGATTTATCTAGAATGAACATCGTCCACGCCTTTGAAATATCCCGGTTATGATGCATGGAGTCCTTCGGGTGAAATAAGGGGTATTTCCCCGGGGTTATGAAGGTACCATCAAAAGATCCGAGGCCTTGATACCCGTGGTCTAACTTCTGCCTCCAATCTGTATCTGGCGAAACGGCGAACTCCTCGCAAAGGCGCTTGTAGGCCCTGGAGCCATACTGGTTATCGAACCATGAATTGGACTTGTCCCCAGGGAGGGCGACTTTTAGCTCCTCAAGCAGACGCCTCGTCGTATAATAAACATGAAAGCAATACAGGCTTGCAAGAAGGGGCTCATCCGATTGGAGATGGTCTTGGAATGAAACACCACATCCGGCGGTTGCGCACCAAACCGCAAAGTTCAGCTGGCACTGCCACCAGCTGAAGGGAGTATCCACCCAGCTATCCCACGCCTTGTTTGCCATAGTGACATCCCCGGTAAGCGGAGGGTTTTGATATTCGGCGAAGATGTTCTGGTACTTGACAAGGAAGTGACTGCCCTTATCGTCGACCATTATGACTAGGATTGGCGCCCCTGCCGCTGACTTTTATATTTGAAATGGCCGCCTGCCCGATATTTTGTCGAGCTATTAAACGTAAACGCCTTTGTATCCATACCCATTTTGGTGATTATCATGTACATCACACTCACTGACGTTCAAAACGATGTGCCAATCAATCTTGCCAGGACCCTGTCTGCGGGTGAGCGAGAGAATGCTCTCTGCGAGTTGACGTATTATCACTGGTGGTACAACATATGTTAGGCGAAAAGGAACAACAAGGTCTCAAATAAAAAGACAGAAAAAACAATACCTGACGGGTATTATAACGTCTGTGAGTTGAACGAAAAGGTGTTTCAGCGGTTGAACGCCGAACTCACTCTAGATGAACCCTCTGGTCTACTGCAATTAACGGTAAAGCCTTGAGAAGTTATAACAATGAATCGCGAATTAGCTGATATCTTAGGTCTCCGACAATACTTTCAAACCCCCTCCTGTGGCGCTGATCAATAACAATGGCCATTACTTGGAAGGAGGCCTTACCAAGACGTTCACTGCAAATGAGCCACACAAGCTGGCCGTCCATCGTGAGGTCTACTTTCATCTTGCTGAATTAAGTACTTCAGACAATCTGCATAACGGTCGCCCCTCTACACTGCTTAGATCTGTCCCTGTCGAGAACGAAAAGTGTGGAGCTGGTAGAACTGAATCATTTCCTGTCTTACAGTACAAAAGGTTGTCGCCAGGGCCTGTTTCACAGCTATCTCACTTAGAGACACCAACGGGGAGATGTTACCATTCGAGTATATGAGTGCAACCCTTCATATAAGGAATGGTTGACGCAAGCGGCCCCGGTCGGTGGGGTCAGAAAATGCCATGGGGTGGCTTTGGCTGATCTTGGTGACACTGAGGGGTTCGATAAGGATTGGAAGGAAAGTAGAAGTAAAACAAAGATCAGGAATTGATACAATTAACTTACTCCATCCATAAAAGACACCAAAGGGAAAGAAATACAAACATTAAGCGACCAGACCATAATGGAAACCTAAACAAAGGAAGGCCATATGGACAGTTACTTTCCCACAAAATGGCCATATGGCCATCCAAAATTAAAAGACACAAGTGATACACACAGTAAGTAACAAACAACAACATAAATAAATCGCCACGGAAGAGCCGCCTTGATCGATTGTACGCCTTCCTGCTCTGAGGGAGTCTACAAAAGAAAAGAGGTCGCCCAAACGGGGTCATTGGCATTCGGTGATCTCAGCGACGTAGATACCACATATGCCGTTCCAAAGCGGGTTCATGCGCTGGCCTTCACTGGGAGAAAGTGGGTTGCTTTTGCAGACCCCATCCAACAAACGGGGTGGCTTATTGACATACAAATCTCGTCTCCGTACGTTGTGACTGGAAAGGAGCACAAAGTTAGGAAGGTAATGAATAGTGGCACTCGACTGTGCTCGTATATCTCCGGGACGAAGAACATTGTCGTTTCCGAAGATAACGTGCTGAAGACAAGCAACAACCGGCAGGGAATCCTGAAAATAGTCTTCGAATTCCCCCAAGCGGGAATCATTGGTATGAACTTGCCAACATCATCGATCAGCCTTGATTTAATTCTCGGAGATAGACCCGACGACTTTGTTGATGTATTACCCAGCTTCAAGCTCAAGTGGAGTCAAGCAAATGCTAATAAAGAAGTTGGGATTTATATACAAGTTCAAGAAACGCCTCGAGTGCAGTACACTCTTGAAGGAATCCAACACCAAGTTGATTACCGTCATTTAGACCTACATAATATTTTTATAGGCCCGGCGTATCTCAAAAGGCTGCGTTTTACGCCCGGTGCGCTCACACCAGACCAAGCTATTTTCATTATTAGCCAGTAAGTCTATTTAAACCCACCCAGCTCGAGGGATAGTACACGATGAGCCTCTACCAAGGACTCGAAACCGGAGACAAACACCGCCTTCAGCACGTGGCCGAGGTCAAATTCCGTCTCGAAAAAGAACGAGACTTCAGAGCTTCGCTGTACAAGAAGTACCGGCGCGGGGCTAATGTTGTTGATGGGATTGATACCGCGCTTACTGCGACTAGCGTAGGACTGGCTGCTTCTGGCGTCGGGCTCTTGTCAACTATCATCGCGACGCCTGTCGCCATTGGCCTTGGAGCTGGGGCGATTGTGTGTGGGTTGCTGGGCGTTGGCGGGAAATGTATTGGACGAAAACTCCAAACAAAAGCCAAAAAACACGACGAGATTCGTATCTTGGCTGTATCTGAAACGGAATTTCGCCTGATTCTGTGTGAAATCGACAAGTTCGATCAGATGAAAGAAGAAATTCGTCAGCGCCAGAAACATACTGTTGGTTTGTCGGAGGAGGAAAAAAAGAAGTTGTTTCAACGTGCGAGAGACGAGGCGTTAATGACGGCCCGTACCAAGCTGTTGGAAGAGTTGGACAAATCTGGTCACAATGGCACCTGAATATTTCTTGCTGAAGGCGCCCGCCCATAGGGGCTTGAAGAAATATATGGGCTGCATGATGCTTCCACGCAGAGCTGAATCCGGCCCGCACACTAGTACTGGTAAACTGCTAAGAGGATCTAAGCCTTCCAGGAACCGCGGTGCGAGCTTATAAACCCTATTGGTTTCATTGGGCGACAGGGCTTGAGATTTCATTTCATCTCAATGTCGGGTAAAAGTCCCACAAAATTGGAAGCAACGTCTCCAAAATGACCTTTACAGTGTTGACGGGGACGTTAAACCTAAAATCAAACAAACAAAATATTTCTTGCTGGCGAGCTTAAAAGAGTGCAGGCTGCCTAGACAAGCAGTTGTTTCCGTTAGAGACTTAATGCAACAATAAATACTATACATGGATCGGCGCCTTGCGGATATTTATTACAGCCCTAAGGGTTACTGGAGGGGTCTTGAGGCCATAAAGAAGCTGGCTTCTGCGGCTAAGACCTCAAAGATGTGGCCCGAGCTTGGTTGAAGAAGCAGGCCATCTGGCAGATCTACCTCGCCGCCTCGCAGCACGTTCCACGACCCAAATTCGACATCACCAAACCGAACGAGGTCCATCAAGCTGACCTGCTCTTTCTACCACACGACCGTGTTCGCAAGCGCACGTACAAAAACGCCCTTACCGTGGTTGATATAGCCTCACGCTTCAAAGAAGCTGAGCCTCTGGCCACTAAAGAAGCCAAAGAGGTTGCTGAAGCTTAAAAAAAATGTCTCGCATATACAGGCGAAGCCCGTTGAGGTGGCCCAAATTGCTCTAGGTCGACGCCGGTCGTGAGTTCATGGGCTCTGTCAGCCAGCTGTTGGCAAAGCACTCTGTCCGGGTTCGGCGCGGTCGGGTTGACATCCATCGGGACCATAGCATCGTAGAACGCTGGAACCGGACCCTCGCAGAGCGGCTCTTCGGACACCAATACGCTCAAGAGATGCGACTCACTTCTGGTCAGCGGTCTTCAGAGTGGGTGAAAAGGTTGCCTGCCGTTGTGACAGCCTTGAATGGTGAGGTCACCCGACTGACCGGCAAAAAGCCCCCTGAGGCCATATGGGCGCGATCGGTGGCACAAAAGCCCTCCTCTGTAGTTCCTGGTCGTCCTGTTGGTCTCGAGGAGACAATAATCCCCTCCGGCGTCGGCGTTCGTTATTTGTACCAGCCTGGCGAACTTGAAGGGCGGCGCCTGCGAGCGACTGATCCCATATGGTCCCTGGATGTGCACCGGCTCGAGCGCACACTGACCAAGCCCGACGAGCCCGTGGTGTATTACTTGCAGGATGGACCTCAGCGCGGTTTTGTGCGCGAAGAACTCCTTGTTGTGCCACCGGACACTCAGCTTCCTCCGGATGGGGTTCTCAAGCGCTTAGCTCGAATCCATCCACCGGGTGACAATTTATCCGTTTGGTTTACGTCTTACTTCAGTTGTCCTTGGTCTCGGAACGTTCGCCTGCAGTATTTCGGTCTTCTGGCGGGTCTGGCGTAGCGAACACCCCACAGACAATTGCTATGGAGAGAGACATGTATACCCATCTTTCAGCCATATCCACCAGTTTCTCTACTACCGAGGGGCTCGGCGGCTCGACCTCATATCCGTCTATAGCGGAAGACACCCACCAACACATCTGCGGCCTGCTCTGTGAGAGATTCGAGCGACTTTAGGTTGTCGTACAGCAGGGTATAGAAGGTTCCGATGGATTTTCCAATATTCTCGGAGATCACATTGCCTCCGCTCGCCGCCTCGCGCCGCTTCAGAGAGGCAATTATCTCCGTCAACGAAATCGACACCTTCTCTGTGGTGGTTTCAAACCGACTCAGGCTTTTCTTTAGGAGCTCATAGAATTCGTTGATGGTCGGCCCATTTACCGACTTGGCTTGGCCGATGCTATCGCGTAGCAACAATCGTAGATCGTCGACGACGCTCTCCTTTCTTTCTGCCTTCTCTGTTGCGGCATTGGGTGTCTCCTCCTCTGTTGCGGCATTGGCTGTCTCCTCTGCCCAGAGCATCTGAACTGCTTCTTCACCCTACTCACAGGCGCCTTACCTCGCAGGGCCTTGATTTCCTGGATCTCCTCCTGGGTTAGAACTCTCTTGGGAGCCATCGTTTATCCTATGATTTCAGAGTTCTCTAGATGGACCGCCCCAGTTCCTCAACGAACGCGTCCATCTCTTGTTGTGTGATGTAATCATCTTTGTAGCCATAAGCTCGTGTGTCAACTCCGTTTTCTGCGATCCAACGCTTGGAATCGAAGGGCGACAGCGACAGCCTGTTGAGATGCTGCCCGTAGATGCGGTGACGCTCCGACCTAAGAACATCCATGCCATGGCGGAAGGTTTGCTTCTCAAAGAGAGCCTCTTTGAACTGCTCGTGCCTGATGCGCTTCTTGACAGTTGCTTTTCTCACACCCTTGGCCTTCTTGATGTTCCTTCCAGATGCCTGGAGGATGGAGTACATCTTCGGCCGCAGGCCAACATATTCGGCGATTGACTGCCCGGCGCACTCGTCCTTCATCTTTCCGAGAACCTTCTTGTTCTCTGTGCTGTGCAGTGGGTGGTCTTTCGGGTAGTCGGACGTGTCGTAGATATCCTGGTGCTTGGCCATGTCCTCGTAGACATCCTCTGTCTCGATTTTCAGGAGCAGGCTGTCGGTGTCCGTGTAGAGGAGCTGGCAGCGGTCTTCGTACTGCCTCTGGAGCCGTTTGTAATAGAAATCGTACATCAGGGTTTTTGAAAGGTCCAGAATGCTCATACCTACGTAAATCGGGCGATTGAGCACTAGACGGCTCTTTTGCATCTGGACTGCTGCAAGATCATCGTCGAAGATTTTGGCTCTGGCAAATGCTGGGCTGGCGATGAGACGCCTGAGTTTATCTTCCTCGTTGGCGCGGACCAGCTTGACGTCGACACGCCTGCGGAGGTTCTCCATCGTCTTGCCGAAGACCGAATTGTTCATGAGCTGGTAGAGATCCTTCTCAAAGTCACTGGTGGCCTTCTTCCGGAGCTCAGTATTCATCCGGATGTAGGGCTCCATCCAGGGGCTCTGTTTGAACCGGAGGGCACGATGAATCTTGGTCAGACGCATACCCAGAGACATGTATAGCTGGAGTTTCCGATAGTGGAGCACGTAACGGTCTTTGTTGCGAAGGTTGGGTACCAACTTCTCAACCTCTGTAGATGCTCCCCCTAAAGCTCCATCGAGAAGTTCGCGCTGGTACTCCGACATCCACTCCTTCTTGACCACTAGGCGCTCTGATGCTAGCGGGTAGGCATTGTGCGCCTTCTGCAGCTCTGCTGGATATTCCATATCTACCTCTAGGATATAGCCCTCTTCATTGTCTGTGGGTAGTTCTGCAATGGTTTCTGCGAGTCCCGATACATCGACCCACTGGGAGTCTCGGATGGGGAGGGCCTGGCTCATAGCCCATCCACAGAGATTATTCGCATCGAGATATAAGATATAGCTACTGGGTCTTTCTGGGTCATAATCCTCGACCTGAGGATTGTTGGCCTTGACATATCGTTTTGATACCATCGAGATACCTCCGCGCAAACCCTTCTCGACAAACAGGTGTTGGTCGTAGTCTGTAAGCAGCTCGAGCTCCACTCCTGTCTTTTTAGGAGGGCGTCCCACGAAAGCCCCTGGCTGGTGTAGTAGTGCGCTGGGTCTAAACCGTACTGCGTCAGGGATGTTTTTCGGAATTCCTCAAAGACATCTGCCAGCAGGAGAACATATGTGCGATTGTAGAGGTCGTGGTAGTCCCCCAGGGTCTTACACCCACAGACCTCCCATACTCTATGCGCGTGGGCGTAGTCGTCGTCGCTGATGTGCTCGTCGGGGAGCTTGCTGTAGAATACCTCTTTCGGAGGGAGCTTGGTCTCGGCGAAACGGTCCCAGGAGTCCATATACTTGTAGGGGTAGACGCCCTTCCGGGTCAAGAGCTGGAGCCTCTGACGGTTTGGTTCGTATTGGGATGTGATCTTGAAAGACTCTGGCTGGTTTGACGCCACCAGTTTGTCGAGGGAAGCGAGCAGGAACTGGGCGCTATCGATGAAACGGAACTGCCCGAGAGAGAAGGAGATGTATTATTCTGTGTTATTGGGGATGCAGGAGACTCTGCCTTCGACCCTCGAGATGGCCTGCATGAGCAGGTGGGAGTCGTACCCTCTGAGGTTGTGGAACACCACGGGAATAACGGTGGTCTTTGGGCTTAGCCTCAGCTTATGGTTGCAGGCGTTGTGAGCTGCCCCTCGATATTTACCCGTGATATGGCAGTGGTCGCGGACAGAGTCACCGTTTAGCGGTTTTTCGCATTAATAGCAATTCGCGGCCTTGTTATGGGCCTGATAGTCCTTTCGTGTCATCCTTATGTTTTAGGGTTGGCTAGCACGCTCTTAATCTCGCGCTCCTCCTCCTGGAGTGATTTTAAGAAGTGCTCTGTTGCATTTGGGCCGCGATACTCGACAGGCGGCTTTGTCGTTCCATCGCACCGCACCACGATATAGCAGTAGCTGCAAGCCTCATGTTGTTGTGTTCGTTGGGTGTTACTTTTTGTAGGATCGCGTTCGGGGCCCTCGATCTTGGTGGTGAGAGCCTCAAAGTCTGCATAGATGACGAATGGGGTTGGTTGCTGCTTGTGGTGGTTCTGGAAGGTGAGCTTGTTCTTACCCTCCTCTGGCATCTCCACCCGGACAGCCGTCTGGCCGATGCCTTCGCACTTAAACTTGTGGGCCTCCAGCAGGTCTTCTCTCTTGTAGCCATGAAGACAGCGCTCACAGAAATGCTTGCGCTCACGGTGCTTGCTTTGGTTTTAGAGGAGACGGTTGAGATTATCAATACAGGTGTAGTGGAGTTTATCGCCGTTCCAATCAAAAGTAGATTAATCCTTTTTATCTGTTTCGGCTGCTGGCTGAGATATAGGATTGTGACACCTTTGTCCCAGTCAAAGACATTATAGGCTAGATTGTTCTGCCACTCAAATTTTGGTATCTGAGAGATGGGAATTGGGAAATCAATCCCACCAATGTTGAATTTATGAAGACCATTTTTATACCACCCTGGCCACTCCGGATGATGTGGTGGTTTGTTCAGAGCCGCTAGGGTTGAGTATAGAAAACAGCGGTCGTCCTTGTTTTTCACGTTAACCACTGCTTTCTTAGCACTTACTTCTGCTGGGAGTGGGATGTGGGACCTACCCCGCAGAGGTTGATATCTGACAATGTCCAACCAAAGGGTCTGTACCTGGTCTACAACCCAGCCAGACCCTCTCTGCGTCCACTTTTCGAGTGTTTCTTGGATCTGTGGGAAGGTTTTATCGAGACCCCCCCCCCCCCCCTTGATTTCGCTGGCCTGGAGAGGGGCCTCCTGTTTGTGGCGCAACACGGGGGTTGTGTACTCCTCACTACCGTCTGGGTTGTCCTTCCGAAGCTGAATCTTGAGAGCCAACAGGAACTTCACACCACCCAGCGCCTCGATCTCTTCCTCGAGCTTGCTACTAATTTGGGACACTACGGCCTCGAGGAAAGTCCTGGGGTCTGCACTATGAGGATTATTGGCAGGCACGTCCATCTGCCAGCCCCTCAAGAAGTCACCAATAACCCATGGGGTCTGCCTGAAGACTAGCTGTTGCTCAGCAGATCTAAACAAATCCAGGATCTCATCCTGATATTCCTTGACGGATCTCAGGACTTTCTCGCGGGAGATAGGGTCAAATTCCTCTTCGATGGCTTTTCTTTTGGCGGCCTTCTATTTGCGTGGTGGTGGGGTAGGTCGATATTTTTCAGGCTGTAAGGGTTTTAACAGGCGCCCTTTGACAGAGTCTGGGATAGGCTCATCCAAGATGTTTTGTTTGAGAGTCGAATAACCTTCAGATATTTCATCCATAATAGCTATATCTTCATATACCTATGTGTTGATATTTCTCTAATTGATATTTCTCTAATTTCTCTAACAGTTATACTTCATATACCTATGTGTTGATATTTCTCTAACTGATATTTCTCTAAAAGCAATTCATTAAATACTTACGTATTGGGTATTTCTCTTAAAGTTATACTTCATATACTTATGTGTTGATATTTCTCTAATTGATATTTCTCTAATAGTTATAATTCATAATACCTACGTATTGGTATTTCTCTAACAGTTATACATGTACTTCATATACTTATGTGTTGATATTTCTCTAATTGAAAATTATCCTGGAAAGTCGTCTCGCTTCTTTTTGGAAACTTTTAGCATAGTGTTTCTTATGGTAGTATTGGTTATAGGCGCTGGTAGCGCCGCATGGTTTGCACAGCTTACGTGGGGTCTTCACAGCCACCCGACAACCTCGACAGATCCAAAGACCCCCGCCTCTGGAGAAAACGGCGTTGTGAATACAACAGTAGGTTCCTCGACATCTCCTCCCACAAGCTTCCGTTGTTCCGATCCTGATCCATGCACACTCCCGCATTGTGTTTCTGGAATTGGCACTGCTGTGGGCAGCACAGTAGATTCCTCTACATCTCTTCCCACAAACTTCATTTGTTCTGACCTTGATCCAAGCACACTCCTGCATTGTGTTCTCTTTATAGTATGTATATAAATATTGTCTAAATCATCGACCAGTCAGCTGGCCCCCACAGCTCGTAGGAATTGAGTCTATTTACGCGAACCCCGCATAGTGTTCTCCACATTCTTTGCAGGTGCATATAAAGGTCGATGGCTCGTCTTGGCGGTAGGTGTGGTTTCGTCTGTGGCAACGGGGACAGGCGAAGAGGGTGGAAGTTTTTTTCTATGACTTTTTGGCTAAGACGGCGCGTTACCTCGTCGCGTTCGGTCTTCCCGGCCATGGGACACAGCTCAGTTGCCGTCATATTACCAAAAACATCCGGAAGCAAATCCCCTGAGGCAAGCCTATCTAGGGCCCATTCTCCACCCTCTACCTTGCCCAGTATTGTGCCTATGGGGTCTATGTTGGCCAGGACGATGCCACAGCGGGCGATGTAGATATTCACGAACATCGGAGAGTCCCACTGGCGATTGTAAGCGCTGGCTGATTCCGCACACCGGGTAATCGCCGCGTTGTAGCACCCGCGTTCAATTCGTTGGACGAAATCACGGCTGCGCTGCTCGTCGAAGCGTGGGTCTTGAGCAAGGGCTTTGTAGAAGAGATCCATGTAGCATTTGCGGGGGTCAATTGGCTCTTGCATTCTGTTTCTTTATATAATCCTTATATTTAAGTATTTCTAAATTATTCGCTAATTACACGCTAGAGGGCCCGCCTGGGGGGTGGGCGGGCCCCTCTATCTGGTGGGAGATAGTATGTGCCCGTCCTCTTTTTGGAAAAAAGTAGCACAAAATCCTGGTAGAGTGGGGGAAGAATGCGCTGGTGGAGGGTGCGATCCGCGGTATGTGGCGAAACAAGGCCTATGAGCCGATATTTGCCAAATAGGGCCTCTAGGGAGGAAGGCGACATGCATGCACATGTGTGCGCGATGTAAAAGTGTCCCAGAACCCCCACTCTGTATACTACTCCTTCAAACAGGTACCCACAATCTATGTTTTGAGCAAAAGTAAGTAAGATAGTGCAATCCCTTGTCATTCTCACTTTTCCCGTTGTAAAGTTGAGTTTACAAGGATAGGGACCTGATAGGGACCTTACAGATGGTCAAATCTGTTGACTAAACTGTTTGTTATATGCTGTAACCCATCGCATGCGGGAAACCCCTAAAGGGGTACCTTGGCAAACAGTGCAGGCCCAGACCAGACGCCGCAGAACGCGGCGTCTGATCAGGGCCTACACTATTTGGGAAAAGTTAAGCCTTTTTCCAAATTATTATTTAAGAAAACATGACCTGACACCCCTTGATTTTGAAATGGACTCCTGCTTCATATAAGGAAGACGACTCCATTTGGTACAAAAAGGGTTAAAGGTTGTTGCCAGTTTTTAACTTACTACCTGAAGCACACAACGTTGACTCAGTTGTAAACGTTGTTTCTACGTTGATTTGCTGGGGAAGACTGTACAGCGGTCATATTAAACATCTTTGAATTGACAGAAAAGTTCAATTTCTGGACATAAACTCTAAATAGAACACACTACTTCTAAATATAGCGCTCATTCAGAAATAAATTCGAAAAGTTGTTCAACCAGAAAAATACAATACGTCCTGCTCAAGCTTTTTATTTAAACAATTTCACGGCTTGAAGTCATATATACAGCTGGCTTAAACACATACAACACGGACAAATGTCATTGATTTATAATAGACAAGTTTCACCTGACGCTATATAAAGGCGGTATTGTGCTCGGTGGGAACGGATACACTGTCAGGGGATGGAACTTGTCAATATGTATTGTCTCTCTAAGCAGCAAGAGGCAAATTATTTCTTCTAAGAAATAATCGCTTTTCGGAGAGATTTAGATATGAGGAAGCCAAAAAGTAATTTTCTTGTAAAAAATTTTGGATTTTTTTTTTCATCCTTTGACCCATTTCAGACGGGAATTTTTGCAGGGGTGCGGATCGCAAAAAAACAAAACAACAAAAAAAATAAATAAATAAAACAAACAGACAAAAAAAAAATAAATAAAAAATAAAATAAAATAAAAGTGACATAACTGAATTAGTGGCTCACTGTACTCTCAACAGGGAACCATAGACACATAATTTTCCCTTAAGGGGAATGGGAACATCTGGCACATTTTCCGCCATTTTTCAAAGGGAGACAAATTTCTGGATTTCCTGTTCGCTTTTTATAGGCTCAGTCTTGCTGAAAAAGGATATACTCCTAAAGGAAAGAATTTGCTCCTCAGGAGCAAATTCTTTCCTTTAAGAGTTGACCCCTATTGACATGGGAGACACAAATACTTTGAAGGAGTTGCCTCCCCTGAAGGTGTACCCATTCCCCTTAATTTATATATAAATATCACCTGGGGCCAGTTGTTCAAAGCATCGTTAGCTTAACGGGCTCGTTAGTTGTCATATTGTTAACTCTTCTAGCAAGTACAATATTGACAATTTTGGTATTTTGCTGAAAAAAATGTGAGCAGTTTTACATTTGCAAAACCTGCTCACATTTTTTTCAGCAAAAACATTAGCATATTTGCCATATTTAATGATCAAAGTTTTACCGATATGTTAACTAACGACGTCGTTAGTTTTGAACAACTGGCCCCTGGGCCCAGATGTTCAAAGCCTTGTTAGCTTAACGAGCTCGTTAGTGGTCATATTGTTAACCGTTCTAGCAAGTTCAATATCTAAAATTTTGGTATTTTTACAGAGGAACTTTGAGCTGCTCACATTTTTTTTCAGCAAAAATATTAGTACTTTCACCATATTGAATGATCAAAGTTTTAACGATACGTTAGCTAACGATGTCGTTAGTTTTGAACAACTGGCCCAAGGTTAACCAGTCTGTGTGATGAACACCCATCTAAACACCTTTTTACACGGAGAAAAGTGGGGTTTACAAAGAGGATCTTACATGAGTGCTCATGTATTAATATTTTTAAACGCGTTGAGGAGGGGTAAAATGTGAGGCCTCGCCGGGCATTTTATCCTTTTTCCTCAACGAAAGTTTAATAAATTTATTAATATATGAACACAAATGTAAGATTCTATTTATATCATATGACATTTGAAACACATTTTGTTCACGATGTTTTAACAAAAATGTCAACATTCCGCCATAGTAAACGCGACGTCGTTAAGGACGTCGTACGTCTAACGTTACGTAGCGTATCTAAGTAATTTGCATATTTAATCCACTAGTGCATTTCCGAATTTATTACATGGCGTTATTACATACTCAGACGCGACGTCATACGATGAAACAATATAATTATTTTTGCTCAAAACATAGATTGTAGGTACTCGTTAGAACCGTCTCAACTCTTAAACGGCTTGGAGAAATAGAATGGGCTGTATGGTGCTTTCGCCCAGAGCTGAAACCGACATGGAATACGAGTACTGTCAACCGCTTGGAAGGACAAAGCCTGCACTGTTAAAGTGGTGCGAGTCGGCCCGTCCCATATAAGCCCTAGCGGTTTGTTTGTGCTTTAGAGCTTGAGATGTCATTTCATCCCAATGTTGGGTAAAAGACCCACAACATTTTAAGCAACGTTCGTCTCCAATATGACCTAAATAGCGTTGACGGGGACATAAAACCTCAACACAAACAAACAATTTCAGTACTAATGGAAATAATTTATTTCCAGGAGAGTTGGGCCGTTTTTATAAAGAAGACCATTACGAAACACGCCTATACAAATACATTGGAAACTTTACCGCCGAAAAACTGAACATTTTAAGATGAAAAATTGTGATATGTTTCTTATTTCTGCTCAAAATATAAATTGTGTGTACCAACGAGTACCCACAATCTATATTTTAGAGCAGAAATAAGAAAAATAAGGTTTACCCCTGTAAACCCCAGTTTTACTATATAAAAGTGGGGCTCAAGGGATCAAAATTATATAGGCGTGTTTTGAAACTACTCTTCATAGAATATGTGAGAAGGTAAAGTCTTTGGTGTGTTATTTAAAAACCAAACGCTCTGTGTAGACTGCTCGTAAATGAATACAGTATGAAAATGTTTACAATTTGAAATTTTAATAAAACATATACCCAGGACATGGTCATGATTTCAAAACATTCAATCGGATGTGACATAACAACTGCGTTAATCATAACCGTAGGTTATCGCATCCGACGAGTTATGCTTGCTTTTTTTTTCTTAAACCGGGATTGACATTTAATTGACCCCTTCATATGGAGTCAAGTGCGTAAAAAGGTCGGAAATTTAACAATCGGACATGATCGTGCATGAAAAGATGTTTTCAAAGCCCATGGTGCTGCTCTGTCTAGTGTTCGTTTTATCAGCGGGGTGTCTTGGACAATTCTCGGATGGTAAGTCCCTACAGAGCCGCGGGAGAGGTTGGGCGTGATTTCTAGTGAACTGATAGGGGCCTACAGTTGGGCAAGGCCTAAGGGTAGAGGTAAGTGTGTGCTCGATATTTCTTCTGTTTCTACACTTTCACCCGCCCATCGGGGCTTGAAGAAATATATGGGCTGCATGATGCTTCCACGCAGAGCTGAATCCGACCCGCACACGAGTACTGGTAAACCGCTTAGAGGATCTAAACCTGCCCAGGCAAAGCGGTGCGCGCAAGTCGGACCGTACATGCTTATAAACCCTATTGGTTTCATTGTGCGACAGGGCTTGAGATGTCATTTAATCTCAATGTCGGGTAAAAGTCCCACAAAATTGGAAGCAAGGTCTCCGAAATGACCTTTAAAGTGTTGACGGGGACGTTAAACCTCAAAGCAAACAAATCTACACTTTCACCCCTATCTCTCAATTTCTTCGCCTCTACTATCTCTTCTAACTCCCTTTCCTCCCTTTCTCTGGGAGACGACAAAAATGATCCATCGTTAACTAAAAAATCAAAAGAACCGCGCTTAGCGATACCATTCACCTTAATTGCATTATCTGCTGGTTCCTAGTCTGAAGGTTATCAGTGTTGGAAAAACAGGTAACCAGACCCCCCCCCCCCCCTCGACCTTGAAAGGTCAGGGGGTCTGGTTACCTGTTTTCCAATATTGACAATGTGCAAGCTGGGAGCCAGCAAATAATTCAAATATTGTGAATGTCTAGTCTTCAGATTATGTGCGCACAGCGAAGACTCAGATCTGCCTGCGTATTCCCGCAGTCTGATCAGACCCAGCAGGAACACGTCGCTAGGGCAACTTCAAATCAACGTCGGTGCAACGTAGATGTGACGTTGCATAAATGCCATGACGTTGCACCGACTTGGATGTGACTTCACAATTACGTCATGTGACAGCTGAACACTTTATGGGTGCCATTTGTTCGAAGCTTCTGAAGTGTTTTCTGAGCGGGTCCATACACACCGTTGAAATGGTTTTGCAAAAGGTGTTTCAGTGTTGATTGCTGCTACTGGCACATGTATTCAGTGTGTAGCCATGTCAGAAGACACATTTTCGCTTTCACAGGTCCCGATCGCTCAGTGGTAGAGCGCCCGCTTCGGGAATGGGAGGTCGCGGGTTCGATCCTCGGCCGCGCCAAACCAAAGGCGTGAAAAATGGTACTAGAGGCTCCCTTGGCTGACGCTCGCATTACCAGGGGTAGTCCTGAAGGCAGGTAAGTATTTGTTAGAGGATACTTTGTCGCAATAAAAGCTCTACAGAGCTTATGTTATTTGTTTCGAATATGCGACGTTAAATAAAGCTCCTTTATGTTTATGTTTATCTTGTTGAGATTCATCACTGTTATGCCGAGTCGGTCAGTTCACCAAATCGCTACTTAACACTCTGCATGCTGGGTATTTGTTTTTCGCAGCAGACGACATTTTGAAAAATTGTTAAACAGGATTTGACATTTCATGCAAATAGTCTCCTATGGAGACAATTTGCATGAGATGTCAAACCATGTTTTCTGAAAAAAAAGAAAACATATCAACAATTTGTCGTTTATCTATATATCTTCATATACTCTTTCGGCCCCCGCCCATCGGGACTTGAAGAATAGATGGGCTGCATTATGCTTCCACACAGAGCTGAAACCTGAGAGGATCTAAGCCTGCCCAGGCAAAGCGGTGCGAGAGTCGGACCGTCCATGCTTATAAACCCTATTGGTTTCATTGGGCGGCAGGGCTTGAGAGGTCATTTCATCTCAATGTCGGGTAAAAGTCCCACAAAACTGGAAGCAACGTCTCCAAAATGACCTTTACAGTGTTGACGCGGACGTTAAACCTCAAATCAAACAAACAAATCTTCATATACTGAGTCGGTCATACATGTACTTGGTGGGTGAGCAAAAAAAAACAAAAAAAAAACAAAAACCAAAAAAAACTGAGTTCTTAAAACCATTTACAATCTGCTTTCAGAAGTGTACTAAAACGTATACCTCTGGGTCCCAATCTGTACCTTGCGGGCTTTGAACTCTTCTGCAGTTTTGGAATTTACCACAGAGTTGCAGAAATAAGAAAAATAATGTATACCCATGTAAATCCCAGCTTTGCTATATAAAAAGGGGTTTCAGGGGATCAAAATTATATAGGCGTGTTTTCGTGATGGCCTTCACTTATTGATGGATTTTAGTTAAACTTTACACAAATTTTGCAAATGATAATATCTCAAGCAAGTTGGATTTTTGCCAGTTCAGTGTTTTCCACACATGAATTAGTCTTCTGCAAGGGGATTTTTATCACCTGCGATGTTTTGTTTATCATAGAGTCACATCACTTTGTTTGCAGAAAATGCCTGTTTTTGACCTTGTCATTAGTTTTGATAGAATCTTCTTGAAACTTACATGTAAGTAAGTCAGGGATAAGCTCGGATAAGTTCAAAAACTGGTGAGGTCGGCATATTTATCATAGAATTATGTCCCTTTAATTGCTGAAAATGCCAATTTTTAATGACAGATTCTATCTGTCATCTCTAGCTTTCCTGCGTGTTGTAAAGTAGTTCCGGCTTTCTTACGACTTTCTTCCGGCTTTGACCGCCAAAGAAATATGAGTCCGCACAAAAATGTAGTCCGGTTAGGCGCAGTTATCAAAATTGTACATCCTATAATCGCAATACAAACTTTTGAAGCAGACGACATGACGATTTTATCTTACCTTTCAGAGAATATATTCAGCACTTCATATGAATCAGCTGCATCATGCGAGACAGTATACCTAGATCAATGCGGCATCTGCTTAGACGTCTGCTCAGGTTTTACACTGTTTTCTAACAGTGCTGTCAATATTTTAATCCTTAAAGACCAGCCGGTCAGCTGCAGACCAGAAAATTAATGGGTTTTCCGACATTTGAGGTCAAGTCTAGGTCAGTTACAACTAGGTGTATATCAGACTTTGCGAGAAAGGCTGTCCCTTTCAACCCTGGAATATGGTACAGATACCTTTGCAAACAGTGTAGGTCCTGTGATATAATTCTAGGTGCCATATTTAGCAGAATGGACGAGCCCAACTTCGGTGATGGAAGAGTACATTCCAGAAATTCAAGGCAGTGAATAAATCAAAGCACTGACAACACTCATGCCGATTGTCTCTAAATGCAGGCTGGTCATGAACGAGGACTTGGACTGATCCGTTTAAACTTAACGGAAGTTTAGTAACTGATGCAAAAATGTAGAACAAGATCAGCACCGTGTTCTGTGGCATTTGATCTTAGTCTACATTGTTTGCCAGATCGAACATTTTTTCAAGTGCAGATTTTACAGATAACACTTACATGTAACCAAGACTGACAAACGACCAGGCTATGTTTGGGTTGATTGTTTGGCATTCGACCCGAAGTTACTAATAAAAAAGCGATTCAGAGCTAACGTCTACGTGACTATCACTGACTTCTCGGAATAACCTTTTTCTTGCAGAAAATAGCCGCAAAGAGATCAGGGTATTCCATAAGACTGAAGAGGGTCATCCTGGAATCATAGGGTGAGCTTGGCAAACAGTGTAGACCAAGTTCGGACGCTGCAGAACGCGCTTCTTATCAAAATCTTCACTATTTGTTTGGAATTTCAGAGTTAAATTAAACAGTTTATTCTCAGCCCAGGACTTTTACCCCAACCTACATCCCACCAACACTTTCGGTGCTTTGATTTTGAAACCAAACGATTACATGATTACAACACGCTTAGGCACCATGCCCTTAAGCTAAAAAGGTTAAACCAATCAACCGTGACGTATGGTTACCAGTCCGGCCACGATCCTGTGTTTTGTATTGTTTGATTTGAGGTTTAACGTCCCCGTCAACACTGTATAGGTCATTTTGGAGACGTTGCTTCCAATTTTGTGGGACTTTTACCCGACACTGAGATGAAATGACATCTCAAGCCCTGCCGCCGCCCAATCAAAACCAATAGGGTTTATATGCATGGACGGTCCGACTCGCACCTCTTTGCCTGGGCAGGCTTAGATCCTCTAAGCAGATTACCAGTACTCGTGTGTGGGTCGGTTTCAGCTCTTCGTGGAAGCATCATGCAGCCCATCTATTTCTTTAAGCCCCGATTGGCGGGGGCCAACGATCCTGTGTACCACCTTCACACCAGCACTGATAGAAACCACATGTTCAGGATCAAACTTTTGATGTGTGATGTAAGGTCGTGCCTAGAAAAGAAGAAAGTGTATTTTGTTCTCAAAAAGCATCAAGTGAGAACGTATTGCAACATTTTTCATTGAACCCTGGACAGTTAGAGTGAGTGAGTGAGTGAGTGAGTGAGTGAGTGAGTGTTTGAGTTTTACGTCCCACCAACAGCTAAGGTCATACGGAGACGATACTTCGGTTTAAAGACACATCCGAAAGTCTGGAGAAGTCCGGGATCGATCCTGCGATCCCTGGTTTACAAGGCGAGTAGCATAACCACTACACCACGGAGGCTTCTAATGGACAGTTAGAAGCTGGTCGGAAAGCGGATGGCGTTGACTCTGATTTTGGGTGCCACATGTGTGTGATCTATTTGTCTGTTGGAGCGACATCTTACTATCAACAGAAGACGCTAGTGGACGTCGGCGTAGCGGAAGACCGACGTCAGTACGTCAAGATCGATTCATCCGACAGACGCATATGCGAAGCAGATTTCCAGCGGCATCTGCTACACTGTACCTGTAGATAAACAAAGGGTTTCAACTACCGACTGATAAGCACTGACACTGTTCGTCGCCCTTATGCGATGCACTTTTGAGAGCTAGACGTCCCTGTCGTGACCAAAACTAAGACGTCGACACAGTACGGAACACTTACGCTGGTGCATGAAATACGTACATGTATATTGGCGTCTAAGCGACTCGCGTGATATGCGTTTCAGTGACACATCGCACTTCTTCAGCGTGAATCACGCCGATTGTCGTTTCGGGATGTTTCGACACATAGGTGTAAGGTATGCCGAGGCGACGCGTGCGTAATAGAGCATGACATATCGGATGGAATAAGCGAAATGGTATGTCGAGCTATTGTAGCTAGCGACATTAAGCATGTTAAGAACATTCAAGATCATGGCTGAGACGTTAACTGAACAGCGAGACGTTACATCAATCAAGTGCGTCGGCCTCACGTGGTTCCATTTATTTGTTTACGCTCAGAATCCGGGATATCTAATCCAACAGGATTACGCGCGTGTCTATAGTGGTGTTCTTACTCAAAAATGTCTCCAAGCCAATGGAATTCATCTACTGGACTGACCAGCCTTTCTCCTCCGATCTCTTTGTGAAAAATAGAGTATCTTTTGGGGGGGAGGTATCCACAACCGACCAGACAAAAATGTTACTAATTGCCAGTAGTATTGTTAAAACTTGAATTTTAATGTTTGGTTTTGAAAACGTAATGGCATTTCATGATACCACCGATGTATAGACAACTGCAAACATATCATACAATGGAATTTGCAGAACTACTTTTCTAAATTTTAAGATCTTTTTAGAAAGGTTGTCTGTAAGTTTTCACAGTGTTTTGATTTTCTCGTAGAATCTGTCATTTCAGTGCCTTTGGCGCTTTGATTGACATTGTCATCATCATAAGTTTCGGACCTTCCTAAAACTTACATATAAGTAAGTTAGAGCTAAAGGCTTGATTTGGTTTGATTTGAGGTTTAGCGTCCCCGTCAACACTGTAAAGGTCATTTTGGAGACGTTGCTTCCAATTTTGTGGGACTTTTACCCGACATTGAGATGAAATGACATCTCAAGCCCTGTCGCCCAATGAAACCAACAGGGTTTAAAGCTAAATGCTTGAATGTATTTGCAAACTAACACTGTTGGCAGATTACTAATAGAGTTAAGTTCCCCACTATACTGAAAATACCTATTTTGTACCTTGTCATCACCATAAGTCCTTTAGTTTTGATCGAATCTTCCTGAAACTAGCATTGGCCCCCGCCCATCAGGGCTTGAAGAAATATATGGGCTGCATGATGCTTCCACGCAGAGCTGAATCCGACCCGCACATGAGTACTGTTAAACCGCTCAGAGGATCTAAGCCTGCCCAGGCAAAGCGGTGCGTACGAGTCGGATCGTCCATGCTTATAAACCCTATTAGTTTCATTGGGCGACAGGGCTTGAGATGTCATTTTATCTCAATGTAAAATTCCCACAAAATTGGAAGCAACGTCTCCAAAATGACATTTACAGTGTTGACGGGGACGTTAAACCTCGAATCAAACGAACAAACAAAACTAGCATATAAGTAAGTTGGGAATGAAAGTTCGAATGAGTATGAAAACTTGTGATGTCTGCGTATCTCTCATAGAGTTACATCCCTTAAATGCTGAAAATGCCTGTTTTTGACCTTGTCATCCGCATAAATCCTTTGGTAAAGATTGGAACTTCCTGAAACTTTTAATGTTAGCTCAGGTGAGCGATATAGGACCATCATGATCCTCTTGTTTCTTTCAGCGTTATCTTCCGTTCAACTTCACCGCTTTAAAAAAATACGGAATGACACCGATTTCGTTTATGACTAGCGTCCAGAATTGTTGGGCCATGCAAACGCGGCGTCTGATCAGAGCCGTCAGTGTTTGCACAAAATATGGGCATTAGTGTTAAACTTTAATCCGACACTTGTTGTGCTTCAAGTGGACGTAAGTCAAAGCGAACTTAGTTGGTTCGAAAATGTCCCATGACCACGAACATTCGTTCGTGGTATAGAGAATATCAGGTCCGTGTCTTTTGATACCAAGAACATGTTCTCGAAGTCGAGCCTGATAAACTTGATATGAAAAGGTATTCTATTTATCAGTTTATCCCCCTGTACACTCTTTAACCCATTGCATGTGGGGAAACTCCTAAAGGGGTACCTTGGCAAACAGTGTAGACCCAGATCAGACGCCGCATTCTGCGGCGTCTGATTAGGGCCTGCGGTATTTGCTAAAATTTTACGGGTTGCAGTATTTACTAAAATCATCATCATCATCATCATCATCATCATCATCATCATCATCATCATCATCATCATCATCTTATTCTTTGGTATTTAGAGCATTCTCTGAAGAATCGCCATGTATCAAATTGTGCAATTGGTCTTTTGGGCTTGGAGAAATACATATAGAATAGGTTGTATGTTGCTTCCGCGCAGAGCTGAAATCGCCAGAACTTGAATATTGGTAAATCGCTTAGTTGCCGTCCTCGGTAGCACAGTCGGATGCGCGTCTGACTGGTGATCAGGAGGACGCGGGTTCGATACCTGCCGGGGTCGGCAACACTTTTTCGTGGAAATTGATCATGAAGTCTTTTCTACGGTCATTCTCTCCCTTCCGCTGAGTCAAGAAAGGCAGTCGTCAGTTTCTGGCGAAAGAATGTGCACTGTACTGGTTAACCGCTTACGTATAAGCCTGCCCAGGAAAAGTGTGGATAAGTTAACTGACCGGCTCAAAAATGACCTAAAATAGTGTTGACTGGACCGTTAAACTCCAATTCGAACAAACAAAACAAAGTCGCTTCTTAAACCTTGGTGCTTTCTTTGGGTGGTATATAGGGCTCGAGATGTCATTTCATCTCAGTGTTGCATAATCCAACAAAGTCGGAAGGAATGTCTCCAAAATGACCTAGTGTTTACGGGAACGTAAAACCACGTATATATACGAGGGTATTTTGATGCGCACCAGGTACAGGTTTCACGACACTTTCGTTTGACACAGCCAATGTTCAAGTGTAAAAAATTTCGAAATTTCATATGAAATAACCACTAATGGGAGATTATTTTTATCCTATAATATTTACATTTTCAGTGTAAAGTCTAACGTAAACTTATAGACAACAATATGTAGTTCATACACCCATGAACGCATCGAGTCATATGATTTTCAGTGAGGTCAAGTGACGTCAGTCTTATCCATACTGGCGTTGGTGACGTCAACGCTGTTCCGCTCTTTGTAGATAAACAGCGTGTAAATGTTTTTCAACTTTCAAAATTTGCCCTACAAGCATTTTGTCGCCCATTTTTGAGGGGCAAAGAGTGTAAATATAAAAAATAAACTTAATTTTTCTACTTTTCCTGAAAGTATGAACGACAGTGGGTCGCTAACAAAGTTTACATGAACCACTTCGAGGTTCATTTACTTTGCACGCGATCCACTGCGTTCATACTTTAATGAACAGCAGAAAAATAAAATTCATTTCTTAAAACAATTTTCGTTAGTATTTTCGCCTTTATTAAGAACTTCTTTCTACTTTGACGTTTGTTAAAGCGTCTTTAGAAAACTTTATGTTGACATATTCGGCGTCATACCGTTTCTTGGCGGTGCTGCGTGATACTAGGGCGGCAAGGCTAGGGCTGGCTAATCGGAGCTAAAATATAATCGATTATCAGTCTTACCTTTGTGATCGATAATCGATTAGTAATCACTGGAGATTTGGTCATAATTTCACCTCTCTGGCTTGCTGTCTGAGCATGACTCTATCCCTGTGCAGTTCCTAACCATATGTATTTGCACAGACAGGCCTGAGCAAACAGTGTAGACCCAGATGAGACGCCACAGAACGCGGCGTCTCATCAGGGTTTGCACTGTTTGCCACTCATCCAGCTACTTTAGGCACAACTTTGGGTAGTAAATCGTACTTTTCAGATAATCGATTACAAGCAAACCATTAACGGTAATCATTTTTTGTGGGATCTATCGATCGATTAATCGATTATTCTATTAATTGTGGCAGCCTTAGGCAAGGCCTTCACATATTAAATGTGAAAAAAATTAAATGATGTTATGCTACTAAATAACAATAACGACATATGATAAATAGAGAGTTTTTTTTTTACCCTCGGCTCGTTTAATAAATTCCTTATGACAGGACCACGAGTGCAAGATTCTGTTATCATATAATGATTTAAATCGAATTTCATTGCAAAAGAATTTCAATAGAAATCATGAGTCATAGGATCGTCATGGACGGTGTCATGACGTCGACGTTACGCGCCAGTAAACGATCGAGGCGATTGTAATGAATACAAACAACACATTTTAAAGAAAAAAAAAAGGCAATTCCCCATAATTAATCCTAAATATAGTCAAACTTCAGTGGCTCGAACACCTTTTGGACCATAAAAATTTGTTCGAGACAGTCGTAGTTCGATCCACCGAGGGTTGATCTAAGAGCCATGTCAGGAGGCAGAGTATGGACATCTTTTGATTTTTCTTCATGTGTGCAGTACTGAGAATCGTCTCGATGTATGTCTTGTGTACTCATTAGAATCGCCTCGATGCCTCATCGAGGCGATTCTAATGAGTACACACAACATACATTTTCAGGATCAAATACTAGTAAAACAATTATCCAAAATATATATTTCCACCCCGCCAGGGATTAACATTTGCATCAACCCTAATGTGCGCCCCCCCCCCCCCCCCCCCCCACGACAGGCTTGAGAAATAGATTGGGCTGCATGGTGCTTCCACGCAGTGCTGAAACTGACCACGCATGAGTACTGGTAAATCGCTTAGAAGGTCTAAGCCTGCCCAGGCAAAGCGGAGTGAGTCAGACCGTCCATGCTTTTAAACCCTATTGGTTTCATTGAGCGACAGTGCTTGAGATGTCATTTCATCTCAATGTCGGGTAAAAGTTCCACAAAATTGGGAGCAACGTCTCCAAAATGACCTACATGTATACAGTGTTGATGGGGACGTTAAACCTCAATTCAAACAACATCCCAAAATATATTTATATCTGCAGATATGGATTTGTTAGCCTAGGGACGCTAGAAAGATTTCGAAATAGTCGTGGTGAACGAGCCATCGGTGTTTGAGCCATCGATGTTACACTGTATCTGAATACGCTCAGTTATCGAGAGTATTTCTATGGACTTATAAACGGGCTCGAAACAACCATGGTAAACGGACCAGCGAAATAAAACAATACGGCAAAATTACCTAAAATCAAGACAAATTATGCATTTAAAAGCATATTTAGAAGGTTTTGGGTTTATTTTCTTTATGTTACTACATCCAGAGCGCTCTAGTTGAAGACCAACTTTGGGACTGCTCAAAAGTGGTCATTAAGACCACTTTTGAACAGTCCAAAAGGTGGTCTTAATATAGAAATTTTACTGTATTTGTCTTTTTTTTTCAGCGGACTCGAAATTGAAGACCACATTTGGGACTGTTTAAAAGTGGTCTGTAAGACCACTTTTGAACAGTCCCAAAGGTGGTCTTTCTATAGAAATTTTTACTGTATTTGTCTTTTTTTTCAGGGGACTCGAGATTGTTTGGAGGCAAAGAAGACGAAGGCATTGTTCAGGTATTTCACGAAAATGAATGGAAAACGGTGTGTGGATTGAATTTTCAAGACAGAGAAGCAAGAGTCATTTGCCACCACCTTGGTTTTAACAACGGAACCCGACTGCCAGCAGCTGCATATGGAGAGTTTCCTGATATTGTACCTTTTCCTGAAGTCATACACGGTTGCCAGACCGGACAAGAGGCGCGGCTGTTTGACTGTGTGTTTGAGGTCAATGCTCAGTGTAATCCGACGTCATTTACCTACGCTTCGGTCAAGTGTTTTGACGTCATTCAAGACCCAAAGGGTAATCAAACATTGCAATCGTTTTAGCGGGCCTTTGGGCTTATCCGATAGCCCCGGAATTAAGCTCTGTTTCTAAGAAATGAAAATAGATATTCTTACATGTTTTTCTGGGCTTCTCCAGACTTTAGGATGAGTCCCGTCTCCGTATGAGCTTAGCTGTTGGTGAGACGTAAAACTCAAACACTCACTCACACACCCACATGTTTTTCTCGGGGGAAAACGATATCGACACCGTTTCAAACAGTGACTGATACCATTTCTTTTATTTTTAACTGTTTAGGACTACTTTTTATGCCCCCGCCATTCGAAGAATGGTGGAAGGGCATATAGCGTTGCCCTTGTCCGTTCGTTCGTTCGTCCGTCCGTCCGTCCGAAACTTAAACGCAGTCAATAACTTTCTTGTTTCTGTATGGATTTTGAAATTACTTTGCAGAAATGTTAACCATCATGAGACAATGTGTCACGCGCAAAACCCAGGTGTGTACCTCCAAGGTCAAGGTTGTATTTAGAGGTCAAAGGTAAAAAAGGGGGTGGGTGTCCGAAACTTAAACACGGTCAATAACTTTCTTATTTCTGGACGGATTTTGAAATTACTTGGCAGAAATGTTAACTATCATGAGACGATGTGTTGTGCGCAAAACCCAGATCCGTATTTTCAAGGTTAATGTCGTACTTCGAGGTCAAAGGTAAAAAAAGTGTCCAAAACTTATACACGGTCAGTAACTTTCTAATTTCTGGATGGATTTTGAAATTACTTGGCAGAAATGTTAGCCATCACGAGACGATCTGCCTCACGCAAAACCCAGGTCCATACCTCCACGGTCAAGGTTGTAGTAATAGGTCAACGGTTAAAAAAAGGGTCCGAATCTTAAACACAGTCAATAACTTTCTTATTTCTGGATGTATTTTGAAATTACTTGGCAGAAATGTTAACCATCATGAGACGATGTGTCATACCCAAGACCAAAGTTGGTACCTTCAAGGTCAAGGTCATACTTAGAGGTCAGATGTGAAGAAAAATGTCTCTTTCTTTTGTCCGGCCATTCTGAATGGATTTGGAAATGTTGACCATCATGAGTCGATGTGTCATGCGCAAGACCCATGTTGGTACGTCCTATAGGCACTGTAGAAATCACTATTCAATGGCGTTTCAGACCCTTACTGCAAGAACTGACATTTATAAAGAATCATTCTTCCCCCGAACCATTAGAGATCGGAATGCCCTTCCCGATTCGATTGACAGCTGAAGGTGCTGATGACTGTGTAACTAGGTTTACCTCTGGTTAGAGCTAGGGACTAACTTCCCACATCACAGCTCCATGTGTATGAATGTCATTTGACGTGTCACCAGTAACAGTTCTGATTCTGATTCCGGTATTTGGGAAAACCGAAAACATACCGAAAAAAAAAAACAAAAAAACGAAAACAAATTCTCATAACCGAGAACAAAATATATCACCAGTTATACCATGATCATTGTTTATTTAGACATATCATGTTTAAATGATATGTAAACAGATAATATGGCCAAGTTTGGGAGAATAATTTGAAATAATAACGATTTAATTGCCTTTTTTTATACAATTTTCATTCATAGATGGACCGGGATCTACACTGCCCGTACTAACTGTTTGTAGAAGCCTCCGTGGTCGAGTGGTTACGCTACTTGCCTTGTAAACCAGGGTTCGCAGGTTCGTTCCCGGGCTTCTCCAGACTTTCGGATGAGTCTTTAAACCGAGGTCCCGTCTCCGTATGACCTTAGCTGTTGGTGGGACGTAAAACTGAAACACTCACTCACTAACTGTTTGCCTGATCAGAAAACAAACCAGTACTATAGTTTCTAAATATCAAACGTATTGGACATCGCATCGCGTGAACAAGCCCCCCTCCCCCACCCCCCAAACGGCACAGTTTCTATAGAGAAAACTGGGGTTTACAGGGGTATACATTTTTTTCTTATTTTCGGTCCAAGTAAGGGGTGTCCACTACACGGACTAGTTAACCCGATTTTTTATAAATTTTTGTTTGATTTGAGGTTTAGCGTCCCCGTCAACATTATTTAGGCCATTAGACATTGCTTCCAATTTTGTGGGACTTTTACCCGCCATTGAGATGAAATGACATCTCAAGTCCTGTCGCCCAATGAACCCAATAGTGTTAATATCCATAGACGGTCCGACTCGCACCACTTTGCCTGGGCAGGCTTAGATCTTAAAAAAATTTAAGTAGTTTACCAGCACTCATGTGCGGTCAGTATCAGCTCGAGCTGCGTGGAAGCATCATGCAGCCCAGTCTATTTCTCCAAGCCCGGCGGGCGGGAGCCAGTTTTCCAATGTCGTTATTTTTGTTATTATTATTATTATAATTATTATTATTTTTGGCTCACCGGAACGAAGTTCCGGGAAACTATTCTACTACCCCCGGCGTCGGTGTCGGCGTCCGTCCATGTTAAAGTTTTGCGTTAAAGTTTTTTAGTTGCAATGACCTTTACAATGTTGACGGGGACGTTAAACCTCAAATCAAACAAACAAATCATAACTTCTTTATGTGAACATGGATTAAGTTCATATTTGGTATTGTGATAGATACTAGGCTTGTCTCTGCAGTTTCAGCACCCATGACTTAGAATTTTAATGTTAAAGTTTTTGTGTTAAAGTTTTTAGGAGCTCATTACTTCTTTATCTTTGGATGGATTTAGTTTATACTCGGTATGGTTATAGATACTTGTCTCAAATTTTAGCAGCAGCATCAGCCATAATCTTTGGGTCAAGGTCACTGACTTAGAACTCTTATGTTAAAGTTTTTGTGTTAAAGTTTTTAGGAGCTCATTACTCATTTAACTTTTGATAGATTTAGTTCATAATTGGGCTGATGATAGGTACTAGTCAAAAGTTTTTATCAGCAGCATCATCATCCATGACTGTGACTTTTTGGTCAAGGTCACAGACTAAGGACTTTCATGTTTTTGCACTGAAGGTTTAAGATCATTACTTGGTTGCCTTCAGATGAATTTACTTAAGACTTGGAATGGTGATAGATACTGCTCTAAATTTCTCGAGTGAGTTCGACTTTCAAGGTCATGACCTCAAGGTCAAGGTCACTGTGGCTATCTTAAGAAAAAACTTTGTCATCGCTCTAACGCATACATTTATTGACATATATTTTAATATAACTTCACACAAAAATTAATGTCGCTTATGATATTATCTCCAGCAAGTTTGACTTTCAAGCTCATGACCTCAAGGTCAAGGTCACTATGACTATTTTTAAATGTTGGGTATGATAGTATCTTGAGCAGGTTTGTCTTTCAGGGCCCTGAGGTAGAGGTCATGGTCACTGGCTATTTTCAGAATAACTTTGTCATGGCTGTATGGGCTACATTTGTTGATGAATTTTGCCATAACTTTACACAAATGTTGCTTATGATAATATCTCGAGCGAGTTCGACTTTCAAGGTCATGACCTCAAGGTTAAGGACAGTGTGTGTTTTTTAGATAAACTTTGTCATCACTCTATAACTTCATACAAATGTTGGGTATGATAATATCTCAAGGGAGTTTGATTTTCAGGGTCCTCAGGTCAAGGTCACTGTGGCTATTTTTAGAAAAACTTTGTCTTTGCTCTAGTGGCTACATTTATTGATAGATTTTAATATAACTATATTGATATAGCACTGGATTCTTTCTTTGTGACTTTGTTTCTGTTATGGGCATGAAAATTTGCCTTTGGCCAACTGAGTAAAAACGCGACTTCCGGTGGGCCTGTCCGGCGACAGGTCTTATTATGTTAAAGTAATCATTCAAATATTTTTGGTCGCTAATATGTTTTTAATTAATTCAATAGTTCTTTTGATCGATATTTGAAGGTAAATTATAACTTTGCGCCAGGTCTGTTAGTCATGCACGTGCATGGCCATTCATGCGCATGCTTTTCAAAACAAAATTAACACTTGTTCGGGATTAGCCTTCACCCTTTAACTGCATATTAATTAATGCGGGTTGTTTTCATCTTTAAAAGTATCGTCAATAAAAGTAACAGTTTGTTAAGTGGTTCATAGTTTGTATTTACACATAATTATTATATTTAAGCACCCGAAAATGTCTCATCAGTACCAATCTCTTCGGTTCACCATGGCGTATCCATGTTCTGTGTGTTCTTTAGATTGTCAGGAAGACATACAGTGTTCAAATTGTCAAAAATGGGTTCACAGTAAATGTGTCAATTCCTAGCAGGGCTGATATCAAACCAGTGACCTTCTGATGACCAGTGAGACGCGCATCCGACGGATATACTCGACGTTTTTTTTTTCTTTTTATACAAAATGTCTAAAGCCGTATCCTGCTGAATATTTTAATTTAGTCACACCCATTTCTGACTATCAAAGTACAAGTTATAATGTATTCATATAAATCAAAACAACACAAGCATTAAGTACAAGCGGTGTAGATCCTGATGTTACTGGCTTGGCAGTTACCTAACCTGGGACCTCCTGATGACCAGCCAGATAAACCATTTTCGACATATTTTCTAGAGCAGAATCCTCCTTTAGTCATACGCGTTTCTGACTATCAAACAATCAAGTTACTAATTTAAATCACAACGGCAAGGCAAACAGTTACTACGGCCAGTGTAGATCCCGGTCCATCTATGAAAAAGGCAATAAAATCTTTATTATTTCAAATTATTCTCCCAAGCTTGACCATATTATCTGTTTACCTATCACTTTGGAAAGTGGGTATATGTCTAAATGTACTATTACCATAGTATGATTGTTTGTTTTCGGTTTCGTATTTTTCTGGTAAAAGTCCCTTCTGATTCTCGGCCCCCGCCCATAGGGGCTTGAAGAAATATATGGGCTGCATGATGCTTCCACGCAGAGCTGAATCCAGCCCTAGTACTGGTAACCCGCTTAGAGGATCTAAGCCTGTCCAGGAACTGCGGTGCGAGGCGGACTGTCCATGCTAATAAACCCTATTGGTTTCATTGGGCGACAGGGCTTGAGATGTCATTTCATCTCAATGTCGGGTAAAAGTCCCACAAAATTGGAAGCAACGTCTCCAAAATCACCTTTACAGTGTTGACGGGGACGTTAAACCTCAAATCAAACAAACCCTTCTGATTCTGAAGAAAATTGCAGTTGAAGATTTAGAAGTTTTAAATTGTTTAGAAAGAGTTGTCGCTCTTGATTCAACCCGCTGCAGTCAGAATTTTTGGTTGGGTATAATCTGCAGACCAAACCTTGCAGACCTTTGGACTGTGGACCGGTCTGCAGTGGACCAAAGGGTATAATCTGCAGACCAATTACCTTGCAGACCAATTTCCAATAATCAATATTTCATATATTATAGACTGCATATATACTGATTTGAAGGAGAAATTTAAACATTAACCTTTGTTTTTTATGTTTATTGCAAAAAAAGTTTTATGTTAAACATTAAATGGTATAGATCTATATTGATTTGAGCAGTGATAATTAAATAACATGGAAAATATTTTCTAAACAAATATCCTCATAACCACTGAAATGCTATTCAACTAATTCAAAAATTGAAGAAAATCCATGTAATTACAATAAAACATTCTTGCACTAAAATGGCTTCTACTAACATTTTTCAGATGAAAAGGTTTGGCATTTTTCTTATTTCTAGTCCAAATATAGATTGTGCTTGTTAGAACTGCCTCAACGAGTACCCACAATCCAAATATATATTTGAGTGCTCGTTAGAACTGCCTCAATGAGGTGGTTCTAATGAGTATCCACAATTTATGTTTTTGAGCAAAAATAAGGAAAACTAGAAATTGTGATTGTAAAACACTATGCCCCAAACCATATGCTTGTCCCTAAATGCCAAAATTTTCAAAGGGTCATAACTGAAAAAATATTTAAATTTTTAGCTCACCTGACCGAAGGTCATGGTGAGCTTTTGTGACAGTAAGATGTCCGGCGTCGTCGTGCGTCGTCCGTCGTCCGTCGTCCGTCGTGCGTAAACTTTTTCTTGTGAACACACTAGAGGCCACAGTTTTGGTCCAATTATCATCAAACTTGCTCAGAATGATAATCATGACAATATCTCGGTCAAGTTCGAATTTGGGTCATGTCGGGTAAAAAAGTAGGTCAGTAGGTCAAATCATAGAAAAACCTTGTGAACACTCGAGAGGCCACAATTTTGGTCCAATCATCATCAAACTTGCTCAGAATGATCATTGTGACAATATTTTAGTGAAGTTTGAATATGGATCATGTCGGCTTAAAAAGTAGGTCAGCGGGTCAAATCATAGAAAAACCTTGTGAACACCCTAGAGGCCACAATTTTGGTCCAATCATAATCAAACTTGCTCAGAATGATCATCATGACAATATCTTGGTCAAGTTCGAATATGGGTCATGTCCGGTCAAAAAGTAGGTCAGTAGGTCAAATCATAGAAAAACCTTGTGAACACTCTGAAGGCCACTGTTTTGGTCCAATTATCATGAAACTTGCTCAGAATGACCATTGTGACAATATTTCAGTCCAGTTCGAATATGGGTCATATCGGGTTAAAAAGTAGGTCAGCGGGTCAAATCATATAAAAACCTTGTGAACACCCTAGGGGCCACAATTTTGGTCCAATCTTAATCAAACTTGCTCAGAATGATCATCATGACAATATCTCGGTCAAGTTTGAATATGGGTCAAATGGTTCCGGTCCGTTGCACATCTAGGTCACAGGAGCCAAAAACAGATTTTTTTCACCAAAAACTTAAAAAATCTTCTTCTCTGAAACCACAAGGCCCAGGTCTTTGTTATTTGGTATGAAGCTTCATCTAGTGGACCCCTACCAAGATTGTTCAAATTATAGTGCTGGGGCCAAAAATGCCCCCGCACGGGGGCCCTTTGGTTTTACATAGGCTTATATAGGGAAAATCTTTAAAAATCTTCTTCTCTGAAACCACAAGGCCCAGGACTTTGATATTTGGTATGAAGCTTCATCTAGTGGACCCCTACCAAGATTGTTCAAATTTGAGTGCTGGGACGAAAAATGCCCCCGCCACGGGGCCCTTTGGTTTTACATTGGCTTATATAGGGAAAATCTTTAAAAATCTTCTTCTCTGAAACCACAAGGCCCAGGTCTTTGATATTTGGTATGAAGCTTCATCTAGTGGACCCCTACCAAGATTGTTCAAATTATAGTGCTGGGGCCAAAAATGCCCCCGCCCCAGGGCCCTTTGGTTTTACATAGGCTTATATAGGGAAAATCTTCAAAAATCTTCTACTCTGAAACCACAAGGCCCAGGACTTTGATATTTGGTATGAAGCTTCATCTAGTGGACCCCTACCAAGATTGTTCAAATTATAGTGCTGGGACAAAAAATGCCCCCGCCACGGGGCCCTTTGGTTTTACATTGGCTTATATAGGGAAAATCTTTAAAAATCTTCTTCTCTGAAACCACAAGGCCCAGGTCTTTGATATTTGGTATGAAGCTTCATCTAGTTGACCCCTACCAAGATTGTTCAAATTACAGTGCTGGGGCCAAAAATGCCCCCGCCCCGGGGCCCTTTGGTTTTACATAGGCTTATATAGGGAAAATCTTAAAAAATCTTCTTCTCTGAAACCACAAGGCCCAGGTCTTTGATATTTGGTATGAAGCTTCATCTAGTGGACCCCTACCAAGATTGTTCAAATTTTAGTGCTGGGACAAAAAATGCCCCCGCCACGGGGCCCTTTGGTTTTACATGGGCTTATATAGGGAAAATCTTTAAAAATTTTCTTTTCTGAAACCACAAGGCCCAGGACTTTGATATTTGGTATGAAGCTTCATCTAGTGGACCCCTACCAAGATTGTTCAAATTTTAGTGCTGGGACAAAAATGCCCCCGCCACGGGGCCCTTTGCTTTTACATTGGCTTATATAGGGAAAATTTTTAAAAATCTTCTTCTCTGAAACCACAAGGCCCAGGTCTTATATATTTGGTATGAAGCTTCAACTAGTGGACCCCTACCAAGATTGTTCAAATTATAGTGCTGGGGCCAAAAATGCCCCCGCCACGGGGCCCTTTGGTTTTACATAGGCTTATATAGGGAAAATCTTTAAAAATTTTCTTCTCTAAAACCACAAGGCCCAGGACTTTGATATTTGGTATGAAGCTTCATCTAGTGGACCCCTACCAAGATTGTTCCAATTTTAGTGCTGGGGCCAAAAATGCCCCTGCCCCGGGGCCCTTTGGTTTTACATAGGCTTATATAGGGAAAATCTTTAAAAATCTTCTTCTCTGAAACCACAAGGCCCAGGACTTTGATATTTGGTATGAAGCTTCGTCTAGTGGACCCCTACCAAGATTGTTCAAATTATAGTGCTGGGACAAAAAATCCCCCCCTGCCACGGGGCCCTTTGGTTTTACATAGGCTTATATAGGGAAAATCTTTAAAAATCTTCTTCTCTGAAACCACAAGGCCCAGAACTTTGATATTTGGTATGAAGCTTCATCTAGTGGACCCCTACCAAGATTGTTCAAACTATAGTGCTGGGGCAAAAAATGCCCCTGTCCCGGGGCCCTTTGATTTTACATAGGCTTATATAGGCAAAATCTTTAAAAATCTTCTTCTCTGAAACCGCTAGGCCCAGGTCTTTGATATTTGATGTGTAGCTTCATCTAGTGGACCTTTGACAAGATTGTTCAAATTTTAGCCTTTGTTGATGTTTGGTATGAAGCTTCACCTTTAAGACCTCCCTCAACATTATGTACATTAAAGCCCTGGGGCCAATAATGGCCCTCTCTGGGGCCCACTTGTTACACTATGGATCAGGTGAGCGATCCAGGGCCATCATGGCCCTCTTGTTTTAAATTAAACGGGTCATCTACTCGCCATTCCCTGTCAGTCCGTAAAGTATCAAGGCAACAGCTTAAACAGTTTTTTTTAAATATCTTGCTCACAAGAAAGCAACACCATTAAATGACCAGAAATTGCAAAGGGCCATAACTCCCAACAAAATTTCATTAAATTGGTTGAGACTTTAATCAGGTGATCTCCTCCTCAGTACCAGTCAGTATACCAAATATCAAGGTTCTAGCTCAGATACTTTTTCAATAATCTTGTTAACAAGATTTCAATGTTATTTCGTTAATAGGAAAATAGCTTGAAAATGGGAGATAATTTGGATAATAAAAAAATACGGGTCATTTATGTTTTCATGTGAATTCCATATGTGAAATTGCAAAGCACTAGCATACATGGTTCCACAGTCATGCTATACAAAAGAAAGCAGTAGGATTAAATGGCCAGAAATTGCAAAGGGCCATAAATCCAACAAAATTTTATCAAATTGGTTGAACATTTAATCAGATGACCTCCTCAGCAGTCCCAAACAGTATACCAAATATCAAGGCTCTAGCTCAAAAACTTTTTCAGATATCTTGCTAACGACATTTCAATGTTATTTTATTAACCCATTTTGTACCGGAAACGCCAAAACGGGTACCCTGGTAAACAGCGCAGGCCCAGATCAGATGCCGCAGAATGCGGCATTTGATCAGGGACTACAATGTTTGCAAAAAGTTCAGCCATTTTTTTTTCCAGAAGAAGTATACATGTCCACTATTTTTCCATGACATTGGGCTGTATGGTGCTTCGATGCAGAGCTGAAATTGACCACACATGAGTACTCGTAAACCGCTTAGAAGGACTAAGCCTGCCCAGGCAAAGTGGTGTGAGTCAGACTGTCCAATGCAAAAAGCTTTTGGTTTCATTGGGTGGCAGGGCTTGAGATTTCAGTTCATCTCAATGTCAGGTAATAGTCCCACAAAATTGCAAGCGACATCCCCAAAATGACCTAAATAGTGTTGACGGGGACATTAAACCTCAATTCAAACTAACAATCAAAACATATAATGATAATTTTACTGGTTGTCAAAGAAAAGAAAGGGTGAGTTATAGTGCATTCAAGTACACATCTCCAAAAAAATTGTTTTTATTTTTTATTTTTTCTGCTGAAATGCTGAAATCTTATATATTCCAAACTTGGGTAATGGATGCACATTAGAACCATCTCATTGTTGCAGTGTTTTAGTTTGGGCTCCTAATGGAGCAGTCTGATCAGGGTCCATATTGCATGCATGCAAAAATATGTTTGAAAAGTTTGCAAGAAGATATAGCTGCTGACATATGTATAACAAGGATTTCCTTAACTGTGAGTAAACAGTGTAGACCAGCAGCACCAGATCTAGTAAGTAAGTAAGTAAGTAAGTAAAGTCTTCATTTAACGAGGGTAACAACATTTAGAATAGACATTTACATGTGTTAGCTAATCTTCCATGAGGCCCTCAATCTGGGTCTACATGAGGCCCTCAATCTGGGTCTACACTGTTTGCAAAACCAAACACATGATTCCGGTCAAGATTCTATAGATAACCCTTTGACGTAACATTCTGATCTAGACTGCTGGCCAGTAGCTCACCAAAAAGGTAAAATGGTAAAAAGAAAAATTGCGAAAAAAAATTCTAATCCAGGCTGTTTCGTTTAATCCTTCAACTCCTGTACTGTGAGCAGACTGTGTAGACCCTGATCAGACTCTGCAGCACTCTGTTGTGTCTTATTAGGGGTCTATGCTGTTTGCAAACCCCAACACATGATTCCAGTCAAGATTCTTTAGATAACCCTCTTACGTAACATTCACAGCAATAAGAAAAACATAGCTATTTTCTATAAATAATTGTTACATGGATAGAAAAAGTCATGTGGATATCAACATCGAAAAGCTTCTGTGCTTAGAAACTGGGACGATTGAAAACAAACGATATATATACCTTTGTTGTCTCTGATATCTGTATCGATTCCACTTCTATTTTGATTTTGACCATGAGTCAACACTTTAACAAGTCCGTAACAAGAATAGTGTGTCTTTTACTATAAATAACCATTACCTGGATTTTCTACAAGTCAGTGATGGTCACTTCATAACTCTGGGCATTACTGCCACGTGATTTAAAAATTAATCAAGGAGGACTTGACAGACAGACACACACAAAAATAAACCATAATTATTTTTACCCTTGACATCAGTGTGACCTTGACTTTGGAGCCACAGCAACATCTGATCTTATGATGGTTATCATTTCTGCCTGTTTTTTTTGTGTTTTTTTTTCACCAAGGAATGATTTTAATCCACCAAGGAATGACAAAATTATGGACCAGACACAAAAATAGACCATATTTTTAATGTTTGACCTTGACCTTGAAGCACATCCTCCCATGATCTGCATAATATTTCTACCAAGCAATTTTAAAATTTAACAAGAGTTATCAAAGTTGTGGATCGGACACAATCCGTACATGCTTCCATTCATCCATATTGGCCCCCGTCCATTGAGGTTTGGAGAAACAGATTGCACACAGAGCTGAAACCAACTGCACATCAGTACTGGTAAGACGCTTAGAAAGTCTTAGAGCCTGCCCAAGCAAAGTGTTGCATGTCTGACCGTCCCTACTGATTTGTTTCAGGGCAGTAGGGCTTGAGACATCATTTCATCGCATGTTGGGTGAAAGTCCCGAAAAATGATGCTAAATGCTAAAATATTTTTATAATCTGACAGATAAAATAAAGTAAAAATTTAAAAAAACACAGGTTCTTTTTTTCAAATCAGTCTATGTAGTCTATAGTATATGAAATATTGATTATTCTAACTTGGTCTGCAAGGTAATTGGTCTGCAGATTATATCATTTGGTCCACTGCAGACCGGTCCAAAGGTCTGCAAGGTTTGGTCTGCAGATTATACCCAGCCAGAATTTTTGATGGGGATTAGGAAAAGGACTCCCAACTAGATCCTTTCGGTCAGGAAATGCATGTCTCCCAGGAATTATGGGCAAATCAGTTAAAATCCTGAGCATTATTATACAGCTGAAATGGATGCTTATTGACATCTCATGATCTGGATTGAACCTTCCCATTTCCAGGTCTAAGAAGTTGTTTTATCTATAAATTTAAAGACTTTTTAGTTTGTAGATTTAAAGACTAACACATGGAAAATCATGAAAATGATGAAACACGAAAAAATCACAGCCTCAGTCTTCATCTTATTAAAAGAAATGTGTTGTTAAAAAAATGCATGTATTTTATTGTCTGTAAATATCCTTTTTATTGATTCCTGGTGTATGAATGCCATTTGACGTGTCACCAGTAACAATTCGGATTCTGAATGAATGATTCTGAATGAAAATAAATAAGAAATAAAATAACAGTTCCTTCCCTTAGGCCACCAAATGTGGTGAAATTCCACAGCGTGACAAAGATTGAATATGAGATTCGTTTCGTATCAAAGGTAATTTCGTTTTTGGACATTTTATTGTTGTAGGCAGTCTGAAACTTCCACCAGTTTTAGTTGTCAGGAACACTGTCCATCAAAGCGAGTGGTCAGTATGTTGACAAAATGATAACAACGTTATACACTTTCATTCTTTACCCCATTTTATACGGCCCCCGCCCATCGGGGCTTGAAGAAATATATGGGCTGCATGATGCTTCCACGCAGAGCTGAATCCGACATACACACGAGTACTGGTAAACTGCTTAGAGGAGCTAAGCCTGCCCAGGCAAATCGGTGTGTGTCGGACCGCCCATGCTTATAAACCCTATTGGTTTCATTGGGCGACAGGGCTTGAGATGTCATTTCATCTCGATGTCGGGTAAAAGTCCCACAAAATTGGAAGCAACGTCTCAAAAATGACCTATACAGTGTTTTACGGGGGCGTTAAACCTTAAATCAAACAAACAAATACCCCATTTTACATATGAATCTTATTACAAGCCTGTTTTTCTGAGAAATCTTCAATTATGGTTGAACAAATTTAATTAAGTAAAGCTTATTATTATCCCCACACTTTTCGAAGAAAAAGTGGGGATATTGTTATGGTCTTCGTCGTCCGTACGTACGTCCGTCCGTCTGTCCGTCTTACCTGATAACTCCTCCTAGACGGTTATAGATAGAAACTTGAAACTTTGGGAATTGATTGATCTTTGGTCTGGGGAGTGCATGACACTTTCGGAATTTTGATCACACCCCTAGGGGTGGGGCCCACGGGGATCAAAAATCAAAATTTCCAGAACATGGTCGTGTAACATATCAAAGCGAACAGCATGATGAGTAGAAAACATTACAACCAAAATTTGACCCCTGGGGTCAATTAAGAGGTCACAAGAGGTCAAAAACTGATTTTGACCCCTTTACCCCCATACATTACTGTATCCGGACAACTCCTTCTAGACTGTTATAGGTAGACACTTGAAACTTTGGGCACTGATACATCTTTGGTCTTGGGAGTGCATGACACTTTCGGAATTTTGATCATACCCCTGGAAGTTGGGCCAGGGGTGGGGCACCTTGGGGGTAAAAAATCAAAGTTTTAAGAACATGGTCTTGTAGCATATTAAATCGAACGGCATGATGAGTATAATACATTACAATAAAAATTTTACCCCTCGGGCCAAACACCCCTAGGGGATGGCCCAGGGGTAGGGCCCGCGGGAAAGCGTGGGGATATGCGATGGCTTGCCATCGACTGCGCGATTCTAGTTTAATTTGCAGCTACACATGATTAACTACTCCGCAGATAACAACCAAATTACTATAAATAGCAAAGTGCGATTTTTTTCGTTTTACAGCATTTTCATGATTTTATTTCTTCACTTAGCTTCATCTGGTTCATGCAGAATCTGGAGTAACGTAGGAAGTGGCTGGTACATGTATATCAACCAGGTCATTCAAAATCTTGTTTAGCCTTTATCCGACTGCTTTCAAGTGATTCCCAGGGGCTTGGAGAATTAGATTAGGCTGCATGATACTTCCACGCAGAGCTGAATCTGACAGCACACGAGTACTGGTAAACCGGTTAGAAGGTCTAAGCATGTCCTGGAAATTGATGCAAATCAGCCCGTCCTTGTACATATGTATATAAACCCTATTGGTTTCATTGGGTGGCAGGGATTGAGATGTCATTTACGAAATTACTTGATTTATGACAATTTTATTAATTAACACCATTGAAAACATGATTATTGATTTTTGACCTCCGTGTTAATACGTGTGACCTCCGAACAATGCAGGATAGTCAATTAATAATATGATTTTCCATTGCAGAGACCCTTAAGATTGACAGTGGCAATTCTTTAGACTCTGGTTACTTCTCGAGTATCAGTCTGTATAGATATGGCACCTGGGGCCAGGTGTGTGGGGTGTTCTGGGGTGACAAGGATGCTGAAGTGGCCTGTAGGGAGCTAGGTTACAAAGGCGGAAGAGCCAGTTTTTTTAACAGAAGACAGAATGTCCCTTTTCTGGTTGGAGATATCCAATGTCATGGCAACGAAACAAGTTTGCAGGATTGTCTGGAGACTGAAGAATTTTGTAACACAGATAGAGTTGCTGGGGTATTCTGCTATAAAACAGAAGGTAATTCATGTTTGTTTGTTTGGAGCTGAATGACCCATTTAACACTATTAAGGTCAGTTTTCCCAACGCGCTTTTCCCGGGCAGGCTTATACAGTTCACATTATATATAGCATGAGTTCATTTCAAATTTAGGGATGTCAGGTTGTGTTTTCTTCAAAATTATTTGGAAGTTGGCTGAACTTTTTGCAAACAGTGTAGATCCTGATCAGATGCCTCGTTCTGCAGTGTCTGATCTGTGCTTGCACTGTTTGCCAAATACCTGTTTAGGGGTTTCTGATACAACAGTGCTAATCAAATGCTTGTGACGTTACTTTACATATAATACATGTGATGTTACTTCATAATACATGTGACGTTACTTCGTAATACAGTGATGTAACACCTGGGTTCTAAACATGCTCTTTGGTGACACGTTAATCATTATATGTCGCTGTGCGAAATAGTTCTGAGTCTTGACTGGACTTGATAGATTTTGTAAGGTAACCAGGCGCTAAAAGCACATAGGGGCTACCCCCATCTCGCTAAATGGGATTAGTTTATGAACTGCTCTTCCCAGGACCTCTAATGTGCTGGCACTTGTCAATTCGACAGGTGTCAGCTGACCAATGGGAATATACTGAACTCTTAATCGGAGGAAGGCACAAATCGCACCCAAGGAACAGCGTTTGTCCTGAGAAACACAGTTCTGTAGCGATTTTAGAATTTTGAGTGCAGGAATCAGACCAAAGACGGGCTCTAGTATGTGATGACATGTTGCCAATTTCGACTGCCAAATGTGTCAGAGCACAGCCCTGTTTTCGAATGTCTGGCCGAGGAAAAAAGCTAACATACATTATCAGTTCTGGCTTCCATTATTCTCTGCCTCCACCCCTGACATGGCAAAGAAAATGCCTTAAAAAAAAAAAATAGTTCTAAGATTCTTGCTCATGGAATTTATAAAAATTATAGAAGTATAAAAATTTTATTTCAACCAATCAAATCGCTCGAAATGTACATAATGATAGAGAATTGGAATTATTAGTCTATAAAATTGTTTGTTTGTTTGATCATCAACACTGTAAAGGTCATTTTGGAGACGTTGCTTCCAATTTTGTGGGACTTTTACCCGACATTGATAAAATATAATTGCATGGGGACTCAAGAGTGAGAAGGAATAAGCCCTGGTCACAAGGTTATAAAACTTTTTTCATGCTAAACTCAGCTGAGCATGAAATTTAAAATGCTTATAAATACAGTAAAACCTGTCTTAGTGGCCACCTCTATTAAGCAAGCAACCTGTCTTAAGCAAGCAGGCATTCAGTTCCCAAAAAAGGAAAATGTATTAAAATTCACCTGTGTTTAGCAAGCACTACTAACACTTTCAAATTTATGAGCAGGACAAATTACATGTTCAGGTGAGCTGAGCTCGAAAAACGTTTTATAACCTTGGGACCTGGTAAAGAACCATCAATGTTGGAGTCATTGAAGTTTCAGTGTAGTGATCATTTTGTACACAAAGGCTGATTGGAGTATGCTTTGCACATGTGTCCAGATATCCATTTTTGCTTGAAAATGGGTATGCAAGGATGTACAGTATACGGCTGTGCTCTTTGGCCCATGTGGCAAAAGTCAGCTCACTCGGGACAGTGCTGTCAGTTCTCAACCCAAGCCATACTGAAGTTTGCAGTATGCTACACTTTTTAGCCATTTATGTTGATTGATTGCAAGTTTTGCCATGGATTTAGAAACAGAATGGAAAACCTTATAGATCCTGATCAGCTGGCTTCTTGGAAGCCAGCTGATCAGGATCTATATTGTTTTCAAAAAAGGATATATGCAGGTTCAGTATGGTGAGTGTTTACTTTGGCAAACATTTTGAAGATCATGTTAAACAGTTGTTGCACGAATATTCAGCAAGTTGACTACGTGAGCAGGGCATTTTCTGCCTGTTCAGCAGGGCCAAAATGCAGCCCCATTCCCAATGCCAAATGCCCTCAATTGTGTTTCCCAATTTCACCATATTTTCCCCCCAAATATGAAGAGAGAAAGCCACAACAAAAGGAAACACAGAAAATGGTAAAGATCGAATAGTCAAGATGAAAATTCACCACAGTAGAGCTATTTCACTGCTTAACTACCAAATTCTTAAGACTATAATGAGCAAAACTTAATTTTCCTGATATTTCTCTGATGAAATCATTTTCCAAATTTTGGTGCTTTGTCGATAGTTTTTTTCCTAATTTTGCCCAGGGGCCTTTTCCCAATACATGTAATACTTGGATAAAGTCCTGGTGACTCTATAGCTAAGCTCATAAGAGTACTGGCAAAGTTTGCAAGATGCCCTTGGTCCGAGTCCTGGTTATATTGTTTTTCCGTGCCTGTGACACACGAAATTTCTTTTGTAGCCCCTCAGTTTTCATTGGCTGGTGGTACAGAGCGTTATGGGAAGGTCATTCTCAGTGTTGATGGGATTGATGGTGTATTATGTAAGACTGGGTTGACATATCTCACAGCCGAGGTCTTGTGTCGTGAAATGGGCTTCCATAGTGGATATGACATGCCGTAAGTTCATTTGAACCAAGACATAGCTTTACCCTTGTCCTGCTGAGCCTGGATATGCCTTATCTTTCAAACAATGAAGATCCAGATCAGATGGCTTCTTCAGCCATCTAGCCATCTGATCTAGATCTACATTGTTTGTCATTCAGATTGTGCAATTTTTAACAAATAATCTGATTGGTTGATGATCGGTAGTGGGTGTGGCAGATTAAAATATTCAGCAGGACAATTTGCAAGAAGACCTGTGCAAATCCAGCCCCAGTGGGTCATTTTGATGCTGGTATGACCGGTGGTCAGGATGTCAATACATCATGTATGGTCATTCTTTTTCTTATGCTGATTCCAATATTACTCAAACACGCCTATACAAATACATTGCCACCTTTATCGCTGGAAAAATGAAAATTTTAAGAAGAAAAATTGTGAGAAATAAGAAAAATAAGGTTTACCCCCGGAAACCCCAGTTTTACTATATAAAAGTGGGGTTTAAGGGGGTCAAAATTATATAGGCGTGTTTTCGTGACGGCTTCACTTTTTAGCTCGCTTTACAAAAGTAAGGGGGAGCTATTGCTATACCCCCAGTGGCTGGCGTCGGCGTTGTCGGCGTCCGCATTTACTTAAAGATTACCTGCAAGCTCTTATTTGTGATGCTTTACAAATTTATTATCAAGTGAAATTAACAACAGGTAAAAACAATATTTTACATATTCTTTTAACTCCATTTCCCAGGTTTTTGGGCTTAGATTGGACTTGGAGAAATAGATGGGCTGCATGGTGCTTCCATGCAAAGCTGAAACTGACCACACATGAGTACTGGTAAACCGCTTAAAAGAACTTAGCCTGCCCAGGCAAAGTGGTGTCAGACTGTCCGATGCATATAAGCCTTATGGTTTCATTGGGTGGCAGGGCTTGAGATGTCATTTCATCTCGTCGTCGGGTAAAAGTCCCACAAAATTGGAAGCAAGGTCTCCAAAATGGCCTGAATAGTGTTGACGAGGTCGTTAAACTTGAATTCAAACAAACAAACTCATGAATGGATGGGTTAAACTGATGGGTTGCAATACCGGTACTTCAGACAGTGACTACAATATGCTTACAAGATCATGGTCATTATGATAACTCCTCCTTGGACATAGTGCATTTTTCACATCTCCAAAATGGCTAATAATCTGATGAAAATCCGTGATATTTTTCTTAAAAATGCTAAAAACATAGGTTGTGGGTGCTCGTTAGAACCGCCTCGTTGAGGCGGTTCTAATGAGTACCCACAACCTATGTCTTGGAACAGAAATAAGAAAAATAATGTTTACCCCCGTAAACCCAAGTGGGGTTTAGGGGGGTCTTCATTTCACAGACTTGTTCACGTGATATCTTTTTGGGTCAGTTGTCTGGCAGTTGATCCAAAGTTTTTAAGCACAGAAGCTTTTTTGCCGTTGATGTCCACATGACTAACACTGATTTGTAGAAAATCCAGGTGAGTTATTTTTAGAAAATAGCCACACTATTTTAATCGCTGTGAGGTCAGTGTGTTGCACAAGAGGGTTATCTATAGAATCTTGACTGGAATCATGTGTTGTGTTTGGCAAACAATGTAGACCCAAACAGATACCACAAAACACTGCATCTGATTAGGGTCTACACTGTTTGCTTACATTATAGAAATTAAAGGGTTAAATGAACACTTCATAAGTCCCCGCTCAGGACAATTTTTCCAGCCTACACTCAGAGACAATCAACCCATATTCATTTAAGCCACACCCATTTCTGTCTATCAACCAATCAAATTACTTGATGTAATTTATTGCTACAAATTCATAAACTGAATGCCAAACAGTGTAGATCCTGATCAGGTGGCTTCTTCAGAAGCCACCTGATCTGGATCTATGCTGTTTGAAAATATAGGGGTTGTCGTGAACAGCAAGATAAGGGTTAAAGCATATTGGTAAAGTGGCTTACAATTATTCACTCGGACTTCAAGTTCAGGTAGGTTAAAGCACTATCATCTTTGCTTTTAAACATTAACTGACCGGTAATGTTCATGTCCGTATCTAGGCTGTGCTGTCAGTGCTTTGATATTATAAGAATCTTATATGGGTGTGAGGGGTGGATGGAAAAATCCATCCCGAGGGACACTGTCCGGCATCACGAGGCTTGCCAAGTGATGCCGGACATTGATCCCGAGGGACGGATTTTTCTATCCACCCCTCACACCCATATTGGATTCTTTTTATGCCCCCGGAATCTAAGAGATTCGGGGGCATATAGTTTTTGGTCTGTCCGTCTGTTTGTCTGTTTGTCCGTTTGTCCGTCTGCAAAAACTTTAACATTGGGCATAACTTTTGAATGGTAATAGATAGAGCTTTCATATTTCACATGTGTATACCTTATCACAAGACCTTTCCAGTGGTACCATAATTTTTGATTTCGTGACCTTGACCTTGACCTTTGACCTATTTTTTCAAAATTTTTAAAAACATTAACATTGGCGCTGTCCGGGGGCATCAGTGTTTCACAAACACATCTTGTTCTTGCATACCTTCCATTTCTATTGCGAATTTTTAAAGCTGCTGTCACTTCGGTTACCGACGTCAACCATTTGGTGATGACACAACAGGAATGTTTAGTGAGGTCACGCATGACGGCGCCGCGCATGAGGTTGTAATCAACCAGTGCATTTATCAAACACGCGATTATATTCGATTTGGGGTCGGAACACCAGGGTCAGAACATAAATTTCTATCCCAGGGTAAAACCACGGATTTCCTTGTCTGGTGTGCAAGAACATTATATCTCAGCTACTTCAGTGACTAGCCAGCCTCGGTAGCTCAGTCGGATGCGCATCTGACTGGTGATCAGGAGGACACAGGTTCGATACCTGCTAGGGTTAGCAACATTCTTTAGTGGAGCTTGATTATGAAATCTTTTCTATGGTCATCCTCGCCCTTTCCCTGATTCAAGAAAGGCAGTTGTCAGTTTCTTGGGAAAGAATGTTCACTTTACTGGTTAACCATTTACGTTTAAGCCTGCTTTGGAAAACTGTGGATATGTAAACTGACCAGTTCAAAAATCACCTTAATAATGTTGACTGGGCGGTTAAACTCCAAAACAAACACATTCCTTAAGTGACTACTGTATATCTACAAGACGTTGGCTGTACAGGAAATGAGAGATCATTCTCTTCTTTTATTTCATTACAGAAAAACGTTCTCAGTTCCTTCAGTGACTGATGTATTGCTACAAGACATTGACTGCACAGGCAATGAGAGATCATTCTTTGAGTGTAGCAACAACGGGTGGGGAAACGTGACTGGTACCTGTCAGGACCCTGATAATGGGTTTAGTATCTACTGCTACTCTAAAGGTACATGTACATCCTGGTTTCTCACAGGCCTCATATTTTCAGGCATTTGCAGGATTTCAGGCTTTTAGAGCTTGATATTGTTCTTGATTTCAGGCTTTTAGATTTTTGATTTTTTGTTCCTTTAGTCTGTTTAAAAAACTATTTAACCTGTATCCTGCTGAATAAATTTATTTACCCACACCCATTTCTGACTATAAGCCAACCAAATTACTTGGTATTTTCACAAACTGCATTACAAACAGTGTAGATCCTGATTCAGAAGCCATCTGATCTGGATATACACTGTTTGCAAAGGTAATAGTTGTGTCTTGTTCAGCAGGATAAGTCTTGAAGCTGCAAAAACAGGCCTTTCAGGCATGCAAAAACTTGGTCAGTATGAGGCCTGTTTCTCAAAATGGTGGCCTAGAGTAATACACCACAACCTCTTTATAACACTTTTAACATGATTAATGGGGTTTAAAGGTGCATTATTGAGCTACCTGGTCTCAAAACTTTTTTTTGTTTTTATCTTCAATGCATACTCCTTTGTCATGTGTACACTTTTGGAGCCAAATACAGCTTCAGAACTTTGTGAAAATGGTCGTTTTCATTGGTGTTTACCCTTCGCTCTGAACATGTGTTCGGAATTTCTGTTCTAAAAATAAAATCTGTCACTTTACACGTACATGGCGACAGTATCGTCTCTGAGTGTAGTTACTTATGGCATGGTTTTCAGCGTCATATTTTTTCCGATTCAGGCATGGCCTAAGCAAACAAGGCCAAAAATAAATGTCACATAACGTCATATATGGGGATTCTGTTTTTGTCATGAACTAAAATAGATCTATCTAGTGTTCGAAACCTAGTTAGGGAATCCCTCTCAAACTCATTTACCTGTCATCATAATTGTTCACATTTTTGCATAAAATGCATTCATTTGTATTGTTTTAAAGAAAAATACCAGCTATATGTATTTTATTTTTGGAAGTATTTTTCCGGATAGCTCAATAATGCACCTTTAAAGCAGAAACCATGTTAGTTAAACAACTGTGTTATATCCAAAATTTATGGTCATTTTTCTATATAATCTACACATTTTGGGATCCATCTTGAAACCGTGTTATATCCAAATTGTTTGTTTGTTTGATTTGAGGTTTAACTTCCCCGTCAATACTGTAAAGGTCATTTTGGAGAGGATGCTTTCAATTCTGTGGGACTTTTACCCAACATTGAGATGAAATGACATCTCAAACCCTTCCACCCAATGAAACCAAATGGGTTTATAAGCATGGACGGTCCAGCTCGCACTGCTGGGCAAGCTTAAATCCTCTAAGCGGTCTACCAGTACTCATGTATGTGCGGGTCGGTTTCAGCTATGCGTGGAATCATCATGCAGCCCATCTATTTCTTTAAGTCCCGATGGGCGGGGGCCATATATCCAAATCGTGTTATAATGAATCATGTTATAACAAGTTTGTGGTGTATATGGGCTACTTGGTGAATCCAGGGCTGAGTTCTGCCAGTATTTTGCCATTTTATCAAGTCTGGCAGAATCCTGCAGAGACAGTGTCATGGTATAAAAGAAAGAAGATTTTGTTCACTGTCTATTAACCCATTGCATGTGGGAAACCCCTAAAGGGGTACCTTGGCAAACAGTGCAGGCCCAGATCAGACGCCGAATAATGCGGCGTCTGATCAGGGCCTTCACTGTTTGCTAACCGAATAGTCCGTCAAAAATAGAATAAAATTTAAAAAAAAAATAGGCCTGACACATGCACCCCTTGTATGATAAATGTACTTTTCCAGCATATAGCAATGGAAGAGTCTACTAGTATACAATCACACTAAACAGCTATGTCGGCAAGACGCTTTGTTAATGTTAAAGCGTCTTATGATACTGATCACCCGCTTGAGTAACTTGATTTTTCATACGAGCCATCGGTGGTATTTTACATAGAAAATGCACTTTAGGGACCGGGCTTGGGGTTCGAACGTTCAAGTCGTCGTGGTTTGAGCCAAGGGTGACATGTTTAGTTAAAATGAATGGGGATTTTGCCGGGACTGTAAAGTCAGTGTGGTGCTCAAGCCTACCAAGTTCGAGCCATCGAAGATCATTGGAATGTTGATAGATAAAGGGTCAAATGTTTTTGCAGCATTAACCCAACCCCATGGACACTTTTCCAGGCAAGCTATGCTGTCTTATGACAGCTCTTGTTTTTTCTTATTTTTCCTTGAAACATAGATTGTACGTACTCGCTAAAACCACTTCAATGCTTTGGACCGATTCATATCAAATGTTGGGGGTCTCAGGTTTGCTTTGTTTGTGATATATATTTTACAAAAATGCATCCTACCTGGTACAAACCAGTGGCCAGTTGTTCAAAGCACTGTTAGCTTAATAAGCTCGTTTGTGGTCATATTGTTAACTGTTCTAGCAAGTTCAGTATCTAAAATTTTGGTACTTTTGCTGTAAAAATGTGAGCAGCTTTTGCATTTGCAAAAGCTGCTCACATTTTTTCAGCAAAAATATTAGCATACAGTCCAACCTGTGTTTAGCAAGCACCTATGGGATAGTCAAAATGTGCTTGCTTAAGACAGGTGCTTGCTTAATACAGGTGAACTTAAATGCATTTGCCTTTATTGGGAATCAAATGCATGCTTGCTTAGGACAGGTTGCTTGCTTAATAGAGGTGGCCACTATCACAGGTTTGACTGTATTTGCCATAATAAATGATCAAAGTTTTAACAATACGTTTACTAACGACATAGTTAGTTTTGAACAACTGGCCTCAGGTACAGGAGTTTTGGAAGACATGTTTTCTTGTGACAGGTGTCATATGGTTTATTATGCCCCCAACTTCTAAAGAGAAGTTGAGGTGAAGGGTGCATTGCTTCTTGGGCATTTGTATGTGTGTGCATCCATCAGTGTGAACCTGCGTGTGTGTGTCCGCTATGTTTTTTGGGACATAGTATAACATGCTAGAATTTTGAAATTTATATAATTTGAAAGCTGATGAATGGATTGGTATTGATGTGTAGATGACCTGATTAGCTTTTGAATATGTTCTGAAAAATAGTTCATGAGTATTTGCCATAATTGTCCCCACGCTTTTAAAAAAAGCGTTCGGGGATATTGTGAACGCCTCCGTCCGTCTGTCCGCACCAACGAAACGACATTTAGGGGGCAAAAAATTTGGACAGTTTGACACTTAAGTATATATTCGTGAGTCCAAATGGACTTTATTCCGTTATTTTGGTACTTAAGTGGCAAAAATTGTCTCTTAGGTGGCTTGCCACTTAAGAGAATTTGCCGCTTAAGTAGTCAATATGCCAATGCCTAGCCACTTAAGTATCCGTTCGTGAGAACGTCCGTCTGACCGTCCGCCCGTCTACCGTCTGTCCGCACCAACGAAACGACATTTAGGGGGCAAAAAATTTGGACAGTTTGACACTTAGGTATATATTCGTGAGTCCAAATGGGGTTTATTCCGTAATTTTGGTACTTTAGTGGCAAAAATTCTCTCTTAGGTGGCTTGCGGCTTAAGAGAATTTGCCGCTAAAGTAGTCAATATGCCGACGTCTAGCCACTTAAGTATCCATTCGTAGACACGTCCGTCCATCACGCTATCTCCTCCTTAACCACTGGTCGGAATGTAACCAAATTCGGTACACAGCTTCCTTACATGAAAAGAGCTTGCAACGTCACATTTATTTTTGGCCCCACCCCTTGGGGAGGGGTCAAAAGGTCAAATATCAATTAAATTCAATTTCAAAGTCAATTTTATAGATTTTGAAACCAAACTTTCAATAAGTAATGATTAATGATATATGTAACACGTATTGAACGGGAGTTTGGCCGGGACCCCTGGGTCATGCCCAAGGGGTTGGACTTGGAGGGGGGGGGAGGGTCAGGGGGTCAAAATTCAAATTTTACCAAATATAGTCATATGGAATATCAAATTGAAGGGGGTGATTAGTAGAATACAATACAAGTAAAATTTTGACCCTGGGGTCAGATTGGGGCCCTGGAGGAGGGGTCAAAGGGTCAAAATTTAAGTTTTTTGGAACATAGTCATGTGGCATATCAAATTGAAGGACATGATTAGTAGAATATAATACAGGTAATATTTGGACCTTGGGGTCAAATTAGGGCCCAGGGTGAGGGGTTTTCGATACTTGGTCCCTCTGTAGAAAGCGTGGGGATTTGCGATGGTGTGCCATCGACAGTATTCTAGTTAAATTTGTAAGTGAGTGAGTGTTTGAGTTTACGTCTCACCAACAGCTAAGGTCATACGGAGATGGGGCCTTGGTTTAAAGACTCATCCCATAGTCTGGAGAAGCCTTGGATTGATCCTGCGACCCCTGGCTTACAAGGCGAGTAGCATAACCGCTAAACCCCGGAGACTTCTATTATTAAATTTATGCATTGTGATGCATAGCATATATATACAAAATTCTGTTTACAAACTAGTTCTGTATAGGTCAAGTTGTTGGGGGAATAGTGTTCCATAAACGCCATCTCTAGTTTGTCTTTATTTCAGTTCGTTTGTTCTCTCGTATGGAAGAGACAGAAGATTTGCTTGTTGGCCGTGTTGAATTGTGGAAGGAGAAATGGCGGGCTGTGTGTGCTGAGATATTTACACAAGACATGGCAAATCTAGTATGTTCCGAGTTTGGATTTCCAGCTGCTGAAATTCTTGCTCCGGATGCTTTTGGTAGAAGGTGAGAAACATAATGCACAGTTCTATCCTTGTTTTCCCCAGAGGTGGAATGGCGAGCGTACCCTGGGGTTTAAAGAGCAAAAAATCTCTGCCTTCTTGAATTTTGAACAGGTATTTGAACTGACAAACAAGGTTAAGTTTGAACTTTTTACTCAGCAGTTTGCATTAACCCATTAGATGCCAATCATGACAATTGTTTTCTGCTTTGTTCTCTGCCGGTTACTTTAAAAGTCATTGTTGCAAACAGTGTGGATCCAGATCAGACTGCTTCTGTAGGAGCAGTCTGATCTGGACCCACACTGTTTGCGTGTGTGCAAAAATATTTCTAAAACATTTGCAAGAAGATTCAGCAGATAACATAAGCAGACGACATTTTCAGACGTAGCTATTCTCGGCAGCTTAAGGTTAACTATCAGCGGTGTCATTGTCTTTCGACTTTGTGCTAATCTATAAATACACATAGGGATAACATAATAACACTCTCTCATGCCTCTGAAAGTAGCCTTTTATGTTATTTTTTTATGTCTGGAACAAACATTGCTTGTGGGTACTCGTTAGAACCACCTCATTGAGGCATAATTTAATAAGGTTGATGATGTAGTGTAGCCAGTCTCTGTAGCCTGGTGGGTAAGAGTGCCGACTCGTAATCATTAGCCTGTGGGTAACTGAGCCTGCTCAGGTCACATTTGAGATGCCAAATTCTGCAACTTAAGGTCAGGCTTTTTTTTCCCTCCAGATACTCCTGTTTTCACTCACCTCTGATTGGTCCATAATAAGTGAAATAATCTTTAAAGGGTCGTAAAACCAACTACCCCACACCTACCAAAAAAAAAAACAGAAAACTTGTACACCCTACTGTTTTCTATATAAGGAGGGTTTTACAAGGGTTTTCATCACACAGACCATTTACCTGGATATTAGTCTTTCAGAAGCTGGTTTCCTGCTGATTTCTTTACGACAAGAAGATTTGACACATGTTACCTCATGACTATTGTCATCATTAATCTGTCCATATTTTCTCCTATGAACTGCCTTTTGCATTTGATTTAGCACCTAACAGCATACCAGAAATGGATCCAAGAGCAATATCACAGCTGTTCCTTGATCTCTATTGTAGAAATAAGGTCTTAAAAACAAATACGTGTCAACAATGTTTTGTGAAGGACAATAAATGTACATATTCACCCATTTAGTACCAGAAACCCCAAAAAGGGTACCCTGGCAAACAGTGCAGGTCCAGATCAGACGCCGCAGAATGCGGTGTCTGATCAGGGCCTCCACTGTTTGCTAAAAGTTCAGCCATTTTCCTAATCAATTTTGAAGAAAACACAACCTGACACAATCAAATTTTGAAATGAACTCCTGCTGTATATAAGGAGGAAGATTCCATTTGGTACAAAAAGGGTTAATGAACTTGAATACCGGTAAGAGAAAAAAGAAGAAATGTCACACCTATAGCTCTAGATAAAGTGTTTGTATTGATGTTTTACATCCCCGTCAATACTAGTTAGATCATTTTGGAGATGTGTGTTTTTTTCAGATTTTGTGTGATGTTTACCCAACATTGAGATGAAATTTAAAGCTCTCCCCCCCCCCCCCCCCTATAAAATTGTCTAAGGCTCACCGATTATATTTTATTATTAAAGGCACTAACCATGTATTTACTATATAAGGGAAGACCAAACTGGATCGATGTGAAGAATGTTCATTGTCTTGGCAGGTTTTATTGCATGCAGACTCATGTAACCCTTGAGATGCCAATCACAACATATGTTGTCTGCTTTGTTGTCTGCTGGTTACTTTAAAAGTCATTGGTGCAAGCAGGGTGGACCCAGATTTGATTGTTCCCAGGGACCAAATGTTCAAAACTAATGATGTTGTTAGTTAACATATCTTTATAAATTTGATCATTTAATATTAATTTTATACTAATTTATTTTAGTTTGATTGCGATTGAAGCTTCAAGCTTATTTAATCGCTCTCGAACACTCATTCCGGATGTTTTCACGCGCGCGAGAGAGACGCAGTGACTTTTACACCACTGCTATCCATTTACACCTGGGTGGAGTGAGGCAGTGTCATTACGTGTCTTGCCCAAGGACACACCTCGATACCGGGTGCCGGATTCGAACGCACAACCTCTCGATCATGAGTCGAACGCGTTAACCACTGCGCTATCGAGGCCGACGATATCCACTGCGCTATCGAGGCCGACAATATCTACTGCGCTATGGAGGCTGAGTCCTTAAATATAGCAGGAGTTCATTTCAAAATCTGGGTGTGTCAGGTTGTGTTTTCTTCAAAATTGATTAGGAAAATGGCTAATTATTTGGCATTTGTCATTTAATTTGGCAAATATACTGATATTTTTGCTGGAAAAATACCTCAATATTAGGTACTGTATACATACTTTCTAGAACAGTTTATGTTTTGATAACTAATAGCCTCGTTAAGCTAAAGAGGCTTTAAACAACCAGGCCTGGATCTGTATCTGCACTGTTTGCAAAAGGTAGCACATATTCTGGTTTAATATTACAAGGGTTATACGTGTTGAATCATGTAATAAGAAACATTGGTATATCACAAACTACTGCTTTATAAGTCAAACTTAACCCATAAAATGCCAATCATGACAATTGTCGTCTGCTTTATTGTCAGCCAGCTACTTTAAAAGTCATTCTTGCAAACAGTGTGGACCAAAATCAGACTGCTCCTGAAGGAGCAGTCTGATTTGGGTCCACCCTGTTTGCCTGTATGTAAAAAAATATTTTTTAAAAAGTTTGCAGAAAGATTCAGCAGATGACATTAAGCAGACGACATTTTCAGGTGTAGTTTTTCTCGGTATCTTAAGGCTTAATTTTGGGGCAGTGTTGTTTTAGTTTTGCTATATGTTCCTTAGATTTCAAATTCTTCTATTGCAAACCACTGTTTTCTGAAAACAGAAATTCCAGTTCCTTGGAGACTGACGGCCCCCGCCCATGCGGGCTTGAAGAATTAGATGGGCTGCATGATGCTTCCATGCAGAGCTCACACCGACCCGCACATGAGTACTGGTAAACCACTTAGAGGATCTAAGCCTGCCCAGTAAAGCAGTGCAAGTCGAACCATCCATGTTTATAAACTATACGTTTCATTGGACAGCAGGGCTTGAGATGTCATTTCATCTCAATGTCGGGTAAAAGTCCCACAAAATTGGAAGCAACATCTCCAAAACGACCTTTACAGTGTTGACGGGGACGTTAAGCCTCAAATCAATCAAATCCTTGGAGACTGGGATTAAGTTAACTCTATATGAAATGAACACTCATATAAGTCCCTCTGTTTCAGGCCCTCATCCACCAGTGTGAATAGTATTCTCTGTACTGGGTCTGAAACAAGCCTATCTGAGTGTAACATCACACTGGGGCCCTGTCAGAACTATGACGAACAAACTAACCTTCTTTGTCGCCACCAGAGTGTCACATCAGGTATAATTCAATGTAGTCATCAGGTAGCGCTCTGCACTGACCTGTCATATACTGTGATTATGGGTATCTACCATGTAATGTGAAGACCAGTTTTCCACATTTGGAATGTGATAAATCAAGGCAAATCCTGACCCTTTGGGTTTAAAATTGGTAGAATTTCTGACAAAAAACAAGTTTGGTTTCTTGCAAATTGGATAAAATTACATGCCTTGTCTATGAATCACTTACTTCTATGCAGGATAGAGAATTAAAAAGAGAAACGATCAGGAGCTGCATCATATGAGACATGTTAATGTTCAAAGAATATGACATGTGCAGACTATGGGTATAATATAAGAATCTTATATGGGTGTGAGGGGTGGATGGAAAAATCCGTCCCGAGGGTCACTGTCTGGCATCACGAGGCTTGCCGAGTGATGCCGGACAGTGATCCCGAGGGACGGATTTTTCTATCCACCCCTCACACCTATATAGGATTCTTTTTCTTGCATACCTTCCATTTCTATTGCGAATTTAAAATGCTGCTGTCACTTCAGGTACTGACGTCCGCCATTTTGAGATGACACAACAGGCATGTTTAGTGACGTCACGCATGAAGACGCCGCGCATGAGGTTGTAATCAACCAGTGCATTTATCAAACACGCGATTATATTCGATTTGGGGTCGGAACACCAGGGTCAGAACATAAATTTCTATCCCATGGTTTTCCTTGTCTGGTGTGCAAGAATATAAGAATCTTACATGGATGTGAGGGGTGGATGGCAAAATCAGTCCCAAGGGTCACTGTTTGGCATCACGAGTCTTGCCGAGTCATGCCGGACAGTGATCCCCAGAGATGGATTTTTTATGCCCCCCCATTGGAAGATGCCGGGGGCATATAGTTTTTCGGTTTTCAGTACATCCGTGGGTACGTGCGTATGTGCCTATGTGTGTACGTGCGTACTTGCGTCTGAATGTACGTCCTTCTGTAAGAAAGTGTGTACGTACGTAATCCTGTTAGACTCAGGTTAAGGTTTTTGTACCAGGTAAAGCCTGAACTTTTAAGAGATCATATTTTCCAAACCATATGATGGATTTGGTTCATATTTTGGATGATGATGATATATATATAGGCCCAAAGTTTTATTCAGCACTACCCCAACCCGTGCCTATGACCTCAAGGTCAACGTTATGAACTTAGAAATTTTTAATGTTGAATACTCAGGTTAAAGTATTTGTACCAGGTAGAGCCTTACTATTTAAGAACTCATATCTTCCAAAGTATAAGATGGGTTTGGTTCATATTTGGTATGATGATATATATAGGTAAAAAGTTTTATTCAGCAATAATCCAACTCATGCCTATGTCCTCAAGGTCAAGGTCATAGACTTAGACTCAGGTTATGCTATTTGTACCAGGCCCAATGGGGGCTTGAAGAAATATATGGGCTGCATGGTGCTTCCACGCAGAGCTGAAACCAACCCGCACACGAGTACTGGTAAATGGCTTAGAGGATCTAAGCCTGCCCAGGCAAAGTGGTGCAAGTCAGCCCGTCCATGCTTATAAACCCTATTGGTTTCATTGGGCGGCAGGGCTTGAAATGTCATTTCATCTCAATGTCGGATAAAAATCCCACAAAATTGGAAGCAACGTCTCCAAAATGACCTTTACAGTGTTGACGGGGACGTTAAACTTCAAATAAAAAAAAAACAAACCACTGGCAGGTAGAACCTTATTATTTAAGAGCTTATATCTTCCATGGCATATAATGGGTTTTGTTCATATTTGGTATGATGATAGATATAGGTGCAAAGTTTTATTCAGCAATATCCCCGCTCATGCCTATGACCTCAAGGTCAAGGTCACCAACCTAGAAATTTTTAATTTTTAAGACTCGGGTTAAGATATTTGTACCAGTTAGAACCTGAACTTTTACGATTGATTTGGTTCATAATTGTTTCGGTGATAGATGTACGTCCAAAGATTCATTCAGCAATACCCTTGCCCATGCCCATGACCTCAAGGTGAAGGTCACAGACTTTGAATTTTTAATGTTAAGTTTTCAAACAGCTAGTATTTTCTGAAACATATGATAGATTTGGCTTATATAAATTTGTTTTGATGATAGATACAGGTCCAAAGGTTTATTTGGCAATACCCTCACTCATGCCTAAGACTTCAAGGTCAAGGTCACACACAATTTTGAATGTTGATTTATTAAGAGTTCATATTTTCCAAACCATATGATGGATTGTGTTTATATTTGGTGCTATCATAGATAAAGGTCCAAAGTGATATTCAGCAGTACCCCCACCCATGAACATGACCTCAAGGTCAAGGTCACAGACATAGAAATTTTCAAATTTAAGTATGTTAATAGCTCATATTTTCCAAACTCTATAATGGATTTGCTTCATATTTGGTATGACGATAGTTACAGGTCCAAAGTTTTATTCAGCCATACCCCTACCCCTGACCTCAAGGTCAAGGTCACAGACTTAGAAATTTTTATGTTTTGTCTTTTTAGAGATCATATTTCCTAAACCATTTGATGGATTTGCTTCATATTTGGAATGATGATAGATACAGATCAAAAGTTTCATGCAGCCATAACCCGCCTCTGTCCCATGACCTCAAGGTCAAGGTTTCAGACTTAGAAATTTTTAATTTTAACATTTTTAAGAGCTCATATTTTCCAAACCATTTAATAGATTGGGTTCATATTTGGTATGATGATAGTTGTTTTTCAGAGGTTTAATTAGCAATACCCCAACCTATGCCAATAACCTCAAGGAAACTTTTTAATGCGAGTTATGCTATCCAATGCAGGTGTTATTGTAATACGAGTCTTTTGGGGTGAGGTGGCCCCTGGGCAGGGGCATCTGTGTCATATTGACACACTTCTAGTCTTTTCTTGCATACCTTCAATTTCTGAGCATGGGTTTTTAATACTACAGTCATTTCGGTTGCTGATGTCCACAATATTGTGATGACACTACAGTGATGATTAGTGATGTCACGTAACATGCTGGGACATCAATGTTAATGATGGCGCACATGAGGTCATATTCAACCAGTGCACTAATCAAACATGCGAGAATATCAAATTTTTGGTAAGAACAGAATTTCTATCCAAAGTTAAAACTATGGATTTCCTTATCTGGTGTGCGAGAATTTTGTTTATTCGTATTGAACTGAATAGAATCTTCCTTATTCGATATATGGTCTAACAACAATAGTTTGAATACTTTTGGGACCGGTCATGTGACATTTAAGGGGAATGGGAACGCCTTCAGGGGAGGTAACTCCTGCAAAAGTGTTTTTGTCTCCCATGTCAATAGGGGTCAACTCTTAAAGGAAAGAATTTGCTCCTCTGAGGAGCAAATTCTTTCCTTTAAGAGTAGACCCCTTTTTCAGTGGGACAGGTCTTATAGAAAAGCGAACAGGAAGTCCCAAAAGTTGTCTCTCTTTGAAATATGGCGGAAAAATCTGCCAGGTGTTCCAATTCTCCTTAAACTTCATAGGAAGGTTGTTTTGGTGAGTCATTGTATTAATTTAAGAAATGAAATTTATTTTTCTGCAGTTCATGGAAGTATGAACGCAGTGGGTCGCGTGCAAAGTAAATGAACCCCTAAGGGTAAACCTTATTTTTCTTATTTTTTAACAAAATTTTTTAGCAGAAATAAGAAAAATTTCACAATTTTTCAGCCTAAAATTTTCCTTTTTTTCGGCGGTAAAATGTACAATGTATTTGTATAGGCGTGTTTTCGATAAGATTTTCTAACCATTATTTGTCGAAAAGTTCTTGTTTGAGCGCTGAAGGAAGCGATTGCAAGTTTTCCTATTGTCAGGGGAACAGCGTCGTTGGTGCCATAACGTCGTTATCGTCCAATCATGTTGGAGAAAACCATTGTTTATTTTGACGTCACCGAGGCCGCAAGAGTCTTTGTATTCATTTAAGAAATGAAATTTATTTTTCTGCAGTTCATGGAAGTATGAACGCAGTGGGACGCGTGCAAAGTAAATGAACCCCTAAGGGGTTCATGTAAACTTTGCTAGCGACCCACTGTCGTTCATACTTTCATGAAAAGCAGAAAAATTAAGTTTATTTTTTATATTTACATTATTTGGCCCTCATCACTGGGCGAAAAAATGCTTGTAGGGCAAATTTTTAAAGCTGAAAAACATTAACACGCTGTTTTTCTACAAAGAGCTGAGCAGCGTTGACGTCATCAACGCCCGTAGAGAACAATGGTTTAGAATGACGTCACTTAAAGTCACTGAAAATCATTCAATTCAATGCGTTCATGGAAGTATGAACGCAATTGTTTTCTATAGGTTTACATTAGACATTACACTGGAAATGTAAATATTGTGGTATGAACAACAGTGCGTTCCAATAGTTTATTAAAGGGGTTTTCTGTAAATGTTCTGAGAAGGTAAATATTTGGCCTTATTCACACATGTAATATGTGTGATAGCACAACATCAGTTACAGTTGTGGTAACAGTGAAATGTTGGCTTGTGTACAAGTCAGGATGTCTTTTTCAGATGATAAGATAACTCTGTCCTCCAATTCATACTACGGCAGAGTTTACTTGGAGCGCTACGGTATAGAGGGTACTATCTGTCGAAGGGGCTGGGATGATGTAGATGCTTCTGTAGTCTGTAAGATGTTTGATTATGCTTACGGTTTGGCACTGGGAACCAGTACATTGTTTGCCAGATACAAGCCTGTTTGGAGAGCCGACATTGGTTGTCATGGCAATGAGACAGATTTGAATCAGTGTAGTTTCACAGTTGTAACTGGGACAGATTGGACTTGTTCAGCAGATTTGGTGGCTGCAGGAGTTTTATGTTACAACAGTCAGCCTCGCGGTAAGATGTTTTTAGCTCACCAGAGAGGAAGTCTCCGGGGGAGCTTATAGTGTAGGCAGTGGTCCGTTGTCCGTCGTCTGCATCGTCAACATTTTCAAACGACATCTCCTCTGAAACTGCTTGGCCAACTGAAACCAAATTACATGTGGAGCCTCTGTAGGAAGGGGGAACGAAAGTTTGTTCACTTGACCATTATGACCTCTTCTTCTCAGGAACCGAATGGCCGATGACCTTGAAACTGGGTATGCAGCATCAGGGACTCGGGGCCCTACCAAGTTTGTTCAAATGATGACCTGTTTTACGTCAAGGTCAAATTTGGTCACTTAGACATTTGTATGGAAAAGCAAAACAGTGGATTTTTCTGATTGCCTGGTAGCTTGTGGCATCAAAAATGATATTTGCAAACAGCTGAATGAAAATTTATCAATTCCTAAGGTCAAGGTCATGTACTGATCTTTGTCCAGAATGGCTTAGATTCAGTACATGTATTTTTATCTTCTTCTCTACTTAAACTGCTGGGTTGATTAAGGGCAAATTATATTTTGAGCCTCTATGGGAAGGGGGAACGAAAGTTTGTGAGGACTGTGTCACATGACCACTATGGCCACCATGCCCATATATGGTAAAAACCTTTAAAAATCTTCTCAGGAACCAAACGGCCATTGACCTTGAAATTTGGTATGCAGCATTGGGGACTCGGGCCCTACCAAGTTTATTCAACTGATGACCTTGGGTTAACCTTGACCTGTTTTATGTCACGGTCAAATTTGGTCACTTAGACATTTGTATTGAAAAAAGGCAAAAAAGTGGATTTTTTCTGATTGCCTGGTAGCTTGTGGCATCAGAAATGATATTTGCAATCACACCGCGTCCAATCGTAACGCCGAATGAGTGGTCGCAACACCGCATAAGTGGTCGTTTCACGCCGAATTGTGGTCCTTTTTGATAGATTCGCCGCCATTTCTCGCTCGAGGAGACACGGTGAGTAGAAACAAAAGTTTATTTGAAATATACAAACATGTTAATCAACTATGAAAAGTAGCCTATCCGGATCTACATACATTCTTCTAACTGCCAAATCTTCAGTTGATGCATAAACTTTCCTGAATTTGTCAAACACTTCGCGAGATTATTGTTGTATAGGTTCGGCCATACCACAAATAAGCAGTTGTACCAGAAAGCTTCGTACTTTTCAAATTTACTCCAAATCTATGAACAACTGGTGAATACAAATGCCTCTGAAAATGACATTGTATCATAATATTGCTATTCAGTAAAAAAATATTGCCGAAGAAACAAACACAGAGACACACTCGACGAAATTGTAGGTAACGCCGGATAAGATGGTATCTGATCAGCAAATTGTCAGTATTTTTTCTGCCTGACAAACAATATAATGTGCTATGATAGCTAGTTAGGTAAATGACATTTAATATTTTATATTAATGACAACTGTACTCTCCCATTAATACTAACCCAGAGACTACTCATGGTTCTAAAACTTTGATTTTTGTTTTATTTGATTTGGAGTTTAACGTCCCTGTCAACACTTTAAAGGTCATTTTGGAGACGTTGCTTCCAGTTTTGTGGGACTTTTATCCGACATTGAGATGAAATGACATCTCAATCCCTGCCGCCCAATGAAACCAGTAGGGTTTATAAGCATGGACGGGCCGACTCGCAGCATTTTTCCTGGGCAGTCTTAGACCTTCTAAGTGGATTACCAGTACTAATGTGCGGTCGGTATCAAATCTGCGTGGAAGCATCGTGCAGCCCAATCAATTTCTCCAAGCCCCGATGGGCGGGGGCGGAAAACTGGATTGATATTGACAAAATGACAAAGAGATGATTTATTTCTTTACTTATATATTAACATATGGAAATTGAAAACTGAAACGATTGGGAACTGATACAATCAGATCAATCCTAAATTCCACCCACATTACCACAAGTGAACGAAAAGGTAACAGCTTCATAGCAATAAAAACTGTAGACAAAAGTTCCAGCAAAAGCAACGGTTTTTAACGGTCAGTATATTTACTGTTGGGTTTAAATATACATTACGAAAACATGCCTATTCCACCACAGTCTGAAAATGAATAATTTCAGCTATAAATAACTGAGACAGTTTTATTATTTCTGCACAAAACATAGATTGTGGGCAGTCATTAGATCCGAATCGCTGAGGCGATTGTAACGAGTACCCACAACTTACGTTCTGAGCATAAATAAAACAAAACTGCATACCCCACTTTTACAATATAAAAGCCGGGTTCTAGGGCGTCGAAGTCTTATAGGCTGTTCCAAGTCGGTGCTTTTGCTGTGGTTCCTTCCTGTTTTGTGTTTGTGGCTCTAATTCTTTCCCTAATAATACACGTTGTTTTATAAATGATTCCTATTCTTCCCGCTTTTTAGCTCACCAGAGCCGAAGGCTCCGGGGGAGCTTATAGGATAGGCAGTTGTCCGGCGTCGTCGTCGTTGTCGTCGTCGTCGTCTGACGTCAACACTTTCAAACATCTTCTTCTCTGAAGCCACTGGACCGATTCAGCCCAAATTTTATCTGTAGCATCCTTGGGCTGGGGGATTGAAAGTTTGTGTTTTTTATGAAAATTGGCCCATTAGTTTGGTTGCTATAGCAACTTAGAGCTCCCATAGACTTATAATGGGGAAAATTGAAAAATGGCATTTACTGCCAAGCCACTGCAGATATTTTGACAAAACTTTCATAGAAATATTCCTTAGGCAATCTACTATCTGCCATATGATTTTAGGCCTACTGCTCATTTGTATTGGTTGCCATGGAAACCAAAATGAAAAAATAGAAAAAAAAAATACTTAAAAAATCATCTCCTCAGAAACCGTATGCTCTATGAGGCTGAAAGTTTATGGAAATATTTACCATATTTGCCTTTACAGGTTTTGTGTTTTTTATGAAATTCGGCTCTTTAGTTTGGTTGCTATGGCAACTTAGATTTTCCATAGACTTATAATGGGGAAAATTGAAAAATGACATTAACTACAAAGCCTTTGCAGATATTTTGACAAAACTTTCATAGAAATGTTCCTTTAGTAAACTTCTCTCAGCCACATGCTTTTATGTCAACCTGGGGGTCCAGTAGGTTGTGCCGGGGCGATTGCCCCGCCCCCAGTACTTCATAAAATGACTTATATCTCAGAAACCTTACAGATCCCCACCCCTAAACCATATATATTCTTGTTCCTATTGATAAGACGCATACAGTGACACCAACCTGGAGGTCCTCCGGGATGTGCCGAGGCCATGCCCCACCCCCTCCACTTCATAAAAGGCCCAATATCTCGGAAACCATTCAGATCCCCACCCCTGAACCCTATATACTCTTGTTCCTTATGATAAGACGCATTCAGTGACATCAAACTGTGGGTCCCCCGGGATGCGCCGGGGCCATGTCCCGCCCCTCCATTTCATAAAAGGCCCAATATCTCGGAATCCTTACAGATCCCCACCCCTAAACCATATATATTCTTGCTCCTTATGATAAGACGCATTCATTGACCCCAAATTGGGGGTCTTCCGGGGTGCGCCGGAGCCATGCCCCACCCCTTCACTTCACAAAAGGCCATATATCTCAGAAACTGTTCAGATCCCCACCCCTAAACCATATATGTTCTTGTTCATTATGATGAGACACATTCAGTGACACCAACCTGGGGGTCCCCAGGGATGTGCTGGGGCCATGCCCCACCCCCTCCATTTCATAATATCACAATATCTCGGAAACCTTACAGATCCCCACCCCTAAACCATATATATTCTTGTACCTTATAATAAGACACTTTCATTGACACCAACCTGGGGGCCTCCCTGGGCCTTGCCCCACCCCTGCACTTCACAAAAGGCCTTATATCTCAGAAACTGTTCAGAGCCCCACCCCTAAACCATATATATTCATCTTCCTTATGATAAGGCACATTCATTGACACCAGCTTGTGAGTCCCCGGGGCATGCCCGGGCCTTGCTCCACCGCTTGACTTCATTAAAAGCCACATATCTCAGAAATAGTTCAGATCCCCACCCCTAAACCATATATATTCTTGTTCCTTATGATAAGACTCATTCAGTCACACCAACTTGGGGGTCTCTTTGTGCTGAGGCAATGTGCCCCGCCCTTCAACTTCATAAAAGGCCATATATTTCAGAAACCATTCAAACCCCCACCCCATATTCATATATGTTCTTGTTCCTTATTATTAGCACACCTACTGTAGGGGTGTCCCCAGGGGCCAGTCCTCTCCTTTCCACTTCATGAAAGGATATCTTGGAAACCGTTCAGATTCCCACCCCTAAACCATATATATACTTGGTCCTTATGATGAGACACATTTAGGGACAACAATCTTGCGCTTTCCTGGGAACGACAGGGCATGCTCCAACCCCTCCACTTATATCTCCAGCCATGCAGATCCCCATATATATTCTTGTTCTTTGTGATAAGACACATTTAGTGATACCAACCAGGGCTCCATTGGGTCCATGCCCCACCCCCTCTACTTCATTAAAGGCCTAATGTTTCATATACTGAGTCCACATTGATGCTCATTTGGATATGGGGGTTCATTTGGCAGATTAAAATGATATCATGTTAAAATACATGGCTGCAATTTGGCAGTGCCCACCTGAGCTCTGGTGAGCATAGTGGCCCATGGGCCTCTTGTTTGATTGTTCATTTTAGTTGCATTTGTCCGTCCAAGTCCATGTTTGTCTTGTTGGTGATTCTGATTCTTTCTCCATTATGTTTGTTATTCATTTTTGGTTACGTTTAGGTATTCTGGGTCACCACCTATTTGGGAAAGAGCTGCTGACTCCGTTTGGCGGTGGTCTGTTTTATTTATTGTTGTCACTCAATGTTTCGACTGCTTTCCCTGGTGATGTTGTGGGGGAGGATTTGGGATTTGATTGTATCAGTTCCTGATCATTACTATTTTTAATTTGTATAGTTGATAATTAACAGGATCCCAACCCTCACGCTCACTAACATTAGAAAGTCTAAGCCTGCCCAGGGAAACTGCTGCGAGTTGGCCCGTCCATGCTTATAAATTTTATTGGTTTCATTGGGTGGCAGGGATTGAGATGTCATTTCATCTCAATTTCGGGTAATAGTCCCATAAAATTGGAAGCAACGTCTCCAAAATGACCTAAATAGTGTTGACGGGGACGACTTTCAACTGGGACAATGCGAAATGAACACTCCATGTTTTTCAGTTCTGTTGTGTATTCCTTGCTCTCAAAGGATAACCTTTTTATAGAACATATTTAACTTCACTACAGCTGATGCGTCGGACTGTGTGGCGGCGGTAAAACGTCTCTCTGCCCTACATCATAGTGTAGATCATATTTTCTAGTCCTTTGGGATCATTGATTCCATTGTGGAATTTTGAAAATGTCTGAGGGTCACTAATGAGGTCTAATTGGCCGAAACTAGCTAGTCTGGCCCAGAAAGCATGAACACTCCATGTTTTTTTCAGTTCTGTCGTGTATTCCTTGCTTCCAAAGGATAACCATTGATAAATGAAACGTTAATTAACGGATAAGAGCGCTGACTCTTAGTCATTAGGCTCTCACCGCCGTGGGTTCGACCCTGGCTCAGGTCACGTGTGAGACGCCAAGATCTGCAATGGAAGGTCAGGTGTTTTTTTCTCCGGGTACTCCGGTTTTCGCCCACTTATGATTAACGATCTGCTCGATATGAGTGAAACAACCAAACCACTAAAACACGAGTGTTGCCGTTTCACCTCATCTAAATGACTTCATCTCGGGCCAAAACGAATTTTCTTGTGTTAATACGGACGGACTACGATCAATATAGGGTAGTAGACTGATATTAACTGGCATTTGACTAAGTATGCACAGTTTCTCAGCCAGACAACTGGCAATTAACCGATCAATCAGATACCATCTTATCCGGCTTTACCTACTATTTCGTCGAGTGTGTCTCTGTGTTTGTTTCTTCGGCAATATTTTTTTACTGAATAGCAATATTATGATACAGTGTCATTTTCAGAGGCATTTGTATTCACCAGTTGTTCATAGATTTGGAGTAAATTTGAAAAGTACGAAGCTTTCTGGTACGACTGCTTATTTGTGGTATGGCCGAACCTATACAACAATAATCTCGCGAAGTGTTTGACAAATTCAGGAAAGTTTATGCATCAACTGAAGATTTGGCAGTTAGAAGAATGTATGTAGATCCGGATAGGCTACTTTTCATAGTTGATTAACATGTTTGTATATTTCAAATAAACTTTTGTTTCTACTCACCGTGTCTCCTCGAGCGAGAAATGGCGGCGAATCTATCAAAAAGGACCACAATTCGGCGTGAAACAACCACTTATGCGGTGTTGCGACCACTCATTCGGCGTTACGATTGGACGCGGTGAATCAGCTGATTGGAAATTTATCTATTCCAAAAAATTGCAAGGTCATTTATTGACCTTTTTAAAGGATGGCTCAGATTCAGTATTTTTATCTTCTTCTCCACTTAAACTGCTGGGTTGATTGAAACTTAATTACATGTGGAGCCTCTGTGGGGAGGGGGAACAAAAATTTGTTCGAAAGGACTGGGTCACATGACCAGTATGGCTGCCATTCCCATATATGGTAAAAACCTTTGAGAAAATCTCAGGACACAAATAGCTGATGACCTTGAAACTAGGTATGCAGCATCAGGGACTCGGGCCCTACCAAGTTTGTTCATACCTTTGGTTGACCTTGACCTGTTTTATGTCAAGGTCAAATTTGGTCACTTAGACATTTGTATGGAAAAAAAAGCAAAACAGTGAATATTTCTGATAGCATGTAGCGTCAGAAATGATATTTGTAATCAGCTGAATAGAAGTTTATCAATTCCAAAGGTCAAGGTCATTTACTGATCTTTGTCCTGAATGGCTTAGATTCAGTTCTTTTATCTTCTTCTCCACTTAAACTGGTGGATGATTGAAACCAAATTACATGTGGCACCTCTATGGGTAGCGGGAATGAAATTTTGTTCCTAAGGACAGGGTCCGTCATCTGCATTGTCAACATTTTCAAATGACATCTCCTCTGAAACTACTTGGCCAATTGAAACCAAATTACATGTGGAGCCTCTGTGGGAAAGGGGAACAAAAGTTTGTTCGTGAGGTCTGGGTCACATGACCAATATGGCCTCCATGCTCATATATGATAAAAACCTTTAAAGATTTTCTTCTCAGGAACATCACAGCATGTTACGTGACGTCAATGAATATCACTCGGCAAGCCTCGTGATGCCAGACAGTGACCCTTGAGACGTATATTTCTGTCCACCCCTCATACCCATGTAAGATTCTTATATTCATATAGAAGAACTTCAAACCTATAACGCCTTTTAAGCCAGGGGTCCCAGGATTGATCCCGGGATTCTCCAGACTGTAGGATGAGTCTTTAAACCGAGGTCCCGTCTCCATATGACCTTAGCTGTTGGTGAGACATAAAACTCGCTCACTCACTCACTCATACCTTTAACCCATTTTTTGCTCTCACCTTTTATAGCAGACATCCATTTCGAAATTTAGGTGTCCAGGTTGATTTGAGCTTTAACCCTTATCTTGCTGTTCACAACAACCCCTATCTTTGGAAACAGTGCAGATCCCGATCAGATGGCTTCTGAAGAAGCCATCTGATCAGGATCTACACTGTTTGACAATAAGTTTATGGCTTTGTAGGAATAAATTATATCAAGTAATTTGATTGGTTGATAGACAGAAATGGGTGTGGCTTAAATGAATATTCAGCAAGATAAGGGTTAAAATGTATTATAGGAATGAATTTCATTTTTGTGGATTTTATTGATGTGTAAGCTCCAGGGAATCACACACAAACTGCATTAAGCCCATAGGGCTTTGTGCTAAGTTTATGAGTGAGTCGCCGAAGTTTACACATTGATAAAATCCACAAAGATGATAATTCATTTCTTATAATTCCAACTTCGTGATTGAACTGTTATTCTAACACAGTGCGCCTATATAGGCAATAGAGAATAGCTGTGTTTTATTAAGGATGCTCACTCATACAACAAAATATATATAGATACAACTACTTTTATTTATCTCCTTTTTCACATAAAACATTATTGGCAGTATATGGACACTGAGTAGATTCAGGTCGTAGGGGGGACGCAGTGACAGCATATAACCTTGCTCGCACGGGCACCAAATTATTAATTTGTTTGCACTCAAAATATTGTGCAGTCCAATTTTGAATTTTGAGTATTCCAAAATATGCGCACACTCCAAATGTGTGCTCCAAGATTTTGTAACATTCCAAAAATTGCGCACTTCCTATAGTATGCTCCAAATTTTGTAACAGAGTATTCCAAATATTGCGTACATCCTGTTTGTACGCTCCACAATTTTTTAACATTCCAAATATTGCGCACATCCTGTTTGTACGCTCCAAATTTTGTAACAATCCAAATATTGCGCACATCCTATTTGTACGCTCCAAGTATTCCAAATATTGCATACATCTTGTTTGTATGCTTTACCATTTTTTAGCATTCTAATGTGTGCTCCAAGATTTTGTAACATTCCAAAAATTGCGCACTTCCTATAGTACGCTCCAAATTTTGTAACAGAGTATTCCAAATATTGCGTACATCCTGTTTGTACGCTCCACAATTTTTTAACATTCCAAATATTGCGCACATCCTGTTTGTACGCTCCAAATTTTGTAACAATCCAAATATTGCGCACATCCTATTTGTACGCTCCAAGTATTCCAAATATTGCATACATCTTGTTTGTATGCTTTACAATTTTTTAGCATTCTAAATATTGCGCACATCCTGACTGTACGCTCCAAATTATGTAAAAATCCAGATATTGCGCACATCCTATTTGTACGCTCCATTCTATCCCAACTCTTGTGCACTCCAATTTATGCACTCCAACTAATCTTGACAGTGAGCACTCCGTAATGTGCACTCCAAAATGCATTCCATGACACGCATTCCATACCATCTTCTGCATTATGCAATGCATACCATGTAATCCATCCCATATTACATATATTCAAATAGCCCCGGCTGCACGTGCGAACCTTACTTATGACTTGCAATTTAGAAAGTTTTAGTATGACCCTGGGGGGAACACATCCTCAGGCTATGGCGAACCACTTCCCTGAAGGAGACGCCACCCAGTTCAAGAAGTTCTGAAAGAAACAAGCCTCAGCTCTGCTCCCAGCAACCAGTACCCGGAATCTAGGCTCAAGAACAAATCTTCAGGTTATGGCGGACCACTTCCATGAAGGAGATGCCACCCAGTCCAAGTAGAAGTCCTGAAAGAAACAAACTTCAGCCTTGCTCCCAGCAACCAGTATTTGGAATCTAGGCTCAAGGCGTAAAGTTTCATTACAACCAAACAGCTGTCTAAGCAAAGCGTCCCCCCTATCGAATGCTGAATTCCGCATTTCACCTCGAAGCTCAGCTGATCAAAAGTCAGCAGAATCTCTCGGTGAAGAAATTAAGTGGCCATAAACAACCGATCCGGAGTCTACATCATAGTGTAGATTATATTTTCTTGTCCTTTGTGATCATTGATTCCATTATGGGCTGAATTTTAGGTTTTTAGTTTATGTTCAATGTCACATGCGTATATGTAGTTAAAACCATGGGCATTAAACGTCACTAAGTAGCCAGTATACATATATATAGTGTTAACACATCAATCCATTTTGTGGGCCAGTCGAAGATATACGTCGATAGGCAGCGTTGTCACATCCAACAGTCTCTCTACAGCAACGGGAGAATAATATCCAGCGTCGGGAGAATAATATATATATCCAATTTAACACTTATTTACTTATTTGTTAATTATATATTGACTTATAGAACTAAGTATTGTTGCTATATTTATACAAGTAGACTATCGTATGTACAGCATCTTTAATTAGGACATGCCAGCCTCAGCCCCAGGAGGCACCAAACAAGCCTGAAATGAAAAGAACTTAAGACAGTATCAGGTATTAAACTTCCTGGACTGCCAATAATATCACAACGACAGCGGCGGGTGGGTGGGTTTTAGATTCTTCTTAAAAAATACAACTTTCTTTTGCTGGATTTGAAAACGGAAAAGGAAGGTTTCCCTGAGCATGCGCAAGACGCCAAACCATAGTTTGGTCCTTAAGACGCTTGACTGCTGAATAACAAACACGGTGCAAGCGTCCAGTAACCTGGACCAACTGTCATGGTGGATGACGAGATCGAAATTGCGATCAGACATTGTTTAAACCTAAATAATGAGAGGTCAAGCCACCCTGAAGCTGCAATCATGACACATTAATGACAGTCCATTCAATTTGTTCGCACCAAATAAATGGGATTATCATTTAGTTGATAATCCCTATTATTAAGGATGCTCACTCATACAACAAAATATATATAGATACAACTACTTTTATTTATCTCCTTTTTCACATAAAACATTATTGGCAGTATATGGACACCGAGTAGATTCAGGTCGTAGGGGGGACGCAGTGACAGCATATAACCTTGCTCGCACGGGCACCAAATTATTAATTTGTTTGCACTCAAAATATTGTGCAGTCCAATTTTGAATTTTGAGTATTCCAAAATATGCGCACACTCCAAATGTGTGCTCCAAGATTTTGTAACATTCCAAAAATTGCGCACTTCCTATAGTACGCTCCAAATTTTGTAACAGAGTATTCCAAATATTGCGTACATCCTGTTTGTACGCTCCACAATTTTTTAACATTCCAAATATTGCGCACATCCTGTTTGTACGCTCCAAATTTTGTAACAATCCAAATATTGCGCACATCCTATTTGTACGCTCCAAGTATTCCAAATATTGCATACATCTTGTTTGTATGCTTTACCATTTTTTAGCATTCTAATGTGTGCTCCAAGATTTTGTAACATTCCAAAAATTGCGCACTTCCTATAGTACGCTCCAAATTTTGTAACAGAGTATTCCAAATATTGCGTACATCCTGTTTGTACGCTCCACAATTTTTTAACATTCCAAATATTGCGCACATCCTGTTTGTACGCTCCAAATTTTGTAACAATCCAAATATTGCGCACATCCTATTTGTACGCTCCAAGTATTCCAAATATTGCATACATCTTGTTTGTATGCTTTACAATTTTTTAGCATTCTAAATATTGCGCACATCCTGACTGTACGCTCCAAATTATGTAAAAATCCAGATATTGCGCACATCCTATTTGTACGCTCCATTCTATCCCAACTCTTGTGCACTCCAATTTATGCACTCCAACTAATCTTGACAGTGAGCACTCCATAATGTGCACTCCAAAATGCATTCCATGACACGCATTCCATACCATCTTCTGCATTATGCAATGCATACCATGTAATCCATCCCATATTACATATATTCAAATAGCCCCGGCTGCACGTGCGAACCTTACTTATGACTTGCAATTTAGAAAGTTTTAGTATGACCCTGGGGGGAACACATCCTCAGGCTATGGCGAACCACTTCCCTGAAGGAGACGCCACCCAGTTCAAGAAGTTCTGAAAGAAACAAGCCTCAGCTCTGCTCCCAGCAACCAGTACCCGGAATCTAGGCTCAAGAACAAATCTTCAGGTTATGGCGGACCACTTCCATGAAGGAGATGCCACCCAGTCCAAGTAGAAGTCCTGAAAGAAACAAACTTCAGCCTTGCTCCCAGCAACCAGTATTTGGAATCTAGGCTCAAGGCGTAAAGTTTCATTACAACCAAACAGCTGTCTAAGCAAAGCGTCCCCCCTATCGAATGCTGAATTCCGCCACAGCAAATTTATGATGCCCCACATAAATTTGTCCCCCAATTCAGCAAGTCAACATTTTTATGAATATAGCCTTTTTATCCTTGTCCTGTTATTCTAACTACATATTAGGATTTTACATTTGGGAAGAAGGGTCTGTAACAAATTGATTGACTACTTCCTCAAATGTATTTAAAAATATGATATTGCCCACAGCAGTGAGATGAACCCTATTCGTCTTAAATAGCCCTGTTGTATTGAAATCGAGCACATGCTTGATTGTTCGGTCACTACAATTAAAGCAGGCTGTCTACCCGATTGGTTTATACGCCTCCTTTGATCCAGCTTTTTAAGCCCTTCATGAGTGTTGTCCGCCCCCAGCCACGACTGACAATTAGGGAGGATGTCTGATCATACCGTTTGGGCTTCTGGATAGATAGAAGCCATGTATGCAAATTAGCTTTTAAAAGTCTTTAAGAAGTTTGCTTTGGGACCACTCAACAAGGTTGTTGCCCCCGAGGTGAATAATTATCATCACAAGGGTTGAATGAAACTGCAGCAACCATTGGAGCTCGGTGTCGTAGTGATCCCAGTGCACCGCTGAACCCTAATAAAAATTTTAGCTAACAATCACTGCATTAGCTGGAGGTCTGAGAGCTGATACACTGTCAGCAAGGTGTGAAACCAGGGAATCACCGATAATCAATATATCTGTAACAGACAATTTAAAAAAGTATGTACTATGTTACCGACCCAGTTTTCCATCAACCAAGTTCTTTTATGGCTAAACTAGAATACCCTTAGCTGCCAAATTAATAGCCCTTCCAATTCTAAAGGAATGTGCAGCATAAAGTTGCTTTGGAAGTCCTAATTTATTTTCTACAGCTGTCACAAGAATGCCACTGAGCTGACAGTGCTTTAATGAATGGCCATTCCGGAGGCAAAAGAAGTCTAGACTACCCTCAGGCTTCCACATCATATATTGTTTGACAACCAAGGCAACATATAGATGCATTGATTGCAAGTGGGATGCACGATATTGTTGGAGGGCAGTTATGTCTCAACTAATTCTAAAGATGAATTAAATATTTATCTAGTTTATTTATCTGATTAGAACTATCTCATCCAACATTACCCTGCGTGAGTGGGTATGTGTGATTAGAATGTGGTGTACTGCAAGGTGCAGTGCTCAGTACTCTACATTTTAATAAATGCATAAATTAAAATAAATAAATAAATAAATACATAAATGGAAATATCTCATTAAACATTACCCTCCGTGAGTGGTAAGGTTGATCCGTAGATTTGAAAAGAATGTTGTGTACTGCAAAGTTCAGTGCTCGGCACTCTACATTTTTAATATGTCATGGAAATATCTCGATTAACATTGCCTTCCGTGACTTGGTAAGGCTGGTCTGTAATTTTGAATAGAATGTGGTGTACTGCAGGGTGCAGTTCCCAATACACTACTGTTTTTTTTTTTTTTTTTTTATAAATCAAAAATAAATAACAGAAGATGCTCCAAAGATGGAAAAATTATCCACTGGACCACTGGTCTTATCTCATTACCTACAAAGTAGGCACCAAAACCGAGCTCAAACCCCTAGCACAAATGGTGCAGTACTGTAAGTCCTCATTTGACATCCAGAACCGGTCATGAGAAACGGAAATACCATAGTTTTTTTTTTTTTTTTTTTTGAAAAATTGTACCCAAAGTTCAAATTCCTTCATATCTGCTGTGATGCGAAGGTGACAGTGTATCTTTGATAAACCACATGTAACATTTATAAATTGCCCACAAAATGGACTCCCTAGTACCAAGCAGGAAACTGTCAAGATAACATATGAATCGTCCCTCAGAAACATGTCTAGCTACCCAGAATTCCAAAAAAGTAGCGACAGTCTCGAAAGTCTGGCGTGCTATGCTGCGACCAAATGGCATTGCTTAAACAAAATAAAACTTCCCGTCAAGCTTGAAGCTGAGCTGATCAGAGTCTAAATGAGAGACGAGTAATAGCCCAAATTTTCCTTTTATATCGGAATTTACCAAAAGGCAACCACAGCCTTAAGCTTGTACCATTTGCACAATATAATATACAAGACCTAATGGTGATATGTGCAGAGTTCATAGCGGACAAGAGTCAAAAGGTCCAGCCACTCTGTCATATCGAATCAGATGAGGTTTGTGGCTTCAAATATGTTTTGAAAGTCAATAAAATTACCTTTAGAAAATATATTGTTTGTGGTCATTGAATTCCCAATATATGTTTAATTGACAGGTTACTATCGATAATACCGGTATATCACACCTGTGATTCAAGCGGCTATGTCCGGCTCAAAAGTAGGTCGGGTGTTCATAAATAAACTAACATTCGACAAACACATGGTCATTTGCATATTTAAAAATAACATAGCTGGTCAGCCGAGCCGTCAAGCTATCCCACAATGCCTGCGCTGTTTAACTCTGACAACCCAAACTGACGCTATTATACCCGAAAGTCGAGGCATAATCCCTTCAAAAATATAAAGAAAATTCTAAAAGCGTATTTACTTAAAATATGGTACTGTAAGTTAATTTAACGTTACACAATGAGTGCCAAAGGTCATGACCCCTGTGGAAATTCCCCTTACCAAATGTACACAAGAAATATTTTCAATCAGTCCCACACCTCTGGCAAAGATTTTGCTTTTAACTGTTCAAAACTGATCAAATTTTAGCAATAAAAACCGAAGCTTTCACCTCCACCAAATGAGAAACTGGCGGGAAAGATATCCGTTCTTTGTTTCTTTTTACTGAAGAGTTCCCGGCCGACCGTCCTTATATCAGAAATCATATTTAGCCCTTTAATTTCTTCGCAGCATACTATTTATCTTCCATAATAACATTTTTCCCAAAGCTTTATAAGGTACCAAAAACTCGCAGGGCCACCATTGTCACCCATGTATATTTTGCAATTAAAATGGCGATTTTTATGCCGCCGTAGTGTCACTTTTCCTAATATTTTCGTAACGGTGAACTGTCTTAGTTGTCACTTTTCCCTATTTAGTTGTACCTCGTCACTAACGCATTTTATCATTTCCGGTTGCAAAACGAAAGTACCGATACTATTATTGTTGTTCGAGGTCAACCAATGGAAATTCTTATATTATAGCTAAAGGACACCCTCTTCTTCTTTTATTATGAAACATATCTCAACCGAGTCCCGACAACTTTCTCTTGCTGGATTTTTAGTTTTAGATTCTTCTTAAAAAATACAACTTTCTTTTGCTGGATTTGAAAACGGAAAAGGAAGGTTTCCCTGAGCATGCGCAAGACGCCAAACCATAGTTTGGTCCTTAAGACGCTTGACTGCTGAATAACAAACACGGTGCAAGCGTCCAGTAACCTGGACCAACTGTCATGGTGGATGACGAGATCGAAATTGCGATCAGACATTGTTTAAACCTAAATAATGAGAGGTCAAGCCACCCTGAAGCTGCAATCATGACACATTAATGACAGTCCATTCAATTTGTTCGCACCAAATAAATGGGATTATCATTTAGTTGATAATCCCTATTATTCCACAACAAATCACGGCAACGAAGAGTGTGACGAGTGACGTCATTAAAAACTGCCAAGTCATGACGTCACTAGTCGATTTCCTTGATGTTTGGCGGTGTAACGTCATTTTCTCACATCAAAAACGTTAAAAAAGGATATAAATGCATGTGTTCCAGTCGATAATTTTAGCGGGATTTCTTCTAACAATGGCAAAAAGTTGTGAGATTTTAAAGGAAACAATAGCATTATTGCAGATTTTCAGCCTGTTAGAATTAAAATAGATCAGCTCTAGTTTGTGATTTGTTGAGTAATAAATCAGTTTGTGGGTCAGTTGTAAGTAGACAAATCACGCGCTCTACACGCTCATGATTTGTCTACTTTACAACTGAACTCCAAACTGTGATTTATTACTCAACAAATCACAGTTAGAGCTGATCTATTTCTTAAATAAAAATGCCACCAAAATGGTAAATTTTTGGAATTCATTCGAAAGTGTGAGAACGAACTTACCAACCGCCACGGCAGAATGATTATTCAATTAGAAGCTGCCATCTTTGAAAGAAACCCAATCAGAAAAAATGTCAAGTCATTAAATTCCATTTATTTCTCTTCTAACTTTTACGTTTTCAGTATTTTCCCATCTTTTAATCGAAGGATGTTGACATCACGTCATACAATGATGTAAAATGCAGGTTTTAAACATGCTTTTTATACCCCTGGCATACGAAGTATGCTATGGCGGTACATAGTTTTCGTCCTGCTGTTCATCCATTTGTCTGTCCATCCATGTGTCCCTCTTTCCGTCTGTTGGCTAACATTTTGGTTAAAAGTTTTTTTTTTTTTTTTTTTTTTTTTTTTTGATGTTTCCATATTTATTCATTTCAAAAGACACATACAACATATATATATATATATAGATGAGTTTGACAGCATCACTCTTTACCTTGTAGCAAGTTTTCATACAGAGTTTCTTGCATTACTAGATCTATTATACGATCGAGGGTAGGACACACCATGCAAGGTTTTGTCCAGCATTTTATGCCCTCCCCCCGTCGAACTAAAAAAAAAAAACCAACAATACATAAACATGAATGCAAAATCTATCTACCCTATGACGCTTGAAACGCACTCTATTCACGTTTTCTACAGACAATGCCAACACTTCGCGACGTCATTATAGAGACGTCGTATGTGTAACCTTACAGTTTCGCACATCCGATTCACCGATGGATTAGGAGCACCATTATACTCTCGGATTCGACGTCATACGATAAATAGTTTTTTTTTTCTTTTTTCAGTGTAAGATCGAATTCCATCCCACCGAATGAACACCGAAACGGACACCTTCACGTGTGGCGTAGCCTCAAGTGAAAATATCCGTTTTGGCGCTCATGAGTGAAACAAAAACTCGATCCCGAACCGAAAAAGAGAAGTCAGATTTTCTGTTTCCTACATGCTTCAAAAAATGCAGTATTTAGTTTCTCTAATGACGTTCCTGGTCGTTTCGCGCCAATCCAGCGGTGTCCAGCGTGTTTGATGAGTATAATATTTAGTGTAAACTCAAAGTTTGTACCTGAGAAATCGCCTGGGATGGCATTATTATTAGTAATTATTGAAATAACTGAAAGAGTTATTTCCAAAAAAAAAAAAAAAAAAAAAATTACGCGTAGTCCAACGTCGCGCGGCAAAATACGCGACGTCAGTGTCGAAAATGACGTCACTAGCGTCTTTATCGCACAAGAACGGAACACAGTTCATTAATTTTTAGTCATCTAGTACTGAAAACAGAATGAGATTTGAAAAAAAAAAAAAAAAAGTAATCTCATAGCAGTGACGAATAAAATCGTATTTTCACTGTTTAAAACAGTGAAAATATTGATCTTTATCTCACTGATAAATCGCTATCTTTTCTTTTTTTTCTTTTTTTTTTTGAAAAGCATGCAGAAAAAAAAAAATTAATAATAATAATAAAAAAAAATAGAGTAATACATATTAAGATCTATCACACCAATGTCTTATGTTGATCATAATCCAACATGTGTGGCCCTGAGTGGGTAAATTTTGTTTTATTTAAATGAGCAGTATAATCAATACATTTCCAAAACAAGTAAAACTGATACTTTGCACAGTGTGAGATTTAGATAATATCTTCACACTGTGAAAAATAACAATGCCCTGTTATTTTCACTGTCGCAGCCCTGACTATTTTTTTTCGCCAAAGACATAAGTTATCGACAAAACACTTTTTTAGAATACCCTGAAAAAACATTCTTAGAATTTTAAAAAATGCTGTTTTCAAGATTGCAATATGTTTTTGTTTTCAAACTAACAGTTGTGACCAGACCTCATACCATCCAAGCTTTACCATACCTGAAAAGCCTGATTTACAGCTTTAGTCCCTATCCCGCTGAACATAATAACCATATCCCTTGCAAACAGTGTAGATCCAGACAAGATGGCTACTAAAGAAGCCATCCGATCAGGATCCACAATGTTTCCAAAGCAGTTTATAAACTGAATGAACACAATATAACTGGCTAATAGTCAGAAATGAGTGTTGGCTGAAAATTCATTCTGCAGGACAAGGTCCAAATAGTCATTTTAAGGAAAAAACAGCTTTTCAAAGCCTGAAATTAAGAAAAAATCTAGCCCCAATGTGATATCATAGCCAGGCTAAAACTATGAGGATTTAATAGTGGAATTCATGCCTTACATTGTGTTAAGGGGGTGGACCAAGGTAGACCATTTTCCAAGAAACTTATTATATGTGTTATGAATTCTTGCAATATACTGTTCATTTTTAAATTTTATTTTCAATAATGCACAAAAACCTTGTATGCTCAGCTGTTTTGATATAAACTTTGTTTTATATATGTAGTACTTAGCTATAATTATCAGATAACTGATTAAGGATGATTCATGTGGCCAAGCAAATATAATGTTTTTATCCGTGGTATTTAAATTTATGTTCCCGTTTAGCTGTAGCCAGTTTTTTAATATACCCCAAAATTCTTTTACCTTAGGACAATCTATAAATAAGTGTTTAATTGATTCTGTTTCTTGTTCACAAAAAGAACATCTATTACTGTCTATCTTATTAATTTTGAATAAGAAAGAGTTGGTTGCCAAAATTCTATTATTAATTTTAAACTGGAAATCTTTCAATTTAGTTTCTTTAATATTATTAAGGGCTAAATTATACTGACATCTTTCTTCCTTTGTGATATCTCCTAAATCTCGCTGCCATCTGTTTGGTAAGTTATTTTCATTTTTAATAAAACTTTCATAAATATGTCTACAGCCTTTTTTCCCTTTAAGAATAAGTGTAACATGTTTTGGACGTATTACATTATACTTCATATCAATACAAGTTTGGACATTATTATTCAGCACATTTTTCCAAGTCTGTGGTATTCTTTTTATTACCCCTTGAAAATCTAAAATAGTTCCTTGTACATTAAATAAAGTTTTGAATTGATTAAAATCGTAAAATATCCCACTGTCATTAATAAGATCAACTATATTCCTTATTCCTTTCTGGTACCAATTTTTAATAACAAATTTTTCACCATGTTGTAGTTCTGAATTCATCCATATTGGTGACTGTAAAATGTCTTCAACCTGACTTGCAGTGTTACATTGTAGAAAGGATTTCCAACTATTTAACACATCAACCCAAAAGGGGTTTCTTAAATTTAAAGCGCAGTGCTTGGCATAACCATCTCCAAACACAATAAGTTTTCTAAAATCAACATGGGCAAGTCTGCTCCATGACTGTTCATTTGAATTCATTAGAATTCGGCGCAACCATGTTACCTTCAAGGAGTCAATAAATTTATCTATTTTTATCATCCTTAGTCCACCCTCCTTAACATCCTGTATCATAACATTACGACTTATTCTATCAGGACCTGAGTTCCACAAAAATTTATAAAATAATTTTTCTAATTGCTTAACCAACTGTTCCGGGGGGTTTGGTAGGGAAGTAAAAAGATGAATAAATTTTGAAAATGCTAGGGATTTTATGACTGTAATTTTGCCTGGAAGAGTCAGTTTTCTTTTTGACCATGATAATAATGTTTTTTCCATTTTACGCACTGCTTCAATAGAGTTTAAATCCCATATATCGAAAACTTCAGGGGTAAATATAACTCCTAAGATTTTAATTGGGCCCTGCTCCCAATCCAGATTATAATTCTGACAAAACTTCAAACCAGATCCTGGTTAAAAGTTTGCATCAAAGTTTCCAAGAGATTTATCTTCTTAACCCTTTGATAGATTTTGTTGATACTTACACTGAAGTTACATACTGGTCAAAAGATTTCATTGATGCATGTCACATCCCCACCATGACCTTGAGGTCAAGGTCGCAGACTTAGAAATTTTACTTTTTGTTAAAGTTTTATGACAAAGTTTATAGATGCCTGTATGTTCTAAACTCTTAAGACAAATCCAGTTGATACTTGCATCAATGTTGCATACCAGTCCAAAGATTTCATGATGTATGTCCCTTCTCCCACCCACGGTGACCTTGACCTCAAAGTCATGGACTTCGAAATTTTACATTTGGTTAAAGTTTTATGACAAAGTTTATAGATTCCTGTATGTTCTAAACTCTAGACAAATTCAGTTGATACTTGCATCGATGTTGCATACCAGTCCAAAGATTTCATTGATGCATACTCCAACTGCTGCTTCAGTAACATTGATGTCCCCTCCCCTTCAGTAACTTTGATGCCCTCACTCCCTTGGTCCATTTAGAAATTTTATGTTTGGTTTAGCTTTTACAAGCACATTTATAGATTCTTATAGCTTCTTGACTTCTTCATTCATATTACATACAAGCTCGAAAAATATATCAGAGGGTGGCGCTGGCCAGGGGTATACGTGACCCACTGGTTGCTTGCTGTAGTTGACATCACCTTGTATTACTACATGTATCTGTGTGAAATAGTCCAGAGATTCTTGCTCATGAAATTAGTCGAAGTATAAAACTTTTATTTCAACCAATCAAATCACTCGAAATGTACATAATGATAGAGAATTGGAATTAGTGAAAAAATGACTGAACTTTTTGCAATCAGTGTAGACCCTGATTAGTCAGGTCTGCACTGTTCGCCAGGGACCTGTTTAGGGTTTACCCATATAAGGTTGGTCAAGGAGGAGAACTCTGAAAATATTATTCATTTATTGCCATTGTGTGATGGGAAAGCCTGAGGGCAATATTACCTGTTGAGGGTGAACAAATTGCCATATTCCCCCCACACAACAGCAACAAATGATTTATTGTACCAAATTCTGACTCATTGAATGCTACAAATATGAATAAAGCAAGTTACTAAACTAAAAAATAGCCGGCCTCCGTAGCTCAGGCGGATGCGCGTCTGACTGGTGATCAGGAGGACGTGGGTTCTATACCTGCGGGGTCGGCAACATTCTTTCATGGAGATTGTTCATGATATCTTTTCTACGGTCATTCTCTCCCTTCCACTGATTCAAGAAAAGCAGTTATGAGGTTTCTGGCAAAAGAATGTGCACACAGTACTGGTTTACCGCTTACGTATAAGCCTGCCCAGGAAAAGTGTGTATAAGTAAACTGACCGGCTCAAAAATAGTGTTGACAGGGCCATTAAACTCCAATACAAACAGACAGACAGACAGACAGACAGACAGACAAACAAACAAACAAACAAACAAACATAAACACAAACATAAGACTTGAATGATAAAACTTGATTTATCCAGTTCTGCAGCAGTGACGTCAGAGGGGAATATTGCAGGTGAATATGATATTTTCTTGCACACCAGACAAGCAAATCTGTGATTTTACCCTGGGATATAAATTTATGTTCTGACTCTGGTGTTCCGACCCAAAATTGAATATAATGGTGTGTTTGATAAATGCACTGGTTGGTTACGACCTTGTATGCGCCGTCATTAACTAACGTTAAGGTTGATGTCACAGCACGTTATGTGACGTCACTAAACATTCCAGCAGTGTCATCACAATATGGCCGAAGTCGGTAACCAAAGTGACTGCAGCATTAAAAATCTGCGCTAAGAAATGGAAGGTATGAAAGAAAAAGAATCCTATATGGGTGTGAGGGGTGGATGGAAAAATCTGTCCCTTGTGATCACTCTCCGGCATCACTCGGCAAGACTCGTGATGCCGGACAGTGACCCTAGGGATGGATCTTTCCATCCACCCCTCACATCCATATAAGATTCTTATGTCATTGCCCTGCGTGTGGCATGCTCTCGACCAATCAGAATTCTAGAATAGCTAATGAATATTAATGAGGTATAATAGTAATTTTTGTCCCCTGTATGAAGTTCATTTTTCCTGCTGAATATTTGATTTGGCTGCACCCATTTCTGACTATCAACCAACCAAATTACTTAACCCATTTTATACCAAAAACCCCAAAATGGGTACCCCGGCAAATAGTGCACGCCCAGATCAGACGCCACAGAATGCAGCATCTGATCAAGGCCAACACTATTTGCAAAAAAATCAGCTAATTTCCGAATAAATTTCAATGATAACACAACCTGTAACCCCTAAATTTCAAAATGGACTCCTGCCATATATAAGGAGGAAGATCCCATTCGGTACAAAAGGGGTTAATGTAATTTATTGTCGCACCTGCTTTAGCAGGAAGACATAGGCGTGTAAGTTTCCGTCCGTCCGGTTGTCTGTCCCTCCGTCCGGTTGTCCGTCCGTCTTTCCATCAACATTTTACAATGGGTGTCTTGTCATCGCAACTCCTCCTACAGTTTCATTCCGATTATTTTGAAACTTTGCCTGTGTTTTTGCCATGGTATGAGGGTGCGCATGTGATTTGGACTTTATCGTCAGATCATTTTTTGTCACTTTTTCCACATTGTGAACTTAGTCATTTTAACCTTCAATTGATATATGATAGGTACCTCTCGTCATCGCAACTCCTCTTGCAGTTTTATACCGATCATTTTGAAACTTTGCATGTGCTTTCGCCATGGTATGAGGATTTGCATGTGGTTTCGACATAATTCTCAGATTTTTTTTTTTCACTTTTTGCACATTATGAACTTAGCCATTTTTAAGCTTCATTTGATATATGATAGGTACCTCTTGTCATCGCAACTCCTCCTACAGTTTCATACCGATTATTTTGAAACTTTGTGTGTGTTTTTGCCATGGTATGAGGATGCGCATGTGGTTTTGACTTTATCTTCAGATAAATTTTTGTCACTTTTTCCACATTGTGAACTTAGTCATTTTTAACCTTCAATTCATATATGATAGGTACCTCTTGTCATCGCAACTCCTCTTTCAGTTTTATACCGATCATTTTGAAATTTTGCATGTGCTTTCGCCATGGTATGAGGATGCGCATGTGGTTGGAACTTTATTGTCAGATCATTTTTTGTCACTTTTTCCACATTGTGAACTTAGTCATTTTTAACCTTCAATTGATATACCTTCAATTGATATACGATAGGTACCTCGTGTGGTCGCAACTCCTCTTGCAGTTTTATACCGATCATTTTGAAACTTTGTGTGTGCTTTAGCCATTGTATGAGGTTGTGCATGTGGTTTGGACATAATTCTCAGAATATTTTTTTTCCCTTTTTGCACATTGTGAACTTAACCAATTTTAAGCTTCAGTTGATATACAATAGGTACCTCTTGTCATCGCAACTCCTCTTACAGTTTTATATTGATCATTTTGAAACTTTGTTTGTGTTTTTGCTGTGGTATGAGGATGTGCATGTGGTTTGGACTTTATCTTTGGATCAATTTTTATCACTTTTTCCTCATGTGAACTTAGTCAGTTTTTTACCTCACATATATAGGCTATGGATTCTTCTCAAAGCCCTATATTCATTTCTTCTGCCTTAAATAAACTTTTATTTTTTGTGTGGGGCAGGTGGGGAGCAGGTGCGACATCCACTTCACCAAAGTTGAATCTCTGGTTCCTTTTAGTTCACAAATTGAATGACAGATAGTGTAGATTCTGATCAGATCTGATCTGGATCCACACTGTTTGCAAACATAGTATAGCTGATTCAGTAAGCCATTGGCTAAGATTTTCTCGTAAGAAACAAGTTCTAGATATGGTGGGTAATTGGTTATAATTAAAGGAAAATTTTCCTTATTTTTTCTATATAAACCTATGTTGTGGGCTTTTTTCCCTGAATTACCCCTTGGTAAGGCTATTCTGTTGAATATCGGCAACATTTGTTTCTTGGTGTTTTAAATACTCTATTCTTGAATATCGCTACAGGGCTTGAGATGTCATTTCATCTCAATGTTGGGTAAAAGTCCCACAAAATTGGAAGCAACGTCTCCAAAATAACCTTTACAGTGTTGACGGGAACGTTAAACCTCAAATCAAACAAACAAACAAATTCCTGAATATCCCCATTAACCCTTAAAATGATGAGAAAAACTACATCTGAAGATGTCGTCTGCTTATGTCGTCTGCTGAATCTTCCTGCAAACCTTTTAAAAATATTTTTGCATACAAGAAAACAGTGTGGACCCAGATCAGACTGCTCCTAAAGGAGCACTCTGATCTGGGTCCACACTGTTTGCAAAAATGACTTTTAAAGTGACCAGCAGATGACAAAGCAGACGATAATTGTCGTGATTGGCGTCTAATGTGTTAATCTGTTGCATCTTGAGCTGAGGAAAGTTTTTTTATATACAAGCTTTGTCATTACACCACAACTTCGTTATAACACAGTTTGTTAGAACAGGGTTCGGTTATAAGATGGCTTCAAGAGGGATCCCAAAAATGTATAGATTGTATAGAAAATTTACCATAAATAGTCATTTTTCTTTATAATCTGTACATTCTTGTTTATCTTATACTAGTTATGCCCCCGCGTATTCGGAGAATACCGGAAGGGCATTAAGTTTTACCCCTGTCCGTCGGTTCGTTCGTTCGTCCGTTCATTTGTTCGTCCGGTGACATCGTGTCCGGGCCATAACTCCTAAACCGTATGGAATATATTCATGAAACTTCACAGTTGCATTCATCACACTGAGACGATGTGTCATGAACAAGGCAGACAACTCTTGCTTTTTTGGTTTTTGAATTATCTGCCCTTGACTTAGTACCATATAGTAAACCGTGTCCGGGCGATAACTCCCAAACCGTATGGAATATATTCATGAAACTTCAACGGTGCATTCATCACACTGAGACGATGTGTCATAAACAAGGAAGACAACTCCTGCTTGTTTAGTTTTTGAATTATCTGCCCTTGACTTACATCCATATATAGTCAAATGGTATGTCGTGTCCGGGCCATAACTCCTAAACCGTAAGGAATATATTCATGAAACTTCACAGGTGCATTTATCACACTTAGACGCTGTGTCATGAATAAGGAAGACAACTCTTGCATTTTTGGTTTTTGAATTATCTGCCCTTGACTTAGTACCATATAGTAAACCGTGTCTGGGCCATAACTCCTAAACCGTATGGAATATATTCATGAAACTTCACAGGTGCATTCATCACACTGAGACGATGTGTCATGAACAAGGACGACAACCTTGCATTTTTGGTTTTTGAATTATCTGCCCTTGACTTAGTACCAAATAGTAAACCGTGTCCGGGCCATAACTCATAAACCGTATGGAATATATTCATGAAACTTCACAGGTGCATTCATCACACTGAGACAATGTGTCATGAACAAGGAAGACAACTCTTGCATTTTGGTTTTTGGATTATCTGCCCTTGATGCATATATTTTATGATTGATTTGAAGTACATTTGTAATATTTTTATCCCCTGGCACAACATAGTTGTGAGGGGGGATATAGCATAACTATACACAAATGTTCCTTATAAAAAAATCTCGAGCAAGTTCTACTTTCAAGGTCATGACCTCAAGGTCAAGGTCACTGGCTATTTTTAGAAAAACTTTGTCATCGCTCTAGCGCCTACATTTCTTCGCCAGTTTCATTATAACTTCACACAAATGTTCCTTATAAAAAAATCTCGAGCGAGTTCTACTTTCAAGGTCATGACCTCAAGGTCAAGGTCACTGTAGCTATTTTTAGAAAAACTTTGTCATCGCTCTAGTGCCTACATTTCTTCACTGATTTCAATATAACTTCACACAAATGTTTCTTATGACAATATCTCGAGCGAGTTCTACTTTCAAGGTCATGACCTCAAGGTCAAGGTCACTGTGGCTACTTTTAGAAAAACTTTGTCATCGCTCTAGCGCCTACATTTCTCCACTGATTTCAATATAACTTCACACAAATGTTTCTTATGACAATATCTCGAGTGAGTTTGACTTTCAAGGTCATGACCTCAAGGTCAAGGTCACTGTGGCTATTTTTAGAAAAACTTTGTCATCGCTCTAGCACCAACATTTCTCCACTGATTTCAATATAACTTCACACAAATGTTTCTTATGACAATATCTCGAGCGGGTTCGACTTTCAAGGTCATGACCTCAAGGTCAAGGTCACTGTGGCTATTTTGTGAAAAACTTTGTCATCGCTCTAGCGCCTTCATTTCTTAACTGATTTCAATATAACTTCACACAAATGTTCCTTATGAAAATATCTCGTGCGATTTCGACTTTCAAGGTCAAGGTCACTGTGGCTATTTTTAGAAAAATTTTGTCATCACTCTTGCGCCTATATTTCTTCACCGATTTCAATATAACTTCACACAAATGTTCCTTATGACAATATCTCAAGCCATTTCGACTTTCAAGGTCAAGGTCACAATGGCTATTTTTAGAAAAACTTTGTCATCGCTCTAGTGACTACATTTCTTCACTGATTTCAATATAACTGCACACAAATGTTCCTTATGACAATACCTTGAGCGAGTTTGACTTTCAAGGTCAAGGTCACTGTGGCTATTTTTAGAAAAACTTTGTCATCGCTCTAGTGACTACATTTCTTCACTGATTTCAATATAACTGCACACAAATGTTCCTTATGACAATACCTTGAGCGAGTTTGACTTTCAAGGTCAAGGTCACTGTGGCTATTTTTAGAAAAACTTTGTCATCGCTCTAGTGCCTATATTTATTGATGGATGTTAATAGAACTTCACACAAATGTTTCTTATGATAATATCTCGAGTTGCTTTGACTTTCAAGGTCATGACCTCAAGGTCAAGGTCACTGTGGCTATTTTAGAAAAACTTTGTCATCGCTCTACCGCCTACATTTATGATTTTAATATAATTTATGATTGATTTGAAGTACATTTGTAATATTTTTTATGAATGGCATTTGGCTGGGGCATGCGTGTCCTATGGACTTTTTTTCTAGTTTATTTTAATTCGATTGCGATGAAAGCTTCAAGCTTATTGAATCGCTCTCAAACACTCATTCCGGGTGTTTTCATGTTCGCGCGAGACTGAGGCAGTGGCTTTTACACCACTGCTACCCATTTACACCTGGGTTGAGAGCGGCAGTGTCATTACCTGTCCATTTATTTTGTTTGGATATAACACGGTTGTTTAACCGAAAAGGTTTCTACCTTGTACCCCATTTACTCTTATTCTGCTGTTCACGACAACCCCTATCTTTGCAAACAGTGTAGATCCAGATCAGATGGCTTCTGAAGAAGCCATCTGATCAGGATCTACACTGTTTGACATTCAGTTTATGAATTTGTAGGAATAAATTACATCAAGTAATCTGATTGGTTCAAAGTCAGAAATAGGTGTGGCTAAACTGAATATTCAGCAAGAGAAGGGTTAATAGTGATATATAGAGGTTTTTGGTGTATATCGAACGTTGGTGTGAAGAGGGTATATTGTATGATCTTTTCAGACCCACCAGTTAGGTTAAAAGGTGGAAGCACAAGAGATAACGGTCGTGTTGAAGTGTATCATGAAATGATTGGTTGGGGAACCGTTTGTGATACAAAATGGTCTGCCACAGATGCTGATGTAGTGTGTAGACAGCTGGGATACCCTGAAGGACAACTCTACTCGTAAGTTGACTGGTAGGAGATACTATAGGAATGAATTTCATTTTTTTTTATTTTATTGATGTGTAAAGTCCGGCGAATCACTCAAAAATTTAGCATAAGGCCTTTTGGCTTTATGCTTAGTTTATGAGTGATTCGGGCTTTATGCTAAGTTTGTGAGTTATTCGGGCTTTATGCTAAGTTTGTGAGTGATTCAGACTTTATGCTATGTTTATGAGTGATTCTGGCTTTATGCTAAGTTTGTGAGTGAGTCAGGCTTTATGGTAAGTTTGTGAGTGATTCAGGCTTTATGCTACGTTTGTGAGTGATTCGGGCTTTATGCTAAGTTTGTGAGTGATTTGCCAGAGTTTACACATCGATAAAATCCACAAAAATGATAATTCATTCCTTATGATTCCAACCTTGCCACCAAAGTTATTAAAAAAACAAATGTCACCAAAATGACAATTTTCGGAATTCGTTCAAAAGCATAAGAATGGACTTACCAATGAGCACAGCAGAATGATTATTCAATTAGAAGCTACCAACTTTGAAAGAAACCCAAGCGAAAAAACTTTCAGTCTTTAAATTCCGTTTATTTGTCTTCTAACATTTACGTTCTCAGTAGCTTCCCATCGTTAATCGATGTTGACGTCACTTCATATATACAATGCAGGCTTTCAAGTAGTCCTGCTGTTTCCTACTTTTTCCTGCTTTTTTGTTCTCTTCCTACTTTGTTCCTACTTTTTCCAGAAAAACCCCTACTTCTCCTACTTTTTTGATTTGTTCAAAAACTTAAGATCCCAAATAAGTAAATAATAAAATAAAGCATTTAAAAGAATAACATATATACTGACAGGAAATAGAAACCATACACTTTTAAATTGTCTCACCTGACAAAACAAGTGGATAATTCAGTTAAAATTTACTGTTCAAGGATTTGACTGACTATAGACATGAATCCTGTAACAATTTAAAGAAACTCTTGTGTTCAAAATAAAAGTTTTTGGGGAAAATGTAAAAAGTGCATTTTTCACAAAATCTGTAATTGAATTTTGACTTCAACATTTTTCGGTATAGGTAATAAGTTTAAAGCAAGGAATACAAAAATAATATAAAATCTAAAAATTATCGAGAAACAAACATTTTATTGAAATCTCAAGAACTGCTTTTTTTCAGCGAAATATTCAAAATAATGTTGCAAGCCAAAAATCAACCCAAAACTACCTTCAGTCGTTTTAGCATCTTCAGATGTGTCTTAAATATTGATTAAAACAAAAACCACAATCAGAAATGTCATACTTTTCCCTCACTTCTGGTGGTTTGGTGGAATATTTAAAGGTCAATAACTTTTCAACCATTGTGTAAATTTTCATTTTGTAAACAATATTCCCAATGTTAGATGATGAGTAATAACTGTAAAAAATGGGAATCACATTCGCAGCACAAAATGTTTGACTCAATGGAAACTTGAACAGCAAGATTTGGACCCTTGCTTTGATCATGTGGCTTTACCCGTTATATTGTAGCTATCATTAAACATTTTATTTGATAAAGCAGACATGCCATACTTTATATAATTGGAATTCAAATTTCATTAAAATGTTTCGCCAGTGGCAATTTAAAAATGAGTGTATAGTTTCTATTTCAGGTGAGTATATCTCAGCCTATTGGTAGTCTGCATCTTGTTACATGACATGACGAGCCTCAACATTCATCTAATGCTAGATTGATTGTTTGGGGTTTAAAGACACATCAACCCTTGTGGGTCATTTTGTGTTGTCTCCCCGAGAAAGGGAAATATGAATGCTAGTACTTAAGTAGAAGCTGTTCACTGGTAATCACTTCTGAGTATAATGCAAAGTTTGCTTCAATGTTGGCTCACAATGGATAAGACAATAAACATTTTAACAGGTATCAGCACCTAGGTGTGATTGTACAGCTCTGTAGAACTCTTTTTTTTTTTTTTCACAGAGAAAAGTAATTATTTAACAGATATGATAGACTTATTTGGGTTTGTGTATCCATATGTATGTACTTGTTTAAGATACAACTCTAAAATATTTTAAGGTGCTTTCTGTATTGGATTGACTTTCCACAAACATTTCAGTGTGTATTTTAATCATTCTGTTCAATCAAAAACAGTACAGTCACAGTTCAATAGGTACAAGTTGCGGTAACCACACTCAATATTTTCAACATATAATTTCAAAGACTCTGGCTACTATTTGTTTTTTGCTATACCACTAACTGGAATATGTTGATGTAATGCAAAACTGCAATGACCATCTACAGTTTTGTCTTGTTGAGCATGACAAGAATTTTTGCAGTAGCGTAGTGATGATTTAACTAAGTGATCAACTGGAGCTGTCTTGTTGAGAATGGTAGAAAATTCACTACAGCAATGCTTTGATGCCCTGACTGCAGTGACAAACTGTTCTGTCTTGTTTAGCATTACAGAAATTCATTGCAGCAGTCCATGCAGTGATGCCTTAACTGCAGTGACCAGCTATAGCTCTGTCTTGTTTAGCATGACAAAAACTTACTTCAGCAGTGCAGTGATGCCTTAACTGCAGTAACCAGCTTGAGCTGTGTCTTGTTTAGCATGACAAAAATTCATTGCTGCAATGCTTTGATGCCTCAACTGCATTGCCCAGCTAGAGCTCTGTCTTGCAGAAGTTCATAGCAGCAGGGCTTTGATTTCTTAACTGCAGTGATCAGCTAGAGCTATGTTATGTTAAGCATGCCAGGATTTCATTGCAGCAGTGCTTTGAGGCCTTAACTGACCAGCAGTTCATAGCAACAATGCTTTGATAACATGCCTTTGATGCCTTACTAGAGCTCTGTTTTGTTTAGCATGACATGCGTTCAATGCAACAGTGTTTTGACATCTGCAGTGACCTACTAGATCTGTCTTTAGCACAAGAGGAATTCATAGCAATAGTGCTGTGATGCCTTAACTGCAGTAACAAACTAGAGTTCTGTCTTTAGCTTGTAGCAGCTGTGCTGTGATGCATTAACTGCGGTGACCATCTAGAGCTATGTCTTGTTGAGCATGTCAGAAATACATTGCAGCAGTGCTCTGATGACTAAACTGCAGTGACCCACTAGAGCTCATTGCAGCATTGCAATGCTGTGATGCCTTGACTGCAGTGACCAACCAGTGTTCTGTCTTGAGCATGAAAGGGATACACTGCAGCAGTACTGTGATGCCTTAACTGCAGTGACCCACTAGGGTTCTGTCTTGTTGAGCATGGAGGAATTCATTGCAGCACTTCTGTGATGCCTTAACTGCAGTGACCAATTAGAGCTCTGACTTTTTGAGCATGACATGAATTCATTGCAGCAGTGCTGCTTAAATTTGTTTTAAATTCAGTGATCAACTAGAATTCTTGTCTTGTTAAGTGTGAAAGTAATTCATTGTTGCCATGCTTTAATGCCTTAACTGCAATGACCATTTAGAGTTTTGTCTTGTTGAGCAGGAGAGGAATTCATTGCTGCAGTGCTGTGCTGCTTTAATTGAAGTGAACAGCTAGAGCTCTGTCTTGTTTAGCTTGACAGAAAACCATTGAAGCAGTGATATGATGCCTTAACTGCAGTGAAAAACTAGAGATTTGTCTTATGGAGGATGACAGGAGTTCAAAGCAGCAGTAGTGCAATGTCTTAACTGCAGTGATCGACCAACAGGAGGAGATCAGTCTTGTTTAACATGACAAAACTTCATTGCAGCAATGCTGTGATGACTACATTGACCAACTAGAGCTCTGTCTTGTTGAGCATGACAAAAATTCATTACAGCAATGCTTTAATGCCTTAACTTCAGTAAGCAAATAAATGCCGTCTTGTAGCAGTGCTTTGATGCCTTCACCTGGATATTTTGTAGCTGATGTTTCTCACAAATGTAAATTTTCAAAATTCGCCAATTCATTTTAATTAATATTTTGACATATTATGTCAAAATCTAGGTACATATATCTGCCAGTGGCAAAATCTTGACAAAAGCATCACAAGTTCAAGCTGCAGGCATGAATAACTGTACTATATAGGTTTTACAGGTGCCAGCTAGCTTGGATGTAAAAACATTAGACTCAAATGCACAAACAAAACTGCCCAAAATGAAAAACTGATAAAATGTGAGACATATGGTGGTATGTTCGTGTTCATTAGCTCCTACTTTTTAAATCAGGTTCCTACTTTTCTCCTACTTTTTAATATCCCAGGCTCCTACTTTTCTCCTACTTTTTCACCAGGAGTCACTCGAAAGCCTGACAATGACGTAGCACGCTGGTTTTAAGCGTGATCTTTGACATCACGTTATATTACTACTTGTTTCTGTGTGAACAGTTCTGAGATTCTTGCGCTTGGAATTTATCGAAGTATAAAAGATTTATTTCAACCAATCAAATTGCTCGAAAAAGTCATAATGATGTAGAATCCTAATTATACAGTTGTATCTTCATATTCATTCCCAGCAAGCACTCAGCATTGAATGTTTTTGTTTGTTTGGTTTGAGGTTTTACATCCCAACACTATTCAGGTCATTTTGGAGGTGCTGCTTCCAACTTTATGGGCCTTTTATCTGACATTGCGATGAAATGACATCTCAAGCCAAACCCTCCAATGAAACCAATAAATTTTATAATTTACGCATGGACAGTTGGGCTTCCACCTCTTTGCCTTGGCAGGCTTAGACCTCCTAAACAGTTTACCAGTACTCATGTGTGGCTGGTTTCAGCTCTGCGTGGAAGCATCTGTATGGGCGAGGGCGCCAACATTGAATGTGCAGTGCTGAATCAACATTGAATAAACAATGTTGAATGTTGAATCAACATTGAATCATTGTTGAAACAACATTGAAAACATTGTTTCTTCAATACTGTTTAACCCTTATCTTGCTGTTCACGGCAATCCCTATCTTTGCAAACAGTGTAGATCCAGATCAGATGGCTTCTGAAGAAGCCATCTGATCAGGATCTACACTGTTTGACATTCAGTTTATGAATTTGTAGCAATAAATTACATCAAGTAATTTGATTGGTTGATAGACAGAAATGGGTGTGGCTTAAATGAATATTCAGCAAGATAAGGGTTAAACATTTAGTCATTGTGTGCTTGTAGGGTTATATAACTGGTTTGGATCTACATGTACAAGGGGCATATGGTTGAAATATGGTTGAAAAGGATAAAATGGGGGGGGGGGGGGTGGTTGGGTGAGCAAAGGTGACGTGTATCTTGCATCACTGGGGCGTTCAACTGATATTGCTGTCCTTGCAGCAGGTACCCTGCAGGCACAAAACATTGACTCAACGTTGAACTAACGTTGAAACAACGTTTTCAACGTTGTTTCAACGTTAGTTCAACGTTGAATGCCTGCTGGGTAAGGGCAAAGGGGTTATTTCTCATTCATTTTCCTCTTTCTCATCCATCCCTCACTTTCACCTCCTATCATTTTTCTCCCTTTCTCTCGGACACGACACAAAATGACCCACAAGGGTTGGCACATTGTTAAATCAATCAATCACTCAATCAATCACTCAATCAAACAATCAACCAATCAATCAGTCAGTCAATCATTGAAACAGATAAAAAGAGATATAGACTGTAGAACAAGAATGCCGCCAACTGTTGGAGCGAAATCTGACTTGAATATACACCATATTTGCATTATATGCTGGCTCCCAGCTTGCACATTGTCAATATTGGAAAAACAGGTAACCAGACCTCCCTGACCTTTAAGTTAATCAAAGCACTGAGAGTACTGGTGGGTCGATCTACTCTGAGTGTAGGTTGGGAAAATAGTCCTGAGCTGAGAATCAAACTGTTCGTTTATCTTTAAGCAAGCACAGTAGAGCTGATCAGACATCGTGTTATGTGACGTCTGATTATGTAGAATCTGTTTGCCAAGGCCCAAGTGTACAAGCACAGTCCACCCGACCCGGCCCATCGGGGCTTGAATAAATAGATGGGCTGCATGATGCTTCCACGCCGAGCTGAAAGTCCCGTAACATTGGAAGTAACGTCTCCAAATGACCTATACAGTGTTGACGGGGATGTTAAACCTTAAATCAAACAAATGAGCACAGTCCAGAATTTTCTTCTTACTCTGCGCTCTGACATCTTAGAGTAGTACTTGGATTTTGTTCAGCAGAGTGAGGAGGGTGCAAACGCAGCCCCTCCCATCTTTTGGAAATTATTTCAGATTCATACAGTTTTTCACCCTCTGCAAAATACCTGAAATTTGCATCCTCAACCCGCCCCTTTTCAGAGTCTGCGTACGGCCCTGAATCATGTTCAAAACTGTTGTTGCATACATATGGTGAATAGTGCCGACCTGATCAGAAGCAATGTACTCTATATTCGATCTTGGTCTATGCTGTATGTCTAATAACGGTACCACCTATAAAGTCTGGGCTACTCATTTTTGCACTTAAACATTTCAGGGCTCTAAAATTAAATTCTTAGCAGGAGTGTGAAAAGTCTATTTTTACTCGACTTGGCATACATTTGTGTAATAGTTTTATAAATAGAATGTTCCGAAAGACGTCACATGACATCGTGGCCTGGATTAAGATAATTGTTTTTCTTTCATTACGTGAGCAACCTGGCATTCTAATACTATTTCGTTTAACCCTCAAATGCCACTATTTAAGCAAACAGTGAAGTTCCTGTGTAACCTGCTGATTAGACGCCACATTTGCGGCGTCTGATCTGGGTATTATCCGGCACACCATTCCTGTCAAGACTCTATAGATAGCTCTTGTTGCATCGATAAAAATAGCGCAACATTTCAAGTTCTATTAATAAAACATAATATTGGTTTTCCCAAATCAGTGATGGTCACGTGGACAACTGCATGAATTCCGTTTGGCCATTTAGTAAATTTGGGTCGACCGTAAACCGATCGACCCCAAAATTGTACTATTTTGCACAAGGCAGCAAGTGCTGTGAACTGCGAAAAACCATATGCCAGCCAATGAAAAGCTACGTTAAACTACATGATGACTTAAGAGAATATACTGTCGCAAATGTTTGACGTTATCCATTCAGACGTCACGATACATACGCAAGTGCATTAGAATGGTGTTTAATGTCAATGATTTATAGTATCCTCTGTACATTTTAATGAGGCGATTCTAATGAGTACACACAGCATACCTTTATGTTATAGAAAATCGTTAAGATATTAAAGCGATCAACATTATTCTTCATGACCTGAAACTATATTAATACCTCAGTAATTCAAACTCCAGTAAAACTTGTCATATTGGCCACCACTATTAAGCAACCAACCTGCCTTAAGCAGGCAAGCATGCATTTAGTTACCCTAGGAGGCAACTGCATTAAAAGTCACCTGTATTAAGCAAGCACTTGTCTTAAGCAAGCACATTTTGATTATCCCTTAGGTGCTTGCTTAATACAGGTTAGACTGTACTCCTATTTTGAACAAATATTCACCGTCCCAAAGTTATTCGAGTTATCGAACTTTGACTGTGGAATATTTTAAGGATGTGTCTTGTTTCAGAAATAAGTACAGTGACACAGGTCAGGGTCCAGTGGTTCTGAATGGTATAAACTGTGATGGCTCAGAGACCTCGTTACTGCAGTGTCCCAGTAATGGCTGGAAAAAAGTGTCCGACTGTGACCATTCTCAAGATGCCGGGGCTTTCTGTTATCAACATGGTGGGTACATTCATTATGCTAACACACTAGAGCTGGCTAATCGGAGATGAAAAGCTAATCGATTATCAGTCCTGTCATTGCGATCGATAAGACGGGCCTTCGTGGCCTAGTGGTTAAGAGCCCTGGCTCTTGATCATTAGGTCTCCCACCGCTGTGGTTCGAGCCTCGCTCGGGTCACATGTGAGACGCCAAGTTCTGCAACGGAAGGTCAGGTGGTTTTTCTCCGGGTACTCCGGTTTTCGCTCACCTCTGATTAACGATCAGCTTGATATGAGTGAAATAATCTTGAAAGGGCCGTAAAACCAAAACCAAAAAAAAAGAAAAAAGAAATTGCGATCGATAATCGATTAGTAATCGCTAAGGGTTTTGCCATAATTTTACCAGTCTGGCTTGCTGTCTGAGAATGACTCTTACCATACGTCATACTTTGCCGTATGTATATTTGAACAGACAAACCTGAGCAAACAGTGTAGACCCAGATGAGACGCAGAATGCAGCGTCTCATCAGGGTCTGCACTGTTTTCCATTCATCAAGCTATTTTAGGCGTAACTTTGGGCAGTAAATTGTACCCATCAAGTAATCGATTAAAAGCAAATCAGAAATGATAATCATTTTTGTGGAATTGATCGATTAATCGATTATACGATTAATCGTGGCAGCCTTATAACACACCCGTGTGACATAGTGCATTCTTTCATATCTCCAAAATGGCTACTTTTCTGATGATTTCTTTTTCATAGTTATGTCTCCCCCGAAAAAATTTTTTTCGGAGAGACATATTGTTTTTCCCCCGGGCGTCTGTCTGTCTGTCTGTCTGTCCGTCTGTCTGTCTGTCCGTCTGTCCGTCTGTCACACTTTCGTGTCCGCTCTGTAACTTGAAAACCGTTAGAGCTATCGTCACGAAACTTCGTATAAATATTAATCAGCATTAGACGACGTGCAGTGTGCAAGAACCATAACTCTCGCATTTATACTTTTTGAATTATCTCCCTTGGAAGTTTGTTGGTATGTATATATGTATGGGCAAATCGTGTCCGGTCAATAACTTTCTTATTTTTTGATGGATTTTAAAATTACTCGGCAGAAATATTAACAACCATAAGACGATGTGTGGTGCGCATGAGGCAGGTCGGTACCTCAAAGGTCAAGGTCATACTTAGAGGTCAAAGGTCAAAAAAGGGGCCTTTTTTTCGTATTTGGTCAATAACTTTCTTATTTTGAGATGGATTTTAAAATTACTTGGCATAATTATTAACAACCATAAGACGATGTGTGGTGCGCATGAGGCAGGTTGGTACCTCAAAGGTCAAGGTCATACTTAGAGGTCAAATGTCAAAAAGGGGCCTTTTTTACGTATTTGGTCAATAACTTTCTTATTTTGAGATGGATTTTAAAATTACTTGGCATAATTATTAACAACCATAAGACGATGTGTGGTGCGCATGAGGCAGGTTGGTTCCTCAAAGGTCAAGGTCATACTTAGAGGTCAAAGGTCAAAAAGGGGCCTTTTTTTCGTATTTGGTCAATAACTTTCTAATTTTGAGATGGATTTTAAAATTACTTGGCATAATTATTAACAATCATGAGACGATGTGTGGTGCACATGAGGCAGGTCGGCACCTCAAAGGTCAAGGTCATACTTAGAGGTCAAAGGTCAAAAAGTGGGCCTTTTTTTTTGTATTTGGTCAATAACTTTCTTATTTTGAGATGGATTTTGAAATCACATGGCAGAAATGTGAACCAATATAAGGCGATGTGTTGCGCGCATGACTCAGGTTGGTACCTCAAAGGTCAAGGTCATACTTAGAGGTCAAAGGTAAAAAAAGGGGCCTTTTTTCGGGTTTTGTCAATAACTTGCCTATTTTTAAATAGAATTTGAAGTTACTTGGCAAACATGTTAACTATCATGGGACGATGTGTTGCATGCATGATTCAGTTTGGTACCTAAAATGTCAAGGTCATACATAGAGGTCAAAGGTAAAAAAGGGGCCTTTTTTCGTGTTTGGTCAATAACTTTCTTATTTTTAGATGGATTTTGAAATTGCTAGGCAGAAATGTTAACCACCATGAGATGATGTGTTGCACGCATGACCCAGTTTAATACCTGAAAGGTCAAGGTCATACATAGAGGTTAAAGGTAAAAAAAGGGCCTTTTTTGTGTTCTGTCAATAACTTTCTTATTATGCCCCCAACTTTGAAAAAGTTTGAGGGGCATATTGGTTCTGGTTCGTTCGTCCGTTCGTCCGTCCATTACGCTTTTGATGCATAGCATAACTAAAGAACCGTGTATGCTAGGGTTTTGAAATTTCATATAATGATTCCTCATGGAAAATTAGCTGACACGTATTTTTTTTCTCGTCCGGATTATGCCCCCTTCAAGAGTTATTGCCCTTTGAAATTCTTTTAATAAAATCTTGTCAGCAAGATATCTCAAAAACTATTGGAGCTAGAGCCTTGAAAGTTGGTGAATAGAGTGTTGGTGATGATTAGATGAACTGATTAACTTTTGACAAAATTCCGAAAAATACTTTGCGAGTTATGGCCCTTTGTCATTTTGGTAATTTGTGCCCATTGTAATGTATGCTAAAAGGGATGCATAGCATAACTTTAGAACGGTGTATGCTATAATTTTGAAATTTCATATATGCATTTCTGATGGAAAATAAGCTGACGCGTATTTTTTTTCTCGTCAGGATTATGCCCCTTTCAAGAGTTATTGCCCTTTGAATTTTTTTTAATTAAATCTTGTCAACAAGATATCTAAAAAACTATTGGAGCTAGAGGCTTGAAAGTTGGTGAATATATTGGTGGTGATGAGTAGATGAACTGATTAACTTTTGACAAAATTCCAAAAAATACTTTGTGAGTTATGGCCCTTTGTCATTTTGGTAATTTGTGCCCATTGTAATGTATGCTAAAAGTGATGCATAGCATAACTTTAGAACCGTGTATGCTAGAGTTTTGAAATTTCATGTATGGGTTCCTCATGAAAAATTAGCTGACGCGTATTTTTTTTCTCGTCCGGAATATGCCCCTTTTAAGAGTTATTGCCCTTTGAAATTTTTTTAATAAAATCTTGTCAGCAAGATATCTCAAAAACTATTGGAGCTAGAGCCTTGAAAGTTGTTGAGTATATTGGTGGTGATGAGTATATGAACTGATTAACTTTTGACAAAATTCCGAAAAATACTTTGCGAGTTATGGCCCTTTGTCATTTTGGTAATTTGTGCCCATTGTAATGAATCCTAAAAGTGATGCATAGCATAACTTTAGAACTGTGTATGCTATGGTTTTGAAATTCCATCTATGCATTCCTAATGGAAAATAAGCTGACACATATTTTTTTTCTCATCCAGATTATGCCCCTTTCAAGAGTTATTGCCCTTTGAATTATTTTTAATAAAATCTTGTCAGCAAGATATCTCAAAAACTGTTGGAGCTAGAGGCTTGAAAGTTGGACCATGAGTCATGTGCAAGACCAAGGTCCATACCTCCAATGTCAAGGTCATACCTAGAGGTCAAAGGTAAAAAAAGGACAGTCAATAACTTCCTTATTCTTTGATGGATTATGAAATTACTTGGCAGAAATGTTAACCATCATGAGACGATGTGTTGTACCGCAAAGGTCAAGGCCATACTTAGAGGTCAAAGGTAAAAAAGTGCTTTTTTTGTTTACGGCCAATAACTTTTTTATTTTTCTATGAACATTTTTAAAGTTACTATGCAGAAATGTTCATCTTCATTAGATGATGTGTTGCACACAAGACCCAGCTCAATACCTCCAATGTCAAGGTTATACTTAGCAGTCAAAAACAGGGGAGACATCTGTGTTTTTGTAGAAAAACAAATTCTAGTTTTTACTTATTCAAACTCCAAACTTGGGTTGTGCATGCTTGTTAGAACCACTTCTTTGAGGCAGTTCCAATGATTACCCACAACCTATGCCTATGTCAATTTTTTTTATATTTTTAATTATTCATACTCCAAACATAGGTTGTGCATGCTCGTTAGTGATGATTAGCCACAATCTATGTCTATGTGCCCATTAGAACCACCTCATTGATGCGGTTCTAACAAGTTCCCACAACCTATATCTTGGAGCAGAAATAAGAAAAATAATGTATACCCCTAGAAACCCCAGTTTTCTCTGTATAAAGTGGGGTTAAGAGGGGTGTTCCTGTCGCAGACATGTTAGTGTGATGAAAACTGCAATGACACATACAGCTTCAGTCAAAGCATTGTTAGCTTAACAAGCTCGTTAGTTGTTCGATTTGAGGTTTAACCCATTTCAGACTGGAAACCCCTGAACGGGTACTGTGGCAAACAGTGCAGGCCCAGATCAGACGCAGCTGAACGCGGCGTCTGATCAGGGCCTCCACTGTTTGCCAAAAAATCAGTCTTTTTTTCCCATTTATTACCTTTGGCAATGCTAAGGATAATAATATATAACTGTATTAACAGTTTTTTTCCCATTTATTAGCTCACCTGAGCCGAAGGCTCATTGGTGAGCTGATAGTATGGCCAGGCAAAAATTCTGTGTGTGTGTGTGTGTGTGTGTGTTCACATTTTCAAACGTCTTCTCCTCCGGAACCGCTGGGACGATTGTAGTCAAATTTCATGTGGAGGCTCCATGGGGTGGGGGAACGAAAGTTTGCATTTTTGGTCTAGGTCACATGACCAAGATGGCCGCCATGCCCATATATGGTAAAAACCCTTCGAAAATCTTCTCCTCCGGAACCACTGGGCCGATTTGCATGAAACTTGGCATGTAGCACCTGGGACATGGGCCCATCATAAATTGCATAAATGGTGTCCCTGGGATGACCTTGACCTATTTTACGCCAAGGTTAAATTTGGTAACATGGGCATTTGTATGGGAAAAAGTAGAAATGTCTGATATCTTGCAAACTGTTACAAATAATGCCACTTAACCATATATATTCTTATTCCTTATGATGAGGCGCATTAAGTGACATGGATTTTGGGACCCTGGGGCCCCCCGGGGGGGCATGCCCCACCCCCTTCTTTGCACAAAATGCTTAATATCTTGGAAACGGTTAAGATCCCCACCCATAAACCATATATATTCTTGTTCCTTATGATAAGGCGCATTCAGTGACACAGACCTTTGGACATCAGGGTATCGGAGGGTCCCCGGGGTGGCATGCCCCACCCCCTTTATTGCAAAAAATGCTTAATATCTTGGAAACGGTTAAGATCCCCACCCATAAACCATGCCCCCCCCCCCCCCCCCCCCCCCGTTGAAGAAGTCTAAACCTCTTCAAAAGTTTCTTCTTCAGAACCACTTGGCCGAATTTCATGAAACTTGGTATGTGGCATCAGGGATGTGGGTCCATCATAAATTGCAAAAAATGGTGACCCTAGGATGACCTCGACCTACTTTACTGCAAGGTCAAGTTTGGTCACATGGGCTTTTGTATGGGAAAAAGTCAAAATGTCTCATCTTTTGCAAACCCTTCAAAATAACACCACTAAACCATATATATTATTGTTCCTTATGATGAGGCCCATTAAGTGAGTTGGATTTTGGGACCCTGGGGACCTGGGGGATGCCCCAACCCTTTTTTAGCACAAAATGCTTTATTTCTCGGAAACTGTTAAGATCCCCACTCATGTACCCTTATGCTTGTTCCTTATGATAAGGCGCATTCAGTGACATATAGACCGTAACCCTCCCCCTTTTTTTGTTTTTTCAAAAAGTGACCAATTTCTTGAAAACTGTTCAGATCCCCACCCATAAACAATATATATTCTTATTGCTTATGATAAGGGGCTTTAAGTGACTTGCATCTTGAGACCCTGGGCGCATGCCCCACCCCTGCATTACATAAAATGCATCAAATATCAGAAACTGTTCAGATCCTCTCCCATAAACCATATATTTTCTTGTGATAAGGGGCATTTAGTTACATAGATCTTTGGACACCGTAGGTTAAATTGAGGGCCTCACCCCCTTTAGAAATGGTTAAGCATTCCACCCATTAACCATATATTTTCTCCTGACCTTTTAGCTCATCTAAGGCTTTATCTTGGCTAAATATAACTGAAAATTCAAACTCAAAATTTTCCAACTGATCTTCAAGAGTCAGGAATGTGATTAAGGACCACTTGGTCATACAGCCAAATGCTAAAAATAATCAATGCTTGCTGTCAGGTGAGCGTCTTCAGGACCATTGGTCCTCTGGTTACCTTTGGCAATGCTAAGGATAATAATATATAACCGTATTAACAGTCTTTTTCCCATTTATTACCTTTGGCAATGCTAAGGATAATAATATATAACCGTATGGGTATCGGGACAACTCGGCACATAGCAAACTCGGCACATAGCCAGCTCGGCACATAACCAACTCGGCCCCTACAAACTCGGCACATAGCAAACTCGGCCCACAATAGTTATAATGCTTATTAAGCTGTACATTAATACTTTATTTGCCTGTTTTATTATTATTATTATTTTATAATAATAATGCTTATTAAATAAAAAAAGTTTCTAGTTTATTTTTTTGCATTTTTTTAAAGAAATCATCTAAATCAATAAGCTCTGGATATGACTTAATTGCTACACTAATTATCTGATTAATCAGGCGATGACTAAAGCTGTGAATATAATATTTGGGACTCATTGGCACCCATGATTGCCCAGCCGAGTTGATGGGCGTATTGTCAAACAAGAGATTGCCCAGCCGAGTTGATGGGCGTCTTGTCAAACGATATTTTTCCTTGTTTTCAGTAAAAATAGGTTGTGGGTGCTTGTGAGAACCACCCCATTGATGCGGTTCTAACGAGTGCCCACAACCTATGTGTGTGTTTTTTTTTTGTTTTTTTTTTTAAGATTTATTCGCTGGTAAATTTAAGAGACAACTTAAATATTTGAAACTTATATAGTTGAAATTTTATTGAAAAAAAAAATCTTCATTTTTTTTTCCTTTTTTTTTAATAAAGATCTACTCCATTAAATATTGATGTTTGGTTCCTATTTAGTTGGTCCCTATTTCACAGGTAACTTTAATTTGATTGTTTGTTTGGTTATGTAATTATCATTAACAAGTGAACACTAGATAATTGACCCAAACAGCTAATTATGTACGAGTTTGTATAGGCCGAGTTTGTCATGTGATGAGTTTGCTATGTGCCGAGTTTGTTATGTGCCGAGTTTGTCATGTGCCGAGTTTGCTATGTGCCGAGTTGTCCCACAACCACCGTATGAATAGTTTTTCCCATTTATTATATTTAACCCTTATCCTGCTATTCACGACAACCCCTACCTTTGCACACAGTGTAGATCCAGATCAGATGGCTTCTGATCAGGTTCTGCATTGTTTGTCATTCATATTAGGAAAACATGCCTATACAAATACATTGTAAATTTTACCACCGAAAAATGAAAATTTTCAGAAGAAAAAGTTAGATAATTTTCTTATTTTTGCTCAAAACATAGATTGTGGATACTCTTTAGAACCGCCTCAACAAGCCGTTTTAAAGAGTACCCACAATCTATGTTTTTGAGCAGAAATATGAAAAATAATCTATACCTCTGCAAACCCCAGTTTTACTATATAAAAGTGGGGTTCAAGGGGGTCGAAATTATTAGCTCACCTGAGCCGAAGGCTCATGTGAGGTATTAGTATTCCACGAGCCGGCGTCCGTCGTCCGTCGTCCACACTTTCAACGAAGTATATCTCTGGAACCAGTGGGCCGGCCTTGATCAAATTTCATATGAACCATCATCAGGTAGGGGGAAAGGCTGTATTAGGTTTTCGTGCAGATCGGATGAGAACTCTGGTTGCCACAGCAACAAAGAGCTCCCATAGGCTTAACATAGGAAAAAGCTTGTCATCACTCTAGCTCCGTCAATTTTTTTCTGATCGACTTCATTCTTGCAGATAAAGAGGACAGGCATGAAATCTCAATCAAGTTCGATTTTGGGCTGAATCGGATTATTCACTCAGGAGTTACGTGCCCTTGAGCGTTGAAAAAATTGCCTATTGACTTAACATGGGGAGAATGTTGTCATCACCGTAGCTGCTTCAATTATTTTCAGATTGGCTTTATTCTTGCAGATAACCAGCACAGCCATGAAATCTCGGTCAAGTTCGATAACTGGCAGAATCGGATCATTCACTTAGGAGTTACCTGCCCTTGTGTGTTTTTGCATTAGGGTTAATGGGAATTTCAAAAATGTATATCTTAAAGACTACTTGGACAACTTTGATCAAATTTCATGTGTCGCATTATTGGGCAAGTGGAAAGGCTTCATTAGGTTTTCAGGCAGATCTGAGTGGAACTTTGGTTGCCATGGCAACATCTAGCTCCCATAGACTTCACATAGGAAAAAGCTTGTCATCACTCTAGCTCCGTCAATTTTTTTCTGATCAACTTCATTCTTGCAGATAACCAGTACAGGCATAAAATCTCGGTCAAGTTCGATTTTGGGCCGAATCAGATAATTCACTCAAGAGTTACGTCCCCTTGAGCGCCCGAAAAATTGCCTATCAACTTAACATGGGGAAAATGTTGTCATCACTGTAGCTGCTTCAATTTTGTTCGGATTGGCTTCATTCTTACAGATAACCAGCACAGCCATGAAATCTCGGTCAAGTTCGATAATTGGCAGAATCGGATCATACACTTAGGAGTTACCTGCCCTTGTGCATTTTTGCATAAGGGTTAATGTGAATTTCAAAAATGTATATCTTGAAGACTACTTGGCGACTTTGATCAAATTTCATGTGTAACATTATTGGGCAAGTGGAAAGACTGCATAAGGTTTTCATGCAGATCTGAGTGGAACTCTGGTTACCATGGCAACATATAGCTCCCATAGACTTAACATAGGAAAAAGCTTGTCATCACTCTAGCTCCGTCAATTTTTTTCTGATCGACTTCATTCTTGCAGATAATAAGGACAGGCATAAAATCTCGGTTAAGTTCGATTTTGGGCAGAATCGGAATATTGACCTCGGAGTTACGTGACCTTGAGCGACAAAAAATTTGCCCATTGACTTAACATAGGGAAAATGTTGTGACTATGATAGCGACTTGAATTTTTTTCAGATCAGCTTCAAACTTGCAGGTAACGAGGACAGACATAAAATCTCGGTTAAGTTAGATTTTGGGCCGAATCGGATTATTTGCCTTGGAGTTACCTGCCCTTGAGCATGAAAAAATACGTTTTGACCACGATAGCAACTTTATTTTTATTCAGATCAGCTTCAAACTTGCAGGTAACGAGGACAGGCATAAAATCCCGGTTAAGTTCGATTTTGGGCAGAATCGGAATATTGACCTCGGAGTTACGTGACCTTGAGCGACAAAAAATTTGCCCATAGACTTAACATAGGGAAAATGTTGTGACTACGATAGCGACTTGAATTTTTTTCAGATCAGCTTCAAACTTGCAGGTAACGAGGACAGACATAAAATCTCGGTTAAGTTAGATTTTGGGCCGAATCGGATTATTTGCCTTGGAGTTACCTGCCCTTGAGCTTAAAAAAATATGTTGTGACCACGATAGCAACTTTATTTTTATTCAGATCAGCTTCAAACTTGCAGGTAACGTGGACAGGCATAAAATCTCAGTTAAGTCCGAATCGGAATATTGACCTCGGAGTTACATGACCTTGAGCGACAAAAAATTTGCCCATAGACTTTACATAGGGAAAATGTTGTGACTACGATAGCGACTTGAATTTTTTTCAGATCAGCTTCAAACTTGCAGGTAACCAGGACAGACATAAAATCTCGGTTAAGTTCGATTTTGGGCCGAATCGGATTATTTGCCTTGGAGTTACCTGCCCTTGAGCATAAAAAAATACGTTGTGACCACGATAGCAACTTTATTTTTATTCATATCAGCTTCAAACTTGCAGGTAACGAGGACAGGCATAAAATCTCGGTTAAGTTCAATTTTGGGCCGAATCGGAATATTGACCTCGGAGTTACGTGACCTTGAGTGACAAAAAATTTGCCCATATACTTAATTAGGGAAAATGTTGCGACTACGATAGCGACTTGAATTTTTTTCAGATCAGCTTCAAACTTGCAGGTAACGAGGACAGACATAAAATCTCGGTTAAGTTCGATTTTGGGCCGAATCGGAATATTTGCCTTGGAGTTACCTGACCTTGAGCATAAAAAAAATACGTTGTGACCACGATAGCAACTTTATTTTTATTCATATCAGCTTCAAACTTGCAGGTAACGAGGACAGGCATAAAATCTTGGTTAAGTTCGATTTTGGGCCGAATAGGAATATTGACCTCGGAGTTACGTGACCTTGAGAGACAAAAAAATTTGCCCATAGACTTAACGTAGGGAAAATGTTGTGACAGAAATAGCGACTTGAATTTTTAGCTCACCTGAGCCAAAGGCTCCAGTGAGCTGATAGTATACCAAGGCTCCGGAGTCCGTCGTCTGTCGTCCGTCCATCCATCCGTCGTCCACACTTTCAATGAAGCATATCTCAGAAGGCAGTCGACCAATCTTGTTTAAATTTTATGTGTAGCACCATCGGGCAAGGGGAAAGGCTGCATTAGGTTTTGGAGCTAGTCTGGTTCATTTGTTCCTTCATTCTTCTTTCTCTCCATATAGAGATAATAGACCAATGTTAAATTTTTAATCAAAGATTTCTCAGGAACTATAAAAGCTAGAAGCATCAAATTTGGTATTCAATAGAATAATGATGACTTATTTTGTGCAAGAGACATTGGGCTTTCTCAGCTTATTTGTTCATCAGCTCTTTCATTCTTCTTTCTCTCCATTTTGACCAATGTTAAATTTTCGTCAAAGATTTCTCAGGAACTATAGAAGCTAGAAGTCTCAAACTTGGAATGCAATGCAATAATGATGACTTATATCCTGTAAGGGTCAATGGGCTGGATTCTATTAGCAGATTTAGTAGTCAAGTCTGTGAATTGTTAAAACTTAAGTTCCTCAGGTGAGCGGTTTAGGCTCATTGAGCCTCTTGTATAGGCATGTTTTCGTGATGGTTTGCAAATTTAAATGAATAAATTACATCAAGTAATTTGATTGGTTGAAATGTAAATATAATTTATGCACCGGGATAGGGGTTAAATATTCTTACATTCGTACATGTATTTTGAAAATTCATTTCAGTCACCCTTACGCCATCTTCTTTCTACGGTGCAGTTCTGATACACAAGGGAGAATATAGGCTGGTTTGTGCAGATAACTTTGATCAGAATGCGGCTGATGTGGTTTGCGGAGAGGAAGGATTTGCATATAGCAAGAATCTATGTTGCTCAGCCTTTGGTCCTCAAAACTACGAAATCGGGGTGTCAGACGTTCGTTGTACTGGGAGTGAAGACTCGTTGAGACACTGTGAACACAATGACGTTAATCCTTCATGTTCATCCGGGAATTATGCTGCAGTTGTTTGTTCTTCATACGATGGGCCATTTCAACGTAAGGTATTCTTCATAAGTTTAAGGCTTAGGAAATGTAGCAGATGACATTCTAATATTTGCCGTTTTACTATTTTTAAAATCGAATTTCAAGATATATATAAATAAATTTATGATATCTATAACAAAAATATAGGATATCAATTAATATTATTAGATATCTATAAATAATATTAGATATCTATTATATATTTTATGAAACGGGCCTCCGTGGCCTAGTGGTTAAGAGCGCTGACTCTTTGATCATTAGGTCTCTCACCGCTATGGTTCGAGCCTCGCTGGGGTCACATGTGAGACACCAAGTTCTGCAACGGAAGGTCAGGTGGTTTTTCTACGGGTACTCCGGTTTTCGCCCACCTCTGATTAACGATTGGCTCGATATGAGTGAACTAATCTTGAAAGGGACGTAAAACCAAAACCAAAAAAAAAAAGAATTATTTTATGATATCCATTATATTTTAAGGGATATCTGTATAATTCTAATTATAGATATCTATTATTCGATATATAGATATCAAATATTGAAGAACATTTTAGGATATCAATAATTACATTTATCGACACCCATTATATATTTTATGATATCCAGTTTTGAAAATTGTGATATCTGTAATTCAGCCTTTCAAATGATATCTACAATTTGTTTTTTAGATATCTAAATATGCAAATGAATAATGGATATCATAAAACAAATATATAGATATCATGAAATATATATTACATATCATTGATTACATTTTATGATATAAACAATACTGATAATATTTTTCATACTTGAATTTAAAAAAATGCTTCTGATGTGTTATCGTGTCATCTGAAATTGTGCAAAAACCGCATAAATAGTTCTAAGTATATCGCAGATATTCATTTGTTACAATAATGGTTTAGTGCAAGAAGGGGCCTAAGTCCAGGATTAATTGGACTTAGGCCCCTTTTTGCACTAAACAAAAACAACAAAGTTTTCTCTATTAAAAGCAGAAACCTATGTCATTTAGTTGAACATGTATATTTTATCGTATCACGACTCTTTATTAGTTTAGTATAACATAAATCTGAAACAAATGAACAATACATACAATGGAAACTCAAAGCTTTATGTGGAAAAACGGACTTAGACCCCTTATTGCACCAACCATATGACATTGGACTTAGGACCCTACCAAAAATTTCAATAACCGTCATTTTTAATGCCAGTAAAGAAATAAGGTATAACAAACTATATATCAGATTGTAGGTCTTGATATGGTGTATATGAAAATGTTAATATCCCAGATTTTTCCAAAAATGGACTTGGGCCCCTCCTTGCACTAACCCCTTCAATTATAGATTATAAGATATCAATAATGTTAATTATAGATATCTGTAATTGATTTATAGATATCTATATGTCAAATTATAGATATTTGTAATAAAATTATAGATATCTAAAAATTGTATTAAATAGTAAAATGGCACCCCATAGAAATCGGGGTCTCAGATGTTCATTGTACTGGGAGTGAGAAACTGAACACAATGACGTTAATCCTTCTTGTTCATCTGGGAATTATGCTGCAGTTGTCAGTTCTTCATACAATGGGCCATTTCTACGCATGTATTCTTCATAAGTTTAAGGCATAAAACACCAAGAAAAACTACATCTGAAAATGCCGTCTGCTTCTGTCGTCTGCTGAATCTTCTTGCAAACATTTCTAAAAATATTTTTGCATACAGGCAAACAATGTGGACCCAGATCAGACTGCTCCTAGAGGAACAGTCTGATCTGGGTCCACACTGTTTGCAAACATGGGTTTTAAAGTAACTGACAGACAACAAAGCAGACAACAGTTGTTAATGGGTTTATGGGTTAAGGCAAAGGAATACAGCAGTTGACATTCTAATATTTTTCTCATTTTTCAGAGAAAATCAGGCTTGACATTTCAAGTGAATCATCCAAAATGTATATTTTTAAAATGTTGTCTGCTATGCCGCTGTTATGTTCGATTTGTTTGATTTGAGGTTTAACTTCCCTGTCAACATTGTAAAGGTCATTTTGGAGACATTGCTTCCAATTTTGTGGGACTTTTACCCGACATTGAGATGAAATGACATCTCAAGCCCTGTCGCCCAATGAAACCAATAGGGTTTATTAGCATGGACAGTCCGCCTCGCACTGCGGTTCCTGGACAGGCTTAGATCCTCTAAGCGGTTTACCAGTACTAGTGTGCGGGCCGGATTCAGCTCTGCGTGGAAGCATCATGCAGCCCATATATTTCTTCAATCACCTATGGGCGGGGGCTTAACAACATCCCTTATTGAAGATCGTAAAGATATTTAAGCCGGTCTTGGTAGCTCAATCAGATGCATGTCTGACTGGTGATGAGGAGGATGCAGGTTCAATACCTGCAGGGGTCTGCAACATTCTTTCATGGAGATTGATCATGAAATCTTTGCTATGGTCAAACTTTCCCCTCTGCTGGTTCAAGAATGGCAGTTGTCAGTTTCTGGCGAAATTATGTGCACTGTACTGGTTAACCGCTTAAGTATAAGCCTGACCAGGAAAAATAGTGTTGACTGGGCCGTTAGACTCCAAAACAAACTCAATAAGATGGAGAGAAAAGCCACATCTAAAATGTCATCTACTGAATTTTTTGGCAAACTTTTTAAAAATAGTTCTGCATACAAGCAAACAGTGTGGGCCCAGATCAGACTGCTCCTAAATTACCCCTCATGACCTGAAACTATAACTAACCCATTGAGTACCAGTAACCCCAAAACGGGTACCCTGGCAAACAGTGGCGGCCCAGATCAGACGCCACAGAACACGGCGTCTGATCAGGGCCGCCACTGTTTGCTAAAAATTCAGTCATTTTTCAAATAAATTTTGAAGAGAACACAACCTGTCACCCCTAAATTTTGAAATGGACTTCTGCTATATATAAGGAACAAAAAGGGTTAAACCTCAGTAATTCGAACTGCTTCTATTTTGAAAATATTTTCATGGTCTCAATGGTATCGAGTTATCGAAGTCCTCCTATAGTTCCATATCCTTCCACGGCCCTCGCCCATCGGGGCTGGAAGAAATATATGGGCTGCATGATGCTTCCACGCAGAGCTGAAACTGACCCGCACACGAGTACTGGTAAACGGCTTAGAGGATCTAAGCCTGCCCAGGCAAAGCGGTGCGAGTCAACCCATCCTAAACCCTATTGGTTTCATTGGGCGTCAGGGCTTGAGATGCCATTTCATCTCAATGTCGGGTAAAAGTACCACAAAATTGGAAGCAATGTCTCCAAAATGACCTTTACAGGGTTGACGGGGACGCTAAACCTCAAATCAAACAAACAAATCCAAATCCTTCCACTACCATAGCATATTGCTGCATAATTGCTGCTCAAAATTTCTTTAACGACCCTCATTCGTTCACATATTCAACACCACTTTGACATGGGTGTTGCCGAATACGGTAATCCCACAAGTGTTCAAAGCATTCATTTCAGCCTTGTAAAGGATACTAGAAGAAGACCAGGGGCCAGTTGTTCAAAGCATCGTTAGCTTAACGAGCTCGTTAGCGGTCATATTGTTAACTGTTCTAGCAAGTACAATATCAAAAAATTTGGCATTTTTGCTGAAAAAAATGTGAGCAGCTTTTGCATCCGCAAAAGCTGCTCACATTTTTTCAGCAAAAATTTCAGCATATTTGCCATATTCAATGATCAAAGTTTTAACGATACGTTAACTAATGACGTCGTTAGTTTTGAACAACTGGCTCCAGGGAATGGGAACACCTAGCAGATTTTTCCACCAGTTTTCAAAGGGGAACAACTTTTGGGACTTCCTGTACGCTTTTCTATAAACCCTGGCTTACTGAAAATGGGGTTTACTCTTAAAGGAAAGAATTTGCTTCTCAGGAGCAAATTCTTTCCTTTAAGAGTTGACCCCTATTGACATGGGAGACAAAAATACTTTTGCAGGAGTTGCCTCTCCTGAAGGTGTTCCCATTTCCCTTAAAAATCGAGCCAAACAACCAAAAAATAGGCCATGAAATTTTCATTCTGCCCTTCTTCTTTTGAGATGATGTGCTGCCTATACTAAACAAATGCAGCCACCATTGAAAGACAAACCAAAATTAAAAAAAAAATAGCCAACAATGACTTTTAACCCTTCTCTTGCTGAACATTCAGTTTAGCCACACCCATTTCTGACTTCAAACCAATCAGATTACTTGATGTAATTTATTCCTACAAATTCATAAACTGAATGTCAAACTGTGTAGATCCTGATCAGATGGCTTCTTCAGAAGCCATCTGATCTGAATCTACACTGTTTGCAAAGATAGGGGTTGTCGTGAACAGCAAGATAAGGGTTAAAGTAACCAGCAGAAGACAAAGCAGACAACAATTGTTGTGGCATTTTCCATATCCAAAGTTTCAACACTCTTCCTAGTATTTGTAGTGGTAGTGGAATAGGCTGATTTGTGCCCTATGAGTATGGTCATTCAAAGCATTGTTTACCCCTGTCCTGCTGAATAAGTTAATTTAGACACACCCCTTTCTGAATATCAGCCACTCAAATTACTTGATAATTAGAGATTATCACATGGGATTTTGGTTATCGCCCGATGTATCAACCCGAGACCCCATTATCTGCCCGAAGGCTTTAGCCTGAGGGCAGATAATGGTCGAGGGTTGATACAGAGGGCGATAACCAAAACCCCATGTTATAATTTGTTTATCACATATTCAGATCCTATTCTTACTGTGTTTGACGTTCATAAATTGAAAAAAAAAAATGTGATAAAAAGCGTAATTCAAGCAAAAAAGCGCGTAACGTCACGCCTAACTATTCGCGTTATGTCATGTAATTGGCAACGTCACACTAACGTCATGAGTGGGCTGATAACCGCTGTCCTTCAAAATACACTGTTTCCGGTTATCAGACCGGGCGGGCTGATAACCGGAAATGGAAACAAGCATTATCACACATGCAAAACATGGGTTATCATGTTAAATATAGTACTGAATATGTGATAAATGTTTTATTCAGTTCAAATACTGCATAACAAACAGTGTAGATCCTGATCAGATGGCTTCTTCAGAAGCCATCTGATCTGGATCTACACTGTTTGCAAAGATAGGGGTTGTCGTGAACAGCAGGATAAGGGCTAACTTTATCAGCTATTTTGTGGCAAGATTGTTATTTGTTGTAGTAAGTAAAATGCCTATAATACTCTGGTATTTTTGCTGGAAAAATTGAGTAGCTTTTGCATTTTCAAAAGCTACTTATATTTTTCAGCAAAAATATTTGCATTTTAGCCATATTAAAGTAACATATCTTTAAAATTTTGATTTTAAAGGTATGTAAACCCTTATCCTGCTGTTCATGACAACCTTGCAAACAGTGTAGATCCAGATCAGATGGCTTCTGAAGAAGCCATCTGATCAGGATCTACACTGTTTGACATTCAATTTATGAATTTGTAGGAATAAATTACATCAAGTAATCTGATTGGTCAAAAGTCAGAAATGGGTGTGGCTAATCTGAATATTCAGCAAGAGAAGGGTTAAGTAATGGCATCATTTGTTTTGAAAGCCCCCGAGGAAGGCAGAGAACATTGCTGATCCAGCAGATATCAAACCTTCAACCTCCTGATCACCAGTCATACCACATCTGACTGAGCTATGGAGGCCAGCTCATTCTTTTTAGCTCGCCTGTACGAAGTACATGGAGAGCTATTGTTGTCACCTCATTTGTGCACGTTTGCGTTTGCGTGTGCGTGTGCGTTCCCGTCACACTGCGTTTAAGTTTTTCAAATGCTTATATCTCAGCAGTCACTCATCACAGAGCACTCATATTTGGAACTTAAGTACCTGGGAGGGTCTTCTGATGTTCAAAGACAACAGACCCCTGGGTTCATGCCCCAGGGTGGGGCTAGGTGTCAAAATCTAGAACACCTCTGTAAAACTGTGTTAAAGTTTTTGAATTGCTTATATCTCAACAGACACTCTTCACAAAGGATTCATATTTTACAATTTGGATACCCGGACGTGTGGTCTGAGATTCCAAGACAACACACCCCTGGGTTCATGCCTGCGAAGACGGACGGGGTGGGGCTAGGGGTCGAAATCTAGGACACCTTTGTAATTTGTTATATACGTTTCCATTATGCTAATAAGTTGTAAACACAATTGGTTATATATCTGCCAACCATGTGACATTGGTTCAAGTCTAAAAGGGTGAAGGTCATGGTGACCTACATTTCACGGTCCAGTGATTTTGCCTTATATCTTGAAGACTATTTGTTGTAGAAATGTCAAACCTGGGCTATTAGTACCATGTGACCCCATGATTGACCTCAAAACATATCTAGGTCACTGTGACCTATATTTCATGGTCCAGTGATTTTGCCTTATATCTTGAATACTATTTGTTGGAGAAATGTCATACCTGGGATATTAGTACCATGTCCAGTGATTTTGCCTTATATCTTGAATACTATTTGTTGGAGAAATGTCATACCTGGGATATTAGTACCATGTGACCCCACGATTGACCTCAAAAGATATCTTGGTCACTGTGACCTATATTTCATGGTCCAGTGATTTTGCCTTATATCTTGAAGACAATTTGTTGGGAGAAATGTCATACCTGGGATATTAGTACCATGTGACCCCATGATTGACCTCTAAATATATCTAGGTCACTGTGACCTATATTTCATGGTCCAATGATTTTGCCTTATATCTTGAAGACTATTTGTTGGAGAAATGTCATACCTTGGATATTAGTGCCATGTGACCCCATGATTGACCTCAAAATATATCTAGGTCATTGTGACCTATATTTCATGGTTCAGTGACTTTGCCTATTATCTTGAATACTATTCGATGGAGAAATGTCATACCTGAATTATTAGTTCTGTGTGACCCGATAAATGATCACCAAATATATCTAAGTCACTGTGACCTATATTTCATGGTTCAGTAATTTTGCCTATTATCTTGAATACTATTTGATGGAGAAATGTCATACCTGGATTATTAGCTCCATGTGACTCTATGATTGACCTCAAAATATAGATAGGTCAGTGTGACCTATATTTCATGGTTCACTGATTTTGCCTATTATCTTGACTACTATTTGATAAAGAAATGTCATACCTTGAATATTAGTTCCATGTGACCTGCTGATTGACCTCAAAATATATCTAGGTCAGTGTGACCTATTTTCATGGTTCAATGATTAGCCTTATAATTCTGACACTGTTTGATTCTGAAATGTAATATCTGGAATATATGTTCCTGATGATTGACCTCAAAATATATGCAGGAGAGTGTGATCTTTCATGGTTCAATAGTTTTTCTTTATATCTTGAAGGCGCGAAACAGGCGAGCTATGCTGTCATGCGACAGCTCTTGTTTCAGAGAAAAGTCAGTCTTGAAACCTAGTATTTCATCTGAATCTTGTGATGAGCAGCCTCATGATTTACATGAAATACAAAATAGAAGTGAAGGCAATGATCAGAAATCGATACAATTAACCCAACAACTCCCGTCAGAGACACCAAAGGGAAAGAGACACAAACATGAAATAACTAGACCCTAATGGAAATGTCAGTAGCGGAAAGCCAAAATGACAGTTGCTTTCCCACAAAATGGCCAATTGGCTATCCAAAACAAAAAGATATGTGATACACACACTCAAAGACAATTCATAACAAAAATAATCCATGACAGAAGCCAACTTTTTTCTGGGGAAAAAAAAAAGAAAAAAGAAAAGTAAACATTTTTAAAAAATGCCATCTCCTTTAGTCATGAATTAAGTACAGTAAGTTTTGCATTATGTACTCATGACAACTAGAGCTTAACTACAGTACAATGCATGATGACTAGCAGACGGCATTTTCAAAGTTTTTTTTCCTTGTTTTAAGAGAAAATAAGGCTTGACTTTACATGGGAAGTGTCTGCTGAGCCAATTTAAGCCTTAATTTCTTTGAAAAAAAGAGAGAAAAAAATACTGTTGGTTGTTGCCCTTTCAGGTGCTTTAAGATTTGATATATATCACTGTAACTTTTGAATTTTAATGGCAGGCTTGAGAATTCTAGAGGATGGAAGGATACGAGTGAACTACTTTATACACGATGGATTTATTTGTGCAGAGGATTTCACTGAGAATGATGCGCGAGTCGTTTGTCGTTCAGAAGGTTTCAATTACGGCTATGGAATCAAGGTTTCAGCTCATGGTATTAAATCTTTACCACTCTCTAGGCTAATTCAGCAGACGGCAAATTGTTGATATTTTCCTTATTTTTCCCAGAAAACAGGACTTAACATCTCATGCAAATTGTCTCCATAGGAGACAATTTGCATGAGATGTCAAATCCTGCTTCTGGGAACATTAGGAAAATATTACAAAATGGAGTCTGCTGCCAAAAAATACCCAGCATGCAGTGTTAAACTTATCACTAGTTCTTGCTTTCATAGTTATCTAACTTATTTGTGCAAAGCTTAAAATTGCACTTTGCATGACCCATTTACTGCACCATGTACTGAACTCTCACCAGCTGAATACTTCAGTATGCAACACTCCTCCCCATTTTCAATCAGCAACTTTTCTGCCTGATTTCAGCCATTCATGTTGCATGATTTCAGTATTGAACCATTTATTCAGAAGCAGAATGCAAGGCAGTATAGATCCTGATCAGCAGGCTTCTGAGAAAGCAGCTGATCTGGATCTTTACTGTTATCCAAAAAGGGTATACAAGTTTATCAGTTACCCCCTATATTAATTGCATTGTAACACCTTGGCCTGATAAAGATATGCTATCTCAGGACAAGTGAGCTTTATCAGGTTAATGTGACATTGCACTTCTATGAACTGGACTGCTGGAAAAAATAGCAAAAATGTAAGAGTGTATCATGGGATTAACTGATAAACAGAATACCAGATTCATGTCATTTGATATCAGCAAGCCTTGTGATTCTACAAGTGTTCTCAAAGCCTTGCCTGATAAACTCGATATCAAAAGACACAAACCTGGTATTCTCTATATCTGGGTACAGCATGGTGAGGGTTCACTACTTCAAAATTGCAGCTGGAATGCAGAAAACATGTAATCTGTATGAAACAACTTGCCTCCAGACATTACCAAATCAGACCCAAGCGACATAGTGCATTTTTTTCACATCTCCAAAATGGCTACTTTTCTGATGAAAATTTGTGATATTTTTAGCTCACCTATCACGTAGTGACAAGGTGAGCTTTTGGGATCATGTTTTGTTCGCCTACCGTCGTGCGTGCGTCCTGCGTCAGTGCGTCTGTAAACTTGTCCTTCAAATGACATCTCCTCCTAAACCACTGATCGGATTTTGACCAAACTTCACAGGAATGATCTTTAGGTGGTCCCCTTTCAAAGTTGTTCAAATGGTTCCGGTCCATTGCACATCTAGGTCACAGGAGCCAAAAATAGATTTTTTTCACCGAAAACTTAAAAAATCTTCTTCTCTGAAACCACAAGGCCCAGGTCTTTGATATTTGGTATGAAGCTTCATCTAGTGGACCTCTACTCATCTACTTTAATTGGTCAAATTATAGCCCTGGTGCCAAAAATGCCCACTCGCCAGGGCCCGCTGGTTTTACATAGGCTTATATAGGGAATTCCTCTAAAAATCTTCTTAACTGAAACCAGAAGGCCCAGGTCTTTGAAATTTGGTCTGAAGCCTTATCTAGTGGACCGCTACCAAGTTTATTCAAATTATAGCCCTTGGGCCAAGAATGCACTAGAGACACTGATACTCAGGTGAGCGATTCAGGGCCCTCTGGGCCCTCTTGTTCTTATTTATACTCCAATTATAGGTTGGCAGTGCTCGTTAAAACCCCAACAACCTATGTCTTGGAGCAGAAATAAGAAAAATAATGTGTACCCCCATAAACCCCAGTTTTTTGTCTATATAAAGTGGAGTTTAGGAGGTAGGGGGGTACTTGTTCACGTGATGATTTTGGGTCTTCTGATTTGTTACTAACAGGTTGCCAAATTTAATAACTTAATAATCCACACTTCGCAAATTTTATCTATAAAAAGACCAGAAAAGGTATCAAAGATGATAGAGAGACAAACTTTTCCAGCCATGTTGTCTTTCAAAATTCTCACAGTGGGCCCATGTATTTTTTTTTCCTGGAAATGTTGTTGGTGTGTACTTATAAGAGTGAGAATGTGTAGTTAATAGGTGAAATATGGTACATGTTTTCTCTTAACCTTTGGGTTGATTGTTTGTCAGTTGACCCCATTACGAAAACACACCTATACAAATACATTGTAAACTTTACCGTTGAAAAAACAAAAGTTTTAAGATGAAAAATTGTGATATTTTTTCTTATTCAGTCTGCTCAAAATATAGATTATGAGTACTCGTTAGAGGTGGTTCTAATGAGTACCCACAATCTATATTATAGAGCAGAAATAAGAAAAGTAAGGTTTACCCCCCCCCCCATAGACCCCTATTTTACTATATAAAAGTGGGGTTCAAGGGGGTCAAAATTATAAAGTTTTTTTTTGTGTGTTACAAAGTTACTATATAATGCAGTAGGTTTTCATTGATTTGCAGGAAATCCTGTTAGAAAATAGCCTCCCTGTACTTGTCGCTGTGAGGTGAATGTGTTGCATAAGAAGTTATCAATAGAATCTGGACAGAAATCATGTGAAAAGGTGGCTTCGGATCCAGGTTTACACTGTTTGCTTGCTCAATATTGAGAAATCAACAAATAACCAATCTGGCTGGTTACATGTATATAACAAACAATCAGAATTCATTTACTTCATTTTCAGTGAAATGACACTTGGTATTTCCAGGGAAAAAAGCATGTGAATGTAATAAATGGGTAATTTTTTCCCCAAAGATGTGGGACTCAAACATTGGGTTTGCGTGTTATAAATGAGTGCGTGGTATACACATGTAATTACCATATAAGCATGCTGATACAGAATGATATCTGAATGATTGTTAGGCAGATTTTATCACACATATCTATTCATTCAATATTTATAGCTATATATAAATTCAGAATATTGTTTGCTTGTCTTGGTTGGTGCCTTATGTATTAACCCTTAAGACACTGAGAAAAACTACATCTGAAAATGTCGTCTGTTTATGTCGTCTGCTGAATTTTTTGGCAAACTTTTTTAAAAATATTTTTGCATATTGGCAAACAGTGTTGGCCAAAATCAGACTGCTCCTACAGGTCAGACTGCTCCTACAGGAGCAGTCTGATCTAGGTCTACACTGTTTGCTAAAAATTACTTTTAAGTTAACCGGCAGATGGCAAAGCAGACAACAATAGTCGTGATTGGCATTTAATGAGCTAATAGCATTTTTTAAATGACTATATTTTAAGGCATCGAGCATAGTATTCGCTGGTTAAGAGGTTTGAAGTGCATTGGGAATGAAGCATCTATTAGTGATTGTGTTAACAATTGGGGACAGATTGGAGTTTGTGATTGGTCAGTGGTCGCTGGGGTCATCTGTACACAAGATCAAGGTAATATAATGAATTAAGATGAAAAGGCAAGCTTAAATAATCTTTCTTTCTTTCTTTTTTTCTACTGATACTTTGATTGGTCACATTTGACAATTACTCGCAGGTGTACATTACATACAGCCCATGTTTGCAGGATGAAAGCCTACACAATAATCATGTAATTGCAGTAGGGATCTTTAACATGCGCAGGGGCTGATTCTTCCTGAAACATCCTGATTCGAAGGCAGTGCACTTTGCGGCATTTGTCCCTGCAAATGGAGCATGTTCGGACACCAAATTTTCTTACCGCTTCCACGAATCAAACCGGGGCCCTCTAGCATCAGAGGCAAGTTTACTAATTACTGAACTACCTTATATCACCTTGATATACAAAACATGCAAAGAAAGACCATGATTTTCCATAAAGATGGTTTTGTAACCACAGAAATTCTATTGCACATCAATGATATACAGATATTTTTACATGCAGTAATCATATGTTTCAATTTGGTCATCAAAATTTGATGATGTTTATTTGAGTGAAGTTTAACATCTAAAATGAAATACAGTGAAATGAAGACTAGTTTTGCCTTTAGAAGCATATTTAGAAGGTTTCAGTTGTATTTTCTTTTATGTTTTTTAGCTCACCTGTCACATAGTGACAAGGTGAGTTTTTGTGATCACTTTTCGTCCGTCGTCAGTGTGTGTGTGCGTAAACAATATCTTCAAACGACATCTCCTCCTAAACCACTGATATGATTTTGATCAAACTTCACAGGAATGATCCTTAGGTGGTCCCCTTTGAAGTTGTTCAAGTGGTTCTGGTCCGTTGCACATCTAGGTCACAGGAGCCAAAAACAGATTTTTTTTTCACCGAAAACTTAAAAAATCTTCTTCTCTGAAACCATAAGGTTCAGTCTTTGATATTTGGTATAAAGCTTCATCTAGTGGACCCCTACCAAGTTTATTCAAATTATTGTGCTGGGGCCAAAAATGCCACCGCCCGAGACCCTTTGGTTTTACATAGGATTATATAGGGAAAATCTTGAAAAATTTTCTTCTCTGAAACCGCTATGCCTAGGTCTTTGATATTTGGTGTTTGGTATGAAGCTCAATCTAGTGAACCCCTACCAAGATTGTTCAAATTATGGTGCTGTGGCCAAAACTTTCCCCGCCCCGGGGCCCTTTGGTTTTACATGGGCTTATATAGGGAATATCTTTAAAAATCTTCTTCTCTGAAACCACAAGGCCTAGGTCTTTGATATTTGGTATGAAGCTTCATCTAGTGGACCCCTACCAAGGTTGTTCAAATTATAGTGTTGGGGCCAAAAATGCCCCTGCCCCAGGGCCCTTTGGTTTTACATGGGCTTATATAGAGAAACTCTTTAAAAATCTTCTTCTCTGAAACTGCATGGCCCAGGTCTTTGCTATTTGGTATGAAGCTTCATCTAGTGGACCCCTACCAAGATTGTTCAAATTATAGTGCTGAGGCCAAAAATGCCCCCACCCCCGGGCCCATTGGTTTTACATGGGCTTATATAGGGAAAATCTTTAAAAATCTTCTTCTCTGAAACCGCAAGGCCCAGGTCTTTGCTATTTGGTATGAAGCTTCACCTAGTGGACCCCTACCAAGATTGTTCAAATTATAATGCTGGGGCCAAAAATGCCCCCGCCCCGGGGCCTTTTAGTTTTACTTATATAGGGAAAATCTTTAAAACTCTTCTTCTGAAAACGCAAGGCCCAGGTCTACTAAGATTGTTCAAATTATAGCCCTGGGGCCAAAAATGCCCCCTCCCCCCCCCTCCCCTCTGGGGCCCTTTGGTTTTACATAGACTTATATAGGGAAAATCTTGAAAAATCTTTTTCTCTGAAACTGCCAGGCCCATGTCTTTGATATTTGGTATGTAGCTTCATCTAGTGGACCTCTACAAAGATTGTTCAAATTATAGCCCTTGGGCCACAAATGCCCCCGCGCCGGGGCCCTTCGGTTTTACATAGACTTATATAGAGATAATCTTTGAAAATCTTTTTCTCTGAAACAGCAAGGCCCGGGTCTTTGATATTTGGTGTGAAGCTTCATCTAGTGGACCTCTATCAAGATTGTTTAAATTATAGCCCTGAGGCCAAAAACACCCTACCCCGGGGCCATTTGGTTTTACATAGGCTTATTTAGGGAATATCTTTAAAAAAATCTTCTTCTCGGAAACCGCAAGGCCCAGGTCTTCGATATTTGGTGTTTAGCTTCATCTAGTGGACCTTTGCCAAGATTGTTCAAATTATAGCCTTTGTTGATATTTGGTATGACCCTTCACTTATTTAGACCTCCCTCAACATTATGCACATTATAGCCCTGGGTCAATAATGGCCCTCCCCGGGACCCCCTTGTTACTCTATGGATCAGGTGAGCGATCCAGGGCCATCATGGCCGTCTTGTTTATACCCATTGTCCTCTAGTAAAAGACCACTTTTGAACAGTCCCAAAGGTGGTCTTTATTAATTATTTTCATCACCTTTCATGTAGAAAGAGTTGTGCCTGCTTCGATAGCCCAGTCAGATTCATGTATGACTGGTGATCAGGTCACAGGTAGGATAACTTCTGTGTCGGCAACGTTCTTTCGTGGAGATTGATCATGATTTTTTTTTGAGGTCAGTCTCTCCATTCCACTAATACAAGAAGGGCAGTTGTCAGTTTCTGGCCAAAGAATGTGCACTGTACTAGTCTGGTAGGCAAACTCAAGATACTGAGTCTGGTAAAGAAAATTGACCGGCTTTACACGACCTTAATAGTGTTGAATGGGCTGTAAAACTCCAGACAAACAAACTGGTGGCTGTAGAGGCAGTGGATGAAGAGGCAGTGGATGTAAGGTGCATCCATGTTTTGAGCAGGCAGCCCCCAAAAGACAGATCCCAACAGCTTTTAACCACCCCTGCGGTAAATCAGGCTCCGAGGTTGTAAAACTCTTTTCATGCTCAACTCACTTTTGCATGAAATTTGTCCTGCTCATAAATTTTAAAATGCCAACAACTGTTGGCATTTTAAAATTTATGAGCAGGACAAACAACATTGTTTGCTGATTTAAGCAGGAAAATTGTCTGATTTGTTTGTATTTTAATACTTACGAGCATTACAAATTTCACATACTCAGTTAAGCTGAGCATGAAAGAAGTTTTATAACCTCGGGGCCTGGTTTCAATGTTGTAAAATTTTGTTCATGCACAACTCGTGCGGGCATGAAATTTGTCCTGCTCATAAGTTTTAAAATTGTTGGAATTTTACAATTTATGAATATGACAAATAACAAATAACATTATTTGCTGATTTAAGCAGGAAAATTGTCTGCTCAACTCACTTTTGCATGAAATTTGTCCTGCTTATAAATTGTTGACATTTTAAAATTTATGAGCAGGACAAGCAACATTCTTTGCTGATTTAAGCAGGAAAATTGTCTGATTTGTTTGTATTTTTCAAATACTTACAAGCATTACAAATTTTATGCTCAATTGAGTTGAGCACGAAAAAGTTTTATAACCTCGGGGCCTGGTTTCGAGGTTCTAAAATTTTGTTCATGCACAACTCATAAATTTTAACATGCCAACAAAAAGGGTTTAAAAAGGATGCTTATATAGTGCCTATTAGGCTTTCTGTCACTGAAGCACACTCTGTATATAAGAGCAAACTCAAATATTTTTTATGCCCCCCGGAATTGAGATTCGGGGGGGCATATGGTTTTTTGGTTTGTCTGTTTTTCTGTCTACAAAAACCTTAACATTGGGCATAACTTTTGAATGGTAATAGATAGAGCTTTCATATTTCACATGTGTATACCTTATCACAAGACCTTTCCAGTGGTACCATAATTTTTGATCTCATGACCTTGACCTACTTTTTTAAAAAATGTTAAAGACTTTAACATTGGCCATAACTTTCGATTGATAAGTGATAGGGCTTTCATATTTTACATGTACGTTCCTTGTCTTAAGACCTTTCTAGTGGTACCATAATTTTTTACCTTGTGACCTGGACCATGACATTTGACCTACTTTTTAAAAACTTTAACATTAGCCATAACTTTCGATTGGTAAGTGGTAGGGCTTTCATATTTCACATGTGCATTTCTTGTCACAAGACCTTTCTAGTGGTGCCATAATTTTAGACCTCCTGACCTTGACCTTCATGTTTGACCTACTTTTTAAAAACTTTGACATAGTCCATAACTTTCGATTGGTAAGTGATAGGGCTTTCATATTTCACATGAGTATTCTTTGCCACAAGACCTTTCCAGTGGTACCATAATTTTTGACCTCGTGACCCTGACCATGACGTTTGACTTGCTTTTTAAAAACTTTAACATTGGCCATAACTTTTGATTGGTAAGTGATAGGGCTTTCATATTTCACATGTGCATTTTATGTCACAAGACCTTTCCAGTGGTACCATAATTTTTGACCTCGTGACCCTGACCATGACGTTTGACTTGCTTTTTAAAAACTTTAACATTGGCCATAACTTTTGATTGATAAGTGATAGGGCTTTCATATTTCACATGTGCATTCTATGTCACAGGACCTTTCCAACAATCCCATAATTTTTGACCTTTTGACCTTGACCTATTTTTTTAAGACTTGAATATTGGCCATACCTTTCTATTGCTTAGTGATACTGCTTTCATATTTAAAATACACTGTCCGGGGGTATCAGTGTTTCATCTTGTTTATCCCTGATTTTGTCTCAACTATGGTTTATAAAGGCAAAAAGTCGCTACCTTTGCAGAGGGAATAAAGCATAATCTGGGAAAAAGTACAAAGTAATATTAAATAAACCCCTATATACAGAAAGTACTGCAGTGTAATATGGCCTTGTATACACTATTTGAGCATCCTTTTTTGGGGGGACGACACGGTAGCACAGTAATTATATCCGGCCACTGCAGTGCTTGGCGACCGAAATCTGTGTGTGCACAGTTTCAGATCTCAGCAAATGCAAATATTTATTTATCCCTGATTATGTCTCCTGTTATGTATTAGGATACACAACTTAACTGTGTGGGTTCTAGCTCTGAACTAATTTATTTTTCAAAGAAACAGACATCTACGCTTAATCAGTGGTTATAGATATGGAGGGTGTTTACTGTTCATAAGTTCCATTGTATTTACTCTTGATGTAAGTCAATCCATAAAGTTTATAAAACTGCTAATACACAACATCTCCTCTGTGGTTGTATACATATAAAGGCAAAAAGTCGCCTTCATTACTGAGTGAATGATGATAATTCGGAAAAAAGTACTACTGTAAAAATTCTAAATTTTCGGACACCTTGAGGACTTGCTGTAGTTCTAAAATTTTAACAAATTTTCTCAATGATCCAGCAAGGAGTCTAAAATGTGCAGATGAAAAGGCAAACAGTGTAGACCCTGATCAGACTGCTCCTTCAGGAGCAGTCTGATCTGGGTCCGCCCTGAAGGAGCAGTCTGATCTGGGTCCGCACTTTTTGCTTATGTCTATATGTCCCTATACTTAGGGACTTTACGGTATGTGTTTTCTAAGCACCCTTGGAAATTTTACAGCTGGGTTGGACTTTGATGTTCGACTTGTCAATGGCACAGACACCTCAGGTCGTGTGGAGATCAAGGTCAACAATGAATGGGGAACCGTCTGTGGAAATGACTTCACAAAGAATGAGGCTGTAGTGATTTGTGGTCAGCTTGGTTTCTTTGACGGTGTTGCCTTGACAGCTGGTTACCATGGAGGAGGAACAGGGGAGATTACTCTAACTGGTGTTACATGTACTGGAAGGGAGAAAACTCTCAAGGATTGTATTTGGTCTGGCTATAAGCAGACTAGTGGGTTGTGTGACCACACAAAGGACGCTGCAGTGAGGTGTTATAATAATGGTAAGTTGTGATTTTGGATCCATTGTTTATAAATTAACAGAAGCTTCCCATCTGCTCAACATGAAAACACGCCTTTAGAATTTTGACCCCCTTTAACTCCACTTTTATATAGTAAAACTGGGGTTTACAGGGGTTTACATTAATTTTCTTATTTCTGCTTAAAAACATTGATTGTGGGTACTCTTTAGAACTGCGTCAGAGCTGCCCCTTTGAGGAGGTTCTAACAAGTACCAGTAATCTTTCTTTCTTTCTCAATATACTGCCTCACACCCTCGCGGGCATTCTAGGCAGATGTGCAAATATTTATTTTTCCCTAATCTATGTTTTGAGCAGAATTATGAAGAATATCAGGATTTTTAATGACAGAATTCATTTTGGGGGTAAAATTTTACCAATATAACTGAATAGGCATGTTTTCTTAACCCTTTTTGTACCAAATGGAATCTTCCAACATATATATAGCAGGAGTCCATTTCAAAATTTAGGGGTGTCAGGTTGTGTTTTCTTCAAAAACTATTCGGAAATTGGCTGAAAATTTTGCAAACAGTGTAGGCCCTGATCAGATGCCGCATTCTGCGGCATCTGATCTGGGCCTGCACTGTATGCCAACTACCCATTTTTGGAGTTTCCAGTACTGAATGGGTTAATGACTTTCCACCTGACTATTGCTGACCATGTACAAAATTGAAGTAACATACCTTTATTCTTGTGGCTGTGACATCAGATTGCAGTGTAAAGATGGTTATTTGTAAAAATACGGACTAGGCTCATATGCGGCGACACTAGCAAACTGTATATACCCAGATCAGATGCTGTAAAACATGAAAAAGGCATATTATAGTGTTATCCCTGTCCATCCATTCATCTCCATGGCCCCCGCCCATCGGGGCTGGAAGAAATAAATGAACTGCATGATGCTTCCACGCAGAGCTGAAACCGACCGCACACTATACTGGTATACTGCTTTCAGGATCTAAGACTGCCCAGGTAAAGCAGTGCGAGTCAGAACGTCCATGCTTATAAACCCTATTGGTTTCATTGGATGGCTCAGCTTGAGATGTCATGACATCACAGTGTCGGGTAAAAGACCCACAAAATTGGAAGCAGCGTCTCCAAAATGACCTCTACAGTGTTGACGGGGACGTTAAACCTCAAATCAAACAAACAAACCATTCATCTCCATCCACATCCGCATCTGAAATGGTATAAGCAATTTGCCTTAAGTTTTTCATCAGTGTCACAGCTACCCAGGCGGGGGCATCTGTGTCTCTTGGACACTCTTCTAGTTTCATGATTACTGTAAAAAGCCTAAAAATTCGGACAACTGGAGGACTTGCTGTAATCCTCCTAAAATTTAAATTTAATATTTCATGATCCAGTAAGGAGACTAAAAGGTGCAGATGAAATTGCAAACGGTGTAGACCCTGATCAGACTGCTCCTTGGGTCTGCACTGTTCGCTTAGCTTAAAAATTCGGACACCTTGAGGACTTGCTGTAATCCTCCTAAAATTTAAATTTAATATGTCATGATCTAGTCTAAAAGGTGCAGATGGAATTGCAAACACTGTTTGCTTAGCCTAAAAAGTTGGACGCCTTGAGGTCTTGCTGCAATCCTCCTAAAATTTAAACAAATTTGTTTCATGATCCAGTAAGGAGTCTAAAAGGTGCAGATGAAACTGCAAACGGTGTAGACCCTGATCAGACTGCTCCTTCAGGAGCAGTCTGATCTGGGTCTGCACTGTTTGCTAAGCTAAAACATTCGGGCACCTTGAGGACTTGCTATAATCCTCCTAAAATTTAAACAAATTTGTTTCATGATCCAGCAAGGAGTCTTAAAGGTGCAGACGGAATTGCAAACAGTGCAGACCCAGATTAGACTGCTCCTGGGTCTGCACTGTTTGCTTAGGTCTCTCTGTCCCAATAATTACAATCATTACGGTAACTTGATTTTTTTTCAGTACGACTCACTGGATCCACAACTGTTAATTATGGACGATTTGAAGTCTACAATAACGAGGACGCTGATTGGTTGGCTGTGTGTGATTACGGCATGAATATTGATGAAGCCAATATACTCTGTAGAATGCTGGGGTACAACACAGGACTGTTTCAGAGGGGTTCCCCTTTGGGACCAACAGATCAGCCAATCAGGATTTCTGAAGTTGAATGCATAAGTCCGTCAACTTGCACCTTCCAAAGAGGAGACTGCAGATCGGGAAAATATGTGGCCCTCTATTGTAGTGAATCTGCTATTACCAGAGAAAGTGAGTTCTTTCAACCCTTAAGATGCAAATCACAGCAATTGTTGTCTGCTTTGTTGTCTGCTGAATACTTCTTTGCAAACAGGGTGGACCAAGATCAGACTGTTCCTCTTGGTGCAGTTTAATTAGGGATCATACTGTTTACCTGTTTGTTTGAAAAGTTTTCAAAAAGGCACAGAAGACTCCATAAACAGACAACATTTTCAGATGCAGTGTTTGTTCATGTCTTAAGGGTTTACCCAGTTTAAACTGAATGAAATTGTCCATGTTTTTTTATTGACGTTGCAGGAGTCCTATTTGAAATGGGGTTTGAGTTTAAATTATCTTTAGACATTCAGTCAGAAAATGGTTGAACTGTTTGCAAACAGTGAAGGTCCTGATCAGATGGGTATTGAGTGAGTGAGTGTTTGAGTTTTACGTCCCACCAACAGCTAAGGTCATACGGAGAAGCCCGGGATTGATCCTGCGACCCCTGGTTTACAAGGCCATTAGAGAACCACTACACCACGGAGGCTTCTGATCAGATGGGTATTTGGTTTGTTTGTATTGGAGTTTAACGGCCAAGTCAACACTATTTTAGGTCATTTTTGAGCCGGTTAGTTTACCTATCCACACTTTTCCTGGGCAGGTTTATACGTAAGTGGTTAACCAGTACAGTGCACATTCTTTCGCCAGACACTGACAACTGCCCTTCTTGAATCAGCGGAAGGTAGAGAATGATCATGATCAATCTCCACGAAAGAATGTTGACAACCCAGGCAGGTATCAAACCCGTATCCTCCTGATCACCAATCAGACTCACATCCGACTGAACTGTTGAGGCCATCTGGAAGAGGGTTAATAGTATCATTTTACATAGCTCCAGATAAGGTGGATATTTGGTGATAATTAGGGCCCCGCACTGAAAGTGTGGGTGCCCTATAGTAATCACTCTGTCCGTCCGTCTGTCTGTCTGTCTGTCCGTCTGTCCGTCCACAATTTTTTTTATCCTCCATAACTTTCTTATTCCACTGAAAGTGTGGGTGCCCTATAGTAATCACTCTGTCCGTCCGTCTGTCTGTCTGTCTGTCCGTCTGTCCGTCCACAATTTTTTTTATCCTCCATAACTTTCTTATTCCACTGAAAGTGTGGGTGCCCTATAGTAATCACTCTGTCCATCCGTCTGTCTGTCTGTCTGTCTGTCCGTCTGTCCGTCTGTCCGTCCACAAATTTTTTTATCCTCCATAACTTTCTTATTCCTGGATGGATTTAAATATTACTTGGCAGAAATGTTAACCATAATGTGATGGAGTGTTGCGCGCAAGACTCAGGTCCGTACCTCAAAGGTCAAGGTCATACTTAGAAGTTAAAGGTCAAAAAAGGGTCTTTCCTGTGTCCAATTAATAACTTTGTTATTATTCCTGGATGGATTTAAATATTACTTGGCAGAAATGTTAACCATAATGTGACGAAGTGTCACACGCAAGACCCACAGCCGTACCTCAAAGGTCAAGGTCATACTTAGAGATAAAAGGTCAAAAAAGCGTCTTTTTTATTGTGTCCAATCTATAACTTTCTTATACCTGGATGGATTTAAATATTACTTAGCAGAAATATTAACCATAATGTGACAGTGTGCCGTATAGTAATGCCCTGTCTGTCCGTCCGTCCGTCCGTCTGTCCATCTGCCCGTCTATCCATCAACATTTTTCATGTTTACAAACTGAAGCTGAAGTTATTGACAGTTGCCATATACCCTTTTGTTTTTAATTCATATTTTACAAACAGTCAAATGCATCAACTTCAAACTTAAGATATATGGTCACAATATCATTACACAATTACATGGCAACCGACGTAACTCTAGCTACAATACTCTAAGAGTAATAGCCCTTTGAAATAAAATCCAACTCCTCTGATGGCACTGCCGGGGCCCTAGTTGAAGAATAATTTTCCTTGTTTCTCCATATAAACCTATATTGTGGGTGTTCATCGGAACTGCCTCGTCGAGGCGGTTCCATTGACTACCCACAAAATATGTTTTATTGGAGAATAGACACAAATTATCCATTAATTATCACCAAATACCCATTTATCTGGAGCTATGAGTATCATTATCCCCTCGCACAATATAGTTGTGAGGGGGGTGGGCCCGGTGGGGTTCAGCATATAGTCCGTCCCTCCATAAAATATTATTTTTCATCAAAGATTTCTCAAGAACCATAAGAGCTAGAACCCTCAAACTTGGTATATTTTGTAATCATGATGACTTGTATTGTGTAAGAGGCAATGAGCATTATCCGCTTATTTGTTCATCTGCTCTTTCATTCTTCTTTCTCTCCATATCAAGGCCAGTGTTAAATTTTTTTGCCATAGATTTCTCAGGAACTGTGAAAGCTAGAAGCCTCAAACTTGGTATCGATGCAATGATGTTGACTTGTATTGTGTAAGAGACAATATGCTTTCACAGCTTATTTGTTCATCTGTTCTCTCATTTTATATTCTCTCCATATAAGCAAATGTTGAATTTTTTTGTCGAAAACATTACGAAAACACACCGGTGCGATATGGTGCATTTTTCCATATCTCCAAAATGGCTACTTTTCTGATAAAAACCTGTGTATTTTTCTTATTAATAGTGCAAACATAGGTTGTGGGTGCTCGTTAGAACTGCCTTATTGAGGCGGTGTGTGTGTGTGAATTCGGATTTAACATGGCTTTCAACAATTTTTCAGTCATATCACGACGGTGTCTGGTTGCGACAGGGAGCTCAATGCTCACTTTTATAGTGCTGCCTCACTGAAGTATCATGTCCCAGACACATTACATGATACCACACCCAGTCACATTATCCTGACACTGAGTCGACCAGTCCTAGCTCTACTCTGTAAATCTGAGTGCAAAGCAAGGAGCAGCTAGTACCATTTTTAACGACTTTGGTATGTCACGGCCCGGGATCGAACCCGCGACCTCCCGTTCCCCTAAGGGGACACTCTACCAACTGAGCTATTGGGGCTGGTGCATTGAGGCGGTTCTAACGAGTACCCGCAACCTATATTAAGGAGCAGAAATAAGAAAAATAATGTACACCCAGTAACCCCAGTTTTCTCTATATAAAGTGGGGTGTACGGGGGTGTTCATTTCATGGACTTGTTCACGTGATGATTTCTCAAGAACCGTAAGAGCTAGAAGCCTCAAACTTGGTATGCAATGAGATAATATTGACTTATATTGTGTAAACTTAGGGGTTTCCTGCATGCAATTGGTTAAAGCTTTGTACTTATTAATTTTTCGGTTTAAAAAATATTAACTCTTATCCTGCTGTTCACGACAACCCTTTTCTTTGCAAACAGTGTAGATCCAGATCAGATGGCTTCTGAAGAAGCCATCTGATCAGGATCTACACTGTTTGACATTCAATTTATGAATTTGTAGGAAAAATTACATCAAGTAATCTGATTGGTTCAAAGTCAGAAATGGATGTGGCTAAACTGAATATTCAGCAAGAGAAGATTAACAATTAGCCACTATTGAAAATTCTAGGGCAGATGGTACTCTAATTATTTTTTTTTTTTTCATTTTTTTTCAGCAAAAAAAGGACTTGTAAGTTCATTTGAATCATGCTCTTGTCAGATGATTTACATGAAATGTCAAGCTGTATTTTTGCTGAAAATCAAGAAAAATACATTTTGAAAATCCCCTCTGCTGGTTGCGCTATATGCTTCAAGGATTGAAAATTCAGAATGTTGTCTGCTACTTTTTATGTTTCCGATAGCGATAGCGGGGACATGTGTTTTTGCCATGTCTGTTTGTTGGTTGTTTTGTTTGGTTTGTTTGTTGGACAACTTTAACATTGGTCATAACTTTTGACATGTTTGAGAGAGAGCTTTTCATATTTGGCATGTAGCTTCTAGTGACGGGCTTCCCACCCTTACAAAGATTTTGACTTATGACCTTGAGCTTTGACCTCCTTTATCATAACTTTGGATCCGTTTGCGATAGAGCTTTCATCTTTGGCATGTAGCTTCTAGTGACAGGGGCTTCCAACCCACACAAAAATTTTGACCTGTGACCTTGAGCTTTGACCTACTTTATCATAACTTTTGAATAGTTTGCGCTGGAGCCTTCATATTTGGCATGTAGGTCCTTGTGACAAGGGCTTGCAGCTCATACAAAATTTTGACCTGTGACCTTGGCCAGTGACGTACTTTGTCATAGCTTTTGAACTGTTTGAGATAGAGCCTTTATACTTGGCATGCAGGGTCCTTTTGACAAGGGCTTCCCACTCACATAAAGATTTGATCTTTGACCCTGACCAGGCACCTACTTTATCATAGCTTTTGACCCATTTGAGATAGAGTTTTCTAGTTTGGCATGTAGGTTCCTTGTGACAAGTGCTTCTAACTCATACAGAATTTGGACTGTGAGCTTGAACTTGTTCTGTGACATACTCCAAAGAAAAAAATTGACCTCAGCCGGAGGACATGTTAGTGTTTCACAAACACATCCTGTTTGCTTGCTGCTTTGAAACAGAATTTATCATATGACATCGCGTCTGAGGATGAAATAACGACATGCAATAAATTTGATAATCCACTATTTTATTAAATATGCAAATTAGTTACATAACTTAACATGTACAGCAATGTTAACGACATCGCATTTACTAATGACGGAATATCGACATTTTTGTAAAACAGTTGTGAATAAAAGGGGTTTTAAATGTCATATAATAAATAGAATCTTGCATTCGTGCTCATGTATTATTGAATTTATTAAACTCGTTGAGGAAATGGGATAAAATGCTTGCATTTTATCCCTTTTCCTCAACTTGTTTAATAAATTCAGTAATACATGAACTCTCATGTAAGATCCTGCTATTTAATATTTCAGATGTGAAAATACGCCTGCCACAAAGTTCATATTATGGTCCAGTAGAAATCAGCAGATTTGGGCTATGGGGAGCTGTATGTGATGTCGAGTTTGATGACAATGATGCTAATGTTGTCTGCAAACAGTTGAATTACAAATCTGGATATGCATTGTCTACTTACGCAACAGATGGTTTTCCAACAATTCAAGGTGGCGTGAAGTGTGTTGGAAATGAGACAAATATAACAAAGTGTAAGAGGGGGAATATTGCTGACGACCATGGGTGTTACGACAGAGATACGGTAGCTGGTGTTTTTTGTTTTGATGATGGTAGGTGGATTAACTCATAAAATGCCAATCACGACAATTGTGGTCTGACTTCCGTCTGCTATTTACCTTAAAAGTAATTTTTTGCAAACAGTGTGGACCCAGATCAGACTGCTCCTGTAGGAGCATTCTGATCACTGCCCACACTGTTTGCCTGTATGCAAAAATATTTTTAAAAAGTTTGAAAAATATTCAGCAGATGACATAAGCAGACAACATTTTCAGATGTAGTTTTTCTCGGTGTCAGGTATTCAGGCCTCTGTGGCCTAGTAGGTAAGAGTGCTGTTTCTTAATATTTAAGTCTTTCTCCCCTGTGGAATCAAAGGTGAGTTCAACAACACGGGTGCCCGTGCTTGCCTGTTTGCCTCCTGATTTGTTTGTTTGTTTGATTTGAGGTTTAACGTCCCCGTCAACACTGTTTGCCTCCTGAACACAAGCGATCGCCTGAGTGCTTGCAATACAGTCTGAGAGGTGTCTTGTTGGGTACTAAATCCTTTGCACTTGCGTGAAAGGAATGGAGGTTCGGCCTCAGCTGAATCGGCAAAGAAAGTAGTTTGTTTACAGCTGACTAAATGGGTATTAACTACCTTTCACCAGAACTATTTGTCAGTTCCTCAAGCAGAACTAGCATAATTAAACTTCTGGGGCCAGTTGTTCAAAGCATAGTTAGCTTAACGAGCTCGTTTGTGGTCATACTGTTAACTCTTCTCGTAAATTTTGGTATTTTTGCTGGAAAAATGTGAGCAGCTTTTGCGTCCGCAAAAGCTGCTCACATTTTTTCAGCAAAAATTTCAGGATATTTGCCATATTTAATGATCATAGTTTTAACGATATGTTAACTAACGACGTCGTTAGTTTTGAACAACTGGCCCCTGATAGACAGGGAAGCAGACGAACAGTCTAAGTTCGCCATCTTGAAACAGCGAGCGTCCACTGTCGTTCAATAGTGTGTTTTTTGTTTGTCAAGCGCTCAAGCAAGCGCTCTCATTGTTGAACGCACCCCTGGCTCAGTCACATGTAGGATTCCAAGTTCTGCAACAGAAGGTCAGGTGGTTTTTCCCCAGGAAGATGAACTCAGGTTAAAGTTTGGCTCTAAATAAGTGAAATTATCTTGAAAGGGCCTTAAAAACTGAAACCAAAAATATAAAAAAAGAAAGAACCTAGAAGTATGAAATACATGAAATAAAATTGTATAAAAATGTAGTTTCATCACATAACTACTGTAGTCATTTTAACGTTTATTAAACTGCCAGGCCTTACATTTGTAGACATCATTTTCATTTACACCATAACCTTGTTATAACATGGTTCATTATAACACAGTTTGGGATATAACATGGTTTCAAGATGGATCCCAAAAATGTATTGGTGATATAGAAAAATGACCATAAATGGTCATTTTTCTATATAATCTATACATTTTTGTTTGGATATAACACGGTTGTTTAATTAAACATGGTTTCTGCTTTGGACCCCATTAATAAAAATAGTGTTATAAAGAGGTTGTGTTGTATTTGTTTCATTTGTTTTGTTTTATTTGAGGTTTAACGTCCCCGTCAACACTGTAAAGGTCATTTTGGAGACGTTGCTTCCAATTTTGTGGGACTTTTGCCCGACATTGAGATGAAATGACTTCTCAAGCCCTGTCGCCTAATGAAACCAATAGGGTTTATAAGCATGGACGGTCCAACTTGCACTGTTTTGCCTGGGCATGCTTAGATCCTCTTAAGCGGTTTACCAGTACATGTGTGCTGTCGGTTTCAGCTCTGCGTGGAAGCATCATGCAGCCCATCTATTTCTTCAAGTCCCGATGGGCGTGGGCCAGTATTTGTTTCAAAGACATCAGTTTCAGAGGCATCATTTCCAATTGTTTGTTTCTTATTTTTGGAGAAAGTTTCTTATTTTTGGAGAAAATAAGGCTTGACATTACATGTGAATCATCTGCTGTATAGATGATTCACATGTAATGTTGAGCCTTATTTTGGCTGAAAAATAATCAAGAAAAAATAAATAAATTAGCTATTAGGTCTAAATGTTTCTGTGCTCGTGCCTGAAGAGTTTACAAACAGTTGAAAATTAGTTGACTATACTGTATTTTCAACATCATGAAAACATGCCTGTATAATTTTGACCCCCTTGAACCCCACTTTTATATAGAAAAAACTGGGGTTAACAGGGGTATATCTTATTTTTTTTTTATTTCTGAGGCGGTTCTAACGAGTACCCACAATCTATATTTAGAGCAGAAATAAGAAAAATATCACAATTTTTAATCGTACAATTTTCGTGTTTTCGGCAGTAAAGTTTACAATGTATTTGTATAGGCGTGTTTTCGTAATGATGATTTGTGTTGTTCAAGAGCTGTCTTTTCTGCAGATGGCGTTCAGTTTAGAAAGACTGAAATTGATCCCAAAACAGGACTTATGGAAGCCAGAATTGAGATTGAGGCTGCTGGGAGTCAGCTGTACATTGCCCTGGATGATTTTACTGATGTGGATGCCTCAGTTTATTGTAAGACACTTGGCCTGGCTGGAGGAAAGATCTATCGAACAGGGACAGGGTCTTACGGCGTTATGAGAATGAGTTGTAAAGGTGACGAGGATTCAATTTTCCGTTGCCCTGCACTGTGGGATCCTCAGAAGACCCAGGACAGAACAGGGAGTTTGGCTGGAGTGACATGCTATAAACCAGGTAGTGATCGAACTGACAAAGTCAGAAAAAATTGTGCCAGCGTAGAACCAAACCACTGCACACTGGTGCGACTAGTGTTGACTCTGATCAGAACAGATCTAATCAGTGTGATCAGAGTCTTTTCTGAATGCATGAATGTCAAGTCCATAGAAAATTATTTCCATAGCTCCTGGTACTCCTATATCTATAATAATTTAGGGCTGTTTGTCTTTCTTTAACTTGAACAGATTTCCATAAAGTTATAGTTTTGTTAGTATTTTCGGTTGAAATTCCTGATGAAAACCAAACTGCATGGTGCTGTGTGTGTGTGTTTCCCAACAACAGCTGATGAGGCGAGTAGCATAAACACTACATCACAGAGGTTTTTTAAGACTGATGCTGTAATATTTTATGAACTCAGCACATGCTGACACCAAAAGTATTAAACATTTTAGAATAGTTGGTGTGCAAATTCAGTACATTCCTTTGATGGTTTGGGGTAGTTGGGTGAGGCAAAGGTGATGTGTATCTTGCATCACTGGGGCGTCCAACTGATATTGGCTTACAGTAAGGGTATAGGGTGGTATGTTATTAGGACCCCACACATTTATTTGCGGGTGCCCTATAATAATCACCCTGTCTGTCCGACTGTCTGTCGGTCCACATTTTTTATGTTTTTTTGTAATAACTTACAAACTGTCAGATGCATCAACTTCAAACTTTAAATATAAGGTCATATCATTACACAATTTCATGGCAAGTTACATAACTCTAGCTACAATACTCTTAAAGTTATGGCCTTTTGAAAAACTTAAAAATTCCACATTTTTAGCTCACCAGAGCCTAAGGCTCTGGGGGAGCTTATAGGATAGGCAGTTGTCCGTCGTCGTCTGCGTCGTCTGTGTCGTCTGCGTCTGCGTCGTCTTCGTCAACATTTTCAAACAACATCTCCTCTGAAGCCACTGGGCCGATTCAGCCAAAATTTCATCTGTAGCATCCTTGGGCAGGGGGATTGAAAGTTTGTGTTTTTTATGAAAATCGGCTCATTAGTTTGGTTGCTATGGCAACTTAGAGTTTCCATAGACTTATAATGGGGAAAATAGAAAAATGGCATTTAATGCCAAGCCTCTGCAGATATTTTGACAAAACTTTCATAGAAATATTCCATAGGTAATCTACTATCTGCCGTATGATTTTAGGCCTTCTGCTCATTTTTATTGGTTACCATGGAAACCAAAATGCAAAAAATAGACAAAAAATACTTTAAAAATCATCTCCTCAGAAACCATATGCTCTAGGAGGCTGAGACTTTATGAAAATATTCACCATATTTGCCTTCACAGGTTTTATGTTTTTTATGAAATTTGGCCTTTTAGTTTTGTTGCTATGGCAACTTAGAGTTTCCATTGACTTATAATGGGGAAAACTGAAAAATGGCAATTACTGCCAAGTCATTGCAGATATTTTGACAAAACTTACATAAACATGTTCCTTGTGTAAACTTCTCTCAGCCATATGCTTTTATGTCAACCTGGGGGTCCCCTAGGTTGTGCCGGAGCCATGCCCCGCCCCCTCCACTTCATAAATGCCTTATATCTCAGAAACCTTACAGATCCCAACCCCTAAACCATATATATTCTTGTTCCTTATGATAGAATGCATTCAGTGACACCAACCTGGGGGTCCCCCGGGATGCGCCGGGGACATGCCCTGCCCCCTCTATTTCATAAAATGCCAATTATCTCGGAAACCATTCAGATCCCCACCCCTAAACTATATACCCTATTCGGGTGTGTACTACCCGCAGTTTTTTTCCCTCAAATTACAGGCCCAAGTTCAGGGTGCGGGTAATCCGTCCGAATTATTTTTGGACCGTTTTTTTTTTTTACTTTTGTCAGCTGAAAATACGATGCATCTCATGTTATGCTCTATCCCTTTACGATTCCCGACATAAATAACGTTAATAGTCGACTCAATTTTACTTACACATGAGTAATAAAACAATATTCATTACTAGCAAGCCCGATTTTGTGCTTATTATTCTTAAAACTCTGATTTTAAACGTAATAAACAAGCAAGTTCAATGCTAACATCAAAGTTTTCCGGCATCCAAAACGCCGCCCACAAACTACCGCTACAATTTTTCTGCACGCGATCGGTGAATGACGTCATCGGATCCCAGCAACGACACACGTGTCTATTGTTTTATTTTAATGCGGTGTATCTCTTTCATTAAAAAATGTTTGGAAACGGTAGAAAAAATGGATAGCTCGGAAGCTCCGTGTCAATAACCAACAACAGCATACAGATGTGTTTACATAAATTAAAGCTTTCGACTTTTTGGCGCCAAAACATAACCATTCACGAGATATTAGAATATACATATATCTACCGTAAGATTTAGCAACTCGTCTTGGGAGCAATTAAATCATTTTCACATTGATTTTGGATTAAATTATTGATTGGGGGAATAAACGCAAATTAGAGACATAACTTGACCATATTTTCACACCTTATTGACACGCACCGCAGGGTGGCAATTATACGACCGGGATTAACAATAGTGTCATAATTGAACCGTTATAAATCATCAAACAGTGTAAATCCAAATCGGACGTCTACGGTTTCTTTCTGCGGTGTCTGATCTGGGACTGCACTGTTTGCCGATGTCCCCCCAAAAGGGCCGCTGGGTATATATTGGTTAATAAATAAATAACAAGGGTGAACAGGTAAAGTTTTTTCAACGTTTTAATATAAAATACATGCATTCTGGTGATACTCGCACGCACGTGCATTTTCCCGCCTTTTGAAGACGATCGCGCGTTCCGTTGTGTGTTACAAAAACTGGCCAAATTCTTACCTTTTCCCACTTACGCACCCACCAAAATTTCAGCAAATATTTCATGCGGGTAATACTACAGAATAACAGTTTTTCCCCAGATTTTGGCTAAAAAAGGGGGGTGCGGGTAGTACGCAAATGCGGGTAGTACACACCCGAATACGGTATATTCTTGTTCCTTATGCTAAGATGCATTAAGTGACACCAACCTGGGGTCCCCCGGGATGTGCCGGGGACATGCCCCACCCCCTCCACTTCATAAAATGCCATATATCTCAGAAACCATACAGATCCCCACCCCTAAACTATATATGTTCTTAAACCGAGGTCCTGTCTCCGTATGACCTTAGCTGTTGGTGGGACGTAAAACTGAAACACTCACTCACTCTATATATGTTCTTGTTCCTTATGCTAAGATGCATTAAGTGACACCAACCTGGGGGTCCCCGAATGTGCCGGGACCATGCCCAACCCCCTCCACTTCATAAAAGGCGAAATATTCCAGAAACCTTACAGATCCCCTGCCCTAAACCATATATATTCTTGTTCCTTATGATAAGACACATTCAGTGACACCAACCTAGGGGTCACCCAGGGTGGCCATGCTTCACCCCTTAACTTCACAAAAGACCATATATCTGAGAAACTGTTCAGAGCCCCACCCCTAAACCATATATATTCTTGTTCCTTATGATAAGAAGCAATCATTGACACCAGCATGCGGGTCCACCCAGGGTGCCATGGGCCATGCCCCACCCCTTTACTTCGTTAAAATCTATATATCTCAGAAACCATACAGATCCCCACCCCTAAACAATATATATTCTTGTTCCTTATGATAAGATGCATTAAGGGACACTAACCTTGGGGTCCCCCAGGATATGCCGGGGATATGCCCTGACCCCTCCACTTCATAAAAGGCCATTTATCTCAGAAACCATTCAGATCCCAACCCCTAAACCATATATATTCTTGTTCCTTATGATAAGACGCATTAAGTGACACCAACCTGTGGGTCCCCCGGGATGTGCCGGGGACATGCCCAACCCCTTCCATGCCCCATCCCTTCCACTTCATAAAATGCCATTTATCTCAGAAACCATTGAGATCCCCACCCCTAAACCATATATATTCTCATTCCTTATGATAAGTTGCATTCAGTGACACCAAATTTGGGGTCCCCTGGGAAGTGCCGGGACCATGCCCAACCCCCTCCTCTTCGTAAAAGGCCAAATATTCCAGAAACCTTACAGATACCCACCCCTAAACCATATACATTCTTGTTCCTTATGATAAGACACATTCAGTGACACCAACTTTAGGGTCACCCTGTGTACGCCCGGGCCATGCTCCACCCCTTGACTTCACAGAAGACCATGCCCCGCCCCTAAACCATATATATTCTTGTTCCTTATGATAACACGCAATCAGTGACACCAGCATGCAGGTCCCCTCGGGGTGCCACAGGCTATGCCCCAACCCTTTACTTCATTAAAATCCATATATCTCAGAAATGTTCAGATCCCCACCCCTAAACCATATATATTCTTGTTCCTTATGATAAGACACAATCAGTGACACCAGCATGCAGGCCCCCCCCCCCCCCCTCCCCCCACCGGGTATCTCAGAAACTGTTCAGATCCCCACCCCATAACCATATTTATTCTTGTTCCTTATGATAAGACTCCACTTCATAATAGGCCATATATCTCAGAAACCATTCAAATCCCCATCCTATAATCACATATATTCTTGTTCATTGTTATTAGACACATTCAGTCACCCCCGTCTTTGGGGGTCCGCAGGGGCCATAAAAGTGCCTCATATCTCAGAAACCATTCAGATTCCCACCATTTAACCGTATATACTCTTGGTCCTTATGATAAGACTTATTCATTGACAACACTCTTGGGCTTTTCTGGGATCTGCCATGCCTGATTCCCTCCAATTGCTTAAAAGGCCTTACATCTCATGAACCATACATATTCCCACTGATAAACCATATGTCTTTGTTCCTTTTGATAAGACGCATTTAGTGACACCAACCAGGGCTCCATCGGGTCCATGCCCCAATCTCTCTACTTTATAAAACACCTAATATTTCAGATGCAGTCCACATGGGTGCTCATTTGGGTGTGGGGTTTGTTTGGGAAACTTTATAATTGTATAATAAAATCATATCATGTTATAATACATGGCTGCCATTGGGCAGTGTCCACCTGAGCTCTGGTTTATGAACTTTGGCTCTTTGGTTTGTTTGCTATGCCAAGTTATGAGTTTCCATTGTCCTATAATGGGGAAAATTGAAAAATGACATTAATGCCTTTCAAGATATTTTGTCACACTTTCATAGAAATGTTCCTTTAATAATGTTCTTTTTGGCCTATTTGTTGCCACAGATGGGAAATTGTCAATTGTCATCTGTTGTCCTGCAACAACACATTCAAGCGACATCGAATCCAAAGCCACGAGGCTTATTGGGTCCAAATTTTATCTGTAGCATCCTAGGGCACAGGGCTTCCATGGTTAATTAAAATACATTGCTGCCAGTGGGCAGTGGCCCCCTGAGCTCTGGTGAGCATTGTGGCCCATGGGCCTCTTGTTTACGTTTATTCTTAATAACTTACAAACCGTCAGACGCATCAACTTCACATTTTAAATATTAGGTTTATTACAATATCATTACACAATTCCATAGCAAGTAACATAGCTCTAGCTACAATACTCTCAAGAGTTATGGCCCTTTGAAAAACTTAAAATTGTTCACATTTTTCATTTATTTGTGGGTGCCCTATAGTAATCACCCTGTCTGTCTATCCGTCTGTCCGTCCACATTTTTTATGTTTTTTCGTTATAACTTAAAAACCGTCAGACGCATCATCTTCAAACTTCAAATAAAAGGTCATAATATCATTACACAATTTCATGGCAAGTTACATAACTCTAGCTACAGTACTGTCAAACTTATGGCCCTTTTACGTTTATTCTTAATAACTTACAAACCGTCAGACGCATCAACTTCAAATTTTAAATATAAGGTTACAATATCATTACACAATTTCATGGCAAGTTACGTAACTCTAGCTAAAATACTCAGAGTTATGGCCCTTTGAAAAACTTAAAAATGTTCACATTTTTCATGTTTTTTCTTAATAACTTACAAACCGTCAAACCTATCAACTTCAAACTTTAAATATATGGTCTCATTATCATTATACAATTTTATGGCAAGTTACGTAACTGTAGCGTAAATTCTGATAGTTATGGCCCTTTGAAAAACTAAAAAATTTAGCTTTTTTCGTCTTTTTTCATCTTTATTTTAAAACCGCTATAGATATTCAAATGAAACTTCCTATAGTTATTGACAGTTGCCCTATAGTAATGCCCTGTCTGTCCGTCAATCCGTTTGTCCATCCATCCATCTGTCCATCTGACCATCAACATTTTTCATGTTTTTCTTTGTAACTTACAAACCTTCAAACTCATCATTTTCAACCTTTAAATGTAAGATCACAACAACATTAAACAGCGTAAGATCACAGCAACATTAAACAAATTCATGGCAAGTTACTTAACTCTAGTTACAATACTCTTGAGAGTTTTTGCCTTTTGAAAAACAAAAAAAAAAGTTTTTTTCGTCTTTTGTTTTCATCTTATTTTCAAAACCAATACAGATATCCAAATGAAAATGAAGCTGAAGTTTTTGACAGTTGCCATTTAGTAATACCCTTTCGTTTTTTATTCAAAACTTACAAACGGTCAAATGCATGAACTTTAAACTTTAGATATAAGGTCACAATATCATTACACAATTACATGGCAAGTTACGTAACTCTAGCTACAATACTCTAAGAGTTATGGCCCTTTGAAAAAAAAAATCCAACTCCTTTGATGGCACTGCCGGGGCCCTAGTCAGTTTCACTGACAGCTCTTGTTTCTTCTGTTTCTACACTTCCATTCACTTTCCTCTTTCTCTTCTCATTACGATAACACACCCATGCGTCATAGTGCATTTTTCACATCTCCAAAATGGCTACTTTTCTGTGGAAAATCTGTGATAATTTTCTTATAAATGCTCAAAACATAGGTTGCGGGTGCTCGTTAGAACCGCCTCATCGAGGCGGTTCTAACGAGTACCCACAACCTATGTCTTGGATCTGAAATAAGGAAAATAATATCTATCCCCTTAAACCCCATTTTTCTCTATATAAAGTGGGGTTTAGGGGGGTCTTCACCTCACGGACTTGTTCACGTGATGTGACCTTCACTTTCATCACCTCTACTATCTCATCTTTCTCCTTCTCCTTTTCTCTGGGAGACAACACAAAATTACCCACAAGGGTGGACATGTCGTTAAACCCTAAACAATCAAATCTTTTGATGGTTATTATTTGCAGATAATTTCTATTTATAGACCTGTCATTTCTATTTATACATCTAATATATAGAGTATTACTCAGCCCATTTTAAATATGGGTTTTATAAACCGAGGGAGGTTGAACATCCGATAAAGAAATGAGTGGGCTTGCACACAAGTTTCTTTATTGGATGCTCAATCTCCTGAAGTTTATAAATCCCATATTTTAAATTGGCTGAGTCAATAAACTGCATGCATTTGATAGAGCTGACGGATCACTTTGAATCTAATTCTATGTTAAGTTCACTCTTAACCCTTATCTTGCTGTTCACGACAACCCCTATCTTTGCAAACAGTGTAGATCCAGATCAGATGGCTTCTGAAGAAGCCATCTGATCAGGATCTACACTGTTTGGCATTCAGTTTACAAATTTGTAGCAATAAATTACATCAAGTAATTTGATTGGTTGATAGACAGAAATGGGTGTGGCTTAAATGAATATTCAGCAAGATAAGGGTTAACATACAGTCCATGCAAAATGCAGTGGGCGTAGTGACACATAAGCTGACTGAAACAAAAACTGTATAGATGCCATCTTGAAAGCGCTTCCTATTGTAATGAATGAAAATAGAAGAAATAAAGTTTTCATAGTAATAAAACAATTAAAAATGCGAGAGATCGGTAACCAGACGTGCCCTCATTCAGTAGTTATGTCCAGATAATCTTTATTTTAATGTTGCATCAGACTTAAACATCAAGCATTCTGAACATCTGTTGATATCTTCTCAGATGCCATTGTGATGACTTCATAAAAATAACTTAGTAGTTCCAGCTGCAAAGATTTATTTCCCCGGCTAAGAGGAAATATTTCTTCTTAGCAAAAAGGAAAATATCAAGTTTATGTCTGTTAGAAGTTATGGTATTTCTCTGTTATGCATGTAATGTTACAATTTATTGAGCTGTTGAAACTACACCACAACCTCTTTATAACACTATTAATGGGGTCAAAAGCAAAAGCCGTGTTACACAACTGTATTATATCCAAACAAAAATGTATAAATTATATATGGTCATTTTTTGTATGCAATCTATACATGTTTGGGATTCATAACTAACTGTTATAATGAGGTTGTGGTGTATGGTGAAATTGAAAAACACTGTTGCCAATATTACTATTGCCTCTTTACTATCACATTAGCACAAATGCTAAGGCCACTATTGCGATGAATCAATAGTTCTATGTTTTGTTACACCCCTACTGGTCATCTTTATTTATATTTTGGTTTACCTCTGTTTCAGTTAGTTTGCTGGGCGGAAACTTCTACAACCATGGCATACTGTATTCAGTTCAAAACTTTGAATATGGACCAGTTTGTGCCGAGGGTTTTGATGAATCTGATGCTGGTAAGTACCAGTAATCATTATGATGACACATCCCAGTGATATTATATAAATATTATATTCCTGAGAGGGTGATAGTGAAAAATGTCACCCTGAGGAATATGAATATCAACCGAGGTTGCACCTCGGTTGATATTCATTTTCCTCAGGGTGATATTTTTCACTATCACCCTCTCAGGAATAACCTCGGTTGATATTCATATTCCTCAGGGTGACATTTTTCATTTTCACCCTCTCAGGAATGTAATATTTATTTTATTATACCTAACAAAACTAATAATAAAGGCAAGGGAGTCAAATGAAAAATACAGGACAGCTCGCATACGACTTTTTTTGTCATGACATTCAAAATTATCGGATAACGTCGGCTTTCTACATAGGAGACGTTAGCTAGTGAAACAGAAATTCAGAATTTCAAATGTCTATAACTTCAATATCTCTGAATAAAACCCTAAAGTATGGGTGTGCGTTATCTAGATTAAATCAAAAGAAACACTTTGGTACCAAAGTTCCTCAACTTTGTTGAAATTTTTGGTTTCGACCCTTTTTCTCCAGCTTTCTGAAGAAACAAACCGTACGCCTATCCATTTCTGCGCACGAGGTAGTCGAAATTATCGCAGGGTGATAGCAAAAACTATCACCCCCAGGCCTATGGGAGTTTTGCATGGGAAAGACATGTGAGGTATAATAATATACAGCTATTTCATGGCAGTTTGGAGTATAGTAAGTCAAAACTATGCCCGAGGTGCTGTTGACGACTATTTCCGGAGGACGAAGTCTGAGGGCAATAGTGAATCAGATTGCTCACAGTACTAAGGGGCAATAGTTTGACTATACTTCAAACTGACATAAAACAACTGTTTTATTGTTATGCCTGCTTTAACCTTTACCCTGCTGTTGGCGAAAACCCCTATTTTTGCAAACAGTGTAGATCCAGATCAGATGGCTTCTGAAGAAGCCATCTGATCAGGATCTACACTATTTGACATTCAGTTTATGGATATAGAGAAATGAATAACATCAAGAATTCTGATTGGTTAAAAATCAGAAATGGGTGTGGCTAAATTAAATATTCAGCAGGTTAAAGGTTAAGCATGGGAGTCCGGTTTTCTGTCCGGTCATCCGTTAGTCAAGCTGTCATCATTTGTGACCACCCTAACTTACACCCTAATGTAAGAGTACATTTCTGGAGAATTGTAAGAGCTTCATTAATGATACTTGGTACAAGTTTGCATCTAGGAATAATAATTCCAATGCAAGCATCCATATCTGACCTTGACCTGCATTTCATGGTTCACTGACTTTGTGAATTATTGCGACCAACCCAACTTTCACCCTAATGTAAGAGTCCATTTCTCAAGAACTAATAGAGTTTTATTAATGTTACTTGATACAAGCTTGCATCTAGGAAAAGCAACTTCAATGCGAGCATCCATATCTGGGCCCAGTTGTTCAAAGCATTGTTAGCTTAAAGAGCTCGTTAGTGGTCATATTGTTAACTCTTCTAGCAAGTACAATATCGTAAATTTTGTTATTTTTGCTGAAAAAATGTGAGCAGCTTTTGCATCCGCAAAAGCTGCTCACATTTTTTCAGCAAAAATATTAGCATATTTGCCATATTTAATGATCAAAATTTTAACGATACGTTAACTAACGATATCGTTAGTTTTGAACAACTGGCCCCTGACCTTGAGCTGTATTTCATGGTTCCACTTAGCATGGTCATCCCAAGGGTTGGAAGCCCCCATCTATAACAGAGCCCCATATCAGGGGCCAGTTGTTCAAAGCATTGTTAGCTTAACGAGCTCGTTAGTGGTCATATTGTTAACTCTTCTAGCAAGTACAATATTGTAAATTTTGGTATTTTTGCTGGAAAAATGTGAGCAGCTTTTGCATCAGCAAAAGCTGCTCACATTTTTTCAGCAAAAATTTCAGCATATTTGCCATATTTAATGATCAAAGTTTTAACGATATGTAACTAACGACGTCGTTAGTTTTGAACAACTGGCCCCAGATTGTTATGATCTTTTACATATAAAAATATGTCTGCTGAATGTTGGCAACATTCTTTCAAGGAGAGCGATCTCTGATTCAAGAAGGGCAGTTGTCAGTTTTCAGCAAAAGACTACAGTTGAACTTCAATGGCTCGAACACCTTTGGGACCTCGAAAATCTGTTTGAGACAGTGGTAGTTCGAGCCACTGAGGATTACTGGCAGGAGGTATAACGAGATACTTTTAGACATCTTTTCAATGTTCTATAATGAAAATATATGCTGTGTGTACTCGTTAGAATCACCTTATACATTTGCAAGATAAAAGACTAAAGTCTCCTTAATTATCCTACATATTTCCTATGTAAAGGATTTTCCTAGGGGCTCAAGAATGAGTTCGACTCAGCCATGGTAAACGAGCCATCGGTGTTCAAGCCATCAAAGTTCTACTGCAGATATCCACTTATGTAAAAGCCTGACAGAAAGGGCGTGGTTGGGTAAAATGACCTGCTCATAATAACCTAAATATTCATGGCTTGGCTGTTAAACTCCAATACAAACAAAGAAAAAACAAATCATCTGGTAAGTTCATTTTTCTTGGTAGGAGTTGCCTGTCGGAATCTTGGCTTTGATGCTGGTCTGGTTCTCTGCTGTTCAGTGTACGGAACAGTGGATGATATTCCTGTGATGACAAATGTGCAGTGTAATGGAGATGAAGAGAAGTTTACACAGTGTTCCCATAGCGATGTGTCATCTTCTGAAGTGTCAGCGTGTCAGGTAAACTACGCAGCTGTGGCCTGTTACAGTGGAGACAAGTCTTCAGGTGAGAGCTTCAGATACAAATCACATCAGTTACCCCCTATATAAAATTTGGTAATCCGCCAGTGGATTAAATATGCAAATTATTTAGAAATGCCCCATAACATTACACATACGATATCCTTAATGGCATTACATTAAGTAATGGTTGAATATTGACAAGTTTGTAACAATTTTGAATAAAATGCATTTTAAATGCCTCATGATAAATAGAATCTTGCATTCATGCTCATGTTTTATTGAATTTATTAAACTCTTTGAGGAAAAGACATAAAATTCTTGGCAAAGCCTTGCATTTTATCCCTTTTGCTCAACCTGTTTAATAAATTCAATAATACATGAGCACTCATGTAAGAGCCTATATATCTGGTACATTTTCTCCCCCTCATCTCTTGACTTGGTCCTGACATCAAAGTCACACATGTGTTGCTAGAGTGACTCAAGAATGTAGCCTATGCAACACATAAGGACAATAAGAATCTTATATGGGCGTGAGGGGTGGATGGAAAAATCCATCCCGAGGGCCACTGTCCGGCATCACAAGGCTTGCCGAGTGATGCCGGTCAGTGATGCCGAGGGACTTTAGCGCGGATTTTAATGCTGCTGCCACTTCGGTTACAGACGTCCGCCATTTTGTGATGACACAACAGGAATGTTTAGTGACATCAGGCATGACGCCGCCGCGCATGAGGTTGTAATCAACCAGTGCATTTATCAAACACGCGATTATATTCAATTTGGGGTTGGAACATAAATTTCTATCCCAGGGTAAAATCACGGATTTCATTGTCTGGTGTGCAAGAAACGGTCTTCCATCCCAACTGTAGCGTTTGCTAGGTCGCCAAATAAAGTCAAGCAATGGGGTCACACATCCACAACCAACCACCCTCAGCAGAATCTGATGACTGTTTGGAATTTGTGTTTTTTAATTTCTCGCGATTTTTTGCTGTCTGACATGAAATATTAATTCCATCCCAAACCATGCATTGTGAATCAAGAAAGGTTTGGAAAACTTTGTTTTATATATTTTTTTAAATAATTTGCAATTTTGTTTGCTGTGGATGCTGCCATAATTTTTAATGATACATCATTTTGTGTAAGCCGGACAAATTTAAAGAGAGTGGCTTATGCTAAGTACCAGCCCAAAAGTCTATGAAAATACTGAAGATTCGAGAGTTCTTGTCTTTCCAAACTAATTTTAACTGCATTTCATTGAAAATAAAACAAACTCTATGAGCTGTTGCCTTATACTGGTTTAGATTAGGAGAAATATACATGTATATCAGATAAGAAATTTAGAGGCCCCTAAATTTCCAAATGGCCCCCTTTTTCAAAACGTATGGGCCCAGAGGACCCCTCCCCTCAAATCCTAGAATAAATACTGTATATTCATTGTTTTGTGCTTTCAGATTATTCTGTGAGTCTACCAACCTCCAATACGTACAATGGTGTAGTAATCTTGACTTATTTAGATGTAGAGGGTAGAATATGTTCAGATGGCTGGGACCATAATGATGCTGATGTCGTTTGCAAAGAGCTGGGCTTCTATAGGGGATTTGCTCAGATAAATCAGAGGTATTTAACTCTTTACACCCCTGACTTTCTGATGTGGTTTCTTCCATTTCTGTCAATAGGGGTCTTTAGTCAAACTGGCAAATAGCGTAGATCCAGATGAGATGGCTCATTATGAGCCAGCTCATCTAGATCTATACTGTTTGCATTGGTATCTGTACAGGGTTTGAAAAGTTCACTCACCATAGCAAGTGTCCCAAGCTGGAGGGTAAGTTTTGTTTTATTTGTATTGAGGTTTTACATCCCCTTCAACACTATTTAAGTCATTTTCCGGACATTGCTTCCAATTTTGTTGGATTTTTACCCGGCATTGAGGTCAAATGGCAATTCAAGTCCTACTGCCCAAAAGAACTGCTAGAGTTCAAAGAGCAAAACTGTGTCACTTTTCCTTGTCAGGCTTAGACTTTCTAAGCTGTTAACAGTTCTCTCGTACGGACGGTTTCAGCCCTGCCCGGAAGCACTGTGCAGCCTAATCTATTTCTCCAAGTCCTGATGGGTGGGGGTGCCCTGCAGGGCAAGTAAAGTAAACTGTTAATTTAGTTCCCTGTGAAATTTACCAAAATGTACATGCCCTTGATCATGTAGGATGATTGAAAACTTGTCAAGCACTGCTATATCAGTCTACAGGTTGAAAAGGTTTATAGGAATCGATACCCCTTGAATGGAAAATTATTTACAGTCGAACTTGATGGCTCGAACCACTTCGGGACCATGAAAATTTGTTCGAGACAGCGGTAGTTCAAGCCACAGATGGATCCTATTAGTGCCATACCAGGAGACATAATTGAGATAATTGTGGATATTTTTTCGGTGTTCTGTATTATAAATGTATGTTGTGTGTACCCATTAGAATCACCTCATCGAGGCGATTCTAATGAGTACACACAGGATACATTTGCAAGATAAATGAAGAAAATCTTCCTAAATTACCCCTATATCGTATTTGGAGGAACTGCCTGCGGACTCAAGAACGGGTTCAACTCATCCATGGTAAACGAGCCATCGGAGTTTTCATATGATATGTCATTACGATAACATACCCGTGCAACATAGTGCATTTTGTTCACAACTCCAAAATGGCTACTTTTTTGATGAAAATCAAATTTTTTTTTTTCTTATTTATACTGCAAACATAGGTTGTGGGTGCTCGTTAGAACCGCCTCAATGAGGCGGTTCTAACGAGTACCCACAACCTGTGCTCGTTAGAGTACCCACAACCTATGTCTTGGAGCAGAAATAAGAATAATAATGTATACACCCCAGTTTTCTCTTTATAAAGTGGGGTTTAGGGGGTGTTCATTTCACAGACTTCTTCATGTGATGTAATGGCAACCCTGGATTACACAGATATGTTTTGGGGATGGCTTGGAAATGGACCACCTTCAGGGGATTCAACTTTTCAACAGTATCATATCTTCCTATTCTAAAGGATCTCCCTCATCTACCATGGTCTACCATTTAAGAAAAGAATTTGCTACATAGGAGCAAATTCTTTTCTTAAAGGGTAGTCCACTTTTTCAGGGGGCGAGACAAAGGAGTGGTGTATCTTCCGTCACTGCTACGTCCAACATATATTTGCTTATAGTTGGGCAAGGCCTGCTGTCCTTGCAGCAGGTAAAGGTAAAGAGGGAATTTTTTCTTCAGTTTCTACATCATCATCATCAACTGATTTTTTATTAACATGCAGGTACAGGGGCAACGTCCACATAAGTGGGCCCCCTTCCAGACAGCTGGCTTGCTGCACGCATGGCAGATCTTACACCAGATCTCCGACTTGTCTATCATGAAGATCGATAGCAGAGAGCTTCCATTCTCTGCAATCTCTTTCTGTTAGCTGCTTCCAGATCATCTTGGGCCTTCCTGGCCCCCGCTTTCCACCTACCTGTATGTCACAGGCAGTCTTGACTGCACCGTTGTAGCGTTCCACATGTCCATACCAGCGAAGCCTTCTCTCTTTCAGGATGAGGTCCAGGACCTCAATGCCAAGACGCTCAAGTAACTCACTGGACCTGATGGTGACAGTGTCCTGTGGCTTGACATTGCAGATCTGTCTGATCATTGCCCTGTCATTTCGCTGTAGACGTTGGAGGTTTGGCTTTGTCAATGGCCATGTCTCAATGGCATGGAGCATTGCGTTCCGCACACAAGAGCTATACACACGGCCACGTGTCTTGAACGAGAGGTGGCGGGAAGAGAGAACTGGTAGCAACTCCTTGAATTTCTTCCAGGCTGTTTTCACATGTGATGTAGTTGAAAGGTCGCAACCACCTGCTGCAGAGAGCATATCACCTAGGTAGCAAAAGGAAGCTACAACCTCCAGCTTGTCGGATCCGACTTGGACTTCCGTCTGTGGTCTGCCATCTAAGGGGTGTGCAGTTCCTTGGCACTGTGTACACCTGTAATCAGGGTCCTCTATCAAGCGTTTGAGCCCACTGCATTTCTTGTGCACCCAGAACTTGCAGCCATTACAGAAGATACTGTAGCTGCCCACTCCAGTGCGACATACAGCGCATGGGAACTGGCCTGTACTCTGCAAGAGGTCCAGATCATACCACAGATCATGATCTTTGTCTTTTCTGCATTCTCTCTCAGCCCTTTCGCCTCCATTGCATCTTCCCAAGTTAAGAGCCTCCTGACACATTCCTCAAGGGAATCAGCTATGATGACAAGGTCATCAGCATACAGGTCCTCCCAGGGGACTCCAGAGCGGAACTCGCATGACAAGGCTTCAAGCACAATGATGAAAAGCAGTGGGCCGAGAATGAACACCCACCTTCACCTCGAATTCTTCACTGTAACCATCACCAACGAGGACACGGCTCCGAGCATTAGTATTCATCCCTTGGACCAGTTTCACAATCCACTCCTCCAGTCCAAGTTTTCTTAGTGCCCACCAGATGACTTTCCGAGGCACTCGGTCAAATGCCTTCTCCAGGTCTACCAAAGCCATGTAGAGTCTCCTGTTGGCCGCCAGATACTTCTCTTGCAGCTGCCGTACAACAAAAATTGCATCTGTTGTGCCTCTTCCTGGGACGAAGCCAAACTGGGAATCGTCGATGGACACCAACTGCCTAATGAGGCCATCCACAACTCTCCAGGACTTTCATGACCTGTTCTGTCAGCTGAAGACCACGGTAGTTGCCCCGTTCTAATGCATCACCCTTGCCCTTGTAGAGACAGACAATGAAACTCTGTTCCCAGTCAGAGGGTACCTTCCCATCACAGATGATTGCAGCTGCAAGGTCGCGGATCATCGAGGCACCCGCATCACCTGCAGCTCTTATCATCTCCACCACTATGCCTGAGGGACCCGGTGCTTTGCCAGTCTTCATCTGAGAGATAGCCTTCTTAACCATATCAATAGTGATTGGGATGGGTGCCCCTTCCACTGATGGTTCATCAGACAGTTGGTCTGGGTCCCAGTTGAACTCAACATTAAGTAGCCTTTGGTAGTGTTCTAACCAGGCCCTCTGCTTTGAGTCTTCACTCATTGACATCTCCCCTGCATCATTCTTTACTGGTTTGTCACCTACAACATCGGCATTCTCTCATCTCATCTGGTTAGCAAGGCGGTATACTTCTGATGACTTAGGGTCAATATTCTTGTAGATCTCCTTCTCAGCTTCTTGGCGAGCATGGTGCACCACATGTCTGGCTATGCGTTTGGCTGTAAGATATGATGCATGGGTGCCTTTACCAGTTTTCCAAGCTTTAAAGGCTTGCCGCTTGACTGCAATGACTTATTAACATCCTCATTCCACCACCAGGTTTTGCGATGCCAGCGGTGGGGCCGAGTTGTGCCACACACCTCTTCAGTTGTCTTGAGCAGACCTGTCTTGATGCTGTTCCATATATCCTCAGTGGTAGCATCTGCTACACCTGCTGAAGCACTCACATGCTGGGTGAAAACCTCCTGGAAATGATTTCTTGTCTGAGATTTTTTCAGCTTCCAAACTTTTAGTCTGGGGGTGAACTTGTGCTTGGGTTTTGGTGGCACATCAATCCTCATGTCGCATATGAGTAGCTGATGTTGCAGGGCTACTTCCTCGCCAGGGATCACTTTCACATCTGTGACAAGTTTGCGCATTGTCCTGCGGTAAATGATGAAATCTATCTGCGTCGCTGGGCTTCCTGACTTGTACGTGATAAGATGACTGTCACGTTTCTTGAAACATGTGTTTCCAAGAAGCAGGTCAAATGCCAGGGCATACTCTAGAATCCTCTCACCCTCAACATCTGGTTCAGGTCTACCATACTCGATCCCACCATGCACTTCATTGTATCCAGTGCCTGCACGGCCTACATGGCCATTCCAATCTCCGCATGGTATCAAGAGTTCGGATCCTGGGATCCTGGCAGTCACAGCACGCAGTTGGTCAAAGAACAAGTCCTTGACTTCAGCACTTAAACCACTCTGTGGGGCATACACAGACAGAAGGGTAACCACGCACTGGCTGACTACAAGCTTCACCACGATGATTCTGTCTGAGACTCTTTGCACAACAAAAACTTTCTCTATCCACTCTTCTGCCACAAACACTCCTACACCAGCAGTGCCTTTATCGTTTCCAGACCAGTAGAGCTTATACTTGGTGTCCTTGCCCTTGATCGTGCGGCAGTTTCCGCCACTGTATCTGGTCTCCTGGACACAACAGACATCCACTTTCCTGCGGGATAGTGTTTCCACTACCTCGCAAACTCTTCCTCTCAGAGTGTTAACATTGAATGTTCCCACCCTGAATTTCCTCAGGCGCTTGCTTGATTTGCCACAATGGCCCGACCCTGCCTCCCACGCCTGAGAGGAGGCCAAGCCGGAGACGTCACCAACAGAGCTGTGATGTCTGTTGGCACCGCCTAACCTTGATTCTGAATTTGTAGTTGCCATGATATGTTTTGACGGTTGTAATTTACAGGACCGCCTGTCCTGGCTGATGTCCCAACTCAATTCTTTTACGGCACCTGAGCAAGCCGCCGTTCCCAACTCACTAGGGCAGGTGTGCTTTACCGTTGTCCTTGTACAGCAAGGATCATCCGCCAAACCACAGCAGCTAGTACACCAAGCCATCGGTCTGTAGATGGTTGCTGCCTAGCTCTGCCACCCAGGTTGTGGCAGCCTCATAACCCTGAAGGTGGTGAGACAACTGTGATAATGGGCAACCTCACATTCCAACACTCATTTAGAGTGTCACAGCTGGATGCATATTTACGTCATACCGAGGACCCTGGAGGTCTTTATATATGGCTCAGCACACACAAGTATCTGACAACTCACGGGCTCTTCAGATAAATGAGTGTGACAAACCAGGTTTTGTTCGGAGACCTACCAACTCCTAGAAGGATTGCCAGGATATATAGCTCAGCACATTCAAGTTTCTGACAACTCACAGGGTCTCCAGATAAATGAATGTGACAAGCAAGATTTCGTTCAGACCTACCAGCTCCTAGGAGGAATTGCCAACTAAGGCTATTGGCTCTATCTGCCCAGGCTAGGTTTTGTTTAAGGACCTATAACCCCTAGGTGGGTTGCCAATCAAGGCTACGAGTTCCACCTACCCTAGCTAGTTTTGTTTAGAGATCTAGCATCTAGATGGATTGCCTACCAAAGCTGTGGGTTCTATCTACCCAGGCTAGGTTTTGTTTAAGGGCCTAACCCCTAGGGGGATTGCCAACCAAGGCTATGGGTTCCACCTACCCAAGCTAGCTTTGTTTAGAGATCTAGCAACTCCTAGATGGGTTGCTCTCCTGAGGTAACGAGTCCCATCTGCCCGCATGCAACAGGTTGTACTTGATTACATGTTACTAGTAGCAGGAACGAACCTGACCTGACCCCTTTCTACACCTCCATTCATTTTTCTCCTTTTGCCCTGTCCTTCACTTTCATCTACTATCTCTTCTATCTCTTTGCCTTTTCTCTGAGAGATGAAACAAAATGATCCACAAGGGTTAATGTGTTGTTAAACCCCAGCATAATCAATCAATGCCATTTTTTCAGAGCTATTTTGTTTGCAGAAAAACTAACAGGAAAGTTGTCTTTCTGGCGAAAAGTGTAGTAAATGTGCCGGGCGTTACACATTCCATGTATTGTTCCAGGGAAGATGTCCGCCTGACTGTACTCAATGGCCCCTACTGGACATCTAACATCAACTGCAGTGGAGATGAAAGCAGGCTAGCTGATTGTGACAAGACAGATTATGGGATGGTGACGAGTTGTGAGAGTAGACATTACGCTGGAGTCATTTGCTATGATAGAGAAGGTAAGGAAAGTGTCTCATTACCAGCTTTGTTAACCCATTGTATGTTAGTGGACTCTTCCATTTCTATATGCTGGACAAGTTCATTTGTCATATATAAGGGGTGTCAGGCCTATTAATTCATTTTTTATTAGCTCACCGTCACGTAGTGACGAGGTGAGCTTTTGGGATCACTTTTTGTCCGTCGTGCGTCCGTCCGTGCGTGCGTAAACAATTTCTTCAAACGACATCTCCTCCTAAACCACTGAGCGGATTTTGACCAAACTTCACAGGAATGATCCTAAGGTGGTCCCCTTTCAAAGTTGTTCAAATGGTTCTGGTCCGTTGCACATGTAGGTCACAGGGGCCAAAAATAGATTTTTTTCACCAAAAACTTAAAAAATCTTCTTCTCTGAAACCGCAAGGCCCAGATCTTTGATATTTGGTATGAAGCTTCATCTAGTGGACCCCTACCAAGATTGTTCAAATTATAGTACTGGGGCCAAAGATGCCCCCGCACCGGGGCCCTTTGGTTTTACATAGGCTTATATAGGGAAAATCTTTAAAAATCTTCTTCTCTGAAACCGTAAGGCCCAGGTCTTTGATATTTGCTATGAATCTTCATCTGGTGGACCCCTATCAAGATTGTTCAAATTACAGTGCTGGGGCCAAAAATGCCCCCGCCCCGGGGCCCTTTGGTTTTACATAGGCTTATAGAGGGAAAATCTTTAAAAATCTTCTTCTCTGAAACCGCAAGGCCCAGGTCTTTGATATTTGGTATGAAGCTTCATCTAGTGGACCCCTACCACGATTGTTCAAATTATAGTGCTGGGGCCAAAAATGCCCCCGCCCCGGGCCCTTTGGTTTATATTGGCTTATATAGGGAAAATCTTTAAAAATCTTCTTCTCTGAAACCGTAAGGCCCAGGTCTTTGATATTTGCTATGAATCTTCATCTGGTGGACCCCTATCAAGATTGTTCAAATTACAGTGCTGGGGCCAAAAATGCCCCCGCCCCGGGGCCCTTTGGTTTTACATAGGCTTATAGAGGGAAAATCTTTAAAAATCTTCTTCTCTGAAACCGCAAGGCCCAGGTCTTTGATATTTGGTATGAAGCTTCATCTAGTGGACCCCTACCACGATTGTTCAAATTATAGTGCTGGGGCCAAAAATGCCCCCGCCCCGGGCCCTTTGGTTTATATTGGCTTATATAGGGAAACTCTTTAAAAATCTTCTTCTCTGAAACTGGAGGGCCCAGGTCTTTGCTATTTGGTATGAAGCTTCATCTAGTGGACCCCTACCAAGACTGTTCAAATTACAGTGCTGGGGCCAAAAATGCCCCCGCCCCGGGGCCCTTTGGTTTTACATAGGCTTATAGAGGGAAAATCTTTAAAAATCTTCTTCTCTGAAACTGCAAGGCCCAGGTCTTTGATATTTGGTATGAAGCTTCATCTTGTGGACCTCTATCAAGATTGTTCAAATTATAGCCCTGGGGCCAAAAATGCCCCCGCTCCTGGGCCCTTTGGTTTTACACAGACTTATATAGGGAAAATCTTGAAAAATCTTCTTCTCTGAAACCACAAGGCCTAGGTCTTTGACATTTGGTATGAAGCTTCAGCTAGTGGACCTCTACCAAGATTGTTCAAATTATAGCTCTGAGACCAAATATGCCCCCGCCTCGTGGGCCTTTGGTGTTACATAGACTTATATAGGGAAAATCTTTAAAAATCTTCTTCTGTGAAACCACAAGGCCTATGTCTTTGATATTTGGTGTGAAATTTCTTCTAGTGGACCTCTATCAAGTTTGTTCAAATTATAGCCCTGGGGCCAAAAATGCCCCCGCCCCGAGACCCTTTGGTTTTACATAGACTTACATAGGGAAATCTTTAAAAATCTTCTTCTCTGAAACTGCAAGGCCATGGTCTTTGATATTTGGTATGGAGCTTCATCTAGTGGACCTCTACCAAGATTGTTCAAATTATAGCCCTGGGGCCACAAATGTCCCCGCCCCAGGGTCCTTTGGTTTTACATAGACATATAATAGAGATAATCTTTGATAATTTTCTCCTCTGAAACAACATGGCCCAGGTCTTTGATATTTGGTGTGAAGCTTCATCTAGTGGACCTCTATCAAGATTGTTTAAATTATAGCCCTGAGGCCAAAAATGCCCCTGCCCAGGGGCCATTTGGTTTTACATAGGCTTATGTAAGGAATATCTTTAAAAAAATCTTCTTCTCTGAAACCGCAAGGCCCAGGTCTTTGATATTTGTTGTGTAGCTTCATCTAGTGGACCTCTACCAAGATTGTTCAAATTATAGCCCTGGGGCCACAAATGTCCCCGCCCCAGGGTCCTTTGGTTTTACATAGACATATAATAGAGATAATCTTTGATAATTTTCTCCTCTGAAACAACAAGGCCCAGGTCTTTGATATTTGGTGTGAAGCTTCATCTAGTGGACCTCTATCAAGATTGTTTAAATTATAGCCCTGAGGCCAAAAATGCCCCTGCCCCGTGGCCATTTGATTTTACATAGGCTTATGTAAGGAATATCTTTAAAAAAATCTTCTTCTCTGAAACCGCAAGGCCCAGGTCTTTGATATTTGTTGTGTAGCTTCATCTAGTGGACCTATGCCAAGATTGTTCAAATTATAGCCTTTGTTGATATTTGGTATGAAGCTTCACCTTTTTAGACCTCCCTCAACATTATGCACATTATAACCCTGGGGTCAATAATGGCCTTCCCCGAGGCCCACTTGTTACTCTATGGATTAGGTGAGCGTTCCAGGGCCATCATGGTCCTCTTGTTCTATTTTTGAAGGAAAATTCTGTTAGCAAATAGTGCAGGCCCTTATCAGACACCGCAGAATGCGGCGTCTGATCTGGGCCTGCATTGTTTGCCAAGGTATCCCTTTAGGGGTTTCCCACATGCAATGGGTTAAGTTCAGGGCACTGCATAAAAACTGCTTTTCATGCTCAACACAGTTGCCATGACAAGAGAAAAGATGTTTTGTGTTACATCCCGCATTTCCTCTCTTTTGTTATCTATCTTGGTAGATTATTCATAAGGTGTAGGTTTATAACCAATTCCTGATAACTGTGTCAGAGAGAAGACTCTTTGGCTCAGTCATTATGGGATAAGACTCAAACATGAGAGGACCTGGTTCGATTCGCTCTGTTGGCAGGTATTGTTTTTAGCTGTGCTTTATTCCTTTCTTATGACCAGGGAGTTAACTCTTTGGCTCAGTGCTTAGAGCCCTAGACTGTCACCCTGGGGCCAGTTGTTCAAAACTAACGATGTCGTTAGTTAACGTATCGTTAAAACTTTGAATATGCAGAAAATTTTGCTGAAAAAATGTGAGCAGCTTTTGCGGACGCAAAAGCTGCTCACATTTTTTCAGCAAAAATAACAAAATTTACGATATTGTACTTGCTAGAAGAGTTAACAATATGACCACTAACGAGCTCGTTAAGCTAACGATGCTTTGAACAACTGCCCCAGGTGGTTCAGGTTAAAATCCCACTGTAGCCTCAGTGAGGTGGTTCTAACCATTACCCACAATCTGTGTTTTGTGCAGAAATAAGAAAAATAATGTATACCCCTGTAAACCCCAGTTTTACAATATAAACATGGGGTTTAATGGGGTCAAAATTATATAGGTTTGTTTTCGTGCACCAAAGACTCAGATTATTCAGCTCAGCTGGAAAACAACTAAATTCCCTTCTGCTTAAAGAAGATTTTAGAGATTGGGCAGCATATACAGATAATCCTCTTAAGACCAATCTATTTCTCTAAGCCCCGATGGGCTGGGGCTTTAGGGTTATCACGTTGAGTTATTCATAAAATGGCCATCACCTTTTTCACTGTTTGGTTGGAGAGGTTCCTTATGTAATGGATTAAGTCATATTTAATCTTGCTATGTTACACAGAATTATGTTATGTTGCAGGGCTGTTTTATCGACTTGCTGGTTCTGATGAGGCACGGTATGGTCGAGTGGAAGTGTCTATCCAGGGAGACTTCCGGTCAATATGTGATCTGTATTGGGGAAACACAGAAGCCCATGTATTGTGTAGAATGCTTGGATTCCGGACAGGAGAGGCTTATCATGGGAGCTACAAAGACACTGGCCAGGGTCCGGTATGGGATGCTAACTTCCAATGCACAGGGACTGAGCCAGGTTTGAATGAATGTCCCTCTACAAGCTGGGAAATTGCAACATCTAAAGAGTGTGCTGCGCATCAGAATGATGCAGGAGCCTTCTGCTATACATCAGGTAAGGCCAGGTTCACAATTCAATTTACGAAAATATCCTATCGTTAACTAATGGAACACAATGTTGTTCATATGGCATGGAATACATTGACTCACGCGACATCACATGAACATTAACGCTTAAGATGCCGAGAAAAACTGCATCTGATAATGTCTTCAGCTTTTGTCGTCTGCTGAATTGTTTTTGCAAACTTTTTAAAAGTATATTTTGCATGCAGGCAAACAGGCAAACAGGCAAACGCCGAGAAAAACTAAATCTGAAAATGGCTTCTGCTTTTGTCGTCTGCTGAATTTTTTTCGCAAACTTTTTAAAAAAAATTTTTGCATACTGGCATACAGGCAAACAATGTGCCCCCAGATCAGACTGCTCCTACAGGAGCAGTCTGATCTGGTCAGACTGCTGATCTGGGTCCACACTTTTTGCCAAAAATTACTTTTAAGGTAACGGTCAGATAGCAAAGCAGACGACAATAGTCATAATTGGCATTTTATGGGTTAAGTGATGTCAAAATAAACCACAGTTCTCTCCAATATGATTGGATGATGACAACATTGTGATGTCAGAGGTGCTCTTCCAATGTATGTTAATAGGAAAACAGTTTCAATTTTAACCGTCAAACCAGAAGTTTTTTATACCCCATATGCATATGAAGTATGCTATGGGAGTATATAGTTTTCGTCCTGCCATTCGCCCATCCCTCTGTCCATCCATCCATTTGTCTGTCTGTCTGTCCGTCCATGTGTCCACCTTTCAGTCCTTCCATTAACAGTTTTGTTAAAGTTCTGCATCAAAATTTCTAAGACATTGTATCTTCTGAACCCTTTGATAGATTTAGTTGATACTTACACTGAAGTTGCATACTGGTCTAAAGATTTCATTGATGCATGTCCCACCTCCCACAGTGACCTTGACCTCAAGGTCACAGACTTAGAACTTTTACATTTGGTTAAAGTTTTATGACTAAGTTTATAGATGCCTGTATGTTCTAAACTCTAAGACAAATTCAGTTGATACTTGCATCATTGTTGCATACCAATACAAAGATTTCATGATGTATGTCCCTTCCTCCACCCACAGTGACCTTGACCTCAAGGACCTTGACCTCAAGGACCTGGACCTCAAGGTTACGGACTTAGAAATTTTACATTTGGTTAAAGTTTTATGACAAAGTTTATAGATGCCTGTATGTTCTAAACTCTAAGACAAATTCAAGGGATGCTTGCATCGTAATGATCGATGTAGCATACCAGTCCAAAGATTTCATTGATGCATACCCCACCATGCTGCTTCAGTAACATTGATGTCCCCAACCCTTCAGTAACATTGATGCCCTCACTCCCTTGGTCCATTTAGAAATTTTATGTTTGGTTTAGCTTTTACAAGCACGTTTATAGATTCTTATAGCTTCTTGACTTCGTCTTTTATATTACATACAAGCTCGAAACATATATTGGAGGTTGACACTGGCCGGGGGTATACATGACCCACTGGTCCCTTGCTCTAGTCCATCAAATAATAGATGGAAAATAACAGAAGTAATAAGGGTAGTTTATTTAACCCATTGTATACTAGTGGACTCTTCTATTGCTATATGTTGGACAAGTCCATTTTTAGCTCACCTGTCACGTAGTGACAAGGTGAGCTTTTGTGATCACATTTTGTCCGTCGTCCGTCGTGTGTGCGTGCGTCCCTAAACAATTTCAAATAAGTATATCTCTAATACCCCGTGGTCAATCTTGATCAAATTTAATGAGAAGCATCATCAGGTAGGGGGAAAGGCTTCATAAGGTTTTTGGGCTGATCAGATTGGAATTCTGGTTGCCATGGCAACATATAGCTCCCATAGACTTACAATGGGAAAAATTTAAAAAAATTTCTTCTCTGAAACCACAGGGCCCAGAGCTTTGATATTTAGCTTGTAACAATGTCAAGTGGTCACCAAGTAGTACATAAATCCTGCCAATCATGCCCCTGGGGTCCAAATTGGCCACACCCTGGGGCCCCTTAGCTCCCAGACTTATAATGGAAAAATAAGCTTCAAAAATCTTCTTCTCTGAAACCATATGGCCCAGAGCTTAGATATTTAGCATATAGCAATGGCAAGTGGTCACCTACATAAATCCTGCCAATCATGCCTCTGGGGTCAAAATGGGCCACTTCCCGGGGCCCCTTAGCTTCCATAGACTCCTAATGGAAAAAACCTTCAAAAATCTTCTTCTCTGAAACCACACGGCCCAGAGCTTAGATATTTAGCATGTAGCAAAGGCAAGTGGTCACCTACATAAATCCTGCCAATCATGCCCCTGGGGTCCAAATGGGCCACGCCCCGGGGCCCCTTAGCTTCCATAGAATCCTAATGGAAAAACAATCTTCAAAAATCTTCTTCTCTGAAACCACAGGGCCCAGAGCTCAGATATTTAGCATGTAGCAATGACAAGTGGTCACCTACATAAATCCTGCCAATCATGCCCCTGGGGTCCACATGGGCCACGCCCCTAGGCCCCTTAGCTCCCATAGACTCCTAATGGAAAAAATCTTCAAAAATCTTCTCTGAAACCACAGGGCCCAAAGCTTCGATATTTAGCATGTCGCAATGGCAAGAGGTCAACTACATAAATCCTGCCAATCATGCCCCTGGGGTACAAATGGGCCATGCCCCAGGGTCCCTTAGCTCCCATAGACTCCTAATGGAAAAAAGCTTCAAAAATCTTCTTCTCTGAAACCACAGGGCCCAGAGCTTAGATATTTAGCATGTAGCAAGGGCAAGTGGTCACCTACATAAATCCTGCCAATCATGCCCCTGGGGTCCAAATGGGCCACACCCCGGGGCCCCTTAGCTCCCATAGACTCCTAATGGAAAAAATCTTCAAAAATCTTCTCTGAAACCACAGGGCCCAAAGCTTAGATATTTAGCATGTCGCAATGGCAAGAGGTCAACTACATAAATCCTGCCAATCATGCCCCTGGGGTACAAATGGGCCACGCCCTGGGGTCCCTTAGCTCCCATAGACTCCTAACGGAAAAAAGCTTCAAAAATCTACTTCTCTGAAACCACAGGGGCCAGAGCTTAGATATAAATTTAGCATGTAGCAAGGGCAAGTGGTCACCTACATAAATCCTGCCAATCATGCCCCTGGGGTCCAAATGGGCCACGCCCCGGGGCCCCTTAGCTCCCATAGACTCGTAATGGAAAAAAATCTTCAAAAATCATCTTCTCTGAAAGCAAAGGGCCCAGAGCTTAGATATATTTAGCATGTAGCAACGGCAAGTGGTCACCTACATAAATCCTGCCAATCATGCCCCTGGGATCCAAATGGGCCACGCCCCGGGGCCACTAAGCTCCCATAGACTCCTAACGGAAAAAAGCTTTAAAAATCTTCTCTGAAACTACAGGACCCACAGCTTAGATATTTAGGATTTTACAACGGCAAGTGGTCACCTACATAAATCCTGCCAATCATGCCCTGGGTTCCAATCAGACCACGCCCCAGTGCCCCTGAGCTCCCATAGACTCCTAATGTAAAACAGCTCCAAAAATCTTCTTCTCTGAAACCACAGGGCCCAGAGCTTAGATATTTAGCAGGTAGCAACAGCAAGTGGTCACCTACATAAATCCTGCCAATCATGCCCCTGGGGTCCAAATGGGCCACGCCCCAGGGCCCCTTAGCTCCCATAGACTCCTAATGGAAAAAAATCTTCTTCTTTGAAACCACAGGGCCCAGAGCTTAGATATTTAGCATGTAGCAACGGCAAGTGGTCACCCACATAAATCCTGCCAATTATGCCCTTGAGGTCCAAATGGGCCACGCCCCGGGGCCCCTTAGCTCCCATAGACTCATAATGGAAAAAAGCTTCAAAAATCTTCTTCTCTGAAACCACAGGGCCCAGAGCTTAGATATTTAGCATGTAGCAAAGGCAAGTAGTCACCTACATAAATCCTGCCAATCATGCCCCTGGGGTCCAAATGGGCCACGCCTCGGGGCCCCTTAACTCCCATAGACTCCTAATGGAAAAAAAAAAAACTTCAAAAATCTTCTTCTCTGAAACCACAGGGCCCATAGCTTAGATTTTTTGCATGCAGCAACCGCAAGTGGTCACCTACATAAATCCTGCCAATCATGCCCCTTGGGCCAGAATTGGCCACGCCCATGGCCCATTAGCTACCATGGATGGACTTAAAATTGAAAAAAACTTAAAATGGAGAAAAAAAAATTCAAAAATAGTCTTCTCTGAAACTATAAGGCCCAGAGCTTTGGTATTTAGGATGTAACAACGTGGAGTGGTTGTCTACATGTATCATGCCTCAGTCTTACCCCTGGGGTTCAAATTGGCCCAATCCTGTGGCTTCTTAACTCTAATACACTTATAATGGAAAAAAAAGCTTCAAGAATCTTCTTCTCTGAAACCATGAAGTACAGACCTTAGACATTTAGTATATAGCAACATAAAATGGTCGCCTACATAAATCCTGCCAACTATGCCCTTTGGGTCAAAATTGACCTATGGACTTATACTGGAAAAAAAAATTCAAAAATCTTCATCTCCAAAGCCATAAGGCCCAGAGCTCAGATATTTAGTATGTAGCAATGTCAAGTGGTCTCCTACACTTATGATTTTCTGGTACACAGGTGAGCGATATAGGGCCATTGGGCCCTCTTGTTCATAAAAGGGGTGGCAGGCATATTTTTTTGTTTTTATTCTATATTTGACGGAAAATTCTGTTAGTAAATAGTGCAGGCCCTGATTAGACGCCGCGTTCTGTGGCGTCTGATCTGGGCCTGCACTATTTGCTAAGGCACCCCATTAGAGGTTTCCTGCCTGCAGTGTGTTAACATTCATTGAGGTATGGCCAGTTGTTCAAAGCATCGTTAGCTTAACGAGCTCCTTAGTGGTCATATTGTTAACTGTTCTAGCAAGTTTAATATTTAAATTCTTGGTATTTTTGCTGGAAAAATGTGAGCAGCTTTTGCGAATGCAGAAGCTGCTCACATTTTCTCAGCAAAAATATTAACATATTTGCCATAATAAATGGTCAAAGTTTTAACGATACGTTGACTAACGACGTCATTAGTTTTGAACAACTGGCCCCAGGTCACAAGCAAAGTAAGGGAACCCCAAAGAACAACATTGAGGTTCACTGTTTTTTCTTGTGAGCCCATTTTGTTCATAATTCAGTGAATGAAAGGGGTTCACTTACTTTGCTTGTGAACCAATTTTCAATGAATATTAAAAAAAATCTTCATTTCTTAACCCATTTGGTACTGGAAACCATAAAAACAGGTAATTGGCAAACAGTGCAAGCCTTGATCAGACGCTGCAGAATGTGGCGTCTGACCAGGACCTATACTGTTTGCAAAAAATTCAGCCATTGTCCAAAGCAATTTTGAAGAAAACACTGTAATTCTCACACACACCTATCCAGAATTTTGGTAAGTTAACAGTTTTTACCCAGACAAGCACACTTATGCATACAATAAATCAAGAGATCTCACTTATTCAGAGAAATTAACTGTTTTTCTCATGTGTCTTATAATAATAATAATAATAATAATAATAATAATCAACCTTATTTATAGAAGGTTACACATTTAGTACTAATACTCATATTCCATGTGGCCCTCTTTTCCTGGGTAGGAACCAGTACTAAGCAATGTGGATAAAGTCTCTTGCTCAAGGAAACAACACTTGGCGCTTGCAGGGATCGAATCGGCTACCTCACATTCTCATATCCGATGCTATACCACTGCACCACAGCGCTCCATATCATGAAAGTCTGTGGCTGCCCTTGCCTCTACCAAAACTGTTGAGAAGGGAGTTCAGCAAGACGTTTTCACTGGAAAGTGTACTGCTGATGTTCAATGGTTGATATTAACCCTTCTCTTGCTGAATATTCATTTAAGCACCACCCATTTCTGTCTGTTAACCAATCAAATTACTTGATGCAATTTATTCGTACAAATTCATAAACTGAATGTCAAACAGTGTAGATCCTGATCAGATGGCTTCTTCAGAAGCCATCTGATCTGGATCTACACTGTATGCAAAGATAGGGGTTGTCGTGAACAGCAAGATTTGGGTTAACATAACCATCATCTAAATAGGTTGGATGAATCAGTATTTCACCTCCAATACTTCTGCTCCTTGTTTTCTTGTTTGGGGGCAAGATATCCCGGCTCGGTTACTTTGCCCCCCCCCCCCCCCCCCCCCCCCACTCCCACCCCCCAATCTATTCAGAATGCGGATAAGTTAACAGTTTTCACCCCAATTAGCAGTCAGTATGCATAGGAATTACACTGCACATAAATATTACACAGTCAACATAGCATAAAACAGTAGTCTGTTCCAAAATCAAGACAATCCAGTTTGGTTAGCTACCATAACACACCCATACGATATAGTGCTTTTTTTCACATCTCCAAAATGGCTACTTTTCTGATAAAAATCTGTGATAGTTTTCTTATTTACACTGCAAATATAGGTCGTGGGTGCTCGTTAGAACCACATAATGCAAGTATAGGTTGTGGATGATCATTAGAACTGAGGCAGTTCTAATGAGTACCCACAACCTATTTCTAGGAGCAGAACTAAAAAAATAATGCATACCCCCATAAATTGCAGTTTTCTCTATGTAAAGTGGTGTTTAGGGGGTGGTGGTGGTAGTTCATTTCACGGACTTGTTCAAGTGATGCTTTTGAAGTGGCAATGGTGTTCGAGCTCTTGAAGTTCATCAAAAACAGTTTTTAGCTGTATGAGTTCAAATTTATCTCCAAAATAAACAAACAAACAAACAGGTATTAGGTGCCATGATAGGCAATGTTTCTTTTTATACAATAACATCAAAGATTCAGGGAAATATAGTTCTTATTTGTCTGTTTGCCTGTCAGTGAACACAAAACATTAACATTGGCAAAAACTTCTGAACCAGTTGCCATACATATTTTGTGTTTGGCATGACAAGACCTTTCTGTTAGAACCAATATTTTGACCATGTGTCCTTGAATGTAGCCTTTGACCGTTTCTCAAGCACATCTTGTTTTCAGTGAAGTTATCTACTGGTACTGGTAGAGTAACAGACAGAGGGGGTGTTTTGCTGTATTGGAATGACAAATGGAACACAATCTGCAGTGATGATTTTAATGATACATCTGCTAGGGTTGTGTGTCGGGAGCTCGGATTTGAGGATGGACAAGCTCAGTGTTGCTCAGCCTATGGAGAGCTTTTGCAGTATGGACATGTTGCTAGTCACAAGGTAGTGTTTACTTTAACCCATCACATTAAATAGCCATGCAATTAACACCAATGACACCCACTTGAAAACTGGTGTTTATGTGGATATCATGTGACTGTCAGATGTCCGTGGTCGTCATGCGTTGTCCGTCATGCATAAACTTTTCTTGTTAAGACTCTAGAGGACACAGTTTTGGTCCAATCATGATCAGACTGGGTCAGAATGATTATCATGACAATATCTTGGTTAGGTTTGAATGTGGGTCATGTCAGGTCAAAAAGTAGGTCAAAAGGTCAATTCATAGAAAAACCTTTTTAAACATTCTAGAGGCCACAACTTTGGTCCAGTCATCATCAAACTTGCTCAGAATGATCATTTTGACAATATCTAGGTCTCAACTTCAAAATTGGGTCATGTCGGGTCAAAAATTAGGTTAGTAGGTCAAATCATAGAAAAACTTTGATAACACTCTAGAGACCACAGTTTTGGTCCCATCATCATTAAACTTGCTCAGAATGATCATCTTGACAATATCTTGGTCAAGTTCGAATATGGGTCTTGTCTGTCCAAAAAGTAGGTCAGTAGTTAAATTCAAGAAAACCTTTTTAACACTCTAGAGACCACAGTTTTGGTCCAATCATCATCAAACTTGCTCAGAATGATCATCATGACAATATCTAGGTCAAGTTCGAATATGGGTCTTGTTGGATCAAAACATGGGTCAGTAGGTCAAATCATAAAAGAACCTTGTTAACACTCTAGAGGTCACAGTTTTGGTCCAATCATCATCAAACTTGCTCAGAATTGTCTTCTTTTGGTAATACCTTCGTTAGGAGGGGTGTTTTATGAATAGAGTGGTACAATTTACAAAGGGTCCCTCCACCCCACCCTGTTCATCTCCGTCTGGTGCACAAGGACCTGACTCTCAATGTCCACAAGGTACCCAGATAGTGACATACAAGTCTGCTCTGTATTGTCAAATGGATGGATACCCCCTTCCCCCTTGTTACCATGAGTTATTGTTAATTTATTAGACTGAGCCTGTTCATCTCCGTCTGGTGCACCAGGACCTGACAGGTGCCCGGATAGTGACATACAAGTCATCACTGTATTGTCAAAGGGAACTTTTGAAAGACTTCTTCCTCAAAAAAGATAACAATTTCGAAGGAATGTTCGTTAAGTGACACTCTGACAATTTTCCACTGAACATGATAGCGACCAGAAAAAATATATAACCCTTAAAATGACTTGTGTTCCTAAATAGCTAGGTTGATTTTGAAATAATTTCACAGAAATGTTCCTTGGGTCACTGTCAGCCAATATTGCTCAAACCCTCCAGTGACTCCACCTTATTTTGCCTACCATAAGGATCAGGTGAGCAATCCAGGGCCATCATGGCCCTCTTGTTTTATTTCTTTTTCAAGACATAGGTTGTGGGTACTCATTAGAACTGCCTCAACATATGTTTTAGAAGCCTCAGTGGTGTAGTGGTTACGCTACTCGCCTTGTAAACCAGGGTCTGCAGGATCGATCCCTGACTTCTCCAGATTTCGGATGAGTCTTTAAACTGTGGTCCCGTCTCCGTATGACCTTAGCTGTTGGTGGGACGTAAAACTCAAAGATTCACTCACACAACATATGTTTTGAGTATGAATAAGAATAATCTCCCCAATTTTCATAAAAAAACAACAGTTTGGCCACAAGACACTGTCACCATCAGGTCCAGTGAGCTACTTGCACGGCTTGGCATTGAGGACCTGAGCCTCATCCTGAAAAGGAGAAGGCTCCGCTGGTATGGACATGTTGAACGCTCCAAGGGTGCAGTCAAGACTGCCTGTGACATACAGGTAGATGGGAGGCATGGGCCTGGGAGGCCTAAGATGACCTTGAAACAGCTGTCAGAGATGGAAGCTCTTTGCGATCGACCCTCTGGTGTGAGATCTGCTATGCATGTAGCAAGCCAGCTACCTGAAAGGGGGCCCATTTATGTGGATGTTGCCCCTGTACCTGCATGTTAATCAAAACTCTGATGGTGGTGATGATGATGATGATGATGAGTTTGGAGAAAGAATGTACTATCTAGATGAACAGACAACTAGAAGCCTCTGTGGTGTAGTGGTAATGCTACTCACCTTGTAAACCAGGGGTTGCATGATCGATCCCAGGCTTCTCCAGACTTTTGGATGAGTCTTTAAACCGATTTCTCTTCTACATATGACCTTAACTGTTGGTGAGAGGTATAAATCAAACACTCACTCATTCTGAACCAACAACAACATTTTCCATGGTTTAACTATACATAGTAATGGCGGATATGCAATTTGCTGATTTTAACTTAGATTTTAACTTCGACATAAGCATTAAAAATTGTAGTAGACATTAGATACCAGGCATAAAAGATCACTTCGAGCTATCCGATTTTTTGAGATAGCTGACTTTGACATACACAGAGTTAAAATGTAACAAAATATAGTGAAAAAGGTCTGGAATGAAAAATGACTATGACATAAATGATACTATTGAGATAGCCAAAATCAAGCTAGCAGGAGTCACCTGTATTTGTTTGATTTTTCTTTTCCCCTATATTTTGAACTGAACAAATTATTTGTTTTAACCACAAGTAAACCAAGGGCAAGGATTGTGGCCACATAAAATTGATTAAACTCTACAGTAAAATTGTTTGGCTGACCGTTTCAAGGTGATACTTCTGTTGTGGTTTATTATTGTCATTGTTTGTCTTTGCATATATGTGCTGCTAATATCTTTTTATTTTGGATAGCCGTTTGGGCATTTTGTGGTAAAGAAACTGTCCTTTTGGTTTTCTGCTTGTGGTGTTTAAATTATGGTGAAGTTGTTTTATGTTGGTGTTTCTTTCTCTTTGATGTCTTGGTTGGGGCATATATGGTAATTGTATGGATTCCTGATCATTGCCATCACTTCTATTCTGTTCAGGTGCAGTGCCATGGAGATGAGGTGGATGTGACCAGCTGCTTGGTGGAGGAAGTGTGTCAGACACAGAAATATGCTTCTGTTATTTGTTATGGTTTCCTGCTTACCACAGGTATAGTTTATCAACGACCTTTGAGAGTTCAACGTTCAAGTGTGCTAAGACTATTCCATGTTTTAGGGGAAGCAGGTTTCGGATTTCTTTTTCACAGGATTTTAAACTTATAAATAAGTTTTTTGATAATGCCTTTATGTAGAATTCGTAGCCAAGTGGTTGATATGATGCAGTACGATCCTCAGTAAAACTATATCGCCAACTATAAAATCCCAACTGAAGGCGATTTACCTAAAACGCGGACTAGTCCAAAATTAAAAGTGCATTCACGTCTCACTGCGTTTAGAAAGGCTATAATTTGTCATATAGAATAAGAAAATTCACCACAACCTATTTATAACTTTTTTGTTAGGGTGCAGCGCAGAATAAGTGTTAGTTGAACAATCATGCTACAAGTATGCAAAGATTATATGGAAAAATTATGGTCATATTTAGCTTACCCGGAGCACAAAGTGGTCAAAGTGAGCTATTGTGATAGGTCTGTGTCCGTCGTCAGTGCATCCATCGTCAACTTTTGCTTTATACTTCTCCAGTTCTGCTGGACAGATTTTGAAATGATCACTGGAATGTTCCTTGGCTGACCCTCAACCAAATTTGCACAAACCTTTCAACTTGGATGAACAAGATGGCCGCTCAAGCTAAAAATAGAAAAACCTTTAAAACAACTTCTTCTCCTTAACCAGTGGATGGATTTTGAAATAATTTCACATGAATGTTCCTTGGGTTACCCTCTACCAAAATTGCTCAAACCGTTCTGCTTGGATGAACAAGATGGCCACCAGAGCTAAAAATAGAAAAAAAAAACATTTAAGTGACTTTTTCTCCTTAACCAGTGGATGGTTTTTGAAATCATTTAACAGGAATGTTCCTTGGGTGACAGTCCATCAAAATTGCTCAAACCTTTCCACTTGGATGAACAAGTTGGCCACCAGAGCTAAAAATAGAAAAACCTTTAAACGACTTTTCCTTAACCAGTAGCATTATTTGTTTGATTTGAGGTTTAAAGTCCTCTTCAACACTACAGGACAGTCCCTTTAATACTCTACTCATTATAACACGGTTTTGGTTATAACACGGCCAGTTCTTGCCTTCCAAATTGTCATTTTACTATAATTTCTATATAAAAGATCCCTTTATAGCACGGTTCACTTATAACACGACCCTGTTCTATGCACCCCAAACATAGCGTTATAAAGGGACTGCCCTGTATTTAGGTCATTTTGAGTAGTTGCTTCCAATTTTGTGGGACTTTTACCCGACATTGAGATGAAATGACATCTCAGTCCCTGCCACCCAATGAAACCAATAGGGTCACATTAGAATTTGATCCTGAGCTGGCCTCTGTAGTGCAGTCGGATGCGCGTCTGACTGGAGATCAGGAGGACGAAGGTTCGATACCTGCCATGGTCGGCAACATTCTTTTGTGGAGATTGATCATGAAATCTTTTCTATTGTCATTCTCTCCCTTCTGCTGATTCAAGAAGGGCAGTTGTCAGTTTCTGGAGAAAGAATGTACACTGTACTGGTTAACCACTTACTTATAAGCCTGCCCAGGAAAAGTGTGGATAGGTAAAGTGACTGGCTCAAAATGACCTAGAATAGTTTTGACTGGGCCATTAAACTCCAATACAAACAAACAAAAGAACTTGATGCTGAACAGGTGTTGGCACATTAGAATTTGATGCTGTACAGCTGTTGGCTTATTAGAACTTGATGCAGAACAGCTGTTAACAGTTTAAAAATTTGATGCTGTAAAGATGCAACGCACTAGAACTTTATGCTGAACAGCTATTGACACATAAGAACTTGATGTAAAACAGCTATTGACACATAAGAACTGGATGCTGAACAGCTGTTGATACAGAACATGATGCTGAACAATTGTTGTCACATTAGAATTTGATGCTGAACAGCTGTTGTTTTATTAGAACTTGATGCTGAACAGCTGTTAACAGCTTAAAAATTTGATGCTGGAGGCAACACATGAGAACTTGGTGCTGAACTGCTATTGACACCTAAGAACTTGATGTAAAACAGCTATTGGCACAAAAATTGGATGCTGAACAGCTATTGACACAGAACTTGATGCTGAACAGTTGTTGTCACATTAGAACTTGACGCTGAGCAGCTGTTGGTACATTAGAACTTGATGCTGAGCAGCTGTTAATCCTTTGGAATTGGATGAACAGTTGTTAGCAATTCAGAATTTGTTTGCACATTAAAGCTTAATGATGAACACTATACCAGTAAACACGTTAAAAATTGGTGCAAGACAGGACTGGTGTAATAGAATTTGATGCTGAAAAGCTAGCCACTCTTTAGATTGTGATGCTTAACAAATGTATTAACACTTTAGAAATTGATGCTGTATTAATGTTGACGTTTTAGAAGATGGCAAACAATTTAGATCCTGATGAGATGGCTCATTATAATAATGAGCCATCTCATCAGGATCTACACTGTTTGCATAGACACCTGTACTGGTCTACAGGGCTGAACGGGTTAAACTTATATAGCAAAACTGGGGGTTACAGGGTTATACATTATTTTTAGCTCACCTGTCACGTAGTGACAAGGTGAGCTTTTGTGATCACTTTTTGTCCGTTGTCCGTCGTCCGTGCGTGCGTCCGTAAACTTTTTCTTCAAACGACATCCCATCCTAAACCACTGATCTGATTTTGACCAAACTTCATAGGAATGATCCTTAGGTGGTCCCCTTTCAAAGTTGTTCAAATGGTTCCGGTCCATTGCACATGAAGGTCACAGGAGCTAAAAATAGATTTTTTTAATCAAAACTTAAAAAATCTTCTCCTCTGAAAGCGCAAGGCCCAGGTCTTCAATATTTGGTGTGAAGCTTCATCTAGTGGACCTCTACCAAGATTGTTCAAATTATAGCCCTGGGGCCAAAAATGCCCCCCCCCCCCCCCCCCCCCCCCCCCCAGTTTTACATAGACTTATATGGAGAAAACCTTTAAAAATCTTCTTGTCTGAAACCAGAAGGCCCAGGTCTTTGATATTTGGTATGAAGCTTCATCTAGTGGACCTCTACCAAGATTGTTCAAAATATAGTCATGGGGCCAAAAATGCCCCTGCCTTGGGACCCACTCGTTGCACATAGGTGTATATAGGGAAAACCTTTAAAAATCTTCTCGTCTGAAACAAGAAGGCCCAGGTCTTTGATATTTGGCATGAAGCTTCATCTAGTGGACATCTACCAAGATTGTTCAAACTATAGTCCCGGGGCCAAAAATGCCCCTGCGCCGGGGCCGACTGGTTTCACATAGGCGTATATAGAGAAAACCTTTAAAAATCTTCTTGTCTGAAACCAGAAGGCCCAGGTCTTTGATATTTGGCATGAAGCTTCATCTAGTGGACCTCTACCAAGATTGTTCCAAATAAAGTCCTGAGGCCAACAATGCCCCCGCGCCGGGGCCAACGGGTTTCAAATAGGCGTATACAGAAATAACCTTTAAAAATCTTCTTGTCTGAAACCAGAAGGCCCAGGTCTTTGATATTTGGTATGGAGCTTCAGCTAATGGACCTCTAACAAGATTGTTCAAATAATAGCCTTGGGGCAAGAAGTGTCCTTGCGCCAGGACCCACTAGTTTTACATAGGCTTATATAGGAAAAACCTTTAAAAATCTTCTTGTCTGAAACCAGAAGGCCCAGGTCTTTGATGTTTGGCGTGAAGGTTCATCTAGTGGACATCTACTGAGATTGTCCAAATTATAGCCCTGGCACCAAAAATGCCTCTACAGCAGAGCCCACTAGTTTTACAGGGGCTTATATAGGGAAAACCTTTAAAAATCTTCTTGTCTGAAACCAGAAGGCCAAGGTCTTTGATATTTGGTATGAAGCTTCATCTAATGGACCTCTACCAAGATTGTTCAAATTATAGCCCGTGCCGGGACACACTAGTTTTACATAGGCTTATATGGGAAGAACCTTTAAAAATCTTCTTATCTGAAAGCAGATGGCCCAGGTCTTTGATATTTGGCAAGAAGCTTCATCTAGAGGACCTCAACTGAGATTATTCAAATTATAATCTGGCGCCAAAAATGTCCACGTGCCAGGGCCCACTGGTTTTATATAGGCTTATATAGGGAAGACCTCAAAAAAATCCTAGAGACACTGATTCTCAGGTGAGCGATTCAGGGCCCTCTGGGCCCTCTTGTTCTTATGTTTGCTCAAAAACATAGATTGTGGATACTCATTAGAACCACCCCATTGAGGCGGATCTAACGTGTACCCACAATCTATATTTTGATCAAAAATAAGAAAAATTTCACAATTTTCCATCTTAAAGTCTTCAGTTTTCCTTAGTCAAATTTGCAATGTATTTGTACAGGCGTGTTTCGTATTGTGGTAAACTGTATCACCAGTATTATCTCTTTTCAGAAAAAGTCACAGTACCACCACCACCAGCAGAAAAGAAGTTTGATCCTGTTCCAATTATTATCGCTGTTGTTCTGTTCATTGTCCTGGTTATTATTGCCATTATTGTTGCTTATTGTATTAAGAAGCGAAGAAAACACTTAAAGCTTGAAAAATCCAAAGAAGGTTTCAGCAACAGAATTATCTCTGAAACTGGTGATAGCAGCATAATAGCACACAATCCTATTCATGGAATGGGAACTCCACAGATTGCACGGGTGCAATATACCAATACTGATGGTGAGCAGGAAGCCAGTATTGCTCCATCATACTTGAATCCTACTTACATCAGGGAACCAGGTGATACTACAGGTAACCAAGAGCCAGTAGAAGTTAGTGGGATCCAGCCTGTGTTGGAACAGGAACCAGTGCAAACCGGTGTTAACAGAACTGTGATAAGTGTCAATCCACATCATTATGGAAAACTTTTACAGAATCGTGGCGAGAAAAACATTTATGATAATATGACTGAAGCCAGCAGAAAAGATGCAAGCATAAGATCTAACCCTTACGATAACATTGAAGGAAGCGGTGTTGGTGCTGCAGGACAAAAGGAGGGAGTTTCTCATTCCACTATGGTAGAACAGCCACATGTTTCATCTCCACATGCATCTATTCAAGAACCAAAATGGCCAGCTGCTGATCATAATTAGAAAGGGGAAGAGGCATCAAATGCAAGAATAGACAACTTTGTAAAAATATTTTATCTCCCCTATTAATTAACCCATTGTATACTAGTGGACTCTTCCATTGTTATATGTTGGACAAGTCCATTTGTCATATAAGGGTGTCAGGCCTATTTTTTCATTTTTATTCTATTTTTGATGGAAAATTCTGTTCAGGTCCTGATCAGATGCCACGTTCTGTGGCGTCTGATCTGGGCCTGCAGTGTTTACCAAGGTACCCCTTTAGAGGTTTCCCGCATGCAATGGGTTACCAAAGTCAAAGGTCTTGCGAAACTCAATTAGTTCAGTTTTACCATGACATTGTGAGCAATCTGGATGGTGCCACAAACCGTGGCCACAAACAGCCTGACTTGATTATCATGGACTTCGCTAAGGCCTTTGACAAGGTACCTCACAGGAGGCTATTGTATAAATTGGATTACTATGGGATAAGAGGATCGACACACAGGTGGATCAGCTCATGGCTCTCTGGGCGCTCACAACAAGTTGTACTTGATAACCAAGCGTCTGCTCCAGTCCCTGTTTTATCTGGTGTCCCCCAAGGTTCGGTCCTTGGACCGGTCCTTTTCTTGGTATTCATTAATGATCTCCCTGATAATATCAGGTCATTTGTCTGTTTGTTTGCTGATGATTGTGTCCTTTATAGGAATATATATTGTTCTTCTGACTGTCTTATTCTACAAGATGACATGACCTGAACCAACTAGCACAGTGGGAGGCCGATTGGCAGATGAAGTTCAATGTGGCGAAATGTCATTCAATGAGGGTGTCGCGACACCCTCCGGACAAACAAATTAAGTTTGACTATAAACTACACCAGCAAATCTTGGAGCAGGTTCAATCCGCCAAATATCTTGGTATCACCATCACTGATGATCTTGATTGGGGTCAACACATTTCAGAAATAACATCAAAAGCAACTAGGACTTTAGGATTTCTTAGACGAAACTTGGCTTTTGCACCTAGGCAGACAAAGGATGTTGCATATAAAACATTGGTTCGCCCTCAGCTAGAATATGCATCACCCATTTGGCATCCCTATGTTAAAACTCAGATGCAGCAGGTGGAGAAGGTGCAGAGGACAGCTGCTCGATGGACCTGCCGACGATGGCGCAATAGAAGCAGCGTCGGTGACATGCTTAACGAGCTAGAATGGCCGTCTCTAAAGGCCCGCCGTGAGCAGTCCTCTTTAACCTTCTTCTATAAGATACATTCAGGTACAGTGGCCGTTAATAAAGATAAATACTTGTCCCCTGTGAGGTTTCAACCCAAACAAGGGCATCAAAAGTAAACAACTCACAGTATCACAGGTACCAGTCCTACAGTGATGCCCTGAAAAACTCCTTCTTCCCTAGGACTATTCCCCAGTGGTGAATGCTAAGACTGCAGAGGAGTTCAAAGCCCATACAGTGTAAGATTGAGACTCAGAGGTATGCGTTTTAGTATAACCTCTGTAATTCAGATTGTAAATAGTTTTAAGGACTCATCCAGTGACTTTTTTTTTTTTAAGCTAAATTCTAAATTTAGCTACGCACCCAACTGAGGTAATGGCCAAATATGACCGACTCAGTATAAAAAGATAGTTAGATAGATAGGTTAAGGATTGAGTCTATTCTGAAAGTAAAGAATTTGCACCTAATAAGCAAGTTCTAGTCTTTTTGAGTAAGGGCTAAATTTCAAGGAAGTTGTTTTGCTTGAAAAATTGCAAGAAAAAATGTCCAGTGTTTTTCTATCCATATTAAGGTGACTGAAAAAGCTGATGGATTTTACCATATACAGTGAAACACCTATGGCTCATATTTACCATGGCTGATTTCAGCTTTTTCATAGTTTATACTAATTTATTTTAGTTTGATTGTAATGAAAGCTCCAAGCTTATTGAATTGCTCTCAAACGCTCCTTCCAGATCTTATCACGTGTGCGAGAGAGAGGTACTGCTACCCATTTACGTCTGGGTCGAGTGGGGCATTGTCATAAAGTGTCTTGCCCAAGGACACACCTTGGCTCAGGTGGCCAGATTCGAACCCACAACCTCTCGATCATAAGTTGAAGGCGCTAACCACTGAGCTATCAAGGTTTTTTCTTCAGTGCCTGGTGAATTTTTTCATAGCTCTAGGTTCGGGTTAAGGTCCCCCTCCTCATCAATAGGGGCCTACTCTTAACGGTCTGCATGCTGGGTATTTCTTTTCGTAGCAGACGAAATTTTGAAATATTTTCCTAATTTTCCAAGAAAACTGGATTTGACATCTCATGCAATAGAGACAATATGTATGAGATGTCAAGTCCTGTCAAATTGTCTCCTTGCATGAGATGAAAAATAAGAAAAATATCAACAATTTTTCGTCTGCTGAATACCGGTAAGCATAGAGTGTGCTAAAGGTTAAAGGAAAAAATTTGCTTCTAAAGTTTATTAGTATTCCCCTTTTTTTGGGATTGACTGTTTGTCAATCAATCCAAAGTTACTAAGTGCAGAAGCTGTATGTAGCTCATGTCCACTATCACTAATTTGTATGAATTCCAGGCACGGGTTATTTATAGCCAGGCTGTTCGGGAGGTCTGTGTTGTATAAAGAGGGTTACTTGTAGAATTGATCTGGACTGGATTTATATATAGATTGGCAATCAAACAGTGTAGACCCAGATCAGACACTGTGCAGAAAGCAGTGTCTGATCAGGGTCTATACTGCTTGCTTAAACCACAGGAATTTAAGGGTTAAACAAACCATTCAGGACCAATTTCCAAGCCTACACTCTGAGACAATCAACAGACCAGTGCTGTCAGTGCTTTGATATTTTTGAGAGAGTGAAATCATGGAAAAGTAAACAGGATACCATAGAAGTTATCTCCCTTGTAAAAATGGTGGGAAATGTGCCTGCTGTAAACATTCTCCTAGATTCCTAAGACCATAACGATAACAAGTCTGTGTGACATAGGCCATTTTTTCATACCTTCAAAACGGTCATTTTTCTGATGAAATTTTGAGATATTTTTCTTTTTTTTACCCCACACATAGATTGTGGGTTCTCGTTGGAACTGCCTCGATGAGGCAGTTCTAACAAGTACCCACAACCTATGTATTCAAACAGAAATAAGAAAAATAATATATACCCCTTTAAACCCCAGTTTTCTCTATATAATGTGGGGTTTAAAAGGGTCTAACCCATAACATGCCAATCACGACCATTGTCGTCTGCTTTGCCATTTGCCTGTTAACTTAAAAGTCATTCTTGCAAACATTGTGGACCCGGATTGGACAGCTCCTGTAGGTCCAGTCTGATCTGGGCCCACACTGTTTGCCTGTGTCCAAAAATATTTTTAAAAAGTTTGCAAGAAGATTCAGTGGACAGTATAAGCAGATGATATTTTCAGATGTATTTTTTCTCAGCATCATGGGATAAATGTCTTCAAAATGGCCATTTGGGGAGGAAAATCAGCAGTTTTACGGTTGCAAATTTTGTTTTACTGGAACAAGTCAGCTGAGCCATAAGATCTACAGTCGAACTTTGATGGCTCCAACACTGATGGCTCGTTTACCATGGCTGAGTTGAACACGTTTTTGAGTCCCTAGGGAATTCCTCTGCATAAGAAAACGTGTGGGATAATTGAGGAGATTTTCGACTTTTATCTTGCAAATGTATGCTGTGTGTACTCATTAGAATCGCCTCAATGAGGCGATTCTAATGATTACACACAGCATACATTTATGTTACAGAACACCGAAAAGAAGTCCAAAAATACCCCCGTTATGTTTTCTGGAAGTGTACAACAGTGGCTCGAACTACCGCTGTCTCGAACAAATTTCCATGGTCCCAAAGGGGTTCAAGCCATCGAAGTTGGACTGTAATTTGCTATGGTAAAATCAACAATTTACATATGACTTCCCCAAATGACAATTTTGAATGCAGCTATTTACCCTTCTAATGCACTTATTCAATTTTGTTCAAATAGTATACTGGTATTCACAGTGGCAAGCACCACAATACACTCATTCTCAAATGAATTGGGATTTTAGCCGTTTAAAAAGTCAAATTATAAAGTTACTTAGATTCAGTCACCGATATGTTCACAATAAAGTATGAACATGTACCTATACTTAGTTAAAATTCCCTGATCAAGAAATGAAAAGTTATTTCACCCCAACAGCTGGAAATATGTCGGTATTTTGATAAATTTTGATTGTGAGAAATGTACGCTACAATTTACTTGTTCGTTACCCCCTTCTATAACATCACAAAAATCAAGAGACCCTAGCTCGCACTGACAGAAACTTACGACCGGGTTATTAAGCGGGGACAAAATTGAACATATGGTCATATATATGGTAAAGAAATGAATAGCCATTTTTAATAAAATTCAGGGTTGGTTAGAGAATACAGAAAAAGATATAGTTTTCTGAAAACATACAACTTTCGTTTTATTTTAAGAGACGCACATAATAGCTAGATCACTTACGACTATTGCATTTGAACAGGTGTTGAGTGACAAATAAGAAACAGAAGTAATATTACTTTAGATAAACGATCAACATAAGCAATAAGTTTATTTGAATTATATGTAAAACGTCGCGGACATTACAGTGATTTTGTTTCTATAAGTCAAATAGTTTACTAACGTGATTAACTGACAATATAGCTGTTAGTGTCATTTTCATTCATTTTTTGGATCTAACTAATGTAACAGTGCATGTTCAGTCATATGCTTTTAAAACATGGTGTCGCTATTACGCAAAAAGCCTCGGTATATACTTTATGCATGAAAAATGCTCTCCTGACAGATAAACAGAGTTCTTAAGGCAACCTAAGCATTAAAAGACATATCTATCACATATAAACACACAACAACCGCATGGCCTTATGTTCTCAACAATCAAGTATCTAAAATTAATGATGTAACTGCGAGAATACAGTATCGAACATTACAGTGCATTCCAGAGTAATATTTTTCTATACAAAAGCCTTCAAAATGTAACCAATTTTGTATACCAGCTGGACGAAAGTAACAAGTTATGTGAAGTTTGTAAATAAGTTCTAAGAAATGCAAACAAATGCATGTCTGTAAATGGCAGCTATGATGGTCTTGGACATTACCATACAGGGTAAAGGGACATGCTATGCCACTTTACCATTTCTACCTGTAAAATTGAAAAGGAATCTGATATTGTATTTGTTGTGTCTAGTTAACATAACCAAGAGTAAACCAGCATACCCTAAAATATACATATTTATTTTAGGTGGGGATGTTCGATACAATTTGTAATGTTCAATACCATAATTTTAGTAACATAAACTGCACTTACAATGTTTTTTAACATTCAAAATATGCATTTGGAAATACAAATTGGAGAGTCGAAGTGCCTTCTTAACATTGCACATTTTATATTGAAAATATTCATTCTGGCAAATAATATTTGGGAAAAGATTATAAGCTATGGGACTCAAATCCAAAATCGAAAATAAGTAATAAATTTGGAATCAACATTGTTACCGTTTGCAGCTATTGGTAGAAATGTTGCAAACGTGTATATCACTAAACGTATTCATTTTACACAACTAAGGTTGCACAATTCAAAATAGTTCATTTATTTGCAGTCATTATCCCTGGACGGTCAACATAGCTAACCTGTCATGTTCGATACCAAATGTAGCGCACATTTCATCGCATACATCCACTGCTTATTGCAATAGAATAATGATCTTGCAAGCGTGCAAATGTTGTTCATTAATAATGATTTTTGGTGGCATACTCTTAATTGAAAATATTAATTGTGGCAAATAATATTGGAAAAAGATAAAAAAATTCTTTGCAGATATTTTAAAACAAAATATGGCTTCTGTTTTCCCTTAACTGTGGTATTGTCTGCAGACTCCCTCACCCATCAAACACCAGAAAAGGCAACCATGTCGTGTGCAGACACTTTCTACTACGTAATCTGGAAACGGAAAACTGTGCCACGTGAGAGCAATGTGATCTAGCTGTTAGACTAACAATTTTCGGTATTGAACATTACCGGTCTCGATCATTACAAAACACTGGAAATGAGGAAATTTCAACATCAAAATATTATTTTTGTTCCAGATGATGTATTTGTGTTAGTCACACATTGCGGGAGTTTAATTCAATCTAGCATTTTTTGTCGATACATACGTGATAAGCCTGGTATAAGGATCGCGAACATTACATGCATTTTTACAACAAATCTATGCACATTTTTGTATGGCAAGTATTTTTAATTTCCTCTTGTACATGTAACATCAAACGACCTTATATGCTTATTATAATATAGAATCTCCAGTTGGTCACGTTTCCGTGTATAAAAACCTCAACGTTGTTTTGAAATATCAAGAAGAAAAACGTCATCTCGTACATTACAATGCTTAATTAAATTTCGGCGACAGCCATAATCGGGGAAAAATACTTAGTAAGACTCTATGTAGTCCTGCTAATGGTAGTTATTTCCCTACCCAGAATATGTAAATTTTATGGAAACCACCTAACCCTTTCCTTTCTGGTGGAATTGCAAATTTTAAAGTGCGCAAACAAAGAGAATTCGAAAAGCGACAGTCTCGAACATTACAAAACCAGGTTTTACCGTGGCTGATTTTCCCTGAAAAGGTACTTTTCTACAGGAGGTTTCTCATGATATCTTTGGAATGTGTTGTTCTGTCATATAAACGTATGCATTGGTTAAAAATGACTGCTTGATTTCAGAAAATATATGGTGACTGCAATATCCCAATTCATTTGAGAATGAGTGAATAGTGGCATTGTGCTGTATACTACCTGTTTCTGTCATGAGGATACAGAATCCGCCGTCACCTTACTCATGTTTGTGATTTGGAATCAACACCTTTTTTGGTGGCCTCGATGGCCCAGTCTGATCAAGAGGACGCAGGTTCGATACCTGCCAGGGTCGGCAACATTCTTTCGTGGAGATTGATCCTGAAATCTTTTCTATGTTCATTCTCTCCCTTCGGCTGATTCAAGAAGGGCAGTTGTCAGTTTCTGATGAAAGAATGTGCACTGTACTGTTTAACTGCTTATGTATAGCCTGTCCAGGGAAAGTGTGGATAGGTAAACTGACTGGCTCAAAAATGACCTAAAATAGTGTTGACTGGGCCTTTTAATCCTTTCCCAGTCAGATACGTGTTTTTATGTGTCTGACCCCCCCCCCCTCTTCTGAGCTCCAGAATCACTTAAAAACTGCATTTCCCACACCTGGACAGCTATGTTTGCGTTAAGATTAGTTGCCCAAAAAAATGGCCTAGTTTTTCGCACGGCTTCCAAGTAAAAATATACTTACTGGGGGGTTTGAAGGGGGGCTGCCACCACCAAAAAAAATAGGTGGTATGGCCCAGCCATCTACTGAAACGAAATCTGAAGGTGTCTGGGGTCAAAAATGCCTCGAAACTGATGCTGCCAATTCCAGTGCTGCAGACAGTGAAAATGGCCAGTGCCAAATCCCTTAATTGTTGCCTTGACAGCAGTGTGAAGATTAAGATTCGGTCAAAAATACATGTGAAATCACACTTTCTGACAACTTTGAGATTCCCCCTCGTTACCATGGCAACAATGATTTAGCCTAAAACGGTTCCATTTGAATGGCTACTGCCCAGTGAACATTCCTGCCAAGTTTGATGTAAAACAAACCATTCATTATGAAATAATGGTTATATGATGTTGCTGTCCTAGGCAACACTGTGAAAATCAGCAAAATTCACAAAGTCCCCAGGCGGAAAAGGGTTAACTCTTATTCAAAAAAAAAAAAAAACTAAAAAAGCACCCTTTAAAATAAGGCTGCCTCTAGCTAAGCTCCAGCATATGTTGTGATATTAGAAAGCAGCCATGTGTAACACGGAACCAGACTTGTAAACATAATGGCATCTCCTACAGAATGTAAGGTAACCCTTACTTTATAATTGCTTGCTTATTTATGTTCGACTTATTGTAAACAAACTTGTATATATTAAACATTTTTTCACTATGCAGCTCAGAATCACATATCAGGGCTGTTTCCAGGTTAAATGCGTCACACTAGACGTTCCGCATCCAGTGCTTTACTCTGGAAACATCCACGATACAATTTCAAATGACTGTAGTAATTATGTGAATTTATTTCTCTCAAATTCTCTGGGTTCAAATGTTCAAAACTAGTGAAGTTGTTAGCTAACATCATTAAAAGATTGATTATTAAATATTGCAAATTTAGTAATATTTTTGCTGAAAAATTGTGAGTAGCTTTTATATTTGTCCAGCAAAAATACCAGAGTATCACATAAGGAACTTGCTAGCATAGTTGACAAATTGACCACTAACGAGGTAGTTAAGCTGAAAATGCTTTGAACAATGGGGCCATGATGAGCCCCATTAATGGGGCCCTGATGAGCCCCAGTAGGTGAAAATGTGTCTTCGAGCATGTTTGTTTGAAGCTTAGCAGCCTAGTCAATAATGTTTAGGTCATATCTTGTCAGTCAGTTTACCTTTCAAACTTTTTCTGGACAGGATTATGAATAAGCTGCTAACCAGTACATTGCTTATTCTTTCACCAGAAACTGACAAATGTCCTTCTTGAATCAGCAGAAGGGAGAAAATGATCTATCTCCATGAAAGAAGGATTCAGACTTGGCAGGAAGGTATTGAACCCATTTCCTCCTGATCTCCAGTCATATCCATATGTGACTGACCACTCAGACTCAGATGTTCTCAAGGAAGACCAAAATTTGTGTTTGTACATTCGTTCACTCAGAATACGATTTTGGCTCCCGCCCATCGGGACTTGAATAAATAGATTGGCTGCATGTTGCTTCCACCCTGATACCCCACACGAGTACTGGTAAATTGCTTAAAGGATCTAGGCCTGCCTGGTCAAAGCGATGCAAGTCGGACCATCCATGCTTATATACCCTATTGGTTTCATTGGGGCAGGGCTTGAGATGTCATTTCAGCTCAATGTTGGGTAAAAGTCCCACAAAATCGAAGGCAACGTCTCCAAAATGACCTATACAGTGTTGCCGGGGACGTTAAACCTCTAATCAACCAACCAGAATATGGTTTAGCCTTCCCTGTCAGCATTAGGAAGCATTCACCATATTTCCATTATTTTCTGGCTCCCAGCTTGCACATTGTCAATATTGGAAAAACAGGTAACCAGACCCCCCTGACCTTTCAAGGTCAGCAGGGTCTGGTTATCTGTTTTTCCTACAGGGGGTCTGGTTACCTGTTTTTCCAACACTGATAACCTTAAGACTAGGAACCAGCAGATAATGCAAATAAGGTGAATTGGGTAAATTTGGGTCTGTGACCTTGTATATATATATTTATCATATGACGTCGCGTCTGAGAGTGTAATAACGTCAGGTATTATTTTCGATAATCCACTAGTGGATTAAAATGCAAATTAGCTAGATACGTCCCGTAACGTTACATGTACGACTTCCTTAATGACGTTGCGTTTACTAACAGCGGAATGTTGACATTTTTGTAAACAATCGTGAATAAAATACGCTTTTAATGTCATATGATAAATAGAATCTTGCATTCGTGCTCATGTATTATTAAATTTATTAAACTCGTTGAGAAAAGGGACAAAATGCTCGGCAAAGCCTCACATTTTATCCCTTTTCCTCAACTCGTTTAATAAATTCAATAATACATGAGCACTCATGTAAGATCCTCGATGTAGTGCACTGAACGGTCTGATCAAACTGCATGGATACACAGGTTGATCTGAGTTTTTACTTTGTGCAATTCTAAGGATGCATTTTTCCATGTTGTGGCTCATAAGATATTGTTTGAAAAGCTGTCTATCAAGTTAACAAGTCTGTATAATGATTACCCTTATAAACCCCACTTTTTAGCTCACCTGTCATGTAGTGACAAGGTGAGCTTTGTGACCACATTTTGTCCATCGTGTGTCTGTGTGTGCATCCATGCGTCCGTAAACAATTACAAATAAGTGTATCTCTAATACCCCATGGCCAATCTTGATCAAATTTCATGAGAAGCATCATCAGGTAGAGGGAAAAGCCACAGAAGGTTTTCGGGCTGATCGGATTGGAGTTCTGGTTGCCATGGCAACATATTGCTCCCATAGACTTACAATGGGAAAAATTAAAAAAATCTTCTCTGAAATCGCAGGGCCCAGAGCTTAGATATTTAGCTTGTAGCAACGTCAAGTGGTATCCTACATAAATCCTGCGAATCATGCCCCTGGGGTCCAAATTGACCACACCCCGGGCCCCTTAGCTCCCATAGACTTACAATGGAAAAAAAAAGCTTCAAAAATCTTCTTCTCTGAAACTATGAAGCACAGAGACAAGGTATGTTTAGTCTGTGGCAACATAAAATAGTCACCTACATAAATACTGCTAACCATACCCCTTGGGCCAAAATTGGCCACGCCCCGGGGCTCATCAGCTCCCAAAGACTTATAAGAAGAAAAACTTCAAAAATCATCTTCTCTGAAACCACAGGGCCCAGAGCTTAAATATTTATCATGTAGCAACGGCAAGTGGTCACCTACATAAATCATGCCAGTCATGCCCCTGGGGTTCAGATGGGCCACGCCCCAGGGCCCCTTAGCTCCCATAGTCTCATAATGGAAAAAAGCTTCAAAAATCTTCTTCTGTGAAACTATGAAGCACAGAGCTTAGATATTTAGTATCTAGCAACATAAAATAGTCACCTACATAAACCCTGGGGTCAAAATTGGCCATGCCTGAGCTCATTAGCTCCCATAGACTTATATTGGAAAAAAAAAATTCAAAAATCTTCTTCTCTGAAACCATAAACTCATAAAGCCCAGAGCTTAGATATTTAGTATGTAGCAATGTCAAGTGACCACCTACATAAATCCTGCCAATTATGCCCCTGGGATCCAAATTGGCCACACCTCAGGGCTCTTTAGCTCCCATAGACTTACAAATGGAAAAACTTCAAAAATCTTCTTCTCTGAAACCACAGGGCCTAAAGCTTAAATACATAACATGTAGCAACCTCAAGTGGTCACCTACATAAATCCTGCCAACCATGCCCCTGGGGTCAAAATTGACCACGCCCATTGGCCCATTAGCTCCCATAGACTTATAATGGGAAAAAAAAAATCTTCTCCTCTGAAACCATAAGTCCCAGAGCTTAGATATTTAGTATGTAGCAATATGAAATGGTCACCTTAATAGATCCTGCCAACCATGCCCCTTGGGTCAAAATTGGCCAAGCCCATGGGGCCCATTAGCTACGGGGGTAACCACAGACTTTAAAGGGGGAAAAAACAACAACTTAAAATGGAAAAAAAAAAATCAAAAATCTTTTTCTCTGAAACCATAAGGCCCAGAGCTTAAGTATTTAGCAGATAGCAATGTTGAGTGGTGGCCTACATGAATTCTGCCAATCATTACTCTGGGGCCCAAATTGGCCGAAGTCTGTGGCCCCTTAACTCTAAAAATCTTCTTCTCTGAAGCCATGAAGTACAGACCTTAGACCTTAGCCTACATAAATCATGCCAACCATGTCCTTTGGTTCAAAATTGGCTACGCCCTAGGGCTCATTAGCTCCTATAGACTTATACTAGAAAAACCTTCGAAAATCTTCTCCGAAACCATAAGGCTCAGTGCTTAGATATGTAGTATGTTGCAATATCAAGTGGTCTCCTATATAAATCCTGCCAACCATGCCCCTGGAGTCTGAATTGGCCATGCCCCCATGGCTCCTTAGCTCCAATAGACTTATAATGGATTAACTTAAAAAATCTTCTTGTCTGAAACCACAGGGCCCAGAGTTTTTATTGATTTGAGGTTTAACATCCCCATCAACACAGTGTAGGTCATTTTGGAGACATTGCTTCCAGTTTTGTAGGACATTTACCCAACATTGCGATGAAATGACATCTTAAGCCCTGCCGCCCAATGAAACCAACAGGGTTTATATACATTGACGGTCCAACTGGCACAACTTTTCCTGGGCAGGCTTAGAACCTCTAAGCTGTTTACCAGTACTCATTCGGCTATATGTGCGGTTGGTTCCAGCTCTGCATGGAAGCAGCATCTAGCCCCATCTACTTCTTCAAGCCCCGATGGGCATTCTAAACATCAATGATTTTCTGGTACACAGTGGAGCGATATTGGGCCATTTGGTCCTCTTGTTATGCTAAAATACCCACTTTTTATAGGGAAAACTGGGGTTTACAAGAGTATATAATTATTATTTTCCTCATGCTTGGTCAAAAACAAAGATTGTGGGTACTCATTGGAAGGACCTCAATGAGGCGCTTCTAATGAGTACCTTCAATCTCTGTTTGGAGCAAAAATAAGAAAAATATCACAAATTTTCGTCTGAAGAATGTGATAACATGTAGATGTAATTCTTGAGCAATAAATCTTTATATGACTGATATGTTACTGTAATGTATTTTAAAATTCATAGTACTTTACACATTTATATATTTATATAGTTATATTTTATAGAATAGAATAAAATTATACGATTTTGTTAGTCCAGTTTTGAATCATATTTTGCCCTTTTACTGCTGAACAGGACAACCCTTTCTTTTGCAAACAGGGTAGATCCAGATCAGATGGCTTCTGGATCTACACTGTCATGTAGCTTGTGAACTGAACAAACACGGGGTGGTTGGGTGAGGCAAAGGTGACATGTATCTTGCATCACTGGGGCGTCCAACTGGTACTTGCTTACAGTTGGACTAACAGCAGGTAAGGGTAGAGGGGGAATGTTGTTATTTCTTGTTTCTACACTTCCATTCATTTTCCTCTTTCTCCTCTGTCCCTCACTTTCATACCCTCTACTGTCTCTTCTATCACTTTTCTCCCTTTGTCTGGGAGATGACACAAAATGACCCACAAGGGTTGATGTGTTGTTAAACAAACGTGTCGTTTGAACTTATACTTTGATTGGTTGATAGTCAGCAATTGATGCAGCTAAAATAATCAATTTAGCGGATAAGGTTTAGTCAAGGTCATATACAGCACAGCAGCCACGTCCATGACCCCAGTCAAGCCCCAAATCTCCAAGTGTTCACTGGAATCAAATAATAATTGTGATAGGCGTATTTATTTTATACATAGCAGTGAAATCAATGCATATCTGAAACAAATAAAAGTGATATTTTCACAGTGTGAAAATATGATATTTTCACTGTGAAAAATAACATGGCCGTGATATTTCACAGTAGCAGCCCGGGACTACTTTTCTCGCCAAAATTCTATAAAATAATTCTGTAAAATATCTTGAAAAGCACTCTTTGTACCGTAAAAATGCTGTATTCAAAATTGCGATCTGTTTATGTTTTTGCAACTGACAGTTGTGATGTCATGTTTGTTTGTTTGATTTGAGGTTTAACGTCCCCGTCAACACTGTAAAGGTCATTTTGGAGACGTTGCTTCCAATTTTGTGGGACTTTTACCCAACATTGAGATGAAATGACATCTCAAGCCCTGTCGCCCTATGAAACCAATAGGGTTTATTAGCATGGACGGTCCCCTCGCACCACGGTTCCTGGACAGGCTTAGATCCTCTAAGCGGTTTACCAGTACTAGTGTGCTGGCCGGATTCAGCTCTGCGTGGAAGCATCATGCAGCCCATATATTTCTTCAAGCCCCGATGGGCGGGGGCGAGTTGTGATGTCATAGCCAAGGCAAAAAATGTGATGTAAGATCCGATTGATAAATTACAGTAAGCATCCTAAAATATTATAAAATAAAAAGATAATTCAGAGAACATTCCATTCTGACAGAGAATCTTGCAATGAGCAAGCTTTCGGCCCGATAGGTACCAAGACTTCTTAATGTTAGATAAAATGGTATGTACTGCATGTGCAGTGATCATTTCAAATCGATTTAGTGATATCCAAAAATTCACTCCTATTTAGTAATATCACAAAATAGTATGAGTGGTGATCACAAAACGGATTTTGTGATATCACTAAATTGAGGTGAATTTGCGATATCACTAACATGATCGAATAAAAGACGTCTTTAAAGATCTATATGCAGTAAAGCATAAGTAATGTATCCCAGCAGGCGCACGTCGCTAAGGCAACTTCAAATCAACGTCGGTGCAACGTCACGATGTTCCAACGACGTAGATTTTACGTTGCATAAAGGTCATGACGTTGTACCGACATTGATGTGACGTCACAATTACGTAATGAGCCTGCTGGGTATAGCTTCTTCATTATCAAAGTTGTTGGTCGATTGTCTATAAATGTAGACTGGGAAAATAGTCTTGAACCCTTAAGCAAATAGGGTAGACCGTGATAAGACGCCGCGTTCTGCGGCAGCACCATTTGCCAATGTTCCAGTGCCCACTCCAGGGACCGAGGTAATAAAACTTTTTTCATGCTCAACTCAGCTGAGCATGAAATTTGTAATGCTCATATTGGCTAGTTATTAAATGCAACAGATGAGGTCATTTCCCTGTTCATATCAACACAGAATGTCATTACTCCTGCTCATAAGTCTTAAAATGCCCATATTTCGTTTTAAATTAATGATATCCATAAATCGATTTATGGATATCCATAATTCGAATTATGGATATCCATAAATAATTATGGATATCCATAAATAATAATGGATATCCATAATTCCAATTATGGATACCCATAAATAATTATTGCTATCCATAAATACTGATTAAATAGTGAAATGGCGCCCCATAGATTACCCCTATAAACCCCAGTTTTACTATATAAAAGGGGGGTTCAAGGGGGTCAAAATTATACAGGCGTGTTTTCGTGATGAATCATCATTCACAGTTTTGCGTATCATTTTATTCCGTATATTGTTCCTTACAACATTTAGGGAAATTGATCAAGTGGGCCAATATTACGGAACCCAGGAAGGGACATTTTTTTTTAATATGTTGTGCGTACAAGATATTAAGTTGTGCGAACAAGATATTATCTTGTGCACACAAGATAATATGTTGTGCAGACAAGATATTATCTTGTGCGGACAACATAATTTATGTTGTGCGGACAACATAATATCTTGTTTGCACAACTTAATATCTTGTGCAAACAAGATATTATCTTGTTCGCACAATATATTATCTTGCTTGCACAACATAGATCTTGGAAAGTTGTGCAAACAAGATATTATCTTGTGCGGACAAGATATTATCTTGTTCGCACAACATATTATCTTGTGTGGACAAGAAATAAAATTGTGTGAACAAGATAATATTTTGTGTGGACAAGATATTATCTTGTGTGCACAAGATATTATCTTGTCCGCACAAGATCTATGTTGTGCGGACAAGTTATTATCTTGTGCATACAAGATAATATCTTGTTCGCACAACTAAATATCTTGTGGGCACAAGATAATATGTTGAGCGAACAAGATATTATGTTGTCCGCACAAGATAACTTGTTGTCTGAACAAGATAATATCTTGTCAGCTCAAGATATTATCTTGTTCGCACAACATAATAAAAATTAAAAAATCATGTCCCTTCCCGGGCTCCGTACAATATGGCCCTGTATTGCTCATGTGTCACCAGATGATCATAAGCAATGTTTAGAAAAAAAAAGAAACTGTGAAAGAAGGCAAGACATGTCCGTTAATCTGATTGAATATAAATATCTTCAGAGAGCCAGGATTGTCAACATAGTTGCATTTTAGTTGAACCAGTTGAAGCCATGAGCAGGGTCATATTTGGCCCAAAGCTATATAGAGGATATTTACTTTTTTGAGGTGGATACCAAAAATATTTCATCGAGTGTGTTGAAAACATCATAATTTTCACGAGTGCGAAGCACGAGTGAAAATTCGGATGTTTTCAACACACGAGATGAAATAGTTTTGGTATCCGTCGAAAAAAAGTTAATGTTCTTTTTATTTTATAATTTATTGGGACACTTACGGTAATTATTGATCGAACCGAGGCGGTGACGTCATTGACCTGGCTACATGACGTCACAACTGTCAGTTTCAAAGCATAAACAAATCGCCATTTTGGATTCAGCATTTCTAGTTTAAAGAATGCTTTTCAAGGTATGTTACTGAATGCGCTATGCTTATTTGAAGTTCATTTTATTATTGAAGGCCCTACGTGGCATGCACCCAGCCACTGTAGAATCGATTCCATGTGTAGCAGTCGGTCGCGGGCGGTTTTTCACGTTGGTAAAAAACACAACACACGCTGATTTGAGCCCATGTTTCCTCGCACAAACTCTTACTGGGCCATTCCATGAACTGGTACGCCTTGTAGACCATTTGTAACAAGACAGCTAAGCCTAAATGTTAGAGGGAGCATTTAAAGTGTGACCGAGATGTGTGTCGGCAAAAATCACAGCGCTGCTGTTGTCAAATATGGCGCCTGTTCATTCAGTTTTAATGCCACTCTTCTGTCTTCAAACGTCAAAATATATTCTAACGACATAAGGAATTATTATTCTTAGTAAATAAAAGGAAAATTAACCATTTTTTCGACCATAACGTAAACAAAAAAGTAGTTCCGGCACGCTACAGTGAAATGATATAAATGGTATCAGTCACATGTGAAATGATACGATATCATTTCACTTGTGGTTGATATCATTTTTATTTGTTTCAGATATGCATTGATTTCACTGCTAAGTATAAAATAAAATTTGTAAATCTTGGTAGTGGTCCATTAGATGCAGCTTAATACCAAATATCAAAGACCTGGGCCTTGTGGTTTCAAAAATGACGACTTTTTAAAGGTTTTCCCTATATAAGTCTATGTAAAACATGTTGGTCCCGGGGTCATGTCATTGCCCCAAGGCTATAATTTGAAACATCATGGTAGAGGTCCATATCAAATATCAAAGATCTGGGCCTTCCAGCTTCAGACAAGAAGATTTTTAAAGGTTTTCCCTACTACGTCAATGTAAAACATGTGGGCCCTGGGGTGGGGCCATTTTTGGCCCCACAACTATAATTTGAATAAAATTGGTAGGGGTCCACTAGGTGAAGCTTCATACCAAATATCAAATATATCCATAGCGAAAATTAGATCATGTTTGATGATAAAACATGATGAAATATGTTAAAACATGATGAAATATGTTAAAACATGTTTTCTACAGCCATGATCATGTTAGCTAATCATGTTTAAAAACATGTTTGATCATCAAACATGATTCAGGGTAAAATTGACTTTTTGAACTAAAATTATAATAAACTCACTATTAAAAGGTTAAAAGTACAAAGATATGATTTATTTAACGTAGTTTTTCAAATATGCTTAAAGAAAATCAAACATGTTCAAACATGCCTGAACATGATAGATTTATGGTTAACAGTTTTAGCATTAACTGCTGCTGCATTAAAGTTCTTATTCATGTTCAAATAAGTCTGACAATGTTCTACTAATCCTTTACCCCATGGCATTGTTAGATTACTCTTCAAGGCTGTGACAATAATTTTACCCTTACAGAATTGCAGTTTACACTGGAATTGAAACATAATTGCTGCTATTCTGCTGCATTCATACTGCATTAATGTTCTGTATTCTGTTCTCCTATACTGCAGCACATCTGCAGAACAGATTACAATCATGCTGCCTTGCAGCATATGCTGCAAGCATACTGCAAATGTATGCTGACAATCTTCTTCAATGACTCTGATTGTATCGCATCATGCTGCTCTTGCATCATATACTGTTATTATGCTGCAAGTTCATGTTGCCTTCATACTGCTTTCATATGCCTTTCCAGTTATTGATTTAAACAATGTGATGTCATAATGTGACATCATCACACAAGGGACAGCACTCAAGTTCACTTCCTCTTCCTTGCAAAACAGGTTTTGCCTTTAAAAGCCTATGTGAAACATGTGGGCCTCTGGGCTAGGCCATTTTTGGCCACAAGGTTATTATTTGAACAATCTCGATAGAGGTCCACTAGATGACGCTTCATACCAAATATCAAATAGCTGGGCCTTGTTGTTTTAGAGAAAATTTTTTTTTAAGGTTTTCCTCATATAAGCCATGTAAAAAATATGGGCCCCTTGGTGGGGCCATTTTTGGCCCCAAGGTTATAATTTGAAAATCTTGGTAGGGTCTACTAGATGAAATCAGTGATAGCCACGTGGACTTTAGCACTGAGGAGCTTTTATGCATAGTAACTTTGGGACAGTTAACAAACATCGACCCAAAAGTAAGTAAAATTTGCTAAATCTTGATCCCACATCCATAAATCCAGTGGCTGAATTTGAATGCCAAATTTTGGCATGAGCTTAGACTGAGTGGCTGAATTTGAATGCCAAATTTTGGCATGAGCTTAGACTGAGTGGCTGAATTTTAATGCCAAATTATGGCATGAGCTTAGACTGAGTGGCTGAATTTTAATGCCAAATTTTGGCATGAGCTTAGACGGAGACGGAGTCTAAGCTCATGCCAAAATTTGGCATTAAAATTCAACCACTGGAGACCACTCAGTCTAAGCTCATGCCAAAATCTGGCATTAAAATTCTGCCACTGGAGACCATAATAAAAACATTCAACCATAATGAATTAACTCTTATCCTGCTGAACACAACAACCCCAACCTTTGTAAACAGGGTGTATCCAGATCAGATGGCTTTGGAAGAAGCCACATCTGATCAGGAAATACACTGTTTGTCATGTAGTTGGTGAACTGAACAAATACATTGTACATTTAATCTCCTAGTTTGATTGGTTGATAGTCAGAAATGTGTGTTGCTAAATTAATTTATTCAGCAGGATAATTGGTAAGCTTCTTTGAGCATCAGTGCAGTCTTGTTTGTTTGTTTGTTTGTTTGTATTGGAGTTTAATGGCCCAGTCAACACTATTTAGGTCATTTTTGAGCCGGTCAGTTTACTAATCCACACTTTACTGGGCAGGCTTATGCGTAAGCGGTTAACCAGTACAGTGCACATTCTTTCGCCAGAAACTGACAACTGCCCTTCTTGAATAAGCGGAAGGGAGAGAATGACCGTAGAAAAGTGAGAGAATGACCATAGAAAAGATCTCATGATCGATCTCCACGAAAGACTGTTGCCGAACCTGGCAGGTATCGAACCCACGTCCTCCTGATCATCAGTCAGACGCGCATCCGACTGAGCTACCCAGGCTGGCCTCAGTGCAGTCTGATCAGTCTTTGCTGTGCACTATAGAGATGGCCAAGCCATCACAACACAGTCAGCTGCATTGGGCTGAAGAGACTGTGTCTCTGGGACACTTAAAAAACACCCATAAACGCCTAAAACTGGTTGGTACTTTAAAAATCCTAAAAATTCGGACACCTTGAGGACTTAATGTAATTCTTCTAAAATTTTGACAAATTTGTTTCTTGATCCAGCAAAGAGTCCAAAACGTGCATATAGAATGGCAAACCATGTAGACCCTGATCAGACTGCTCCAGTCTGATCTGGGTCTGCATTGTTTGCTAAGGCCTGTCTGTCCCAATACTTAGCATCATAACAGTACTCCTGGTAAGCGTACTTTACTCTCTCACAAGTTGATCAAGATATCCCCTTATATGGCCACCTGAGATAGGGCCACATGTGCGTCACCTTTCTCCAGGTACTCTGGTTTTCACCCACCTCTGATTATGATCAGCTCATAATAAGTGAAATAATCTTGAAAGGGCTGTAAAGCCAAAACCCCCTCAAAAAAGTGGCCACGTGAGATACTGATGTCTCATATGCAGCTGTCTCAGTCTGTCAAGCATTGCTTGTAAACATGTAAATTGCACTGGAACTACTTTTGGTAAAAAAAAACAAACTTGTTTCCTTATTTCATTTCAGGGATTAACAGTCAGTCAGGCTACAGTCAGTCAGGCTGACCCCGCCCATTGGGGCTTGAAGAAATAGACTGGGCTGCATGATGCTTCGAGACAGAGCTGAAACCGACCGCAATGAGTACTGGTAAGCCGCTTAGAGGGTCTAAGCATGCCCAGACAAAGTGGTGCAAGTCGGACTCTCCATGCTTGGTTTCATTGGGCGGCAGGGCTTGAGATGTCATTTCATCTCAATGTCTGGTAAAAGTCCCACAAAATTGGAAGCAACATCTCCAAAATGTTTTATATAGTGTTGAAGGGGATGTTTAACCTCAAACCAAACTAAACAGTCAGGAGACAGAAGAATGAAGAATGAAATCAAAGAATCACATCACCTTAACCCTTGACCTGCTGAATATTTAAATATGCCACACCCACTACTGATTATCAACCAATCAGATTACTTGATGCAAATTATTGCAACAAATTCATGAAAGGAATGACAAACAATGAAGATCTTGATCAGATGGTTGTTTGAAAGATAAGACATATCTGGGCTCAGCAAGACAAGGGTTAACAAGTTCAACAAATGAATACCCCTCTAAACACACTATACAGAGAAATATGTTGTTTACAGTGGTGTACATAATGTTTCTTATTTTTGCTCCAAGACAGATTGTGGGTACTCGTAAGAATCCGTCTCTGAGGTCTTACGAAAACCTGACAACAGTAAGAACAACACAACACTTTGACCTCACAGTTATGAGAATAGCATGGCTATTTTGTATAACCTTACAGGGATTTTCTACAAATGCGTGATAGTCACATGGACATCAGCACTGAAGAGCTTCTGTGCTTAGAAACTCTGATAACCAATCAACCCAAAAAGTAAATGAATAGAAGAAATATATGTAAGGTCTGACATTTCCTGTGCAGCATCTGCCTAGGCTAGCAAGACTGTTTTGTACAAATGCCAACTGTTGCATCTTGCCGTGTCTGAGTAAATAGAGGATATTTACTTTTTATGTCCCCGGTAGCGATAGCGGGGACATATTGTTTTTGCCCTGTCTGTTTGTTTGTTGGTTTGTACGTGGACAGCTTTAACGTTGGCCATAACTTTTGAACCGTTTGAGATAGAGCTTTCATATTTGACCTGAAGGTTCCTTGTGACAAGACCTTCACATTCATGCAAAAAATTTGACCTGTGACCTTGACCTTGACCTTTGACCTATTTAAAAGAAAAAAATAACATTGGTCATAACTTTTGAACCACTTGAGATACAGCCTTCATATTTAGCATGTATGTTCCTTCTGACAAAAGCTTTACATTCATGCAAAAAATTTTGACCTGTGACCTTGACCTTTGGGCTACTTAAAATAAAAAAAATAACATTTTGGTCAAAACTTTTGAACGGTTTTAGATAGAGCCTTCATATTTTGCATGAAGGTTCCTTGTGACAAGAGCTTTACATTCACATAAAAAATTTTGACCTGTGACCTTGACCTTTGTCCTACATAAAAGAAAAAGTTAACATTGGTCATAACTTTTGAACCGTTTGAGATACAGCCTTCATATTTAGCATGTAGGTTCCTTGTGAAAAACGCTTTACATTCATGCAAAAATTTTGACCTGTGACCTTGACCTTTGACCTACTTAAAAGAAAACATTTTTGGTCTTAACTTTCGAACCGTTTGGAATAGAGCTTTCCTATTTGGCATGTAGGTTCCCTGTGATTAGAGCTTTTCATTCATGCAAAATGTTTGGACCATGACCTTGACCTTTGACCTACTTAAAAGAAAAAATAAAATTGTTCATAACTTTTGAACCGTTTAAGATAGAGCCTTAATATTTTGCACGTAGGTTCCTTGTGACAAGAGCTTTACATTCATGCAAATTTTTTTTACCTGTGACCTTGACCTACTTAAAGAAAAAATATTATTGTTCATAACTTTTGAACCGTTTAAGATAGAGCTTTCCTATTTGGCATGTAAGTTTCTTGTGTCAAGGGCTTCCCACACAAACAAAAATCTTGAACTGTGAGCAACTTTGAATAAAAAATGACCATGCCCGGGGACATGTTCGTGTTTCACAAACACATCTTGTTTGAGATGAATATTAAAAATATTTATGAGTGCGAAGCACGAGTGACAATTCGGATGTTTTCAACACACGAGATGAAATATTTTTGATATTTATCGAAAAAAAGTAAATTTTCTTTTTATTTTATAATGTCAACTCTACTGGCTATATACGAGGGTAGGCTGAAAAGTTCTGAGCCTGACCAAGAAGCAGGCATCTTACAGCCATGAAATTTTGTATTCATTAAATCCAAACCTTTATTACTTGATTTGACTCAAATGAGTTCAAGTTTACCTGCAATAACGTAGAAATTCTAGACCTTGAAAATTGATACTAGCACGATTTTGAGAAAATGGACAAAATCTGGCATCGTGGTGTCATCAAGTACCTCCATAAAAAGGGATTAGCTCCTAAGGACATTCATGCCGATATGGCTGCCACATTAGGGGATGATGCTCCTTTGTATGCAACCGTGAAAAGCTGGGCAGCAAATTTTAAGATGGGCAAGGACAGCCTTGAAGATGATGACCGGTGTGGACGACCCACAACGGCAACAACTGAGGAAACCATCAGCAAAGTGCACAGGGCCGTGATGGACGACAGGCGTTTAACTGTGAATCAGTTAGATAACACTGTTGGAATCTCTCGTGAACGAGTAGAGGACGTTCTACACAGTGAATTAGGAATGGCGAAGGTTTCCGCCAGATGGGTGCCACGGCTTTTGACGCCTGACCAAAAGTTGACCAGACTGAACCTGTCACAAGCCAACTTGGCTATTTTTGAAGCACACCAAGATGGTTTTCTTGACCGTTTTGTCACTCAGGATGAGTGTTGTGTTCATCACTTTGAGCCAGAGACCAAAAGACAATCCATGCAATGGAAGCACCCTGGCTCACCCCCTCCAAAGAAGGCAAAGGTCGTCTCCTCTGCAGGGAAGGTGATGACATCAGTGTTCTGGGATGCCAAGGGTATAATATTCATAGATTACCTTCAAAAGGGCAGAACAATTAATGGGGAGTATTATGCAGATCTGCTAAAACAATTGCGAAAAGCAATTAAGGCTAAACGACCCGGAAAATTGACAAAAGGGGTCTTGTTCCATCAGGAAAATGCGCCTGCTCATAAATCGGTTGTTGCAATGGCTGCTGTGCGTGACTGTGGCTTCACACTTGTCGATCACCCTCCGTATTCACCTGATCTAGCTCCATCAGATTATTTCCTGTTTCCAAACATGAAAAAGCACTTGGCTGGGCAGCATTATCGGTCAGACGAGGAGGTGATAGCTGCTGTGGAGTAGTTTTTCAGGGACCAAGATGAGACCTTCTATACCACTGGGACCCAAGGACTCCAGCATCGCTGGAGGAAGTGTGTGAACAGGAAGGGACACTATGTTGAAAAATAAGGCACTTTCAGCATGGACAAACCATTGGATCTTGGTCAGGCTCAGAACTTTTCAGCCTACCCTCGTATCTTGCTGTGACTCGTCTGTCAGTCATAACAATATCATGGACTTTATTATTGACCATTTCTGTGGTTGCAACGCTGACAGGCCTTCCAGGACGGGGGTCATCCTCAAGGCTCTGTCCGCCGCGCTTAAATTCCGCCACCCACCTCTTCACTGTAGCATATGAAGGGGCATCTTTCCCTAGTGTTGCTACCATATCATTATGGATATCCTTAGTTGTTAATTTGATCACTGCTCTCTCACCGATTTTGTCCAGTTTGCTTGTTTACTTTAGAGCCGTCCCTGACCAAATGAGACCAGTCCTTGGTAAACGGCCCTATACAGTCAGAGAATAGTAGGAGTTGTTTGTTTGATCTTAGGTTTAACGTCCCCGCCAACACTGTAAAGGTCATTTTGGAGAAGTTGCTTCCAATTTTGTGGGACTTTTACCCGACATTGAGATGAAATGACTTTTCAAGCCCTGCCACCCAATGAAACCAATAGTGTTTATAAGCATGGAAGGTCCGACTCGCACCGCTTTGCCTTGGCAGGCTTAGATCCTCTTAGCGGTTTACCAGTACTCGTGTGCGTGTCGGTTTCGGCTCTGCGTGGAAGCATCATGCAGCCCATCTATTTCTTCAAGCCCCGATGGGCGGGGGCAGAACAAAAAAAAGTAGGACTTAAAAAGAACATCCCTGCTTGTCTCCTTCAATACACAACATATCAATCAGCCCTCGTATCTGCTTTGTTTCTTTTCTCCCTTTCTCCTGGAGACGGCTCAAAATGACCCCAAAAGTAAACCCCCACACGGTCAATACATGTATGTGTATCATTTATGCCATCATGGTTGAAATAAATTAATAAATAAATAAATATGATGGCTTTTGTCGGGAGACTCTGTTAGTCACAGCCACTGGTAACAAATAGACAATAGACAGATGCATGATCCATGCCTTTGCTAGTAGTCGCAGATAAGATTGACTAGGCGGAGCTATTCAGGTGTTGTCAATATACGTCAAATTCGCTGAGTCCACCAGAAGATTCGGTAGAGTGCCTTTCGCACGCTTTCTCCAGCGGACGAAATGGTCATATACGCCACAGCTATGCTTGTGTTACAGTTGAATTCACACAATCGGTGATTTGGTTTACCTTTTTGTTAATGGAATATTCCTAAAGCAAGAACAAACGATAGCTCCGCCAAGTCAATTTTATCTACGACTGCTATAATAATGAAAGATTTTTTATAGTAAAATAAACCATTTTTGAAAGTTGATTTTTAAAATCAAGTTTCTATGCCATTACATTTCTACTTCCGGTACTGGACCGCGTTATTCCACTTCCGTTGTTCGTTCGCTGCATACAATAGTCCAAATGAACTCTTGAAAATTAATTTTGCAGGCATGGAACGTCTTTCAAAATATTTCAGTTTTCGGGACTTTATACGGATTGAATATAAATTGGCACAGAAAAACGAATTCTGAAAAACAACAAAAAAAAACAAAAAAAACAAAAAAACTCTAGGACTGTTTTCCTACGCGCTTTCCAATGATATTTAAGTTTTACTCTTTCATCCCTGAGTTTCTAAACAGGACTCTTCTCGCTTTAAATATATTCTTACGGTAAAGAAAGGGATTTCTGATTAGTTCGTTGACATGATGATAAACAGTGTACATGTAGATTCTGGCGAGACGTTCTAGCTACGTGCCGTCTTATCGGGATCTACAAGGTTTGCATAGATACAGTGTATTTCTACCTAGGCGTCTGCACAGGTCTACAGGGTTAAAAGGGTTAGCTTATCAGTGACCAACTAAATAACCCTTTACTGACTTACAAGTTGCCTGCTTTCGAGAGCTCTAATTGTTAGCTGCGTTCCGTACTTTTGCAAATAGTGAAGACACCGATCAGATCTATACTGTTTCAGAATGTCCCAGTATTCAAACAATTAATTGGCATTTATCGGTTAATGTTTTAGGACCCCGTACAGGTTAGAATAAACGTATTTTATTCGCCTTGGGTAAACGCGGCGTCTGATCATGGTTATAATGTCTAAATCAAATGGTTTAAAATGATCTTTTTTTGTCAAATTATTCTCCTTTTTATGTCCCGACGCCCGAAGGAACATTGTTCCAAGCGGCTGCACAACGTATGTGCATCGTCGTATCAATGCGACGTTGATGCGACGTTGCTAAGACATCATGTGCCCGTTAGAAGAACTTCTCTGTAAGATTATTAGCAGTTATGTACTGAGCTAATTGAGAAATTTATGGTTTGACCATGAATAAATCGGCAGACACGTTTATCTTTCTTTCTTCCGTTTTTAGCTCACCTGAGTACGAAGTGCTCAATGTGAGCTTTTGGGATCGGTCTTTGCCCGTCGTCCGTGCGTCCGTCGTCAACTTTTGCTTTAAACAACTTCTGCTCCAACACTGCTGGACAGATTTTGATCTAATTTCACAGGAATGCTCCTTGGGTGATCCTCTACCAAAATTGCCCAAACTGTTCCGTTCGAGTAAACAAGATGGCCGCAAGAGCTAAAAGTAGAAAAACCTTTAAACGACTTCTCCTGCTTAACCAGTGAATGGATTTTGAAATTATTTCACAGGAATGTTCCTTGGATGACCTTCTACTAAAATTGCTCAAACCGTTCCGCTCGGGTGAACATAATGGCCGCCAAAGCTAAAAATAGAAAAACCTTTAAACGACTTCTTCTCCTTAACCAGTGGATGGATTTTGAAATTATTGCACAGGAATGTTCCTTCCGTGCACATCTATCAAAATTGCTCAAACCGTTCCGCTCGGGTGTACAAAATGGCCGCCAGAGCTAAAAATAAAAAACCTTTAAACGATTTCTTCTCCTTGACCAGTGGATGGATTTTGAAAATATTGCATAGGAATGTTCCTTGGGTGCCCCTCTACTATAATTGCTCAAACCGTTCCGCTCGGGTGAACAAAATGACCGCCAGAGCTAAAAATAGAAAAACCTTTAAAGGACTTCTTCTCTTTAACCAGTGGATGGATTGTCACGACAAGGTTTCTTATTTTCAACCCGAAACTTATAGGCATGTAATTACTTGTTCTCTTACAAGAGAGCAATACTGACATGTTTACAAGTTAACCGAATTCTTATATTTTTGGCTTGCAGCGACGGCTGCAAGCCATTTAGATTGGAAATGTGGTTCCGGTTTTAGACTTCTCTTTCTATGTTATTTTGGATCCTCAGGTGTTTTTTTGTAAAGCAAAAATCAGAGATACAGTCAGCTTTTTCCGGTGTTCTGGTTCCCTCACCCTATAGCTCAATAGTTTTCGCATATTTTAATAGAATACAGGGTACCAATTTAGTAAGAGATGGTCTAGTGACATAGCTCTCGTTTCTGTGCGAAAGTTTAACTAAACACCGAAGCGAATTTATCCACTAGGCCACGGACTACACAGCACCACCGTTAATACAGTTTACCTGACCACATTCATAAATCATTTATGTAGCAGTCTACATTTCACTCGAAGGTCAAAACTCGATGGGTTTTTATGCCCCCGCCTATTCGGAGAATAGCGGAAGGGCATTAAGTTTAACCCCTGTCCGTCCGTTCGTTCGTCCGTCCGTCCGTCCGTCCGTGTCCGGGCCATAACTCCTAAACCGTATGGAATATATTCATGAAACTTCACAGGTGCATTCATCACACTGAGACGATGTCATGAACAAGGAAGACAACTCTTGCATTTATGGTTTTTGGATTATCTGCCCTTGACTTAGTACCATATAGTAAACCGTGTCCGGTCCACAACTCCTAAACCGTATGGAATATATTCATGAAACTTCACAGTTGCATTCATCACGCTGAGACGATGTGTCATGAACAAGGAAGACAAATCTTGCATCTTTGGTATTTGGATAATCTGCCCTTGACTTAGTACCATATAGTAAACCGTGTCCGGGCCATAAGTCCTAAACCGTATGGAATATATTCATGAAACTTCACAGGTGCATTCATCAAACTGAGACGATGTGTCATGAACAAGGAAGACAACTCTTGCATTTTTGGTTTTTGGATTATCTGCCCTTGACTTAGTACCGTATAGTAAACCGTGCCCGGGCCATAACTCCTTAACCGTATGGAATATATTCATGAAACTTCACAGCTGCATTCATCACACTGAGGCGATGTGTCATGAACAAGGAAAACAACTCTTGCATTTTTGGTTTTTGGATTATCTGCCCTTGACTAAGTACCATATAGTAAACCGTGTCCGGGCCATAACTCCTAAACCGTATGGAATATATTCATGAAACTTCACAGGTGCATTCATCACACTGAGACGATGTGTCATGAACAAGGAAGACAACTCTTGCATTTTTGGTTTTCGGATTATCTGCCCTTGACTTAGTACCATATAGTACACCGTGCCCGGGTCATAACTCCTAAACCGTATGGATTATATTCATGAAACTTCGCAGGTGCATTCATCACACTGAGACGATGTGTCATGAACAAGAAAGACAACTTTTGCATTTTTCGGTTTTTGGATTATATGCCCTTGACTTAGTACCATATAGTAAACCGTGTCCGGGCCATAACTCCTAAACCGTATGGAATATATTCCTGAAACTTCACAGATGCATTCATCACACTGAGACGATGTGTCATGAACAAGGAAGACAACTCTTGCATTTTTGGTTTTTGGACTATCTGCCCTTGACTTAGTACCATATAGTTAACCGTGTCCGGGCCATAACTCCTAAACCGTATGGAATATATTCATGAAAGTTCACAGGTGCATTCATCACACTGAGACGATGGGTCATGAACAAGGAAGACAACTCTTGCATTTTTGGTTTTTGGATTATCTGCCCTTCATGCATATATTTTATGATTGATTTGAAGTATATTTGTAATATTTTTCATGAATGGCATTTGGCGGGGGCATCCGGATACTGTGGACACTTTTTCTTGTGTTGAAATTTTATAGGGTAGATTCCTGACGTCAGAAGTGTTAACTAGAGTGGGTTAACTGAACTGCTTCGTCTTTTTTTATCGTGTCCGATCAATATCTTTTTTATTCCTGGATTGATTTTAGAATAACTTGACAGTATTGTTTATCATCATGAGAGGATGTGTTGTGCTCAAAACCCAGGTTGGTTTCTAAAACCGAGTTATCATGTTCAAAATGAATCTTTGAGCTACGTTCTTTCATGTCCTTGTTCTTTATAGTTTTTTAACAGCAACATTTTTTTACTCCTCTGATAGCCCTGCCGGGGCGCTAGTCAGTTCCACTGACAGCTCTAGTTATATTGAAGGTACTGCCACCAATAAATGGACAAAGTTTACGGCGTACTGACAGTCAATTTGTCCAGTTTTTATCAAGATTAAGATTCACCTTAAATAGCTTTATACTGTTTATTTCTTTTTAGACTTTCAGATAAAAACTGTTAACATTGGTAACATTGTTTACTTTGGTTGTCTCTTGTTTATAATATTTTTATACTTTGCTAATAAAAGATGTTAACATTTAATGTATCTTCCTCCTTTGTCTTATACTCCCTTGTATGTATATTTGTGTCGTCACCTAACAATTACATGTTTACTGGCCACATGGCATGAATGTATACTCAGTATGTATGGAAGACCGCCTCCGTGGTCCAGTGATTAAGGTCGCTGACTTGTAATCACTGGAGGTTCATGGGTTCGAGCCCCGCTACCGGCCATGATCGTTTATGTGAGGACAATTGGTAGTTTGTGTCGGAGGATCGGAGTCTAGTACTGGTACTTTCCAGGAACGATGGATAGGAAACTACTCGCCTGTATATGACTGAAAGATTGTTGAACGGGCGTAAAACCTAGCAAAACAAACAGTATGTATGATGTGTTCTACCACATTATTGTCTCTCATAAATCTGTTAGGGACATTTATTTTGTTTTGTTTGTCCATTTCTACTTGCCAAATTGCATATCGTCCGTGCTCCATAAGTCCATTATTCCTCCTGTCTGTCTGTTAACAATGTCTTCTTCAAACTACTATTCAGATACTACTGAGCAAATTTCAATAAAACATATTCACAATGATCCCTTACTATCATAGTTGGTCAAAAGTGAGAATGTGATCATTGGGTCACATGCCAATGCCTCAGTTACCTTAACATTAAAATATTTCTTCCAATAAATGTCAGGGTAGTGCCAGATAGAAAATTGACACCTCATGGGTTTGTCCATTCCAATGTGTAGATAAACCATATATTGCCTTTGAGTACACTGCATCAAAAGTCTATGTCCCATTAACAAGAACAGTGCAACTTGCTTCATCACCAGTACTTACATCTACATCAACTCGTACATCCATGTGGCGGCAAAATGGCTACATTTACACCAGGAACAGTACCCTTAAAACCAGGCAAGCCTTTCCTTTTAAAAGGAACCTTTATTTTTGTGCTACGGTAGCTAGGCCTTGTCAAGAAAACTGTCCAATTATGTTTTCCTTGATAAACGTAGGTTTCTTCGTTCTTTTCGGACGGTTTCGGACCTGCACACACCTAAAAATATGTTCTTGATGGAAGTTACGTCTGTCAAATCAGACAGATCTTGTTTAGAGGGCGTATTTTCTAACCAACTAACCTTCTTGAACCATCTGTTATTCTCTGCTGGCTGGCCTATGTGGTCCTCCATACAGGTGGCGTGTCGATCAGGCGACCCGACTTTGCGAGCTATTGTGGCAAGGCCATCGCATGATCGTACACGTGTACTGACCCATCCCTATATAAGTAACTGACCGCTCAACATCGGGTGTGGGACATTATTTCCAGAGCCGATGTTGCAGTATCGAGCATAGGCCGATAGCAGTGAGTAAAATGATTTTTATTTACTATCTTTGATTCTTAGATGCAGCGCTATTCTTGCTTGTCAGTATCCTTCTTGTGTTAATATTGCCATTTCTTTTCCCTGTACAGCACATAAGGGGAGCACCTTAGCGTTGGGCAGAGAAGAAATGGAGCTTAAGCGCTGGATCTATTGCTTACATGGATCGCCATCTATTGTAAGGGTTGATAATTTTGGCGATTTATGTACCCGCGTTCATAGTAGGGGAGATAACTGCGTTAGGATTGAAGATACCGTGTAAGACGGCGTTTGTTCATAGGGCACGCACGCATCTTTTTTCCAATATAATTTGTGTAGATTCTGATCAGGCGCAGTTTAAGGTCACACATACCATCATTATCGGCGCTTCATTGCATTGAAGGTCCTGATCAGACGCAGCACTGAATTTTCGCAATAATGTTATTGTACGTGTTTTTTTTCTCTTCTTTCGTTGGAAGACTGTTCAGATCCAATGAAAGTTTTAATGAAATAGTGCCAGGATGCATTTTCTGTAGACCCTGATCAGACGCCACCTGCATCTGTAGTTGTACGCGCGATATGTTTTTTTTATCAATCATATGGCTCCAAGCAGATTTTCCAGATATTTTGAGGGGAGTACATTTTGCTCACCGGTCTAGCCTGTAAGACTGGGCGAGCATACTGTACTCGATTATGGATGACAAAATAATGTCCTTTACTCACCGTCTTTTGGCAAGGCGAGGAGTCCCAGCATCTATGGCTGGTCGTCATCATGAGTTAGTACCCTTTATCCTTAGTTTAGAGTCGGTGTACTTATATCAGAGTACTCCGAGCGATACATTGTCGCTGCAGTGTTAAAATAACGGTGGTGCACTCATTTTTTCGTGTTTCTGCTTTGGCATGCGGATTGTGGGTACTCGTTAGAACGGCCTCAACGCAGTGATACTGTTCTAACGTGTGGACGCGGTCCGTATTCTGGTCAGAAGTAGGGAACAATGGCAAACTTTTGCACCGTCATGTTCAGCCATATGTTTTGTTAGAAGAACATTATATTTATGGTAACGCATTGGTTGTTTGCGCAATGGCGTTCTAAGGGACAATTCCAATCATTTAAAAGTGTAATGTTTCTGTATTTTATTTGTACATGTATAAGCTCGTTTCTTAAGTGTAATAGTTTTGTCTTAAATGTAGTAAGCTTTGGTGCACTGAGGTTATATCAGTCCCACCACGTGTATTCGGCCGCAACGTCCTGACGTCAAATTGACGTTAACGTCATGACTGTTGACGTCGAATATACGTTGATATAAAGCTCGCTTGCCCGCTCCTAGTGATCTGTTATGCAGTTTTCCCGTGCAATGAGGGGTGGCTTTCATTTATCGCATTTGTCAAAGGTCAAATTATCTTGAAATTTTCAAAACCCCCCACTTGCGCGGGCATGGCATCACACATCAGGGAGAGAATTTGAAAAGTTGAGGTTAGCAGAGATTATTATGAGATGTTCGTTAATTTCAGACATCTACAAGGCTTTATGATCTACCAATGGCCTGTGGCCGGTAGTAGCATCTAATCAACTATTTTGTGTGCCGGTTTCGCCGCGGTGGCGTGTGCCGGTTTCGCCGCGGTGGCGCGTGCCGGTTTCGCCGCGGTGGCGCGTGCCGGTTTCGCCGCGGTGGCGCGTGCCGGTTTCGCCGCGGTGGCGCGTGCCGGTTTCGCCGCGGTGGCGCGTGCCGGTTTCGCCGCGGTGGCGCGTGCCGGTTTCGCCGCGGTGGCGCGTGCCGGTTTCGCCGCGGTGGCGCGTGCCGGTTTCGCCGCGGTGGCGCGTGCCGGTTTCGCCGCGGTGGCGCGTGCCGGTTTCGCCGCGGTGGCGCGTGCCGGTTTCGCCGCGGTGGCGCGTGCCGGTTTCGCCGCGGTGGCGCGATGTTGTAAATAAGTATTTGTTTTACTTGGACCTTGTTCTTTCTCGATTAGACAACCCCTCGTCTATCTTGACGCACGCTGCCTTTGGGTGTGTGTGAGGCTGAACGGAGGCGCGGGCTAGCTCAACCTCCCACTCACCGGAAGTCACGTGACATGGATTTCGAAATTACTTCACAGGAATGTTCCTTGTGTGACCCTCTACCAATATTGCTCAAACCGTTTCGCTCGGGTGAACAAAATGGTCCCAGAGCTAAAAATAGAAAAAAACCTTAAAACGACTTCTTCTCCTTAACCAGTGGATGGAATTTGAAATTATTTCACAGGAATGTTCGTTTGTTGACCCTCTACCAAAATTGCTCATACTGACCCGCTCGGGTGAACAAAATGGCCACCAGAACTTCTCCTGCTTAACCAGTGGATGGATTAATGGCGTATGAAGCGTTATCTGGTGGACCTTTTTTGTTCAAATTATAGCCCTAGGGCCAAAAATGCCCCTATCCGTGGCCCTTTTGTTTAACATACTTATATAGCCCTGGTGCATAGGCTTATGTAGGGAATATCTTTATAAAAATCTTCTTCTCTGAAACCGCAAGGCCCAGGTCTTTGATATTTGGTGTGTAGCTTCATCTAGGGGACCATTGCCAAGATTGTTCAAATTATAGCCTTTGTTGATGTTTGGTATGAAGCTTCACCTTTAAGACCTCCCTCAACATGCACATTAAAGGCCTTGGGCCAAAAATGGCCCTCGATGGGGCCCACTTGTTACACTATGGATCAGGTGAGCGATCCAGGGCCATCATGGCCCGCTTGTTTCTTCGTGGGGGTAGTTCAGTGAGGCAATGGCGATGTGTATCTTGTGTCACTCGGGAGTCCAGCTGACACTAACTTACAATTGGGCAACACCTGCTGTCCTTGCAGAGAGGGGGAGCGTTGTTATTTCTTCTGTTTCTACACTTCCATTAATTTTCTTCTTTCTCCTCTGTCACTCATTTGCATCTCCTCTATTAGGCCCCCGCCCATCGGGGCTAGAAGAAATATATGGGCTGCATGATGCTTCCACGCAGAGCTGAAACCGACCCGCACATGAGTACTGGTAAACCGCTTAGAGGAACAAAGCCTGGCCAGGCAAAGCGGTGAGAGTCGGCCCGTCTATGCTTATAAACCCTATTGGTTTCATTGGGCGGCAGGGCTTGAGATGCCATTTCATCGCAATGTCGGTAAAAGTCACAAAAAATTGGAAGCAACGTCTCCAAAATGACCTTTACAGTGTTGACGTGTACGTTAAACCTCCAAACAAACAAATCATCTCCTCTGCAACGACCCCCCGCCCATCGGGGTTTGAAGAAATATATGGGCTGCATGATGCTTCCACGCAGAGCTGAAACAGACCCGCACACGACTACTGGTAAACTGCTTAGAGGATCTAAGCCTGCACAGGCAAAGCGGTGCGAGTCGGCTCGTCCATGCTTATAAACCCTATTGGTTTAATTGGGCGGCAGGGCTTGAGATGTCATTTCATCTCAATGTCGGGTAAAAGTCCCACAATATTGGAAGCAACGTCTCCAAAATGACCTTTACAGTGTCGACGGGAACGTTAAACCTCAAATCAAACAAACAAACAAATCATCTCCTCTACTGTCTCTTCTATCTCTTTTACCCCTTTCTCTTGGAGAAGACAAAAATGATCCACTAGGGTTGACCTGTCGTTAAACTCAAAACAATCGATGAATCATTTTTTTCTTTGTCGAATTGTTTAACCCTCTGGGACCTTGTCAAATCAGAATCAGAATTGTTTCTGGTGAAACGTCAAATGACATTCATACACCAGGACCTGTGATATCGGAATTTAGTCTCTAGATTTTTTCAACAAAATATCTAGATAACTGCTTGATCTACCACTAACATTGTTATATAATAATTATTCCTCACAAATCAACTTTCCTCAGTACTTTCAGTACTTTGATTTATAAAGTCAAGCTCGCATGCACGTTGAAACAAAGCATACATGGACATAGCCATTATTATTATTATTATTATCATTATTATTAAAAAAAAAATATTATTAATCAAGATATGCAAGAACAAAACCAGTGTTACCCACAAAAGTGTCACGGACAACTTTTTAAAGAATTGCGAAGGAATTACGAAAAAACGCCTATACAAATAGTGTAAATTTTACCGCGGATAAAAACGAACATTTTCAGATGAAAAATTGAGATTTTGTTCTTATTTATGCTCAAAACATATATTGCGGGCACTTGTTAGAACCGCCTCATCGAGGCGGTTCTAACGAGTACCCACAATCTATGTTTTTGAGCAGAAATAAGGAAAATAAGGTTTACCCCTCTAAACCCCAGTTTTACCATATAAAAGTGGGGTTCAAGGGGGTCAACATTACCAAAATTTGACATTATTTTTCTGTAGAAGCAATACCATATGGCTATCAACTTTTATGCAAAATATGAAAAGATTCTCAACCTTATAAATCGCGTTATCACCTGAGCCAATGGCCCCCGCCCATGGGGGCTTGGAGAAATAGATTGGGCTGCATGAAGCTTCCACGCAGAGCTGAAACCGACGAACATGAGTAGTGGTAAACCGCTTAAATCCAAGCCTGCACAGGCGAAATGGTGGGAGTCGGACCGTCCAATATAAACCATATTGGTTTCATTGGGCGACAGAGCTTGAGATGTCGGGTAAAAGTCCCACGAAATAGGAAGCGGCCTCTCCAAAATGACCTAAATAGGGTTGACGGGGCGTAAAACCTCAATTCAAACAATCACCTGGCCCACACCTTAATTTGAAGCGTGTTAACGAGTTTTTTCGAGGTTTGTTTTCTTAAGACAACTTACAAGCTTATCAATTTTTATGTTAAGGCCGGATTCGTACGTGTGTGAATAAAACAGTCACTATCCATTGCCCGTAGAGCCATATTTCCATGCTTTATTTCGCCACTTTGTTCTTTTGTCAATTTCATTACCTTAACAAAAACGTGTTGGCAAAACTTAGACAATAACTTGTAAATTACTGACAATCACATTTAAAATAGGCCAATGATATTGCAAGTCAGGAGCCTCCGTGATGTAGTGGTTAAACTACTCGCTTCTTAAACCAGGAGTCGTGGGTAGGTTCGATCTCGGGCTTCTCCAGACTTTCGGATGAGTCTTTAAACCGAGGTCCCGTCTCCGTATGACCTTAGCTGTTGCTGAGACATAAGACTCAAACACACACAACCTGGCACGTGCGGCCATGCCATGAAAAAGAGTATATGAAAATGTCGTCTGTTTATGACGTTTGCTGCATGTTCTTGCAAACCTTTCAAACATATTTACTATGCATAGTAACTTTGGGTCGATTGATAAACAAAGTCTTCCCCTATCCAAGACCAGTGCTTCAGCTGAAGTGCACGACCCGCCGGATGCTTTTAGCTTTATGAGTGTTACCATATATGGGTATGGCGGCCATTTTTGTCATGTGACCTGGACCTGAAACGGTTCCCCCAATAAATGCGCCTTATCGTAAGGAGCAAAAATATATCTTATATACTTTAGTACTGTATTCTGAATCGTTTGCAGGATAAAATGCATTCTCACTTTTCCAATACAAAAGCATATGTGTCAAAGTTTGACCTAGGCACAAAGGTCAAGGTCAAGGTCAACCCAGGGTCACCATTTTAGCAATTTATGATGGGCCTACGTCCCAGATGCTATTTATCAAGTTTCGTGGAAATCTGCCCAGTGGTTCTGGAGAAGACTATTTTTAAAGGGTTTTTACCATATATGGCTTGGCGGCCATTTTGGTCATGTGACCTGGACCCCATGAGCAAATTTTGGTTTTCCCCATCCCATAGAGGCTCCATATGAAATTTGACTTCAATCGGCCCAACGGTTTCCGAGGAGAAGCAGTTCGAAAATTTTCACATTTTTCGCAAATTCATTGGTTAGATCTCATTGATATCTATCAGTATGTCAAAAATTGTTTAAATATTCCAAGCGGTTAAGTCACTATCACCAATTTTCACAAACGGGTGACGGACGTACAGACTGACAGAATGACACGGTGATTTTAGGGCACTCTTAGAAAATCAACCGACTTCAGTCGGTCGCTTTTTCTGCGGGTCGTGCATTTAAGTGTGATTATGTACGTCTGCTTAAGATAAATTATGGTAGTTTAACCATTAAGACGCCGAGAAACACTACATCTGAAAATGTCGTCTGTTTATGTCGTCTGCTGAATCTTTTTGCAAACTTTTAAAAAAATATTTTACACACAGGAAAACAGTGTGGGCCAAGATCAGACTGGGTCCACAATGTTTTCTAAACATTACTTTGAAGATAACCGGCAGACGAGAAAACAGACGATAGTTCTCGTGATTGGCATTTAATGGGTTAATTACCAGATAAAAAGGGCCCCGTCCCGAGAAAAACTGTCATCGGAGTTTGTGACTAGGTTATGCTCGGCTACAAGTACCTTAGACTAGCAAGAATTTCGAAACTTTAGATTATAATAGTCTTTATTTCCAGAGGATTACATTATTTAGTAAATAGATGCGCTGCAAGATGCTTCCACGAAGAGCTGAAACCGACCGCACACGAGTACTGGTAAACCGCTTAGAGGTTCTAATCCTGCCAAGGGCAAAGCGGTGCGAGTCGGACCACCTATGCTTATAAACCCTACTGGTTTCATTGGATGACGGCTTGAAATGTCATTTCATCTCAGTGCTGGGTAAAAGTCCCACAAAATTGGACGCAACGTCTCCAAAATGACCAATACAGTGTTGACGGAGACGTTAAACCTCCAACCAAACAAACACATTTGGTAGAAAAAAAAGGAACAAACAAACACAAACATCTTCCATATGGTCCTCAATAAAAATTATAAAATACAAGGTACTATCCCGGGCACTATGTACATTATATACACTAACATATGGCGAGTCTAGGAATACTAAAACTAAAACTTATGAGTTTACAACAATAAATTCTAACTAGAAAAAAAAATCATCAAACGCAATCATGTGACGACTTAAAGATCCGATTTGGTAAAAAGAAAATAATTTTCAAACGCTTATATTTATAGGTTATTGACTTTATATTGTGAAATATTCGGCACGAGTTCATATGGCGAAGGACGCACGAGCTTGCGAGTGCGTCTTCGCCATATGAACGAGTGCCGAATATTTCACAATATAGTCAATAACCTTTTTATTATATACCCAAAACTTGAACTGTCTACTAGAATTCAGCATTGCTTGGTATAGAAATCTGAATGTAAAATCTGATTATATATCTTTAAGCAGTTTGAAATGGAAAACGATGAAGGTCGTTAAGTGTCTCCCTACACTTTGAAAACACGCCCAATGGCGCCAAAGCGGAGACGACGTTAACGTTGGTGGATGTGACGTCATTAAAAACATTGACGTTTCCCAAAGAAGGACGCCATTTTCTCCGAAGCGTCGGTTATATTTCTTTCAAAATACTCCTGATTTCTTAGAAGAAAGTATTGAAAATTTAAACAGATTGCAGGTAGGTCATATTGGACAGCATAAAATGCGCTTTATGCACTTTGTCAGAACCTATATTTGTTTTGTTTTGCGTTCGTTCTGTCGATGCGTACGACAAGATGGATGCCGATGTTTTATCTTGAATTACATAGATTTGAAAGTAGTCCTGTTATGCACGAGACTGCAATATGAACTTGACTACGGGCAATATGGAAAATTATTATATACCTACAAGAAATACTGCTGTCTACTATCAGTTTTCCGACACAAAAATACAGAATCCCGTATCACGCACTCGCGTTTTCCGATTCCGTATCACACTCCTGCAAACCCTGAGTCCCGGCATTTGTTGCGACGTTAGAAAACAGCCATCGATAACGCGGAACCAAACGTTCGAAATGATGACGTCACTTACACACAGAATGTAACGTCAAAGTTTCCCGCCAATTTACGTTGACAAAAGACTATTAAAAGCGAAAAAAGGTATATAATAAACGTATTATCACTAAAATAACTTGATCTGTCGCACAGTATCACGTCTCTTGGATGTTTCCAGATCTTACGCATCACACTCGACGCTGCGCGTCTCGTGTGATACGCTGATCTGGAAACATCCACTCGACGTGATACAATGCGTCAGATCAAGTTACTGTAGTAATAATATGTATATATTGACCGGTAACTTCTGTACAAAGTAAACGGGGCATTTTCTGGGTATATAATAATTCAATGTTTTCTCTATGTTTAAGATAAACTTTAATTGTTTTATTCCATATTGGGATTGAAACTGTAAAAACTCTAAAAATTGGTACAGAAACACTCGAAATTGAACACTGTCAGAAAAATTAAAATGTTTTACGCATATCACAGATGTTTGTTTGTTTATTTCATTTGAGGTTTAACGTCCTCGTCAACACTATAAAGGTCATTTTGGAGACGTTGCTTCCAATTTTGTGGGACTTTTACCTGACATTGAGATGAAATGACATCTCAAGCCCTGTCGCCCAGTGAAACCAATAAGGTTTATAAGCATGGACGGCCCGACTCGTGCACACCGCTTTGCCTGGGCAGGCTTAGATCCTCTAAGCGGTTTACCAGTACTCGTGTGCGGGTCGGATTCAGCTCTGCGTGGAAGCATCATGCAGCCCATATATTTCTTCAAGCCCCGATGGGCGAGGGCCGTCATATCACAGATGTGTAGTGCAGATGTACATCACAACGTCTTTATAACACTTTTTTGGGGTCCAGTTGAAACCGTGTTAGTTAAACAACCGTGTTATATCAAAACAAAATGTATCTATAGATTAGGCTATATTGAAAAAACGACCATTTATGGTCATTTTTCTATGTAATCTTTACATTTTTGGGGTTCACCATGAAAGCGTGTTATATCCAAAACCGTGTAATATGTTGAACAGTGTTATAATGAGGTTGTGGTGTATTATTGTTATTATAATTATTATTAAAACAAGCCGTATAAAAAGAATAATTTAAGCTGAGCCATGGGAAACTGAACCTGCAAATCTCCTCGAAGTCTGAACAGAATCTTCCCTAGGTTACCATACTAATTTATTGCATCTTGGAGAGATGGATTGGGGCTGCATGATGCTTCCACGCAGAGCTGAAACCGACCGCACATGAGTAGTGGTAAACCGCTTAGAGGGTCTAAGCCTGCCCAGGAAAAAAATGATGCGAGTCCATGCATATAAACGCTATTAGTTTCATTCGGCGACAGGGCTTGAGATGTCATTTCATTTAAAGCCCCACAAAATTGGAAGCAACGTTAGACTTTAAACCTCAAATCAACCAAACAAAATTATGTAAGCAACAGTAAGTGCAAATCGATTTTTCGTACCTGTACGCATGTCTCAAGACATGGTGTCACTTGAAACCACGATTTCAACACATTGATTATATCGCAGTACAACGAACGCAGTTTAAAATAATGACTTCGGTATGTTTTGTTTGTTTGATTTGAGGTTTAACGTCCCCGTCAACACTGTAAAGGTTATTTTGGAGACATTGCTTCCAATTTTGTGGGACTTTTACCCGACATTGAGATACAATGACATCTCAAGCCCTGTCGCCCAATGAAACCAAGATGGTTTATTAGCATGGACGGTCCGCCTCGCACCGCGGTTCCTGGACAGGCTTAGATCCTCTAAAAGGTTTACCAGTACTAGTGTGCGGGCCAGAATCAGCTCTGCGTGGAAGCATCATGCAGCCCATATATTTCTTCAAGCCCCTATGGGCGGGGGCTTATGACTTCGGTAAGAAAATGATTTATTCTATCCATAATCTTAATTATGTCTCCCCCGAAAAAAATTTTTTCGGAGAGACATATTGTTTTTCCCCCGAGCGTCTGTCTGTCCGTCTGTCACACATTCGTGTCCGCTCTGTAACTTGAAAACCGTTAGAGCTATCTTCACGAAACTTCGTATAAATATTATTCAGCATTAGACGACGTGCAGTGCGCAAGAACCATAACTCTCGCATTTATACTTTTTGAATTATCTCCCTTGGAAGTTTGTTGGTATGTATATATGTATGGGCAAATCGTGTCCGGTCAATAACTTTCTTATTTTTTGATGGATTTTAAAATTACTCGGCAGAAATATTAACAACCATAAGACGATGTGTGGTGCGCATAAGGCAGGTCGGTACCTCAAAGGTCAAGGTCATACTTAGAGGTTAAAGGTAAAAAAAGGGGCCTTTTTTCGTATTTGGTCAATAACTTTCTTATTTTGAGATGGATTTTAAAATTACTTGGCATAATTATTAACAACCATAAGACGATGTGTGGTGCGCATGAGGCAGGTCGGTGTCTCAAAGGTCAAGGTCATACTTAGAGGTCAAAGGTCAAAAAGTGGGCCTTTTTTCGTATTTGGTCAATAACTTTCTTATTTTGAGATGGATTTTGAAATCACATGGCATAAATGTGAACCAATATAAGGCGATGTGTTGCGCGCATGACCCAGGTTGGTACCTCAAAGGTCAAGGTCATACTTAGAGGTCAAAGGTAAAAAAGGGGCCTTTTTTCGGGTTTTGTCAATAACTTTCTTATTTTTAGATGGATTTTGAAATTGCTAGGCAGAAATGTTAACCACCATGAGATGATGTGTTGCACGCATGACCCAGTTTAATACCTGAAAGGTCAAGGTCATACATAGAGGTTAAAGGTAAAAAAGGGCCTTTTTTGTGTTCAGTCAATAACTTTCTTATTATGCCTCCAACTTTGAAAAAGTTGGAGGGGCATATTGGTTCTGGTTCGTTTGTTCGTTCGTCCGTCCATTACGCTTTTGATGCATAGCATATCTAAAGAACCGTGTATGCTAGGGTTTTGAAATTTCATATATGGATTCCTCATGGAAAATTAGCTGACGCGTATTTTTTTTCTCGTCCGGATTATGTCCCCTTCAAGAGTTATTGCCCTTTGAATTTTTTTTAATAAAATCTTGTCAGCAAGATATCTCAAAAACTATTGGAGCTAGAGGCTTGAAAGTTGGACCATGAGTCATGTGCAAGACCAAGGTCCATACCTCCAATGTCAAGGTCATACCTAGAGGTCAAAGGTAAAAAAAGGACAGTCAATAACTTCCTTATTCTTTGATGGATTATGAAATTACTTGGCAGAAATGTTAACCATCATGAGACGATGTGTTGTACCGCAAAGGTCAAGGTCATACTTAGAGGTCAAAGGTAAAAAAGTGCTTTTTTTGTTTACGGCCAATAACTTTTTTATTTTTCTATGAACATTTTTAAAGTTACTATGCAGAAATGTTCATCTTCATTAGATGATGTGTTGCACACAAGACCCAGCTCAATACCTCCAATGTCAAGGTTATACTTAGCAGTCAAAAACGGGGGAGACATCTGTGTTTTTGTAGAAAAACAAATTCTAGTTTTATCTTGGATTGTTATTTTGCATTGCTACAGAAAAAAAAACAGACACAGTTGCAGAGAGCCCTATTCATGACAACCAAAAATAAAATCATTTGTTCTTTTGTCGAGCGTGTTTTCTACATCGGTCAATATTTGTGGACCGTACACATGATTTGGACAAATGTTTTATGCGATTCCAGAGCTTCCATTTGCCCCAGGTATTGTCATTGACAACTGAATCCGGAGATGGTTCAGCTTGATTTCCCGTTAGGGTTCAACATACCACGGGTCTTCATTGACCAAAAAGCGTCTGAGAACAACAGACTTGGAATATAATCCTCATGAACTAAGACAAAACTCTTTAAATCAGCATATGAAGTCTCGATTCATGATATTTCTTTTTGACTGTTACGCACTCTTAATGTCTTTCTGATTGTCAGTATTATGATGTGGTAATATTTTAATACTTTTGATATATGTTGAGTGTTATAGCATTCTCTCTCTCTCTCTGTCCGTCCGTCCGTCCGTCCGTCCATCCATCGGTCCGTCCGTCGGTCCGTCTCTCTCTCTCTCTCTCTCTCTCTCTGGTTGCTTTGTTATGTTTTATGTTTCTAAACCAACGGGCCTCCGTGGCCTAGTGGTTAAGAGCGCTGACTCTTGATCATTAGGTCTCTCACCGCTGTGGTTCGAGCCTCGCTCGGGACACATGTGAGACGTCAAGTTCTGTAATGGAAGGTCAGGTGGTTTTTCTCCGGGTACTCCGGTTTTCGCCCATCTCTGATTAACGATCGGCTCGATATGAGTGAAATAATCTTGAAAGGGCCGTAAAACCAAAACCAAAAAAAAAATGTTTCTTAAGCCTTTTCTCAATACAATAGGTTTTTATGAAAGCAGATGCAAATATATTACCACAATAATTCAATTCATTCAAGATTAAAAGGGCTAAATGATACCCCATCTACAGTCTCTAATAACTCTTGCATGTTTTTGTTATCACTTGAATTGTTTGCTCCTTAAAGGAAGCAGCTTATCCGTTTTAACAGCCTTTCCCGTTTTCAGAATTGAACATATTAATTGAATGATAAAACTTATGCAAATCTAGAAAACAAAGTTGTCTAGAACATTTTAATTTGTTTGTACACAACACTGATTGGTTAATGTTTCATTATAGTTTTGGCATATTTCCTTTTTTTTACAATTTTAGATATTTTGAAAAATGTGAGATAGGTAGGATTTACCAACCAAACAGAACACATGCTTGGAACTTACTATCAAAATTTAAATAAAGCCATGAAACTCATATTTTAATTGTACATGTAATTTGGACAGACCCATTACCGTAAATTGTCGTAGGAAAATATTACTTGTGAACTTTGTTTTATGATTTGTTGAGGAAAAAAAAAGGATTTTGAACTTCATGCTGTCTCCAGTGTATTAACTTGACAAATGCAAGAGACTGGAAATCCAACCCTTAATAATTTGGTGTTAGAATCCGTAGTAACAACTGATAAGCTTGTTATGCGATCTTGGCACCTCAGAGAAGGAATTGCCCATCACATTTCGGAATAATTAAAGTCATGAATTATACTTGGAGACATAATCTGAGTATTCTGAAAAATTCTATGGGCATTTTGAACCCCGGTGGATGTCATTTAGGCCGTACCAACCACCGGTCATCATTATACAAATCCCTGCAAATTTAAGATAAACCCAATGAAATCTTCAAGTCCCAGTTAACTGAGAATGGACGGAACTGTCTGAAAAAAAAAGTGCTGCTCAAAAACTGCGTGATTCAATTCGTATACAGACATTTTTGGAAAATAAAACTGCATGACATTGTGCTTCTATGCCATTCTTTTGACTTTCAGATGACGGGTTTCAAAAAGCAGTACCTCGCTAATCATTTGCAGGTTAAAATAAATTTCAAAAAGAATTAAACATGTTAAAGACAAAATTATCCTGCATGAAAAAGGAGAATATAGAACTAAAATTGTCAAATACCTGCTTTCAAGGCAGCATGACCAACGATGCTTTGATACATGGAATGGAAACTAAGAAAATGCAAGAAGATATGGGGTTTTAAAAACAATTCATTTATGTTACTTTGAACTTCAGGAGAAAAATGAACAACTGCAGGAGAATTTTCGTGAAATGACAGCAGAAAGTTTACATTTAAAGGAAGTAGAAGACAATGACCTTTTGGAGCTTTAGACACAAATACAGGAATGTAGAGAATTTCAACTGGAATTTCGGTAACAACCAGGCCCACCCAGATCACATACAGTCATGAATTGCAGGAAATTGGTGGAAGTGACTCTCCCCATCCTAGTGCTTGTCCGGCAAAAGGAACTTTCTATGACGAATGTGAGAGTCGACGAAAGAAACGTTTTATCAGGGGTCGGAAAAATCAAAGACTTTTAATACTTCATGCCATCGTGTTCCATTTGCCTCTGTCTCGTGAAAATGTATGCGTCGTTTACATTCTCGTTCTATAGTAACATACGTTTTATTTGAACATTTTGAAGGACCAGCCACAGGGTAAAAAATACATTGATTTCAATTTTTAGAAACTCAGTTGATGTTTAATGTTTCATCATTTTATCAACCAGATTCGATTTAGAACTCTGAATTTATCATATGTCTAATAACTTATGCAACTGAATATGTAAGCGCCTATTACATTATTGTCGCCTGAGTTAAAGGATTTTGACTGCATAAATCTGTACGATTTAGGCCTGGATGAGCCCTATCAAAATTAGCTGGGGCTGATATGCAGTGGCGGAAACTGTATAATAAAGCTGTTACACTAATGTGTTATTAGATCTGAGTGTCAATATGTAATGTTTCTTTATAGATGGTGCATTGCTGCACGATAAGGTTTAAAGTGCTTTAAACTAGTTAGGAATAGATTAGCCACTTCACTTTGCAAAATTACAATACGCAATTATGAATAAAATCATAGCCCAAAGTCATAAGGTTTATGTATATGCATATATCGGTATTGTCTGCTGCAAATATTCACGGTTATCTCCCTAAATAGACAATTGAAGTACATGAGCTAAATTAGTTTCAATTTCAGCTTAACATTACCATGCAAAGACAATCGGAGTCCGATTGTAAGATAAGTAGGGGGAAGTTGTTATGTGGTAAACTTTAATACTTTTGATTTATGTTGAATGTTACAGCTCTCTCTCTCTCTCTCTCTCTCTCTCTCTCTCTCTGGTTGCTGCGTTTTATGTTTTGACAAGTAGGCCAAGCCAAATTAGGGAATACCTTTAGCCTTTTCTCAGTATGTTCTTATGAAAGCAGACGCAAAGATATTACCACAAGATTTAAAGGGCTAAACGAGGCCCCCATCTACAGTCTCTAATAACTCCACCATGTTGCTTTAATCACTTGTATTGTTTGCTACTTAGAGGAATCAGCTTATCCGTTTTAACATTATATCACTCAGTCTTTCCAGTTTTCAGAATTGAATATATTAACTGAATGATAAAACTTATGCCAAACTAGAAGAAATGGTGTCTAGAACCTTCTAATTTGTTTGTACACAACACTGATTGGTCAATGTTTCATTATGGGTGTGGCTAATTTCCTTTAGCATTTTTGCCATTTTAAATATTTTGAAAAATTTGAGATAGTTAGGATTTACCAACTGAAAAGAACACATTCTTGGAAATTACCAGCAGAATTTAAATAAAGTCATGAAACTCACATTTTAATTGTACATGTAATTTGGATTTATTACCGTAAATTGTCTTAAGAAAATATTACTTGTGAACTTTGTTTGATGCTTTGTTGAGATACAATAAAAATGATTTTGAACTTTTTGCCGTCTTCAGTCTATTAACTTTACAAAGGCCAGAGACTGGAATTCCAGCTCTTAATAGTATTATTATTTCGGTACGTATGCATGTCATTGTGCCTAAATGAACATTGTACATCTTGAACTACGAATTGTTAACTTGTACAAAGGATCAGAATTGTTACTGGTGACACTTCAGATGACATACATTCGTAAGAACGTGTGATATGGTCGGACCACGCCCATCGGGGCTTGTAGAAATAAATGGGCTGCATGATGCTTCCACGCAGAGCTGAAACAGGCCGCACACGAGTACTGGTAAACTGTTTAGAGGCTCAAAGCCTGCCCAGGCAAAGCGGTGCGAGTAGGACCGTCCATGCTTATAAACCCTATTGGTTTCATTGGATGACAGGGCTTGAGATGTCATTTCATCTCAATGTCGGGTAAAAATCCCACAAAACTCGAAGCAATGTCTCCAAAATGACCTATACAGTGTTGACGGGGACGTTAAACCTGAAATCAAACAAAACAAAAACCTGTGATATGGGAAGTTAGTACCTTTAACTCTCACCAAAAAGGTTAACTAAGCTGTACCGTTAACGCCTGAAATTATCGAATCTGGAAGGGCATTCCAGTCTTAAATGATCCGAGGGAAGGAGGATCCTGTGCAATTGTGAGTTCTTGTAGTATAAAGGGGTCTGAAAAGACAATGAATGATGATGATTTATACAGCACCTACTAGGGATAAAGGGTACTTTAGACTTTTGGACAATTTAGTATAAAGCTGCGTTCAACTGTGGTCGCGTTCGTTGTACCGCGGTAACCAGTGTGTTTATTTAATACGAGTGCATTGCAGTGCACAACAGGCAATTTGAAAGAAAGGATAGGCTACTCTTTCAGGATAGGTGACTCCTTAAAAATATTTATTTTACTTGTAAATAGGCGCAATCTCCGACAGGAAAATTACTTCCTCATTTTAAGGATACCACGCCCATGTGAGTTAAATATATATTTCTACCATTTTTTTTAAAGTTATGCTTTTTGTATCTCGTAGTTTCTAGTGAAATTGCGCTATGAAAAGACCAATTAAAACTAATTTCTCCTTAAAAGACCTACTTAGACGATTACTTTTTCTCCCAATGTCATCTAGTCTGTAAGACCACTTTTGAAGAGTTCCAAAGGTGGTCTTAATAAAAGCATTTCAGTTGTTACTGCTTCCATCGCAGACTGTTGTGTTCGTCACAGTAAACCGCCTCTTCGAGACTGCCGCGACGACGTGGCAAAATCTATCATTTTATAGCCTAGTTCTGGCGTTTAGAATGGTATTGAGTGAGTGAGTGTTTGAGTTTTACGTCCCAACAGCTAAGGTCATACGGAGACGGGACCTCGGTTTAACGACTCATCTGAAAGTCTTGAGAAGCCCGGGATCGATCCTGAGATCTCTGGTTTACAAGGCGAATAGCGTAACCACTACACCACGGAGGCTTCTAGAATGGTATTGATCAAACATACGTACAGTAGAACTTCGATCGCTCGAACACAGATGGCTCGTTTACCATGGCTGAGTCGAACCCGTTCTTGAGCCCCTAGGTAAATCCTCTATATAAGAAATAGTGGGAGATAATTTAGAGATTTTCGTCCTTTATCTTGCAAATGTATGCTGTGTGTACTCATTAGAATCGCCTCAATGAGGCGATTCTAATGAGTACACACAGCATACATTTTCATTATAGAAAATCGAAAAAACATAAAAAAGTATTTCGTATACCTCCTGGTAGTAGGCCTCAGTGGCTCGAACTACCCCTGTCTCGAACAGATTATCAAGGTCCCAAAGGTGTTCGATCCATTGAAGTTCGACTGTAGTTGTTGACGTAATGAACCTGAAAGAAACGATTTTTTAACCCTTCTCTTGCTGAATATTCAGTTTAGTCACACCCATTTCTGTCTATCAACCAATCAAATTACTTGATGTAGTTTATTGCTACAAATTCATAAACCGAATGTCAAACAGTGTAGATCCTGATCCATCTGATCTGGATCCACACTGTTTGCAAAGATAGGAGTTATCGTGAACAGCAAGATAATTAAGGGTTAATACTAACCAATCGGCCTCGCTAGCGAAATCGGCTGTGCATCTGACCGGTGGCCGGTTCGATAACTGTGGGTCGGCAACATTCTTTCGTTGAGATGGATAGTGCATTTGCTCTCCTTTTCGCTGATTCAAGAAGGGCGGTTGGCAGTTTTTCTGGTGAAACGTGTTAACCGCTCATGTGTAAGCCTGTCCAGGAAAAGTGTAGTAAACTGATCGGCTCGGTATAACCTAAACAGTGTTGACTGGACCATTAAACCCCTATGAAACATTTAAAACTCTGACTTCCTTGTTGGGTAGACTGCTACACAGGCTTCTATTTGAAAAAAAGACGTCCTCTATTCATTGAAGCAGTCTGCTTTTCGGGTAGAAAATATGTGTAGCAGTATTTATTCCCCTATCGGTGTCACATATCAGCTGATTAAGCTTGCATTGAGGATATCCGCCAGCAAACTGACAATGTCGTTCTATTTGCTTACAAATAAAATAGACATATTGATTAACCGATTTTGTACCGGAAACCCCTAAACATTTTTGATAGAGGGTCACCCAAGGAACAGTTCTGTGAAATACTTTAAAATCGGGCCATTGGCTTAGAAGAAGATAACCTTTGAAGTTTTTTCTTCTACTTTTAGCTCTGGCAGCCATTTTGTTCGAAGGAGTGGAATCATTTTAGCAATTCTGGTTCAGGGCTATAACAGATAAATTGTTGACGATGGGCAGACGGACGGACGGACGACGGACATACAAGATCACAATAGCTCAAATTGAGCACGTTGTGCCCATGTGAGCTTAAAGGTGAAACGTATGTCCGACTGGTTTTCATTCTACAATACTTTTAGTTTATACTAATTTATACTAATTTATTTTAGTTCGATTGCGATGGAAGCTTCAAGCTTATTTAATCGCTCTCGAACCCTCATTCCGGATGTTTTCACGCGCGCGCGAGACAGGCAGTGACTATTACACCACTGCTTCCCATTTACACCTGTATTGCCCAAGGACACACCTCGATACCGGGTGCCGGATTCGAACGCACAACCTCTCGATCATGAGTAGAACGCGTTAACCACTGCGCTATCGTGGCTGACAAAAATAGTGTTTCGCTCGGATGAACAAGATGGCAGCCAGAGGTAATTAAATGATTTCTGCTTAAACTTCGGATGGATTTCGAAATAATTTTACAGGAATGTTCTTTGGTGACCCTTTTCCAAAATTTCTCAAATTGTTCCGCTCTGGAGAACATGGCCACCAGAGCTAAAATAGAACAGATAAACAACAACCTTTGAGCTATTTCTCCTATACCAGTGGATGCATTTTGAAATAATTTCCCAGTAATGTTCCTTTTGTGACCATTTACCAAAATTGATCAAACCGTTGCGCTTGGATGAACAAGATGGCCGGCAGGGCTAAAAATTAAAGAAAAAAAAATCTTTAATCCAGTGGATGGATTTTGAAATGATTTCTTAGGCATGTACCTTGGGTGACCCTCTACCATAATTGCTTAAACTGTTCATTTCAAAGGAATACATTTTGGGTGGCCATCTGTCAAAATTGTTCAAATTGTTCCACTCAACTGAACAAGATGGTTGCAAGAACTTATTTTTTAAAAAAGACTTCATACTCTAAAAGGAAGCAATTTTATAGGAATGTTCGATGGGTGATCCCAACCAAAATTGCTCAAAATATTTTGATCCACTGAACAAAATGGCCATCAGAGCTAAAGATATACAAAGCTCAAAATGACGTCTAGTCATAAACAGCAAGGTTGATTTTGAAATAATTTCAGAGAACTATTCCTTTGCTTACAGCCAACCAAAATTGCTCAAACCCTCTACTCCGCCATAGATTACCTACCATTTCATTTGTACAATATGGAGCAGGTGAGTGATCAAGGGTCATCATAACTCAAACGAACGAAAAGGGGTCTCCGAACCTATGCATTAACCAGACTCAGATCAGCCAGCGCGGATGCCTGCGCATCCTCGCAGGCTGATCGGTTTTCGATGTGCGCTGTGGATGACCATTGACACAAAGCTTTTCATGCCCCCACCCCATCCCCAGGGAAGGTTGTAGTCTGAGTATACGTGCTGGAAGACTGAGGCTGGCACGATTAATCGGTAGTTTCCATAAAAAAATGATTATCGTTATTGATTAGCTAGTAATCGATTATTTGTGTCAAAAATACCTGGTTTCATGGCAAACAGTGCAGACCCCGATGAGACGTCGCGTTCTGTGGTATCTCATGTGGGTCTACACTGTTTGCCCAGGTCTGTCTGACAGAAGAAAGCCATAATGGTAAAATTATGACCGAATTTCCAGTGATTACTAATCGATTATCGATCACTATGATGGGACTGATAATGGATTATCTTTTTAGCTCTGATTAGGCCGCCCTATGACGAAGACCCCTATTTGCTTGTTGCTGTCAGATATTTTTGAGAGTCACCGCCCCTGAATGTTCGTTTAATTTCCTTAATGGGAAGTTTCTTTCAAATTCTTTGACAGAAAACATGGCAGTTGCTAGCAAAGACCATTTGGAGAAAGCATACAACAATTTAGTTTCAAAACTGCGCGATTCCAAAAATGTCAAACCCGAGGGCATTAAGTATTTTAGTCACGTGACAACAGAGGGCAATTTGAAAGTAATCGAGCAAACCTTGAAAGATCAGTCGACGGTGGCATTGACGGGGAGCCGAATCGTCTCTTGTCGGGAATTAGAGGGTCTGTGGACTACTGTGTCATTGAATAAAGATGGTAAACTCCACAGAGGGTCCCCTTATGGCAGTAAGAGGCTTGACTTTAAGATTGATGATGTTTGTGAACGTCCAGAAGATTGGGAACTTTTCTTTGAGCAGACATATGCATGTTCTGGTGGGTTCAGACCAGTTAATCAGTACATTCGACTGGTGTTGGTGAAAAGAGAACAGCAAAAGGAGTTAGACTGGTGTATTAACAATTTGTACAGAATGAACCTTCAAGACAATCCATTTTTTAAAATGGAAACTGATTCGTTTTTAAACATGGCGACAAAAACAGGCACAATCAATGCTGTTAAAGATGTTTCTGAGTATCCTGCATTCTCTAACAAATGTATGACAGAAAGATGGTGCCGGGCCTGCGGTGTGCCAGTCAAGAAATGCCAAGGGGAGTGTAAATGTAGAAGCTGCAGTAGAAAAGTTAAGAATTGCCGCTGCGAGTCTGGTCGGAAAAGTTTGAAGCTGAAGTTATTCGTGAAAGTCTTTATCGTGGGCGGAATAGAATATGGAAAAGAATGTCAACCCAAAGTAACCAATATCACGGCTATTACTAGAGGCCGTGATATTGCACCAGACAGTAAATTCTTTGCATAAACCTAGCTGGATACACATGCAGGGGAGGCAACTTGGAAAAGTCCCCATTATCAATGAGCTTTATAGACAAAGCAGTGACTTTACGCATGTGTCAATTGATTCTGAGTGTATATAGGCTGGGAAAATGCTCTAAACTGATATCCAGACTGTTCCATTTGACTCATAAATTCCAGTATCTTGAGCCAACAGTGTGGACCCTGATCAGACGTACTGGTCTGATCTGGTTCTAACTTTTTGCCAACGTCCCACTACACGAACGCAGTCAGCACTCTGACGTCTCATAGGTAAGAATGTCGCAACTATAAATAGCCTTTATCTGGATATTCAAGTTGTGCGGTCAGTGTGATAACACTACTGGGCCGATTTTGAAATTATGGGGTGTCGGGTTCAGTTCCTTTTTATAAATTTATTTAGAAAACGGTTGGACTTTCTACAAACCCTGACCAGACCCTTCGTTTGCGGTGTCTGTTGTGGGCCTGCACTTTTGTATGACGTGAACAAGTCCGTGAAATGAACATCCCCCAAAGCCCCACTTTACATAGAGAAATCTGGGGTCTACTTGGTAAACATAACTTTTTTTTTTATTTCTGCTCCAAGACATATGTTGTCGGTACTCGTTAGAACCGCCTCATTGAGGCGGTTCTAACCCACAACCTATGTTTGCAGAATAAATAAGAAATATATTCCGGATTTTCATCAGAAAAGTAGCCGTCATTTTGGAGATGTCGCATGGGCGTGTTATCGCAATGACCAGAGTCCCGATTTAGGGTTTCCCATATACAAAGGGTTAAAGTCTTGTAACTATGCATGATCACGTTTGTGTTGTTCAATGAATCATATCTGATGAAGAGTTGAACTGTTAACCGATATAAGACAATGGAATCAGTTTGGAGTGATCCATTTCCAATTATAGTGGTGTCATGTTAGTTTTTGGCGATAAGTTTTGTAAAAATGTGTGTGCTTTAGGCAAATACTGCAGACCCAGATCAGACACCGCGTTCTGCGGCGTCTGATATTGGTAGTCACTGTTTGCCAATGTCCCAAAAATAGACTGGGTTAAGGGTTAGATGTCACATATAGGGATAACTGTAAATAATTTTTGGGGTTGTTTGTCTATCAATCGACACAACGTCATCAACACGTATTTTTTGTCCACGTGACTATCGCTGCCCATGCGCAAAATACAGGTTAGGGTTATTTAGAGTCTACGCTGTTTGCTTAAAATACCGTTTATGGTTTAAAGAAAACAGCTCTTGCATGTGGCCGCTCAGGACCATTTTCCCAGCCTCAACTCAAGAGTTCGTTTGTTTGCTATATCGGCTTTTTGTATTGCTATTATATTAATATATTTCTGGATATTCAGTTTAGCCACACTCATTTCTGACTTTGAACCAATCAGATTACTTGATGTAATTAATTCCTACAAATTCATTAATTGAATGTCAAAAATCCTGATCAGATGGCTTCTTCAGAAGCCATCTGATCTGGATCTACACTGTTTGCACAGAAAAGGATTGTCGTGAACGGCAGGATGTGACAAAAGATAAACATTAATTTTTGTGAATTATCTAAACTCATTCTTATGTTCAATATTAACCATTTTTTATATTTATAAATTTATTATGTCTTGATATGCCATAATAATTGTGCTTTTTGCGCATTATTTACTCATTATCACATGTCAAAATAATGGTAATTATTTACTCATTACGATAAGCCATAATGATGACAGAGGATCTTACACGAGTGGTCATTTCATATGATATTAATGAAACGAGCCTTCGGCGAGTTTCATAAATTTCATATGAAACGATCACAAGTGTAAGATTCTGTTTATTATATGACCACTTCAAAATCGGCCCCCGCCCATCGGGGCTTGAAGAAAAAGATGCTTCCACGCAGAGCTGAAATCCGACCGCACACGAGTACTGGTAAACCGCTTAGAGGATCAAAGCCTGCTCAGGTAAAGCGGTGCGAGTCGAACCGTCCATGCTTCTAAACCGTATTGGTTTCATTGGGCGACAGGGTTTGACATGTCATTTCATCTCAATGTCGGGTAAAAGTCCCACAAAATTGGAAGCAACGTCTCCAAAATGACCTATACAGTGTGACGAGGACGTTAAACCTCCAATCAAACAAAAAACACTTCAAAATGGATTTTATCGCCTTTGAATGTGACAACTTTTCCACAAAAAAATGCATTGTTGACATGGACGTCCTCATGACGTTACTTAATCCCGCCAAAGTGTTATTACGTGTGGTCATACGATTTTTATTACACGACGTTATCCACTGCATATCAACGACGTCATATGATAAATAAAGGATCTTACACGAGTGGTCATTTTATATGAAATTTATGAAACGAGCCTGCGGCGAGTTTCATAAATTTCATATGAAATGACCACGAGTGTAAGATTCTGTTTATCATATGACCAATTTAAATGGGATTTTATCGACATTAAATTTAACATTTTTTCCACAAAAATACATTGTTGATATGGACGTCGTCATGACGTTACCTAATCCCGCCAAAGTGTTATTGCACGTGTGGTCATACGATTTTTATTACATATAGATTATTCATTCTCCTAGTTGAAATATGGGATTTATAAACCGAGGGAGGTAAAACAATCCGATAAAGAAACGAGTGCGAAGCACGAGTTTCTTTAACGGATTGTTTTACCTCCCGAGGTTTATAAATCCCATATTTCAAATAGGAGAAATGTATAATCTGTATATTACATGCACTTCCATAGACTTTTAGGAGAGTTTGGATCTTGAATTTTGGATCTGAATGCCCGTTCAGTTGACTGCTTACAGCTCATGTAAACGGTTCAATCAGCGAAGTGTTACAGAATCTGGGTGGAAGAACAACTGGATGGGCGCCATTGTTGTTGTTGTTGTATCTTATAGCTCCCCCGCTTATTTCTTCGAGGCACACGTCTATGACGTTAAAAATTTGGCTGGCGTTCTAATAAAAAGTTTAGTAAAAGGATTAATAAAAGTTCATAAGCTGGTGATATGTACAGTTATGTGCTGGTAACTTATGTACAATGTTAAAACTTCACTGTGCTGTCTCTGTATCCACTTCATGGAGGTTCTGCAGCCCGCTTTAAGGCAATCACTCTCCTTACATGTATCTTATTGATAAACTCCCTTGTATACAGTTCTAACGACCCCAACTTTTCCTGGTCTATAGTCTCATAATTCACCAATTTAGAGGCGTCTAAAGTCAATTGTGTTAAGAATGCCGGATTTTGGAGTTGTAGGCTAGCTTCTGGTAACAGAATATTACTTGTTGCGAGTTTCTGTATGTATGCGTTCCTCTCTGCTTCGAGGAAGGTACATTCTCCCAGGAAATGTTGTCTCGTTTCTGGAGCAACCATACATAGTTTACAAGTAGAGTTCACAGCATATTGATTAAAAGCTGCTCTGTTAGCTTGAAGTATATAACAGTAGGGCGGCATCTAAGGCCGTTGCTATGATTCTATTCGCAATCTGCTTCCGCCGGTTGGGACTATATTTTGTTAAAAAATATAAGGAAGAAAATCACAAGAACTTCCGGTAATTTATAGGCCATTACATTTTGTTACGAGATGTAGATTGGAGAAAAATGAAGGACAGTTAATGATAATCATCTTTTCTGAGGTCTATAGAAAAGGGTAGAGAGTGTGAAGGCTTAAACCGACTTAGCAGACGCCGCGAAACAACGGCCCCTCAATTTATTGACGTCCAAGTACTTCGATACACATGTTGGGAAAAAATGGCACAAAAAAATGCTCCCCTCCAGATTAAGATTATTTTTCGCACATTTGTCAAGGACATATCAGTCCGTCTTAAGGACTGAGTGGGAGTTGTCGCGAGCGTGATACATTTAGAAAATCCTTGTTCAACTGTGAGCCAATTCTGCTTGGGTTTACGAAGATTACGCATGCGCGTTTCGATATCTTATCAAGTCATTTTTTTTCTCGCATGCTTCAGGATTACGGGGGCACATTGTTTAATATGCTTTCAAGTCTGATGAGTTGAATTATTTTGGTAATCTAACCATACTAGAGAGAGAGAGAGAGAGAGAGAGAGACCCAGCCAGCAGAGCATGTCGGACCAACGTCGAGCCGACAACGATACAACGTGTCTGTCCGGGCCCGACGTTGGCCCACTATTTTGTGCTAGAGAGAGAGAGAGAGAGAGAGAGAGAGAGAGAGAGAGAGAGAGAGAAGTTAAAAAAAATCAGTAGTATGCGGACTTTGATTTAATCGATCAGATTTACTGACGTCATTAAATATGACGTAATTTAATATGATTTCGTCACACCAAACTGTCTACACAGCTGTGCCATGATGGTGTAAATATACTGTACATTCAGTGTATTGACATAGATATATTGTTGATGTAAATTATAAACAAACACGGTTGAAAGGTGGATTGTTCAGTGAAGAAGATGAGTATGGTACCACAAGACTTGTATTCCACTCGCTTTTGATTCGTTGTTATCGAATACAGGTGAATTCTGTGAGTTTCACTTAAAACTTTTAGCCAAACCTGCCATTTTGGAGAGAAAAAATGCTTTTGTACACACGTTTCGACCGGAAGTGGGCAGAAAAAAATGGCACAAAAAAATGCTCCCTCACCGATTTTAGCACAAATTTCAAGGTGACCAGATTAATGTATGCCGGAATTGATGATATAGGTGAGCATTATCGCGAGGAATATAATAATAGTCTATTTTTGGTTTTCCCGATGGTACCGACATGGTTGAAAACTCGCCATTTTCAAACCCTTGGTCTGCCCACACAAAAATGCTAATTCAGGTTTTAGTCTTTACATTGAATACAGAAATATTTATATTTATCGCTTTTATCTTTGTCAAAGCTAATAAATAAACCACAATCACGTAATTTGATGCCAAAATAGTTAGTCGAATGGGAGCATCAAAATCGGAAGTAGTCCCATCGAATCGACGCACGAGAATTTTGTTTTTAAATCTACCTACGCTGGCCACTCTGATGCCCTACTGTAAGTACCAGTTAAAAGTTTACACTTAATCTGTGCTCTTCTGCTGTCATGAATATTAGTTCTAACAGTAGACCAAATGTAATGACAAGAACCAATTTTTAAGGCGTTAGAATTTAAGTATTTTGTTGAAGATTTGTTTTCAATATCAGCCTGCCAGCTAGATACCACCATATCATGTATTTTGTGGTTAACAGTAGTTTTCCATTCATTCTTAGTAGGGGGTTCCTTTATGAGCCCAAAAATGGATGGGAGGTCATTTTGAAAGCGCTTTCTACAGTTTTGAACAAAAATAGAAGAAACAAAGTGTTTCAGTGATAAAACAAGTAAAACGTTAGATTAAATAAAGCAAAACTTACATCCTAATCAATGGTCATATCCATGTTTTCTTTTGTTTCAGCGTTGCATCCGACTCAAACGTCACGCATTCTGAACGTCTGTTGATATTTCTTAGACGCCATTACAATGACGTCATGAATAACGTCGCCGTGATTGAAACTTTCCCGCGTTTGAATAGAACAATTTCACTGCAAAGCGGTATCTCGTATCTTTTACATAAAGTAGTTCCAGCTGAAGGGATTTATTTCCCCGGCTAAGAGGAAATATTTCTTCTTAGTGTAACAGAGACAGGTTTGTTATTTCATTTATTCATGTATTTACCGTCATAATTTACCTGGAAATTCTTCAGAGACTGATATTAATTCTACTTTCACTTTGCAATAAATCCGTGTGTGTTTTCGGAAGGCTTTTCAAGCGCATAGTGAACTTGACTTGAATAGTTGCTTCCCTTGAATATAAAACGTTTTACATACGTTTTGTCACTTCAACACCTTATGGCTTTGAAATTGTGTTTAAACTACACTTACTCAATTGTCAACACTGATCGCCGGTCAGATTCCGAAGAATATTACGAGTTGCCTATCAAGGTAGGCAATTCATCCCGATATTGTTATTGTTCTAACGGGACACCAGGCAATTCGGGCAGGCTTTTTGCTTTTGTTCTAATAGAACACCAAGCGATAAGCTTAGGTTTTCTCCCTTTGCAATTAAGTTAAGGGCAGAAACTCTACCCTGCTTCTGCTTCAACGAGGCACCTAAGCAGGGTCGAGTCTGGCATTTGAAGTGCATTTATCATTTCTAATGTCATGATTTGCAATTGATCCACATATAAATCTAAAGGGCCTCCGTGGCCTAGTGGATAAGAGCGCTGACTCTTAGTCATTAGGTCTCTCACCGCCGTAGGTACGAGCCTCGCTCGGGCCACGTGTGAGACGCCAAGTTCTGCAACGGAAGGTCAGGTGGTTTTTCTCCGGGTACTCCGGTTTTCGCCCACCTCTGATTAACGATCGGCTCGATATGAGTGAAATAATCTTGAAAGGGCCGTAAAACCCAAACCAAAAAAAAAAAAACAAAAAAAAACAACATATAAATCTACAACACTTAACTTGTAAATAAATATAAAACCATACTGCTAGTTTCAATAACATCGTATTGCCGTATCCAGTGATCTGAACCTTAAAGCTGACCTTGACCAGTGGGATTTGAACTCAAAAACACAACGCGAAGTACACAGACAACCATGTGATACAGCTACTTAGACGTTCAATCCTAAGTTCTGTTTCATTTGGCTGTTTTCATCAAACGATCTATCACTGCCAAAAGTGATCTAAAACGTGATCGGACCAGGACTGGACGCTCTACCCTAGCCTGACCCGGTCTTGTTTTATAAAAAGATTCAAACTTCATCAGCCTCAGGTCCGGACTTGGACGCTTTAACCTTGGTCTGGTCCTGACTGTTTAGAAGCTTTTGGGCTACTTCTTTCCTTTTCCCCCACGGTTCAAGGAGTCAATGCACTTGGCTGGTCCCGGATTGGTCGTGCACCAGGCCTGACCCAGTCCAGTCTATTACATTAGCAAAAAGGAAAATACCAAGTTTATGTCTGGTAGAAATCATGGTATTTCTCTGTAATGCATGTAATATATGACGTTATTCACTGCTTATAAACGACGTCATATGATAATTATTGGATCTTACACCAGTGGTCATTTCATATGAAATTTATGAAACGAGCCTTCCGTAGAAAAAGATTTCATGATCAATCTCCACGAAAGAATGTTTCCGACCGCGTCCTCCTGATCACCAGTCAGACGCACATCCGACTGAGCTGCCGAGGCCGGCTATATGCATTTGTTACTCATTATTATGTGCCGTAAAAAGGAGATTCAGTCATGTCACGATAAAACCTGTTTTCGCCATTTACGAACAGCAAATTTGAAGGTCAGCCTGTGCATGCGCACAGTCTCATCAGCACGGCCCCGCCCACCCGGGCTTGAAGAAATATATGGACTGAATGATGCTTCCACGCAGAGCTGAGACCGACCCGCACACGAGAACTGGTAAACCGCTTAGAGTCCTACCGTCCATGCTTATAAACCCAATTGGTTTCATTGGGCGGCAGGGCTTGAGAGGTCATTTCATCTCAATGTCGGGTAACAGTCCCACATCTTAGTCATTAGGTCTCTCACCGCCGTAGGTTCGAGCCTCGCTCGGGCCACGTGTGAGACGCCAAGTTCTGCAACGGAAGGTCAGGTGGTTTTTCTCCGGGTACTCCGGTTTTCGCCCACCTCTGATTAACGATCGGCTCGATATGAGTGAAATAATCTTGAAAGGGCCGTAAAACCCAAACCAAAAAAAAAAAAAAAAAAAAAAAAAAAAAACAGTCCCACAAAATTGGAAGCAACGCCTCCAAGATGACATTTACAGTGTTGACGGGGACGTTAAACCTCAAATCAAACAAAATTAAAAACCTCCGTGTTCACTGCTTACATTGTTCAAGGCATCAAGATTTTGTGTCTAAAATTATCAGGTCAACAAGTCCGTGTAAACCCCACTTGATATAGGAAAGTGGGGTTTACGGGGGTATACATTATTTTCCTTATTTTGCTAAAAAAACATGGATTGTGGGTACTCGTTAGAACCGCCTCAATGAGGCGGTCCTTACGAGCACCCATAATCTATGTATGGCCTCGTCATAAAAATATATCTAAAATTACTAGTTCTAGAGATATGACAGACGCCATTTTAATACACGGGTATGTCAAGACTCTTTTTGTATAGCTGAGAGGGCCGGTGTGTGTCTAACATGGTCATAAACCCCGAAGACTGGTTTTCTTATGACGTACCTCAATGAATACCATTCTGGACGAATTCTGTGTGTTATTTTACCCTGATTCTGCTGAATAAATGTTATTAGCCATACCCAATACTGACTAACAACCAATCAAATTACTTGATATAACGTTTTCTTCAAGTAGGCAAACTGAATGACAAACAGTGTAGATTTAGACCAGATGACCATCTGAGCTTGATCTACACTGTTTACAAAGATAGGGTGGGATAAGGGTTAAACTCATTCGGATTTTGATTGATTGATTTGAGGTTTAACGTCCCTGTCCACACTGAATAGGTCATTTTGGAGACATAGACATTGCTTCCAATTTTGTAGGACTTTTATCCGACATTGAGATGAAATGGCATCTCAATCCCTGTCGCCCAATGAAACCAATAAGGTTTATCAGCATGGAAGGGCCGACTCGCATCGTTTTGTCTGTACGGTCGGTTTCAGCTCTGCGTAGAAGCATTGTGCCGCCCATCTAGTTCTTCAAGCCCCGATGGGAAGGGGTCGAAAACTCATTCGGAATATGCCATAACGGTACTATACACATTACATTTACAAGTCCTAAGAATCAAAACCCATGTCACACCCACTTCATAAGGAGTAAATTTAAACCCTATCTATTGTTTTGCCTATCATTGCTAAAACGTAGATTGTGGGTACTCTTTAGAACCGCGGTTCTAACGAGCTCGCTTGATCCACGTGTATAAATAGAAATAAAAGGTAAATAACAAATTATCATCAGATTTCAAAGGACCTTTTTTCCATGCCAGATAACATTATGTCTCACGTGGTGCGACCCGCACATCGGGGCTTTGAGAAATAGTTTGGGCTGCATGGTGCTTCCGCTCAGAGCTGACGGACCGACCGAACCTGAGCACCGATATACCACGTAGACGGTCTACACACCGGTTACCGCGGTACAACATGACGCGACTGAGTACAACAAACGCTACCGTCTTTTTGTTTGACAGGAGAAGTGTGAGTTCAATGTTTCCTTTATTTTGTCGAACAGATCACGGTTGGTTTTGCGATGACAACAGATTGTGTTTTTGTTGTTTTGTCCAAATTTTAATTTTTGACACGGTCAGCGAAGGGAAATCAAAGCCATCAATTAGGCCAAAATAGGTAGAAAAACAAAACTTCAAGTTTTAAGGGTCTATCAATCAGAAATAAATGACATATACACGAGCATTCTTGGGTTTTTCATACCTCTAGGCATCGAAGTAAGTATACAATTTTTAATAATTCATAAAAACATTTAGAATAAGAATCGTACCGATTTTTCTTGGCTCACTACCTTGAAACACGGGTACACCTTACCACGGATCATGTGTTGAGTCTGAGTACACTAAACACGGAACAAATGGAACAACAAACACGGATATGAAGAACCGAATCTGGACGGTCTTACCCATTATAAGCGCCATTTTTCAAGAAACTGCCAAAAGGAACGATACATATTTGCCCTTTAGTTGAAAAATTACAATATGCACGGTATGCGCTTGGCAATTCCTAAAACAAAAAAGTGTTTTGGGTTGTAAGGTGTGTTTATGACAGGGAGACAACATTTTACAACAGATGCACAATAAACAGTCGCTATATTCCATCAAAAATGTCACAAAATAACCTGTTGTTTGTTTGAACTGAGCTTTAACGTCCCCGTCGACACTATTTAGGTCATTTTGGAATTGTTTCCAATTTTACAAGTCGTTATATCCGTCATTGAGATTTAACGACCTCTCAAATCTACCGCCCAAGGAGAATAATAGGGTGCACATGTATATGAAGGAACGGTCGGACTCGCACCACTTTGCCTGGGAAGACTAAGACCTTCTAAGTGGTTAACCAGCAGTGCGACGGGATTCAGCTCTGGAAGTATCATGCAGTCCATTTATTTCCACAAGCAGCGTCGGATGGGGCCCAAGAATGACTTGTACATAAACATGTAAACAATATAAACTACAGAGGGACCGTTCAAATAGCCAACAATGAGCTATACTGAGCAAGACCAACTTCAATGAGACAACACTTACAGTGCAACCACAAGAATCTGCAAAATAATTTGTTAGTACAGACGTTGCGCATGCACATAGTCTGATCGCTGAAAGCGATCAAATTCTGCGAGCAACGAAAGACTAGCCCCGTTTTACAAGTTCTTGCACACCAGACGAGGAAATCCTAGATTTTACCCTGCGATATAAACTTTTATCCTACCCGGGTTTCTACGAAGGGCTGGCATTGAAGTCGAGAATTCTGAGGTGTTTAACTCAAAGGGTGTCTGATGTGCGCTATTTGTATAGAAAGTCGTGTACGCTGCCCGTAATGCGACGTCACTAAACGTCACAATGGACGTCGAAGTGACCGCATATTCAAAATCTATGTTTTAAGATTTAAGTAATGCAAGAAAAAGAATCTGAAATGGGTGTGCCATGAAATGTTCTCTTTGGTAATCATTCTGTTTTACTCACCCCATAAACCAGGGGTCCTGGGTTAGATTTTTGGCTTCTCCAAACTTTCTGACGAGTCGTTAAATGAGCCCCCCCCCCCTCTCTGTATAACCTTAGCGGGTTGCTGAGACGTATAACTCAAAATGCACACACGGTCATTCTCTCCCTTTCACTGACTCAAGAAGGGTGGTTGTCAAATTCCGGCGTAAGAATATGCACTGTGCTGGTTTTATAAGCCTTCAAGGTAAACTAACTGGCTCGATGTGACCTAAATAGTGCTTGCTGGGCTGTTAAACTCCTAACCAAACGAAGAAACAAGCCAGCCAAAGAAATCAGTGTGAGGGATAGATAGGAAAGTTTGTCCATCATACACGGGGGCGTAGCTACCTGTACGCAGATACGCACTTGCGTACACATTACAAACGTAAAAAATAGATCGTGCTCTGACTGTGATTCGAAGAAATAATCACAATCCCGGAAAAAGTAAAAAATAGACGTAGAAGAAAAAAAAAAAAGAAGAAAAAGAAGAAAAAGAAAACAGAAGAAAAAGAAGAAGAAAAAGGAGAAGATGAAAAAGAAGAAATAATCACAATCCCGGAAAAAGTAAAAAATAGACGTAGAAGAAAAAAAAAGAAGAAAAAGAAGAAGAAAACAGAAGAAAAAGAAGAAGAAAAAGTAGAAGATGAAAAAGAAGAAATAATCACAATCCCGGAAAAAGTAAAAAATAGACGTAGAAGAAAAAAAAAGAAGAAAAAGAAGAAAACAGAAGAAAAAGAAGAAGAAAAAGTAGAAAAAAGAAGAAGAGGAAGAAAAAAAAAGAAGCAGGGAGAAGAAGTAAGAAGAAAAAAGAAGAAAATGACGATGATGATGATGATGATGATGATGATGATGATGAAGAAGAAGAAGAAGAAGAAAAACTATTTGTCTAGGATATACGCAACACTATTTATTAGCTAGCATAGTTTCCTCCTCTGCCACGGGGACCGCACTTACAGGAAAGAATTTGCTCCCTAATGGGAGTAAATTCTTTCCTGTAAGAGTGGTCCCCATTTGGTAAATGGAGTTATTATTTTTAGTATTTTCTTTAGTTTGCGTACAAGTGATTTTCTTCCATCTACGCCCCTGATACCGTTACGACCCACAACTTCTAATCCTGAGTTATCTTCCTTGGCCTACAGGTTTATAATCAATGACAACTGCGTCATGGATACGACTCTTTCGCACAGAGTCGATTTTTTTTCAGCTTTGCCCCATTCCTTCATTATGGCTGTCATGTCGGAAGATGGTGGCTCGCCCGGGATTTGACTTTCTTCGCAAAAATGACCTCGCGTCAACATACGGACTTGAAGAAAATGGGTGAGGTGTTACGGCCCGCAGCACCTAACCTACATTATACCTGCCTTGGTTGATTATGCGGAAGACAACTGAGGAAGACAGTTGACTCTTTGGCTTAGTGCTTAGAGCAGTTGATTTTACCCGATTGTCCCAGGTTGGAATCTCACCATAAGCGATTTTTCCTCGTTTTACAACTATGCTTATCTCCATTGTTACGACATTCATGTCGTAAGAATACCCGAGTAAGAGTCTTATATTCTTTATTTCAGAAATATACATTATGGCTGAGTTTGAGTTTAGCGATGCTGGTCATCCAGATGACCCCAACACCATGTATACTATTGCCGAACCTAACAGTGAACTTTAGGACTCAAGTTTTGTCTGGTGTCTAACAAGGTGCCGTTTTCGGTCCAGTTTTGTTCTTCGTGGACATTAATGACATTTTTTACTGACATTGTGTAACAAGTGACAAAAATGCTACACACCTTTGGTCCGGCCGGGGTTCGAACCCGGGCCGCCGGACTGATAAGCAAATCTACCACGTTGCTGTAAAAGCCGGCTTGTACCGAAAGGCAGTACAAGTGTGCTATATACCTATACGCTATGGCATTCTCCCCCTCCACATTGAAATTCACCCTCGAATTTCTGGGAGTCCGAGAACTATGTGAAATGATACTCAAGGAGTTCTAATGCACGAACCCTCAATTTTATTGGTTCTCTGCCTAGTTATCTGCTTAATGTATTGCATTAAACGGCCTGAAAACTCACTCCGGTAACACACCCGTGCGACATAGGGTATTTTTTCACATCTCCTAAATGGCTACTTCTCTGATGAAAATCCGTGATATGTTTCTTATTTATACTGCAAACAAAGGTTAGCGTTAGAATCGTCTCAGGGAGGCGGTTCTAACGTGTACCCAAAACCTATGTCTTATAGCAGATATAATAAAAAGTATGTATATCCCCTTAAATCACAGTTTTCTCTATATAAAGTAAGGGGTGTTCATTTCGCATGATGTCATGCCACATTTTCAAGCCCAACATCCTAGTCTATCCATTTGGTTCCGAAGTTTACGTTAGTCCTCTATAACTCTAATTTCCCGACAGTATACCCAGTCGTCTGCGAACAGTCTTATTTCTGAGTCAATGTCGGTGGAAATATGATTAATATACAGGGAGTATAACCGAGGACTATGAACAGTCCCATTCGGGACCCAGACAAAACTGGAACACACTCCATATACTCGCCATTAACTCATATTGGGTCCATATCATTTACAACAAGAGCTGAAACTATAGGTGACCAATGCCCCCCCCCCCCTCCGTGGGAGCCAATTTCTGAGTTTTTGCAAAATTTCAAGGGGAGATAATTCAGCCAAAAATGAAATATGCCACCCCCCCCACCCCCCCGAATCAAATATTCTCGGGGGTGGGGGATGGCATAAAGACTTACTATTTTCAGTAGCAAAGAAAGGAATCTATAAATTCAAGAGTCTCCCCTCCCGAACAATGCCGAAACTAAATAAGTTGGGTTTCAGTTGTTCATAAGTGGGGGATGTGGTAAAAACGTTCTGGAAAGCCAGAATAAATGTGTTCACCCGTCCCCTTTGTCCAAGATTTTTACCAAACCCTTTAAATTCGCACGTGTATAAGTTCGGAGATCATAATGAGAATCAAACAGGCATTAAAGAGTATGTAACAGCAAAATCGATCGTTTGGAATTAAAAACAGCATCATTTATCATGCCTTCGCTGGCGGATTAAAGAGTTTTATTTCAATTTATTTCGCCCCCGCCCATCGGGGCTTGAGAAATAAATTGGGCTGCATGGTGCTTCCACGCAGAGCTGAATCTGACCACAAACGAGTACTTGTAAACCGCTTGGAAAGACTAAGCCTGCCCATGCAAAGCGGTGTGAGCCAGATCGTCCAATGCATATAAGACTTCTGGTTTCATTGCGCGGCAGGGCTTGAGATGTCATTTCATCTCAATGTCGGTGTAAGCAACGTCTCCAAAATGACCTAAATAGTGTTTACGGGGACGTTAAATCCCAATTCAAACAAATATTTCAATTTATGAAGAATATAATCCGTGTTTGTTGTACCCAGATGGTGCTGACTATCCGCGTTATGGTGTATCATAACCCGTGAACAAAAAATCAACCATTGAACCATCCACGGATTCAGTGGGTATTGACATGAACTGGGGCTCAAGCAAATGCATCAATGGATGCTCTGAAATCGCAATAACATTTAAATCACAAAATCTTGTGCACAAAAGATGTGTTACTGTCAAAAAACATTTACCGAAGTATGCTGGGGTTGGTGAAAACACACTAGACGAAAGAAAATTGTTTGTGTTTTCGTTAATAATGAACAGAATTCTCTGCAACTGTATCAGTAAATGGTAATACCATTACTCTGGAGCTATGCAAAATAACCACCCAAAACGATTAGGATCTGGGCTAAAATAAACCTTTTTCATACCGAAAATACTGCTGTGACGTCATGATTTCTGTAGCGTTCGTTGTTACTCTGTACGGAAGCCGATAGGTGACATTTTACTTCGGCGGTTTTGGTTTATTTAGACAGTTTTTAGTTTTACAGAGTTAAAGAAACGAGAGAGTTAAGAACTTTTAACAGTTACAGGCTATGCGTGAGAGTTAAGAATTTCAATACAATTTGGAGGGAAATCAAACAAGCGGTGTAACTGGCATAGACCGCTGAGTATGTGTTGAGACTTAACGTTCCTGTCAACATTGTTTAGATCAATATCGAAGCTATGTTTCCAATTTTTGTGACTTTTACTCAACTTTGAAATGAAATGACTTCTCAAGCCCTGCCGCACTACGAGACGTCACGGTCAAGAGCAGTAACCCCGTTGTCCTAACACTACACATTTTCTGTGCCAGGTGACACATGTAAGTTTATACATTCTTGGCGTTATACCAGCAATCATCGGCGGTTGGATTCAGCTCTTCGTGAAAGCACCATGCAGTTCAAACTATTTCTCCTGACCCAAATTGGCGAAGGCCTTAAGTAAATGAGCGAGTGATTTGTTTGTTGGTTGGGTATTTAAGCTTCGGACCTGACGGTTATGATCAGTAACCCCATTGCCACAAACTACATCTTTTCTGTGCCATGTGATAGGGAGATACTTTCTGCGGAAAAATGTTCCAGGCTGAAGTCCTACAATGTACTGAACTATCGGGACCGGCGAATAAGTGACTGAGTCACCTATCCAGCCAGCCGTCAAACAGACAGACTATTCGTGCGCGCGTGCGTGAGTCAACCATTCGACCCCAATATCAGTAAAATGAGCTTAAGCGGGGATACAGTCAGATCCTCTGACTGTTGGAGTTTGTTCTAGTCCCAATGGGAGTGGGGGTGGGGTGGGGGGCTTAGGGTAAGTGAGCTGGTTGGTCGTTGGTTAGGTATCCAGCACGGTCGTCACTGCCAAAAGCAGTAATATCCATGCCGGTCCCCCGGCGACCAAAACTACACGTTTTATGGGCAAGGTTATACAGTCTCAGCAGAAAAATGATTACTGAAAGTACCAATACTTCTGCCAGCTACCAGTAGTTGAATTTCGAATCTGCGGTAGGGATAATCTTTTGACGGAAAAGTGTGTCGAAGTCGAACTCGTATACTACTGAGCTACCGCACCCGGACATTGAATATGCCAGTCATCCGCCCAGTCAGCATACACTAAGCGAGCGTGCGTGCGTGCGGGCGGGTGGGTGTGCATGCCTGCGGGTGTAGTTTGATCTATGAGATTTTACTTGTGCGGTATCGGATATTAAGACAATTTTGTTTTTTACAGAGTTAAAGAAACGAGACAGTTAAGAATTTTTGACAGTTACAGGTTATGCGTGAGAGTTAAGAATTTCAATACAATTGGAAAATGACGAATTGACGGGAAATCAAACAAGCAGCATAACTTGCATAGACCATTGAGTATGTGTTGGGGTTATGCGTCCCTGACAGCACTGTTTACATCACTATCCAATTTCTGTGACCATTAACCGACTTTGTTTCTGTGACTATTAATTTCTGTGACTATTAACTTTCCTTTGTTTAGGTTTCCATTATGGTCTTGTCGCTTCATGTTTGTGCTTCTTTACCTTTGGTGTCTTTGATGGGTGGAGTAAGTTAATTGTATCGATTCCTGATCTTTGTTTTACTTCTCCTTTGATCTCAAGCCCTGTTGCGCGATGTAACCAATTTGGTACATATTGTTTGTTTGTTTGATTTGAGGTTTAACGTCCCCGTCAACACTGTAAAGGTCATTTTGGAGACGTTGCTTCCAATTTTGTGGGACTTTTACCCGACATTGAGATGAAATGACATCTCAAGCCCTGTCGCCCAAAGCAACCAATAGGGTTTATTAGCATGGACGGTCCGCCTCGCACCGCGGTTCCTGGACAGGCTTAGATCCTCTAAGCGGTTTACCAGTACTAGTGTGCGGGCCGGATTCAGCTCTGCGTGGAAGCATCATGCAGCCCATATATTTCTTCAAGCCCCTATGTGCGGGGCTTTATTTGGTATATATACATGAATGGTTGTACTCACGGTGCGGTTCTACTCACATCATTTTGCCTGTGCAAGTTTAGACCTTCTTTACCAGTACTCATGTGCGGTCGGTTTCAGCACTACGTGGAAGCACGGTGCAGTCCAATTTAATTTGGACATCACCCTCACCAACAGTAATGGTCATATAGGTCCCTAGTGACCCAAACTACACATCATCAGGTTAATATTGAGTGTGTGACACTTAGGTCCAAGTAAATATTATTTAGGTCATTGGGGGCAATGCTTTCTATTTTGTTGAACTTTACCCCGATACTGAGATGAAATGACATCTCAAGCCCTGCCACCGAATGAAGCCAATAGTGTTTACATTCATGGGCGGTTCGACTCGAATCATTTTGCCTTTGCAGGCTTAGACCTCCTTATAGCCAGGCCTATAAGTTCTCATCCGCAGCCTGTTTTAATTCTGCATTGCAGCATCGTGCAGCCAGACCTGTTTTTCATAGCCCAGATCGGTGGTGGCATTAAGCGAGGAAGTGAGCAAACGAGCATGTTAGTGGGCTGGTTGGTTGTTGATCACCAAAACACGCCTATTTTATTTTGACCCCTTCAGGCCCACATTTATATAATATAACTAACAGTTTGTGAGTATTCGTAAGAACCGCCTTGCCGAAGCGGCTCTTACGAGTGTCACAATCTAGGTTTTGTACAGAATTAATAAAAAAAAAAAAAAAAAAAAAAAAAAACATTTTTTTTGTGGGACCATTTTCAATTGTGGGTGTTATTTTTTTTAAATACACTTGTATAGGCGTGTATTCGTAATGGTATTTAGCTTGGGACGGCACAGTTAATAGCTGTTATGGTCATGCCGGTCCCCAGTTCACCCAAACAAAACAACCTTTTCTGGGTAATGATATAATCAGCATGAAACGCCCATTCTTCTGCCAAATCTTGAATCAGCAGTACGGAGATGCTTTCTACGTAGAGATGTGCCAGGCCAAAGTATCGAACACAAGTCTCCTAATCGGCAGTCGAAATCGGAACCTATTGAGCTGCCGGACTCGGCTATTGCATGGTAAATTAGTCAGCTATTTGGCCAGCCTTCAAACTAACAGGCATTGTGTGTGTGTGTGTGTGTGTGTGTGTGTGTGTGTGTGTGTGTGTGTGTGTGTGTTTTGATAGGTGATATTTGACTTCAGCGGTACTGTGTTCAATTAGGCAATTTTAGAAGTTAAAGAAACGAGAGAGTTAAGACTATTTAAAAGTTAGAGGATGTAGGTGAGAGATAAGAATTTCATAAATTGGAAAATGAATTGGCGTGTATCAGATTTCAATTTATTATATTTGATTTTGACAGTTAGAGTTAAAAGTTTTTTTTAGCATTTAATAGTTTGCAATTGCACTAATCTTTGACGATTAGATAGGAAGGGAAAATCGCGCCGAACTGTAGGACGACTTGAAAAAAGGACGCAGAGGTATTTTCTGGTTTTAATGGACAAGGTTATACATTCTCAGCAGAAAATCGGTACTGATAAGTGTCAGTACTTCTGCCAGCTACCAGTGGTTAGATTTCGAATCTGCGATAAGAATAATCTTTTGACGAAAATGTGTGTCGGACAGAAGTATCGAACCCGAGGCCTCCTGGTCGACAGTCAAACTCGCATACTACTGAGCTACAGCACCTGGCCATTGAATGAGCCAGCCATACGCCCTACTTCAGTTAGCATAGACCGTGCGTAGGTACGTGGGTGCGCGCGTGCACGCGTGTGTGTATTTTGATAGATGAGGTGTCGGATTTATTTAGCCATTTTTAATTTTCCACAGTTGAAGAAACGTTCAGTATGTATTGAGGTTTAACGACCCCGTCAATCCTGTTATCATCACTATCGAGTAGACGTTTCCAGTTTTAGCTCACCCGAACCAAAGGCTCCAGTGAGCTTATAGAATACGTAGTTAACCTCTGCGTCTGCAACGTCTGTGTCGTCTGCGTGAACACTTTACCTGCACCTTTTATGGGCAAGTTATACATTCTCAGCATTTGTGAGATGAAAAGAGAACCCAAGCCCTGTCGCCCAATGAAACTAATACGTTTTTTTAAGTATGGATGGTCCTACTCGCACAGTTTTGGTTGGGTTAAGACCATCTAAGCGGCTTACTTGTAATCATGTGTGGTAGGTTTCAGCTCCACGTGGACGCACCATGCATCCAAATCTATGTCTCCTAGACCCGTTGGAATGGTCTTTGAGTGACTCGGTGAGTGAATGAGTATGCGAGAGGGTTGGTTGGTTGGTTTGTTGTTGGTTAGGTATATAAATTGAAACGTCACGGTCAATAGCATAAAGGTACTGTCAGGCCCACAACAACCCAAACTGCACCTTTTCTGGGCAAGGTCGTAAATTTTCAGCAGACAACCAGTAGTAAGCGCCCATACTCCTGCCAGCTACTGGTAGCTGAATCTTTGATCAGCGTAAGGGGCATTATGCTTTCTACGGTAGAAGTATCGAATGGCAGTCCTCCTGATCGTCAGTCGAACTCGCATCCTTTTGAGCTTCCGGATCCGGCGACTGAGTGAATAAGCCAGCTCCCCGCCATGTCTTCAGTCAACATATACCGTGCGTGCGTGTGTATGTTTCGATGATTTTTGACTTTGGCGATGCCGCATTTATTAAGACAGTTTTAACAGTAACAGAGTTAAAGAAACAAGAGAGTTAAGAATTTTAAGAGTTAAATATTATACGTGAGAGTTAAGAATTTTTAAGAGTTAAATGTTAAACGTGAGAGTTAAGAATTTCAGTACAACTGGGAAATTATTAATGGGCGGGAAATCATAGGTAGCATGAGGCGATATACCTTTGTAATCCAATACAGGGAAGATAAGGTGTTTAACAGTTACGAGATACGTGAGAGTTAGAGATTTCAATACACATTACAGCACAAACTACACTGACCAGCAGAATGAGTCACCACAGGTAGCTCTCTAACACTGAAAATGCCATTAAGCTATTTTTAGTAACTGTTAAACACCCAATCTCTCCTGTATTACATTACAAAGATATATCGCCTAATCCCACCTATGATTTCCCGCCAATTAGTAATTTCCCAGTTGTACTGAAATTCTTAACTCTCACGTATAACTTTTAACTCTTTAAAAATTCTTAACTCTCACGTGTAACATTAAACTCTTAAAAATTCTTAACCCTCGCGTATGATATTTAACTCCTAAAAATTCTTAATTCTCTTGTTTCTTTAACTCTGTTACTGCTAAAATTGTCTTAATAATGCGGCATCGCCAAAGTCAAAACTCATCGAAACATACACACGCACGCACGGTATATGTTGACTGAAGACATGGCGGGTAGCTGGCTTATTCACTCAGTCGCCGGATCCGGAAGCTTGAAAGGATGCGAGCTCGGCTGACGATCAGGAGGACTAGCATTCGATACTTCTACACGGGGTCGTCTTTACGTTGAAAGCATAATGCCCCTTACGTTGATCAAAGATTCAGCTACCAGAAGCTGACAGTAGTATGGACGCTTACTACTGATTATCTGCTGAGAATTTACGACCCTGCCCAGAAAAGGTGCAGTTTTGGTTGTTGTGGGCCTGACATGACCTTTACGCTATTGACCGTGACGTCTCAAGTTATATACCTTACCAACAACCAACCAACCAACCCTCTCGCATACTCATTCACTCACCGACTCACTCAAAGGTCCACCCAACGGGTCTAGGAAAGATAGATTTAGATGCATGGCGCGTCCACGTGGAGCTGAAACCTACCATACATGATTACAAGTAAAATAAATGAAATACGTTAGATGGTCTTAGCCCAGCCCAAATTGTGCGAGTAGGACCATCCATGATTAAAAAACTTATTAGTTTCATTGGGCGACAGGGCTTGGGTTCTCTTTTCATCTCACAAATGCTGAGAATGTATAACTTGCCCAGAAAAGGTGCAAGTAAAGTGCTTACGCATACGACACAGACGTTGCAGAGGCAGAGGTTAACTACGTATTCTATAAGCTCCGCTGGAGCCTTTGGCTCGGGTGAGCTAAAACTGGAAACGTCTACTCGATAGTGATGATAACAGGGTTGACGGGGTCGTTAAACCTCAATACATACTAAACGTTTCTTCAACTGTGGAAAATTAAAAATGTCTGAATAAATCCGATACCGTCAAAGTAAAAACGCATCTATCAAAACACACACACACACGCATGCACGCGCGCACCCTCGTACCTACGCATGGTCTATAATAACTGAAGTCTGAGCGGATAGCTGGCTCATTAAATGGCCAGGTGCTGTAGCTCAGTAGTATGCGAGTTTGACTGTCGACCAGGAGGCCTCGGATTAGATAATTCTGTCCGACACACCTTTCCGTAAAAGATTATTCCTATCGCAGATTCGAAATCTGACCACTGGGTAGCTTGCAGAAGTAATGCCACTTATCAGTACCGATTTTCTGCTGAGAATGTATAACCTTGTCCATTAAAACCAGAAAATACCTCTGCGTCCTTTTTTCAAGTCGCCCTACAGTTCAGCGCGATTTTTTCCGCCTATCTAATCGTAAAACAAACTATTAAGTGTTATAAAAAAAACTTTTAACTCTAACTGTCTAAATCAAATATAACAAATTTAAATCCTGATACAAGCCAATTCATTTTTCAATTTATGAAATTCTTATCTCTCAAGTTCATCCTCTAACTTTTAAATAGTCTTAACTCTCCCGTTTCTTTAACTTCTAAAATTGCCTAATTGAACACAGTACCGCTAAAGTCAAATATCACCTATCGACACACACACACACATATGCACGTACGCAATGCATGTCTGTTTGAAGGCTGGCCAGATAGCTGACTCATTTACCATGCAATAGCCGAGTCCGGCAGCTCAGTAGGTTGCGATTTCGACTGCCGATTAGGAGACTTGTGTTCGATACTTGGGTCTGGCACATATTTAGGTAGAATACATCTCCGTACTGCTGATTCAAGATTGGGCAGAAGAATGGGCCCATTATGCTGATTATAACATTACCCAGAAAAGGTTGTTTTGTTTGGGTGAACTGGGAACCGGCATGACCATAACAGCTATTGACTGTGCCGTCCCAAGTTAAATACCATTACGAATACACGCCTATACAAGTTTATTAAAAAAAATTAACACCCAAAATATACTGAAAATTTTCCCACACAAAATGGTATTTTTAGTAATTCTGTACAAAACATAGATTGTGACACTCGTAAGAGCCACTTCGGCAAGGCAGTTCTAACGAGTACCCACAACCAGTTTTTGAGCAGAAATAAGAAAAATAATTCACCCCTAAACCCCAGTTCTATTATATAAAGGTGGTGCTGAAGGGGTCAAAATAATATAGACGTGTTTTCGTGATCAACAACCAATCAGCCCACTTACATGCTTGTTCGCTCACTCCCTCACTCAATGCCACCACCGATCTGGGCTATGAAAAACAGGTCTGGCTGCACGATGCTGCCATGCAGAATTAAAACAGGCAGAGGATGAGTACTTATAAGCCTTGCTAAGGAGGTCTTAGCCTGCAAAGGCAAAATGATACGAGTCGAACCGCCCATGAATGTAAACACTATTGGTTTCATTCGCTGGCAGGGCTTGAGAAGTCATTTCATCTCAGTGTCGGGACAAAGTTCAACAAAATAGAAAGCATTTCCCCCAATGACATAGATAGTATTTACGCGTAGTTTTGGTCACTAGGGACCGATATGACCATTACTGCTGTTGAGAGTGGTGTCCAAATTACATTGGACTGCACCGTGCTTCCACGTAGTGCTGAAACCGACCGCACATGAGTACTGGTAAAGAAGGTCTAAACTTGCACAGGCAAAATGATGTGAGTAGAACCGCACAGTGAGTTCAACCGTTCATGTATATAATCCAAATTGGTTACATCGCGCAACAGGGCTTGATATCAAAGCCGGTTAACAGTCACAAAAAATTGGATAGTGATCTAAACAGTGTTGACAGGGACGCTAAACGATAACACATATTCAATGGTCTATGCAAGATATGCCGCTTGTTTGATTTCCAGTCAATTCGTCATTTTCAAACTGTATTGAAATTCTTCACTCTCACGCTTAACCTGTAACTGTCGAAAAGTCTTAACTCTCTCGTTTCTTAAACTCTGTAAAAAACAAAATTGCCTAAATATCCGATACCGCACAAGTAAAATCTCATAGATCAAACTGCACCCGCACGCATGCATACCCGCCCGCCCACACGCACACACGCATAGTGTATACTGATTGGGCGGATGACTGGCTTATTCAATGTCCGGGTGCGGTAGCTCAGTAGTATGCGAGTTCGACTTCGACACACTTTTCCGTCAAAAGATTATCCTTACCGCAGATTCGAATTTCAACTACTGGTACATGTAGTTGGCAGAAGTATTGGTACTTTCAGTTATGATTTTTCTGCTGAGACTGTATAACCTTGCACATAAAACGTGTAGTTTGGCTCGCCGGGGGCCCGGCATGGATATTACTGCTTTTGGCCGTGACGACCGAGCTGGATACCTAACCAACGACCAACCAGCTCACTTACCCTAAGGCCCCTCTCATTGGGACTAGAACAAACACCAACAGTCAGAGGATCTGACTATATCCCTGCTTAAGCTCATTTTACTGATATTGAGATGGAATGGTTAACGCACGCACGCACGAAGGTTCTGTCTGTTTGACGGCTGGCTGGCTAGGTGGCACAATCACTTATTCGTCAGTCCCGATAGTTCAGTACATTGTAGGACTTCAGCCTGGAACATCTTTCCGTAGAAGGCATCTCCCTATCACATGGCACAGAAAAGATGTAGTTTGTGGCAATGGGGTTACTGATCATAACCGTGAGGTCCGAAGCTTAAATACCCAACCAACAACCAAGTCACTCGCTCATTCACCTAAGGCCTTCGCCAATTTGGGCCAGGAGAAATAGTTTGGACTGCATGGTGCTTTCACGAAGAGCTGAAACCAACCGCCGCTGATTGCTGGTATAGCGCCAAGAATTGCAAGACTTACATGTGTCACCAGGCACAGAAACTGTGTAGTTTTAGGACAACGGGGTTACTGCTCTTGGCCGTGACGTCCCAAGTGTAAATACCCTTACAACAACCAAATCACTCACTCAATCAAAGCACCCGTCAATCTGGGTCAAAAGTAATAAAATGGGCTGCACGGTGCCTCCACGTAGAGCTGAAACCGACCGCACACGAGTACTTGTAAAGATTTAAACTTGCACAGGCAAAATGATGTGCGAATAACCGTTCATGTACATAAACCATATTGGTTTCGTAGTGCGACAGGGCTTGAGAAGTGATTTCATCTCAAAGTTGAGTAAAAGTCACAAACATTGGAAACATAGCCTCGATAGTGATCTAAACAATGTTGATAGGAACGTTAAGCCTCAACACATACTCAGCGGTCTATGCCAGTTACGCCGCTTGTTTGATTTCCCGCCAATTCGTCATTTATCAATTGTATTGAAATTCTTAACTCCCACGCATGACCTGTAACTGTTAAAAATTCTTAACTCTCGTTTGTTTAACCCTGTAAAAATTAAAACTATCTAAATAAATCCGATACCACCAAAGTTAAACCTCACCTATCAAACCACACACACACACGCACGCACGCACGCACGCACGCACCAACAGTGTTTGCTGACTGAAGCCTTGGTGGATAGTTGGCTTATTCAATGGCCGGGTGTAGTAGCCCAGTAGTATGCGAGTTCGACTGTCGATGAGGAGGACTCGGCTTCGATACTTTTGTTCGTCTAAATAAATCCGCTACCACAAAGGTCACAACTCTCCTTTCGACACACAGGCAAGCACGCATGCACGCCCGCATGGTCTATACTGACTTAAGGCTTGGTCGTTAGCTGGCTTATTTACTCCAGGTCCCGTAGCTTCGACTGGCGATCAGGATAACAAGCGTTCGATACTTCTGCCCGTCACATCTTTCCGCAGAAACCATGTTCCTTGCGCAGATTAAAGATTTTGCTACCAGTATCTGGCAGAAATATAGGCACTTACTTAAGTAAGTACTCATTATCTGCTGAGAAAGTATAACCTTGTCCATAAAAGGTGCAGTTTGGGTCGCCGTGGGCCCGACATGACCTTTATCGCTATTTACCGAGACGTCGCAAGTTTTATACCTTACCAACAACCAACAAAACCATCCACATACTCATTCTCCCAGCCCAACGGGTCAACGAGAGATAAATTGAGGTGCACGGTGCTTCCACGTAGAGTTGAAACCTATTGCACATGATTACCGGTAAACCGCTAAGAGGGTCCTTGCCCAGTCCAAACTATACGAGTTGAACATTCATGCATATGGAGCTTATTGTGTTCGTTTGGTGATAGGGCTTGACATGTTATTTCATATCAATGTTAGATGAAAGCCCCACAGCCTCGATAGCGCAGTGGTTAGCGCGTCGGGCGCATGAACGAGAAGTTGTGCGTTCGAATCCGGCCACCGGTATCGAGGTGTGTCCTTTGGCAAGACACGTAATGACACTGCCCCGTTCCACCAAGGTGTAAATGGGCAGCAGTGGTGTAAAAGTTGCTGCCTGTCTTTCACGCGAGTGAAAAAATTGGAATGAGTGTTCGAGAGCGATTCAATAAGCTTGAGGCTTTCATCGCAATTGAACGAAAATAAATTAGTATAAACTATAGGCTAAAGCCCCACAAATTTGATAGCAACGTATCAAAATGACTTTTTTTTACTAAATTTTGTGTTGGGGAAGTTAAATCGCAAGACACTCGCTAACTCACTAACTCACTCACCCACACACTCACTCACCCATAGTCTCACCAACTGACTCAACAACAGATTCAGACACGAAGTCAGCCACTCAGCCACTCACGCTTACTATGTAAGCTTGCCAAGGCAAAGACTATCCTTGTAAATAAACCCTAGGCAGTGCCATTTCATTTCCTTGTCATGTTAAAGTCTCGCAGGTGTGGAATAAACGTCTCCAAAATGACCTTTACAATGTTAACGGGACCTCAACCCCAACACTATCCAATTATTCTATTTTGGAATTCCCGCCAATTTCATAATTTTCTTTAATCTGCGCAAAGGGACATGCTTTCTGCGGACAGATGTGACGGGCAGAAGTATCGAACGCTTGTTATCCTGATCGTCAGTCCAGGCTACGGGACCTCGAGTAAATAAGCCAGCTATCGACCAAGCCTTTAGTCAGTATAGACCCTGGTAGCTTGCATGCGTGGTTGCCAGTGTGTCGATAGGAGAGTTGTGACCTTTGTGGTATCGGATTTATTTAGACAGTTTAATATATATACAGAGTTAAAGAAACGAGACAGTTAAGAATTTTTAACAGTTAGAGGTTAAACGTGAGAGTTAAGAATTTCAATACAATTGGAAAATGACGAACTGGTGCAGCTTAACTGGCACAGACCGTTGCGTGCGGGTTGAGGTTTAACGTCCCCGTCAAAACTATTTAGATTGCTATCGTTCCCATTTTTGTGACTTTTACCCGACTTTGAGATGAAATGACATCTCAAACCCTGTCGCGCTATGAAACCGATTGGGTTTATGAGCATGGGCAGTTCCTATCACATCATTTTGTCCGTGCAAAGTTTGGCCTTCTTCTTCAGTACTCATGTGCGATCGGCTTCAGCTCTGCAGTGAAGCAACGTGCAGTGCAATCTATTTCTCCAAGCCTCGATAGGCGGGGGTCTTTGGTGGGTGGGTGAGTGAGTGAGTGAGTGTGTGAAACAGTGAGCCTGACACGATTAGCGGGGCCCTTGGGGGAGTGAATTCAACTTGGGACGCCACGGTCACGAGCAGTAACCCCGTTGTCCTAAACTACACATTTCCGAGCCAAGTGACACATGTAAGATAAACTGTATTAAGCGCCGATACGTCGTCGAATCTTGAATCAGCGAAATCGTGATGCGGTCTACGGAAAGATATGTCAGACTGAAGTTCTAATGAGCTACATGACCAGCGAATGAGTGATTGAGCCATCTACCCAGCCAGCCTTAAAACAGACAGACAATGCGTGCGAGCATGCATCATCCATTCGTTCCCAATATACGTATCAGTATGCGCTTTTAAAGCGGGGATATAGTCAGATCCTCTGACTGTTGGAGTTTCTTCTAGCCCCGATGGGGGGCTCTAGATTGAGTGAGCTGGTTGGTCGCTGGTTACTGATGTAAATAACTCGAGACGTCACGGCGAAAAGCAGTAATTATCATGTCGCCCCCCCCCCTCCCCCACCGGTAACCCAAACTTCATCTTTTTTTGACAAGGTTATACATCCTCAGCAGAAAATCGGTACTTATAAGTGCCACTACTTCTGCCAGCTTTCGAATAGGAATAATCTTTTGACGGAAAGGGGTGCTGGACCGAACTATAGAACCCGAGTCTTAAGCCACTACTCCTCCTGGTCGACAGTCAAACTCGCATACTACTGAGCCACCGCACCGCTCATTGAATGAGTCAGCTATCCGCCTGGCTTTCAGTATTGTTTGTTTGATTTGAGGTTTAATGTCCCCGTCAACACTATATAGGTCATTTTGGAAACGTTTCTTGATGAAATGGCATCTCAATCCCTGCAGCCCAATAAAACCAGAAGGGTTTATATACATTGGCGGGCAGACTCGCAGCAGTTTTCCTGGGCAGGAATTGACCTTCTAAGCAGATTACCAGTAGTAATGTGCGGTCGTTATCAATTCTGCGTGGAAGCATCGTGCAGCCAATCTGTTTCTCCAAGCCCCGATGGGCGGGGTCAACCTAGCCTTCAGTAAGCGTAGACCATGCGTACATGCATGCATGTGTGTGTGCGTGTGTGTTTTGATAGTTGAGTTTTCACTTTGGCGGTATCGGATTCATTCAGACATTTTTATGTTTTACACAGTTGAAGAAAGGAGACAGTTAAAAATTTTTAACAGTTACAGGTTATCCGTGAAAGTTAAGAATTTCAATACAAATCGAAAATTACGAATTGGCGGGAAATTGGCCTAGACAATTGAGTATGTATTGAGGCTTAACGACCCCGTCAGTCCTATTTAGATCACTATTGAGTTTATGCTTCCAGTTTTAGCTCACCAGAGCCAAAGGCCCCGTGTTAGTTTATAGGATAGATAGTTAACGTCTGCGTCTTCGACGTCTGTGTCGTCTGCGTCAATACATTCAAACGACATCTACCTTAAAGCTACTGGGCCGATTGAACGTTTGAGTTTATTATTATTATTATTATTTTTAACTTCTGATCATTACTATGACTGTTATAGCAACTCAGACTTATAATGGAGAAAATGGATAAATGGCATTTAGTGCCAAGCCTCTGCAGATATTTTGACAAAACTTTCATAGAAATGTTCCTCTAGCAAAACGCTTTCTGTAATATGATTTTTGGCCGGCCAACTGCTATTTTTATCAGTTAGATTAGATTAAACATATTTTATTGCATAAACATACAAAGGGATTGGACACACGTTATGACAACATTAGATAGTCCTTTCCCTAAACATAACAACAAATCATTTCAATGGTACAATGGTGGATGTCGCCATAATTTTGAGATCCTGATGTCAGGATCGCAACATTAACATCTTGAAGATTCAATAAAGTTTGTAAATTATGCATACGAACGTTTCGTTGATTTGTGTATAGCTGACATTCGAAGAAATAGTGTTCTGCACTTTCGCTTGGAGCACCACAACTGCATGCAGGACTCGGCATAATATTTACATGGAAAAGATCAGCCTTTAAACTGCTGCTTCTGTGTCTGATACGAGCAAGTATTATGCTGTACTTTCGTTCTCTTATATTTGTATAATCAGCTAATTTGTCTGTTGTGGACTGAATATTAGACTTAAATTGTGAAAGAGTTGGGAGTTATCGAATCTGTGGGTCAAGTTCGTTCCATAATTTTAAGGTAGAAGGGAAGTATGAACTTCCATATGAACAAAGTCTAGAAAAATGAATTTCAAAATTGTTCCTATTTCTTAAGTTATAAGAACTAATATCATTTACTCTATTTGGTAATAAGTCAGCGAGGTAAGATGGAGCATCGCCATTTGACAATTTTGTACATTATTTTTTTACGTTTTCGTCTATTCGCCAAGGTTTCCCAACCAGTTTCATAATTAAGAGAACGTAACGATGCAAACACTGGTAGACCTGTAGCAATTCGCGGTGCATTAAGTTGTATTTGCTCCAAGCGATTGGCGTCAGTCATCTTACAGCCATCCCAAACTTCCGACCCATATTCTAACAAAGGCCTGATATAAGTACAGTATAATGATGACAGGAGATGACTTTCATTTAAGCTACACGCTTACCGTCAAATCCTGTCTTAGCAATGTTGTGTGTATACATGTCTCACTTAGCTTCAATAAATATTGTTTAAACCAAGTACAGTATAATCTATCAAGTGTACTTTTTGACAACTGGTACTTTAGTTTTCTTAGATATGTAACTTGCCTTGATGCTGAATCAATTATAAAATCGATATGTTTTGTCCATTTTTTGTTGGATGCTAAATAAATACCTAAGTGTTTGTGGATTTCGACTATATTTAATGCGATGTCGTCGTAAGTTAGCCGTAGGTCATAATCATGGAAAATGTTAGAAACTAATACAACTTCCGTTGTCGCAGGATTGAAACTTATCAGCCATGTGTTTGCCCAATCTTTTAATTTCTTAAGGTCGTTATTTAATACTGTTTCGATTTCTGCTAAATTAGACGACGAATAACCAATGGAGGTATCATCTGCATAAAGACGCGTTTTTCCTTCTAATTCATCTGCGATATAATTTATATACAATAAAAATAATTACGGACCAAAAAACCGACCCTTGAGGAACTCCTGCGTTTAATTTGAGATCGTCAGATAGTTCCCCATTTACAAAAACTTTTTTGTTTTCTGGAATGCAAATAACTTGTTATCCACATTAAAATATCTACCTATATGTCATATTTTTCCAATTTACATAATAAACCCTTATGCCAAACACGGACAAGCATGTGTTATGAGTCAATTCAATTAAGTGGTGAACAGTAGAGTGACCTGGTAGAAAACCAGATTGATATTTATATAAAAGGTTGTTTTCTAAAATATGATTATATAGATGTTTAAAAATAATGCGTTCAAAAGACTTGCCAACATTACTTGTTAATGATACTGGCCTGTAATTACAACAGAGCGACTTTTCCCCTTTCTTGAACAGTGGCATAACATGTGCAATTTTCCATAATTCTGGATATGTATGAGCTTTCAGCGATAAATTAAACAGTTTAGCAAGGGGAACACAAACAGTACTACAAATTAATTTTAACATTCTATTGCTGATTCCGTCAGGACCTGTTTTATTGGTTGCATGGAAACCAAATTGTAAAAAAAAAAAAAAAAAAAAAAAAAAACAGGAAAAAAAAAACAAACTTAAAACTCAACTTCTCAGAAACCATATGTTCTATGAGGCTGAGACCTTACAGAAATATTCACTTTTTACGGCGTAGCCGTTATAGTTTTGCTTTTGTCCTACATTTTTCGTTATTCCATTGGTCAATAAAACCACATGTCCAAGGAGATGACCATTTCATTGGTCAATGATTTGCATAAATAAATCTACTCAAAAGTACGACAGTTTACTGAAGTTTTAACCCCGGAAATGTTTCGTTTTTTATGTGAGACATGAATGAAAAATATATACAGTTTCGGCTTGCTCACCGTCTTGTCCTTTGATGACCATACGTCATATGTATAATTGTGTTTCTAGTGAATTCTGTAACTGCTGCGGTGAATAGCTATTTTGACCTAATTTCACGTGGTTGGTCTATATAGCGAAAGGAACCATTTCGCGAAAGGAAGGTTCCTTTCGCGAAAGGAAGAATTTTCTGCGAAAGGAATTGTTTGTTTGATTTGAGGTTTAACGTCCCCATCAACACTGTGTAGGTCATTTTGGAGACGTTGCTTCCAAGTTTGTGGGACTTTTACCCGACATTGAGATGAAATGACACCCAAGCCCTGTTGCCCAATGAAACCAATAAAGAGATATAGCATGACAAAAACATGTAATAATCGCATTACAAATTGACAGATGTTTAATTTACAATATATGCTAAATAAAAGTTGCAGTGTATCATTTGTCTTCAGCATACTTTATGTACTCCATTTTAACACAAAATGGACATTTTCGAATATCATTAATGTTATATAAATTCTGAAAATTGGTGATAGTGACTTAACCGCTTGGAATATTTAAACAATTTTTGGCATACTGATAGTATCAATGAGGTCTAACCAATGAACTTGCAAAATATTACATTCCATTTACTATAGCCTCGCCGAGGCGAAAAATGTGAAAATTTTCGAACAGCTTCTCCTCGGTAACCGTTGGGCCGATTAAGGTCAAATTTCATATGGAGCCTCTATGGGATGGAGGAAACCAAAATTTGCTCATGGAGTCCAGGTCACATGACCAAAATGGCCGCCAAGCCATATATGGTAAAAAAACCCTTCAAAATAGTCTTCTCCAGAACCACTTGGCTGATTTCCACGAAACTTGATATATAACATCTGGGACGTAGACCCATCATAAATTGCTAAAATGGTGACCCTGGGTTGACCTTGACCTTCTTTGTGCCTAGGTCAAACTTTGACACATATGCTTTTGTATTGGAAAAGTGAGAATTCATTTTATCCTGCAAACGATTCAGAATACAGTACTAAAGTATTAGATATATTTTTGCTCCTTACGATAAGGCGCATTTATTGGGGGAACCGTTTTAGGTCCAGGTCACATGACCAAAATGGCCGCCATACCCATATATGGTAACACTCATCAAGCTAAAAGCATCCGGCGGGTCGTGCACTTCAGCTGAATCACTGGTTTCTAAACAACCTTCCAATTAAATCTACGCCGCATATCTTTTTTAAAGATATTTCTTGTTTCCCCTATGCAGGTTGTGTGTGTGTGTGTGTGTGTGTGTGTGTGTGTGTGTGTGTGTGTGTGTGTGTGTGTTTAACGAAATTCAGTTCTTTTGTTTGGTTGCTATGGCAACTTACTGTTTCCTAAAAGTTGAAATGGGAAAAAGAGAAAAATGGCATTTGCTGCCAAGCCTTCGCAGATATTTTGAAAAAAAAAAAAGTTTTATATAAATGTTCCTTGGGTAAACTTCTTTCAGCCAAGCCTTTTAGTCAGTCTAGACCATACGTGCGTGCATGCGTGCTTGCCTGTGTGTCGATAGGAGAGTTGTGACCTTTGTGGTATCGGATTTATTTAGACAGTCTAATGCAGTTACAGAGTTAAAGAAACGAGACAGTTAAGAAGTTTTAACAGTTAGAGGTTATACGTGAGAGTTAAAAATTTCAAAACAATTGGAAAATGACGAATTGACCAGTAGTCGAATTTGAATCAGCGTAGGGACAATCAATTCACGGAAATGAGTGCCGGACAAAAGTATCGAAGCCATGCCCTCCTCATCGACAGTCGAACTCGCATACTACTGAGTTACCACACCCGCCATTGAATGAGCCAGCTATCGGCATCGGCTTCAGTCAGCAAACACTGTTGGTGCGTGCGTGCGTGTGTGGTTTGATAGGTGAGGTTTAACCTTGGCGGTATCGGATTTATTTAGACAGTTTTAGAGAGTTAAAGAAACGAGAGAGTTAAGAATTTTTAACAGTTACAGGTTATGCGTGAGAGTTAAGAATTTCAATACAATTGGTAAATGATGAATTGGCGGGAAATCAAACAGGCGGCGTAACTGGCATAGACCGTTGAGTATGTGTTGTGGCTTAACGTTCCTGTCAACATTGTTTAGATCACTGTCGAGGCTATGTTTCCAATTTTTGTGACTTCTCAAGCCCTGCCGCACTACGAATTTGGTTTATGTGCATGAACGGTTCTTCTCACATCACTTCGCGTGTGCAAGTTTAAATCTTTACAAGTACTCTTGTGCGGTCGGTTTCAGGTCTACGTGGAAGCACCGTACAGCCCATTTTATTACTCCTGACCCAGATTGGCGGGTGCTTTGAGTGAGTGCGTGAGTGTGTGTGTGAGTTGGATGTGTTTTGGGTATTTAAACTTTAGACGTCACGGCCAAGAGCAGTAACCCCGTTGTCCTAAAACTACACATTTTCTGTGCCAGGTGACACATGCAAGTTTAGACATTCTTGGCGTTATACCAGCAATCATCGGCGGTTGGTTTCAGCTCTTCGTGAAAGCACCATACAGTCCAAACTATTTCTCCTGGCCCAGATTGGCGAAGGCCTTAAGTAAATGAGCGAGTGATTTGGTTGTTGGTTGTGTATTTAAGCTTCGGACTTCACGGTTAACATTAGAAGCCTCCGTGGTGCAGTGGTTACGCTACTCGCCTTGTAAACCAGGAATCGCAGGATCGATCCCGGGCTTCTCCAGACTTTCGGATGAGTCTTTAAACCGAGGTCCCGTCTCCGTATGACCTTAGCTGTTGGTGGGACGTAAAACTAAAACTCACTCACTCACGGTTAACATCAGTAACCCCATTACCATAAACTACATCTTTTCTGTGCCATGTGATAGGGGGATGCTTTCTACGGAAAGATGTTCCAGGCTGAAGTCCTACAATGTACTGAACTATCGGGACAGGCGAATATGTGATTGAGCCACCTATCCAGCCAGCCGTCAAACAGACAGACTCTTCGTGTGTTGCATCCCTAAACGTCCGACATCCCTAAGTGTCCGACAAAATTTTAATTTCTCGCAAAATTGTTGGAAACGGTGGGGAATGTTCAATTATGACATTTTAAGTGAAAATTTCGAAAAAAATTTTTTTGGAAATATTCGAAATTTAACTTCAATTTTTTCTTGTCGGACATTTCGGGGTGCCCCATGCATCCCTAAGTGTCCGCCATCCCTAAATGTCCGACAACATGAAAATTGACTAAGAAAGCATTTTTATTGTTAATAATCAATCAATGATAAATAAAAAGACAAATTTAACGTTAAACCTATGTTAAAAATGTTCCCCTTTGGAAATAAGCATTGCAATATATGGATCCGAATATACCGGCATCCTTAGATGTCCGCCAGCATGACAAAATCTTAGTTTCTCGGGAAGATGTCCGAAACGGTGGGGAATGATCAATTGTGACATTTTAAGTGAAAACTTCGCTTTTTTTTTCGAAAATATTCGAAATTTAACTTCATTTTTTTTCTTGTCGGACACTTAGGGATGACCCATGCATCCCTAAGTGTCCGCCATCCCTAAATGTCCGACAACATGAAAATTGACTAAGAAAGCATTTTTATTGTTAATAATCAATCAATGATAAATAAAAAGACAAATTCAACGTTAAACCTATGTTAAAAATGTTCACCTTTGGAAATAAGCATTGCAATATATGGATCCGAATATGTCCGCAATCTCTAGATGTCCACCAGCATGACAAGTAACTTGGAAAATAGTTCTTACCGCTAATAATGAATAATGATTTATAAAGAAAAAGGTGAAGTAATTAAACCTATGCTAAAAAAGAATACCTTCGGAAATAAGCATCTTGATAAGGGATCCCAATATGGTCATCCCTAAGTGTCCGCCATCCCTAAATGTCCAACAACGTAAAAATTGGACGAGAACGCATGTTTTTTTGTTTATTAATTTTCAAATAATATTAATTCTAACATGACGTTAACGTTTTTCCCATTGAACCCAGTGGAAACGTCAGCGTTTGCAAATATGCGATAATTCACGTCGTCAACGTGGTGCGTGCAATTTGGCGTCATCGTGACGTTGCATGTAAACATTTCCTTCTGTCGACATCCGCTGCAAAATAGTCCCCAAGATAACGCTTTGTTACTACTGTATTTCAGTTTAGCATCATGTTAGAATCGAAATAATTTCCACGCACCCGGCGTGTTATCGTGATTAACACACGGTGTTGTCGGGCAGATGCGAATATTAATTCACTCCGGCTTCGCCGTCGTGAATTAATATTTCGCAATCTGCCCTCCAACACCGTGTGTTAATCACGATAACACACGGTACGTGGAGATTATTTCTTAAATCCAACATGACGTTAACGTTTTTCCCATTGAACCCAGTGGAAACGTCAGCGTTTGCAAATATGCGATAATTCACGTCGTCAACGTGGTGCGTGCAATTTGGCGTCATCGTGACGTTGCATGTAAACATTTCCTTCTGTCGACATCCGCTGCAAAATAGTCCCCAAGATAACGCTTTGTTACTACTGTATTTCAGTTTAGCATCATGTTAGAATCGAAATAATTTCCACGCACCCGGTGTGTTATCGTGATTAACACACGGTGTTGTCGGGCAGATGCGAATATTAATTCACTCCGGCTTCGCCGTCGTGAATTAATATTTCGCAATCTGCCCTCCAACACCGTGTGTTAATCACGATAACACACGGTACGTGGAGATTATTTCTTAAATAAAAAGACGTTAAATCCATGTTAAAAATTTTCACCTTCCGAAATAAGCATTAGAATATATGGATTCGAGTATGTCCGCAATCTCTAGAAGTCCGCCAGCATGACAAGTAACTAAGATCTTTTTTTTTTCTTCTTCTTTTTTTCGCTAATTATCAATTATGATTATAAAAAAAAATAGACATCAGAGTGGTTGGCAAATCCCCCGACCAAAAGGCAATATTGCCTTCAGAAAATTTTTTCACAAATAGAAAGCGCATTACACACATTCTCAACCATGTGAACAATTATGCCAAGTATTGTCAATAGATCTTGAAGGGTTTTGGAGTTATGGTGATCACGAGATAGTCATAGTATTTTATTGGAAGGGGATATAACTCTAAAACCATGGTACCAAGAGTTGTGGTTCTTGCGCATGACACGCCATCTCAACCTTGTCTACAATTATGCCAACTATCATAAATATACCTTGCAGGGTATAGGAGTTATGGCGATCACAAAATAGTCATTCTATTTTATTGAAAGGGAAGATAACTCAAAAACCATTCTTACGCATGACACGCCGTCTCAACCTTGTGTACAAGTATGCCAAGTATCACCAATATATCTCAAAGGGTATTTAAGTTATGGCCATCACAAGATTGCGTATACGGACGCAAAACCGAAAATAAATTTAATCTTGCATTCGTGATCGTGTATTGTTGAATTTATTAGGCTCGTTGCGGGGAAAGGCATAAAATGCTCGGCAAAGCCTCGCATGTTTTACTTGTTCCTAAACTCGTTTGATAAATTCAGTAATACATGAGCACTCGTTAGATTCTCTATGTATGCCACATGGAACTCCAGTTATAAATTATAGGTTTCACGTTTTAATTTGACTTTTCAAATTAATAATATTTGATTATTAATGATTTTGTTTGTTTGATTTGAGGTTTAACGTCCCCGTCAACACTGTAAAGGTCATTTTGGAGACGTTGCTTCCAATTTTGTGGGACTTTTACCCGACACTTGAGATGAAATGACATCTCAAGCCCTGTCGCCCAATGAAACCAATAGGGTTTATTAGCATGGACGGTCCGCCCTGGACAGGCTTAGATCCTCTAAGCGGTTTACCAGTACTAGTGTGCGGGCCGGATTCAGCTCTGCGTGGAAGCATCATGCAGCCCATATATTTCTTCAAGCCCCTATGGGCGGGGGCGTGATTATTAATGATAAAATTACTTTATCAGCCATTTTTCATGTTAACGGCCACTTAGGTGTATATCAATCAAGATGCATATGTCCGAAGGTATTCTTTTTTAGCATAGGTTTAATTACTTCACCTTTTTCTTTATAAATCATTCTTCATTATTAGCGGTAAGAACTATTTTCCAAGTTACTTGTCATGCTGGTGGACATCTAGAGATTGCGGACATATTCGGATCCATATATTGCAATGCTTATTTCCAAAGGTGAACATTTTTAACATAGGTTTAACGTTGAATTTGTCTTTTTATTTATCATTGATTGATTATTAACAATAAAAATCTTTCTTCGTCAATTTTCATGTTGTCGGACATTTAGGGATGGCGTACACTTAGGGATGCATGGGTCATTCCTAAGTGTCCGACAAGAAAAAAAATGAAGTTAAATTTCGAATATTTTCGAGAAAAAAGCGAAGTTTTCACTTAAAATGTCACAATTGATCATTCTCCACCGTTTCGGACATTTTTCCGAGAAACTAAGATTGTGTCATGCTGGCGGACATCTAAGGATGCCGGTATATTCGGATCCATATATTGCAATGCTTATTTCCAAAGGTGAACATTTTTAACATAGGTTTAACGTTGAATTTGTCTTTTTATTTATCATTGATTGATTATTAACAATAAAAATGCTTTCTTAGTCAATTTTCATGTTGTCGGACATTTAGGGCTGGCGTACACTTAGGGATGCATGGGTCATCCCTAAGTGTCCGACAAGAAAAAAAAATGAAGTTAAATTTCGAATATTTTCGTGAAAAAAACGAAGTTTTCACTTAAAATGTCACAATTGATCATTCTCCACCGTTTCGGACATTTTCCCGAGAAACTAAGATTGTGTCATGCTGGCGGACATCTAAGGATGCCGGTATATTCGGATCCATATATTGCAATGCTTATTTCCAAAGGTGAACATTTTTAACATAGGTTTAACGTTGAATTTGTCTTTTTATTTATCATTGATTGATTATTAACAATAAAAACTCTTTCTTAGTCAATTTTCATGTTGTCGGACATTTAGGGATGGCGGACACTTAGGTATGCATGGGTCATCCCTAAGTGTCAGACAAGAAAAAAAAATGAAGTTAAATTTCGAATATTTTCGAGAAAAAAAGCGAAGTTTTCACTTAAAATGTCACAATTGATCATTCTCCACCGTTTCGGACATCTTCCCGAGAAAATAAGATCGTGTCATGCTGGCGGACATCTAAGGATGACGGTATATTCGGATCCATATATTGCAATGCTTATTTCCAAAGGTGAACATTTTTAACATAGGTTTAACGTTAAATTTGTCTTTTTATTTATCATTGATTGATTATTAACAATAAAAATGCTTTCTTAGTCAATTTTCATGTTGTCGGACATTTAGGGATGGCGGTCACTTAGGGATGCATGGGGCACCCCGAAATGTCCGACAAGAAAAAAAAAATTGAAGTTAAATTTCGAATATTTCCAAAAAAAATTTTTTCGAAATTTTCCCTTAAAATGTCATAATTGAACATTCCCCACCGTTTCCAACAATTTTGCGAGAAATTAAAATTTTGTCGGACACTAAGGGATGTCGGACGTTTAGGGATGCAACATTCGTGCGTGCGTGCGTGCGTGCGTCAACCAATCGATCCCAATATCAGTAAAATGAGCTTAAGCGGGGATATAGTCAGATCCTCTGACTGTTGGATTTTGTTCTAGTCCCAATGGGCGGGGCCTTAGGGTGAGCAAGCTGGTCGGTCGTTGGTTAGGTATTTAGCTTGGTCGTCACTGCCAAAAGCAGTAATATCCATGCCTGGCCTCCGGCGACCAAAACTGCACGTTTTATGGGCAAGGTTATACATTCTCAGCAGAAAAATCAGTACTGAAAGTACCAATATTTCTGCCAGCTACCAGTAGTTTAATTTCGAATCTGCGGTTGGGATAATCTTTTGACGGAAAAGTGTGTCGAAGTCGAACTCATATACTACTGAGTTACCGCACCCGGACATTGAATAAGCCAGCCATCCGCCCAGTCAGCATACACTGTGTGTGCGTGCGTGGGGGCGGGCGGTAGTGCATGCACCCGCCAATCTGGGTCAGGAGTAATAAAATGGGCTGCACGGTGCTTCCACTTAGACCTGAAACCGACCTCACACGAGTACTTAAAACTAAGATTTAAATTTGCAAACGCAAAATGATGTGAAAAGAACCGTTCATGCACTTAAACCATATTGGTTTCGTAGTGCGGCAGGGCTTGAGAAGTCATTTCATCTCAACGTTGAGTAAAAGTCACAAAAATTGGAAACATAGCCTCGATAGTGATTAGTGATCTAAACAATGTTGTCAGGAACGTTAAGCCTCAACACATACTCAACGGTCTATACGCCGCTTGTTTGATTTCCCGCCAATTCGTCATTTACCAATTGTATTGAAATTCTTAACTCTCACGCATAATCTATAACTGTTAAAAATTCTTAACTCTCTCGTTTCTTTAACTCTGTAAAATTAAAACTGTCTTAATAAATCCGATACCGCCAAAGTTAAACCTCACCTATCAAACCACATACGCACGCACGCACCAACAGTGTTTGCTGACTGAAGCCGATGCGGATAGCTGGCTCATTCAATGGCGGGTGTGGTATGCGTATGCGAGTTCGACTGTCGATGAGGAGGACTCGGCTTCGATCCTTTTGTCCGGCACACATTTCCGTGAATTGATTGTCCCTACCGCTGATTCAAATTCGACTACTGGTCAATTCGTCATTTTCCAATTGTTTTGAAATTCTTAACTCTCACGTATAACCTCTAACTGTTAAAACTTCTTAACTGCCTCGTTTCTTTAACTCTGTAACTACATTAAACTGTCTAAATAAATCCGATACCACAAAGGTCACAACACTCCTATCGACACACAGGCAAGCACGCATGCACGCAAGTATGGTCTATACTGACTAAAGGCTTGGCTGAAAGAAGTTTACTCAGGGAACATTTTATTAAACTTTTTTTTCAAAATATCTGCGAAGGCCATAGCAACCAAACTAAAGAACTGAATTTCATAAAACACCACACACACACACACACACACACACACACACACACACACACACACACACACACACACACACACACACACACACACACACACACACACACACACACACACACACATACACACACACACACACAAACACACACACACACACAACCTGCAAATAGTGAATATTTCTGTAAGGCCTCAGCCTCATGGAACTTATGGTTTCTGAGAAGTTGATTTTTAAGTATTTTTTCCTTTTTTACAATTTGGTTTCCATGCAACCAATAAAAATAGCAGTCGGCCAAAATCATATTACAGAAAGCATTTTGCTTGAGGAATATTTCTGTAAACGTTTTGTCAAAATATCTGCAGAGACTCGGCACTAAATGCCATTTATCCATTTTCTCCATTATAAGTCGATGGAAACTCTGAATTGCTATAGCAGTCATACATGTACATGTACTAATGATCAGAATTGCAAATAATAATAATAATAATAATAATAATAATAAAAAAAATAAAACTCAAATTTTCATTCGGCCCAGTAGTTTTAAGGTGGATGTCGTTTGAATGTAGACCGGCCCCGATAGCTCAGTTGGTAGAGTGTCCGCTCCGGGGAACGGGAAGTCACGGGTTCGATCCCGGGCCGCGACATACCAAAGTCGTTAAAAATGGTACTAGCTGCTCCTCGCTTGGCACTCAGATTTACGGGGTAGAGCTAGGACTGGTCGACCCAGTGTCAGGATAATGTGACTGGGTGTGGTATCATGTAATGTGTCTGGAACATGATACTTCAGTGAGGCAGCACTATAAAAAGTGAGCATTGAGCTCCCTGTCGCAAACAGACACCGTCGTGATATGACTGAAAATTGTTGAAAGTGACGTTAAACCCGATTTCACACACACACACACACACACACACACACACACACACACACACACACACACACACACACACACACACACACACACACACACACACACACACACACACACACACACACTTGTTTGAATGTACTGACGCAGACGACACAGACGTCGCAGACGCAGACGTTAACTATTTATCCTATAAGCTAACCCGGAGCCTTTGGCTCTGGTGATTTAAAACTGGAAGTATAAACTAGATAGTGATCTAAATAGGATTGACGAGGTCGTTAAACCTCAATACATACTCAATTGTCTATGCCAATATCCCGCCAATTCATCACTTTCGAATTGTATTGAAATTCTTAACTCTCACGCATAACATGTAACTGTTAAAAATTCTTAACTGTCTCGTTTCTTCAACTGTGTAAAAATTAAAAATGTCTGGATAAATCCGATACCGCCAAAGTGAAAACTCACCTGACATACGCACGCATACACGCACGCACGTACGCATGGTCTACGTAAACTGAAGGCTAGGTCTTCCCTGCCCATCGAGGCTTGGGGAAATAGATTGGGCTGCACAATGCTTCCACGCAGAGTTGGTACCGACCTCACATTAGTACTGGTAATCTGCTTAGAAGGTCTAAAAAGTAGAAGTAAAACAAAGATCAGGAATTGATACAATTAACTTACTCCATCCATAAAAGACACCAAAGGGAAAGAAATACAAACATTAAGCGACCAGACCATAATGGAAACCTAAACAAAGGAAGGCCACATGGACAGTTACTTTCCCACAAAATGGCCATATGGCCATCCAAAATTAAAATACACAAGTGATACACACAGTAAGTAACAAACAACAACATAAATAAATCGCCACAGAAGAGCCGCCTTGGAACGGTCAGTGGAAGATTTCCACTGGGGGGCTTAAATCGATTTTACGTGGCCACAATCCTCGCCCTTACTTCCGTCGCGATTTAGACAAATAATTTGTTCAGTCCGCATGAAGGCCTCCTAACTCATCAGTGCAACATCTCCGTGAACACAGAAATCAAAGAACCACAGAGGTGAGACAACGGTGAGGACTCGACAGCAAGAAACCACTGAAATGCTGGAGCAAAAGAAAACCAACAGTTAGACTCCGATGAGCCCGACCAGAGACAGAGCATCAGGCACCAACCAACATTATCTCTTTAATTTTCAATAAGCCTTTACGTTGGAGCCGTCATAGAATCTGAGGCCTGACCCACCGGCGTGCAATTAAAGAGGGAAGCAAAGTTGCCAACCGTGATTGGGTTAACTACCATGCATGCAGTCTGTCGTATAATATCCATGTTGTACCCAATCTTTTTATATCGAAGAATGATTTTACGAAATTGGGTGCTGAAGTCATTGCGGTTATATATTTTTCTGAATTTATATACTAAGTCACCATAAAATTCGGGTTCCGATAGACCTTGTTGCAGAAGAGATTTAAGTCCAATATTGAATTTTAAAATAAAATCAGAATGGCGTCTATAAAATTTTGAAAAGGCTTTGCGTAGTTTATGGTACCGATAACCCTGATTAAGAAGTTTAGCCGTTAGTAATTTATTACGAGTGTTGAAGTCAGTTACATGACTACACACTCTAGCAAATCGAATTAATTGCGAAATATAAACGCCATAGGATGGCGCACGAGGAACATCACCATCCAAAAAAGGAAAATTTACAATCTCAAAATCAAAGTCATCGCGTTTATCATAAATTTTGCACGAAACAAATCCATCTACAATAGATAGATGTAAATCCAAAAACGGGGCCTCGGTATCAGAAGAATTTGCTTTATTTAACTGAAGTTCTAGGGGGTAAATCTGACTGATCAAACCATCAAAATAGGTATTATCAATATTTAATAAATCATCTAAATATCTAGAACTAGAGCTAAAAGCTTCAATAATTTCAGATTGGTTATCAATGGAAAGCGACAAAATGAAGTCTCTTTCATAACAATACAAGAACAGATCAGCCACAAGAGGTGCGCAATTAGTACCCATCGGAATACCCGCAATTTGTCTAAATAACTTAGTACCGAATCTAATATAAATATTGTCAAGTAGAAAGGTGAGGGCATCACACACTTTCTGACATGACCAAAGTGTATAATTCTTATGCTCTTTAGAAGTGAAAAATGCATTTCTGACATTACATGCAAGATAGAGAGAATCTTCTCTGTGAAAAGCCCATTCAATTAAATCATTAAGCTTTTCTTTTATAAGATTATGAGGAAGTGTAGTGTAAAGAGTGGAAAAATCGTAGGTAGACAGACTAGAAGCACTAAGCCTGCCCAGGAATAATGCTGAGAGACGGCCCGCCCATGTATATAAACCCTTCTGGTTTTATTGGGCTGCAGGGATTGAGATGTAATTTCATCTCAATGTCGTGTAAAAGTCCCACACAATTGGAAGAAACGTCTCCAAAATTACCTATATAGTGCTGACGGGGACGTTAAACCTCAAATCAAACAAACAATACTGAAAGCTAGGCGGATAGCTGGCCCATTCAGTGAGCGGGTGCGGTGGCTCAGTAGTATGCCAGCTGATTGTCGACCAGGAGGAGTGGTGGCTTAGGACTCGGGTTCGATAATTCTGTCCGACACACCTGTCCGTCTAAAGATAATTCCTGTTCAAAGCTGGCAGAAGTATTGGCACTTATAAGTACCCATTTTCTGCTGAGAATGTATAATTACTGCTTTTCGCCGCGACGTCCCGAGTTATATTCCTAACCAACGACCAACCAGCTCACTCACTCTAGGGCGCCGCCCATCGGGGCTAGAAGAAACTCCAACAGTCAGCGGATCTGACTATACCCCCGCTTTAAAAGCGCATACTGATACGTATATTGGGAACGAATGAATGATGCATGCAGGCACGCAGTGTCTGTCTGTTTGACGTCTGGCTGGGTAAATGGCTAAATCACTCATTCGCCGGTCATGTAGCTCATTAGGACTTCAGTCTGACATATCTTTCCGTAGAAAGCATCACCGTTTCGCTGATTCAAGATTCGTTGACGTGTCGGCGCTTAATACAGTTTATCTTACATGCGTCACCTGGCCCCGGAAATGTGTAGTTTAGGACAACGGGGTTACTGCTCGTGACCATGGCGTCCTTAGTTGAATACACTCACTCCCTCAAGGCCCCCGCCAATCTGTGCCATACTCACTGTTTCACTCACTCACTCAAGACCCCCGCCTATCGGGGCTTGGAGAAATAGATTGCACTGCACGTTGCTTCACTGCAGAGCTGAAACCGATCACACATGAGTACTGAAGAAGAAGGCCTAAACTTGCACGGACAAAATGATGTGATAGGAACCGTCATGCTCATAAACCCAATTGATTTCATAGCGTGACAGGGTTTGAGAGGTCATTTCATCTCAAAGTTGGGTAAAAGTCACAAAAATGGGAGCGATATCAATCTAAATAGTGTTGACGGGGACGTTAAACTTATACCCGTACGCAATAGTCTGTGCCAGTTAAGCTCCGCCAATTCGTCATTTTCCAATTGTATTGAAATCCTTAACTCTCACGTATAACCTCTAACTGTTAAAAATTCTTAACTGTCTCGTTTCTTAAACTCTGTAACTATATTAAACTGTCTAAATACCCATAACAGTCCAATTCCTTTAACTGTATTAAAACTTTTGAACAAACCTATACCGCCGAAGTAAAGTGTCACCTATCGGCTTCCGTAGATATCATTTCAACTTATTGTCGGTAAACGTCAAACAAAATCTGAAGCGATGTCTTTAAAATGACCTAAATAGTGCTGACCTCAACATGTCTCAAAACATCTAGGACATTTTGACATTGGAAATATAACGAACATACACTATATCCCTTAGGACACCTCTCACGGCAGTTAAGCATTGGACTGTCACAGGATGACACATGCCCGTCAGTTGAGTGACGTCATATTTACGCCACGATTCTATACAATATGTTGGACGACAGATGTTGCCATATATAGTTAAAGTCCCTCTAAAATGGGGTCTAATCTTAAAATACAAAATTATAAATTGCTCTTTAGCAGCCCCGTACTAAGTAAGGACACATATTGGCAACCGATTAATCTCCTGTGAACTTGTATTTGTTTGATTGAATTGAGGTTTTACCTCCCCGTCAGCACTATTTAGGTCACTTTGACGACGTTGCTTCCTATTCCCCGACATATATTGACGTTAGAAAACCTATCATGGCGAGTAAATCATGCCGCATTCACTTGTCACCTGTGTCAACAATTTATGTTTGAGCCAGCTAATCGGAAAATGGGTATTGTCAAAATTTGTTGCTTGCAGACATGTGCCATAATCCTGCAGAATAAATTTTGAATTTGAATCTTTTTAAAGGTACCTAAGGGTATTTCCATTTAAGAAGTCATGCTTGACTGCGCACATGCATTTGAAGAATGTAAGTCAGGGAACGTTAAGGCCCCTTTGCTTGCGCATCGCTTCCTTTTTGCTTTTTATGTAAGAACATTAACCCTTTTTGTACCAAATGGAATATTCATCCTTATATATAGCCGTGTGCATTTCACAATTTAGGACTGGCAGGTTATGCTTTCATCAGAATTTATTTAGAAAATGACTGAACTTTTAGCAAACAGTGGAGACCCTGATCAGACGCAGCGTTCTGCGGCGTCTGATCTGGGCCTGCACTGTTTGTCAAGTACCCGTTATGGGGTTTCCGGTACAAAAAGGGTTAAATTGCATTGCAAGATTGATTCAAGATAAAACAAAATCAATAAATACAATGAAGGGAAATGAAAACTAATAAATGGACCGAAGGCGAACATTCATTTGGGTGTGAGCGTTTTATGTCTCCCTAGCCCGAAGGACAGTGTGTCCGCTACCTTGTTGAGGGTGTCGCACGCAGGGTTCTAAGAGGGCCGCAACCCTGCACGCGTGATCCCATAGTACCACAGCAACCGAAGACGTGAAGATTTTTACATTCCCTTTGAGCTTTAAAACGATGTTTTCGGCGTCCTACAAGCCATTGCGTTAGCAGTGTAACAACGCTTAGTGTCCACACGACGCTTAGTGTCCATATGAACTCTGAGTGTTGCCCCCGCCCATTGGGGCTTGAAGAAATAAAAGGGCTGCATGATGCTTCCACACAGAGCTGAATCTGACCGCACACGAGTACTGGTAAACCGCTTAGAGGATCTAAGCATGCCCATGCAAAGGTGCGAGTCAGACCGTCCATGCTTATAAACCCTATTGGTTTCATTGGGCGACAGGGCTTGAGATGCCATTTTATCTCAATGTCGAGTAAAAGTCCCACAAAGTTGGAAGCAACGTCTCGAAAATGACCTTTTTAGTGTTGACGGGGACGTTAATCATCAAATCAAACAAACAAATTATTCAGCCATAATCAAAATTTGCTATTTTCTTTTCTCAAAATTTCCGTCTTTTCTCAAAATTTCCGTATTTCAGAAAGCAGGCATGTTTGGGACCGACTACTGACCACAGGCTTGATGTCCCAGAATGGTGCTAGACATCAAAATATTTTTGACTTTCTGATATATGAACACCATACTTCAGGATTATGTGTCAGTATGACAGGATTTTGCCTCCAAATACTTGCAGGTTTTTGTGACATATATATCATGGTCCCGTGATTTTGCCTTGGGCGTATTTGTTGTAGCGAAACGAGTTTCGGTTTCAAACCAGTTTCAGAAACCAGTCATTTTTTTCATCGAAACTGTTTGAAAACTGGTTTCGATTTTCTCCCTCTTGGGAGATGAAACCGAAAATATTTACAAAACCATCGAAACTGCCTCCTAGGGTGGTTTCGTCGGTTTTGTCTGTCTTAGACATCCACATGCAGTTAAAGGGGGGTGGGAGGGGGGAGCAAAGCTATCGACCCTGGCTGGATCACTACAAAGCATGCTGACTATTTCATAGCATTGAAATTATAACCAATGCGTGTATTGCATAAAGGTTCACAAGGACCTTGAGACCCAGTAGTTCTAGAGCTTCCTCCGACTCTAAGATCCCAGTAGGTCTAGAGCCCCCATAGACCTCCCGCAACATGCTTAGACTCCAGTTTAACTTCAGAATTGAAACTGCTCATTTTTTATCAAACCGAAGCTGGTTTTGGTTTTGTCAAAACTACTGCATAAACTGAAACCAAAACAAGCTTCAGTACAACAAAAACGCCCCTTTTATCGTGAGGATCATTGGATATATGAACATCATACTTTAGGATTATGAGTCAGTATTTGACATTTGATATAAAAATATATGTGGGACACTGTGACCTATATTTCATGGTCCAGTGATTGTACCTTATATCTTGAAGACGTTTTGATATATGAACTCAATACTTTAGGCGTATGCGTCAGTATGAGACAACATTTGAACTCAAAATAAATGTATGGACACTAAGCATCGTGTGGACACTAAGCATTGCATCACGAAAACACGCTTATATAATTTTGACCCCCTGGGACCCCACTTTTATATAGTAAAACTGGGGTTTGCAGGGGTAAACTTATTTTTCTTATTTCTGGTCTAAAATATAGATTGTGGGTACTCGTTAGAACCGCCTCGATATGAGACCAGAAATAAGAAAAATATCCCATTTTTTCGGTATTTGGGAAAACCGAAAACAAACTTTTGCCGGAAATAACCGAAAACAAATTATCATAACCGAAAACAAACTATATCACCAATTATACCATGATTATTGTTCATTTAGACATATACATGTTTAAATGCTATGTAAATAGAGAATATGGCCAAGTTTGGGAGAATAATTTAAAATAATAACGGTTTTATTGCCTTTTTATACAATTTTCATAGATGGGCCGGGATCTACATTGCTTGTACTTTAAACTGTTTGCCTTGTTGTTTGTGATTTAAATGAATACATTATACTAAGTAACTTGATTGTTTGATAGACAGAAATGTGTGTGACTAAAACAATTTATTTTGCAGGATTCTGCTTAATAAAAGTCAAAATGGTTCACATTAAGAAAACACGCCTATACAAATACATTGTAATCTTTGCCACCGAAAAAAAACTAATTTTTGATAATAAAAAATTGTGATATTTTTCTTATTTTTCGTTGGGGCGGTTCTAACGAGTACCCACAATCTATATTTTAGAGCAGAAATAAGAAAAATAAGGTTTACTCCTGTAAACCCCAGTCTTACTATATTAAAGTGGAGTTCGAGGGGGTAAAAATTATATAGACGTGTTTTCGTGATGATCTGGCTGGTCATCAGGAGGTCCTCGGTTAGCTCACTGCCAAACCGTTAACATCAGGATCAGCAGGATACGGCTTTAGAAATTTTGTATAGTAAGAACAAATCATGTATTATAACCAATAAAAATGATTGTTTGGCGATATTAAAATATGCACTCTATTCCACTGATATGTTACTTAAAGTTTAAAAGGCCTGTCAACACTATTTAGGTCATATCAAGGGAGTCAATTACTTAAATTAATCACGTTTTCAAGGACATGCTTAGCCACCTATACTCAGGAATTCAAGAAATGGTTCTGGAACAATTCTGGAACTAGTTCTAGAATTGTTCTTGAACATTAAATGGCCGTTCAAGAACAAAGTTCTAGAACATATTCTAGAATTTGTTCTGGAACAATTCTAGAATTTTGTTCTAGATAATGCATGTGCAGCCCCTGTGAAATTATCATGAACAAATCAAGAACTGTTCAAGAACTTCTTGAACCGGTTCTAGAACTCCTAAGTTCTTGAACTAGTTCTTTACAGTTCGAGAACTTCAATTAATGAAACTTTTAAAGAAAAATATTTTGAACTGGTTCATGAACTAAGGGAGTTCTAGAACCAGCCATTTCAAGGCCATGGACAGTTCAAGAACTTGTTCTAGAACAGTTCTTGAACCATATAAAAATCTTGAAACATTTCCTGAATATGTCCCAATGCTCATAGTGCACTTGTTTAATTGACACACTGACCCCTGGCAATCTCCTATACTACTTATCTGTAATATAATCTCTACCTGTTCCCTGAGCAGCCAGAAGGAATTGTTTCTTGTATGTGCGTGCATGTAAATAATTATTTCCATTTAAGCTGTGAAATAACAGAAAATCATAATAAAGTTTAACATAGAAAATCATTTTTATCAGCAAACAAATGAACATTATTAAAAACTTACAGGTCAATTGGGTTTTCCAAAATAATGCATGGTACATGTAATTTACTAGAAAAAATGAAATTTACGATTTTACCTCTAAATCCTGACACATTCCTTTACACAATAAAAAGTCCATGTTTTTCGGACGTAAGCATGCTTCAGTGTATTTTGTGGTAGATAACAAATATGTCTTGTAAGGTGCAGTGTATCTCATCATGCAATTTATTTCAAGACATTAAAACGCATAAAAAATACTGATTTAGCTCTATTTTCCCACTCTTTCTGATGTCTGAATGTACTATATATCACATGGCTTTTAATTGGACAGTTTATGTAAAGCTAAACAGTTACTAAAGTTTAGTAATTAAAATGTTATGTAAAGCTAAACGATAGAAGTTTCGTACTTAATAAGTTCAAGAACTTTGCAAGTTCAAGAACCCTGGTTCTAGAACTTCATCTCTTCAAGAACAATAGTTCAAGAACCAAAAAAAGATCCATGGACTTTGTTCAAAAAGTTCAAGAACAGTTCTTGAATTTCTTGAAGTGTTCAATGACAAATTTCAAGTTCTTGAACTTTTTCACAATTTAAAATGCAAGTTCAAGAACTTTTCAAGTTCAAGAACTCAGGTTCTAGAAGTTCGTCTCTTCAAGAACAATAGTTCAAGAATGGAAAAAGATCAACGAACTACGTTCAATAAGTTCAAGAACAGTTCTTGAAGTTCTTGAAGAGTTCAAGAACAAACTTCAAGTTCTTGAACTTTTTTCACAGGGGTGTTAACTAGTCAAGTGCAGATTCTTTCGTTATAAAACTGATAACTGCCCTTCTTGGATGAGCAGAAGGAGGAGTATCACACTTGAAAGGATTTAATGATCAATCTTCATTTGTTTGTTTGATTTGAGGTTTAACGCCCCCGTCAACACTGTAAAGGTCATTTTGGAGACGTTGCTTCCAATTTTGTGGGACTTTTACCCGACACTGAGATGAAATGACCTCTCAAGCCCTGTCGCCCAATGAAACCAATAGGGTTTATGAGCATGGACGGTCCGACACATGCACCGCTTTGCCTGTGCAGGCTTAGATCCTCTAAGCGGTTTACCAGTACTCGTGTGCGGGCCGGTTTCAGCTCTGCGTGGAAGCATCATGCAGCCCATCTATTTCTTCAAGCCCCGGTAGATTCGGGCCGAATCAAACTTCATGAAAAGATGTTCCTAGCAGGGTCGTTATCAAATCATTGACCTCCTGATGACCAGTGAAACGCGCATCCGAAGGATATACTCGACATTTTTTTTTATATATACACAATTTCTAAAGCCGTATCATCCTGCTGAATAAATTAATTTAGTCACACACATTCCTGACTATCAAAGTACAAGCCATAATGTATTCATTTAAATAAAAAACAACATGGCAAGCAGTAATTACAAGCAGTGTATATATATCCTGATGTTACTGGCTCGGCAGTTACTTAACCTGGGACCTCCTGCTGACCAGCCAGTTAAACCATTTTGGACTGAATTTCTTAAGCAGAATCCTGCTAAATAAATTGTTTTAGTCACAAACATTTCTGACTATCAAACAATCAAGTTACTTAGTATAATGTATTCAATTTAGATCCGTGACAAACAACAAGGCAAACAGTTAGTACGAGTACAAGCAGTGTAGATCCCGGTCCATCTATGAAAATTGTATTTAAAATGCAATAAAATCGTTATTATTTAAAATTATTCTCCCAAACTTGGCCATGCTGTCTGTTTACATAGCATTTAAACATGTATATGTCTAAATGTACAATAATCATGGTATAATGGGTGATATAGTTTGTTTTCGGTTATGAGAAGAGACTTTCGGATGAGCCTTTAAACCGAGGTCCCGTCTCCGTATGACCTTAGCTGTTGGTGGGACGTAAAACTAAAACCCACTCGGTTATGAGAATTTGTTTTCGGTTATTTCCGGTAAAAGTTTGTTTTCGGTTTTCCCAAATACCCCATTTTTTCATCTTAAAATGTTCATTTTTTTCGGATATAACGGTTGCAATGTATTTGTATAGGCGTCTTTTAGTTATGGTTACAAAGCATCTCGTTCAGATGGATTGAGGTGATAATTATGTCAATTGTTCTGTGCATAAAGTTTTATGAGACGGACAGTGTTTACGACAATTAGCGCGGTTGTGAGAGAAGGAATGTTTGGTTTTGTGTTGCATGGTCTCCATTTGGTAGTCGATGAAAGTTGCACTATATGATGTCAACATGTCCTTGGTGGAAAGAAGAAAGTTAAGTTTTTATTACCTAACATGTGGGTGTCCAACGTTATTTTGGCCTTTGTATAGGTCTCTATAATTGTTTCTTCTTTATTTGCCCACTCTTTTCAATTCAGTTGAGGCAAATGCCGTCAAGTTTGAATTTTCAACGAGATAATCGGGACATCGCAACTAGCAGTCTTTGGTTGACATGTTGCTTTGTCGCACCTTTTCCGCGCCACGCTATTTTTATTTGGATGGGTCATATTGGCTCCGAAATAATGTTTGCTTCCATGGGCACCTTTGTATTGGTGGTTTTCAGCCGTTTGGAAGGCCAGTACAGCTGACGAGGACCTGTAACTGGGCCGGCCGGGGCCAATAAAGCTGTCGAGGACCTGTAACTGGGCCAGTATGGAATGAGTGAGTAATAACATTATAATATTGAAAGTATGGTTAATTGTTGTTATTATCTTCTTTTCCTTCAATAGCTGTTTTTAGCTCACCAGAGCCGAAGGCTCAGAGGGAGCTTATAGGATAGGCAGTGGTCCGTCGTCTGCGTCTGCGTCGTCAACATTTTCAAACATCTTCTCCTCTGAAACCACTGGGCCGATTGAAGTCAAATTTCATGGGATGGGGGAACCAAAGTTTGTTCGCGGGGTCCAGGTCACATGACCAAGATGGCCGCCATGCCCATATAAGGTAAAAACACTTGAAAAATCATCATCTCCAGAACAAGTGGGCGGATTGTCATGAAACTTGACCTTCACCTGTGACCTTGACCAGGCATGGTTTATTTATGGGTACTGCACATCAGCTCACCGAGGGGGTATATTTCGCAAAAGATTAATGAAAATCCTTTCAGGGGTAAGGAGATATGGAACGGACACAAAATTCCAAGTTTCAAACTCGTTACCTTCACCTGTGACCTTAAGTTGGCATGGTTTATTTATGGGTTCTGCACATCAGCTCACTGAGGGGGATATTTGACAAGTTTAATGACAATCCTTCAAGGGGTAAAGGAGATATAGAACGGACACAAAATTCAAAGTTTCAAACTCTTGACCTTCAACTGTGACCTTGACCTTGAGTCGGCATGTTTATTTATGTGTTATGCACATCAGCTCACTGAAGGGTCATTTGACCAATGTTTAATGAAAATCCTTCAAAAGATAAAGATATGGAACATACACAAAATTCAAAGTTTCAAACTCGTGACCTTCCGATGTGACCTTGATCTGGTGTTGGCATGATTCATTTATTGGCTCTGCACATGAGCTCCCTGAGAGGGATAATTGACCAAAGCTTAATGAAAATCCTTTGAGGGGTAAATCAGATATGGAACAGACACAAAATTCAAAGTTTTAAACTCGTGACCTTCAAATGTGACCTTGACCTTGAGTCTGCATAGTTAATTTATGGGTTCTGCACATCAGCTCACTGAGGGGGATAATTGACCAAAGTTTAATGAGAATCCTAGCAGGGGTAAAGGAGATAAGGAACGGACACAAAATTCAAAGTTTCAAACTCTTGACCTTCAAATGTGACCTTGACCTTGAGTCAGCATGCCTCATTTATGGGTTCTGCACATCAGCTCACTGAATAGAATATTTGACCAAAGCTTAATGAAAATCCTTCCAAGGGTAAAGGAGATATGGAACGGCCACAAAATTCAAAGTTTCAAACTCTTGACCTTCAACTGTGACCTTGACCATCAGTCGGCATGGTTCATTTATGGGTTCTGCACAGCAGCTCACTGAGACGAATAATTGACCAAAATTTAATGAAAATCTATCAAAGGGTTCAGGTGATATGACAAGGAAAGTGTTATGGACAGACAGATGCCTGGACAGACGGACGGACAGACGAAGGCCATTCCTATTATCCCTGCTCCGCTTCGCGGCCAGGGATTAACAATCTTGGTAGAAGTCCTCTAAACCTGGGCCTTCTTGTTTCAGAGGAGAAGATTTTTAAAGGTTTTCTCTATTAAAATAAAGTCTTTGTAAAGCATGTAGGTATGTAGGGCCATTTTCGGCTCCAAGGCTATAATTTGAACAATCTTGGTAGAGGTCCACTAGATGAAGCTTTATACCAAATTTCAAAGACCTGGGCCTTGCGGTTTCAGAGAAAAAGATATTTTAAGTTGTTCAGTTAAAAGATCTATTTTTGACTCCTGTGACCTAGATGTGCAATGGAACAGAACCATTTGAACAATTTTGAAAGAGAACTGACGAAGGATCATCCCTCTAAAGTTGGTCCAAATCCGATATTAGGTTTGTTTGATTGATTTGAGGTTTAACGTCCCGGTCAACACTGTAAAGGTCATTTTGGAGGCTTTGCTTCCAATTTTATGAGACTTTTACCCGACACTGAGATGAAATGACATCACAAGCCCTGTCGCCCATTGAAACCATTAGGGTTTATAAGCATTGACAGGCCGACTCGTACCGCTTTGCCTGGGCAGGCGTAGATCCACTAAGCGGTTTACCAGTACTCGTGTGCGGGTCGGTTTCCGCTCTGCGTGGAAGCATCATGCAGCCCATATATTTCTTCAAGCCCCGATGGGAGGGGGCTTATATCCGATAAGTGGTTTAGGAGATGTTGTTTGAAGAAATTGTTTATGGATGCACGCACAGATGCACAGACAACCGGTAAAATGTGATCACAAAAGCTCACCTTGTCACTTCGTGACAGGTGAGCTGATGAAAAAAAATAATCAGGGGATATAGTTCAGACAAGCCTTTTTGGAGAGCAGAGGTGCAGTGATAAAAGCATCGGATTTGAGATCGAGAGGTAGCCGGTTCGATCCTCGCAAGTGACAAGTGTTGTTTCCTTGAGCAAGAGACTTTATCTGCATTGCTTAGTACTGGTTCCTACCCAGGAAAAGAGGGCCATATGGAAGATTAGTACTAGTACTAAATGTGTTACCCTCTATAAATAAGGTCGATTATTATTATTATTTTGGCCCAACTTTGACAGTTAAAGGGAGTCTGTGACCTGTAAAATGAGATCAAAATTATCAAAATCTTACCAAATCTTTGTTAGGTTGCAATAACATACTGTACCAAGTTTGATCAAAATTCATAAATTCAGTTTAAGACAGGCCCAAATGTAACTATTTTTGGGAGCCTGTAACCTTGAAAATGTAGTCAAGGCCATCAAAACTTTTCCACTGTTTTTCCCTATCCTAGTTATGTAACCATGCAAATTTGGCAAAAATTCATTGACTGGTTGACAGGATATATATATGGTGCTTCAAATAGCCAATTCTGATGCGGATGCAAACATCCAGCCAAACCGAATCCACACCAACAACAATATGGCCCTATCACCTTTGTTGGGGACATGATTTCATCTAAGTGAATTTTCAAACCTTTATTTTTTCAAACAAGCAATATTCCATAGTACATGTATCTTTATTTTTGCAGCACAAATCATGTCTGAGGCAGATGAGGTCATCACATGATCAAGCCTGTGAAATGAAGACCCCCTATACCCCACTTAAATAAAGAAAACTGGGGTCTACAGGGCTATACATTTTCTGATTTTTGCTCCAAGATACAGGTTGTAGGTACTCATTAGAACCGCCTCAATGAGGCGGTTCTACCAAGCACCCACAAACTATGTCTGCAGTATATATAAGAAAAATATCATGGATTTTCATCAGAAAAAAATGGCCATTTTGGAGATGTGAAAAAAAAATGCACTATGTTGCACGAGATGTTATCGTTATGTTTTCGAACAATTTTTATTCCTCATTTTTTTTTCAAAGAAAATAATGCTTGACATTTCTAGGCATCGTTGCTAGGCAACCAAAGTGATACAAAGGGGTTGCCAAGTGTGAGAAAGCACAACTATACTGTATGCGTAGCAAATTTTTATTTAACGACACATATACATATACACAATAAATATATTATATTAACCATCTCGTAAATCACATCACATGAACAAGTCCGTGAAATGAACACCCCAATAAACTCCACTTTATATATAGAAAAATCGGGCTTACGGGGGTGTACACAATTTTTCTTATTTCTGCTCCAAGACATAGGTTGTGGGTACTTGTTAGAACTGCCTCAATGAGGCAGTTCTAACAAACACCCACAACCAATGTTTGCAATATAAATAAGAAAAATATTACAGATTTTCATAAAAAAGTAGCCTTTTTGGACGTGTGAAAAAATGCACTATGTCACCAAAGGTGTATTATCGTAAAGATTTAATACAATAACACAGGAATGGTCATTTCCTATGAAATTTGTGAAACAAGTCTTTGTTTTATTTGTTTGTATTGGGGTTTAACGGCCCAGACAACACTATTTTAGGTCATTTTTGAGCCAGTCAGTTTACCTGTCTACACTTTTCATGTGCATGCTTATACATAAGCGGTTAACCAGTACAGTGTACATTCTTTCGCAAGAAACTGACAACTGCCCTTCTTGAATCAGCGGAAGAGAGAATGTCCATAGAACAGATTTCATGATCAATCTCCACGAAAGAATGTAACTGACTCCAGCAGGTATCAAACCCACGTCCTCCTGATCACCAGTCAGACAAGCATCTGACTGAGCTACTGAGGCCGGCGAAACAAGCCTTTAGCAAGTTTCAGCAATTTTATATAAAATGGCATAGGCCCAGATAAGAGGGGCCGGGGTATCCAATTATTATTTTTCTTATTACTACACAAAAACGTATGTTGTGGGTACTTATTAGAAGTGTCTCAGTGAGGTGCTTCTAATAAGTACCCACAACCTATGTTTTTGTGCAGAAATGAGAAAATATCAGTAATTTTTGGATCATCAGGTTAACTACGTGAAATGTAGATCCCCCCCCCCCCCCAACCCAATTTATATAAAGAAAAAAGTGGAGTTTACAGGAGCATTCATTATTTATGTTTGCTCAAAAACATAGATTGTGAGTACTCGTTAGAACCACCTCATTAAGGCGGTCCTAACGAACACTCACAATCTATATTTGAACCAGAATTAAGAAAAATATCAAACCTTTTCATCAGAAAAATGTTAGTTCTAGAGATAAGATAGAGGCTATTTCAGCGCACGGGTGTGTTATCGTAATGGAAAAAAGCCCCTTATCCGGAGCAATGGAAATGGCCACAAGATTATTTTTATCATATGACGATTGTTCTATGTGTTTACTCTACAAAAAATTTGTTATAGCTTGTAAAGACAAGTACCAATCAGGACAGCATAGCTCGTCTGTTTCACGCATTGTTTACTTATTATATAGATCACATTGACTGATAAACAGTAAAATTCCTATATTAAGACCAACTTATGGACTGTTCAAAAGTGGTCTTTAAGACCACTTTTGAACAGTCCCAAAGGTGGCCCATGACCAGAGGACACTGTATGCAGAAAACACAACAAAAGAATAATTGCAACCTACTACATAAGCCTTTTAAAGCAGAATTAGTCTTAATTTTAGGTGGTCTTAATAGCAGAATTTTACTGTATTTTGGGGTCAATCATAGGATCACATGGAACTTATATTCTAGTAATGACATTTTTACATAAAATGGTCTGCAACTTATAAGGCTAAATCATTGATCTGTGAAATATGGGTCACACTGACCTAGATATATTTCAATGTCAATCATTCGTTCACATGGAACTTATAATCTAGGTTTGAAGTTTCTGCATCAAATAGCATTCAAGATATAAGGCAAAATCACTGAACCATGAAATATAGGACACAGTGTCCTAGGTTTATTTCTATGTCAATCATTGGGTCACATGGATCTTATAATCCAAGTTTGAAGTTTCTCTATCAAATAGAATTCAAGAAAGAAGATATAACCAGAGGACCAATGGTCCTGAAGACGCTCACCTGACAGCAAGCATTGATTATTTTTAGCATTTGGCTGTATGACCAAGTGGTCCTTAATCACATTCCTGACTCTTGAAGATCAGTTGGAAAATTTTGAGTTTGAATTTTCAGTTATATTTAGCCAAGATAAAGCCTTAGATGAGCTAAAAGTTCAGGAGAAAATATATGGTTAATGGGTGGAATGCTTAACCATTTCTAAAGGGGGTGAGGCCCTCAATTTAACCTACGGTGTCCAAAGATCTATGTAACTAAATGCCCCTTATCACAAGAAAATATATGGTTTATGGGAGAGGATCTGAACAGTTTCTGATATTTGATGCATTTTATGTAATGCAGGGGTGGGGCATGCCCCCAGGGTCTCAAGATGCAAGTCACTTAAAGCCCCTTATCATAAGCAATAAGAATATATATTGTATATGGGTGGGGATCTGAACAGTTTTCAAGAAATTGGTCACTTTTTGAAAAAACAAAAAAAGGGGGAGGGTTACTTGAGGTGTTACTTCCAATTCTAAAGGGGGTGGCGGCAGGTCGAAGACTCGTACAATAAAATTCTGTATTTTACAAAACACTGTAGAATAAGCTATTAATATTTAACCAAATCGATGAAATACATGTAATTGTTAAAGGGGTAATGTTATTTCTTTTAAAAAGTTGCTTACTGTAAACCCCAGTACACCTGAATGTAAAGGTTGATAGAAGTCAATGCATGTTTTGGTGGGTATAAAATAAAATAAACACAAGGAGTAAATGTTTCATTACTTAACTTTATAATTAGTACATAATTTGTACATAGATGAAATAAAATTTTGCAGTACAGTACTGTTTGAAACCAGCCTTTCACTAGGGCACTCTTAAAAAGTGAATGGACGTATGTTGGTCCTAGTTGGTTCCCTTTTCTGTCGGTTGTGCAATATTCAACGAAATTTTGAGTATTTGTTTGTTTGCTGACTATATAATAGGAAATCTGTGCTTTGTAAGCTTGGGTAGTTTTTTATTTTTTATTCCCAAGTACGTTAAAAAGCATACACCTGTGGACATAAATCTATGGAAATCGTGACATTTATTGAATTACTGTTAAACCATTCATCAATCAATATTCTTTGACATAGTTTAGATTTTTTGTAATCCAGTCTACTTGCTCTATAAATAGATCAATAAATACATACTCTCTGTGAGATGACTGGTTAAACAATGAAAGGATAAACATCAGGATTTCCATAGATTAGTGTCCACAGGTGTAACATATGCAAACAATAACAGGCTCAATTATTAAAGCGTTTTACATTCTTTACCATAATAGCTATACTGCCAATTTTCATGCACAATGTTAAAATTTGCATACCGGTAAACTTATGTTCAGATTGAGTAATGAACGATTATTAACAGAGAAACCAACAGAGAAAAAATAAACTTCACTTAAAAAAATGCTTTTGAGGAGACGAGCATTTTGATACAAAATTTATCAAAATCGATTGAATGGTTTAGAAGTTATGACCTTTTGAATATTTCATAAATTCTGATAATGTGAGTCAAGAACGAGGCTGTGAGTCAATGACATCATAAATTCACAGTTGGAAAAAGTTTAATTACAGCCATTCTGGTGAAATAACATCAATTAAAGTGAATGACCACCTTTTTTTTTTCTCAGATCCATTTTACAGTAATCCCATTGAAAAATCATAAAAGCCATATGATTTTCTCAACTGATGCTCTAATTACCTGTAATGCCTCATTAAACACTGTTACATGTGTGTCAGACATATTTATAGAATTTATTGCCATGAATGACCTCACTGCAACCCTAAGTTCCAGTTCTGATGGCTGCCAGATGTTTTTATTTTAGCAGCAGAGGATTTTAGAGGAGTACTGAAATAAAAATGCCTTCTTGTAAGGCCAAATACTGCACTGTGATAAGAGGACACCCATCATTCAAAAATAAATTGTGGGTACTCATAAGAACCACAACTAAAATAGATTGTGGGTACTCATTAGAATCGCATCCGTAAGACAGTTTTAACGTGTATCTACAATCTATATCTATAAAAATATTTCTTTTTACTATTTAAAATGTATTTGTTTAGGCCTTTTTCTCTAATTTATTGGTAGAGATTTGAACCGCTTTTGCGATATTTTGGACCTTTAACAAGTAAAGAGGGTAGGGCTTACCCCCTGGGGACCCTAAGCATCGAAGACCCATGTAGCTACATATATGGTTCATGGATGGGGATCTAAAAAGTTGCCAAGATATTAAGAATTTTAAACAATAAAGGGGGAGGGGCATGCCCCCCCCCCCCCCCCCCCCCCCCAGGGTTCACAGGCCCATGTCACTGAATGCCCCTTATCATAAGGAACAAGAATATATATAGTTTATGGGTGGGAATTTTAATGATTTCAGAAATATTAAGCATTTTATGCAATAAAGGGGTCGGGGCATCCACCCTACCCGTAACCCCCACTACCCAAGGGTCCAAAGGTCTATATGTCACTGAATGCGCCTTATCATAAGGAACAAGCATAAGGGTACATGAGTGGGGATCTTAACAGTTTCCGAGAAATAAAGCATTTTGTGCTAAAAAAGGGTTGGGGCATCCCCCAGGTCCCCAGGGTCCCAAAATCCAACTCACTTAATGGGCCTCATCATAAGGAACAATAATATATATGGTTTAGTGGTGTTATTTTGAAGGGTTTGCAAAAGATGAGACATTTTGACTTTTTCCCATACAAAAGCCCATGTGACCAAACTTGACCTTGCAGTAAAGTAGGTCGAGGTCATCCTAGGGTCACCATTTTTTGCAATTTATGATGGGCCCACATCCCTGATGCCACATACCAAGTTTCATGAAATTCGGCCAAGTGGTTCTGAAGAAGAAACTTTTGAAGAGGTTTAGACTTCTTCAACGGGGGGGGGGGGGGGGGGGGGTCATGCCCCTCCTCCCCCGGGGTTCCACAGGTCCATGTCACTGAATGCGCTTTATCATAAGGAACAATAATATATATGGTTTATGGGTGGGGATCTTAACCGTTTCCAAGATATTAAGCATTTTTTGCAATAAAGGGGGTGGGGCATGCCACCCCGGGGACCCTCCGATACCCTGATGTCCAAAGGTCTGTGTCACTGAATGCGCCTTATCATAAGGAACAAGAATATATATGGTTTATGGGTGGGGATCTTAACCGTTTCCGAGATATTAAGCATTTTTTGCAAAGAAGGGGGTGGGGCATGCCCCCCGGGGGGCCCCAGGGTCCCAAAATCCATGTCACTTAATGCGCCTCATCATAAGGAATAAGAATATATATGGTTTAGTGGCATTATTTGTAACAGTTTGCAAGATATCAGACATTTCTACTTTTTCCCATACAAATGCCCATGTTACCAAATTTAACCTTGGCGTAAAATAGGTCAAGGTCATCCCAGGGACACCATTTATGCAATTTATGATGGGCCCATGTCCCAGGTGCTACATGCCATGTTTCATGCAAATCGGCCCAGTGGTTCCGGAGGAGAAGATTTTCGAAGGGTTTTTTACCATATATGGGCATGGCGGCCATCTTGGTCATGTGACCTAGACCAAAAATGCAAACTTTCGTTCCCCCACCCCATGGAGCCTCCACATGAAATTTGACTACAATCGGCCCAGCGGTTCCGGAGGAGAAGACGTTTGAAAATGTGAACAAACACACACAGAATTTTTGCCTGGCCATACTATCAGCTCACCAATGAGCCTTCGGCTCAGGTGAGCTAACAATTCTCCAAATAGTCTTTCATCATTGAACCATAAAATGCAGGTCATACTAACCTAGGTATAATTTCATGCCAATCATCAGGTCACATGGAACTTATAATTCAGGTATGACATTTCTCCATCAAATAGTATTCAAAATAAAATGCAAGTTCAGTGAACGATGAAATATATGTCACACTGACCTAGATATATTAAAAGGTCAATCATCGGCTCCCATGGAACTAATATCACAGCTGTGACATTCCTCAAACAAATAGTCGTCAAGGCTCAAGGTAAAATCACTGAATCATGAAATATAGGTCACAATGACCAAGATGTATATTTGGTCAATCATCAGGTCACATGGAACTTATATTCTAGGTATGACATTTCTCCATCAAATAGTCTTCCAATTATAAGGCAAAATCATTAAAATGTAGGTCACCATGATCTTCATTCTTTTAACACTTGAACCAGTGTCAAATAGTTGGCTGATGCATAGCCCACTGTGTCTATGATTTGTTAGCATAATGGAAATGCGTAAAACAGAATTACAAAGCATTCTAGATTTTGAACCATAGCCCCACCCCGAAGGCAAGAACCTAGGGAAGTGTTCTTTTGAAATCTAAGAAGACCCTCCCAGGTACCCAAATTCCCAATCTGAATATTCTGTGATGAGTGACTGTCGAGATGTAAGTATTTGAAAAAAATTAACACAGTGTGGTGGGAATGGGAATACGAACGTGAACGATAGGGATGACTGCAACAGAACATCTTGTATTTCATACAGGCTAGTTAGAAATATTACATTGTCACTGACAATGTGATTGTGTTTTGCACATTCTCACACGATATATTACACACATTACATATGGAAAATATGAAATCTTCATGATAACATACCTGTAAAATAGTGCATTCTTTCTTGGCAACAAAATGAATGTTTCTTAATAAAATCGGTGGTATTTTTCTTATTTCTACAACAAACCTAGATTTTCATCAGAAAAATGGCCATTTTGGAGATGTGAAAAAAAATGCACTATGTTGCACGGGTGTGTTATCGTTATGCTTTCGAACATTATTTTTCCTCATTTTTATTTTCAAAGAAAATAATGCTTGACATTTCTAGGCATTGTTGCTAGGCAACCAAAGTGATACAAAGGCGTGGTCAATTATCAGAGAAAGCACAACTATACTGTATGCGTAGCAAATTTTTATTTAACGACACATATACATATACACAATAAATATATTATATTAACCATCTCGTAAATCACATCACATGAACAAGTCCGTGAAATGAACACCCCAATAAACTCCACTTTATATATAGAAAAATGGGGCTTACGGGGGTTTACACAATTTTTCTTATTTCTGCTCCAAGACATAGGTTGTGGGTACTTGTTAGAACTGCCTCAATGAGGCAGTTCTAACAAGCACCCACAGCCAATGTTTGCAATAAAAATAAGAAAAATATTACAGATTTTCATCAGAAAAGTAGCCATTTTTGGATATGTGAAAAAATGCACTACGTCACAAAAGGTGTATTATCGTAAAGATTACAATAACTAGCATAAAGGATCTCACAGGAATGGTCATTTCATATGAAATCTATGAACCAATCCTTTTGTTTTATTTGTTTATATTGGGGTTTAATGGCCATGTCAACACTATTTAGGTCATAAGTGGTTAACCAGTACAGTGCACAGTCTTTCGCAAGAAACTGACAACTACCCTTCTTGAATCAGCGGAAGAGAGAATGACCATAGAACAGAATTCATGATCAATCTCCATGAAAGAATGTTGCAGACTCCAGCAGGTATCAAACCTGTGTCCTCCTGATCACCAGTCAGACACGCATCTGACTGAGCTACTGAGGCCGGCGAAACAGCCTTTAGCGAGTTTCATCAATTTTATATAAAATGGCATAGCCCCAGATAAGAGGGGCCAGGGTATCCATTTGATTTTGTTTGATTATGAAATGACATCTCAAGCCCTGTCGCCCAATGAAACCAATATGGGTTATAAGCATGGACAGTGTGACACTCACACCGCTTTGCCTAGGCAGGCTTAGATCCTCTAAGAGGTTTACAAGTACTCATGTACAGGTCGGATTCAGCTCTGCGTGGAAGCATCATGCAGCCCATTTATTTCTGTTATCGTACTGGTAAAAAGCCCCTTATCTGGAGCTATGGAAATGGCCACAAGATTATTTTTATCATATGACGATTGTTCTATGTGTTTACTCTACAAAAAATTTGTTATAGCTTGTAACGACAAGTACCAATCAGGACAGCATAGCTCGTCTGTTTCACGCATTGTTTACTTATTATATAGATCACATTGACTGATAAACAGTAAAATTCCTATATTAAGACCAACTTTGGGACTGTTCAAAAGTGGTCTTTAAGACCACTTTTGAACAGTCCCAAAGGTGGCCCATGACCAGAGGACACTGTATGCAGAAAACACAACGAAAGAATAATTGCAACCTACTACATAAGCCTTTTAAAGCAGAATTAGTCTTAATTTTACGTGGTCTTAATAGCAGAATTTTACTGTATTTTGGGGTCAATCATAGGATCACATGGAACTTATATTCTAGTAATGACATTTTCCATCAAATAGACTACAAGTTATAAGGCAAAATCATTGATCTGTGAAATATGGGTCACACTGACCTAGATCTATTTCAATCTCAATCATTTGTTTACATGGAACTTATAAACTAGGTTTGAAGTTTCTCCATCAAATAGCATTCAAGATATAAGGCAAAATCACTGAACCATGAAATATAGGACACACTGACCTAGGTTTATTTCTATGTAAATCATTGGGTCACATGCATCTTATAATCCAAGTTTGAAGTTTCTCTATCAAATAGAATTCAAGATAGAAGATATAACATTTCTCTAAATAGTCTTCCATCATTGAACCATAAAATGCAGGTCATACTAACCTAGGTATAATTTCATGCCAATCATCAGGTCACATGGAACTTATAATCCAGGTATGACATTTCTCCATCAAATAGTATTCAAAATAAAAGGCAAGTTCAGTGAACGATGAAATATAGGTCACACTGACCTAGATATAGTAAAAGGTCAATCATCGGCTCTCATGGAACTAATATCACAGGTATGACATTCCTCCAACAAATAGTCTTCAAGGCGCAAGGTAAAATCACTGAATCATGAAATATAGGTCACACTGACCAAGATATATATTTGGTCAATCATCAGGTCACATGGAACTTATATTCTAGGTATGACATTTCTCCATCAAATAGTCTTCCAATTATAAGGCAAAATCATTAAAATGTAGGTCACCATGATCTTCATTCTTTTAACACTTGAACCAATGCCACATAGTTGGCTGATGCATAGCCCATTATGTCTATAACTTGTTAGCATAATGGAAATGCATAAAATAGAATTACAAGGTGTCCTAGATTTTAAACATTAGCCCCACCCCCAAGGCAAGAACCTGGGGAAGAGTTCTTTTGAAATCTCAGAAGACCCTCTCAGGTACCCAAATTCCCAATTTAAATGTTCTGTGATGAATGACTGTCGAGATGTAAGCATTTGAAAAAAAATTAACACAGTGTGGTGGGAATGCATCACGTGAACAAGTACGTGAAATGAAGACCCTTCAAAACCCCATTTTATATAGAGAAAACTTGGGGGTATACATTATTTTTCTTATTTCTGCTCCAAGACATAGGTTGTGGGTACTCGTTAGAACTGCCTCACTGAAGCGGTTCTAACGAGCACCCTCAACCTATGTTTTGAGCATTTATAAGAAAAATATCATTGATTTTCATTAGAAAAGTAGCCATTTTGGAGATGTGAAAAATGCACTATGTCGCACGGGTATGTTATCGTAATGGGAATACAAACGTGAACAACAGGGATGACTGCAACAGATCTCATCGACTTCATACAGGCTAGCTAGAAATATTACATTGTCACAGACAATGTGATTATGTTTTGCACCTTCCTACATGATATATTACATTACATATGGAAAATATGAAATCATTACAATAACACACCTGTGACATAGTGCATTCTTTCTTGGCACCAAATGGCCCCCACCCATCGGGGCTTGAAGAAATATATGGGCTGCATGAAGCTTCCACACAGAGCTGAAACCGACCTACACAACTGTACTGGTAAACCGCTTGGAGGATCTAAGCCTGCTCAGGCTAAGCGGTGCGAGGTGGCCCGTCCATGCTTATAAACCATATTGGTTTCATTGGGTGGCAGGGCTTGAGATGTCATTTTATCTCAGTGTCGGGTAAAAGTCCCACAAAATTGGTAGCAATGTCTCCAAAATGACCTATACAGTGTTGACGGGGATGTTAAATCTCAAATCAAACAAACAAACTATTCTTGGCACCAAAATGAATGTTTGCTAATAAAATCGACGGTATTTTTCTTTTTTCTGCAACAAACCTTTTGTGGGTACTCTTAAATACAGCCCTATCCACAATATATGTGTTTGAGCAAAATTAAGAAAAATAATGTATTATCCCTGTAAACCCCAGTTTTCTCCATATAAAGTGGGGTTTACGAGAGAGTTCATTACACAGACTTGTTAACATGGATTTTACAGCACCAAATAACAGTGATTTCATTTGATAAACAGAGGATACAGTGAAATTTCCCTATTAAGACCACCTAAAATTAAGACAAATTCTGCTTTAAAAAACTTATTTAGAAGGGTGCAGTTATTCTTTTTTCGTGTTTTCTGCCCACAATGATCTGTGGTCAGGGACCACCTTTGGGACTGTTCAAAAGTGGTCTTAAAGAGTGGTCTTAAAGACCACTTCTGAACAGTCCAAAAGGTGGTCTTAATATAGGATTTTTACTGTATTTGTTTTTGTGAGATGAATACCAAATAAACTGTGTTGAAAACATCAGAATTTCAAGAGTGCAAAGCATGAGTGAAAATTCTGTTTTCAACACAAGATGAAATATTTTGTATTTATCAACAAAAAAAAAAAAAAAATGTTAATTTTCTTTTAATTTTAAATGTGGCAATGTGCTGTATTTGTACAACTGTTTGTAACATGCTTCCTACTTGTGAAAATTTCTATTGTTTTCAACACACTTAATGAAATATGTTTTTCAACATATTCAAAGAATTATTGGTATTTATCAAACAAGAGGGCCCAGAGGGCCCTGAATCGCTCACCTGAGAATCAGTGTCTCTAGTACATTCTTGGCCCAAGGGCTATACTAGGTGAAGCTTCATACCAAATATCAAAGACCTGAGCCTTGTGGTTTCAGAGATGAAGATTTTTAAATATTTTCCCTATATAATTTGTTCTATAAAAGGGTTATCCTTGGAAGCAAGGAATACACCACAGAAGTGAAACATATGGAGTGTACATGTTTTCTGGGCCAGACTAGCTAGTTTTTGGCCAATTAGGCCTCATAAGTGACCCTCAGATATTTTCAAAATTCCACAATGGAATCAATGATCCCAAAGGACAAGAAAATATAATCTACACTATGATGTAGGGCAGGGAGACGTTTTACCGCCGCCACACATTCCCACACACCAGCTGTAGTGAAGTTAAATATGTTCTATAAAAGGGTTATCCTTTGGCAGCAAGGAATACACCACAGAAGTGAAACATATGGAGTGAACATGTTTTCTGGGCCAGACTAGCTTGTTTAGGCCAAATAGGCCTCATGAAAAACCAAAGGCCCTCGGGGATGGGGGCATTTTTGGCCCAAGGGCTATAATTTGAACAATCTTGGTAGAGGTTCATTAGATGAAGCTTCACACGAAATATCAAAGATCTGAGCCTTGCGGTTTCAGAGAAGAAGATTTTTAAAGATTTTCCCTGTATAAGCCTATGTGAAACCAAAGGCCCCCCGAGGCAGGGGCATTTTTGGCCCGAAGGCTATAATTTGAACAATCTTGGTAGAGGTCCACTAGGTGAAGCTTAACATCAAATATCAAAGACCTGGGCCTTGCGGTTTCAGATAAGATTTTAAAGATTTTCCCTATATAAGCCTATGTAAAACCAAAGGCCTCCGGGGCGGGGGTATTTTTAACCCCAGGGCTATAATTTTAACAATCTTGATAGACATCCACTAGATGAAGCTTCACACCAAATATCACAGATCTGAGCCTTACGGTTTCAGAGAAGAAGATTTTTAAAGATTTTCCCTGTATAAGCCTATGTAAAACCAAAGGCCCCCGGGGCGGGGGCAATTTTGACCCTAGGGCTATAATTTGAACAATCTTGGTAGAGGTCCACTAGATGAAGCTTCATACCAAACAGCAAAGACCTGGGCCTTGCGGTTTCAGAGAAGAAGATTTTTAAAGATTTTCCCTGTAAAAGCCTATGTAAAACCAAAGGCCCCCAAGGCGGGGGCATTTTTGGCCCTAGGGCTATAATTTGAACAATCTTGGTAGAGGTCTACTAGGTGAAGCTTCTCACCAAATATCAAAGACCTGGGCCTTGTGGTGTCAGAGAAGCAGATTTTTAAAAATTTTTCCTCTATAAGCCTATGTATACCCAAAGGCCCCCGGGGCGGGGGCATTTTTGGCCCCAGGGCTATAATTTGAACAATCTTGGTAGAAGTCCACTAGGTGAAGCTTCACACCAAATATCAAAGACCTGGGTCTTGTGGTTTCAGAGAAGAAGATTTTTAAAGATTTTCCCTATATAAGCCTATGTAAACCCAAAGGCCCCCGGGGCGGGGGTATTTCTGGCCCAAGGGCCATAATTTGAACAATCTTGGTAGAGGTCCACTAGATGAAGCTACATACCAAATATCGAACACCTGGGCCTTTCGGTTTCAGAGAAGAAGATTTTTAAAGATTTTCCCTGTAAAAGCCTATGTAAAACCAAATGCCCCCGGGGCGGGGGCACATTTGGCCCTAGGGCTATAATTTGAACAATCTTGGTAGAGGTCCACTAGGTGAAGCTTAACATCAAATATCAAAGACCTGGGCCTTGCGGTTTCAGAAAAGATTTTAAAGATTTTCCCTATATAAGCCTATGTAAAACCAAAGGCCTCCGGGGCGGGGGCATTTTTAGCCCCAGGGCTATAATTTTAACAATCTTGGTAGACATCCACTAGATGAAGCTTCACACCAATTATCACAGATCTGAGCCTTACGGTTTCAGAGAAGAAGATTTTTAAAGATTTTCCCTGTATAAGCCTATGTAAAACCAAAGGCCCCCGGGGCAGGGGCAATTTTGACCCTAGGGCTATAATTTGAACAATCTTGGTAGAGGTCCACTAGATGAAGCTTCATACCAAACAGCAAAGACCTGGGCCTTGCGGTTTCAGAGAAGAAGATTTTTTAAAGATTTTTCCTGTAAAAGCCTATGTAAAACCAAAGGCCCCCGGGGCGGGGGCATTTTTGGCCCTAGGGCTATAATTTGAACGATCTTGGTAGAGGTCTACTGAGTGAAGCTTCTCACCAAATATCAAAGACCTGGGCCTTGTGGTGTCAGAGAAGCAGATTTTTAAAAATTTTCCTATATAAGCCTATGTATACCCAAAGGCCCCCGGGGTGGAGGCATTTTTGGCCCCAGGGCTATAATTTGAACAATCTTCGTAGAAGACCACTAGGTGAAGCTTCACACCAAATATCAAAGACCAGGGTCTTGTGGTTTCAGAGAAGAAGATTTTTAAAGATTTTCCCTATATAAGCCTATGTAAACCCAAAGGCCCCCGGGGCGGGGGTATTTCTGGCCCAAGGGCCATAATTTGAACAATCTTGGTAGAGGTCCACTAGATGAAGCTACATACCAAATATTGAACACCTGGGCCTTTTGGTTTCAGAGAAGAAGATTTTTAAAGATTTTCCCTGTAAAAGCCTATGTAAAACCAAATGCCCCCGGGGCGGGGGCATTTTTGGCCCTAGGGCTATAATTTGAACAATCTTGGTAGAGGTCCACTAGGTGAAGCTTCACACCAAATATCAAAGACCTGGGTCTCGTTGTTTCAGAGAAGAAGATTTTTAAAGATTTTCCCTATATATACCTATGTAAAACCAAAGGCCCCCGGGGCGGGGGCATTTCTGGGCCAAGGGCCATAATTTGAACAATGTTGGTACAGGTCCACTAGATGAAGCTTCATATCAAATATCGAAGACCTGGGCCTTTCGGTTTCAGAGAAGAAGATTTTTAAAGTTTTCATTTTAAAAATCTATTTTTAGCTCCTGTGACCTAAATGTGCAATGGACCGGAACCATTAGAACAACTTTGAAAGGGGACCACCTAAGGATCATTCCTGTGAAGTTTGGTTAGAATCTGATCAGTGGTTTAGGAGGAGATGTCATTTGAAGAAAAAGTTTACACACGCACACACGCACGCACACACGCACGACGGACAAAAAGTGATCCCAAAAGCTCACCTTGTCACTACGTGACAGGTGAGCTAAAAAAAGAGGAAAGTTTCTTTTTATTTTATACAAAAAAAAAAAAAAATAAGTAGTCTGGACTGCTACAGTAAAAATAACATTGTCATGTTATTTTTCACATTGTGAAAATATCTTATCTTTTCACAATATGAAAATATCATTTATTTTTTTCAAATATGCATTGATTTCACTGCTAAGTACAGGATAAAATGCGATATCTAAACAGTCACTACAATAACAAGCTATGTCCTACAATGCAACAGCTGAATGAGCCAGAAATGATGTGTTGGATGAAACTGCCACATATGGTTAGCTTACCTAGAGCGAAGCTCATGGCCAGCTTGTATCCTTGTACCCTCACTTGTTGTCCCCCCATCAGCTTTCCATCTGGACCCTACTAGACTGGTCCGCACTAGACTGGTACCTTTAGTGTAAATATAAATCTGAATAATCACAGTCTAGTATGGACAGCATCTCTAGTGTTAACCTAGTGATAGGATGAACATGGCTTTAGTAAACAAAATGTGATGTCATGAATGTTGCCAAATAAAGTACTAATGTCCACATGCAACAATGAACATGTAGTTATGTCAACCCAAAAAATTTGGTTAACATAAGTACACATAAACCTCTTAATATCACTGTTAATTGTAACACAGTTCTGCATATAACACAGTTTATTGATGGACCTAAAAAATGTATAGATTATACTGAAAAAGGACTATAATAGCTCATTTTTCTTTATACATAAAAATCCAAATAAATTCTGACATCTTGAGGACATGCTGCAATTCTCCTAAAATGTTAAGAAACTTGTTTCACGCTCCAGCAAGGAGTCCAAAAAGTGCTGACAGAATGACAGTGTAGACCCTGATCAGACTGCTCCTTCAGGAGCAGTCTGATCTGGGTCTGCACTGTTCTGCCCCAATTCTTATGATCCTTACGGTAACCTATACATACTTGTTTGGATATAGCACTGTTGTTTGACTAACATGGTTTCCCCAACAAAAGTATTATAAAGAGATTGGGGCGTAATGACACTATTCTCAAAACCTATCTACTTTAGTACATCTACTCGAAGTGCGTCCTAGAATGGCTTGGTCCCGGTAAAGAATGTCCACCACTTACTTCTTCTGATATTTTCCTAAACAGAAGTTGTCCTACTTTTAAAATTCCAGCGTGCAGCATATATTGCAAGACAACAGCCCCAAAGCCTTGATACAGTCCTTGTAAACCCTCTTGCATTAATATACTCTTAAAACAGTCCATAACTCCCTCATACTGGGTCCTGATTTCTGTGATTTCTATCCCAGAATCCATGTTTTCAATTAAAGTTCTGGTACCCTGTACATAAAGTCTGTGTAGCACAGTTTCAAAAGGGTACAATATACAGTCGGTGAGCAGGCAGCCAACGAAGGCTGCAAGGAGATCTGGGTAATGTTGGTCATAGACAGAGGCCACATGACGATGTGCATCAACTGGTGTAGAGGAGTCCTGAAACAAAGAATACAATCTCATCAGTTTCAGGGAAATAGCTGACCTTGGTAGCTCAGTCTGATGTGCGTCTGACTGGTGATCGGGTATGGGTTCGATACCTGCCGGGGGTCGGCAACATTCTTTTGTGGAGATTGATCATGATATCTTTTGTAGGGTTATTCTCTCCCTTCTGCTGATTCGAGGGCAGTTGTCAGTACTGGTAAACCGCTTACATATAAGCCTGCCCAGGAAAAATGTGGATAGGTAAACTGACTAGCTAAAAATGACCAAAATAGTGTTGACTGGGCCAATTACCTCCAATTCATTCAATCAATCAAATCAAGGAAAACAATATACTTGCTGTATTTTCATACTTGCTGGTTTTGCTGTCTCTTTTTATCAAGGAAGACAGTTTTTGCAACTTCCTGTAGACTAAAATCCTACTCCCATAACCCACTGGGCCCGCCCCTCAAAAAAACAAGAATTCTGCCAAGGCTATGTTGCGCCTGTGGGGGTGCGAAGTCAACAAACCATGATCTAGGGCAACGTCAAACACTGATTCTTGCATAAAAGTTGCCATTCCTAGATGCAAGCTTGTACTAAGTATCATTAATGAAGCTCTGATTGTTCTTGAGAAATTAGGTTGAACACTAGGGTTGATGCAATTTTTGTTTGTTTGATTTGAGGTTTAACGTCCCCATCAACACTGTAAAGGTGATTTTGGAGACTTTGCTTCCAATTTTGTTGGACTTTTACCCGACATTGAGATGAAATTACTTCTCAAGCCCTGCCGCCCAATGAAACCTATAGGGTTTATAAGCATGGATGGGCCGACTCGCACCGCTTTGCCTGAACAGCTTAGATCCTCTAAGCGGTTTACCAGTACTCGTGTGCGGGTCGGTTTCAGCTTTGCTTGGAAGCATCATGCAGCCCATATACTTCTACAAGCCCCGATGGGCTGATGCAATAGTTAACTAAGTCAGTGAGCCATGAAATTTAAGTTAAGGTCAAATATGGATGCTTGCATTATAGTTGTCATGCCTAGATACAAGTATCTACTAAGTATCATTAATAAAGCCCTTATAGTTCTTTTGAAATGAACTTGTTAGGGTGAATGCAAGGGTGGTGGTAATATTTCACGAAGTCTGTGAACCATAAAATGAAGCTCAAGGTCAAATATGGATGCTTGCATTAAAATTGCCATCTCTAGATACAAGTTTGTACCAAGTATACTTAATGAAGCATTTATAGTTTTTGAGAAATGAACTTGACCATAAGGGTAAATGCTAGGGTGGTTGCAATATTTAACAAAGTCAGTGAACCATGAAATGTAGGTCAAGGTCATATATGGTTGCTTGCATTTAACTTTCTATCCCCAGATACAAGTTTGTACCAAGTATCATTAATGAAGCTCTTATAGTTCTTGAGAAATTAACTTGACCAGTAGGGTGAATGCTAGGGTGGTTGCAATATTTTACAAAGTCAGTGAACCATGAAATGTAGGTCAAGATCATATATGGATGCTTGCATTTAATTGGCCATCCCTAGATACAAGTTTGTAGCAAGTATCATTAATGGAGCTCTTATAGTTCTTGAGAAATTAACTTGACCATTAGGGTGAACGCTAGGGTGGTGGCAAATGTTGACACCTTGACAAACGGATGGCCGGATGAACTGACAAACGGATGGAAAACCAGATGAAAGGTCCACACTTTTAGGGAAGAATTTCCTCCTCAAAGCATATAAAAATCCTGCATGGGTGTTAGGGGTGGATGGAAAAATCTGTTCCACAGGTCACTGTCTGGCATCTCGAGGCTTGCCGAGTGATGCAGGACAGTGGTCCCGAGGGACGGATTTTTCTATCCACCCCTCACACCCATGTAGTATTCTTTTTCTTGAATATCTTCCATTTCTGAGCATGGATTTTTAATACTGCAGTCACTTCGGCTGCCAACATCCGCCATATTGTGATGACACCACAGTGATGTTTAGTGACGTCACATAAGGTGCTATGACATCAATCTTAATGATGGCACATATGAGTTCAAACAGTGTATTTTTGAAACATGCGATAATATTTGATTTTTACCCCGCCCCTGGGTAAGAACACCAAGGTTCAAACAGAATTTCTATCCCAAGCCAAAACTATAGATTTCCTTATCTAGTGTGCAAGAAAATTCTTTTCTTAGACACTTTGTCCTCATGATTAATTTAATTTTTCCACATCCTTTTTCACTATTAACCAATCAAATTACTTGACATAATTTATTCGCAAAAATTCACTAATTAAATGACAAACAATGTAGATCCAGCAACCAAAAAATTACTTCATCATGTACACAAAATCTGTGAAATGAATAAGCCCTTAAAATAGAAGTGGAGGCAATGATCAGGAATCAATACAATGAAGCCACAGCTCCCATCAGAGACACCAAAGGGAAAGAAACACAAACATGAAACAACAGACCGTAATGGAAACATCAATAGCGGAAAGCCAAAGGACAGTTACTTTCCCACAAAATTGCCAATAGGCTATCCAAAATAAAATAATATAAGCGACACAAACACCCAAAGACAAACCATAACAAAATTAAACTGCGACAGAAGAACCGCCTTAGAACCATCAGCGGAAACGAATTCCACTGGGGGGAGGGGGGCTTAAATCCATTTTACGTGGCCACAATCCTCGCCCTTACTTCTGTTGCGATTAAGACAAATATTTTGTTCAGTCCGCATGAATGCCTCCTAACTCATCAGTGCAACATCTCCGTGAACACAAAAATCAAACAACCACAGAGATGAAACAACGGTGAGGACTCAACAGCAAGAAACCACTGAAATGCTGGAGCAAAAGAAAACCAACAGTTAGACTCTGATGGGTTTGACCAGAGACAGAGCATCAGGTACCAACCAACATAAGCCTTTACGTTGGAACCGTCATAGAATCTGAGGCCTGACCCACCGGCGTGCAATTAAAGAGGGAAGCAAAGTTGTCAACTGTGATTGGATTAACTACCATGCATGCAGTCTGTCGTATAACATTTATGTTGTACCCAATCTTTTTATATCGAATAATGATTTTACGAAATTGGGTGCTGAAGTCATTGCGGTTATATATTTTTCTGAATTTATATACTAAGTCACCACTTTATATATAGAAAACAGGAGTTTATGGAGTTTGCATTATTTTTATTATTTCTGCTCCTATACATAGGTTGTTGGTACTTGTTAGAACCGCCTCAATGAGGCGGTTCAGATGAGCACCTACAACCTATGTTTTGAGAATAAATAAGAGCAATATCACAAATTTTCATCAGTAAAATGACCGTTTTGGAGATATGAAAGAAATCCCTTTGTCGCATAGATGTGTTATCGAAATGTTCTGTAATTTATTTCTATAAATTCAACAACTTAATGACAAACAAGTGAAGATCCAGATCATATGGCTTCTCCAGAATTTCATCTGAATTTACATTGTTTGCAGAAGATTAGAGTCTTTGCTGTTTGCATAAACCTTCTATAGTTTTTGGACTGCCCAAAGATAGAATGCTGATGTGCAGATCAATTGTACTTGAAGCACAATTATTGTATATGATATGGTAGTCAGTGTTTAACCCTTCTCTTGCTGAATATTCAGTTTAGCCACATCCATTTCTGACTTTGAACCAATCAGATTACTTGATGTAATTTATTCCTATAAAATCATAAACTGAATGTCAAACAGTGTAGATCCAGATTAGATGGCTTCTGATCTGATCTGGATCTACACTGTTTCCAAAGATAGGGGTTGTCGTTAACAGCATGATAAGAGTTAAAATTAACATTTTTAGTACATAGCAAGTGCATTTAGTTGCTACTTGGTCTGAAAGTAGGTACAGAGGTCCCGCATTATAACGACAGTATTTGTTCCCTATTATTGTGCCGTTATAATGAATTTGCCATTATATAGAATCCCAGTTAGAAGTATGATAGGGTATAAAAGGTCTTTTTCACATTATTACTCCAAGAAACAAATGTTATAGACATTTGTTAGAATTGCAATTCTAACAAATATCTATAACAAGTTTCTTGGAGTATTCAATTACAAGAATCTTTCATGAAAATGGGTTCGATTTGGGCATTTCCAAGCCGTAGGAAGCCCATGTCGCTCGGAATCGAGGCTAAGCCTGAAGCTGAGAATTTATTCCATTGAAATTGTTGTTATAACGAGTTCTGCCATTATAACGAATGTCAGTATAAGGCAGGTTGACTATAGCAAAACCCATCTCCTTGGCAGACACATTTCGCTTGATAGTGGCTGTTGTAGATTTATGATTCATCAGGAAAAAACACCTTTATAATTTTGACCCCCTTAAACCACACTTTTATATTAAAACTGGGGTTTACAGGAGTACACATTATTTTTCTTTTTTCTGCTCAAAAACATAGATTGTGGGTAATCGTGAGAACTGCCTCACTCAGGCATTTCTAATGAGTTGCTACAATCTATATTTTGAGCAGAAATATGAAAAATATCAGAATTTTTCATCTGAAAATTTTCAGTTTTTGGTAGTAAAACTTTCAATATATTTGAATAGGTCTGTTTTTCGTAATGGATCTTCATTTTTGGTTTGAAGTTCAACAACCCATCCAACATCATTTTAACCCCATTGTAGGGGTACCTTTGCAAACATTGCAGGCCCAGATAAGACAGCACAAAACGTGGTGTCTGATCAGGGCCTGCACTATTTGCAAACAGAATTTTAGATCAAAAATAGAATAAAAACGAAAAAATAGGCCTGCCACCACTTATATTATAAATTATTCAACATACAGCAATGGAAGAGTCCTCCATTCTTACACTCGTCGCTTATATTGCCAATAGTTAAATCCAGTGATATATTGAGTGACAAATCACTAGGCGAAATAGGGCGACGAGAAGAGCGGCTGTTTTGCTATGTCATTGATCATTTCCTTGATGTTAGAAGGAGGAGACTTTTACGCGCATCAAGAACACAAAAACAGGTAACTGCATGTGTAACATTCAAACATGTTGGCGAGATTTCTTCAAACAAAGGGAAAATGTTGACAGAATATGAAGGAAACAACAGCATTTAGTCGACTTTCAGTGTGTTAGAATCGAAATAGATCAGCTATATTGCGTATTTATCCTTCTCATGTTGGCATTTTAAAATTTATGAGCAGGATAGATTTCGTGCTCAAGTGAGTTGTGCAAGAAAAAAGTTTCACAACCTTGAGCTCAGGCTTCATAGCATTCTCTGATTAATGTTTTTTTCAAAATTATGTTTGCAGCCATGGCTAGATGTATGGCTTCTTGTAGTAACTATCTCATTTTCAGCAGTGAAATTGTCATTATAACAAATTTTGTTGCTATATTGAATGACAGTATAAAGAAGGCTGACTGGAGTTTTCCTCCCATAAGTTATTCAAAGTAGTGCACCAAAATATGGCCCACTGACAGAGAGAGGTGCGACACATCAACCCTTGTAGGTCATTTGGTATCATCTCCCAGGGAAAATGACAAGCCCCGGTAAATACTTACTGAATTTTCTTGCTTCTCTCTTTTAATGATGGTGGTGACTGTAAAGTGTGCTACTGTCTGGATGAAATATTGTGACATTCTGAATGCCACTGTCGGAAATATGAGATACCATATCGAGATGACACGAGAGTGGTAAGATCCACGACCGATCAGTCGAGAACATCCTTCCATAACACAGTCAAATATTCCTGGTTTCTCACTAGCTATTGAGCTCTGCAATGTAAATATGGACATTAAAACATACTTTTTAGCTTGCCTGGAGTAAGTCTAGGACCAGCTATTACACTACCCCCTGTATTGAGATATATATGTTGAAATCTGGTTCAGCGTCTACATTAACTTTAAAGTTTTTTTAAAAGCTCATATTTGGTTCATATTTTGCATGGTGACAGGGGCAAATTTTTATTCAGCAATACCCCTGCTCATGCCCATGCCCTCATGGTTAAGGTCACTGACTTTGGAATCTTAGCATTTAAGTTTTTTTTATGAGCTCATATTTTGCAAACCATACAATGGATTTGGATCTTATGTTGTTGACAGATATAGGTCCAAAGGTTTATTCTGTAATACCAGCCCCTATGTCAATGACCTCAAGGACACTTTTCAAGGCCAGCTATCCTGTCTGATGACAACCCTTGTATAATATGAACTGGCACATAGCAAAATCTATGCGAACAGCAAAAATCCTGTACAGCCTGGCCCTGAGGTTATAAAACTTTTTCATGCTCAACTCACTTGAGCATTAAATTTGTCCTGCTCATAAATTTTAAAATGCCAACAATTGTTGGCATTTTAAAATTTGTGAGGAGGAAAAATAACATTCTCTGCTCTCAGAGAAAGAAAAATCTCTCAACTTCTTAGTATTTTAATGTTTATGAGCACCACAAGTTTCATGCTCAGCTGAGTTGAGCATGCATGAAAAAAGTTTTATAACCTCAGGGCCCGATCAGAGTCAATGCTGTTCATATCAGCCTTCATAATCTCAGGACTATTCAAATAACTGCGAGCAAAAGCTCCCATTATATTAACCCTTATCTTGCTGAATATTCATTTAAGCCACACCCATTTCTCTCTATCATCCAATCAAATTACTTGATGTAATTTATTGCTACAAATTCATAAACTGAATGCCAAACAGTGTAGATCCTGATCAGATGGCTTCTTCAGAAGCCATCTGATCTGGATCTACACTGTTTCCAAAGATAGGGGTTGTCATGAACAGCATGATAAGAGTTAACACATCTATGTGAAACAGAGCCCTCTTTGATTTCTCCAAAATGGTTACTTTTCTGAAGAAAATCTGTGATATTGTTCATATTAATACTCAAAAGATAGGTTGTGTGATTCTAATGACTACCCACAACCTATGTCTTGGAGAAAAAAATAAGAAAAGTAACTTATCATATGACGTCACGTCTGAGAATGTAATAACGACATGTAATAAATTCAGTAATGCACAAGTGGATTAAATATGCAAATTAGTTAGATATGTGCCATAACGTTACATGTATGACGTCCTTAACGACGTCACTTTTTACTCATGGCAGATTGTTGGCATTTTTGTTAAACCATTGTGAATAAAATGCATTTTAAATGTCATATGATAAATAGAATCTTGCATTTGTGTTCATGTATTATTAAATTTATTAAACTCATTGAGGAAAGGGGATAAAATGCTCGGTGAAGCCGCACATTTTATCCTTTTTCCTCTTTTCCTCAACTCTTTTAATAAATTCAATTATACATGAACACTCATGTAAGATCCTCTTATGTATTCCCTTGTAAACCCCAGTTTTCTCTTTAGAAAATGGGCTTTACAGGGTATTTATTACACACACTTATTGGTGTGACGTGGCCAGACTGTCTTGATGCACAGGTTGATCCAAGTCAAAATTGTTACAGAATTGTTACTGGTGATATGTCAAGTGACAGACATCCTTTCACCAGGGGCCAGTTGTTCAAAACTAACAACATCGTAAGTTAATGAATCGTTAAAACTTTGATCATTAATACAGGAAATATGCTAATAATTTTGAAGAAAAAATGTGAGCAGCTTTTGCATATGCATATGCAAAAGCTGCTCTCATTTTTTCTGCAAAAATAACACTATATTAGATATTGTACTTACTAGAACAGTTAACAATTTGACGACTAACGAGCTCGTTAAGCTTGCTAGGCTTTGAACAGCTGGGCCCAGATCTTGAGTGGCTGTGTAAATTTTGTTGTGCTCTAGCTCAAAATGTTTGGGCTTGGAATTTACTTCTTTTGCTTCTCAGGAGAACTTTTTCGTTTCAAAGCAGACTCGAAGTTTGAAGAAGTTGTCTCCCATCCACACCAAGAAAAGACACATCTGAAAATGTTGTCTGTTTGTCTCATCTGGGTCTCATTGTTTGCTCATTCTGTGGCATCTTATCTGGGTCCTCACTGTTTGATCAGGCCTGTTTGTCCAAATACATGTAGATACGGTAAATGCAATAGTTACCTCAACTTACCTGTACAGTTTCCAGTAAACTGCTCACATAGAAGGTGGTAGTAAGACCAAATGCCAGGCTGTTAAAAAATAAAAACACATAAAAACACTTTAGTTTAACCATTTTTGTTTTGTTTGTTTGTTTGTTTGTTTTGGAGTTTTACGGCCCAGTCAACACTATTTAGGTCATTTTTGAGCCGGTCAGTTTACCTATCAACACTTTCCTGGGCAGGCTTATACGTAAGCGGTTAACCAGTACAGTGCACATTCTTTCGCCAGAAATTAACCATTTTTGTACCAAATGGAATCTTTCTCCTTATAAAAGCAGGACTCCATTTTGAAATTTAGGGGTGACAAGTTGTGTTATCTTCAGAATTTATTTTGAAAATAGCTGAACATTTTGCCAATAGTGTATGCCCTGACCACTTGCCATTGCTACATGCTAAATATCTAAGCTCTGGGCCCTGTGGTTTCAGAGAAAAAGATTTTTGAAGCTTTTTTTCCATTATGAGTCTATAGGAGCTAAGGGGCCCCGGGGCATGGCCTGTTTGGACCCCAGGGGCATGATTGGCATGAATTATGTAGGTGACCACTTGCCGTTGCCACGTGCTAAATATCTAAGCTCTGGGCCCTGTGGTTTCAGAGAAGAAGATTTTTGAAGCTTTTTTCAATTATGAGTCTATGGGAGCAAAGGGGCCCTGGGGCGTGGCCAATTTGGAACCTCGGGGCATGATTGGCAGGAATTATGTAGGTGACCAATTGCCGTTGCTTCACGCTAAATATCTAAGCTCTGGGCCCTGTGGTTTCAGAGAAGAAGATTTTTGAAGCTTTTTTTGTCCATTATGAGTCTATAGGAGCTAAGGGGCCCCGGGCGTGGCCCATTTGGACCCGAGGGGCATGATTGGCATGATTTATGTAGGTGACCACTTGCCATTGCTACATGCTAAATATCTCAGCTCTGGGCCCTGTGGTTTCAGAGAAGCTGTCTGTAATCGGCATGAGCAAGGATCAAGTCATTGACATTTAACACCGAAACTGATTGCTCTTATCCCTCTGTTTTGGACTGTGATACTTGCACTAAACATGCATTGCTCAAAATAATTCAGGGAACACAAAATTTTGAATGCATATTTTATTACTTCATTTTATCATATGACGTCGCGTCTGAGAGTGTAATAACGCCATGTAATATTTTCGATAATCCACTAGTTGATTAAATATGCAAATTAGGTAGATACGCCCCGTAACGTTACATGTACGACGTCCTTAACGTCAACACTTTTACTAATGGCGGAATTTTAGCATTTTTGTAAACAATCGTGAATAAAATGCGTTTAAAATGTCATATGATAAAAAGAATCTTGCATTCGTGCTCATGTATTATTGAATTTATTAAACTCATTGACGAAAAGGGATAAAATGTGAGGCCAAGCCTGGCATTTTATCCCTTTTCCTCAGCTCATTTAATAAATTCAATAATACATGAGTACCAATGTAAGATCCTCTATAAACTTAGCTTGGAACTGGATGTTAATGTTGTGTAACTATTTTGATATTGAAATTTTTGCAGGCGTTATCCCTAGCAGATAAGCTCATGTAACTTAAGGGTAAAACTTTTAATGTGTCATATATTCCTTAAAACTGAAATAGAAGTACCATGGCTTTATTTGCAAGGTTATGTTTACTTGCTGGAAGTGTCAGACAGGTGCAACTATGACATTTTGATAATTGGTTTGTCAACAATTATTTGCAAAAAACACTTCACCAAGTAGGGCAACGGCCAGAGCTTATCCTATTGTTGGCAGGACAAAAACATAGACCCATAAGGTTGTTCTTTATTTTGCAATGTAAGATTCTAGTGTTGATTTATTTGTGACAATTCTATTTCTTTAACACTTCTCTTGCTGAATATTCAATTAAGCCACACCCACTTCCGACTTTGAACCAATCAGATTATTTGAAGTAATTTATTCCTACAAATTCATGAACTGAATGTCAAACAGTGCAGATCCTGATCAGATGGCAGAAGCCATCTGATCTGGATCTACAATGTTTGCAAAGATAGGGGTTGTCGTGAACAGCAAGATAAGGGTTAAATATTTTGAGCAGTGTATATATTGGTGGAACAAGAACTCAGCCAATGACAAGGTTGCTCCTGTATGGACTGAAACACATTACGATAAAACACCCATGTGACACGGTACATTCTTTCATATCTCCAAAATGGTTACTTTTCTGAAGAAAATTTGTAATATTTTTCTAATTTGTACTTCAAACATAGGTTGTTGTTGCTTGTTCGAACTGCTTCATCATGGTGGTTCTAACGAGTACCCATAACCTATGTCTTAGAGCAGAAATATGAAAACTCGTGTATACCCCTGTAAACCCCTGTTTTCTCTATATTAAGTGGGGTTTAGGGGTGTTCATCGCACAGACTTCTTAGCATGATGATTTGGATGACCGCATAGTTGTTACAATGTTGAAGGTTTGACATTCAGATGAATAAACAAACAACAAGAGGGCCATGATGGCCCTGGATCGCTCACCTGATCCACACACTAGCAATGAAATGGTAATACAATAAGGTGCCTTGTCAGAAAGAAAATACATGCCAAATATGAAGGCTCTATCTCAAATGGTTCAAAAGTTATGATAAAGTAGGTCAAAGCTCAAGGTCACAGGTCAAACTTTTTGTATGGATGTGAAGCCATGGTCGCAAGATATAAACATGTCAAATATGAAGGCACTATCTCAAATGGTTCCAAAGTTACGATTAAGGTCACAGATCAAGGTCAAGGTCACAGGTCAAAGTTTTTGCATGATTGGGAAGACCTTGTCACAAGGAACATACATGCCAAATATGAAGGCTCTACCATAAATTTTCAAAAGTTATGACAAAAACAATCAAAGAATTGTCACAAGGAATATACATGTCAAATATGAAGGCATTATCTCAAATGGTTCCAAAGTTACGATTAAGGTCACAGATCAAGGTCAAGGTCACAGGTCAAAAACTTTGCATGGTTGGGAAGCCCTTGTCACAAGGACCCTACATGCCAAACATGAAGGCTCTTTCTTAAATGGTTCAAATGTTATGAGAAAGATGGTCAAGGTCACAGGTCAAAATTTTTGTATGGATGAAAGTCGTTGCCAAAAGGAACATACATGCTAAATATGAAGGCTCTACCTCAACTGGTGCAAAAGTTATGATCAAGTAGGTCACATGTCAAGGTCACAATTTATTTTTGTATGACACAAGGAACTACATGCCAAACTAGAGCTATCACTAAAGGTGATGAATACCCCCACAAAAACTGCCTTGATAGTACATCAGCGCATTTTGCAATTTTTTCACTTGAAAGGGGCCATAACTATGTCGAAAATTGACGAATTGTAGTGGAAATCGAACTTGACCTGTATTTTATGATGTTACATCAGTGTACCAAAAATTATAAAAATCGGTGAAGCGCTTTTTGAGTTATCGTCTGGAAACCAAGTCAACAGACCGACAGACCGACCGACAGACAGACCGACCGACAAGCTCACTCCTATATACCCCCCCAAATTTCATTTGTGGGGGTATAAATATGAAGGCTCTATCACAAATGCTTCAAAAATCATGACAAAGTAGGTCAAAGGTCAAGGTCATAAGAAAAAATATTTTGTATGGGTGGGAAGACCTTTTCACAGGGAACATACATGCCAAATGTGAAGGCACTATCTCAAATGGTTCAAAAATTATGATAAAGTAGGTCAAATGTCAAGGTAAAGGTCACAGATCATTTTATGTATGAATAGGAAACCCTTGTCACAAGGAACCAATATGCCAAATATGAAGGCTGTATCTCAAATTCTTAAAACGTTATGACAAAGTAGGCCAAAGGTCAAGGTGATGGGTCAAAATTTTTGAATGGTTGGGAAAACCTTGTCACAAGGAACATACATGCCAAATATGAAGGCTCTATCTCATATGGTTGAAAAGTTATGATAAAGTAGGTCACAGGTCAAGGTCACAGGTCAATTTTTTTATATGAGTGGGAAGCCCATTTCACAAGGAACCTACATGCCAAATATGGAGGCTCTATCTCAAACGGTTCAAAAGTTATGACAAAATAACCTACTGATCTACTTTTTGATTTGATATGACCCATATTAGAACTTAACTGAGATATTGTCCAGATGATCATTCTGAGCAAGTTTTATGATGATTGGACTAAAACTGTGGCCTCTTAGTGTGTTCACAATATTTTTCTAGTTTTTTTTTATGATTTGACCTGCTGACCTACTTTTTGACCCGACATAACCAATATTCAAACTTGACCCAGATATTGTCAAGATGATTGTGGCCTCAAGTTAACAATGTTTTTCTATGATTTGACCTACTGACCTATTTTGTTTGGCCGACATGACCCATAATCGCACTTGACCGAGATATTGTCAGGATGATCATTCTGAGCAAGTTTGAGGATGATTGGACCAAAACTGTGGCCTCTAGAGTGCTAACAAGGTTTTTCTGTGCTTTGACCTACTGACCTACTTTTTGACCCGAAATGACCCATATTCGACCTTGACCAAGATATTGTCAGGATCATCATTCTGAGCAAGTTTGAGGATGATTTGACCAAAACTGTGGCCTCTATAGTGTTAACAAGGTTTTTCTATGATCTGACCTACTGACCTACTTTTTGACCTGAAATGACCCCTATTCGAACCTGACCGAGATATTGTCAGGATGAACATTCTGACCAAGTTTGAGGAAGATTGGACCAAAACTGTGGCCTCTAGAGTGTTAACAAGTTTTTTCTATGATTTGACCTACTGACCTACTTTTTGACCCGACATGACCCATATTCGAATTTGACCGAGATATTGTCAGGATGATCATTCTGAGCAAGGCTGAGGATGATTGGACCGAAACTGTGGCATCTAGAGTGCTAACAAGGTTTTTCTATGATCTGACCTAATGACCTACTTTTTGACCCGACATGACCCATATTCGAATTTGACCGAGATATTGTCAGGATGATCATTCTGAGCAAGGCTGAGGATGATTGGACCGAAACTGTGGCCTCTAGAGTGCTAACAAGGTTTTTCTATGATCTGACCTACTGACCTACTTTTTGACCCGACATGACCCATATTCGAACTTGACCGAGATATTATCAAGATGATCATCCTGAGCAAGTTTGAGGCTGATTGAACCAAAATTGTGGCCTCTAGAGTGTTAACAAGGTTTTCCTTTGATTTGACCTGGTGACCTACTTTTTGACCCGACATGACCCATATTCGAACTTGACCGACATATTGTCATGATGATCATTCTGACCAAGTTTGATAATGATTGGATCAAAACTGTGGCCTCTAGAGTGTTAACAAGAAAAGTTTACGCACAACGACGCCGAATATATCCCACAGTCACAAAAGCTCACCATGACCTTCGGTCAGGTGAGCTAAAAAGTGAAAAAAAAAAACAAACAAAAAAAAACACTCCTATAACACACAATGCTTGAAGCAGGTGTGATCAAATTGCTGGCAAATGAAGCAATGACTGGTGTGTTAGGGTCAATTATGGATTGAGTAGGGCTCACAGTTTTACCTTTTCAGGCCCACATGCTGTGCAACCTTCTTAGCTGAACTGTGCTTTGAAATTTCCCTGAAAATATAAGACTAACAATTTAATACACTCAACCCTCTTTAGACCGAGATTCAACAAATGACAGAACTCATTATAATGATATTTGCAATGGAACAAAATATTTGCTCACAACGAGTCAGACTTACTAAGATAGTAAATCATACTGAATTTAATATTCCAAGAAACAAATGTTGTGGATATTTGTTAGAATTACCATGTGAGGTGATTCTAACAAATATCCATAACATTAAGTGCTGGGGGTTATTAAGGACAAAGTGCCCTTAATTTCCAATTACTTTTTCTTTTTGGGATTCTATAAAACAGCAAATTCTTTAAGATGACAAAATCCTAGGAAACATATTCTGTCACTATAATGAAGATCCTCTATACACCAATACCATGGATATCTACTGGTGGGGTCTTAAGGGGAAGGGGAACATCTTCAGAGGAGGCAACTCCTGCAAAAGTATTTTTGTCTCCCATGTCAATAGGGGTCCAAAGGAGCAAATTGTTTACTTCAAGAGTAGACCCCTTTTTCAGTGAGTAAGGGCTTATAGAAAAGCGAACATGAGTCCCGAAAATTGTCTCCCTTTGAAAAATGGCAGAAAAATCTGCCAGGTATTCCCATTCCCCTTAAGCAAAACCATGTTGTACACAAACAATGTTATATAGCTTTTACAGAAAAATGACCAAAATGGCTGTATGGATATATATTTTAGGATCATCTTTAAATCAACCTATATTCAAAACCATGCTATATAGAGGTTTATGTGTATACTGCTTGTAAAATCAAAAACAGCAATCAAGAGCAGTAGTTAAGAAAATAATACACAAACTGCTATCATTTTTTGACTTTTAGATTGATTGATTGTGTTGGGGTTAAACGACAAGTCAGCTCTTGTTGGTCATTTAGTGTTGCCTCCCAGCCCAGAGCAAAGGCGATATAAAATAACAGAGGAGATGAAAGAGTTGTTGTTATTTTCCAGTTTCCCTGTGTCGCAGATCGTCAAATGGTGCTGTGACCTTTCCATGTCTCGGTGGGGCTTATATATTTTGTCTTCCTGTTTGCTTCAGGAGTGCATGTGTCCTGTCGCTAAAGGGCATCTTTCTTTGTTGGAGTTTCTGGGCTAGGCGTGCTTCCTTTTTCAAGGGCTGTGGATGTGTTGCACAGTTCCAATGTGAGCCTTTGTTTTGGTGCAACATAGGTTAGTTGTAGTAATTTGGAACTCCATTCTAAAGGTTTGGCTCCGTGACTGCACTGCGTTTTTAAGTTTTAACAGTGCTGTGCCTTGAGTTTTCGCAGATGGAGATGAAAGAGAGGGACAGGTGACATTCTTATACCAGTGCTAGGTGTCATTATGACAAATTGGAGAAGTGTTGTTAAGTACACAGATGTACCTGCCAAGTGCATGAAGAAACTTGCATGGGTGTTAGGGGTGGATAAAAAAAATTCATTCCAAGGGTCACAGTCCGGCATCACGAGGCTTGCCGAGTGAGGCAAGCCTTGTGATGTCGAACTGTGATCCCGAGGGACGGATTTTCTATCCACCTCTCACACCATGTCAGATTCTTTTTACTTGCATACCTTTGATTTCTGTATTTTTAATGATGCAGTCACTTCAGTTGAAGTCCGCCATATTGTGATGACAATGATGTTTAGTGACGTCACCTAATGTGCATATGCGGTTGTATTCAACCAGTGCATACCAAACATGTGACAACATTCAATTTTTACCTAATCCCTGGGTAAGAACACCAGGGTAAGAACAGAATTTCTATCCAAGGCTAAAACAACGGATTTCCTCATCTGGTGTGCAAGAATTTTTTTTTTAAATTTATCAAAAACCTAAATCTCAGCCTAACAGAACTTGACTGAATGTACAGACATACAGCTGTATACGTACATAAAACAACCTAAACGCCACATGACCTCAGTGTCATGCTGATGGTGGAGGTGAAAGAAAATACAGTGTAACATAGCAGTGTAAGATATTGCTAGTTTAAATCACTGTTAACCCTTAAGACACCGAGAAAAAACTAGATCTGAAAATGTTGTCTGCTTATCTTGTCTGCTGAATTTTTTGCAAAGATTTCAACAAAAAGTTTGCTTACAGGCAAAGCTAAATGAAACTTGTTTCAGTTCTGATTTGAAGTTCTTGCTTGCAAAGGATTACCTTTTCAAAGAACATTTTAACCCATAAAATGCTGATCATGACAATTGTCGTCTGCTTTGTCGTCTGCTGGTTACTTTAAAAGACATTTTTGCAAACAGTGTGGACCCAGATCGGACTGCTCCTCTAGGAGCAGTCCGATCAGGGTCCACACTGTTTGCATGTATGCAAAAATAGTTTTACAAAAATAATTCAGCAGACGACATTTTCAGATGTAGTTTTTCTCTGTGTCTTAACCCTTTCCCACTCAGATACGTGTTTTTACGTGTCTGCACCCCCCTCCTATTTTAAGCCCCAGAAGCACCTAAAATCTGCATTTCTACCCCTGGACAGTTATGTTTGCTTTAGGATTTGTTGGGCAAAAAAATGACCTGTTTTTTCGCGCGCCTCCCCACTAAAAATATTCTAGGGGGGATTGAAGGGGGGCGTTGCCCCCCTCACATCCTGAAAAATTTTGGGGTGTATGGCCCAACCGGCCGTTAAAATTTATATCTGAGGGTGTCTGGGGTCAAAATTGCCTGAAAATTGATGCTGATCAAACATGCTGCAAACAGTGAAAATAGCCAGTGCCAAACACCTTAATTGTTGCCTTGACAGCTATGTGAAGATTAAAATGTGGTCAAAAATTCATGTGAAAACACACTTTTTGCCAACTTTGAGATGCCCCCTCTTTACCATGACAACAATGATCAAGTCATGAAAGGCTGCCCAATGAACATTCATACCGAGTTTGGTGTCAAACAGACCATCCATTATGAAACAATGGCTAGTTGAAGTTGCTGTCAGGTGCAACACTGTGAAAATCAGCGAAATTCACAAAATCCCTGAGTGGTAAAGGGTTAAGGATTAATATGTTCAGTATATATGAGATTTTTTTTTTATAATCTATGCTCAAAAATATATATTTCAGATGTTTGTTTGGACAGCATCAGTCTAGCAGTTCTAAAGTCTGTGCCCAAAATCTACTCCTGAGCACAAATAAAAGCGAACTAATAAACAACACTCCTTGATTTGAGATATTTCTTGGTATATCACAAATGTCATGTACTATGAATGAAGTAAAATATGTTTTAACCAAAAAAATGTACACTGTAAATGTCCAAAATCCAAAATCACGCCACGGGCTTGCTTCAGTTGAACTTGAGGACTTGCAGTAAGTGAATTTCTCCTGAAATTTTAAATCTGTTTCACAATCCTACAAGGAGTCCAAAAGGTGCAGAAGGAATGGCAAACGCTGATCATGATCTACACTTTTTTGCCATTAAGTTTGTGAATTTGAACAAATAGTTATAACAAGTAATTTAATTGGTCGATTTTTTTTTTTTTGGTTTTACGGCCCTTTCAAGATTATTTCACTCATATCGAGCCGATCGTCAATCAGAGGTGGGCAAAAACCGGAGTACCCGGAGAAAAACCACCTGACCTTCCGTTGCAGAACTTGGCGTCTCACATGTGACCCGAGCGAGGCTCGAACCCACAGCTGTGAGAGGCCTAATGATTAAGAGTCAGCGCTCTTATCCACTAGGCCATGGAGGCCCGTCCTTTTAATTGGTTGATAGAATATCAAGTAATTTAATTGGTTGATAGTCAGAAATGGGTGTGGCAAAATTAATTATCAAACAGGATAAGGGTCAAACAAACCTGATACCATAATAGACATACTTACTTTGGGAAGTACGTAATTTCACTGATGACATTCTCTCCCACCATAAATATTCCTTTTGTAATCAGCTCACTGTAGAAACCTTTCCACATAGCTCCCCATGGCTGCAATAACATATTTGATCCTAAGTACATGTATTAGGACAGACAGACCTTAGCAAACAGTGCAGACCCAGATCAGACTGCTCCTAAAGGAGCAGTCTGATCAGGGTCTACACTGTTTGCCATTCTGTATGCACCGTTTGGACTCTTTGTTGGATCAAGAAACAAATTTGTTGAAATTTTAAAAGAATTACAGCAAGTCCTCAAGGTATCTGAATTTTTAGGATTTTTACTGTAACATATTTGGGTCATCACTCCATCAGAATCAGAATTGTAACTGATGACAAGTCAAATGACATTCTAATGCACTTGCGTATGTAACGCGACCTCTGATTGGTTAACGTCAAACATTTGCGACAGTATATTCTGCGATATACTGTCGGAAACCCGACGTCATTGCGTAACGTCGCTTTTCATTGGCTGGCATTTGGTTTTACGCAGCTCACTGTGAGTGTCGCCTTGTGCAAAGTAGTACAATTTTTAGCTTAACAACCGAAAAAGTGCATTAGAATGGGGATAACTGTATTGAAAATTGTCATTTGGGGAGGTAAATCGTCGGTTTTATGGTCGCAAATTACGTTTTACGGCTCCGCTAACGCGTCGCCGTAAAACGAAATTTCCGACCGTAAAACCTCCGATTTACCTCCCCAAATGACAATTTTCAGTACAGTTATCCCCTAATTCAAACACCAGGATTTTATTACATGACCATGTCTGCAGAAATAAAGGAATGTTTTTTGGCATCTTATTTATAAGTGGACCCAAAGTAATCAACTCATATAAAATGCCAATCACCACAATTGATGTCTGCTTTGTCGTCTGCCGGTTACCTTAAAAGTAATATTATGCAAACAGTATGGACCAGATCAGACTGCTCCTACACAGTCTGATCTGGGTCAACACTGTTTGCCTGTATGCAAAAATATTTTTAAAAAGTTTGCAAAAAGATTCAGCATACAACATGTGCAGGCAACATTTTCAGATGTAGTTTTTCTCGGGGTCTTAAGGGTTAACAGTTTAGAAGCTATCCACCTGCTATTGTCCATGTGATGACTAATGACAAGGTATAAAATCCAGTTAACAGTTATTTATAGCCATGGCTATTTTTGTTGCTGTGACATCAGAGTGCAGTGTCAAGAATGTGATATGTAAAACATGGTCAGCCCCCACCCTTCGGGGCTTGAAGAAATAGATGGGCTGCATGATGCTTCCACACAAAGCTTAAACCGATCACACACGAGTACTGGTAAACCACTTAGAGGATCTAAGCCTGCCCAGAAGAAGAGGTGCGAGTCTGACTGACCCTATTTGTTTCATTGGGCGACAGGGCTTGAGATGTCATTTCATCTCAATGTCGGGTAAAAGTCCCACAAAATTGGAAGCAACGTCTCTAAAATGACCAGTATTGTGTTGACGGGAATGTTAAACCTCAAATCAAACAAATGTAAAACATGGACGTGGCTCATATGCTGAGACAATGGTGAATAATGTAGGCCATGTTCAGACACTGTAGAAAATGGCATCTGATCAGGGTCTACACTGTTTACTGAAAATACAGGAAAGTAAAGGTCATACAAAAACATTTTAAATCTCCATTCAGGGCCATTTTTCTAGCCCACACTCAAAAGAAAATCAACTCATCAGTGCTGTAAGTACTTTGATTTTATTATTCAGAGAAATTTTATTTTGACCCTAAACCCTCATACTGCTATATACTCCAACCCCTACCTTGGCAAACAGTGTAGATCCAGATCAGATGGCTTCTCAGGATCTTCACTGTTGGACACTGAGTTTGTGAATTTGCAGGAATAAAGTAGTCTGACTGGTTCAAAGTCAGAAATGGGTGAAGCTAAATTAATAATTCAGCAGGACATGGACCCAATATACACAGATTAGTAGGGCTGGCTAATGGGAGCTGAAAAGATAATCGATTATCAGTCGTGTCATTGCGATCTATAATCGATTAGTAATCGCTAAGGTTTTTGTCATTATTTTACCTGTCTGGCTTTCCGTCTGAATATGACTTTTACCATATGTTTCACTTTACCATATGTATTTTTGAACAGATAGGCCTGAGCAAACAGTGTAGACCCAGATGAGACGCCGCATAATGCGGCGTCTCATCAGGGTCTGCACTGTTTGCCACTCATCCAGCTATTTTAGGCATAACTTTGGGTAGTAAATTGTACCTATCAAGTAATCGATTAAAAGCAAATCAGAAATGATAATCATTTTTGTGGAATTTATCCATCGATTAATCGATTATACGATAATCGTGTCAGCCTTACATATTAGTCACTACGCTGTAAGTGATGCTATTGGAAAATGCTTTTGTGGCTGAGTGTGGCTCAAACTTAAAATCTTGGCAAGACACAGTTTCATTGTTACAGATATCCATTATTTCAACAAAATTGTATTACAGTCCAACCTGTAGCAAGCACCCAAGGGATATCCAAAATATGCTTGCTTAAGACAGGTGCTTGCTTAATATAGGTGAAATTTAATGCATTTGCCTTTTTTGGGAACCAAATGGTTGCTTGCTTAAGACAGGTTGCTTGCTCAATAGAGGTGGCCACTAAGACAGGTTTTACTGTATTTTACTTTAAAAAGCAATAGTTGAATGTATTGCTTGCAGAAATGCAACATTACTATGATGACAAGTTTAACAGTTTTATAAACTTTAACGATCAAGAAACCTAGGCATCTATTGTAGGTATTTTCTGCACATTTAGCATAAATTTGGCAAATCTAGAGGCTTTAAGCTGCTTTCAATTCAGTTTTAATCAATACACTATTAAAGTTTTTCTTTCTGAGAATGCAATAACTCCATGGATTAAATTGGGTAATCCACTTATGAATTCAATATGCAAATTAATTAGATAAGCTCCATAACCTTATATGTACGACGTCCTTAATGACGCTGCGTTTACTAATGGCTGAATATTGACATTTTTTGTTAAAAATCGTGAACAAAATGCGTCTTAAATATCATAAGAATGCATTAAATTTATTAAACACATTGAGGAAAAGGGATAAAATGCTCGGCAAATCTTCACATTTTATACTTATCCTCAACTTGTTTAGTAAATTCAATAAAACATGAACACTCATGTACATGTAAGATCCTCTATAAACCCCACTTGGAATATAGAATATGTTGGGCTACTTTTGGAGTGACCACGACCCCAAGGTCAAAGGTCAAAAAGTATGACTCTGCCATATCTTCTAAAGTATTAGAGTTACATTTCTGAAACTTTGGTTATTGGATGGCCCTTGGAATATAGAATAAATTTGGATACTTTTGGTGTGACCTTGACCTCAACATGACCCCAAGGTCAAAGGTCAAAAATTATGATTTGCCATATCTTCTAAACTATTGGAGACACACTTCTGAAACTTTACTTATTGGATGGTCCTTGGAATAAAGAATATGTTGGGCTACTTTTGGTGAGACCTGGACCGCAAGGTCAAAGGTCAAAAAGTATGACTTTGCCATATCTTCTAAACTATTAGAGTTACATTTCTGAAACTTTGGTTATTGGATGGCCCTTGGAATATAGAATAAATTTGGATACTTTTGGTGTGACCTTGACCTAAACATGACCCCAAGGTCAAAGGTCAAAAATTATGATTTGCCACATCTCCTAAACTATTGGAGTCACACTTCTGAAACTTTGCTTATTGGATGGTCCTTGGAATAAAGAATATGTAGGGCTACTTTTGGTAGGTCAAAGGTCAAAAAGTATGACTTTGCCATATCTTCTAAACTATTGGAGTTACACTTCTGAAACATGGTTATTTGATGGCTGCTGGAATATAGAATAAATTGGGATACTTTGGGTGGACCTCAACATAACGCCAAGGTCAAAGGTAAAAAAGTATGACTTTGCCATATTTTCTAAACTATAAGAGTTACACTTCTGAAACTTTGCTTATCAGTTAGAATGTTTTTGCAACTTTTTTAACTTACATGTAGTTTTCGCTAGCTAATACATAGTCATTAGTGTTACTCGTAGAAAAAGCAGGTATTTGCGATGGTTTACCATTGACTGCAGATCTAGTTTCATTTTTATTCTTTCTTTGATGGAAAATTCTGTTAGCAAATAGTACAGGCCCTGAACAGACGCCGCAAAATGCAGAGCAGATATAAGAAAAATATCACACTTTTTAATCATAAAATTTGCGTGTTTTTTTTTCAGCAGTAAAATTCACAATATATTTGTATAGGCGTGTTTTTGCAATGAATAGACTCTTGCCCTACTGAAGCTATAGCAGTAGGAAAGCTACAAAGCACTTCTTACCGACCCAACCTCGCCCACTTACCTGATTGGTCTGAAGGTTGATTATGACAGGGACTAGGGTAAAAGGTGTCAGATGTCTACGACTCGCCACAGAATGAATCTGGAAGAAACAAAGACAATACAGTAAAATTCCTATATTAAGACCACCTTTGGGACTGTTCAAAAGTGGTCTTAAAGACCACTTTTGAACAGTCCCAAATGTGGTCTCTTATAAAGAGACACTGAGTGTAAAACAACACAAGAAGAATAACTGAAACCTTCTTAATAAGCTTTTAAAAGCAGATTTAGTCTTAATTTTGGGTGGTCTTAATAGCAGAATTTTACAATATGTCTGACATAAGATTCCTGTGTTTCTGAGGTGGGCTCTAATTTATCTATGAAATTTAAATTTTAGTTTTCTATGTTAGTTTGTGTTTTAATGGCCCACCAACAACTATGTTCATATCGAGGGGCGACCCTGCTGGACTCAGGGCCTGACAGATCAAACTTTCAACCGCTTGCCCGACATTCTACAGCATCTTGAAAATAGCTTGGAGTTACCATATTCCTTATATGTTTTATACATTTTTCTGGGCAAGTGAAATAAAAAATCACTTGCCCAGCCAAAATTAAGACTTGTCCCGGGCAGCGGGGCAGTGGATTTGTCCGGCCCTGCTGGACTCATCTATCTGAAAAGTCTGGAGAAGCTCAGAATCGAGCCTATGACCCTTACTTATTAGGTGAGCAGCTCAACCACTACACTACGGAGGCATCTGATTTAAAATTGTCTGCATCCGTCAATAGGTCTACTGGTGTACTAGTGAAATTCGTTAACACACTGGCAAGTAGTGTAGATTCTGATGAGATATGGGGACCAGTTGTTCAAAACTAACATTATTAGTTACCGTTTCCATAAAACTTTCAAAATTCAATATAGCAAATATGCTAATACATGTACATGTATTTTTGCTGAAAAAATGTGAGCAGCTTTTGCAGATGCAAAAGCTGCTCACATTTTTTTTCAGCAAAAATACCACTGTATTAGATATTGTACTTACTAGAACAGTTAATATTTTGACCACTAATGAGCTTGTTAAGGTAACAATGCTTAGAACAACTGGGCCCAGATGGTTCTACAATGTTTGTATAGGTATCTGTAATGGTCTACATTGCTGGAAGTTAACATGACCAGCTGACAATGTAAATGACAACTCAACCAATATATTCAAGTAATGTCACTTTGTGAGTACACCTCAAGCTCTTAACACAATTATTAGAGTCTAAAGACTAAAGCAGAGACTGTCCATGTCATATCTCAACAGGCATGTATAAATTATTAATGGTCATTTTTCTAAACAATCTATTCATTATTAGACCACATAGAAAAATGACCATTTTCTATATAATCTATTCATTTATAGGGTTTACAGAGTTATAAACAGTTTTTTGTTTGTTTGATTTGATGTTTACCATCCCGTCAACACTGTAAAGGTCATTTTGGAGACGTTGCTACCAATTTTGTGGGACTTTTACCCAACATTGAGATGTAATGACATCTCAAGCCCTGTCACCAAATGAAACCAATAAGGTTTATAAGCATGGACGGTCCGACTCGTGCGCACCGCTTTGCCTGGGCAGGCTTAGATCCTCTAAGCGGTTTACCAGTACTCCTGTGCGGGTCGGATTCAGCTCTGCGTGGAAGCATCAGTTGTGGTGTATGTGTCAGCAAGAGAAAACCTTGCCATGTGTGGAATATTTTTCTATGTCATTTAGTGGATAATAAGTTGTGTTATCTTTAAAATTTATTTGGAAAAAAGCTGAAGCTTTTGCAAATAGTGTAGGCCCTGATGAGACGCGCATTCTGCGGCGTCTGATCTGGGCCTACACCGTTTGCCAGGGTACCCAATCTAGGGTTTCCATTGTAAAATGGATTAAAACCAATTGAAAACCAATATATGATAAATAAAACTCTTACACTTGTGGTCATTTCATGAGTATGAAATTTGAGGAAGGATCATTTATAAACTTCATATGAAACAATCATGTGTGTAAGATAATAAGATGTTCTATGAAACCTACCTGACACTGTCTTCGCACCACAATGAAGGGATGTGACAGAAATTCCTGTGCAAACTTGCTGAAATAAAAGTGTTAAATGCTAAAACCTTTTCCTGCTGAGACGTCTCATCTGGGCCTGCACTGTTTGCCACTCATACAGCTATCTTAGGTGCACCATTGGGTAGTAAATTGTACTTATCAAATAATCGATTGCAAGCAAATCAGTATTGATATTCATTTTTGTGGCATTTATCGATTGAATAATTGATTACCTGATTAATCATGCCAGCCTTTAATTTAATAAAAACTAGAGCTGCCGCCTAACGGGCGCCAATTATACCCCCGCTACCGACAAATTTTTACAAGTATTTGACCTTGAGGAAGGTCAACGTAAAGGTCAAGGTCAGGTTTGTGTATATCAATCTTAAGTACTAGTGGCAAGGTGTGTGGTGTGTGAATATTAAAGAAATCGGTCAAAGAATAAGGAAGTTATGAGCAATGTTAAAGTTTTTTGTAACGGACCGACGACAGACAACAATTTTTTACAAGTATTTGACCTTGAGGAAGGTCAACGTAAAGGTCAAGGTCAGGTTTGTGTATATCAATCTTAAGTACTAGTGGCAAGGTGTGTGGTGTGTGAATATTAAAGAAATCGGTCAAAGAATAAGGAAGTTATGAGCAATGTTAAAGTTTTTTGTAACGGACCGACGACAGACGACAGACGACATGCTGACTCCTATATACCCCCTTCAAACTTCGTTTGCGGGGGTATAATCAAAAATGAGTTCCTTTAAGAGCAATGAAAACATTCATAAGAAAGAAGATGGGCCATACTACGTAGTTTCGGCTAACAAAGCCTCATCAGTGACCCTGTAATGATCTGGCAAAGAAAGCCAGAGGAAACATACTGCAATTTTGCGAATTTCGAATAGGCAGTCGATTCAAAGACTGATATAAATCAAAATGTCAGAAATAAAACAGAAATGGGTGTGGCAAATTTAATCTACTCAGTACACTCTGCCAACAAAACAAATATACATGTACTGTCAATTTGCCTTCATGCAACTTCACATCTAGATTTATGATAAAACACCCATTTTGCAAAAATAGCTTCTTTTTATATGTATTTGGGCGTGTACTACCCGCAGTTTTTTCCCTCAAATTACAGGCCCAAGTTCAGGGTGCGGGTAATCTGTCCAAATTATTTTTGGGACCGTTTATTTTTACTTTTGTCAGATGAAAATACGATGCATCTCAATGTTATGCTCTATCCCTTTATGATTCCCCAACATAAATAACGTTAATTGTCGACTGGATTTTACTTACACATGAGTAATAAAAGAATATCCATTACTAGCAAGCCCGCTTTTGTGCTTATTATTCCTATAACTCTGATTTTAAACGAAATAAACAAGCAAGTTCAATGCGAACATCAAAGTTTTCCGGCATCCAAATCGCCGCCCACAAACTACCGCTACAATTTTTCTGCATGTGATCGGTAAATGACGTCCTGGACCCCAGCAACCACACACTTGTCTATTGTTTTATTTTAATGCGGCGTATCCCTTTCATAAGAAAAATGTTTGGAAACATTACAAAAAATCGATAGCTCGGAAGCTCCTTATCAATAACCAACAACAGCATACAGATGTGTTTACATATATTAAAGTGTTCGACTTTTTGGCGCCAAAACATAACCATTGACGAGATAGTAGAATGGTCCGTTTTCATTATACATATATCTACCGTAAGCAGGGATAACAGGTGCCCAGTCGCCCAAGACGCCTAAGTTTTGGCCTGGGCGCCTAAGTTTCGAATAAAAATGCCTATTAACTTACTGTAAAATTTGGATTTAAGGCAATCTGGGCGCCTAAAGCAAAATGCTTAGTCTGTATCCCTTGTAAGATTTAGCAACTCGTCTTAGGAGCAATTAAATCATTTTCACATTGATTGTGGATCAAATTATTGATTGGGGAATAAACGCAAATTAGCGACATAACTTGACCATATTTTCACACCTTATTGACACGCACCGCAGGGTGGCACTTATATGACCGGGATTAACAATAGTGTCATAATTGAACCGTTATAAATCATCAAACAGTGAAAATCCAAATCGGACGTCTGCGGTTTCTATCTGCGGTGTCTGATCTGGGACAGCACTGTTTGCCGATGTCCCCACAAAAGGGCCGCTGGGTATATATTGGTTAATAAATAAATAACAAGGGTGAATAGGTAAAGTTTTTTCAACGTTTTAATGTAAAATACATGCATTCTGGTGATACTCGCACCCACGTGCATTTTCCCACCTTTTGAAGACGATCGCGCATTCCGTTGTGTGTTACAAAAACAGACCAAATTCTTACTTTTTCTCACGCACCCACCAAAATTTCAGCAAATGTTTCATGCGGGTAATACAACAGAATAACAGGTTTTCCCCAGATTTTGGCTAAAAAAGGGGGGTGCGGGTAGTACACATATGCGGGTAGTACACACCCAAATACGGTAGGGCTATAAGTTTTCAGACGAAAATATGCAATATTTTTCTTATTTCTAATCCAAATTTAGACTATTGGAGCTTCATAAGGGGATTTCTAATGAGTACACAAAATCTATGTTTTTGTGCAACAATAAGGAAAATAATGAATAATTATTGAATACCCTGTATGTGAGGCACCAAGTTCTGAAATGGAATGTCAGGTGTTTTTCTCTGGGTACTCTGCTTTAGCCCACCTCTGATTAACGATCAGCTCGATATAAGTGAAATTATCTTGAAAAGGCCGTAAAACCCAAACCAAAAAAAAAACAAAAAAACAAGAGGCCCATGGGCCACAATGCTCACCAGAGCTCAGGCGGGCACTGCCCACTGGCAGCCATGTATGGTTTCAGGTTTTAATTTATTGATTATAAAGTCTCCCAAACAAACCCCCATTTCCAAATGAGCACCCATGTGGACTCTGTATCTGAAATATTAGGCCTTTTATGAGGAGGAGGGATGAGACATGGTCCCAACAGAGCCCAGGCTGGTATCACTGAATCCAACTTATCATAAGGCACAAGAATATATATGGTTTAGGGGTTGGTCTGAGATGTAAGGCCTTTTAAGCTGCAGAGGGGTTGGAGCATGACCCTGGCAGACCCCAGGAAAGCCAAGATTGTTGTCGCTGAATGTGTCTTATAATAAGGACCAAGAAAATATATTGTTAAGGGGGTGGGATATGAACAGTTTCCAAGATATGAGGCCCTCTTATGAAATGATGAGGGGAGGAATGGCCCCTGTGGACCACCAAGTTGGTGTGACTGAATGTGTCAAATCATAAGAAACAAGAATATATATGATTATGAGGTGGGGATCTTAATTGTGTCTGAGATATATGGCCTTTTATGAAGTGGAGGGGTGGGCCATGGCATCAGCATGTTGCCCTAGCACATAGAGACCCCACATTGATGCGAGTGAATGAGTCTTATGAAGTGGAGGGGTCGGGCATAGCCCGCCGTGCGGCCAGGGAGACCCTTAGATTGATATCACTGAATGCGTCTTATCATAAGGGACAAGAATCTAAATGGTTTAGGGGCCGGGATCTGAACGGTTTCTGAGATATTCGGCCTTTTACGAAGTGGAGGGGGTGGGGCATAAGCCCTGCCACATCCTAGGGGACCCCCAGATTGGTGTCACTAAATGCATCTTATCATAAGGAACAAGAATATATATGGTTTAGGGGTGGGCTCTAAACAGTTTCTCAGCTATATGGTCTTTGTGAAGTCGAGGGGTGGAGTATGGCCCGGGCGCACCATGGGTGACCCCTAGGTTGGTGTCACTGAATGTGTCTTATCATGAGGAACAAGAAAATTAAATTGTTTTGGGGTGGGGATCTGTAAGGTTTCTGGAATATTTAGCCTTTTATGAAGTGGAGGGGGTTGGGCATGGCCCCCCGAACATACCGGGGGACCCCCAAATTGGTGTCACAGAATGAGACTTATCATAAGGAACGAGAATATATATGGTTTAGGGGTGGGGATCTGTAAGGTTACTGGGATATTGGGCCTTTTATGAAGTGTAGGGGGTGGGGCATGGCCCCGGCAAATCCCAGGGGACCCCAGGTTGGTGTCACTGAGTCCATCTTGTCATAAGGAACAAGAATATATATGGTTTAGGGGTGAGGGTCTCAATGGTTTCTGAGATAAATGGCATTTTATGAAGTGGAGGGAGTGGGGCATGTCCCCGGCACATCCCGGGGGACCCCCAGGTTGGTGTCACTTAATGCATCTTAGCATAAGGAAAAAGAATATATATAGTTTAGGGGTGGGGATCTGAATTGTTTCTGAGATAAATGGCATTTTATGAGATAGAGGGGGCAGGGCATGTCCCCAGCACATCCAGGGGGACCCCCAGGTTGGTGTCACTTAATGCATCTTATCATAAGGAACAAGAATATATATGGTTTAGGGGTTGGGATCTGTAAGGTTTCTGAGATATAAGGCATTTAATGAAGTGGAGGGGCGGGGCATGGCCCTGGCACAACCTAGGGGACCCCAAGGTTGACATAAAAGCATGTGGCTGAGAGAAGTTTACTCAAGGAACAGGTTTAGGTAAGTTTTGTCAAAATATCTGCAATGACTTGGCAGTAAATGCCATTTTTCAGTTTTCCCCATTATAAGTCAATGGAAACTCTATGTTGCCATAGCAACAAAACTAAAAGGCCAAATTTCATAACAAACACAAAACCTGTAAAGGCAAATATGGTGAATATTTTCATAAAGTCTCAGCCTCCTAGAGCTTATGGTTTCTGAGGAGATGATTTTTAAGTATTTTTTGGTCTATTTTTTGTATTTTGGTTTCCATGGCAACCAATAAAAATGAGCAGAAGGCCTAAAATCATACGGCAGATAGTAGATTGCCTATGGAACATTTCTATTAAAGTTTTGTCAAAATATCTGCAGACGCTTGGCAGTAAATGCCATTTTTCAATTTTCCCCATTATAAGTCTATGGAAACTACAAGTTGCCATAGCAACCAAACTAATGAGCCGATTTTGATAAAAAAAAAACTTTCAATCCCCCAGCCCAATGATGCTACAGATAAAATTTGGGCCCAATAGGCCCAGTGGCTTCAGAGGAGATGTCGTTTGAAAGTGTTGACGAAGACGACGCAGACGCAGACGACGACGACGGACAACTGCCTATCCTATAAGCTCCCCCGGAGCCTTCGGCTCTAGTGAGCTAAAAAAAAAAAGAAAATCAAGAAAAGAGGGGGTATCTGCATCTTTTTTTTTTATTTCTGCATGAAAACATATGTTGTGTGTACTCATTAGAAGCGCCTCATCAAGGCACTTCTAATTAGTATCCACAACGTATTTTTTCATGCAGAAATAAGATCAAGAGGGCCATGATGGCCCTGGATCACTCACCTGATCCACAGTATAACAAGTGGGCCCTGGGGAGGGCCCTCATTGGCCCCAGGGCTATAATTTGCATTAATGTTGAGGGAGGTCTAAAAGGTGAAGCTTCATACCAAATATCAAAGACTGGAGCCTTCTGGTTTGAGACAAAAAGATTTTTAAAGGTTTTCCTTATATGTCTATATAAAACCTTTAGGCCTGGGGCAGGGCCATTTTTGGCTCCAGGGCTATAATTTGATTAATTTCAAAGAAATCCACAACACCTTGGCCTTCTGGTTTCAAACAAGAACATTTTCAAAGGTTATCCCAATATAAGTCTGGTTTCAGGCAAGAAGATTTTTAAAGGCTTTCCCCATATAAGTCTATGTAAAACCAGTGGGCCCCGGGGCGGAGCCATTTATGGCCCCAGGGCTATAATTTGAACAATCTCTCTTAAGGTCCAGTAAACAAAGCTTCATACCAAATATTAAAGAACTGAGCCTTCTGGTTTCAGACAAAAAAGATTTATAAAGATTTTCCCAATATAAGTTTATGTTAAACCAGGGCCCTGTGGGAGGGGCCATTTTTGGCCCCAGGGCTATAATTTGAACAATCTTAATAGACGTCCACTAGACGAAGCTTCATATCAAATACCAAAGACCTGAGATTTCCGGTTTCAGAGAAGAAGACTTTTAAAGATTTTCTCCAAATAAGTCTATGTAAAACCAAAGGGCCCTAAGGCGGGAGCATTTTTGACCCCAGGGCTACAATTTGAACAATCTTGGTAGAGATCCGCTAGATGAAGTTTCATACCAAATATCAACATCCTGGTTCAGACAAGAAGGTTTTTAGAAGGGTTCCCTATATAAGTCTATGTAAAACCGGTGGGCCCCAGGGTGGTGACATTTTTGGCCCCAGGGCCATAATTTAAACAATCTCGGTACAGTTCCATTAGATACAACTTCATACCAAATATCAAACACCTGGTCCTTCTGATTTCGAACAAGAAGTTTTTTTAAAGGTTTTCCCTATTTATGTCTATGTAAAACCGGTGAGCACTGGTGCAGGGGCATTTTTGGTCCCAGGGCCATAATTTGAACAATCTTGGCAGAGGTCCACTAGATACAACTTCATACCAAATATCAAACACTTTGGCCTTCTGGTTTCAGACAAGAAGATTTTTAAAAGTTTTTCCCTACATTATTCTATGTAAATCTGGTGGGCCCCAGTGCAGTGGCATTTTTGGTCCCAGGGCTATAATTTGAACAATATTGGTAGAGGTCCACTAGATGAAGGTACTTACCAAATATCAAAGACCTGGGCCATGCAGTTTCAGAGAAGAAGATTTTTTAAGTTTTCAGTAAAAAAATCTATTTTTGGCCACTGTGACCTAGATGTGCAACCGGAACCATTTGAACAACTTTACAAGGGGACCACCTAAGGATCATTCCTGTGAAGTTTGATCAAAATCAGATCAGTGGTTTAGGAGGAGATGTCATTTAAAGAAATTGTTTACGCATGCATGCACAGATGCACACATGGACGCACGACGGATGACGGACAAAAAGTGATCCCAAAACCTCACCTCGTCACTACGTGACAGGTGAGCTAAAAATATCAGTATTTTTTGGAAGAAAAAAAGCGTCTTACCTGGAGCTATGACCCTGTAAACCCCATTTTTATCTATATACAGTGGGATTAAGAGGGGTCATAAGTACAAAGACGTGTTAACAGATCACGACAGGATCTTCTTTGGAGCTTGCAGTAACCCTTTTTGTACCAATGGAATCTTTCTCCTTATATATAGCAGGAGTCAATTTCAAAATTTAGGGGTGTCAGGTTTTGCTTTTTCAAAAATTATTTGGAAATTGGCTAAATGTTTTGCAAACAGTGTAGGCACCGGCATCTGATCACAGCCTGCACTGTTTCCCAATTACCCATTATGGGGTTTCTGGTATTAAAAAAAAAGGTTAACAAGTCAGAGTAATAAATATCCTGGTAAACCCAATCTTTTGTATAGAAAATGTGTCATTTACAAAGGTAGACATTTTTTTAAGCTTGAAAACATTGACTGTGGGTACACAAAAGTCACGCCCTTATTCAAAAAGGGCTCCTGTGAGGATATGAATAACTATCGCCCAATGTCAATTCTTCCCACCCTGTCTAAGATTCTTGAAAAACATGTTCACGACTCCCTAATGCATCATCTTAACACATACGAGCTGCTTCATAAAACACAGTCTGGCTTTAGGCCCAAACATTCTTGTGAAACGGCACTTTTAAGTATGGTAGATACATGGCTAAATGCTCTTGATAATGACAAAATGGTAGGAGTATTATTTATAGATTTCAGAAAAGCCTTTGACCTAGCTGATCATGAAATTTTGTTGACAAAACTGAAATTATATGGAATCAGTGAAGAAACTTCCACTTGGTTTAAAACATACCTAACTCATAGACAACAGCAGATTTCCTTGTATAACACAAAATCAGAGTTAAAGTCTGTAAAATATGGGGTTCCTCAAGGTTCTATTTTGGGACCATTATTATTCCTTCTTTTCATAAATGATTAACCACTTTACATCAAGGATATATATGCCGAACTGTATGCCGATGACACCACATTACTTGATATACAAGGATCTACAACCGGTATTGAGCAGAATTAACAGCAAGCTATAAATAAACTGAGTATGTGGTGTAAATGCAATGGTATGGTTGTAAATACAGAAAAGACTAAACTGATGTTGATAAAAACATCCCAAAGGCAGAGGATGGAAAATGAAGGCCTTACTCTTAAATACATAAATGATTACCTAGGTACAGTGAGCCATGAAAAAGTTCTAGGAGTTTTTGTAGACCATAACTTGTCATGGTTGGAACATGTGAAATATCTCTCTAAGAAAATCAGTTCAAGCATCTGGCTTCTTTCAAAAATAAAGAAATTTTTATCTCTTTCACACAGAGTGCAGTATTACAAATCCTACATCCAGCCCCATATAGATCTTAAGACTACAAAAATGTGCTTGTCATGTCATTTTAGACTATAATGTAGAAAGTATTACAGAAGCTATGAGCAAACTTGGAATTATGTCTATTTTTGACAGAATATTTCTTAGAAAAGCAAAATTAATGTTTAAGGTTTACAATGGTCTGGCCCCTACTTATATTTCTGAACATTTTGTGCTAAGACAGGCAAATGAAACTATACCATCCCTCAGATCAACTACGTCTGGGTGTTTTATCCCACCAAAACCAAACAAAGAGCTCTTTAAACAGTCAATGCGATACTACTGGTGCCTTATATGGAATTCTCTACCAGACAGTATCAAGCATTCTCAGCCAGTTGAAGCTTTTCATAGACAATGCATCAAATGGTTGACTGGTGATTAACCTCAAAGACGAGTACATAGACTGATATATATAGTTTGTAAATGTTAGTATACATATAATGTTCTTAACACACACACATGCACACAGGCATGCACACATTATGTACACACACAATACATATGATTTTCATTGTGTGTGTGTGTTTTTTTTTTCTCCTGACAGCTACCTGAATTTATTTTAGCTGTATTTGTATATTATGTTTTAATGCTTGTGTAAAAATTGTAAATGTTTTGAGGGCCTCATGGAAGATTAGCTCCTATGCTAAATTTGTAACCCTCGTAAAATAAAGACTTTACTTACTTACTTACTTACATGTTAGAACAGCCTCATTTAGGAGATTCCAACTTGCACTCTTAGCATAGATTATGGATACTCTGTTTCAACCACCTTAGTGAGGCAGTTCAAACTAACACCCATAATCAATAATATTTAAAGCAGAAATAAGAATAATTCACAAATGTTGCACTTAATTGTAAGTACATGTATTGCCTTGGTGAGGCAGTTCTAATAAGCACCCACAACCTATGTTTACAGCATAGCCCCAGATAAAAGGTGATATCCAAATATCATTTTTCTTATTTCTGTGCAAAAACATACAGTGGAACTGCAATGGCTCGAACACCTTTGGGACCTCGAAAATCTGTTCGAGACAGGGGTAGTTCGAGCCACTCGGAGGTTACTGTCAGGAGGCATAACGAGATACTTTTAGATATCTTTTCGGTGTTCTACAATGAAAATGCATGCTGGGTGTACTCATTAGAATCGCCTCATCGAGGCGATTCTAATGAGTACACACGGCATACATTTGCAAGATAAAAGACTAAAATCTCCTTAATTATCCCCTACTATTTCTTATGTAGAGGATTTCGCTAGGGGCTCAAGAATGGGTTCGACACATCCATGGTAAACGAGCCATCGGTGTTAGAGCCATTGAAGTTCTACTGTATGTTGTGGATACCCATTAGAAGCGACTCACCCACAACCTATGTTTTCATGCCGAAATAAGAAAAACATCAATATTATTCGGATGAAAAAAGCACCTTATCTGGAGCTATGTTTACAGTATAATAAGAACACCCGCCTCCTATGTTAGGGGTATAAATGGGAAAAATATCTTAAATTTTCTTCAGAAAAAAATAACTGTTTTGGAGCTATTAAATAATGGACTATGTCACATGTATGAGTGCCGGCCTCAGGTAGCTCAGTCGGATCCGTCTGACTGGTGATTAGGAGGATGCGGGTTCAATACCTGCCAGGGTCGGCAACATTCTTTCGTGGAGACTGATCATGAAATCTTTTCTATGGTCATTCTCTACCTTCCGCTGATTCAAGAAAGGCAGTTGTCAATTTCTGGCAAAAGAATGTGCACTGTACTGGTTAACCGCTTAGATATAAGCCTGCCAAGAAAAAGTGTGAATAGCTAAACTGACTGGCTCAAAAATGACCTAAAATAGTGTTGACTTGGCCGTTAATCTCTGTTTGTTACAACAAACAAATATGGCACATCTATGTGATAGTGTAAGCAGTATCTTCAACCTACCTCCCAAAGGCCACTCCAAAGCCAGCAAATCTCAGAACCTGTTCTGTAAAAAAAAAAAAAAATTAATAAACGAACATTCATTTTGATTTGAACATTTATTGTATAAGGCGAGAGACTTCTAATGAGTATGCATAACATACGTTTTCATGCATAAATAAGAAAAATATCAGAACTTTTTGGATGAAACAAGAATTCCGCCGAAGGCTTGTCGCGCCTGTGGAGGCGCAAAGTCACCAAACCATGACATCTAGGCCAAGGTCAAACATAGATGCTTGCATAAAAGTTGCCATTCTTAAATGCAAGCTTGTACTAAGTATCATTAATGAAGTTCAAATAATTCTTGAGAAATGAACTGAACCATTAGGGTGAATGCTAGGGTGGTTGCAATATTTTACAAAGTCAGTGAACCATAAAATGTAGGTCAAGGTCAAATATGGATGCTTGCATTTAAGTTTCCATCTCCAGATACAAGTTTGTACAAAGTAACAATAATAAAGCTCTTATAGTTCTTGAGAAATTAACTATTTTTATGGTTTTGGTTTTACGACCCTTTCAAGACTATTTCACTCATATCGAGCTGATCCTTAATTAGAGGTGGGCGAAAACCGGAGTACCCGGAGAAAAACCACCTGACATTCCGTTGCAGAACTTGGCGTCTCACATATGACCGAGAAATTAACTTGACCATTTGGGTGAACGCTCGGGTGGTCGCAATATTTTACAAAATCAGTGAACCATAAAATGTTTGTCAAGTCAAATATGGATGCTTGCATTTAACTTATCACCCCCAGATACGAGTTTGTACCAAGTATTATTAATGAAGCTCTTATTGTTCTTGAGAAATTAACTTGACAATTTGGATGACCGTTAGGGTGTTCGCAATATTTTAAAAAGTCAGTGAACCATGAAATGTAGGTCAAGGTCAAATATGGATGCTTGCATTTAAGTTGCCATCCCCAGATACAAGTTTGTACCAAGTATCATTAATGAACCTCTTATAGTTCTTGAGAAATAAACTTGACCATTAGGGTGAACGCTAGGGTGGTCGCAAATGTTGACGCATTGACAAACAGATGGACGAACGAACGGACGGACAAACAAACGGACGGAAAACTGAGCGCCTATATCGTGCCATACTAGTAGCAGGCGCGACAAAAAGCACCTTATCTGAAGCTATGTGGATGGATGTACATACAGATGGATGGATGGTATAACATGATCCTCCTTTTCCTCCAAAAAGCAGACGGCTCCCGCCCATCGTGGCTTGAAGAAATAGATGGGCTGCATGAGGCTTCCATGAAGAGCGGAAACCAACTTGCACACGAGTACTGGTTTTGTTTTGTTTGATTTGAGGTTTAACGTCCCTGTCAACACTGTAAAGGTCATTTTGCAGACGTTGCTTCCAATTGATGGGACTTTTCACAGACATTGAGATGAAATGACATCTCAAGCCCTGCCACCCAATGAAACCAAAAGGGTTTATAAGCATGGACAGTCCAACTCTTGCACCACTTTGCCTGGGCGGGCTTAGATCCTCTAAGCGCTTTACCAGTACTCTTGTGCGGGTCGGTTTCAGCTCTGCGTGGAAGCATCATGCAGCCCATCTATTTCTTCAAGCCCTGCTGGGCGGGGGCCCACAAGAGTACTGGTAAACCGCTTAGAGGATCTAAGCCTGCCCAGGCAAAGTGGTGTGAGTCTGACCATCCATGCTTATTAACCCTATTGGTTTCATTGGGTGGTAGGACTTGAGATGTCATTTCATCTCAATGTCAGGTAAAAGTTTCACAAAATTGGAAGCGACATCTCCAAAATGACCTTTACATTGTTGACGGGGACGTTACACCTCAAATCAAACAAACAAACAAATTCTCCAAAAAGCGCAGGGTAATTAATATCAGTGCTCGTTTCTGACCAAGGGACCTTGCTTAGTGCTTATCTAAATTTGTTAGGTTAGACAAGGTGGTTCAGTGAGGTTTGCACTTTGCATTTTTTGAGCTTCCAGGGCAATTTTTCTTCAGTTTGTACTGCCACTACAGAATACTAGTAAGTCTTTGGGACTATGAACTCAACTACTGCTACTTTTACTATGAGTCACAAGTGAGATCAGTACTAGCTTTTTGGGTTGATTAGTGTTCCCAATAGCTCAGTAGCTAGTTTTGTTTGTTTGATTTGAGGTTTAACGTCCCCGTCAACACTGTAAAGGTCATTTTGGAGACGTCGCTTCCAGTTTTGTGGGACTTTTACCCGGCATTGAGATGAAATGACATCTCAAGCCCTGTCGCCCAATGAAACCAATAGGGTTTATTAGCATGGACGGTCCCCCTCGCACCGCAGTTCCTGGACAGGCTTAGATCCTCTAAGCGGTTTACCAGTACTAGTGTGCAGGCCAGATTCAGCTCTGCGTGGAAGCATCATGCAGCCCATATATATTTCTTCAAGCCCCAATGGGCGGGGGCGGTCAGTAGCTAGTGCAGATGCCTGTGGTGCTAGAGGTCCCAGGTTTAATTCCTTGCAGCAATGATAAAATTTCACTGTCCAAATGTGCTTACTGGTATTATTTGCTGGGATGAATGTCATAAAATATGCTATCCTTCCGATCAGGGCATCTCATGTGCAGAGTCATCTCATGTGCAGATTAACCCATTTAGTACCGGAAACCCCAAAATGGGTAGTTGGCAAACAGCGCAGGCCCAGCTCAGAGGCTGCAGAATGCAGTCACTGATCAGGGCCTACACTCTTTGCAAAACATTCAGCCAGTTTCCAAATAGATTTTAAAGAAAACACAACCTGACACCCCTAAATTTTGAAATGGGCTCCTGCTATATATAAGGAGGAAGATTCCATTTGGTACTAAAAAGGGTTGAAGATCTATCTCTACTGTAATTTCATAATCACTGGGTATATAGGCTTCCATCCTGCAAATCTGTACATTTGCGAGAAATTGTCAAATATGACCGCTGCAGAAGAAGTAGATTGATGGATAGATGGAAAGATAGATAGATACAAAAATTCCGCCGAAGGCTATGTCGCGCCTGTGGGGGCGCAAAGTCACCGAACCATGACATAGGCAAAGATCAAACATAGATGCTTGCATAAAAGGCTTGTTCTAAGTATCATTAATGAAGTTCAAATAATTCTTGAGAAATGAACTTAACCATTAGGGGGAACGCTAGCGTGGTGGCAATATTTTACAAAGTCAGTGAACCATGAAATGTAGGTCAAGGTCAAATATGGATTCTTGCATTTAAGTTGCCATCCCGAGATATAAGTTTGTACCAAGTATAATTAATGAAGCTCTAATGGTTCTTGAGAAATTAACTTGACCAGTAGGGTGAACGCTAGGGTGGTCACAATATTTTACAAAGTCGGTGAACCATGAAATTTAGGTCAAGGTCAAATGTGGATGCCTGCATTTTAGTTGCCATCAACAGATTCAAGTTTGTACCAAATATCATTTAAGAAGCTCTTATAGTTCTTGAGAAATAAACTTGACCATTAGGGTGAACGCTAGGGTGGTCACAATATTTTTCAAAATCAGTGAACCATGAAATGTAGGTCAAGGTGAAATATGGATGCTTGCATGTAAGTTGCCATCCCCATACACAAGTTTGTATGAAGTATCATTAATGAAGCTCTAATAGTTCTTGAGAAATAAACTTGACCAACAGGGTGAACGCTAGGGTGGTAGCAATATTTTACAAAGTCAGTGAACCATGAAATGTAGGTCAAGGTCAAATATGGATGCTTGCATGTAAGTTGCCATCCTGTGACACAAGTTTGTACCAAGTATCATTAATGAAGCTCTTATAGTTCATGAGAAATAAAATTGACCATTAGGGTGAGCGCTAGGGTGGTCGCAAATGTTGACGCCTTGACGAACGGAAGAACGAAGGGACAGAAAACCGGGCGCCTATATCGCGCCATGCTATTAGCAGGCGGGACAATAAGTCAACCCAAAGTTATTTATACAAGCAATGTTATAATGCTGATGACCATGTGACTATCAGTTGTTTTTGTGTGTTTGATTTGAAGTTTAACATCCCCATCAACACTGTAAAGGTCATTTTGGAGACGCTGCTTCCAATTTTGTGGGACTTTTACTCGACACTGAGATGAAATGACATCTAAAGCCCTGCCGGGACTATCAGTTGTAAATGATGCTTATACAAAACATAGGTACTGGTTATCTTTATAATATGCAATGCTTTACTTGTTCACTGTACATTACAAAAAACACGCCTATACAAATACATTGTTAAGTTAATCTCCCAAAAAACGAAAATTTTAAGATGAAAACTATTGATATTTTTTCTTGTTTCTGCTCGAAATATAGATAGTGGGTTCTCATTGGAACCGCCTCATTGGAACCGCCTCATCGAGGTGGTTATAACCAGTACCCACAATCTTTATTTTAGCAGAAATAAGAAAAATAAAGCTTACCCAATTAAACCCCAGTTTTGCTATATAAAAGTGGGGTTCAAGGGGGTCAAATTTATATTGGTGTGTTTTGTAATGAGGGTTTTTTTTTCTTCCAATATGTCTTAACCTCTGAGGAGGACATCAGACAGTGTTCATAATATACTTTATTACATTTCAGATTTGCAGGCTGAAAGGCCACACAGTAATCATGTAATTACCCACTGAATACTCTTCCACTGCTATATGTTGGACAAGTCCATTTGCCATTTAAGGGGTGTCAGGCCTATTTTTTTTTTTTTTTTCATTTTTATTCTATTTTTGACAGAAAATTCTGTCAGCAAATAGTGCAGGCCCTGATCAGATGCTGCGTTCTGCAGCATCTGATTTGTGCTTGCACAGTTTGCCAAGGTACCCCTTTAGGGGTTTCCCCACATACAATGGGTTAACCGGCACAAGGGATGACTCTCCCTGCACAGGTGGCCTCAATCTGAAGGACAGCATACTTTATGACATTCATCCCTGCAAATGATGCCAATGGAGTGTGTTCCGACACAAAGATTTTATCACTGCTACTGTGGACTGAACCGGGGGGGCTTCTAGCATCAGAGGCATATGCACTGACCACTGAGCTATCATGCTCCATAAGGTTTTCTGTAAGACATGGTCTGGTCTCATATGCTGGGACATTAGCCTGGAAACCCATAACTCTGTTCACCTTATTTGTTTGTTTGGGTTGAGGTTTTATGTCCCTGTCAACACTATTTAGGTCATTTTGGAGATGTTGCTTCTCGATCCCGGCCGCCCAAACAAACCAAAAAGGTCGGGCCAACTCGCACTACTTTGCAGGTTTCAGCTCTGCATGGAAGCATCATACAGCCCAATCTATTTCTTCAAGCTCCCTTCCGCTGATTCAAGAAGGGCAATTGTCCGTTTCTGGCGAAAGAATGTGCACTGTACTGGTTAACCGCTTACAAGCCTGCCCAGAAAAAGTGGAGGATAAGAAAACTGACCAGCTCAAGAAAGACCTAAAATCATCACGAAAACACACCTATATAATTCTGACCCCCTTTGAACCCCACTTTTGTATAGAAAAACTGGGATTTATAGGGGTAAACCTTATTTTTCATATATCTGCTCTAAAATATAGATTGTGGGTTCTTATAAGTACCCACAATCTATATTTTTTTTCTTTCTTTCTTCCGATACTTCTTAACCTCATAAGAGGACAACAGAAGGGTATCCGGTATACCAAGTGCTAAAGGGGGTTAGCTGAAATAAAAGGTAAGTAAAGTAGGTGAAATGAGTTTATACAGTGTGAGAAGAAAGTTAGTATAGTTAAAAGATAAAAACAGAATCTGGTGGCTTAGGGGGACACATGCACCACCTGGCAGACAGCATGACAGAACTGTGCCAAGGTTGGTAGCAAAACAATATAGGCTGGAAGAGCGTTCCAGTGTATAACTGATCTTGGGAAAAAGCTGTACTTGTAACAGTTGGTCTGGGTAGGGATTTGCTTGTATGCCAAAGGGTGGATAAATTTCGACTCTCTGCGATTGGGTGTGAGGTAATCTGAGACAGGGATTGCAACAAGGTCATGCGTGACCTTGTATAGCATGATAAGGCGATTATCGATGCGTCTCTGATCTAGTGGACGCCATTGGAGTTTTCCAAGCATAGCTGTAACACTTGATGTGTACCTATAGTCTCGTGTGGCCCACCTGGCAGCTCTGCGTTGGACAGATTCAAGTTTGTAGATATCTGTAGCTGTATGGGGTGACCAGACACTGGAAGCATATTCCAATTGCGGTCGGACAAGGGTTTTGTATGCTGTGGACTTAAGGTCTTGGTTGTGTACTTTGATATTTCTTTTGATAAAGCCGAGGGTTTGATTTGCCTTTTTTGTGATATTGTCTATGTGCGTTCCCCAGCTGAGGTCGTCAGATATGGTGACCCCAAGGTACTTTGCAGCAGACACACTTTCAAGTTCAGTATTATGGAGGAAGTATTTGGAGGGAATGGGTGTCTTCAGCCTGGTGACATGTAAAACCTGACATTTTGTCGGGTTGAAGTTCATGTCCCAGGCCTTTTCCCATAGCTCCAATTTGCAGAGATCTTCTTGAAGTAGGTTTGCTTCAGACAAGGAGCTAATGCATAAGTACATTGCTGTGTTGTCAGCAAAGAGTCGGACTTTTGACCTAACCTGCTCTGGGAGGTCATTTATGTATGCAAGAAACAGTATAGGTCCGAGAACAGAGCCCTGCGGGACACCAGAGGAGACCGGGATAATGCTGGAGTTGGTACCATTTGTGACGACAGACTGTGACCTGTTATCTAAGAAATTTTTGATCCAATTTAGAGTGCCGCCCCTGATGCCGTAGTAGTGAAGTTTTTGTAGCAGTTTTTCGTGGGCGACTTTGTCAAAAGCTTTGCTAAAATCCAGTAAAATTAAATCAGTCTGTTTTCTTAATTGCATGTTTCTAGATAATTCATCTATCAACATGATTAATTGGGTCTCGCAGGAACGCCTTTCTCGGAACCCATGCTGTAGTTCATAAAGAATGTTCTGGCTGTTGAAGTGCTTGGACATACTGGAAGCGACAATGTGTTCTAGCACTTTGCATAGAATACATGTTAGGGAGATAGGGCGATAGTTGGCAGGATCAGTTTTATCCCCCTTTTTGAATATGGGGGATACATTGGCCTCTTTCCATATGGTGGGCAATTTTCCCTGGTCAATAGACTTTTGGAAAATTATTTGGAGGATTGGGGCTAGCTCTTTGTGGAGGTTTTGAAGTACTATAGGTTTCAGCTGGTCTGGACCTGATGCCTTATGGGGGTTGAGCTTTTTAAGAAGGCATTCAATGCCATTGGCTGAGATTTGAATGTCAGGCATATTCGTATAAGGGCTGTTATTTTGAGCAGTAATAAGAAAAATATCACAATTTTTCATCTTAAAATTTTCATTTTTTCGGCGATAAAGGTTACAATGTATTTGTATAGACGTGTTTTCGTAATGTAGTGTTGACTCGGCTGTTAAACTCCAATACAAACAAAAGAAAGAATAATTTTCTGGAGGTAGTTTTGAAACATTTGAATAGATGCCTCTTTAAATATGTCACATATACGGTTTTTGAGACAATTTGGGAAGGGTGTTTCATACCCGACCGCCCAGTACCGGACAAGTAGACTTGTAGGATGGTCTTCCTGTACCGGACGGCTACTCTCAGCTAGCCACTGCTTTTGCAAATCTAAAGCTTTTCAAGAGATCTACTTTCGTTTTTGACCTTCAAATATTTCGTCCAGTTTCTGCTCTATTTACTAACTGCTTACCACTTTGAGACGGTTGAGGTGGTCGTCTATTTTGTGCATAACTTTGCCCATATGTTGGCTGATATTCTGGTTGTCTTTTGGGCGATCTTTGCGAAAAATCATTGTAATTCATACCGAAAGGACGGTCGCTCATCTTTTTTTACTATAATCGGAAAGCTTCGGACCGGTGACAGGATAAACATTTGCGGAACAAATTATCCAGGAGGCGTCGAATGTAAATAAAGGGGCACGCTTATCATCAGTCAGAAAAATGTCCGATACAAATTTGACAGCGATTTTGCACCAAAAAGGAGATATACGTTTGGTAAAGTAGACGATTAGCTTACTGCGAGCAAAATATTGATAATTAAATATGCTGCATTAGCTGTAAATATTGTTTTAAAGATAAAAAATTATTAAGAAATAAAACGTCGTCCGCCCAGCTCCTAAAAAAGGGCACCAGAAATCAGAATTGTGGTGCTGGTCAGGAAAAAGGGCACTTTCAGCGCTCAAAAATATCTGAAAAGGGCACTTCAAATAAGAACAGCCGTGTAAAAGGGCACATTCACATGCAGCACCTTGCTTAAAGGGCATGTGACATCTCTCAACTTGAAATAAAAAGATCCTTGTCTCCAATGCTATATTAAACTGCCTGTTTTTATGCTATTAGTGAAGAGATATGTTACATTCACCATTAGCGACAAGAATTTTGCAAGCAAGCTGATCACTGATACAAACACTGGCATGACACTGGTCAGACACACTTTCACACTTCATTTGTTTAATTGGTGTCACTAACACTTGTTCACTCCACAGGGGCCAGTTTCAGGCTTTTTGATAATAATATAGTCTATACTGTATTATTATTATAGGATAGTATATCTTTCATCTCAAAAAGCTTGAAACTGGCCCCTGTGTGGTTATAAAAACACATTTATGACTTCTTCAATGCCCATTCTTCAACAGGTTCAAGTGACAAAATTAAGTAGAATAAACAGGGTGACTAGCAGTCAACCATAAAGGTGGACTGTCAAATAGGCAACAATTTATTGCTAAAAAATGTCTAAAATAGTCCCTACTTAAACAGGCATAACTTTCTTAATCAATTTTTGCTAAATTTCAGTGATTTTTGTACCAAAATGTTGGGCAACATTTACTCTATCTGAAAAAGGGCATGGTGCTGGAAAAAAGAGCATTGCCCAAGAGAAAAGGGGCATGGCGCCATGCCATGCTAAATAGGGCTGAGGAAAAACTATCCTTACCTTAGATCAAAAATGTGGTGAAACTCCACAGAAAGGGAGGAAATATCTGACAAAGGTTGAACATAAGTTGAGTTTTGTACTGGCCTCATTTCGTTTTTGGACATTTTAGTGTTGTAGGCAGTCTGAAACTTTCATCAGTTTTAGTTGCATTACGAAAACATGCCTATTCAAATATATTGGTAAAGTTTTGCCACCAAAAAATGAAATTTTCTAGGTAAAAATCCTAACATTTTTCATATTTTTGCTCAAAACATAGATTGCGGGTACTCGTTAGAACCGCCTCAGTGAGTACCCGCAATCTATGTTTTTGAGCAGAAATAAGAAAAATAATGTCTACCCCTGTAAACCCCAGTTTTTCTATATAAAAGTGGGGTTTGAAGGGGTCAAAATTATATAGACGTGTTTTCATGATGTCAGAAGTGGTCAGTATGTTGACAGAATGATAAAAACATTATACACTTTCATGCCTTAGCTCATTTTACATATGAATCTTATTACAAACCTGTTTTTTTCTGAGAAATCTTAATTTATGGTTGAAGGAATTTAATTAAGTAAAGCTAACTATATAACTTGCAGTTACACATGATTAAATATTCCACAGATCATGACCAAATTACTATAAATAGCAAAGTGTGATTTTTTTTGTTTCACAACATTTTCATGACTTTATTTGTGTTAGTCTTAAAAAAGTCTTTAAATACAGAGAGACTCTTTAAAATAGAGTGTCTTTAAATAAAACAACTTTCTTAGATTGTCATATGGTAGACAAGTCCAATGAACCTAGTAGGCTATGCATACACCCATTTATAGATTTGTTCTTTTTATAATTGTGCATGTATTTTTTTAGTTGTTCGCATTCAGAAGAATTAACAAAAAACATATATGTACTAGAGCAAGTTGATGGTGCGCCATGGCATATCCCCGTGCTGTGAAAATCATGTCACAATAAAAGGACCAAAAATACTTTTTGATCTGTGCTGACACCAAGACATGCCCTTTGGGCAAAATTTTTGCACCATTGTATTGTTCTCTTCATTACCTTCAATTTGATATGCAACATGACTAATGTTTCTACAAAATAGATATTTGCCCCCTTGCCTAGTGGGGAGTCACATCAACATTCTGAATATGTTCCTCCAGCCCTCATCCACAGGACCAAAACCTGTGACAGTTTCAAGATTCCAGCTCAAAAAGCCTAGGAGAAGTTATGTGACAATCAAAAAACAAAAAAAAACAACAAAAAAACAACACCTACTTTTTGACCTCTTGTTACCCCTAGTCATGCCCCTGGGACAAATTTTTGTATCACTGCATTGCAATCATCGTTACCTTCGATTTGATATGCAACATGACTATGCTTTTGCAAAAAATAATTTTGACCCCTGCCCCTGGCCTTGCCCCAGGTGACTGAGATCACATCAGAATTTTGAATAGGCTCCTCCAGTCCTCATCCATAGGGCTATTAACCCTTGACCTGCTGAATATTTAAATATGCCACACCCACCACTGATTATCAACCAATCAGATTACTTGATACAAATTATTGCAACAAATTCACAATCTGAATGACAAACAGTGTAGATCCTGATCAGATGGTTTCTTCAGAAGCCATCTGATCTGGATCTACATTGTTTCAAAGATAAGACATATCCGAGCTCATCAGGACAAGGGTTAACTGTGACAGGTTCATGATTCTAGCTAAAAAGCCTGGGAGGAGTTGAGTGACAATCGATAAAAAGGACCCCAAATCCTGCTTTTTGACCTCTGGTGACCCCCAGACATGCCCTGGAGCAAACTTTTTGCATCACAGTATTCTGCTCTTCATTACCTTCTATTTGATATGCAATATGACTATGTTTGAAGAAAATGAATTTTTACCCCTCAGGCAGTGTTGGACCCCACCCTCTGACTGGTGGGGGTCACATCAAATTTCTGAGTATGTTGCTATTGTCCCTTGCCTGTGAAAGTTTCGAGATTCTGGATTATATGGTCTAGGAGTAATGGTGGGACATTACAGCTGGATGATTGATGGATGGATGGACGGACATCCAGATGGATGAATGTACTACAATGTAGACCCGTGTTTAGATCAAGTACTTTTCACATTTTATTTTATTGGCCATCTTTAGGAAAAAGCTTTCTTTTCCAATAAATTTCTGACAAAAAGACGAAAAAGGGCATATTTTTGGAACAGAAGAGCAGAAAATCAGTTTAACCCATATCTTCCTGTTCAAGACAACCCCTATCTTTGCAAACAGTGTAGATACGGAAGAAGCCATCTGATCAGGATCTACACTGTTTGACATTCAGTTTATGAATTTGTAGGAATTAAATACATCAAGTAATCTGATTGGTTCAAAGTCAGAGATGGGTGTGGCTAAAATGAATATTCAGCAAGAGAAGGGTTAATGTCAAACTCAGTCTAAAATATGACAGACTCAGCATAGGATTATAGCTAGAGATAGATATCCGGTAGATGAATTCAGTCATAAGTGTCAGAAACAGAGCTGAGGAAAAGGTCCTTCGTAGCGGGCACCTGACGTGTTAGCAACTTCACGTCAACGTTGATGCAGTCTCTAGACCTTGCATCAACCTTGATACAGTGTTGCATAAAGGTTGTTAACCCTTGTCCTGCTGAATATTTATATATGCCACACCCACTACCGATTATCAACCAATCAGATTACTTGATGCAAATTATTGCAACAAATTCACAATCTGAATGGCAAACAATGTAGATCCTGATCAGATGGCTTCGCCAGAAGCCATCTGATCTGGATCTACATTGTTTCAAAGATAAGGCATATCTGGGATCAGCAGGACAAGGGTTAATTACTTCTTTAAACAAAAGATCGCCGTTTGCACATTTTTAAGTTTTGACATTCTGGATTAATTTGGTCTAACGAAATAAATGTAAATATCAGAATAAAACTGAAAAAGAGAATATATGAATCCAAGAGCCCTATTGAAAAGGAATAACAGGTTGTGTCATTCATTTCATATGATTTTGTTTTGTTTGTTTGAGCTGAGGTTTTACATCCCCGTCAACACTATTTAGGTCATTTTGGAGACATTGCTTCCAATTTTGTGGGACTTTTACCTGACACTGAGATGAAATGACATCTCAAGCCTTACCACCCATAGAAACCGCTAGGTTTAAGGACCGGTCAGACTTGCATCACTTTTCCTGGGCAGGCTTAGACCTTAGCGGTCAGTTTCAGCTCTGCGTAGAAGCAATATGCAGCCCATCTATTTCTCCAAGCCCCAATGAGTGGGGGCGATCATTTCATATGATATGATAGAGCCTGAGTGCCTGTGACTGGACACCATATTGATAACACAAGTATGAACTAGCATTTTACACATTAAAGTTTTAACATTCTTCTTTTTTCTGCTCCAAATATCCAAATATATGTTGTGGGTGCTCATTAGAACTGCCTCATTGAGGTGGTTGTAACAAGTACCAACAACCATTGTTTTTAAGGGCTGCATGCCCATCAGGGCTTGGAGAAATAGATTGGGCTGCATGGTGCTTCTACACAGAGCTGAAATCTGGGGGCCTCATTTGATCCGTGATCAAATTCGTTTGGCCTTTATTTCCCCACAAAAATAATTTCTCTTTCACCATGTTTTGTTTGTTTGATTTGAGGTTTAACATTCCCGTCAACACTGTATAGGTCATTTTGGAGACGTTGCTTCCAATTTTGTGGGACTTTTACCTGACATTGTGATGAAATGACATCTCAAGCCCTGCCGCCCAATGAAACCAATAGGTTTATAAGCATGGATGGTCCGACTCGCACCGCTTTGCCTGGGCAAGCTTAGATCCTCTAAGTGGTTTACCAGTACTCGTGTGCGGTGGGTTTCAGCTCTGCGTAGAAGCACCATGCAGCCAGCCCCGATGGGCGGGGTGAATTCACCATGATTACAAGTCTATGAACACCCTAAAAATTTAAACCTGGGCCGCATTATATTATTATGATCGAAAAAAAAAAAAAAAAAACAAGTTTATATGTACATGGGTATTTTTTCTTTTTCTTCTTTCTGTTCAAAGACAAAGGTTGTGGGTACTTGTTAGAGTGAGTTAGTGTTTGAGTTCTACGTTTCGCCAACAGCTAAGGTCATACAGAGACAGGACCTTGGTTTAAAGACTCATCTGAAAGTCTGGAGAAGCCTGGGATTGATCCTGCGGCCCCTGGTTTACAAGGCGAGAGGCATAACCACTACACCACGGAGGCTTCTGGTTACTTGTTAGAACCACCTCAATGCGTTGGCTCTAATGAGCACCAACAACATTTTAATTATTTGAAGTATAAATAAGAAAAAAAGTAACAAATTTTAATCAGAAAATATCAGTTTTGGAGACACGAAACATGGGTGTCACCGTGTGTAATTGAAATGTGTAAAGGGCCGCAAATGGAATCTTCCTCCTTACCTATATACATGTATGGCAGGAGTCCATTTCGAAATTAAGGGGATGACAGGTTGTGTTATATTGGAAAATAGCTGAACCTTTTGCAAATAGTGTAGGCCCTGATCTCAGATGCCATATTCTGCGGTGTCTGATCTGGGCCTACACTTTTTGACAGGGTACCTGTTTTGAGGTTTCCGATACAAAATGGATTAAAGGTTAAAACAGACCTGGTGGAAAGTCAAGTTTTTTAGATCATCATGAGATTGTTTTTGAGGATCCTTCACTGTTTTTAGCTCACCGTCACGTAGTGACGAGGTGAGCTTTTGGGATCACCTTTTGTCCGTCGTCCGTCGTCCGTCCGTCCGTCCATCCGTCCGTCCGTCCGTCCGTGCGTAAACAATTTCTTCAAACGACATCTCCTCCTAAACCACTGATTGGATTTTGACCAAACTTCACAGGAATGATCCTTAGGTGGTCCCCTTTCAAAGTTGTTCAAATGGTTCTGGTCCGTTGCACATCTGGGTCACAGGAGCCAAAAATAGATTTTTTTCACCGAAAACTTAAAAAATCTTCTTCTCTGAAACCACAAGGCCCAGGTCTTTAATATTTGGTATGTAGCTTCATCTAGTGGACCCCTACCAAGATTGTTCAAATTATACTGCTGGGGCCAAAAATGCCCCCGCCCCGGGGCCCTTTGGTTTTACATGGGCTTATATAGGGAAAATCTTTAAAAATCTTCTTCTCTGAAACCATAAGGCCCAGGGCTTTGATATTGGGTATGAAGCTTCATCTAGTGGACCCCTACCAAGATTGTTCAAATTATAGTGCTGGGGCCAAAAATGCCCCCGCCCCGGGGCCCTTTGGTTTTACATGGGCTTATATATGGAAAATCTATAAAAATCTTCTTCTCTGAAACCGCAAGGTCCAGGTCTTTGATATTTGGTATGAAGCTTCATCTAGTGGACCCCTACCAAGATTGTTCAAATTATAGTGCTGGGGCCAAAAATGCCCCCGCCCCGGGGCCCTTTGGTTTTACATGGGCTTATATATGGAAAATCTTTAAAAATCTTCTTCTCTGAAACCGCAAGGCCCAGGTCTTTGATATTTGGTATGAAGCTTCATCTAGTGGACCCCTATCAAGATTGTTCAAATTATAGTGCTGTGGCCAAAAATGCCCCCGACCGGGGCCTTTGGTTTTACATGGGCTTATATAAGGAAAATCTTTAAAAATCTTCTTCTCTGAAACCACAAGGCCCAGGTCTTTGATATTTGGTTTGAAGCTTCATCTAGTGGACCCCTACCAAGATTGTTCAAATTATACTGCTGGGGCCAAAAATGCCCCCAGCCCCGGGGCCCTTTGCTTTTACATGGGCTTCTACATGAAAAATCTTTAAAAATCTTCTTCTCTGAAACCGCAAGGCCCAGGTCTTTGATATTTGGTATGAAGCTTCATCTAGTGGACCCCTACCAAGATTGTTCAAATTATAGTGCTGTGGCCAAAAATGCCCCCGCCCCGGGGCCCTTTGGTTTTACATGGGCTTATATAGGGAAAATCTTTAAAAATCTTCTCTGAAACCGCAAGGCCCAGGTCTTTCATTTCCCCCTCGGCATACAAAGTATGATGGGGGTATATTGTTTTCGTCCGTCCATCCGTCCGTCCATCCTTCCATCTGTCTGTCCGTCAGTCCATTGGTCTGTCGATCCATCCGTTAACATTTTGGTTAAAGTTTTGCGTCAAAGTTTCTAGGAGATAGTTACTTTCGAACCATTTGATAGATTTAGTTGATACTTACACTGAAGTTACATACTGGTCTTAAGATTTCATTGATGCATGTCCCAGCCCCGACAGTGACCTTGATGTCACAGACTTAAAAAATTTACATTTGGTTAAAGTTTTGCGTCAAAGTTTCTGAGAGATTGTATCTTCTAAACCCTTTGATAGATTTAGTTGATACCAACACTGAAGATTTCATTGATGCATGTCCTACCCCCCACAGTGACCTTGAGGTCTCTTTCTCTAGTATTTGGTATGAAGCTTCATCTTGTAAACCTCTACCAAGATTGTTCAAATTATAGCCCTGGGTCAAAAATGCCCCCGCTCTGGGGCCCTTTGATTTTACATGGGCTTATATTGGGAAAATCTTTAAAAATCTTCTCTGAAACCGCAAGGCCCAGGTCTTTGATATTTGGTATGGAGCTTCATCTAGTGGACCCCTACCAAGATTGTTCAAATGAGAGTGCTGGGACCAAAAATGCCTCCGTCTCGGGGCCCTTTGGTTTTACATAGACTTATATAGGGATAATCTTTAAAAATCTTCTTCTTTGAAACCACAAGGCCTAGGTCTTTTATATTTGGTGTGAAATTTCAGCTAGTGGACCTCTATCAAAAGTGTTCAAATTATAGCCCTGGGGCCAAAAATGCCCCGCCCCAAGACCATTTGGTTTTACATAGACTTATATAGGGAAATCTTTAAAAATCTTCTTCTCCGAAACTGCAAGGCCCATGTCTTTGATATTCGGTATGGAGCTTCATCTAGTGGAGCTCTACCAAGATTGTTCACATTATAGCCCCTGGGCCACAAATGCCCCCGTCCCGGGGCCCTTTTGGTTTTACATAGACTTATACAGAGATAATCTTTGAAAATCTTCTTCTCTGAAACTGCAAGGCCCAGGTCTTTGATATTTGGTGTGAAGCTTCATCTAGTGGACCTCCATCAAGATTGTTTAAATTATAGCCCTGAGGCCAAAAATGCCCCCGCTCTGGGGCCATTTGGTTTTACATAGGCTTATGTACGGAATATCTTAAAAAAAATCTTCTTCTCTGAAACCGCAAGGCCCAGGTCTTTGATATTTGGTGTGTAGCTCTATCTAGTGGACCTTTGCCAAGGTTGTTCAAATTATGAAGCTTCAACTTTTCAGACCTCCCTCAACATTATGCACATTATAGCCCTGGTGTCAATAATGGCCCTCCCCGGGGCCCACTTGTTACTCTATGGATCAGGTGAGCGATCCAGGGCCATCATGGCCCTCTTGTTTTGAGGATCCTTCACTGTTTTTTTGAGGATCCTTCACTGTTTTTGGTCGATCGGTTTATGATCGACTCAAATTTACTTAATGGCCAAACGGAATTAATGCAGTTGTCCACGTGACCATCACTGATTTGGGAAACCAGTATTATGTTTTATTAATAGAACTTGAAACGTTATGCTATTTTTATCGATGCAACAAGAGCTATCTATTGAGACCATCACTGATTTGGGAAAACCAACATTATGTTTTATTAATAGAACTTGAAATGTTGCGCTATTTTTATCGATGCAACAAGAGCTATCTATAGAGTGTGCCGGATAATACCCAGATCAGACCCCGCGGAATATGGTGTCTGATCAGCAGGTTGCACAGGAACTTCACTGTTTGCTTAAATAGTGGCATTTGAGGGTTAAACGAAATAGTATAAGAATGCCAGGTTGCTCATGTAGGCCACGATGTCAGGTGAAGTTTTTCGGAACTTTCTATTTATAAAACTGTTATACAAATGTATGCCAAGTCAAGTAAAAATAGATTTTTCCCACTCCTGCTAAGAACTTAAATAGAACCCTGAAATGTTTAAGTGCAAAAGCCCAGACTTTATAGATGGTACCGTTATTAGACATACAGCGTAGACCAAGATCGGATATAGAGTACATTGCTTCTGATCAGGTCGGCACTGTTCGCCATATTTATGCAACAACAGTTTTGAACATGATTCAGGGCCCGTAAGGGGCGGGTTGAGGATGCGAATTTCAGGTATTTTTGCAGAGTGTGAAAAACTGTATGAATCTGAAATAATTTCCAAAAGATGGGAGGGGGCTGCATTTGGACCCTCCCCACTCTGTTGAACAAAATCCAAGTACTACCTAAGACGTCAGAGCGCAGCGTAAGAAGAAAGTTCTGGACTGTGCTCGTTTGTTTGATTTAACATTTAACGTCCCCGTCAACACTGTATAGGTCATTTGGAGACGTTACCTCCAATGTTACGGGTCTTTCAGCTCTGCGTGGAAGCATCATGCAGCCCATCTATTTATTCAAGCACCGATGGGCGGGTGGACAGTGCTGGTACAGTTTGGCATTGGCGAACAGAATCTACATATTCAGACGCCTCATAACGCAATGTCTGATCAGCTCTACTGTGCTTGCTAAAAGTTAAACGAACAGTTCGATTCTCAGCTCAGGACTATTTTTTACGGCGTAGCCGTTATGGTTTTGCTTTTGTCCTACATTTTTCGTTATTCCATTGGTCAATAAAACCACATGTCCAAGGAGATGACCATTTCATTGGTCAATGATTTGCATAAATAAAGCTACTCAAAAGTACGACAGTTTACTGAAGTTTTAACCTAGGAAATGTTTCTTTTTTTATGTGAGACATGAATGAAAAATATATACAGTTTCGGCTTGCTCACCGTCTTGTCCTTTGATGACTATACGGCATATGTATAATTGTGTTTCTAGTGAATTCTGTAACTGCTGCGGTGAATAGCTATTTTGACCTAATTTCACGTGGTTGGTCTATATAGCGAAAGGAACCATTTCGCGAAAGGAAGGTTCCTTTCGCGAAAGGAAGAATTTTCTGCGAAAGGAATTGTTTGTTTGATTTGAGGTTTAACGTCCCCATCAACACTGTGTAGGTCATTTTGGAGACGTTGCTTCCAAGTTTGTGGGACTTTTACCCGACATTGAGATGAAATGACACCCAAGCCCTGTTGCCCGATGAAACCAATAAAGAGATATAGCATGACAAAAACATGTAATAATCGCATTACAAATTGACAGATGTTTAATTTACAATATATGCTAAATAAAAGTTGCAGTGTATCATTTGTCTTCAGCATACTTTATGTCCTCCATTTTAACACAAAATGGACATTTTCGAATATCATTAATGTTATATAAATTCTGAAAAGGAATAAGTGTAATTTGAGTTTTAATTAGGTGCACATAAGATCAAGTTTCCGTCCGTTTGTCTGCTCGTCCGTTTGTTCGTCCGCCTATGCGTTTACGTTCACCATAGCGACAACCCGAAATGTTAACCCTAGAATTTGTGTTCAAAAATTGTAAATGATAACGTTTTCTTATTTGTTGCGCATATACTTGAGATCATGTGCTCTTGAAATGAGGTCATGTTTTTAACCTTGACCTTTTACATTGACCTTAGCTCAAACAGGCGGGACACCGCCCTCTGCAAAGCTTTTTTTCCTCGCGTGACATCTGAATTGTTTGAATACAGTAAACCAGTTCATAGCTAGACAATTGTTGCTGTCACTATTGTAGCTCATATTGCACGACCTGCAGAAAAAGCGACCGACTGAAGTCGGTTGATTTTCTAAGAGTGCCCTAAAATCACCGTGTCATTCTGTCAGTCTGTCTGTCCGTCCGTAACCCGTTTGTGAAAATTGGTGATAGTGACTTAACCGCTTGGAATATTTAAACAATTTTTGGCATACTGATAGATATCAATGAGATCTAACCAATGAACTTACGAAATATTATATTCCATTTAGTATAGGCTCGCCGAGGCGAAAAAATGTGAAAATTTTCGAACTGCTTCTCCTCGGAAACCGTTGGGCCGATTGAAGTCAAATTTCTTATGGAGCCTCTATGGGATAGGGGAAACCAAAATTTGCTCATGGGGTCCAGGTCACATGACCCAAATGGCCGCCACGCCATATATGGTCTGTCTGTCTGTCCGTCCGTAACCCGTTTGTGAAAATTGGTGATAGTGACTTAACCGCTTGGAATATTTAAACAATTTTTGGCATACTGACAGTATCAATGAGGTCTAACCAATGAACTTGCGAAATATTACATTACATTTACTAAATATTATATTACATTTACTCAGAGTATAGTCTCGCCGAGGCGAAAAATGTGAAAATTTTCGAACTGCTTCTCCTCGGAAACCGTTGGGCCGATTATGGGCAAATTTCATATGGAGCCTCTATGGGATGGAGGAAACCAAAATTTGCTCATGGGGTCCAGGTCACATGACCAAAATGGCCGCCAAGCCATATATGGTAAAAACCCTTCAAAATAGTCTTCTCCAGAACCACTTGGCGTAGGCCCATCATAAATTGCTAATATGGTGACCCTGGGTTGACCTTGACCTTCTTTGTGCCTAGGTCAAACTTTGACACATATGCTTTTGTATTGGAAAAGTGAGAATTCATTTTATCCTGCAAACGATTCAGAATACAGTACTAAAGTATTAGATATATTTTTGCTCCTTACGATAAGGCGCATTTATTGGGGGAACCGTTTTAGGTCCAGGTCACATGACCAAAATGGCCGCCATACCCATATATGGTAACACTCATCAAGCTAAAAGCATCCGACGGGTCGTGCACTTCAGCTGAAGCGCTGGTTTCTAAACAACCTTCCAATTAAAATCTACGCCGCATATCTTTTTTAAAGATATTTCTTGTTCAACCTACACTCAGAGAAGATTGACCCACCAGTACTCTCAGTGCTTTGATTCTTATATTTATTTGTCTCAGTAATATATAAGTAGTTCATTGTATACATATTGAAAAGAGAGATAAAAAGGGTCAAACTAAGGTCAGTAGCCTGTAAGTTATCTGAAATCATATCTTAACCCTTTTTGTACCAAATGGAATTTGAAACTGGCAGCAGTTCATTTCAAAATTTAGGGGTGACAGGTTGTGTTTTCTTCAAAATCTGTTTGAAAACTGGCTGAATGTTTTGCAAACAGTATAGGCCCTGATCAGACGCCACATTATGTGGCGTCTGATCTGTGCCTGCACTGTTTGCCAACTAGCCGTTTTGGGGTTTCCGGTACAAAATGGGTAAAGAAACAAGAGAATTTAATTCATGTACATGAGGCCTAAAAAAATACCTATATAACGGCTCACGCATTCGACCCTGAATTTTCGCGCCGACTTTTTGCGCCGACCCTGCAATTTTTATAGACATTCAGGAAGAAAATAGTCTTTACCTACTGGCATTAAGTTTTTCAAGCATTTTTGAGAAAAATTCATAAAACTTTTTAAATAGCAACACTATGTTAATACTTAAAATTCTGCTCATTCTCTAAGCCTCCTTATCTGAATGTTTCCTGATAATATGATTAGAATTTTATTAGCCTTTCTAAATATTTTCACACTTTTTTCGTCAAATAAAAAAGAAGTTTTTTTGACCTACCGACCCTTTCCTTTTTAGCTCGGCTGTTTTTTGAAGAAAACGAGGATGTATTGTCATAGCTCTGGCACCATCGTCGTGCAAAAACTTGGACATTTTTGTCTGCGTTATGCAAAAACTTGGACATTTTGTAATATCTCTGTCATTACTGAACATATTTACTTGCAACTCGAACTAGTTGTTCATTATGAAAAGGGGCTGCAGCCGAGCATTGGCACCCACATGCGGTGCGCAGCTCTTGTTTGGAAAATACAGCTGGGACCAGTTGTTCAAAACTAATGCCATGGTTAGCTCACCTGAGCACGAAGTGCTCATGGTGAGCTATTGTGATCGGTCAATGTCCGTCATGTGTCATGCGGCCTCGACAATTTGCTTTAAATGTTAACTCCTCCTAAACCCTGGAGACAATTTCAATAAAATTTCATAGGAATATTGCTTAGGTGACCCTATACAAAAGTAGATAAAATCTTTCCGCTCCACAAGACAAGATGGCCACCAGAGCTAAAAATAGAGAAATCTTTAAACGACAACTCCTCCTGTACTTTTAGGCCAATTTCATTCAAACTTCATAGGAATGTTGCTTAGGTGACCTTCTACCAAAATAGCTAAAGCTGTTCCGCTCAAGTGGCCACCAGAGCTAAAAATAGAAAAAATCTTTAAACGACAACTCCTCCTGTACCCTTTGGCCAAATTAATTCAAACTTCATAGGAATGTTGCTTAGATGACTCTCTACTGAAATAACTAAAAACGGTTCTGCTCCCATGAGCAAAATGGGTGCCAGAGCTAAAAATAGAAAAATGTTGTAAATTTGCTTCAAACGGAAACTCAGAAGCCTCCGTGGTGTAGTGGTTACGCTGCTCGCCTTGTAAACCAGTGATCGCAGGATCGATCCCGGGCTTCTCCAGACTTTCGGATGAGTCTTTAAACCGAGGTCCCGTCTCCGTATGACCTTAGCTGTTGGTGGGACGTAAAACTCAAACACTCACTCACTCAAACGGAAACTACTCTTATCCTATCAAAAACAATATAAATAAATATAAATTTATTTAGCTACCCCCATTTCCAATTTTCAACCAGCCAGATTACAGTCTTGAGGTAATTTCTTCCTACAAAATTCACAAAGTTCATGTCAACCGGTGCAGTTAGTGTGCAGAAACCATCTGATCTGTATCTACACTGTTTGATTGTTTTGTTTGATTTGAGGTTTAACGTCCCCGTCAACACTGTAAAGGTCATTTTGGATACATTGCTTCCAACGTTGTGGGACTTTTACCCGACATTGAGATGAAATGACATCTCAAGCCCTGTCGCCCAATGAAACCAATAGGGTTTATATGCATGGAAGGTCCGACACTCACACTGGGTTGCCTGAGCAGGCTTAGATCCTCTAAGCGGTTTAGCAGTACTCGTGTGTGGGTCAGATTCAGCTCTGCATGGAAGTATCATGCAGCCCATATATTTCCTCAAGCCCCGATGGGCGGGGGCCTTTCAATATCATCAGAAAATCAATATTCACACAAAAAGTCTGCTTCTGTTTTAACCCTTGTCCTGCTGAATATTCATATATGCCACACCCACTACCGATTATCAACCAATCAGATTGCTTGATACAAATTATTGCAACACATTCACAATCTGAATGGCAAACAATGTAGATCCTGATCAGATGGCTTCGTCAGAAGCCATCTGATCTGGATCTACATTGTTTCAAAGATAAGGCATATCCGGGATTAGCAGGACAAGGGTTAAGGTTTGCACAGCTGAGAATGCATATCTGCATATCTATAAATTTATAGAGAAAATTGGGGTTTACAGGAAAATTGGGGTTTGCAGGAGTATGCATTATTTTTCTTATTTCTGCTCCAAGACATATGTTGTTGGTACTCGTTAGAACCGCCTCAATGAGGTGATTCTAACGAGCACAAACAACCTATGTTTGCAGTATAGATAAGAAAATATTACAGATTTTTATCAGAAAAGTAGCCATTTTGGAGATGTAAAAACGTGCTATGTCACATGTGTGTTTTATTGTAATGAAGGGCATTTGTCATTGAAAATTCTGGAAAAAGAATGTGCACTCTACTGTTTACCACTTATGTATAAGCCTTCTCTGGTTAGGTAAATGGAACTGCTCTATATGACCTTAATAGCATTGAGTGGGCTTTTAAACTCCAAAAAGACAAATTTAGATCAAGGGAAACCCCTATAGCTAACAATACTGACTCTGATTAGACTGCATTGATGCACAGCCTGACTGCGACTTCGCTCTGCAAACATACAAGAAACAGGGAAGGTGGTAGAAATATTCTCCCTCTTCAAATTTTAAGTTGAGGAAGAAGTAAAAATATAAGAGCATACAGATTTGTTTGTTTGAATTGGGGTTTAACGTCCACCTCTACAATATAGAGGTCATTTTTGAGGCGTTGCTTCCAATTTTGTTGGACTTTTACCCGACATTGAGGTGAAATGACAGCTCAAGCCCTGCCGCCAAATGAAACCTTACATGCATTGGACGATCTGACCCACACCGCTTTACCTGGGCAGGCTTAGCAGTTCTAAGCGGTTTACCCATACTCGTGTGTGGTCAGATTCAGCTCTGCATGGAAGCACCATGCAACCCAATATATTTCTCCAAGCTCTCCAGGCGGGGGCAAAGCATATAAAGGATAGTATAAAATACTGTCAAAAATTTCTCACTTTTTTCATTGCCAGAGAAATAACTATACCCAAATGTCTGGCCCAGTAATGTCCCTGAGAAATCTCTTTTTTGTCTGGGCTCATAATAATGTATGACCTGACACAAATATGCCTACCTTTATAGTTTTGACCCACTTTAACCCCACTTTTACATAGGAAATCTGGAGTTTACAGGGGTATACATTATTTTTCTTATTTCTGCTCAAAAACAGATTGTGGGTACTCTTTAGAACCGCCTCACCGAGGCGGTTCTAACGAGTACTCGCAGTCTATGTTTTGAGCAGAAATATGGAAATTATCAGGGATTTTATCTGAGAAATTTCGATTTGGAGATAAAATTTTACAGATATATTTGAATAGGCGTGTTTTCGTAATGACTTTTTTCTTCTTGACAGGAGGACCTGCCTGTTCCTGATCCCGGTCATGGGCGTAAGTATCGTTATAACAAATGTGTCATGCTAAGCGAAAAAGGATCTTTGGGCATGTACACCCAACTTTTTCATTGCCATATGTTGGGCAAGTCCATTTGTCATATAAGGGGTGGCAGGCCTATTTTTTGTTTTCATTCTAATTTTGAAGGGCAATTCTGTTAGCAAATAGTGCAGGCCCTGATCAGATGCCACATTCTGTGGTGTCTGATCTGGGCCTGCACTGTTTGCCAAGATACCCTTTTTGGGGTTTCCTGCATGCAAAGGGTTAACCCTTGTCCTGCTAATCCCAGATATGTCTTATCTTTGAAACAATGTAGATCCAGCCATCTGATCAGGATCTACATTGTTTGCCATTCAGATTGTGAATTTGTTGCAATAATTTGCATCAAGTAATCTGATTGGTTGATAATCGGTAGTGGGTGTGGCATGCATAAATATTCAGCAGGACAAGGGTTAAAGAGGAGACTATTCTTTCAAATTCATTGTGCTCGTTTGAGAGGAATGGCCACTTCTATGTCATATAAAAAGGTGATCATTTGGAAGCAAGTAATTCACCGCAGAACTGAAAATTGTGGAGGGGAAAGATTCTTCTGCCACAAACTAGTTAGTTTCAGCCAAATAGGCCTCATCACTGACCCCAAACACACCATAATGAATGATCTAAAATAAAACTGAAAAATCTAGTGCACACTGATGACTTAATTCTTCAAAAAATATTAGCTTATCGGTAAGAGTCTGTTCTTAAAGAATTCTCTCCCTTCAGCTGATTCAAGAAGGACAGTTGTCATTTTCTGCCTGAAAAATGTGAACAGTACTTGTAAACCATTTATGTCTAAGGCTGCCCAGGAAGTGTGGTTAACCTTTAACCTGCTGAATATTCATCTAAGCCACACCCATTTCGTTATATCAACCAATCAAATTACTTGATGTAATTTATTGCTACAAATTCGTAAACTGAATATCAAACAGTGTAGATCCTGATCAGATGGCTTCTTCAGAAGCCATCTGATCTGGATCTACACTGTTTGCAAAGATAGGGCTTGTCGCCTACAGCAGGGTAAAGGTTAAGTACACTGACCTAGATGTGACCCAAATGGTGTTGACTTGGCTGTTAAACTCCAAAACAAATAAAAACTCTTATAGAAAAGAATTTGCAAATGCAAAAGCTACCATTCTCTCAATTTTTCAGCAAAAATACACATGTACTTGATGAACCTTTATTAACCCTATACCACTCAAGGATTTTGTGAATTTCGCTGCTTTTCACAGTGTTGCATCTGACAGCAACTTCAACTAGCCATTGTTTCATAGCTTATGATCTGTTTTACACCAAACTCGGTATGAATGTTCATTGGGCAGTAGCCTTTCAAATGCAACCTTTCATGACTTGATCATTGTTGTCATGGAAAAGAGGGGGCATCTCAAAGTTTGCATAAAGTGTGTTTTCAATGAATTTTTGACCACATTTTAATCTTCACACAGCTGTCAAGGTAACAATTAAGGTGTTTGGCACTGGCCATTTTCACTGTTTGCAGCATGTTTTATCAGCATCAATTTTCAGGCATTTTTGACGCCAGACACCCTCAGATATAAATTTTAGCGGCCGGTTGGGCCATACACCCAAAATTTTTCGGGATGTGAGGGGGCGCTGCCCCCCTTCAATCTCCCCCCCCCATCCCGAATATTTTTAGTGGGGAGGCGCGCAAAAAAACAGGTCTCTTTTTTTGCCCAACAAATCCTTAAGCAAACATAACTATCCAGGGGTAGAAATGCAGATTTTAGGTGCTTCTGTGGCTTAAAATGTGGGGGGGGGGTGCAGACACGTAAAAACATGTATCTGAGTGGGAAAGGGTTAAGTCAACCTCTGTGTCATGTTGACAAGTCTGTGTAATTAACACGGTTGCACGTCTATAGTAATCCCCACTTTATATATGGAGAAAAGTGGGGTTTACAGGGGTAAACATTATTTTCCGTATTCTTGCTCAAAAACATAGGTTGTGGATACTCCGTAGAACCGCCTCAAAGAGGTGGTTCCAGTGTGCACCCACAATCTATGTTTGGACTAAAAATAAGAAAAAATATCTCAAACTTTCATCTGAAATATGCTAGTTCTGGAGATAGGAAACATGCCATTTTAGGGGAATGGGAACACCTTCAGAGGAGACAACTCCTGCGAAAGTATTTTGTCTCCCATGTCAATAGGGTCAACTCTTAAAGGGAAGAATGGGAGCAAATTCTTTCCTTTAAGAGTAGACCCTTTTTTCAGTGGGCCATGACTTATAGAAAAGCAAACAGGAAGTACTGAAAGTTATCTCCCTTTGAAAAATGGCAGAAAAATCTGCCAGATGTTCCCATTCCCCTTAAGCACATGGATGCGATATTGTAATGGACAAGTTTGTTCAGGTACATGTAATGAAGTGTTGAATAACTGAGTCATGTCTCTGTGGTCATAAAACTATTTTCACTCACAACTCACTGCAGCATAAAATTTGTCCTGCTCATAGATTTTAAAATTCCAACTATGGTTGGCATTTTAAAATTTTTGAGCAGGACAAATAAAGTTGTGTTCTGATCTGAGTCAGAAAGTTCCCTCCTTTGTATTTGAATATTTATAGTATGTGCATGGCAAATACATGTATCATGCGTCTGTCAGCTGAACAATAGAAAAAAGTTAATAACCCGTCCCTGTTTATTGTTTCAGAGGTGCAGCTGTGTATGAGTCATGTGGGTATCTGTGGTTCGGACGTTCACTACTGGCAGCATGGCGCTATCGGAGATTTTATTTTAAAAGCTCCAATGATCCTTGGACATGAAGCCGCTGGAGTGGTCAGTAAGCTGGGAGAGGGAGTAACTAGTCTTAAAGTTGGTAGGTAATACAAACAGGAAGAGTCAGAAAGCTCGGAGATGGTGTTAAAATGGGTATGTCGTACAAGAAGTGGAAGTTGTCAGTAAGCTGGAAGATAGAGTTACTGGTCTTAAGATTGGTAGTTAGTCCGGCAGAGTATGTTGTCTGCGAGCTTGGAAATGGAGTTAATAATCATAGACTTTGTAGATTGTACAAGCAAAGGGAGCAAGCTGGAAGATAGTGTTACTAGTCTTATGATAGGTAAGTAGTACAAGCAGGAGTTGTCAGCAAGCTGGAAGATGGAGATATTAGTCTTAAGACTGGTATGTACATGTAGTAAAAATGGAGGGAGTTGTCACCAAGCTTGGAAAGAGAGTTACTAGTCTTAAAGTTGGTAGGTAGTACAAGCAGTGGAAGTTGTCACCAAGCTAGGAGAGAGAGTTACCAGTCTAAGGATTAGTAGATAGAACAAACAGAGGGCATTGTCAGCCAGTTGGGAAAATCAAACTACAGTAGTCTTAAGATTAGTAGGTAGTACAATACTGGTGGGAGTTGTCAGCAAGTTAGAAGATGGAGTTGCTAGTCTTTTAACATTTAAGCTCCAATGATCCTTGGTCATGAAGCAGCAGTTTTGAAGCTGGTAGGTAATACAAGCAGAAAGCGTCAGCAAGCTGGGATATGAAATTGTTAGAATTTGGTGTTGGTGGCACATCAGATGACATTCACACATCATGAAGTTACTTATCTTAAGCTGGGTAGATAGTGTAAGCAGAGGGAGTTGTCAGCCAGCTGGAAGATGGCTGACAACTCCCTCTGCTTATACCAATAGTAAAATTCTTTTTACATTGGTAGATAGTATAAGCAGGTGGAGTTGTCAGTCAGCTGGAAGATGGAGTAACTAGTCTGTAACTTTTGTAGATAGTATAAGCTGAGGAAGTTGTCAGCAAGCTGGAAGATGGAGTTACTAGTCTGTAACTTTTGTAGATAGTATAAGCTGAGGAAGTTGTCAGCAAGCTGGAAGATGGAGTTACTAGTCTTTAACATTTGTAGATAGTATAAGCAGAGGGAGTTGTCAGCAAGCTGGAAGATGGAGTTACTAGTCTTTAACATTTGTAGATAGTATAAGCAGGGGGAGTTGTCAGCCAGCTGGAAGATGGAGTTACTAGTCTTAAGACTACAGTGGTATGTGGCACAAGCAGATGGAGTTGTTAGCTAGTTGGAAGATGGAGTTAGCACAAGCAGATTGAGTTGTAGGCCAGCTTGAAGACAGATGTACTAGCTTGAAGATTCATAGGGAGATGTCAGCAAGCTGGAAGATGGAGTATGATTGGTAGTTAACACAAGTAGATCAAGCTGCCAGCCAGTTGGAAGTTGGAGTTACTTATATTAGTATATTAGCCTGCATATCTGCATATACTGATCATTGATTGTGTTATGGTTTAACGTCACTTCAACCCTTGTGGATCATTTTGAATCGTCTCCCGTAGAAAGGGAGAAAAGAGATAGAAGAAACAGTAGATAAGATAAAAGAAAAGGAAAAATGAATGAAAGTGAAGAAACAGAAAAAACCCACAGCTTTCCCTTCCTGCAGCAAGGACAGCAAGCCTTGCCCAACTTTAAGCCAATAACAGTTGGATGCCCTGGTGATACAGGATACATGACACCTTGCCAACATATTCTAATCAAAGGGGTTTATAAGCATGGACACTGCTTTACCAGGGCAGGCTTAGGTCTCTAAGATGTTTACCAGTACTTGTGTGCAGTCGGATTTCAGCTCTGCGTGGATGCATTATGCAGCCCAATCTATTTCTAAAAGCCCTGATGTGGGGGGGGGGGGGGGGGGTGGGGGTTTGCCTGTGTTTAATAAGCATCTTTGTAAGCAAATACATTTCAATTATCCTTCAGGTGCTTTCTTAATGCTCTGCATGCTGGGTATTTTTTTTTTCAACAGACAACATTTTGAAACAATATTTTTCTATTTTTTCCAGAAAACAGGATTTGACATTTCATGCAAATTGTCTGGAGACAATTTGCATGCAATGTCAAATTCTGTTTCCTTGGAAAAATAAGAAAAATGTCAACACTTTATCATCTGCTGAATTAGCCCAGAGAGTGGTAAAGGTTAATTAATACAGGTTGGACTAGAAATGGAATCTTGGTGACACAGATCTTCCTTTTGCAGACTGAAGAATGCATCAGACTGACAGAAGAATGCATTCAGATTGAGACTATCACCCCCACCCATTGGGGCTTGCAGAAATAGATTGGGCTGCATGTTGCTTCCACGCAGAGCTGAAACTGACCACACTTGAGTACTGGTAAATTGCTGAGAAGGGCTAAGCCTGCTCCGGCAAAGTCTTGTGTGTCAGACCATCCAATGCCTATAATGCCTACAATGCAGACTGCTGTTTGTCACCAGTTTCATTCAGGAGAGTGCTTTGTGTGTGGGGTGCGCCGGGGATTTTGCGTGGGTCTCTGTGGTTCTTTGATTTCTATGTTCACGGAGTTGTTGCACTGATGAGTTAGGAGGCCTTCATGCGGACTGAACAAATTATTTGTCTAAATCGCGACGGAAGTAAGGGCGAGGATTGTGGCCACGTAAAATCGATTTAAGCCCCCCAGTGGAAATCTTCCACTGACCGTTCCAAGGCGGCTCTTCTGTGGCGATTTATTTATGTTGTTGTTTGTTACTTACTGTGTGTATCACTTGCGTCTTTTAATTTTGGATGGCCATATGGCCATTTTGTGGGAAAGTAACTGTCCATATGGCCTTCCTTTGTTTAGGTTTCCATTATGGTCTGGTCGCTTAATGTTTGTATTTCTTTCCCTTTGGTGTCTTTTATGGATGGAGTAAGTTAATTGTATCAATTCCTGATCTTTGTTTTACTTCTACTTTTCTTAGAATAATGCCATAGTGATGCGGGTTGGGGATTTCTTTTTATAAATGGTAATTGTCGCGTGTAGGGTGCAGCGAACAATCGAGGAAAGGTGCATGTAGGTCTTGGTTTGGAAAGCACGGGGATTGCCTTTTCTTCTTTCTTGGCAGCCGGGTGTTCCTCTGCCGTTCCACGGGGGGGGGTCGGCCGCCCGGCCGGGCGGAGCTGGGCCCCAGCTGGCGGGGGACGGTTTGGAATTTTTCCGGGCTGGAAGTTGCCCCAAGAAAAACTGGCAGAAGGCAAGCCAAAGTCGATCCAATTGGCTAGTTTTGTATTGATTTGGGACTGCCTTGAGGGTTGTTTCGTTCGGCCGGGTGCCGGGCTCACCTGTTGTTCCCGGGACTGGCTGGCTCCGCGTTGTTGAGGGGGTGAACGGGCCAAACCGGGAGGCTGGGTGCCTCTGAGCTTCCCCTGCCCGCAGTTTCGGCCCGTCGGGCTGTCGGGGGTTGAGCCCTTCACGGTTCCCTCTGTAGACGGGGGGAACCGCGTATCGTGTTCGCCGTCCCCCGCGTCCGGGGGCGTGGGGTGGATCTGAGCCCTTCGCAGTCCCCAACGTTGAAGGGGTAACGAGGTGGACCGCGTGTCGTGTTCGCCGTCCCTCACGAGTCCGGGGGTGGCTCGTGAAGTGGTGGTGCACCTCTGGCGAGGTGGCCGGAGGGTTTCCCCTTCCGTTTTGTCGCTCGTCGCCGGGTGATGTGTTTTTGATGGCCCGTGTGCGGGGCCGGGACTGGGGACGGGACGGGGGGGAGGTCTTGCCTGGGTGAATGGTTGGTGGTCTCCCTGGCGGGGGCGCTGGTCTGGTTGGTTGGAGTGGCTCAGCTGGGCTGAGGAGCGTGGTCTCTTCTGCATGCTTTTCTCGCTTCCCGGGTTCTGTGTAATGTACAGGTGGGTGAAGCCCATCACCTTCGGTCGGCGTTTCTGGGTAGCTCACGACACAACAAACAGATTACTTATTCAGTCATCAGTTATTTTTTGTATTGCTTTAATAACACGCTTTCAGATGAATCAAACAAATTATTTTTTATTTAAATATTATAATTCTATATTAAAAGATACCTAGAAGTTAAATGTTCAAATGTTTTTTAAATAATAAACGTTGCTATTGCTTCGACCCAGTACACCACTTACTTGTGAAATGCATGTACATATAGATGTATATAATTCCATTAGACACACCAGTACCATTAGCTTCACTAATGTTTGAGAAACTACCTGATCATAACGATTTTGATGGCATATCATAAACCAAAACATGGTGCCCAATTTTTCATGCAAAAGTGCCCTACCCAGCCTAGCGCCCCTCTGCCCTAAAATTCTAGCAAGAGCACTGCAATCCTCAAGTTCTTTTCAGCTGATCAGGAGTCTGTCTCTGCCGCACTTTTTGTGAAAAAGGTCCTGACAGATTTTTGACCCAGTAACTGGTTCCGATTATAACATTGCCTGTAAGGTAACACGATTGGTCCCACGATCGAAGGGTGGAAGAAAATAAATATCCATGGCCAATATATGATGAAATTGAGAATATGGTCTTGAAAAGGAATTTTAAAAGTTTTAAAGAATATGAGTTTCACTCCATATCTGGGACAATAAAGTGAAGCTGATATTCTAAATTTTTAGAAACTCTTTGGCCACAATAATCAGCCATTGAAGTCCTACTATCCGCCAAGACAACTGAACCCCAAAAGTTAGATTTCTCCATCAACATACTGCTCAGAAGAGATTTCAATATGGCATTGTTTTGTCTGATTTGTGGCCAGGCGTACTGCTTGTTTTCTAATAGACACAGATATTGAATATGTGTATATATAAGAAAACAAACAGTGCACCTGGTCACAAATCAGTCCATAAATACATTGTGTCGAGACTGCAAAATGAAGTTTTTTGTTTTATTTTTCAGTACTCTTAAAAATTTCTCGTTACTCCTTTTTTTAAAAAAGGATGAGTACTGTACTCTTTTGAAAAAAAAAATTATCTAAAGCCCTGTGGTTATATATGGAGGACAGGAAGTGGCCGACACGGCTGTACCTGGCCTTCAAAATTCATTAAACATTATCGGAATGAGTGTGGTTCATGTTTTCATGGTTATGTCTGGAGGACAGGAAGTGGCCGACACGGCTGTACCTGGCCTTCAAAATTCATTAAACATTATGGGAATGAGTGTGGTTCACATTTAATGAAGTACTACATATTCTTTGATGTATTGTGGTATCTGGTGGGGTGCATGGTTGCCCGTGGGTCCTGGGGTGGGTGCGGATGCAGCGGAGTCAAAGAAATCTGGAAATGTGATTCATTCTGCAGGTGGTGCGGTTGGAGTGTGTTTGGGCGTCATCCTTTTGTGGCCACTGCCGATATCAAGCCCAGGACCTATGGTGTCCGGGGCAAGTGGATTAACCACTGAGCTATCACGCTCCTTTAATAATCGGTCGGGGCACTAGACTGGATTTTTTTTTTTTTTTTTCTCCTACTACAGTGGCGCCTGGTGCCGGGATGATTATTGCTGCAGCCCATGGATGGACCAGATTAAGCGGAGTCAAGAGGATCTAAAAATATGACATGTTTAAATGAGTCTCTCTTAAACATTAAAATATTGGTTTCTTTGTAGGATAGAGGAATGAAGTAGCACGCCATAATAAATCGCCTTATTTGGAGTGCATAACTGACCGGTCTGGCTGGCCCAAACCTTTTGGCCTGGTGTTTGACTCGCTTGCTTTTTGCCCCAGGGTCGTGGGCTTGGTCCCCGGTCGGGGCACTTGGTGTTTTTCTTTACAATTTTTCTCCTCAGTTTGCAGTGGTGCCGGGATGGTTACTGATGAAGCCCAGGAGAGGTGCAGATGCAGCAGAGTCAAATGAAGCTGGAAATGTGATATGATTACATGAGTATCCCCTGAACATTTGAAAATAATAATAATGATAATAATAATAATTGTCTCTTTGTAGGATGGAGTGCAACAATAAATATGTATTTAGAGTGCATGATTAATGGTCTCATCTATATCTTAACCCTGTTGATTGCTGTTTATGTCTGATTTTCATCATGTTGGGTGAAAGAGGGAGGGAAAAAAAAAAAAAAAAAAAATAATCCTCTATACTATGAGTTATTACGCAGACACTACTTGTGAAAGATTATACTTGTGAGTTATCTCGGCCAGTAGAAGGCTTTGAAATGAAATGAAATGAAATGAAACTATAAGTTTCACTGGGCAGCAGGGCTTGAGAAGTCATTTCATCTCGGTGTCAGGTAAACGTCCCACAAAATTAGAAGCAGCATCTCCAAAATAACATAAAAAGTGTTGATGGGGAAGTTAAACATCATTTCAAACAAACAAGGCAATCAGACTGAGTGAGCACAGGGGCTGATGGTTGTCTTTGCTGAGTGCAGATGCTCTACACCTCCCCCCCCCCCTTCTTTCGCTTGGCATGATCCCTATGATAAATCCTAAAGATGCTAATCACAACAATTTTTGTCTGCTTTTTTGTCTGATGGCTACTTTTAAGAGTTAGCTGAGTGTTGCAGTGTGGACCAAGATCAGACTGCTCCTCTTGGAGCAGTCTGATCAGTGTCCACACTGTTTGCATGAATGCAAAAATATGTTGTAGATGCATCAGACAACATAACCTGATGACATTTACAGTTGCAGTTGTTCTGGGCATCTGAAGGGTTAAGGCTTTATTTATAATTATGTATTCTTTGTAGGTGACAGGGTAGCAATAGAGCCTGGAGTTCCATGTCGCTGCTGTAATCATTGTAAAACGGGTCGTTACAACCTCTGTCCAGACATGAAGTTCTGTGCCACGCCCCCTTACCATGGCAACCTGGCTAGATATTATGTTCATGATGCAGATTTTTGTTACAGGTATGTACATGTACACCACAACCTCTACATAACATGGTTCTTTATAACATGGATTGGATATAACCAGGTTTCGAGGTGGATCCTAAAAATGTGTATATAGAAAAATGACCAAACAGTTATAACATGGTTCTTTATAACACGGATTGGATATAACCCAGTTTCAAGATGGATCCTAAAAATGTGTAGATTATATAGAAAAATGACCATAAAGTTTGTTTGGATATAACACGGTTGTTTAACTAACAAGGTTTCTGCTTTGAACCCCCCTTAATAGTGTTATAAAGAGGTTGTGGTGTATTACCAAGCATAAATGAGCATGTCGCAAGAAAGCCTGTATTTGATGTGTATGACTAGATAAGACAAACACGGGCCTGCTTGGCTACACATAGTAGTAGGAGTCATAAGATTTTAGGTATGGTATACTGTCCAAGCAGCACAGGGCAGATTCCCAGGCTGAACTGCACCTTTGTTCTATGCAGACATTCATTGTATGACTTACTATTAGATTGATCAATTGTGTTGGGGTTTAAAGATATGCTAATCCTAGTAGGTCATTTTGTGTCATCTACCAGAGAATGGTAGAAAAGAGATAGAAGAGATAGTAGAGGAGATGAAAGTGAAGGGACAGGGGAGAAAGGGGAAAATGAATGGAAGTTCAGAAACAGAAGAAATAAGAGATATTCTGCCTCTGCCCTTACGTTATGCAAAGAAAGCAGGCGTTGGCCAACTGTAAGCCAATATCAGCTGTATGCCCTGGTGACGCAAGTTACACGACACCTTCACTTTACCCAACCACCCCAGCTTACCATCAGATCCTGAATTGTATTGCATGTACAGTATTGAAAAATTCCTATATTAAGACCACCTTTGGAACTGTTCAAAAGTGGTCTTTAAGACCACTTTTGAATAGTCCCAAAGGTGGTCTCGACCAGAGGACATTGTACGAAAACACAAAGGAAGAATAAATGCAGCCTACTAATTAAGCTTTTTAAAGCAGAAATAGCCTTGATTTTAGGTGGTCTTAATAGCGGAATTTCTCTGCATTTGTTTTCTGCAATCACTGCTTGAAAGAAATAAAATATTATTTAATCCACACCATGCTGAATATTTCAATATGCTAGCTACACTCCTCCCCATTTTTTTTTTGGCTGTTTGTGTTGCACGATTTCAATTTTTACAATGGATCCAGAAGCACCAGGATGAAAAACAGTATAGCTCCTGATCAGCTGGCTTCTTCTGATGAGAAGCCAGCTGATTTGTATCTTGTTTGTATTTGAGTTTAATGGCTCAGTCACGACTCTTTTAGGTCATTTTTGAGCTGGTCAGTTAACCTATCCACACTTTTTCTGGGCAGGCTTATATGTAAGCAGTTAACCAGTACAGTGCACATTCTTTTGCCAGAAACTGACAACTGCCCTTCTTGAATCAGCGGAAGGGAGAGAATGGCCACAGAAAAGATTTCATAATCAATCTCCAGGAAAGAATGTTGCCGACCCCAGCAGGTATTGAAACCCACATCCGCCTGATCATCCCACCGAGTTACCTAGGCTGGTGCTGATTTTCATCTATACTGTTTTCAAAAAAAGAAGTATCCTGGTTCAGCATAGTGAGGGTAAACCCCAAAACAGGTTTTTTCATGATGCAGGTCAAATTAGCCAAAATTAACCCATTCAGTATCAGAAACCCCTAAAGGGGTACCTTGGCAAACAGTGCAGGCCCAGATCAGACGCCGCAGAACGCGGCGTCTGATCAGGGCCTCCACTGTTTGCTACAAGTTCAGTCATTTTCCAAATAAATTTTCATGAAAACACAACCTGACACCCCTAAATTTTGAAATGGACCCCTGCTATATATGAGGAGGAAGATCCCATTTGGTACAAAAAATGTTAATAGGGATAGACTCATGACTTTTTGCACGAAGTGACCTCAGGATTATTTCTACCTGTCTACAGGCAGCAAAGACCCTGGTGCATCACATTAACATGTCTGTGTAATGAACAGCCCAAGTAAATCTCATTTTATTTATCATATGACATCGCGTCTGAGAGTGTAATAACGCCATGTAATATTTTCGATAATCCACTAGTGGATTAAATATGCAAATTAGCTAGATACGTCCCGTAACGTTACATGTACGACGTCCTTAACGACGTCGCGTTTACTAATGGTGGAATATGGATATTTTTGTCAACAAATCGTGAATAAAATGCGTTTTAAATGTCATATGATAAATAGAATCTTGCATTCGTGCTCATGTATTGTTGAATTTATTAAACTCGTTGAGGAAAAGGGATAAAATGCTCGGCAAAGCCTCGCATTTTATCCCTTTTCCTCAACTCGTTTAATAAATTCAATAATACATGAGCACTCATGTAAGATCCTCTATATAGATAGAGAAAACTGGGGTTTACAAGGGTATACCTCATTTTTGTCGCACCTGTTCAAGTTAAGCATGGCAGTATGTAGGAGTTGAAACTTCCATCTGTTCATCTGTCCACTTGTCAAGCCGTCAAGCAAGATTTGTGACCACCCTAGAGCTCATCCTAACACCCACGTCATTTTTTCAAGAACTATAACAACTTCATAATCATACTTGGTATAGTAATACATTTAAAGATGGCAACTGTGATGAAAACATATATAGTTTACCTTGACAAATATTTCATGGTTCATTAACTTTGGAAACTATTGTGACCATCATAGCATTCACCCTAATGTTCAAGTCCATTTCTTAAGAACTACTAAACCTTCATTAATGATACTTCATACAGACTTGCATCTAGGGATAACAATTTTAATGCAAGCATCCGTATTTGACCTTTACCTACCCTTCATGGTTCACTGACGTATTGAACTTATTGCAACCACCTTTGTGTTAACCCTAGTTTCTCAAGAACTGTTAAACCTCCAATAACGATACTTCATACTCAGAGAGGTAGTCCTAACAAGCACCAACAAGTAATTTTTGGGACATTTGTTAAAAAATTATCACAAATTTTTGTCAGAAAAATAATCATTTTATATGCCCATTTTGTAAAATGGTCATTTTATGGTATGAGGTCAGTGTCCGTCCGTCCCTCCGACGATAATGTCAATAGGGGTCAACTCCATCTGTAAACTTTTATTTCCAGATAACTCCTACAATTTTCATCAGATCAAGCTGAAACTTAGTAGATAGAAAGACCATGACCTGATGTAGTGCATATCATTTCAAGGTTACGGTCCACCAAATATTATGTTATGCCCCTTTGAACTTTTTTGTTTGGAACTGTGAATGATCATGAAATATTTTCTATGGTGATACTTACCCTTTTAAAGACCAAGAAGGGCACTTGTCAGTTACTGGCATCAGACTAAAGAATGTGCATTATGTACCGGCAAATCACTGGCTTAAGGGGAATGGGAACACCTTCAGGGGAGGCAACTCCTGCAAAAGTACTTTTGTCTCCCATGTCAATAAAGGTCATCTCTTAAAGGAAAGAATATGCTTTCCTTTAAGAGTAGACCCCTTTTTCAGTGTGATAGGGCTTATAGAAAAGCAAACAGGAAGTCCTGAAAGGTGTCTCCCTTTGAAAAAAAGGGGTAAAATTTGTCATTTGTTCTGAATTAGAAGGACAAATGACTGTTTAGGAAAAGTGTGGTTAGGTTTACTGACCTGCCTGACATGACCTTAATACTGTTTACTGGGTAAATAAATTTCAAAAATGTAATGAATCCATACAGTGTACCTTTTATTTAGAAAAATGAAAGAATATCTCTTTTATGCTGTCTAGCTGGGTTCTATGATTAAGCCCATGTGGCTAGAACTAGCCCTCTGTCAGACGGCCGTAAAAAGTCTCCCTGCCCTACATCATAGTGTAGTTTATATTTTCTTGTCCTTTGGGATCATTGATTCCATTGTGGCATTTTGAAAATATTTGAGGGTCACTGATGAGACCTAATTTGCCGAAACTGGCTAGACTGGCCTTGAAAGCATGTACACACCATATATTTCAGTTCTGTGGTGTATTCCTTGCTTCCAAAGGATAACCCTTTCTAGAACATATTTAACATCACTACAGCTGGTGTCTAGGAGCCTCCGTAGTGTAGTGGTTATGCTACTTGCCTTCTAAACCAGGGGTCGCAGGATCGATCCTGGGCTTCTCCAGACTTTCGGATGAGTCTTTAAACCGAGGTCCTGTCTCCGTATGACCATAGCTGTTGGTGGGACGTAAAACTCAAACACTCACTCACTCACAGCTGGTGTCTGGGAATGTGTGGTGGCCGTAAAAAGTCTCCCTGCCCTACATCAATGTGTAGTTCATATTTTCTTGTCCTTTGGGATCATTGATTCCATTGTGGAATTTTGAAAATATTTGAGGGTCACTGATGAGGCCTAATTGGCCGAAACTGGCTAGTCTTGCCCAGAAAGCATGTACACTATATTATACAGTTCTGTGGTGTATTCCTTGCTTCCAAAGGATAACCCTTTCTAGAACATATTTATCGTCACTACAGCTGGTGTCTGGGAATGTGTGGTGGCCGTAAAAAAGTCTCCCTGCCCTACATCATAGTGTAGTTCATATTTTCTTGTCCTTTGGGATCATTGATTCCATTGTGGAATTTTGAAAATATTTGAGGGTCACTGATGAGGCCTAATTGGCCGAAACTGGCTAGTCTGGCCCAGAAAGCATGTGCACTATATTTTACAGTTCTGTGGTGTATTCCTTGCTTCCAAAGGATAACCCTTTCTAGACATATTTATAGTCCCAAATGTGTTTGAGCCATTGAATTTTGACTGTGCATCTTTTTCCTTACTTCTTCATTTCTTTGGGGTAACAACACAAAATGCATCACGAAAACACGTCTATATAATTTTGGACCCCACTTTTATATAGCGAAATTGGGATTACAGGGGTAAACCTTATTTTTCTTATTTCTGCTCTAAAATATAGATTGTTGGTACTCGCTAGAACCGCCTCAACGAGGCGGTTCTAACGAGTGCCCACATCCATATTTAAGAGCAGAAATAAGAAAAATATCACAATTTTTCATCTTAAAAATTTCCCCTTTTCTGGTGGTAAAGTTTACAATGTATTTTTATAGGCGTGTTTTCATAATGGCCATGAAGGGCTGATGCCATTTAAACCATAACGCAAGCATCCCCAGTGACTCCATAAAATGTTTGCCTGACTGATGTCCAGGTGGCCAAAACATGCATGGGTTCAGTCCCACTGGGCCTGGCAACATGCTTTGATAGAGATTGATCAGAAAATAATATCTATGTTCTTTGCATTCTTCTGATTCAAGAAGGTCAGTTATTGACAAAAGAATGCGTACTGGTCTGTACTTGTTTGTTTGAATTGCGGTTTAACATCCCCCTCAGCACTATTTGGGTCTATTTGGAGATGCTGCTTCCAATTTTGTTGGACTTTTTTCCTGACATTTATATGAAATGGCATCTCAAGCTCTGCCCCCCTTATATGTATTGGAGGGTCCAACTCACACCACTTTGCCTGGGCAAGCTTAATCCTTCTAAGTGGTTTACCGGTACTCATGTGTGGTCAGTTTCAGCTCTGCATGGAAGCTCCATGCAGCCCAAGCTATTTCTTCTAGCTTAAGTCCCGATGGTCAGGGGGCCAACACACTGGAAGCACAGTAAATTTCTGCTATTAAGTCCATCTAAAATTAAGACAAAATCTGCTTTTAAAAGCTTATTGAGAATATCTGTTTGGTTTTTTACACCCAGTCTCTTCTAAGAAGAGACCACTTTGGACAAATTAAACCAGAACCTCATTATAACAGGGTTCATTATGACACGGTTGTGGATATAACATGGTTTCAAGATGGATCCCAAAAGTGTATAGATTATATGGAAAAATGACCATAAATAAATGTATAGATTATATAGAAAAATGGCCATAAATGGTCATTTTTCTATATAATCTATACATTTTGTTTGGATATAACACGTTTGTTTAACTAACATAGTTTCTGCTTTGGACCATATAAATCATCAATAGTTTTATAAAGAGGTTTTGGTGTAATTTGGTTTAATTAAGACAAAATCTGCTTTATTTAAAAATTATTCAGAACATTTCAGTTATTCTTTCTTTCTACTTTTTACACCTAGTGTCTTCTAATAACAGATCAGCTTTTGGACTGTTCAAAAGTGGCCTTAAAGAGCACTTTTGAACAGTCCCAAAGGTGGTCTTAATATAGTTTTTAGTTCAGCTGTTTTCGAAGAAAACGACGAGGTATTGTCATAGCTCTGGCGTTGTCTGTGTTGTTGTGCAAAAACTTGAACATTTTGTAATATCTCTGTCATTACTGAACATATTTACTTGAAACTTGGTCTAGTTGTTCATTATGAAAAGGGGGTGCAGCCTAGCATTGGTACCTGCATGCGGTGCTCTTGTTTTACTGTATGCTTTTTTAAATGTTAGTCTTTAACCCTTTTCCTACTGATCCATACTATACATATACTGTCTTTTGCAAGTAGTGTAGATACAAATCAGATGGCTTCTGAACAAGCCATCGGACATCTGATCAGTATTAACACAATTTCATGTTCATTTCATGAATTTGTAGAATAAATTACATCAAGTAATCTGATTGGTTGAAAGTCTGAAATGAGTGTGGCCAAATTAATTTATTCAGCAGGACAAGAGTTAAGAATCAACCAACCTTTTCAACTGCCTCATATCTATTTTCTCCCCAGATTGCCAGACCATGTATCAACAGAAGAGGGGGCCCTGTTGGAGCCCCTGTCAGTTGGTGTTCATGCGTGCAACAGAGCAGGGGTGACATTGGGGAGCAAAGTTTTAATTTGTGGGGCTGGTAAGACTTTGGGCAATGTCAGGCTAAAAAGGCTCTTTAAACATGTGTGCCCAGCAAAGACTCTGATCTGCACAGTCGGATCAGTCTTTGTTGTGTGCTATTTAGTTGCCTTTTGGCCTATTGTTTCTCCTTTCAGAGAGGGGAAGACTAGACTAATATTTTTGCAGAAAAATGACCCCTCATCCAAGCGTCCGTGATGGATGAGGGGCATTATTGGAGTTAAAGCCGGAGGCTTGAGCACATATACAGCATATTCGCCCAACGTAACTGACCGACGCTCTTTCAAAAGTTAAACTTGTTATTAATACTATAACTGTGACGTCACTACTTGTATAAAACACAAGCGACACATCAGCTGATTCATAATTTTAACAAAATGTGCTTTGTTGCCCAAAAACCCCAAAATTGGGTGGGAATCTAGAAAAAAGGCATACTCTCCCAAAAAAGGGAGGGATGTATATGTGCTCAAGCCTCCGGCTTTAACTCCAATAATGCCCCTCATCCATCACGGACGCTTGGATGAGGGGTCATTATTTCCCGTTAATGCCTCCGGCTATCACACATATACAGCAACTTTAAATGAGGCAACAAAACACATGAAATCTATTTAAAAAACAAACTTGATATACCAAAACTCCATTTAATCAAACTCAAGACCAGAGAAGACAATCGTTATCACATAAATATTGGATCTCTATGTACTTCAAAAAACTTAAACATCTAGACTTTACTAGTCCAGTTTATACCAGTCCAGTTTAAACTATCAGGACACAACTGCCCTAGCAAAACCTAGATTTCTTGGTTCTTGTAAATAAAATTTCCTAAAGTTCTTGGCTGATGACCAATCAGCTGTCTTCAAAACCACATCCAAAGAACATCCTTTTGAGAAAGCTGCAGAAACTGCAGCTGAACGGTATGAATGTGCCTTAAACTGATGTGTGTCTATACCGGCATTAAATAAAACCGTTTTTAGCCATCTAGCAATAGTACATGAAGTCACAGAATTAAATGAACAGTAAGAAACTAGCAGTTATTATGACTTTCTAACACTTTTAGTCCTGTCAATATAATGCATTAAAGAATGCATAAAGTATATTTTCTCATCTTCATAATGATGCAATTCAATAACAAAATGTTTACCCTGTTTAGAGGTTTTCAACAGATTCTTAAAATAGAACACTTCTTTGTTTTCTATAATGTTCATACAATCTAAATTTAGTGAGACCAATGTTTGAGCCCTCGGAGCTGTATTCAAAGCTATCAAAGCTGTAACTTTTAACGTCAATAATTTCAAAGATAGCTTCTCCAGGGGAAAAAGAGAACTCAAATATCGGAGCATCACCGAGACATTTCATATAAAAGTATACTTCGGTGTAGGCAATCGCTTATAATACAAACCCTTCATGAATCTGGAAATAAATGCTGGATTGTTACACCAGACATTATCAAAAAAGACCAATGTCTGAAGTAACATAGACTTATGTGTATTAACCACAAAATAAGATTTTCCTTCAATCACAAGGAAATTAAGATAAGAAATCACAGTTGCTTCAGACGCAATAAAGGGATTTGTTTGTCTAGAAAAACACCAAAAATACCATTTGTTCCAGGTCAAACCATACTGTTTCCGTGTTCCTTCCCGCCAGGAATTGACAATGAGGCAAGCTGCAGTTCTTGGAATTCCTTGACTCTCCAACCTCTTCCTGATAACATCACAGCAACCATAGTTAGACGTCTTGCTAATGGATGAGGTTGTCCGTTGTGGGGTAGAGTCAACAAATCTCTGTGATGAGGCATTCTAACAGGGAAATATATCATATAAGACATTAACAAAGGAAACCACGATTGTGACTTCCAAAGTGGAAAAATAAATATAGCTTTATCCACCCCGTCTGCAACCAACTTATTTATAACACGTCCTACTAAATTAAAAGGTGCAAAAATATAAGGAGTAAAGCAGTGCCATGAAAAAGAAAAAGCATCTGTTTTATAGGCACCAGGCTCTGGGAACCAAGAAACAAACTTGTCCAGTTGTTTATTCAAACGCGATGAAAACAGGTCAATATCTGGAATAAAAGACTGCTTACATACTCTAACAAAGAATTCATGTTTTAACTGCCACTCTGTGGAATCTGAAAAAGATCTCAAAAGGTAATCCGCTGTAAAATTTTCTGAACCACTGAGAAGAGAAGCTGAAATATAAATATCTCTGTCCAAACAAAACTTCCAAATATTACCTGCTAGTTTATCCATATCAACAGAGTTCATACCGCCCATATTATTAATATACAAGACTGCAGACACATTGTCACTCTGAAATTGCAAGGGTATGTTAACAGAATGGGCATAAAAAGATTGAAGTGCATAAAAAATAGCTAAAAGTTCTAGATAATTGATGGAGTGTTCTAACTCTTCAACATTATATCTACCATTAGCACACCTATTAGATTGCACTTCAAAAGCTCCCCAGCCTAAAAAAGAAGCATCTGACCTACAAATAATATCAACTTTCTTAAGACGAATCCTCTTTCCATTTCTCTGATGAACATTATCCATCCATCACTGCAACTCGTTTTCACTATCTGTTGACAAAATCATAATATTATCAAAAGCGTCAGGGCACTCAGAATCTGCCAATCATCTCAGTTTATTTCGCTCCAGACATCTATAATGTAAAGGTGCATCATGAATAGCAAAAAATGCATTAATAATAAGACCAATAAATGATGCTAACTGTCTAACGACTATGACTTCCCTTTCTAACAAAACTTTAGCTTAATTGAAAATTTTTGTAATATTCTCATCAGTCAAGAAAACACGGAATAGAACTGAATCAATCAGAAAACCAAAGAAAATGATTCTCTGTGTTGGTTCAAACACTGATTTTTTGCTATTTATAGTGAAACCCAAAGACTGTAAAGTTTTGGCAATGGTCTTAGTATTTTCAGCACAAATCTCTATCTTTGTTCAGACTGAGTGAATCGTCAATGTAATATGAGCATCTTTGGGAGACAAACCAAAATGATAGAGTTGTCCGTCCCAAATAAACTTGAGAAAACGTCTAAATAAAGGGTTAATGGATACCAAAAAATAAGCTTCTCGCAAATCAATACTCGTAAAATAATCTTTTCCTTGAATCAGTTCCAAAACCACCTTGAAAGTCTCTTGTTTAAAAAGTCCATAATAAACAAAAAGATTAAGGTACTTCAAATAAATAACCGGCCTAAATCTCCTGTTAGGCTTTGGAACCACAAAGATGTTGGAAACAAACTGGTAATCTTCCCCTTCAGACATCACAACTGCGCCTTTTGACAATAAAACTTTTATTTCAAAATCTACACATTTCTGTTCTTCATCAGAAAAACTAATTTCCTTGGGAATTCTATCTTGAAAAGGTTCGGCTACAAATTCAATACAAAAACCAGAAATGGTTTGCAAAATCCACTGATCAGTAAATTTTTCCCAAACATGACGACAATGTTGCCTATGGGACTCGCCTCCTCTAAAATTAGGCCGTTTCGTTTGGGGCACTAGAAGTAACCATAGCTGTAGCCTGTATTTAGCCCCTAACCTGTCCAAATCTCTGACGAGGGTAACCTCTAGGAACCATGCCATACATTCCACCGTAATACATATTCTGTGGGTAAGGCTGATATCTGAAACCGCCTCTTGTACCTCGAGCAAAAACACCTCTAAAGAAACCTCCCCTAGCTCTAAATGACTTACTATACCCATAAAAGCTAGGATAACTATCTTTAGCTAAAGAAACCCCAGTGTCACAGTTTTTGACATCTTTAGCCACATCATCACCAAACAACTTAGTAGAAATGGGCATGCTAACATGACACAAATTTTTGGTACTTCTTTTTCAGATGAGGCTTAATCATGTACCGTCTTCTAAGGGACAAATTATACTGTACCTGTCCCATCATAGTAATAGTATCAGAAAAGAGATTTTTTATCTCAGAATCACCGGCAATGTGAGATTTAAGTAGCTCGAAAAGCTTGATAATTGGAACAACACCCGTTGCTACTAAGTTCTGAATGTCAGCAAAGCATTTATCATAACTCTGAGCTCTTTTGTTCATAATTTTCCAAATTTCATTATAGACAGTTGGGTAAAAACATAATTTACTTATATTTGAACATTTGTTATATTTAAGCTTTTCAGGAGACTTGAACCTCTGCCTGTACTAATTTCGTTTTGTATGTATGTTTAATTTGGCGAAAGACTCTCATCTTACCCACTAGGCTATATCCATAAGCCCCCACGCAACTTGTCACAATTTTCAGGAATTTTATGTTTATTTATAATGCCATCTGTCACACACTGTGAAGTACAGGTAATGTTTATGAACTCGGTTAAGGACGATGAAAATGCAGGCCCTTTAACTGGACCTTTAACTTTAGACAAGCCCCAGGAGTCATAATCAAGTTTTTCAGGACCAGAGTCCGCCTCACTGGAAGACTCAAACATAGCATCAATATAATTTTTAGTCAGTTCAGCTGGCTGCAATGGAGCTCTTTTGGTTTTTTTTTTTTTGCCAGATTTATCAGATTTGGAAACAGGAATTTGCTCCTCATCAGACTCAATAACCTCAACATGCAGGTTTGGGAGATTGCTCAAACTATCCCCAAAAACGTTCTCAATGTCCTCCCAAAGCAGTTCTGAGATTAATAATTTCTCCCTAGGACAAACTATCAATGAGCTCTATAAATGAACGACCTGACTGTTGACCACTGGTGGATGGCTGTTCCGCCGACATCGTCGGCGTTTTTGACTTGTTATTTTTACAAGTTTTGCTAGTTTTAGCTGTCACCAACTGACTAGCTTTTGCCGGTTGTTTTCCTCTTTTTTAGGTTGAACAGTAACAGAACCGCTTCGCGGCTCCTTAAATCATCTTGGCCGAAACCGAACACTCCGAATCGTTCGGATCACTCAAGAGGACTTTGTCCTTCTCGTTTGCCATAAAAAATAAATGTCACACGCTAGGACTTCGTCCGTAGCAGGCAAAGACAAAGAAATATAAGAATATCACAAGAAAAAATCAGAGACTTTCACAAAAAGTAAAGAAATTGAGCGTCAAAAAACACGTTTACCTTTCAGCCACGCTGTCGAAAATATGAATCAGCTGATGTGTCGCTTGTGTTTTATACAAGTAGTGACGTCACAGTTATAGTATTAATAACAAGTTTAACTTTTGAAAGAGCGTCGGTCAGTTACGTTGGGCGAATATGCTGTATATGTGTGATAGCCGGAGGCATTAACGGGAAATAATGTGAGCAGCCTTTGCAAATGCAAAAACTTCTCACATTTTTTTAAGCAAAAATACCTCTGTATTACATATTGTACATATTAGAACAGTTAACGTTTTGACCTCAACCACTAACGAGCATGTTAAGCTGGACCCAGAGCTTGCACAATTGCTCCAAGACCAGTTTTTGGTTATCACAGCCCATTTATGAGAAGTGAGTGAGTGAGTGTTTGAGTTTTGTCCCACCAACAGCTAAGGTCACCCCCGCCCATACGGGCTTGAAGAAATATATGGGCTGCATGATGCTTCCACGCAGAGCTGAAACCGGCCCCCACAGTAGTACTGGTAAACCGCTTAGAGGATCTTAGCCTGTCCAGGAAACGCAGTGCGAGGCGGACCGTCCTTGCTAATAAGCCATATTGGTTTCATTGGGTGACAGGGCTTGAGATGTCATTTCATCTCAGTGTCAGGTAAAAGTCCCACAAAATTGGAAGCTGCAACGTCTCCAAAATGATCTTAACAGTGTTGACGGGGATGCTAAACCTCAAATCAACCAACCATACGGAGACGGGACCTCGGTTTAAAGACACATCCGAAAGTCTGGAGAAGCCGGGGAACTATCCTGCCATCCCTGGTTTACAAGGCGAGTAGCCTAAACACTACACCAAGGAGGCTTCTATATGAGAAGTGAAGAATAGTCTTGTATGAAAGGATGGACCAGATAATCTGTTTATCCTAATGATCTCTACAATTCCCTTTATGTCTGGAAAAAAACCATTTTCAGTTTTATGGGTGCCAGATTTAGTTATTTATAGACTCAACAAAAAAGTATAGAATACATGTAATTAGAAATGGGCTGAATGTTTGCAAACTTTGAAGGTACTGGACTGTTTGACACTGTATCTTTTTGAAGTTTCCTGCCAATAATTGGTCAACAAAATGCATTAGGCCACACGGATGTGTTTTTGTGATGTAAAATATAATTGGTGGGGTGTAGACCTTTTTTTTTTCAGCTATACAATACTATGCATGTGATATAAATAGCCGATAGTTTTCCTGTCAACGTTAACCCTTATTCTGCTAAATAAAATAATTTAGCCACACCCATCTCTGACTATCAGCCAGTCAAATAGCTTGATATAATGCATTTGCTCAGTACACAAACTGCATCTAGATCCTGATCGGATGGCTCCTGAAGCCATCTGATCTGGATAAATGCATTCTGATAGGCTGATCCGATTCTTTACTCGCTGCTCTGCTGTTCTTGGAAGCTCTGTCAGATACACGCCTGACCAGTGATCAGGAGCTCATGGGTTCAATACCTGCCGGTGTCAGCTTCAATCTTTCAATGAGATTGATCATGAATTTTATTTGTGGGTCATTCTACCCCTTCTGCTGATTCAAGAAGGGCAGTTATCAGATTTGGGCACAAGACTGTGCACTGTACTGGTTAACTGTTTATGTATAAGCCTGCTCAGGAATTGTGGTAACTGGTAAGGTGGACTGACTGGCTTGATATGACCTAAATAGTGTTGACTGTGCTGTTAAACTCCAAACAAAAACTTAATGCTCCTCTCAAAATCATGGTTCCACTTGATGTAGGTTGTTTGTACATGGAATCTGCCAGACAGCAGGCAACATTATCTACTATCCATAAATATATTTTCAGGTCCCATTGGTTTGGTTAACTTGCTGACAGCAAAGGCATGTGGGGCTTCCAAAGTGTGCATTACAGGTAGGTTGGTGAAAGTGTCTCCACACTTAGTAAACTTTTAGCCATGTAGCTAAATTTTTTAACATAAAATTTAAACAAAGTAATAAAGCAATCTACCTTGTGAAACTTCAATATTAAGTATGTAAAATGCTTTGCACAGGTGAGTGATATAGGACCATCATGGTCCTCTTGTTTCATAAATTTGGCTAGAATCTCACTTATTTTAGAACCTCAGTACTTTTTTATTTTCAAAACTTAACATAATAAATTATGTGAATACAACTTCAGCTTTCATAAATACATATAATAGTAAAATTTTATTGCAGACTTAGATCAGGGCAGACTAGATAAGGCCAAGCAGCTAGGAGCAGACTTCCCTCTTAAAGTGACCTCAAAAGACCCCAGAGAAATGGCAACAAAGGTAGAAGAAGTTCTCAGAGAGCAGCCTGATGTCACTATAGAATGTAGTGGAGCCGCCCCTAGTATTCAAACAGCCATTTATGTAAGACATTCACTGTAGTTTTCGGAACACGACACACCCTTTATACGACATTCTCGCAATACGAGCGACATCATGAGAAAACATGTTTTTGCCCTATTACGATAATACACCCATGTGACAAAGTGCAATCAATCTTTCATATCTCCAAAATGGTTATTTTCTTATGAAAATTTGTGATATGTTTCTTATTTATTCTCCAAATGTAGGTTGAGGGTGCTCGTTAGAATCGCCTCATTGAGGTGGTTCTAAAGTGTACCCACAACCTATGTCTTGGAACAGAAATAAGAAAAATAATTCATACCCTGTAAGCCCCAGTTTTTGTCGCGCCTGCTAGTAGCATGGCGCGATATAGGCGCCCGGTTTTCCATCCGTTCGTTTGTTTGTTTGTTCGTTCGTTTGTCCGTTCGTCCGTTTGTTAAGGCGTCAACATTTGCGACCACCCTAGCGTTCACCCAAAGGTTCAAGTTTATTTCTAAAGAACTATAAGAGCTTCATTAATGATACTTGGTACAAACTTGTATCTGGGGATGGTTACTTAAATGCAAGCATCCATATTTTACCTTGACCTACATTTCATGGTTCACTGACTTTGTAAAATATTGTGACCACCCTAGCATTCACCTTAATGGTCAAGTTTATTTCTTAAGAACTATAAGAGCTTCATTAATGATACTTGGTACAAACTTGTATCTGGGGACGGTTACTTAAATGCAAGCATCCATATTTGACCTTGACCTATATTTCATGGTTCACTGACTTTGTAAAATATTGCGACCACCCTAGCTTTCACGCTAATGGTCAAGTTTATTTCTCAAGAACTATAAGAGCTTCATTAATGATAGTTGGTACAAACTTGTATCTGTGGATGGCAACTTAAATGCAAGCATCCATATTTGACCTTAACCTACATTTCATGATTCACTGACTTTGTAAAATATTTCGACCACCCTAGAGTTCACCCTAATTGTCAAGTTTATTTCTAAGGAACTATAAGAGCTTATGTAGGGAAAATCTTTAAAAATCTTCTCTGAAACTGCAAGGCCCAGGTCTCTGATATTTGGTATGAAGCTTCATCTTGTGGACCTCTACCAAGATTGTTCAAATTATAGTGCTGGGGCCAAAAATGCCCCCGCAGCGGGGCCCTTTGGTTTTACATAGACTTATATAGGGAAAATCTTTAAAAATCTTCTTCTCTGAAACCACAAGGCTTAGGTCTTTGATACTTGTTATGAAGCTTCAGCTAGTGGACCTCTAGCAAGATTGTTCAAATTATAGCCCTGAGACCAAACATGCCCCCGCCATGTGGCCCTTTGGTTTTACATAGACTTAAAGAGGGAAAATCTTTAAAAATCTTCTACTCTGAAACCACAAGGCTGAGGTCTATGATATTTGTTATGAAGCTTCAGCTAGTGGACCTCTACCAAGATTGTTCAAATTATAGCCCTGGGGCCAAAAATGCCCCCGCTCCGGGGCCCTTTGGTTTTACAGAGACTTATATAAGGAAACTCTTTAAAAATCTTCTTCTCTGAAACCACAAGGCCTAGGTCTTTGATATTTGGTGTGAAATTTCATCTAGTGGACCTCTATCATGATTGTTCAAATTATAGTGCTGGGGCCAAAAATGCCCTTGCCCTAGACCCTTTGGTTTTACATAGACTTACATAGGGAAACCTTTAAAAATCTTCTTCTCTGAAACTGCAAGGCCATGGCCTTTGATATTTGGTATGGAGCTCCATCTAGTGGACCTCTACCAAGAGTATTCAAATTATAGCCCTCGGGGGCCACAAATGCCCCCACTCCGGGGCCCTTTGGTTTTACATAGACTTATATAGAGATAATCTTTGAAAATCTTCTTCTCTGAAACAGCAAGGCCCAGGTCTTTGATATGTTTGGTGTGAAGTTTCATCTAGTGGACCTCTATCAAGATTGTTTAAATTATAGCCCTGAGGCCAAAAATGCTCCCACGCCGGGGCCATTTGGTTTTACTTTGGCTTTTGTAGGGAATATCTTTAAAAAAACTTTCTTCTCTGAAACCGCAAGGCCCAGGTCTTTGATATTTGATGTGTCGCTTCATCTAGTGGACCTTTTCCAAGATTGTTCAATTATAGCCTTTGTTGATATTTGGTTCACCTTTTTAGACCACCTTCAACATTATGCACATTGTAACCCTGGGGTCAATAATGGCCCTCCCAAGGGCCCTCTTTTTAGCTCACCGTCACGTAGTGACGAGGTGAGCTTTTGGGATCACTTTTTGTCCGTCGTCCGTCGTGCGTGCGTCCGTGCGTCCGTCCGTGCGTGCGTGCGTAAACAATTTCTTTAAACGACATCTCCTCCTAAACCACTGATCGGATTTTGACCAAACTTCACAGGAATGATCCTTAGGTGGTCCCCTTTCAGAGTTATTCAAATGGTTCCGGTCCCTTGCACATCTAGGTCACAGGAGCCAAAAATAGATTTTTTTCACAAAAAAACTTAAAAAATCTTCTTCTCTGAAACCACAAGGCCCAGGTCTTTGATATTTGGTATGAAGCTTCATCTAGTGGACCCCTACCAAGATTGTTCAAATTATAGTGCTGGGGCCAAAAATGCTCCCGCCCCGGGGCCCTTTGGTTTTACAAAGGCTTATATAGGGAAAATCTTTAAAAATCTTCTTCTCTGAAACCACAAGGCCCAGGACTTTGATATTTGGTATGAAGCTTAATCTATTGGACCCCTACCAAGATTGTTCAAATTATAGTGCTGGGACAAAAAATGCCCCTGCCACGGGGCCCTTTGGTTTTACATTGGCTTATATAGGGAAAATCTTTAAAAATCTTCTTCTCTGAAACCACAAGGCCCAGGTCTTTGATATTTGGTAGTAAGCTTCATCTAGTGGACCCCTACCAAGATTGTTCATATTATAGTGCTGGGGCCAAAAATGCCCCCGCCCCCGGGCCCTTTGGTTATACATAGGCTTATATAGGGAAAATCTTTAAAAATCTTCTTCTCTGAAACCGCAAGGCCTAGGACTTTGATATTTAGAATGACGCTTCATCTAATGGACCTCTACCAAGATTGTTCAAATTATAGTGCTGGGGCCAAAAATGCCCCCTCTCCGGGGCCCTTTGGTTTTACATAGGCTTAGATAGGGAAAATCTTTAAAAATCTTCTTCTCTGAAACCACAAGGCCCAGGACTTTGATATTTGGTATGAAGCTTGATCTAGTGGACCCCTACCAAGATTGTTCAAATTATAGTGCTGGGGCCAAAAATGCCCCAGCCCGGGGCCCTTTGGTTTTACATAGGCTTATATAGGGAAAATTTTTAAAAAATCTTCTTCTCTGAAACCACAAGGCCCAGGACTTTGATATTTGGTATGAAGCTTCATCTAGTGGACCCCTACCAAGATTGTTCAAATTATATTGCTGGGGCAAAAAATGCCCCCGCCCCCGGGCGGGCCCTTTGGTTTTACATAGGCTTATATAGGGAAAATCTTTAAAAATCTTCCTCTCTGAAACCACAAGGCCCAGGACTTGGATATTTAGAATGAAGCTTCATCTAATAGACCTCTACCAAGATTGTTCAAATTATAACCCTTGGACCAAAAATACCCCCGCCCCAGGGCCCTTTGGTTTTACATAGACTTATATAGGGAAAATCTCAAAAAATCTTCTTCTCTGAAACCACACGGCCTAGGTCTTTTATATTTGGTATGAAGCTTCATCTAAAGGACCCCTAACAAGATTATTCAAATTATAGTGCTGAGGCCAAAAATGTCCCTGCCCCGGGGCCCTTTGGTTTTACATAGGCTTATATAGGGAAAATCTTTAAAAATCTTCTTCTCTGAAACCGCAAGGCCCAGGTCTTTGATATTTGATGTGTAGCTTCATCTAGTGGACCTTTGCCACTATTGTTCAAATTATAGCCTTTGTTGATGTTTAGTATGAAGCTTCACCTTTAAGACCTCCCTTAACATTATGCACATTAAAGCCCTGGGGCCAATAATTGCCCTTTCTGGGGCCCACTTGTTACACTATGGATCAGGTGAGCGATCCAGGGCCATCATGGCCCTCTTGTTACTCTATGGATCAGGTGAGCGATCCAGGGCCATCATGGCCCTCTTGTCTATATAATCTATACATTTTTGTTTGGATATAACATGATTGTTTAGCTAATACAGTTCTGCTTTGGACCCCATTAATAGTATTATAAAGAGATTTTGGTGTATTAAGGAAAATAATTTATTATATACATATAGAAAGCTCGAGATAAGAGGGGTATCAACAAATTATTTTTCTTATTTATGTTGTGGTACTCATTACAAGTGCCTCATTGAGGCACTTCTATTGAGTTTTCATGCAGAAATAAGAAAAATATCAGTTTTTTTTTTTTATTGGAAAACCCACCTTAACTGGAGCTATGCATATAGCTATAAATATTGGGTGTTAGAAATGTGAAATAAAATATGATAGCCGAACAGTCATGCTGATATGCATCAATATCAACATGCTTACTTGATATTGCATCATTAGTAGGATGCCTTCAAATTTTAACATTTGGCAATATTGCATTTCATAATGTCAGATGGCAATCCCATCATACAAAATATTTGTTTGCCCTCAAACATAATCAGATAAAATGCATGCTTAGCTGTTATTGCACTAATGTTAGTAAATATTGTACCTTTCTCTCTCACCGAAGGTCAGGTGAGCTTTTCTGACCTTGAGGTGTCTGTTGTCATCTTTTGTTTTGTGTCATGTGACCTGGGTCGTGCATGCATAAACTTTTCTTGTGAACACTCTAGAGGCCACAGTTTTGATTCAATCATCATCAATCTTGGTCAGAATAATCACCATGACAATATCTCGGTCAGGTTCGAATATGGGACATGTCGGGTCAAAAAGTAGGTCAGTAGGTCAAATCTTAGAAAAACCTTCTGAACACACTAGAGGCCACAGTTTTGGTCCAATGTTCACTTGCTCAGAATGATCATCTTGACAATATCTCGGTCAAGTTCTAATAAGGGTCATGTCGGGTCAAAAAGTATGTCAGTAGTTCAAATGATAGAAAAACCTTCTGAACACACTAGAGGCCACAGTTTTAGTCCGATTATCATCAAACATGCTCAGAATTTGTTTTTTTTTGTATTGGAGATTCATGGCCCAATCAGTGCTATTCCAGGTCATTTTTGAGCCGGTCAGTTTACCTATCCACACTTTTCCTGGGCAGGCTTATACGTAAGCGATCTGCCAGTGCAGTGCACATTCTTTCTGAAACTGACAACTGCCCTTCTTGGATCAGCGGAAGGGAGAGAAAGACCCTAGAAAAGATTTCATGATCAATCTCCACGAAAGAATGTTGCCGACCCTGGCAGGTATCAAACCCGCGTCCTCCTGATCACCAGTCAGACGCGCATCCGACTGAGCTACTGAGGCTGACAAACTTGCTCAGAATGATCATCTTGACAATATCTAAGTCAGGTTCAAATATGGGTCATGTCAGTCAGAAAGTAGATCAGTAGGTCAAATCATTGAAAACCCTTGTGAACACACTAGAGGCCACAATTTTGGTCGGATTATCATCATACTTGCTCAAAATGATCTTCTTGACAATATCTAGGTCAAGTTCGAATATGGGTCATGTTGGATCAAAAAGTAGGTCAGTAGGTCAAATGATAGAAAAAACCTTCTGAACACACTAGAGGCTACAGTTTTGGTCCGATCATTATCAAACTCCCTTAGAATGATCAGCTTGACAATATCTGGGTCAAGTTTGAATATGGGTTATGTCGGGTAAAAAAATAGATCAGCAGGACAAATCATAGAAAAACGTTGTGAACGTTCTAGAGGGCACAGTTTTGGTCCAGTCATAATAAAACATGCTCAGAATGATCATCTTGACAATATCTTGATCAAGTTCTAATATGGGTCATGTTGGATCAAAAAGTAGGTCAGTAAGTCAACCTCAACCTTAGAAAAACCTCATGAACATCCTAGAGGCCACAGTTTCGGTCCAATATCTTAAATCTTGCTCAGAATGATCATCTTGACAATTATATCTGGGTCAAGTTCCAATATGGGTCATAAAACATGGATCAGTAGGTTATTTTGTCATAATGTTTGAACCGTTTGAGATAAAGCCTTCATATTTGGCATGTAGGTTCCTTGTGACCAGGTCTTCCCAAGTTCCCAACCATACATAAATTTTGACATACGACTTTTACCTTTGACCTACTTTGTCATAACTTTTGAAGCTTTTGAGATAGAGCATTCATATTTGGCATGTTCCTTGTGACAAGGGCTTCCCACTCATACAAATATTTTGACCTATGACCTTTACCTCTGACATGGTCCTCTTGTTTTTGGATATCAAAGGATACTCGCAAGCTGGTTTCCTTGGATATCCCAACTCATGACAGTGACATGCTAAGAGTGAGGTTTGCTTAGCCACTTATCTTACAGACTTGTAATTATATGTGACATGTCAGGGAAAAAGGTAACTTACGAGGGCTGATAGGTATGTTGTGAGCTTGGCATTGAAGGAGATATGCAGGGGTGTTCTTTTAAAGTCCTACTATACTCTGACTATATAGGGCTGTGTTCCCAAGGACAGGTCTCATAAGAATTTTGGTCAGTTTATATCAACGAGGTAGCACTCTAAAGTAAACAAGACAAGCAGCTTTTGCAAAATGGACAAAATCAGTGAAAGAGCAGTGATTCAATATTTGCATTAAAAAAAGGTTTAACACTAAGGATATCCATAACGATATGGTAGCAACACTAGGGAAAGATGCTCTTTAACAGCTACAGTGAAAAAGTGGGTGACGGAATTTAAGCGCGGCAGACAGAGCCTTGTGGATGACCCCATCCTGGAAGGCCTGTCAATGTTGCAACCCGAGAAAAGGTCCATGATTTTGTTATGACTGACAGACGAGTCACAGAAAGATATATAGCCAGTAGAGTTGGCATTTCACAGGAAAGAGTACATTCCATTCTGACGGAGGATCTTGCAATGAGAAAGCTTTCGGCCCGGTGGGTACCAAGACTTCTCACAGATGATCAGAAGCACACCAGGTGCATATGATCTCCTGCTACCAACTTTCTTCAGAGATTTGTCACTATGGATGAAACATGGGTCCATCATTTTACCCCAGAGGCCAAACAACAATTGAAACAATGGAAGCACTCTGACTCACCCCCGCCAAAGAAAGCAAAGACTATTCCATCAGCTGGGAAGGTTATGGCCTCGGTTTTCTGGGATGCAGACGGTATTCTGCGAATAGATAATCTCCAAAAGAGACACACAATCAATGGCACATACTCTGCTTCACTTCTGATGCTGTTAGGGGAAAATATTAAATTTAAGCCCCGTGGAAAGCTCACTAAAGGTGTGTTGTTCCATCAGGACAATGCTCCTGTTCACAAGTCTGTCATTGCTATGGCTGCCATTCACGATTGTGGCTTTTAAATTGATTGAGCATCTGCCTTTAGACCTGATCTCGCTCATTCAGACTTTCATTTATCTCCAAAATAAAAACTGCTATTTCAGGCACCCACTTTGGGTCCGATGATGACGTCATATATGCTGTGGATGACTTTCTGAACAGCCAAGAAAAAGAGTTCTATAAAAGTGTCATTGAGGCCCTTAAACACCGCTGGCAAAAGTGTATAGATACGGAAGGGGGATTATGTTGAAAAAGAATACAATATGTCCGACAAAATTCAAATCCTTCAGTATGAGGCTCACAACAGATCCATCAGCCCTAGTATTGGCGCCAGAGAATGGTTTCAAACAAGAAAAAAAAAGCAAAAAAAAAAAAACCCAAAAAACACCCAAAACAGGCTTGTTCAAATGTCATTTTATACTGGGAATATGAAAACTAAATTTATTTGGTGATAATAAATCAAATCATCTGATTTGCATTTCAAGGTGTTTTCCAAAACGAAATACATCTATTTGCTATTATGATTGTACACATGTGTATACAGTAGAATTATAGCAGACATTCTAAGCTTCTTAGAATTTTTGAATTGCTTTCGTCTTGAAACCAGAGGTTGCTAAGATACATGTATTTGAAATTATAAAGTGAACAATTTGCACAAATTATTCAAATTGGCTGTTTTAGACTGAATTTTCTTGCACACCAGACAAGGAAATCCGTGATTTTACCCTGGGATAGAAATTTATGTTCTGACCCTGGTGTTCCGACACAAGCAACTAGCATAAGTGCACTTCAATTCTATTCAACTTCCGCACTAACAATATACATACCCGGTATGCGAGCTGTCAAAACTAACCGGCAAAAAACAAAAAGAAAAAATAAAAAAGAAAAAAAATCAATAAGAATGATAATTATACAGGACTTTTGTATGTCATCTTAAAAAGAAGAAAAGAAATACTGTCTGTAGTTCTGCTATTTGCTACAAAATAAAAATGAAATGTTTGGGAGATGTTTTCCAAGAAAAAGAATCCAATATGAGGTTTTGTTGTAGATGGGCGTTTCCAACCCGAGGGATGCCCATGCTGAGCGGAACAGAGGCATAGCCTCGGTTCCGCTCGCATAGCCTCGGTTCCGCACAGCATGGTCATCCCGAGGGTTGGAAACACCCATCTGCAACAGAACCCCATATCAGATTCTTATAATCTCATCCTGTTTTCAAGTGATTTTGAAAATCAGAACATTTCTTAACCCTTTTCCTGCTGAACCCGGATGTGTCTTAGCTTTCAAACAATGTAGATCCAGATCAGATGGCTTCTGAAGAAGCCATCTGATCAGGATCTTCATTGTTTGTCATTCAGTTTATGAATTTGATGCAATAATTCGCATCAAGAAATCTGATTGGTTGATAATCAGTGTTGGGTGTGGCATATTTAAATATTCAGCAGGTCAAGGGTTAACACATGAGACAATGTCCTTTTAAACTGTTACATCAAGATGAACATTACTTTGGTAATAATTTTTTTCGAATGACATCTGTCAAGCCAGTGGCTGGATTTCAAAATAATTTCACTGAAATGTCCCTCTCAAGGCCCTACTCCAAAATTTTAAAAATAGGTTCACTCCACTACCAAAGATAAAAATAGAAAATATATCCCTCAAGCCAATGGTTTGATTTGAAAATTATTTCAGAAATGTTCCTCTTATAGCCCTGTACCCAAAATTAGGGCTGGCTAATCGGAGTTGAAAGATAATCAATTATCAGTCATGCCATTGTGATCAATAATCGATTGGTAATCACTGAAGATTTGGTAATAATTTTACTTGTCTGGCTTTCTCTTACCATATATTCTACTTTGCCGTATGTATTTGAACAGACAGGCCTGAGCAAACAGTGTAGACCCAGATGAGATGCCACAGAATGCGGCATCTCATCAGGGACTGCATTGTTTGCCACTATTTTAGGCACAACTTTTGGTAGTAAATTGTACATTATAAGCAAATCAGTAATGATAATCATTTTGGTGGAAATTATGGAACGATTAATCATGCCAGTCTTACCCGAAATACTCAAATGGTTCCATTCCACTGAACAAGATGGCTGCTATAGCTAAAAAAACTTCTGTTAATATCTTCCAAGCCATTTGCTTGATAATTTAAAGGGAGAATAATCTTACATATTTCTATAATTACACTGCATGAGTTGCCTACCTTAGTACAGCTTTTCTACAGATATGAGCACTGTACTGGTGAATCACTCATGTATAAGGCTGATCAGGAAAAGTGTGATTAGGTAAATTGACCAGCTCAATATGACCAATATAGTGTTGAATGGGACTTTAAACTCTGAACAATGTAAAACATACCCTCTGAAGCCAGTGACTAGATTAAAAATAATTTCACAAATCTGTCTACCAGACTTGCAAAAATCCTTGGGCTCCACTGAATAAAATGGCAGATAGAGCTAAAATGAAGGCATCAACAAATGGTAATACATCTTGACTCAAATGAGCAATTCAGGTCCATTATGGACCTCGTGTTTTGAAAATGTCACCTCATATTTGGAAGATCATTAATGGATATAAGTGAAAGTTAAACATATTTTATTGCCTTTCAGAACTCAAATGGGGATTCAGCCCTTCCCCTATAATTCTGTATGATACTTGAACTATAGCAAACATGTACAAATACAGAAAAAAAAATAACCATTATCCCCCTGAACATGACAACCCCTACCTTTGCAAACAGTGTAGATTCAGATCAGATGGCTTCTTAGAACCAGAAGCCATCTGATCAGGCCTGTTTGTCTTTCAGTTTGCAAATTTGTGGCATTTAGGAGAGAGAGAGAGAGAGAGAGAGAGAGAGAGAGAGAGAGAGAGAGGAGAGAGAGAGAGAGAGAGAGAGAGAGAGAGAGAGAGAGAGAGAGAGATGACTATTCTAACCAGCAAATAGCAAAGAGAGAGAGAGAGATGATTATTCTAACCAGCATTTAGCAAAGAGAGAGAGAGAGAGAGAGAGAGAGAGAGAGAGAGATGGGAATGGATATGACCTAATCCATTCAGTACTGTATTAACTCCTCCCACTTAACCCATTGTATACTAGTGGACTCTTCCGTTGCTATATGTTCAACAATTCCATTTGTCATATATGGGGTTTCAGGCCTATTTTTTTTGTTTTTATTCTATTTTTGATGGACTATTCTGTTAGCAAATAGAGCAGACCCTGATCAGACGCCACATTCTGTGGCATCTGATCAGGGCCTGCACTATTTTAGCAAATAGTGCAGGCCCTGATCAGAAGCCACATTATGTGGCATCTGATCAGGGTCTGCACTGTTTGCCAAGGTTACCCTTTCGGGGTTTCCCACATACAATGTGTTAATACATGTCCATTTCAATTTTACGGTTGTCAGATTGAGGTATTTGTAGAAATTTATTGAGAAAATGGCTGAACGTCTAGCAGACTGTGAAGGACCTGATCAGGAACCACACACTATCATTACGATAACACATCCGTGTGACATAGCGCATTTTTTCATATCTCCAAAATGGTTACTTTTCCGATGAAAATTTGTGATATTTTTCTTATTAATACTCCAAACATGGGTTGTGGCTACTGGTTAGAATAGAACCGCCTCATTGAGGCGGTTCTAACGAGTACCCACAACCTATGTCTTGGATAAAAAATAAGAAAAATAAGGTATACCCCCGTAAAGCCCAGTTTTCTTCATATAAAGTGAGCTTTAGGGGGGTGTTCATTTCATGGACGTGTTCATGTGATGGGCATCTGTTTTGGGCCTGCCCTGTATAGCCAGTGTTCATGTTTGGGAGTTACCATTTAAGATGTTTAGAATGCCCTTCTGGATTATTTCAGTCGTTTAGCTCAGGGGTCCGAAAATGTTGGATGAGCTATTGTTGTAGTGAACTATTGGTCATAACTATTGGCATTTCACATTTTACACTCATGTTAACCCATTGCATGCAGGAACCCCCTAAAGGGGTTCCTTGGCAAACAGTGCAGGCCCAGATCAAATTCTGCAGAATGTCTGATCTAGGTCTGCACTGTTTGCTAACAGAATTGTCTGTCAAAAAAAAAGAATAACTACAAAAAATAGGCCTACCACCCCTTATATGACAAATTGACTTGTCCAACATATAGCAGTGGAAGAGTCCACTAGTATGCAATGGGTTAACAAGTTACTGAAATTGAAACCCTTGTAAACCCTATTCTTTACATAGAGACAAGACGAAAACACGCCTATATAATTTTGACCCCCTTGAACCCCACTTTTATATAGTAAAACTTGGGTTTCCTGGGGTATACCTTATTTTTCTTATTACTGCTCTAAAATATAGATTGTGGGTACTCGTTAGAACCACCTCGATGAGGCGGTTCTAACAAGTGCCCACAATCTATATTTTGAGCAGAAATAAGAAAAATATCGCAATTTTTCATCTTAAAATTTTCATTTTTTCGGCGATAAAGGTGGCAATGTACATGTATTTGTATAGGCATGTTTGCGTAATGCAATCACTTGCCAAATCTTAAGGTGGCCGACCTTAATTTTTTTCTGAGATACCTGCCCTAGAGAATTTCCTTATATTATAGCAAAGTATCCAGCAAGGACTTAACTTTAGATTAAAGTCATAAAAATATCATGTCACCGAGACTGGGAAAGAATGGGGGTCAATCCAAAAGTAACGCCATTTTACACATATTTTGCATTGATTGTAATGGGAAATCGCTAAAATTAGACACAAATGCGAAAATTAAAGTGACTTCTGCCCTAGAGATTTTGGACTTACTAAATTAAATTATGTATATTCATATGACATTCAAAAACATGAAATAAAAATGGGGGGTCACCGGCCATATAAGAGAATGAGGGTCGTTTCAAAAGTAAAAATTACAGGCAAAATACCTTCTTTCCTGATGATCGCTAACATTAAAATAACTGTTTTGCTAGAAATTATAACTCCACCCAAATAGATGATATTTATGCTTATTATCTAAAGCAATATGATGAAAGAATTCGGTTATAGTGTTATTTCAAGCAAAAAGGGTCGTTTCAAAAGTTATCATAGCAGGCAAAACTTATTTTTTCGAAAACATCACAAAAATTATAGTTGCTTCTGAGCTAAGACATGATAGGTGATGTATCTATATGTAGTCCGCAAAACTATGAAATGAAAACAGGTTGACAGGTTTCAATAAGATAATGTGGGTCGTTTCAAAAGTAAACATAAACTGAAAAATATGAAAATATATACACATATTTTTCAAATTATTATAGGAATTTCTGCTATATTATTGATATGATCACTAAGAAAGGTATTATATCTGAATACACGTATTATTTGCAAAACCTGTCAAATAAAAACAGTAGGTCTTTCATACCAAATGGGGTCGTTATAAGAGTAAGCTTTTCATGCAAAATATCATCTATTTTATTTTTTTTTTTTTGGTCAAAATCTCTTTTTTTAAGTTAATTGTATACTAAAACAAAGGTGTCACTCAGATAGGGCATGCATCTACATATGATTTGCCAAACAGAAATAAAGGCAATGAATAGGTATCGATAAAATTACCCAACACCTCCCATTCAAGACACCAAAGGGAAAGAAACACCAACATAATACAATTTCGCCCTTCAGTGAGCAAATGGGGCACCAACCTAGCGCAAATCTTTCTCAAGCCCAGTACTTGGTCAGAATGGTTTGTACACCGCCTTCTGATAAGCCAGTGCATTAAGATATCTCTTTCACTGACAGTCGCGCATCTTCTTTGACCGCTGCCTTTACAGCAGTGATGGTTGCCTTGGTGATGGAGGTCTTTGGCCTAACAACACGGGCATCATCTTTGGTCGATTATTTACCAGCTTTAAAAGCTTTGACCCACCGATAAATTGTGCGCTCTTAATTTACAAGAGGTTCATTTTTGCCACACATTTCATCAACCTATGTCAAGCCTTACACAGCATATAATTTAGCTGCGAATTTCAGTCTTTCTGTCCATTTTACAATGTAACTCGTAAATTGGCTAGTGTATTTGACTGCATGCATTTCAATTTGAGAAATCTCGGTCATTATAAAAGCAATTTGCTAGAAATAAACTGTATCGCCGCGATTTGAAAGGCTATTCAAATGCAATGATGCGTTATCAGAAATACTTACGATAAAACTAGGGAAACCTATTAGTGACAAAACTTTTTGAAGGACCCTCGTACACCAACTTCTATTTAATGATTGGCTCGAAATTAGCGAAATATTCCTGAAAGGCCTTTAAAGCTAGAAACAACAACAAAAACAACAACAACAAGTAAAAAAAAAAAAAAAAATAAAAAAGAAAGAGAGAGAGATAGAAATCATTTATGATTTCTAGTTTCCACTCCATGCGTTTAGGATTTTTACCCGTGAAGCTTTTACGGTTCCAGATTTTGATTATTTTGACCAAGATCTCTCTCACTCTTTCGCTCTCTCTCTTAACTATGAATGACCTTTTTGTGTTTTAAATCTGCCTACTCAAATATATCATAGCCCCCGCCAATTGGGGCTTGAAGAAATAAATGGGCTGCACGATGCTTCCACGCAAGCTCCATTGGCATCATTTGCAGGGATAATGCCATAAAGTGCACCGTCCTGTGGATCGGGATGTTAACTGGGGGTGTGGAGGGAGAGTTATGCCATGTGCTGGTTAAAGGCCCCTACCGTAATTACACGATTACTGTGTAGGCTTTCATCCTGCATACCAGGGGCCAGTTGTTCAAAGCATCGTTAGCTTAACGAGCTTGTTAGTGGTCATATTGTTAAGTGTTCTGGCAAGTACAATATCTAAAATTTTGGTATTTTTGCTGAAAACATGTGAGCAGCTTTTGCATATGCAAATGTTCAAAGTTTTAACGACACGTTAACAAACGACGTCGTTAGTTTCGAACAACTGCCCCTGGTGTGTATGCAATGTACACCTAAGAGTATTGGTCAGATGTGACCAATCGCAGTATATACAGAGAAAGCCAAGGGACTTAGAGAGAGAGAGAGAGAGAGAGAGAGAGAGAGAGAGAGAGAGAGAGAGAGAGAGAGAGAGAGAGAGAGAGAGAGAGAGAGAGAGAGAGAGGCTGTCAGCAGTTCTCGACCACAATAAAATTTAGTAGTAGGCCTATGCAGACAGAATGATTCATTCTACGGAAATAATTGTCAGTTCTCAGCCAGCAAAACAAAATCAGTAGATTGCGGACTTTGATTCAATCCATCGGCTGTTTATCATGACGTCATAAATATGATTACGTCACAGCAAACTAAAAGTTTACACACAGGCCGTGTGCAAACGTATATATCCAAAGAACTATCATTTTAGTGTGTTGCAAGCGTAAACAAACAGGATAGCAAATGGATTGTACTTTAAAGGAGATATAGTATGGCATTCAACATGTTGTCCTGTTGAGGGACTGACTAAGGACGTGTCACCAGTAAACAATTCTGATTCTGATCTACTCTGAGTAATACTTAGATCTATACAGTTTACAAATTTAACTGTAACTGCCATTATGGAAAGATGACACTCTTTCGGATGGGCTTTTCAATGTCAGGTAAGGTGCCTTCAGGAGCAAAAGATATCTTCGAGAAAAAGACGAATAATAAAAAGTAAACAGTTCTGCTATTGTTAATGAGCTGCCTTATTGGCTCAATTGTGACCGACCCATTCGATCGTTTCTGAACTCGATTTTTTCTACTTTCACTTTGTCTGCTTTGACAGTGACAAGAAATGTGTGGTGGAAAATATAGTCAATCGTAGAATTTACTTAGTTTTAGAGGTCGAAATGAGAATATAAATACCACTTAAAAAGTGAATGTTGTTACCATACAGTGCCGATTGACGGCAATGCGCAGAATGTTGCGCAACCGAAATTAAGGTCGGCCTCCTTAAGAAAACCCTTCACAAGGCACACTTGATGTAGTTGTTGAAAGTCACACGTGCTGGGTTCCAGCTTTTATTATTACAACACCTGAAAAACAGAACCTGGATACAAACCCTACTGACCTAGCAACAGAACTTGCCAGTAGTATATAAATATTACATTCCTGGCAGGGCTATAGTGAAAAATGTCATCCTGAGGAATATGAATTTCAACTGAGGTGCAGCAAAGGTTGATATTTTTATTCCGAAGGGGAACATTTTTCATTATTATACCTCACGCGATTTTACCATACAAAACGCTCATAGACCAGAGGGTGATAATTTTTACTATCCCATGCGATATTAAACTATCACATGCGCAAAAATGATGCGCGTACGGTTCAATTTTTCAGGGTGATAATATCACATGCGCAAAAATGATGCGCGTACGGTTCAATTCATCAGGGTGATAATAAGTTCGGTATAATAAAATAAATATCACATTTCTGAGAGGGTGATAGTAAGAATGTTCACCCTTCGGAAATGATTATCGACCTCGGCTTCGCCTCGGTCGATAATCATTTCCTCAGGGTGAACATTCTTACTATCACCCTCTCAGAAATGTGATATTTATATACTATCATCCTCTCGGGAATGTAAAATTTATTTTATTATACTGAACAAAACTAGTAAATAAGGTAAATGATTTTAATGAAAAATACTGGACAGCTCACACGCGACTTTTGACACAATGACATTCCAAATTATTGGATCACGTCCACATTGTACATACGCGGCATTAGCTGGTGAAACAGAAATTCAGAAGTTCAAACGTCGATATCTTTGTTATTTCTGAATATATATAAACCCTAAAGTGTGGGTATGCGTTTTCTTAATAAAATCAAAAGAAACATTTTGGTACCAAAATTTCTTGACTTTTTTACAATTTTGGGTTTACACTCTTTTTAGCTCGTCTGTTTTTCAAAGAAAAACTTTCGAGCTATTGTCATCATTCCAGCGTCTGCGTGTCGTAGTTGTTCCAAAAAAAACTTAACCTTGGCTATAACTTCAAAAGTATTAGACCTAGCTCCATGAACTTCGTTCACTTACTCACCATGACAAGAGCTACATTCTGACCAAGAGCCTAAACTATATTATTGATTATGACTGAATTATCTCCCCTTTTCCGATTTTTTTCTGAAACACATTTCTTACTCTCATTCCAATACTATTTGTAACAGAGCCTTCAAACTACACATGGATGTTCCTTGGGACAAGACCTGTTCATTGATACCAACCGTTTTGACCTGTGACCTTGTCCTTTGAATTTTGACATATTTTACAAAAATTTAACCAAAAACCTTAACTTTGACCATATTTCCAAAAATATTTGGCCTACCTTTATGAAACTTCATACACATACACATCATGACAAGAGCTACATTCTGACAAAGGGTCATAACTATATTGTTGATTATGGCTGAATTATCTCCCCTTTTCCAATTTTTTTCTAAAACACATTTTTTCTCCCATTCCAATACTTTTTGTAACAGAGCCTTCAAACTTCACATGGATATTCCTTGGGACAAGACCTTTTCAATGATACCAACCTTTTTGACCTGTGACCTTGACCTTTGAACTTTAACCTATTTTACATAGAATTTAACCAAAAACCTTAACCTTGACCATATTTCCAAAAATATTTGGCCTATCACAAGAGCACCTTGGGACATTACCTTTTCACTGATACCAACCTTTTTGACCTTTTTATCCCCACGCTTTTCGAAGAAAAAGTGGGGATATTGTAATGGTCTTCGTCGTCCGTAGGTACGTACGTCCGTCCGTCTGTCTTACTGGATAACTCCTCCCAGACGGTTATAGATAGAAACTTATAAACTTTGGGAGCTGATAGATCTTTGGTCTGGGGAGTGCATGACACTTTCGGAATTTTGATCACACCCCTATGGGTGGGCCCAGGGGGTGGGGCCCGCGGGGGTCAAAAATAAAAATTTCCAGAACATGGTCGTGTAATATATCAAAGCAAACGGCATGATGAGTAGAAAACATTACAACCAAAATTTGACCCCTGGGGTCAATTTTGAGGTCACCAGAGGTCAAAAACTGATTTTGACCCCTTTACCGGATAACTCCTCCTAGACGGTAATAGATAGAAACTTGAAACTTTGCGAACTGATAGATCTTTGGTCTGGGGAGTGCATGACATTTTCGGAATTTTGATCACACCCCTACGGGTGGGCCAAGGGGGTGGGGCCCGCGGGGGTCAAAAATAAAAATTTCCAGAACATGGTCGTTTAATATATCAAAGCGAACGGCATGATGAGTAGAAAACATTACAACCAAAATTTGACCCCTGGGGTCAATTTTGAGGTCACCAGAGGTCAAAAACTGATTTTGACCTCTTTACCCCCATACATTACTGTTACCGGATAACTCCTCCTAGACCGTTATAGATAGAAACTTGAAACTTTGGGAACTGATAAAACTTTGGTCTGGGGAGTGCATAACACTTTTGGAATTTTGATCCTACCCCTGGGAGTGGGGCCAGGGGTGGGGCACCTTGGGGATAAAAAATCAAAGTTTTCAGAACATGGTCGTGTAGCATATTAAATATAACGGCATGATGAGTAGAATACATCACAATCAAATGTTTACCCCTCGGGTCAAACACCCCTAGGGGATGGCCCAGGGGGTGGGGCCCGCGGGGAAGCGTGGGGATATGTGATGGCTTGCCATCGACTGCACGATTCTAGTTGACATGTGACCTTAACCTAATTTTTTCATACACATTTTTACTCCCATTCCAATACTATTTGTAACAGAGCCTTCAAACTTCACATGGATATTCCTTGGGACAAGACCTTTTCAATGATACCAACCTTTTTGACCTGTGACCTTGACCTTTGAACTTTAACCTATTTTACATAGAATTTAACCAAAAACCTTAACCTTGACCATATTTCCAAAAATATTTGGCCTATCACAAGAGCACCTTGGGACATTACCTTTTCACTGATACCAACCTTTTAGACCTGTGAACTTGACCTTTGAACTTTGACCTATTTTACATAAATTTAACCAAAAACCTTAACCTTGACCATATTTCCAAAAATATTTGGCCTACCTTCATGAAACTTCATACACATACCAGCACAAGAGCAACATTCTGTTAAAGGGCCGTAACTATATTATTGATTATGACTGAATTATCTCACCCTTTCCGATATTTTTCTGAAACTTTTTTTCACTACAATTTTTGACACAATTTTGAAAAAACTAAGCGCCTGGTATGGTAATTAGGGTGAATACGGTATATTTTGACGAAGTTCCATAACTCCATCATGCAATTTGACTGATTTTTCTCTGTGGCATGGTAAAACAGACGAGCATGGCGCCTCTTGCGGTGCTCTTGTTTTTCTCCAGGTTTCCTGAAGAACTGAAATGTACGTGCAGCCAATTCCGAGCATATGATAGTCGAAATTAACGCAGGGTGATAGTAAAATTATCACCCTCAGGCCTATCGGAGTTTTATATGGGAAAGTCACACGACACAGATAGATTTCATCCTTTTCCGCAGGACAATGCGCAAACTTGTCACAGATGTGAAAGTGATCCCTGGCGAGGCAGTAGCCCTGCAACATCAGCTTCTTGTATGCGACATGAGGATTGATGTGCCAACTACGGTAAACCCAAGCGCAAGTTCACCCCCAGACTAAAAGTTTGGAAGCTGGAAGAATCTCAGACAAGAAATCATTTCCAGGAGGTTTTCAGCCAGCATGTGAGTGCTTCGGCAGGTGTAGCTGATGCTACCACTGAGGATATATGGAACAGCATCAAGACCGGTCTGATCAAGACAACTGAAGAGGTGTGTGGCATAACTCGGCCCCATCGCTGGCATCGCGAAACCTGGTGGTGAAATGAGCATGTTAATATGGTCATTGCAGCCAAGCGGCAAGCCTTTAAGGCATGGAAGACTGGTAAGGGCACTCGTACATCATATCTTGCGGCCAAACGCATAGCCAGACATGGAGTGCACCATGCTCGCCAAGAAGCTGAGGAGATCTACAAGAATATTGACCCTAAGTCCTCAGAAGTATACCGCCTTGCTAACCAGATGAGAAGAGAGAATGCCGATGTTGTATGAGACAAACCAGTAAAGAATGATGCAGGGGAGATGTCAATGAGAGAAGACTCGAAGCAGAGGGCCTGGTTAGAACACTGCCAAAGGCTACTCAATGTTGAGTTTGACTGGGACCCAGACCACCTGTCTGATGAACCACCAGTGGAGGGGCGGCCCATCCCAATCACTATTGATATGGTTAAGAAGGCTATCTCTCAGATGAAGACTGGCAAAGCACCGTGTCCTTCTGGCATAGTGGTGGAGATGATAAGAGCTGCAGGTGATGCTGGTGCCTCGATGATCCGCGACCTTGCAGCTGCAATCATCCGTGATGGAAAGGTACCCTCTGACTGGGAACACAGTTTCATTGTCTGTCTCTACAAGGGCAAAGGCGATGTATTAGAATTGGGCAACTACCATGGTCTCAAGCTGACAGAACAGGTCATGAAAGTCCTGGAGAGGATTGTGGATGGCCTTATTAGGCAGTTGGTGTCCATCGACAAATTCCAGTTTGGCTTTGTCCCAGGAAAAGGCACAACAGACGCAATATTTCTTGTACGGCAGCTGCAAGAGAAGTATCTGGCGGCCAACAGGAGACTCTACATGACTTTTGTAGACATGGAGAAGACATTTGATAGCGTGCCTCTGAAAGTCATCTGGTGGGCACTAAGAAAACTTGGAGTGGACAAGTGGATTGTATGACTGGTCCAAGGGATGTATGCTAATGCTCGAAGCCGTGTCCGTGTTGGTGATGGTTACAGTGAAGAATTCAATGTGAAGGTGGGTGTTCATCAAGGCTCTGTTCTCACCCCACTCTTTTTCATCATTGTGCTTGAAGCCTTGTCATGCGAGTTCCACTCTGGAGTCCCCTGGGAGGACCTGTATGCTGATGACCTTGTCATCATAGCTGAATCCCTTGAGGAATGTGTCAGGAGGCTGTTAATTTGGAAAGATGCAATGGAAGCAAAAGGGCTGAGAGTGAATGCAGGAAAGACAAAGATCAGGTCTGGACCTCCTGCAGAGTACAGGCCAGTTCCCATGCGCTGTATGTCACACTGAAGTGGGCAGCAACAGTATCTTTTGTAATGGCTGCAAGTTCTGGGTGCACAAGAAATGCAGTGGGCTCAAGCGCTTGATAGAGGACCCTGATTACAGGTGTACACGGTGCCACGGAACTGCACAACCCTTAGATGGCAGACCACAGAGGGAAGTCCAAGTCAGATCCGACAAGCTGGAGGTTGTAGCTTCCTTTTGCTACCTAGGTGATATGCTCTCAGCAGCGGGTGGTTGCGACCTTTCAACCACATCACATGTGAAAACAGCCTGGAAGAAATTCAAGGAGTTGCTACCAGTTCTCTCTTCCCGCCACCTCTCGTTCAAGACACGTGGCTGTGTGTGTACAGCTCTTGTGTGTGGAGCGCAATGGTCCATGCCAGTGAGACATGGCCATTGACAAAGCCAAACCTCCAACGTCTTCAGCGGAATGACAGGGCAATGATCAGACAGATCTGCAATGTGAAGCCACAGGACGCTGTCACCATCAGGTCCAGTGAGTTACTTGAGCATCTTGGCATTGAGGACCTGGACCTAATCCTGAAAGAGAGAAGGCTCCGCTTGTATGGACATGTGGAACACTCCAAGGGTGCAGTCGACTGCCTGTGACATACAGGTAGGTGGAAAGCGGGGGCCTGAAAGGCCTAAGATGACCTGGAAGCAGCTGACAGAAAGTGATTGCAGAGAATGGAAGCTCTCTGCTATCGATCCTCATGATAGACAAGCCTGGAGATCTGGTGTAAGATCTGCCATGCGTGCAGCAAGCCAGCTACCTGGAAGGTGGCCCACTTATGTGGACTTTGCCCCTGTACCTGCACATTAATCAAAAATCCGTTGATGATGATGATGAGGTATGATAATCAAAAATACATTGTAAAACTTTATACAAGAGATTGGGCAATAGTATACATTATTATACTTTCTCATACAAAACACTCATAGACCTGAGGATGATAATTTTTACTATCAGGCTGTGATAATTTCGATTATCACAAGCCTAGAATTTGTTGTGTGTATGGTTTGATTCTTCCGGGAAGCTGGAGAAATAAAGAGGCTAGACCCAAAATTGTAACAAAGTTGAGAAATTTTGGTAGCAAAATGGTTTTTTATGATGCATACCCACACTTGAGGTCGCTTGTGTTATTTTATTTTGGATAGCCTATTGGCCATTTTGTGGGAAAGTAACTGTTCTTTTGGCTTTCCGCTGTTGGTGTTTCCATTAGGTATGTTGTTGCATGTTTGTGTTTCTTTCCCTATGGTGTCTCTGGTGGGAGCTATGGGTTGATTGTATCGATTCCTGATCATTGCCTCTACTTCTATTTTTATTCAGAAATAACAAAGTTATAGGTGTTCGAACTTCTAAATTTCTGTTTCACCAGCAAACCTTGCTGATCCAAAAGCTGACATTTTCCTGTAATTTGGAATGCCATGACATCAAAAGTCGCATATGAGCTGCCTTATATTTTCATTGAAAAGTCCATTATTAATTGTCCAAAATCAGTAAAAGGATATCAGTAGTTTTGTTCGGTATAATAAAATAAATATTACATTAATTCCTGAGAGGGTGATTGTGAAACATGTCAACCTTTGGAATATGAATATATTCATGTTCCTAGGGGTGATATTTTTTATTATTACCCAACCTACTATATAAGAAGTTATTAAACAATTTCGACTACCTAACACCTTTTTGCATGAAATCGGATTGAACCGGTTTTCAGAGAACTATCACACGGAGCCCTGAACTATTGCCCGGTGCAGATAGTTTTAACTATCTCATGGTCACGTGATCACCTAGCAACTTGACAAGTAGTAATTGCTTATTGTGATCAAAATAACTCTTTATACGAGTCGGGTAATAAAACAACTATTTCATACCTCCAAGGGCGACAGTCAAAATTCGGCCTCGGGCGATAGTTCATCAGGTGCTCCACAGCACCTCGGGGCTGATAGTTTTGACTGTCGCCCAAAAAGGTATGAAATAGTTGTATACTATCACCCTCTCAGGTGCAATATTTATATTATTATTTCACACATATAATTTTTCTGTAACATGTTTATTTTTCAGGCAACTAAGTCAGGAGGCTGTGTGGTTCTTGTTGGACTGGGTGATGCTGAAATAACAATGCCAGTTGTCAATGCAGCAGTGAGAGAGGTGGACATCAGGGGAATATTCAGATATGTGAACTGTTACCCCACCGCATTGGCTATGGTAGCTTCAGGTAAATACACTGAAGTTTCCTTATAACACTACGGTAATGATCCTAAGTATTGGGACAGATAGCCCTAAGCAAACAGTGCAGACCCAGATCAGATTGAAGTTTCCTTATAACACTACGGTAATGATCCTAAGTATTTGGACAGATAGGCCTAAGCAAACAGTGCAGACCCAGATCAGATTGAAGTTTCCTTATAACACTACCGTAATGATCCTAAGTATTTGGACAGATAGGCCTAAGCAAACAGTGCAGACCCAGATCAGATTGAAGTTTCCTTATAACACTACCGTAATGACCCTAAGTATTTGGACAGATAGGCCTAAGCAAACAGTGCAGACCCAGATCAGATTGAAGTTTCCTTATAACACTACGGTAATGATCCTAAGTATTTGGACAGATAGGCCTAAGCAAACAGTGCAGACCCAGATCAGACTGCTCCTAAAGGAGCAGTCTGATCAGGATCTACAATGTTTGCCATTCTGTCAGCACCTTTTGGACTCCTTGCTGGGTCATGAAACAAATTTGTTAAAATTTTCGAGAATTATAGCAAGCCCTCAAGGTGTCTGAATTTTTAGGATTTTTAAGGTAATAGAGTAGCAGATCTGTCACACCTGTGGGTTTGAGCCTTACTTGGGTCACAGAAATATACTGTGGCTCCCAGGTGTTTATTTGTAGCTCGCTCGCCTTAGGCAAGTTAGGAGGAGTTATTGTCAAACCACTGGCATTGGCGAACCGGCCCATATAGCTCAGTTGGTAGAGTGTCCGCTCCGGGGAACGGGAGGTCACGGGTTCGATCCCGGGCCGCGACATACCAAAGTCCTTAAGAATGGTACTAGCTGCTCCTCGCTTGGCACTCAGATTTACGGGGAAGAGCTAGGACTGGTTGACCGAGTGTCAGGATAATGTGACTGGGTGTCTGTGTGGTATCATGTATTGTGTCTGGGACATGATACTTCAGTGAGGCAGCACTATAAAAGCATTGAGCTCCCTGTCACAACCAGACACCGCCGTGATATGACTGAAAAGTTGTTGAAAGCGACGTTAAACCCGAACTCACACACACACACACACACACACACTGGCATTGGCGTCAGCATCTGTAAGTTTACCTGCAAATTACTGTTTGTTATATTTAGCAAACTTTTTTTCTCTAAAGAACAAGAAAAAATAATTTGCATATAGGCAAACAATGTGGATCCAGATCAGACTGCTCCTCTAGCAAACAGTGTGGACCTAGATCAGACTGCTCCTAGAGGAGCAGTCTGATCTGGATCCACACTGTTTGCGAAAATGACTTTAAAAGTAACCCATAGGTAACAAAACAGGCGGCAATTGTCGTGATTGGCATCTTATGGTTTAACTTATTATTTCTTATTCCATTTACCAAGTTTTTGGGGCTTAAATTTGACTTTTTTAGAAATTAATGTTTTCATCTGTATTACCTACCCTTGTTAAAGTTTATCTGCAAGCATAGTGTTGGACTCTGAACCAGAAGGTTCGAGTTCAAATCATGACTGTGGCTATTGTTATTTCTTTTTGTTAAAGAGAAAATTTGCTTTTCAGTAGCAAATTATTTCCTTTAAGGGGAATGGGAACACCTTCAGGGGAGACAACTCCTGCAAAAGTGTGTTCGTCTCCCATGTCAATAGGGGTCAACTCCAAAAATAAAGAATTTGCTCCTGAGGAGCAAGTTCTTTCCTTTAAGAGTAGACCCCTTTTTCAGTAGGACAGGGCTTATAGAAAAGCTAACAGGAATTCCCAAAAGTCGTCTCCCTTGGGAAAATGGTGGAAAAATCTGCCAGGTGTTCCCATTCCCCTTTGGAGATCCTTTCCAAATTAAGCAGACATAGACAGACATTTTCAGATGCAGTTTTTCTTAGCTTCTTAAAGGCCAACAAAGATAGAAATTTTTGTAGGGTGTGTTCTTCCCCGTTGTAGCTCTAATTATAAAAGAAGTCAAAAGTTTATACACGGGAATAAACTTCCTTTATTAGTGTTGAAGCTTAAATTGTCACCTCATTAAAAAACAAAATAGATTCTGGCAGTGTATCAATTTTCCTGATATGAACATCTGATACCAAATACACCTATCCCCATTTTCTATAGCTGATATCACATTACAGTGAATTCTGACAATCTGACAAAAGGAAACAATGTCCATCATCACGTGAACAAGTCCGTGAAATGAAGACCCCCCTATACCCCACTTTATATAGAGAAAACTGGGGTATACGGGGGTATACATTATTTTTCTTATTTTTGCTCCAAGACATAGGTTGTGGGTACTCGTTAGAACCGCCTCAATGAGGCGGTTCTAACGAGCACCCACAACCTGTGTTTGCAGTATTTATAAGAAAATTATCAAGGATTTTCATCAGAAATATGGCCATTTTGGAGATGTGAAAAAATGCACTATGTTGCACGGGTGTGTTATCGTAATGTTAATTGAGACTGGGGTCAGTGAAACCTACCAGGGACCAGTTGTTCAAAGCATCGTTAGCTTATCCAGCTCGTTAGTGGTCATATTGTTAACTGTTCTAGCAAGTACAATATTGTAAATTTTGGTATTTTTGCTGAAAAAAAATGTGAGCAGCTTTTGCGGAAGCAAAAGCTGCTCACATTTTTTCAGCAAAAATTTCAGCATATTTGCCATATTTAACGATACATTAACTAACAACGTCGTTAGTTTTGAACAACTGGCCCCAGATGTTTTTTTGGAGTTAAATGACCCAATCAACATTATTTTGGTCATATTAAGCTGATCAGTTTACTTTACTATAGTCTTCCTGGACATGCTCAAACATGAGCAGTTAACTAGTGCAGTTAACATTCTTTTGCCAGAAACTGACAACTGCCCTTCTTGAGTTAAATGGGAAAGAATGACCGTAGAAAAGAATTCTTGATCAATCTTCATGAAAGAATTTCTATCATCGACCCGATTGCCAGTAAGATATGGATGGCTCTTGTGAACAGTGATAAAACCGATGATGTAGTTTAAAGATGGATCCAAAAATGTAGAGATTTTATAGAAAAATGACCATAAATGTTCATTTTTCTACATTATCTATACATTTTTCCACAATCCAAAAAAAAAAATACATTTTTGGAAAAAACATGGCCCAATGGCTCTTTAAGGCTCATGTGAATTGTGAAGACTCTGATTAGCCTGCATGTTTTTTTGTTTGTGTGTAGGAAGGTATGGATACACCAAAATTTCTCTTACATTTCATTATTAATTGACTATCCTGTATTGATCGGAGGTCATCTGTATTAACACCAGGTCAACCAATAATAACTGTTGGTCAAGTGAGGACAAAAAAGTCAATAATCATGTTTTCTTTTAATTGTGTCAATTAATAAAATTGTCATTAATCAAGTAATTTCGTATTGACCCAGTAACAGGTCCTTGCTCAGCTGTATTGGCCTGAAGCCGAAGGCCTCGGGCCAATACAGCAGATCTTGGACCTGTTACGAGAGCAATATGAAGTTTCTTCAGTAATAAGATTACATTATTAAACAGTTTGGGATATCATACAATTTAAAGGTGCATTATTGAGCCATCTCGAAAAAATGCTTCCAAAAATAAAATACATATAGCCGGTATTATTCTTTAAAACAATACAAATGAATGCAATTTATGCAAGAATGCGAACAATTATGATGACAGGTAAATGAGTTTGAGAGGGATTTCCTAACTAGGTTTTGAACACTAGTTAGATCTATTTTTAGTTCGTGACAAAAATAGAATCCCCATATATGACGTTATGTGACGTTCATTTTTGGCCTTGTTTGCTTAGGCCATGCCTGAATCGGAAAAAATATGACGCTGAATACCATGCCATAAGTAATGACACTCAGAGACGATACTGTTGCCATGTATGTGTAAAGTGACAGATTTATTTTTAGAACAGAAATTTCGAACACATGTTCAGAGCGAAGGGTAAACATGAATGAAAACGACCATTTTCACAACGTTCTGAAGCTGTATTTGGCTCTAAAAGTGTACACATGACAAAGGAGTATGCATTGAAGATAAAAACCAGAAAAAAAAATTTGAGACCCGGGAGCTAAATAATGCACCTTTAAATATGGATCCCATAATTTTTTTATACCGCAATCAGGCACTCCAGTAACCTAATAAAGGGGGTCGAATAACTGCACGCTATAATCGGTAGTGACCTATAATACCTTCTACTGACCTATAATACGTCTAGTGGCCGTTTATAGACCGGACCTACTTTTCAGAACCCTATTTTACAAGTATAAACAATAACGTGCAAACTTTCATACATGGGAAAACAACGAAACTGCAAGTTAAAATCCTTGCAATATTTATTTTATCAGATTTTCAGAAATTTCAGCTAAATTCTTACCTTCTCGTCTTTTCCAGGTTTGAATGGCCCGTTGGAATAACTGCGCACTGCTACTGCAGTTGCGTCTCAACCTCGAAAATAATTTTTAAAGCTAAAATAAACTATTTATTTGCAGATTTTCATACAGAATTTAAAGCGCTGAGAAACTTTTATTCGAGCGTCCATTTTGTTTCCAACGTCTTTGTGGCGCGGTGACGTCAGAAACTTTGCACTTGTTGACGTCACGTTATACTACGTGTGCGCGCCATGGCACTGAATATCATTTAACATGCCACACTGACTGCTGTCTTTTTTGCTTAAATTTGCTAAATTATTGCAAAACCCATTGATTGTTTTGGATTGCGGTATAAACTAAATACATGGATAGTGTCTTTAATAATAAAATATAATCGGTTCGCCGCGACAATTTTATAGGGGCTCGCTGAAGCTCGCCCCTATAAAATTGTCTAAGGCTCACCGATTATATTTTATTATTAAAGACACTAACCATGTATTTACTATATTCCCCTAACTTCGTAGAAGTTTGTGGGGCATATTGCTTCTGGGATGTTGTAGTATCTGTGTGTCCATGTTTGCATAGCATAAATTTAGAACCATGTATGCATGGATTTGAAATTTCGTATATGGATTCTTCATGAAAAAAATACCAGAAGCCTCCGTGGTGCAGTGGTTACGCTACTCACCTTGTAAACCAGGGATTGCAGGATCGATCCCGGGCTTCTCCAGACTATCGGATGAGTCTTTAAACCGAGGTCCCGTCTCTGTATGACCTTAGCTGTTGGTGGGACGTTAAACTAAAACTCACACTCACTTCATGAAAAAATACCAGACACATATTTTTTTCTCATCAGGCTTATACCCCTTTCCTCAGTTATGGCCCTTTGAAAAAATTAGGATGAAATCTAGCCAGCAAAATATCTCAAAAGCAATCAAAGCTAGAGCCTTGCTAGCGATGAGTATTCACCTTATTTGCATTATCTGCTGGTTCCTAGTCTCAGAGTTATCAGTTTTGGATTGGAAAAACAGGTAACCAGACCCCCCTGACCTTGAAAGGTCAGGGGGTCTGGTTACCTGTTTTTCCAAAATCGGCAATGTGCAAGCTGGGAGCCAGCAAATAATTCAAATATGGTGAATATGACCTGGTTAACCTTTGAAGAAATTCCAAAAAACGGTCCTTTGTAACCTTGGGCTTTTGTACATTGCATGCTTTGTGATGCATAGCATAACTTTAGAACTGTGTATGCTAGGGTTTCAAAATTTCATTTATGAATTCCTCATGAAAAAATAGCGGATTTATATTTTTCTCGTCAGGATAATGCCCCTTTTCTGAGTTATGGCCCTTTGAGAAAGCAAAATATTTAAAAAACTATTGAAGCTAGAGCCTTGAAATTCGATGAATGGATTGGTAGATAACCTGATAAACTGTAAAAATTTGGATGAAATTTTGTTTTTCTGTTATGGCCCTTTGAAAATTTGGCGTTTTTGGGGTAAGCATATGGTTGGTGGCATAGTGTTTTACAGACACCATTTCTAATTAGAATATGTAGACACTGGACTTAAGTTACAAAAAAGTACTATTATGTTTTAGCTTAGTTATTACAATTAAGCTATTTCTGTGAATATTGGCATAGTTTAGCATGTACAGAAAGAACGAGAATATGCTTTCTGTATAATTGGACATTTCTCAGAAAGGGTCGTTGCAAATGTAACCAGCAAAGGCGCATGCAAAACTGAACATATTATCCCATTTTGTACTGGAAACTCCAAAGCGGGGAAATTCGCAACAGTGCAGGCCCAGATCAGATGCCACAGAACGCATCGTCTGATCAGGGCCAACACTGTTTGTGAAAAGTTAAGCCATTTTCCAAATAAATTTTGAATAACACACAACCTGAAACCCCTTAATTTTGAAATGGACTGCTAGTATATATAAAGAGGAAGATTTCATTTGGCATGCTGTTCACAACAACCCTTATCTTTGCAAACAGTGAAGATCCAGATCAGATGGCTTCTGAAGAAGCCATCTGATCAGGATGTGCACTGTTTGGCATTCAGATTATGAATTTGTAGCAATAAATTACATCAAGTAATTTGATTGGTTGATAGACAGAAATGGGTGTGGCTTAAATGAATATTCAGCAAGATGAGGGTTAAAAGGTTATTAGTATGATTGCACAACTGTTTTACAAATTTGTTCTTTCATATCTCCAAAATGGTTATCTTTCTGATGAATATTTGTGATAAATTTCTTAATTGTACTCAAAACATATGATGTGGCTCTCATTAGAACTGATTTATTGAGACTGTGCTTAAGAGTAGCAGAACAGAAGTAGGAATATAAGAATCTTATATGGGTGTGAGGGGTGGATTGAAAAATCCGTCCCGAGGGACACTGTCCGGCATCACGAGGCTTGCCGAGTGATGCCGGACAGTGATCCCGAGGGACGGATTTTTCTATCCACCCCTCACACCCATATTGGATTCTTTTTCTTGCATACCTTCCATTTCTAATGCGAATTTTTAATGCTGCTGTCACTTCGGTTACCGACGTCCGCCATTTTGTGATGACCCAACAGGAATGTTTAGTGACGTCACGCATGACGCCGCCGCACATGAGGCTGTAATCAACCAGTGCATTTATGAAACACGCGATTATATTCGATTTGGGGTCGGAACACAAGGGTCATGACATAAATTTCTATCCCAGGGTAAAATCACGGATTGGCTTGTCTGGTGTGCAAGAAAAATAATTCTTGCACAACAGACAAGGAGATCCATGGTTTTAGCCTGGGATAGAAATTCAGTGTGGGCCCAGAACAGACTGCTCTACAGTCCTCTGATTTGGGTCCATATTGCTTGCAAAAAATTACTTTAAAGGTAACCGGCAGACGGCAAAGCAGCTACTAGACGACAATTGTCATGATTGGCATTTTATTGTTCAAGAAAGAATGCTTTGTTTTGTTTATTTGTTTGTTTGTTTGATTTGAGGTTTAACGTCCCCATCAACACTTTAAAGGTCATTTTGGAGACGTTGCTTCCAATTTTGTGGGACTTTTACCTGACATTGAGATGAAATGACATCTCAAGCCCTGTCGCCCAATGAAACCAATAGGGTTTATTAGCATGGACGGTCCGCCTCGCACCCCGGTTCCTAGACAGGCTTAGATCCTCTAAGCGGTTTACCAGTACTAGTGTGCGGGCCGGATTCAGCTCTGCGTAAAAGCATCATGCAGCCCATATATTTCTTCAAGCCCCTATGGGCGGGGGCTTTCAAGAAAGAATGCACTATGTTGTATGCGTGTGTAATCATGATGAGTAAATGCTTATACCTATGCAAACATCTATCTCATCTGGATCAACAATATTTGCCATCACAGGGACACAGACTGACAGGCATCAAATGGCCTAAGGTGCCTTTATTTTGGCCATCACATCTAAGTTTGGAACAAGAATGCCTATAAAACCTTCAACTGGTACAGTCTAATTTTTATACCCGCTTTTTCGAAGAAAAATTGGGTATATTGTTTTCGTACCACAGTTCGATCCGGCGTCAGTCGGTCTGTCCGTCCGTCCGTCTGTCGGCAGGAACGAATGTATACTTGTGTGTTTAAAAGTATGGACACTTCCATTAAACTCAATGCGATTTATTCCGTCAGTGTTTTGTGTGTCTAAAATAGTAACTTGTGTGTCTTTTTTTCCAAGAAATTCCAAGAAATTTCCTGGAAATTTGACACACAAGGGTACTTTGTAGGGATGAAGACACACAAGTATACATCCGTAAAGACGTCCGTCTGTCTGTCTGTCCGTCCGTCACGTTTCTTGTAAATGGATCTCCTCTGCAACCACTGAAGTTACACTTTTGAAACTTTGCATGTGGATAGTACATGGAATGTAGATGGCAGTGGGCAACTTTTTTGTGACCTTGACCTCCACATGACCCCAATGTCAAAGGTCAAAAATTATGATTTGCCATATCTCCTAAACTATTGGAGTTACACTTCTGAAACTTTGCTTATTGGATGGTCCTTGGAATATAGAATATGTCAAGCTACTTTTGGTGTGACCTTGACCCCAAGGTCAAAGGTCAAAAAGTATGATTTTGCCATATCTTCTAAACTATTAGAGTTACACTTCTGAAACTTTGGTTATTGGATGGCCCTTGGAATATAGAATAAATCTGGTTACTTTTGGTGTGACCTTGACCTCAACATGATGCCAAGGTCAAAGGTCAAAAATTATGATTTGCCATATCTCCTAAACTATTGGAGTTACATTTCTGAAACTTTGCTTATTGGATGGTCCTTGGAATATAGAATATGTTTGGCTACTTTTGGTGTGACCTCGACCCCAAGGTCAAATGTCAAAAAGTATGACTTTGCCATATCTTCTAAGCTATTGGAGTTACACTTCTGAAACTTGGTTATTGGATGGCTGTTGGAATATAGAATAAATTGGGATACTTTAGGTGGACCTCAACATAACCCCAAGGTCAAAGGTCAAAAAGTATGACTTTGCCATATCTTCTAAACTATAAGAGTTACACTTCTGAAACTTTGCTTATTAGTTAGAATGCTCTTTGCAACTTTTTTTAACTTACATGTAGTTTTGGCTAATACATAGTCATTAGTGTAATTAATAGAAAAAGCGGGTATTTGCGATGGTATACCATCGACTGCAGATCTAGTTTTAAACATTTTTTTCTGGTTAATAAGGCTTGATATTACATGTGAATCGTCTGCTGAGCAGACGATTCACATGTAATGTCAGCCTATTTTCAGTTAGAAATCACTTTGAAAATGTTGTCTGCTAGTGGTGATTATCAGTGGAAGGGTACAAACTCAGTGTGAAATTTAACAAACTGGGTGCCTGAAGCAAAATGCTTAAGTCTGGATCCCTGCATCTCATTATCCCCTTTTTGTACCAAATGGAATCTTCCATCTTCTATATGGCAGGAGTCCATTTTGAAATTTAGGGGTGACAGGTTGTGTTATCTTTAAATTTATTCCGAATATAGCTGAACTTTTTGCAAATAGTGTAGGCTTTGATTTTGCAGCCGCCTTCTGCGGCGTCTGATCTGGGCCTGCACTGTTTGCGGGGGCACCGGTTTTAGAGTTTACAGTACAAAATGGGTTAATGAATTTGTCGGAATCCTCAATTTACAAGTTTGGATGTATCCTTATTCAAAGAGGAAAAAGTCTGCTTCAATAAGTTGGGGCTTGAAAGGGTTATTATTAGACTTGGCAACCCATTTTAAACAGAACACCTTAAAACAAGACATTAGCAAACAGTGCAGGCCCAGATCAGACACTGCAGAACGCAAAGTTTGATCAGGACCTTCACTGTTAGCAAAATGTTCAGCCATTTTCTAAGTTAATTTCTAAACATAACCCCAAAAGTTTGAAATGGACACCTGCTATGCTAACCCTTCAAGTCTGCAGAAAATTCCAGAGCAGATGGCGATCTTTTTTTTTTTGTTCTTTTTTCATTTTTATCCCCCGCCATTCAAAAAATGGCGGGGTTAAAAAAAATGGCGGGGTATTATGTTATATCCTCCGAAGTTTTGAGTATCCATCCGACCGTACATCTGTCCATCAGCCCCCAATAGTCCCGTGTCATTTCCATAACTCTGATACCGTTTGAGATATTTTCACGAAACTTCACAGATATGTAAAGCACTATCAGACAACATGCAGAACATGTAAATCGTAACTGATTTTCCTACTTTAGGAGTTGTTGCCCTTTGAACATTGAACATAGGCATTTCTATCATAGTTTCGTGTCAGCTCCATAACTTCGATACCATTTGAGATACTTCCATGAAACTTAATAGATATGTAGAAAACAATGAGAGGATGTGTAGAACATATGAACCGTTACTCTGATTTTCCTATTTTTGGAGTTATTGCCCTTTGAACTTTGAATATAGCTGTTGCTATCAGTTTCGTGTCTGCTCCATAACTCTGATATCATTTAAGATATTTTCACGAAACTTCACAGATGTGTAGAGCACCATCAGACGTCATGCAGAACATATGAACCGTAACTCGGATTTTCCTCCTTTTGGAGTTATTGCCCTTTGAACATTTGTAATAGCCATTTCTATCGTAGTTTTGTGTCCTCTCCATAACTTGATAGTTACAATTTGACATATTTCAGTGAAACTTCATGGATATGTAGAGCATTATGAGATGACATGCAGAACATATGAACCATAACTCTAATTTTCCTAATTTTGGAGTTATTGCCCTTTGAACTTTGAATACAGCAGTTGCTATCAGTTTCAAGTCCACTCCATAACACTTATACCATTTGAGATATTTTCACGAAACTTCACAGATATGTAGAACATATGAACCATAACTTTTGGAGTTATAACCCCTTGAACATTGAACATATACATTTCTGTAATGTAGTATGTTTGAAGCAATATATCTCCTGAACTTAATGATTGATTCTGACCAAACTTGCATGGTTTCATCACTAGGATGGGGGAAAACAGCCATTGGGTTTTGTTTCACCCTGATATGGCACTTGCTTGATGCAATTGTAGTGGCAGGGCATCATGCAGTGCTTGCAGTTTTATTTCAGCAACAATAGGATTGCCATTTTAATGTGAATCCCAACATATGGATCATATGTGATATCAAGCCTTATTTTGCTTGAAATGACAAAATACTTTGAAAATGCTGTCTGCCAATCTTACTTTAACCCATATATGCCTAGTGGCCCTTTTCTGGGACATTGGCAAACAGTGCAGACACAGATCAGACGCCGCAAAACGCGGCGTCTGATCTGTGTCTTCATTATTTGCTTAAAGAACACTCATTTTTGTAAAATTTCCTACAAGCAATAACAAACCTGACACCCCTATACTTGGAAATGGACAACTCCAAATTTATAAGATGGAAGATTCCATTGTCATATATGGGTTAAGTTAGTGCTTGAAGTGTTAAAAGTGCTAAACACATTTACCAGAAGACATTCTATTATGTTGCAGGTAAAGTGGATGTGAAACCCTTGATCACACACAGGTTTGACCTTGAAGAAACACTGAAGGCCTTTGAGACAACAAAAAGAGGAGAGGGGATTAAAGTTATGATCAGATGTAGCAGAAGCTAGGAACCAGTACCATTGATGTTACAGAAGTTTGAACACCAGGGGGTCAGTTGTTCAAAACTAACGACATCGTTAGTTAACGTATCGTTAAAACTTTGATCATTTAGTATGGCAAATATGCTAATATTTTTGCTGAAAAAAATGTGAGCAGCTGTTGCATCTGCAAAAGCTGCTCACATTATTTTAAGCAAAAATACCAAAATTTTACATATTTTACTTGTTAGAACAGTTAACAATATGCCCACTAATGCGCTAATTAAGCTAACAAGGCTTTGAACAACTGGCTCCTGAACTGTTAACCTTGAAGAAATACTGAAGGCTTTTGAGATGACCCACAGAAGAGAGGGGATTAAAGTCATGATCAAGTGCAGCAGAAGCTAGGAACCAGTGCAATTGATTTTAACGTGTAATTGTTACAGGCATTTTAGACCCAGAATTGTTAACTAGAAATGAACTGGAAAAACTGCCTTGATGCTTAACCCATAAGATGCCAATCAAGACAAATGTCTGTTTTGTCGTCTTCAGGTTACATTGAAAGTCATTTTTGCAAACAGTGTGGACCTAGATCAGAGTGCTCCTCTAGGAGCAGATCATTCTGATCTGGGTCCACACTTGCAAAAATAAATTTAAAATGTTTGCAATTAGATTCAGCAGACGGCAAAAGCAGACGACATTTTCAGATGTATTTTTTCTCGGTGTCTTAAGGGTTGAACTTTCGTCTTGCTGAACCATGATAATCCTTACCTTTGCAAACAGTGTAGATCCTGATCTAGCATCCCCGCCCATCCGGGCTTTAAAAATATATGGGCTGCATGTTGCTTCCACGCAGAGCTGAAACCGACCCGCACACGAGTACTGGTAAACAGCTTAGAGGATCTAAGCCTGCCCAGGCAAAGCCGTGCGAGTCGGCCCGTCCATACTTATAAACCCTATTGGTTTCATTGGGCGACAGGGTTTGAGATGTCATTTCATCTGAATGTCAGGTAAAAGTCCAACGAAATTGATATCAACGTCTCCAAATAGACCTTTACATTGTTGACGGGGACGTTAAACCGCAAATCAAACAAACAGATCCGGATCAGAAGCCATCTGATCAGGAGCCACACCGTTTGTCATTCACTTTGTGAATTTATATGAAATTTTATTGGATGATAGTTAAAAATAGGTGTAGCATAACTAAATTTTCATGAAGGCAAGGGTTATCGTATCAAGCACATTCTTTATAAATATTTTAGAGAATATTTAGATTTTAAGTCGAGGTATCATAAAAAATAACCTGTATACTGTGTTTATTAAGTATCAGCTTTACAAATGTGTGTCAGAAATTATGTCACGCACATTCGCACATCAAGATGTTGATGATATCACTTTTAGTACCAATGTAACGATAAGCTCAGCAAATGTGGACATTATTTGAATTAATGCAAATTACAAGTGAACTATTTGATAAAGTAACCTTCCAAGCTATGAGAGTAGGCTGAAAAGTTCTGAGTCTGACCAAGATACAATGGTTTGTCCATGCTGAAAGTGCCTTATTTTTCAACTTAGTCTCCCTTCCTGTCCACACACTTCCTCCAGCGATGCTGGAGTCCTTGGATCCCAGTGGTATAGAAGGTCTCATCTTGGTCCCTGAAAAACTCCTCCACAGCAGCTATCATCTCCTCGTCTGACCGATAATGCTGCCCAGCCAAGTGCTTTTTCATGTTTGTAAACAGGAAATAATCTGATGGAGCTAGATCAGGTGAATACGGAGGGTGATCGACAAGTGTGAAGCCACAGTTATGCACAGCAGCCATTGCGACAACCGATTTATGAGCAGGCACATTGTCCTGATGGAACAAGACCCCTTGTGTCAATTTTCCGCGTCGTTTAGCCTTAATTGCTTTTCGCAATTGTTTTAGCAGATCTGCATAATACTCCCCATTAATTGTTCTGCCCTTTTGAAGGTAATCTATGAATATTATACCCTTGGCATCCCAGAACACTGATGTCATCACCTTCCCTGCAGAGGAGAGGACCTTTGCTATTTTTGGGTGCTTCCATTGCATGGATTGTCTTTTGGTCTCTGGCTCAAAGTGATGAACCCAACACACGTCCTGAGTGAAAAAACGGTCAAGAAAACCATGTTGGTCTGTTTCAAAAATAGCCAAGTTGCTTGTGACAGGTTCAGTCTGGTCAACTTTTGGTCAGGCGTCAAAAGCCGTGGCATCCATCTGGCGGAAACCTTCGACATTCCTAATTCACTTTGTAGAATGTTCTCTACTCGTTCACAGGTGATGCCAACAGTGTTAGCTAACTGATTCACAGCTGAACGCCTGTCATCCATCATGGCCTTGTGCACTTGGCTGATGGTGTCCTCAGTTGTTGCCGTTGTGGGTCGTCCACACAGGTCATCATCTTCAAGGCTGTCCTTGCCCATCTTAAAATTTGCTGCCCACCTTTTCACGGTTGCATACGAAGGAGCATCATCCCCTAATGTAGCAACCATATCGGCATGAACATCCTTAGGAGCTAACCCCTTTTTATAGAGGTACTTGATGACACCACGATGCCAGATTTTGTCCATTTTCTCAAAAACGTGCTAGTATCAATTTTCAAAGTCTAGAATTATTACGTTATTGCAGGTAAACTTGAACTCATTTGAGTCAAATCAAGTAATATAGGTTTGGATTTAATGACTTCAAAATTTCATGGCTGTTCGATGCCTGCTTCTTGTTCAGGGTCAGAACTTTTATTTTCCAGGTGCAAACATTTAGTTTACACTCAGTATTATACACTGTAAATCCGCTGAACACCTCAGGGAATTGAAGGGGATTGTATATACATACACCTTAAGGGGAGGTTATTGTAGCCTCGCTTTGAAAAAAGTGGGGTCTATATTGGATTTGCCTTGTCCTTCTGTGATTCTGTAATTTCGTAATTCTGTTATTCATGATAACTCAAAAATCATTTGAGGTATTTTCATGAAACTTCACACAAATGTAAAGCACTATGAGACTATGTGCAGAGCGCATGAATCATATCTCTGGATTGCCTACTTTTTGGGTTATTGCCTTTTGAACATTGAAAAATGGCAAATGTAATTCCGTTATTCATGATAACTCAAAAACATTTGAAGTATTTTCATGAAAATTCAGACAAATGTAAGGCACTATGAGACGATGTGCAGAGTGCATGAACCATAACTCTGGATTGCCTACTTTTGGAGTTATTGCCCTTGGAACATTGAAAAATGGCAATTTTAACCTTGTCTGCTCCATAACTCAAAAACCATTTGAGGTATTTTCATGAAACTTCACACAAATGTAAAGCACTATAAGACGATGTGCAGAGCACATGAACCATAACTCTGGATTGCCTTTTATTGGAGTCATTGCCCTTTGAACATTGAAAAATGGCACTTGGAATAAACTCAGTACAGTAATAATTTGTGTCCGTTCCATAACTCCATGTCAGAAATTTTCACACAAGTGTAAAGCAAATATAAAGCATTTTATAAAAATTGTTGTAAAAATCCTGAAATCTGAACACTCACTTGTTCCTAGCACAGATGTGTTACAAATTTGCAGTTGCAATGGTATCCTGTAATGTATTTGGTTTATTAGATAATTCTACAATACCAATTGCAATCCTTTTTGCCACCTTTAATTAGAGGCTGAAAGCTGAAAACATTTTTTCTTGTATTTTTCTTTTCTGATAGCTCTATAGTGGGGGCTATAGTCAGATCCTCTGACAATTCTAGTTTCTTCAACCAGCTGATGAGCCTGATGAGGAAGATTATGGTTAGCATGGTCAGCTGACAATCTCAACATGACAAGTGGTTGAAAATCATAATAACTTGCATCTTCCAGGGAGAGGTAGAAAGCAGACAGACATGTTAAACCTTAAGATGCCACAAAAAAGCTCCTGAAAATGTTTGTTTATGTCCGTCTACTACATAGCCTCACAAACATTCAAACATATTTTTGCATACAGGAAAGTGTGGACCTTGATCAGACTGCTCCTAGATGATCTGGGTCCACACTGTTTGCAAAAATAAAGTTTAAAGTTACCAGCAGATGACAAAACTGATAACAGTTGTTGTGAATGGCACGTTTTTGGTTAAGGTACTAATATATCCACCTATTAATGCCAAGCAGTTTGTTCTGTCTCATTATTTCACACAGGGTCCATTTTCTGTTAAAAAGGATGTCTGGTTTATTGTATTGTTAAACAAAAATAAAAAGCTAAAAGTCTTCATTTTTTCGTTCTTAGAGGAGCAGTCTGATCTTGGTCCACACTGTTTGCAAAAAATACTTTTAAAGTAACCGGCAGACAACAAAACAGGCGACAACTGTCGTGATTGGCATCTTATGGGTCAAATGAATATTTTTAATACATGACATCATTGTTAAGAGGATTACATCATGCAATAAAAATGATATTACCTCACATGTATTTACCGATTTAGGACCAGAAACCCCAAAACAGGTACCCTGGCAAACAGTGCAGGCCCAGATCAGCCGCCGCAGAATGCGGCGTCTGATCAGGGCCTACACTGTTTGCAAAAAGTTCAGCCAATTTCCTAATCAGTTTTGAAGAAAACACAACCTGACATCCCGAAATTTTTTAAATGGACTCCTGCTATACATAAGGAGGAAGATTCCATTTGGTACAAAAAGGGATAATACAAAGGGAATGCTGCTTGGCATCATGATGCCCTATGATTTCTTTTGGTCTTCTGCGGGGATAAAGTTTCACCCATAAAATGCCAATCACGACAATTGTCGTCTGTTTTGTCATCTGCCGGTTACTTTAAAAGTCATTTTTGCAAACAGTATGGACCCATATCAGACTGCGCTCTAGGGCAGTCTGATCTTGTTCCACACTGTTTGCCTATATGCAAAAATATTTTTAAAGCATTTGCAAGAAGATTCAGCAGACGACATAAGGAGACAACATTTTCAGATGTAGTTTTTCTCAGCGTCTTTAGGGTTAAATAAAATTTTGTTATTTAATAAACAGAATCTTATACTCATGGTCAATGACATGCTTCACCTGGCATGCTTCATTAATTTCATATAAAATGACCATTGGTCATTTTATATGAAATTAATGAAGCATGCCAGGTGCTTGTTTCATAAATTGGGTACAAAATGGCTACTTTTGTAGGAACCTCTAAACCCAATGATACATAGGGAAAAATGGTGTTAAAAAGGCTGTACATTACACCACAGCCTCATTAGAACACTGTTATTTCACAGTTATGGATATAACATGGTTTCATGGGATGGTTTGGTGAGGCAAAGGTTAACATATTTCTTGTGTCACTGGGGTGTCAAACTGATATTGCAGCAGGTAAGGGTAGAGGGGGAGTGTTGTTATTTCTTCTGTTTTTACACTTCCATTCATTTTCCTCTTTCTCCTCTGTCCCTCACTGTCCTCAATTCTACTATGTCTCCTCTCTCTTTCTCTGGGAGACAACACTAAATGACCCACATGGGTTGATGTGTTCGCAAACCCAAAACAATAAATCAATAACAGTTTCAAGATGGGTTCCATAATGTATAGATTAAATAGTGGTCATTTTTCCATATAATCTATTCATTTTTGTTTGGATATGACATGGCTGTTTAAATATCATGGATTCTGTTCTGGACCCCATTAATAGTATATTACAAAGAGGCTGTGGTGTATTTTTACATTTTGCTTAAAAACAGTGAGGCGATTCTAACAACAGTCCACAACATTTGAGCCCCGCCAAGCGAATTTGTGTCTTCAAGCATTCCGTCATGACAAATTTTAACTGCGCATGCCCAGCCATTCAGAGGGGCCAGGGATATGGCTTTCTGTCTGAAGGTTCCTCTTGATTCACTGCTTGTATGAGCGAGCAGTGAAGGTTCTGGCGAGACTGCGCGGATGCCCAGGCTCACCTGAACCTTCGCTGCTCGCATAGGCGATAAGTACCAAAATTGCTTGACGGGGCCCATTTATGTCTTTGAGTAACTGAGAGTTAGCCCTTTATTACTGATTATACTACTCCTTATTTTGATTCTGTATTGCGGACGTTAGCGGCTGATTCTTTATTCACCATATTTGCATTATTTGCTGGCTCCCAGCTTGCACATTGTCAATGTTGGAAAAACATGTAACCAGACCCCCTGACCTTTCGACCCCCTGACCTTGAAGGGTCTGGTTACCTGTTTTTCCAACACTTATAATCTTCAGACTAGGAACCAGCAGATAATGCAAATAAGGTGAATAGTGGTAAAGTATAAGGGAACAAATAGTCATAATAATGAGGGTCCTCTTTATAAATATTGTGCCATACTACAATTTTTAATGTTTAATATACATTTACTGGCAACTTTATTTGTTTTAAACAACTGACCCAGATAGTTAATTATGATGAATTGTAATCAGGAAGATAATATATATACTTGCATATATAATCAAGATTAAAGCTATATGTTGTATTTACATCGTTATTTTAAGCTTATCTGAACACAACATGCACGAGGTGAACTATAGTGAACTATGTGTGTCTTTTGTCTGTTGTCGATACATCTGTCCATCCTTCCATCGTCATTTCTTTAAATTATCTCCTAAACCGTAAAGCCAAATTGTACATAATTTCACACAAATCTTTCTGTTATAGCCCTGAACAAAAATTGCTACTGAATAAAATGGCCGCCAAAGATAAAAATACCGGTAGAACAATCTTTAAATCTTCAAAATAATTTCACAGAAATGTTCCATGGGTGACCCTTCCACCAAAATTTAAGATATGGGTCTTTTCTGCTAAACAAACTGGTAACCAGATCTAATAAAAAGGCCACCAGTCAAGTGTTTTCTGAAATATCAGTATGTGGTGAATATGTCAATAACAAATATGTCGTAAACCATGTATTTGGAGTTGCCAAAACAAGAATTTCTGTTGATAATCTGGCTAAAAGTGTCAAAGGGCCATAACTCTCGTAAAAATCTGTCAAGCAGGACCTCATTGATATATGGTCATCTTTAGGTCATGGGAACAATAATTGGAAAGTGTCATCAAAATTCCTTGAAAACTGTAGGAGGCAGGAAGAGTTGCGTAGACACGAACTTCTGTTAATAAAATGGCTAAAAGTGACAAAGGGCAATAGCACGACGTCGATAAAAAATACTCACAAGAAATATAAACTAAACACTCGTTTTTAAATTGTCACTTGAAAAACATTTTAATGAGAGTTGAATTCCAATTACATAAATTATCATCAGTGGCATGTCTGATTTATTGAATAAAATGTTTAATGATAGCATATATTTAACGGGTAAAGCCACAGGTTCAAGGCAAGGGTCAAAATCTCGGTGTTCAAGTTTCCAGTGAGTCAAACATTTTGTGTCGCGAATGTGATTCCTACTTTTACCAATCATCACGAAAACACGCCTATATAATTTTGACCCCCTTGAACCCCACTTTTATATAGTAAAACTGGGGTTTCTGGGGGTATACCTTATTTTTCTTTTTTCTGCTTAAAAATATAAATTGTAGGTACTCGTTAGAACCGCCTCGATGAGGCGGTTCTAACGAGTGCCCACAATCTATATTTTGAGCAGAAATAAGAAAAATATCACAATTTTTCATCATAAAATTTTCCTTTTTTCGACGATAAAGGTGGCAGTGTATTTGTATAGGCGTGTTTGCAAAATGTATTACTCATCATCTAAGGTTGGGAATATTGTTTACAAAATGAAAATATTCACAATATTTGAAATGTTATCAACCTTTCAATATTGGACCAAACCACTGGAAGTGAGCAAAAAGTATGGCATTTCTGATTGAGATTTTTGTTAGACACAGCTGAAGATGCTAAAATGATTGAAGGCACTTTTGGGTCGATTTTTGGCTTGAAATATTATTTTGAAAATTTCCCTGAAAAAAAGGAGTTTCTGAGATATCAATAAAATGTTTGTTTCTGGATGATTTTTAGCTCGTCTGTTTTTTTTGAAAAAAAACTTTCGAGCTATTGTCATCACTCCGGCGTCTGCGTTGTCGTCCTGCGTCGTCCTGTGTCGTCCTGCGTTGTTCCAAAAAGACTTAACCTTGGCTATAACTTAAAAAGTATTAGACCTAGCCTCATGAAACTTCATACACACACTCATCATCACAAGAGCTACATTTTGACTAAGGACCATAACAACATTGTTGATTTTGGCTGAATTATCTCCCCTTTTCCAATTTTTTTCTGAAACACATTTTTTGCTCTCATTTTAATACTATTCACAACAGACCCTTCAAACTTCACATAAATGTTCCTTGGGACAAAACCTTTTCATTGGTACCACACTTTTTGATCTGTGACCTTGACCTTTGAACTTTGACCTATTTTTCGAAAATTTAACCGAAAACCTTAACCTTGACCATATTTCCAAAAGTATTTGGCCTACCTTCATGAAACTTCATACACATACTCACCATCACAAGAGCTACATTCCCTACAAGTTTTATAACTCCATCTTGCAATTTGATTGAATTATCTCCCCTTTTCTCTCCGTTTTTTTTAAATTGTTTTTGTCTCTTATTTCAATACTATTCACAACAGAGCCTTCCAACTTCACATGAATGTTCCTTGGGACAAGACCTTTTCAGTCATACCACGCTTTTTGACCTGTGACCTTGACCTTTGAACTTTGACCTATTTTTCGAAAAATTAACCAAAAAACTTAACCTTGACCATATTTCCAAAAGTATTTGGCCTACCTTCATGAAACTTCATACACATACTCACCATCACAAGAGCTACATTCCCTACAAGTTTTATAACTCCATCTTGCAATTTGATTTGACTTAGAACTTTTGTTTTCTAAAAGAAACTGCAGACGAGCGTTGGCACCCGCTTGCGGTGCTCTTGTTAAATGTAATGTTATTTTTTTTTTCCTTGCTTTTAACTTATTACCTATACAAAAAAATGTTGAAGTCAAAATTAGATTTACAGATTTTGGGAAAAGTGCACTTTTTAACACTTTCCCCCAAAACTTTTATTAGCTCGGCTGTTTTCGAAGAAAACAACGAGGTATTGTCATAGCTCTGTTGTTGTCTGCGTCGTCAGCGTCGTCGTCGTGCAAAAACTTGGACATTTTGTAATATCTCCGTCATTACTGAACATATTAACTTGAAACTCGAAATAGTTGTTCATTATGAAAAATGGAACTCATACCAATTGGTGAGGTACCTCTCAAAATATTTTTGGCACAGTTATGCCCCTTTTTGGACTTAGAATTTTTGCAAAAACTTGGACATTTTGTAATATCTCTGTCATTACTGAACATATTTACATGTACTTGCAACTCGGAATAGTTGTTCATTATGAAAAGGGGAACTCATACAAATTTGAGGTAACCCTCAAAATATTTTTGGCACATTTATGCCCCTTTTTCGACTTAGAATTTTTGCAAAAACTTGGACATTTTGTAATATCTCTGTCATTACTGAACATTTTTACTTGAAACTCGGACAAATTGTTCATTATGATAAAGGGAACTCATGCATATACCAATAGGTGAGGTAACCCTTAAAATATTTTTGGCACAGTTATACCCCTTTTTCGACTTAGAATTTTTGTTTAGCTAAAAGAAACTGCAGCTAAGCGTTGGCACCCGCATGCGGTGCTCTTGTTTTGAACACCAGCTTTTCTTAAAATAGTTACAGGATTCATGTCTATAGTTAGTCAAATCCTCAATTAGTAATTTTTAGCTCACCAGAGCCAAAGGCTCCGGGGAAGCTTATAGGATAAGCACTTTTCCGTCGTCGTCTGTCGTTTGATGTCAACACTTTCAAATAACATCTCCACTGAAGCCACTGAGCCGATTCAGCCCAAATTACATCTGTAGCATCATTGGGAAGAGGGATTGCAAGTTTGTATATTTAATGAAAATCTGTTCATTAGTTTGGTTGCTATGGCAACTTAGAGTTTCAAAAGACTTATAATGGGGAGAATTGAAAAATGGCATTTACTGCCAAGCCTCTGCAGATATTTGGACAAAACTTTCATAGAAATGTTTCTTAGGCAATCTTATATCTGCCATATGATTTTAGGCCTACTGCTCATTTCTATTGGTTGCCATGGGAACCAAAATGAAAAAAAAATAGAAAAAAAAAAAATACTTAAAAAATCATCTCCTCAGAAACCATATGCTCTATGAGGCTGAGAGTTTTTAGAAATATTCACCATATTTGCCTTTACAGGTTTTGTGTTCTTTTTATGAAATTGCACGACCCGCAGAAAAAGCGACCGACTGAAGTTGGTTGATTTTCTAAGAGTGCCCTAAAATCACCGTGTCATTCTGTCAGTCTGTCAGTCTGTCTGTCCGTCCGTAACCCGTTTGTGAAAATTGGTGATAGTGACTTAACCGCTTGGAGTATTTAAACAATTTTTGGCGTACTGATAGATATCAATGAGATCTAACCAATGAACTTGCGAAATATTACATTCCATTTAGTATAGCCTTGCCGAGGCGAAAAATGTGAAAATTTTCGAACTGCTTCTCCTCGGAAACTGTTGGGCCGATTGAAGTCAAATTTCATATGGAGCCTCTATGGGATTGGGGAAACCAAAATTTGCTCATTGGGTCTAGGTCACATGACCAAAATGGCCGCCAAGCCATATATGGTCTGTCTGTCCGTAACCCGTTTGTGAAAATTGGTGATAGTGACTTAACCGCTTGGAATATCTAAACAATTTTTGGCATACTGATAAATATCAATGAGATCTAACCAATGAACTTACGAAATATTACATTCCATTTAATATAGCCTCGCCGAGGCGAAAAATGTGAAAATTTTCGAACTGCTTCTCCTCGGAAACCATTGGGTCGATTGAAGTCAAATTTCATATGGAGCCACTATGGGATGGGGGAAACCAATATTTGCTCATGGGGTCCAGGTCACATGACCAAAATGGCCGCCAAGCCATATATGGTCTGTCTGTTTGTCCGTCCGTAACCCGTTTGTGAAGATTGGTGCTAGTGACTTAACCCCTTGGAATATTTAAACAATTTTTGGCATACTGATAGATATCAATGAGATCTAACCAATGAACTTGCGAAATATTACATTCCATTTAGTATAGCCTCGCCGAGGCGAAAAATGTGAAAATTTTCGAACTTTTTCTCCTCGGAAACCGTTGGCTCATGGAGTCCAGGTCACATGACCAAAATGGCCGCCAAGCCATATATGGTAAAAACCCTTCAAAAATAGTCTTCTCCAGAACCACTGAGCAGATTTCCACGAAATTTGATAAATAGCATCTGGGATGTAGGCCCATCATCAATTGCTAAAATGGTGACCCTGGGTTGACCTTGACCTTCTTTGTGCCTAGGTCAAACTTTGACACATATGCTTTTGTATTGGAAAAGTGAGAATGCATTTTATCCTGCAAACGATTCAGAACACAGTACTAAAGTATAAGATATATTTTTGCTCCTAACGATAAGGCTTTTTATTTGGGGAACCGTTTTAGGCCCAGGTTACATGACCAAAATGGCCGCCATACCCATATCTGGTAACACTCATAAAGCTAAAAGCATCCGGCAGGTCGTGCACTTCAGCTGAAGCACTGGTTCGGCTCTTTAGTTTTGGTTGCTATGGCAAGAAATATACCGGGAAAATTGAAAAAAGGCATTTGCTGCCAAGTTATTGCAAATATTTTGACAAAACTTTCATTGAAATGTTCCTTGTGTTACGAGCCAGGCGTAGCAGAAAGAAAAAGCAAACAAGCCTTTTGGAAAAATTTAACAAAGTTTATTTACAAGTTAACTTTAATCTGTAGAAGTAAGAAAATTAAATGTACTTAGCTCTGTTATGAAATATCCTGAATTAATCTATTTTCCTTTATCCCACAGAATTCACAGTCCGAAATGAAAAGTAATATCCTTTAACAATCCAACACAGAATTTAGAAATAACTTTCCTTATAAGCCCAAACATCAAACTCCAAAGTCTGACTCAATGAGAAAAATCAAGCTCTTTTATAGACCCTATGATTTCTCTAGAACATTCCAGAGGGCTGTGGAATAAGATGAGGTAATTTTCTAAAAATAATGCAAACCTGAACTTTCTGGAAGGTTCTGAAGTACTTTTCCTTGTAAACATGTTGTTTACAAAAATGAAATTAATCTGTGACTCAGTTTTCTAGAATCTTCTATAAGAAGATTAACAAGATATTTATAGCACTATTAGGTCAACAGTGGGGTGAAAGTGGGAATCAGAAAAATAAATTCTTATGCATAACACTCCCCCTCTTCGAGGAAAAGAAAGATTTATGTAATAAAGCTTTCTTTTGCTTTAAGAATAATAAAATATTGAGCATAGCATATAAAATTACATGTATCTACAATCCACTTTAGTAGGAAAGAAAAACACAACTCCTGACACTGCTCAAACTCTTGAAAGGGCATCAGGGATAATGTTATCTCTCCCTCTGATATGTCTTATTTCTAAATTATACTCTTGTAGCATAAGACTCCACCTGAGCAACCGCTGATTTTTGTTTTTTCATTTTATGTATGAAAGTCAGTGGATTGTGATCACTGAAAACAACAATCGGTGCAGTAGTAGGGGTAAGATAAACTTCGAAATGTTGCAGAGCAAGAATCAGAGACAAGCACTCTTTCTCTATGGTAGAGTAATTTCTCTGATGCTTATTAAATGTTTTGGAAAAGTAGCAAACTGGATGATCCACATCATTTTCATCTTCCTGCAACAAAACACTACCTGCACCTACGTCACTAGCATCTACAGCTAGCTTAAACTCCTTTTCAAAGTTTGGTGCCAAGAGAACTGGTTCACTCTTTGAGTATGGCTTTAAGTTTATCAAAAGCATTTTGGCATATTGCATTCCAATGGAATTTTGTTCTTTTGCTGAGCAAATTTGTCAGAGGCTCAGCAATGACAGAGAAATTATTACCGAACTTTCTGTAATAACCAGCCATACCAAGAAAACGCATCAGCTGTCTTTTGCACGTGGGTACGGGAAAATTTGAGATAGCCTCAACTTTAGCATCAATGGGTTTCACATGGCCTTGACCTACAACATGACCTAGAAATGTCAAACTTGCATGGCAGAATTCACTTTTAGCAAGATTGATTGTCAATTTGGCATTACTCAGTCTATCAAAGAATGCTCGAATAGTCCCGAGATGTTGATTCCACTGGTCGTTGTATATGATAGCATCATCGATATAAGCACTGCAGCCTTCCAGCCCTGCAATTACCATGTTTATTAAGCACTGAAATGTTGCTGGAGAGTTTTTTGTTCCAAATGGCATGACTTTATAAGTAAATACGTAATCCGTCTGGTGTTGTGAATGCCAAAACCTCCTTTGCTCTATCTGTAAGTGGAATTTGCCAAAATCCTTTCAGAAGGTCGAATTTCGTTATGTATTTGGCATTCCCGATGTTATCAATGCAGTCATCCATTCTTGGAATAGGAAAGCTATCTGTTTTACTTAAGGAATTAACTTTCCTAAAATCTGTACACATACGATATGTCGCATCAGGTTTTGGTTCAAGAATACAAGGAGAACTCCACTCACTTTGGCTTGGTTCAATAAAGTCATTGTCTAATAGATGCTGAACTTCTTCTTTAAGATATTTTTGTTTCACAGGATTCATCTTGTATGGGTGTTGTTTTACAGGTTTAGAACCATTTATGTCCACATCGTGAAATATTTTGTCTGTCCGTGTTGGAATGTCAGGAAATAAGTGTTCATATTCAAAAATCAGCTGTTTCAGTTCATTCCGCTGATTTGGCTCTAGATGTGACAGTTTCTGGTCAAGATTCCGTAGAATGTCAGAATTCTGCAGTTTTGATGATGTGGGATCAGACTTCACTGAATTAATATCCTCACAGTCATTGTCACATGAATTAAGTGGAACAGAGCTAACTAGATTGACTGATGTTAAAGATGTATTGTCCCTATCAATGTATTCCTTAAGCATGTTAATATGACACAGCTGCTTTAGCTTGCGCCTCACAGGAGTGTTTATTATGTAATTTACGTCACTGATCTTTTTGTCTACAGTGTATGGACCATAATACCTGACTTGCAAAGATTTTCCTGGAATAGGCAAAAGAGCTAGTACCTTATCACCTGGTTTAAAATTCCTTTCTTTTGTCCCTATGTCATATAGCTGTTTCATTTTCCTTTGGGCTGACTGAAGATTGGTCCGAGCAGCCTCGCAAGGTTTTGAAAGTCTAGTTTTGAAATCAGACACATACTGAAGTAAATTCAGGGAGGTGTCAGCATTGGAGAGAAATTTCTCTTTGAGAAGTTTCAAAGGACCACGAACAGTATGGCCAAATACTAATTCAAATGGACTGAAGCCAAGAGATTCTTCCACAGATTCTCTAACAGCAAATAAAAGGAGATGGATGCCTTCATCCCAATCCTTCTCTGTGTCAAAGCAATATGATCTTATCATGTTTTTCAATGTTTGATGGAATCTTTCAAGGGCGCCTTGACTTTCAGGATGATAGGCCGATGACTTATACTGTACAATGCCAAGTTCATGCATTACTTGTTGAAATATTCCAGACATAAAATTTGAGCCTTGGTCAGACTGAATAGATTTAGGAGGCCCAACAAATGTGAAAAACCTAACTAAGGCCTTGACGATTGTCTTAGTTTTGATATTTCTTAGTGGAATGGCTTCAGGAAAACGTGTGGAAGCACACATAATAGTCAATAGATATTCACAACCAGACTTTGTTCTGGGCAACGGACCCACACAGTCTATAATTATTCGACTGAAAGGTTCATCAGAAGCAGGTATAGGCTGCAAATGAGCCTTAGGTATAGTCTGATTGGGTTTTCCTACCATTTGACATGTATGGCAGGACCTACAATACTGAGAAACATCTGATTTTAACCCAGGCCAGTAAAAATGATTAAGAATCTTGTGATCGGTTTTATTTACCCCTAAATGTCCTGACATGGGAGTTTCATGTGCCAAGTTTAATATTTCGGGACGGTAAACCCGTGGAACCACTATCTGGTGGTTGACAGTCCACTCGTCTTCTGCTGAGACGTCTGGTGGACGCCATTTTCTCATAAGAATGTCATTTTTGACATAATAACAGACTGGGACCCGAGATACTTCCTGCTCATCTAAGGCCCTTTCAAATAAAGGCGAAATCTCAGGATCCTTGTGCTGTTCTATAGCTAGTTGAGACCCAGACATTTTGTCATGGCCTAGATCGAAAGATGAGTTATTCTCATGAAAATCTGTCTGCTAATCAGGCAGGCTTGAAGACAGAGGCCTTGTTATCTCGTCATTAAAAGACTGACCCAAAACGGTATCAGTGAAATCAAAATCCTGTTTCCCATCAGTTTGCTTGGCCTTACGTGCCAAAGCCCTTGTGACTGCACAAGACGGATAAAGATCAGGAGTTTCCTGCTCAATGGGATCAGGCGGTTGGTCTATGCAAGGATTAGTAGTCAAAAGTGGGTTTACCATAACCTTATCTCCAGCTAAGTCATTGCCTAGCAACAATTGAACACCTTTAAAAGGTAAAGAAGGTCTAATACCAACAGCCACTGAACCGGATACCAAGTCTGATGACAAATAAACGTTATGAAGAGGAACATTAACAAATCCACATTCCACACCCTGAATAAGGACACTTTGGCCCAAAGAAGTCTTCTCAGAAAAAGGCAGAGTATCTGCTAGAATAAGAGATTGAGAAGCTCCAGTATCTCGTAAGATTTTAATAGGGGTAGGATGGGCATAACTGTCACCATTTAGTGACACAGAACCATCTGATAAGAATGGTTCATAACCCTCCATAACTGAATCAGTCTCAGATAATTTGATATCAGAAAGAGTTTCCTCCCTTACACAAGACTGTGGTTTTGGCCTTATAGAAGTCAAACCTGTAGGCTTTAGTTCCTCTTGTCTTTCTCTTTCTTTTTTTCGCTTTAATTTTAAACATTCAGAGATCAAATGACCTGTATTTTTACAATAATAACAAACTACTTGAGATTGAGATAAGGGATTCTGGTCTTTGTTTTCACCAGAAGGTTTGGAAAAATTCTGGCTTCTCTTTTCACCAGAAGGTTTGGAAGGATTCTGGCTTTTATTTTCACCAGAAAGTTTGGACATAGCACTAGATATATGGCTATAACTACCAGAAGGATTACTGGGATAGAATCTTGGACCTGTCTGTGGATTATAAGGTTTTCGAGGATAAGGCCTGTTCACAAATGAGACTTTATGAGTCAAAGCATAATCATCTGCCAAACGAGAAGCTTCCTCCAAAGTTTCAACCTGTCTCTCATCGAGAAAAGATTTAATGTCTGAATTTATGCACCGTTTGAACTCTTCAACAAGGACAAGCTGTCTAAGTTTGTCTTGATCAGAGCCTACTTTTTTAGAAGAACACCACCTATCAAATAGCTGTTCTTTGGTTCGAGCAAATTCTACATGGGTCTGGGAAATTCCTTTTTACAGTTCCTAAATTTCTGCCTGTAAGCCTCAGGGACCAACTCATATGCCTTAAGAATAAGCTCCTTAACCAGATCATAGTCTGAGCTTTGCTCGACAGTTAGCTGAGTGTAAATGTCTCGAGCCTTTCCAACAACAACGCTTTGCAAAAGTAAGGTCCAGTGCTCTTTTGGCCATTTTAAATTTTCTGCAACTTTTTCAAAATGCAAAAAATACTTATCTACCTCTTTTTCCTGAAATGGCGGAACTAATCTGATGTGCTTTGTGGCATCAAAGTAACTACCAGAGTCAAAAACAGGGGTATGTTTCACCCTATCTTGACCCTGGAGTTCCATTTCCTTCAATCTTAACTGAAACTGCCTTTCTCTTTCTTTTTCTTCAATACTATATCTCATTTTTTCCTTTTCCAACTCGAGCCGTTCTTCTTTTTCTAATTTTTCTTTCTGAATGCGTTCCTCCATTTCTCTTTGTTTTTCCCTCTCTCTTTCTTCCATTTCTAATCTTTCCATCTGCATTTGTCTCTGCATTTCTCTTTCTTTTTCTTCCTTTTCATTTTTTTCTTTCTGTATGCGTTCTTCCATCTCTAATCTTAATTTTTCTAATTCAATTTGCCTTCCTATTTCAATTTGTCTCATTTGCAATTCAGTATGTGAAACCATAATGAGAGACAAAGCAGATGAATCGAAAAGTTCTTCATCAACAAAAAACTGTACCAAACTATTCTTAATTTCATGCTTCTTCATGCTTGTTTTGACAGCAGTGACCCCATAATGGGAAGCAATTTCTAGCAAATCTGTCCTTTTGGCCAGATTAAACAACTCCTGGGTAGGCTGAGCCAAAAAGCTTCTCAAATCAAACGACATGTTTGCTTTTTGTTTTTTATAAAGTATTTATCGAAATAAAGATTGAGGTTAATTTGACAAAGTTTTTTTTTCTTTGAAATGACAAGCCCAACGGGAATTTCACATGAAATGACAAGTACTATTTCACCTGAAATGTCAGTTCACATGAAATGACAATCCCCTTTTATGCCTATGGGGAAAAGCTAATCTGTTGAAGCAACTGCCAAGTCTATATTCGATAAGAAATGACAATTACTTGCCTACAAATGAAATGTCAGTCCTAAAATACTCAAGATGTTTTTATCCCGGACGAGCCCCCCATTTCTGTTACGAGCCAGGCGTAGCAGAAAGAAAAAGCAAACAAGCCTTTTGGAAAAATTTAACAAAGTTTATTTACAAGTTAACTTTAACCTGTAGAAGTAAGAAAATTAAATGTACTTAGCTCTGTTATGAAATATCCTGAATGAATCTATTTTCCTTTATCCCACAGAATTCACAGTCCGAAATGAAAAGTAATATCCTTTAACAATCCAACACGGAATTAAGAAATAACTTTCCTTATAAGCCCAAACATCAAACTCCAAAGTCTGACTCAATGAGAAAAATCAAGCTCTTTTATAGACCCTTTGATTTCTCTAGAACATTCCAGAGGGCTGTGGAATAAGATGAGGTAATTTTCTAAAAATAATGCAAACCTGAACTTTCTGGAAGGTTCTGAAGTACTTTTCCTTGTAAACATGTTGTTTACAAAAATGAAATTAATCTGTGACTCAGTTTTCTAGAATCTTCTATAAGAAGATTAACAAGATATTTATAGCACTATTAGGTCAACAGTGGGGTGAAAGTGGGAATCAGAAAAATAAATTCTTATGCATAACACTTGAGGAAATGTCTCTCAGCTATATGCTTTTATGCCAACATAGGGGTCCCCCAGGTTGTTCCAGGTCCATGCCCCACCCCCGCCACTTCATAAAAGGCCATATAACTCAGAAACCATCCAGATCCCCACCTCAAAACCATATATATTCTTGTTCCATATGTTAAGACGCATTCAGCGACACAAACCTGGGGGCCCCTGGTATGTGCAAGGGTCCTGCCCCATCCCCTCCATTCCATAAAAGGCCATATATCTTGCAAACCATACAGATCCTCACCCTAAACCATATATATTCTTGTTCCTTATGAAACAATACAGTCACTGACACCAACGTGTGTGTCTCTCAGCCCACCCCTCCCCTCCATATCTCAGAAAGCATTTAGATCGCCACCCAAAAACCATATAATATTCTTGTTCCTTATGATAAGACGCATTCAGTGACACCAACATGCCCTAAACCATATATATTCATAAATATTCTTGTTCCTTATGAAAAGATACATTCACTGACACCAACTTGTGGGTCTCCCAGGGTGTGCCGGGGCCGTTCCCCACCCCTCCACTTAACAAAAGGCTATATATCTCAGAAAGCATTCAGATCGCCACCCCAAAACCATATATATTCTTGTTCCTTATGATAAGACACATTCAGTGACACCAACCTGCCCATCCCTCCACTACACAAAAGGCCATCTATCTCAGAAATCATTCAGATCTCTGCCCCTAAAGCGTATATATTCTTGTTTCTTATGATAAGACGCATACAGTAACACTACCTGGGGGTCCCCGGGATGTGCCGGGGTTGTGCCCACCCCTTCATTAAATGAAAGACCCAATATCTCGGAGACTTTACAGATACCAACCTCTGAACCATATATGATAAGACAGATTCATTGACACCAACCTGGAGGTCTCCCAGGTCAAGTCAGGGCCTTGCCCCATCCCACCACTTCACAAAAGGCCACACATCTCAGAAACTGTTCAGAGCCCCACCCCCTACTGCCCCGGCCCATCGGGATTTTTGAAGAAACAGATGGGCTGCATGATGCTTCCGGCCGCACACGAGTATTGGTAACTGTTTAGAGGATCTAGGCCTGCCCAGGCAAAGCGAAGGGAGTTCATGCTTATAAACCCTTTTGGTTTCATTCAATGGCTGGGCTTGAGATGTCATATCATCTCAAAGTCGGGTAAAAGTCCCACAAAATTGGAAGCAACATCTCCAAAATGACATATACAGTGGTGACGGGGATGTTAAAAGGAGATTTGGATGCATTGACCAGAAATCGATACAATTAACCTACAGCTCCATCAGAGACACCAAAGGGAAAGAAACACAAACATGAAACAACAGACCCTAATGGAAACACCAACAGCGGAAAGCCAAAAGGACAGTTACTTTCCCACAACATGGCACATAGGCTATCCAAAATAAAATAATATAAGCGACACAAACACCCAAAGACAAACCATTACAAAACTAAACTGCGACAGAAGAACCGCCTTGGAACGGTCAGCAAAAATGAATTCCACTGGCGGGCTTAAATCGATTTTATGTGGCCTCAATCCTCGCCCTTACTTCCGTCGTGTTTAAGACAAATAATTTGTTCAGTCCCCATGAAAGCCTCCTAACTCATCAGTGCAAAATCTCCGTGAACACAAATATCAAACAACGACAGAGTTAAAATAACGGTGAGGACTCGACAGCAAGAAACCACTGAAAAGCTGGAGCAAAAGAAAACCAACAGTTAGACTCTGATGGGCCCGACCAGAGAGAGAGCATCAGGTACCAACCAACAAAAGCCTTTACATTGCAACCGTCCTAGAATCTGAGGCCTGACCCACCAGCATGCAGTTAAAGAGGGAAACAAAGTTGTCAACCGTGGTTGGGTTAATTACTATGCATGCAGTCTGTTGTATAACATTTATGTTGTACCCAATCTTTTTATTATGAAGAATGATTTTACGAAATTGGGTGCTGAATTCATTGTGGTTATATATTTTTCTGAATTTATATACTAAGTCACCATAAAATTCGGGTTCCGATAGACCTTTCTGCAGAAGAGATTTAAGTCAAATATTGTATTTTGAAATTAAATGAGTATGATGTTTATAAAATTTTGAAAAGGCTTTTCATAGTTTATGGTACAGATAAATAAGTTCTGAAGTTAGATCCTTTGGAAGCAAGGAATACACCAAATAAACGAAAATAGCAGACTCAATTTTTAGCTCACCTGTCAAGTAGTGACAAGGTAAGCTTTTGTGATCACATTTTGTCCGTCTTCCGTGCGTAAACAATTTCTTGCCCGCATGATAGCATCTTCATTTATGATTTGATTTTAACCAGACTTGCACACAACTTGTACCACCATGTGATCTGGGTTCCTTTCTTGAACCAACCATATCCCATCATGTGTTACAGAGTTACGGCGCCTGAAAGGGCAAAAATGCCCTATTTTTGTCTTGTCCGCACGATAGCATCTTCATTTATTATTTGATTTTAACCAGACTTGCACACAACTTGTACCACCATGAGATTTGGGTTCCTTTCTTGAACCAGCCATATCCCATCATGTGTTACGGAATTACGGCCCCTGAAAGGGCAAAAAATGCCTATTTTGGTCTTGTCCGCACGATAGCATCTTCATTTATGATTTGATTTTATCCAGACTTGAATACAACTTGTACCACCTAAGATCTGGGTTCCTTTCTTGAACCAGCCATATCCCATCATGTGTTACGGAGTTAAAGCCCCTGAAAGGGCAAAAATTGACTTTTTTGGTCTTGTCTGCATGATAGCTGTTTCATTTATGATTTGATGTTAACTAAACTTGCACACAATTTGTACCACCACAAAATATTTCCGTCAAGTTTGAATATGGGTCATGTCGGGTCAAAAAGTAAGTTAGTTGGTCAAATCAGAAAAAAACCTTGTGAATACAATAGAGGCCACAGTTTTGGTCCGGTTATCAGCAAACTTGCCCAGAATGATGATCCTGACAATATGTCAGTCAAGTTCGAATATGGGTGTTGTCGGGTCAAAAAGTAGGGTAGTGGGCCAAATCATAGAAAAACCATCTGAACACACTAGAGGCCACAATTTATGTCCGATCATCATCAAACTTGCTCAGAATGATCATCTTGATAATATCTTGGTCATGTTCGAATATGGGTCATGTCAGGTCACAAAGTAGGTCAGTAGGTCAAATCATAGAAAAACCTTGTGAATACACTAGGGGCCACAGTTTTGGCCCAATCATTATCAAACTTGCCCAGAATGATCATCTTGCCAATATCTGAGGCAAGTTCGAATATGGGTCATGTCGGATCAAAAAGTAGGCCAGTAGTTCAACTTGGAGAAAAACCTTGTGAACACACTAAAGGCCACATTTTTGGTCCGATCGTCATCAAACTTGCTCAGAATGATCATCTTGATAATATCTTGGTCATGTTCGAATATGGGTCATGTCAGGTCACAAAGTAGGTCAGTAGGTCAAATCATAGAAAAACCTTGTGAAAACACTAGAGGCCACAGTTTTGGTCAAATCATTATCAAACTTGCCCAGAATGATCATCTTGCCAATATCTGAGGCAAGTTCGAATATGGATCATGTCGGTTCAGAAAATAGGTCAGTAGGTAAAATCATAGAAAAACCTTGTGAATACACTAGAGGCCACAGTTTTGGTCCAATCATTATCAAACTTGCCCAGAATGATCATGGGAGCTAAAAATAGAATGTAACCGAGACAGTGACACACAGGTGAGCGAACCAGGGCCTTCTAGGCCCTCTTGTATTGAGTCTGTTCATGACCGGTACTTAAATGTGCAACACCGGCCACGCCCTCTAGCACCGGCTTAAGCAGAACTGTATATTCAAAATGATACCAAATGAACTCAATGATCCCAAATCATCATCATCAACGGATTTTTGATTAACGTGCAGGTACAGGGGCAACGTCCACATAAGTGGGCCCCCTTCCAGGTAGCTGGCTTGTTGCATGCATGGCAGATCTTACACCAGATCTCCAGGCTTGTCTATCATGAGAATCGACAAGCCTGGAGATCTGGTGTAAGATCTCAAAGGACCAGAAAATATAATCTGCACTATGATGATGTACGTGGAGAAGTTTGACGGCCACCACACGGCACAACACCAGCTACAGTGAAAATAAATAAATTCTTAAGTTAGATCCTTTGGAAGCAAGGAATACACCAAATAAACGAAAATAGCAGACTCGGTTTTATTGATTTTATTGTACTGAAATGTGCAACACCGGCCACGCCCTCTAGCACCGGCTTAAGCAGAACTATATTTTCAAAATGATACCAAATGAACTCAATGATCCCAAAGGACCAGAAAATAACCCTGATTAAGAAGTTTAGCCGTTAACAATTTATTACCAATGTTGAAGTCAGTTACATGACTACACACTCTAGCAAATTGAATTAATTGCGAAATATAAATGCCATAGGATGGCGCACGAGGAACATCCCCATCCAAAAAAAGGAAAATTTACAATCTTAAAATCAAAATCATCGCGTTTATCATAAATTTTGAAAGTACAATAGATGTAAATCCAAAAACAGGGCCTCGGTATCAGAAGAATTTGCTATATTCAACTGAAGTTCCGCGGGGGGGGGGGGGATTTGGCTGATCAAACAATGGAAATAGGTATTATTTATCAATATTTAAAAAATCATCCAAATATCTAGATATGGAGCTAAAAGCTTCACTGATTACAGACTGGTTTTCAGCAGAAAGGGACACCATGAAGTCTCTCTCATAATAGAACAAAAACAGATCAGCCACAAGTGGTGCGTAATTAGTTCCCATCGGAATACCCACAATTTGTCTAAATATCTTATTACCAAATCTTATGTAAAAACATTGTATTGTCAAGTAGAAAGGCGAGAGCTTCACACACTTTCTCACATGACCATAAAGTATAATTTTTATGCTCTTCAGATGTGATAAAGGCATTTCTTACATCACATGCAAGATACAGGTATCTTCCCTATGAAATGTCCATTCAATTAAATCACTAAGTTTTTCTTTTACAGTCGAACTTCGATGGCTCGAACACCTTTGGGACCACGAAAATCTGTGCGAGACAGGGGTAGTTCGAGCCACTGAGGTCACTGTCAGGAGTCATAACGGTATATTTTGGGACATCTTTTCCGTTCTAGAATAAATATGTATGTAAATAAAGATGTGTGCTGTGTGTACTCATTAGAATCGCCTCATTGAGGCGATTCTAATGAGTACACACAGCATTCATTTGCAAGATAAAAAGCTAAAATCTTCTAAATTATCACCCACTGTTTCTTATGTAGAAGAATACCCTAGGGGATCAAGAACGGATTTGACCCATCCATGGTTAACGAGCCATCGGGGTTCGAGCCATTGAAGTTCGACTGTATTAGATTATGAGGAAGTGTAGTGTAAAGGTTGGAAAAATCATAATTAGACAGACTTGAAGCACGAAAACGCCTGGATTTCAATTTATTTAAAACTTCATTAGAATTTTTATAGACCAAAACAGATTTCTACCAGATCTTTCGAAGACTTTGTCGCAATATTTTTTCACATGTTATACATGTAATTTGGAGAGTTCAGTGGTGGAACAAGAGCTTGAATTTGCAACAAACCATGCTTTGTATGGTCTTCTATGAAGTTTAGGTAACCAATATAACGTAGGAAGCTTGTCTTGGCCTTCTGTATCACAGACAGCAAACTTGGTGGCTGAATGACAAAGATTGTCATCAACTAAAGCTCTCTCTACAGCTAAAGGCTGAAGTTCATAGGCCTTACTATAATATTCTTGTTCCTTATGATAAGACTCGTTCAACCACACAAAGCTGGGGTCCCTCTCCACTTCACAGAAGGGCCTGATATATCAGAAACCGTTCAGATTCCCACCCATAAACCATATATATATATATATATATTCTTGGTCCTTATGACAAGACACATTTAGGGACAACAATCCTGGGCTTTCCAGGGATCAACCGGGCAAGCCCCAATCCCTCCACTGCTTAAGAGTTTTTGTTTGTTTGATTTGAGGTTTAACGTCCGCATCAACACTGTAAAGGTCATTTTGGAGACGATGCTTCCAATTTTGTGGGACTTTCACCCGACATTGAGATGAAATGACATCTCAGGCCCTGTCGCCCAATGAAACCAATAAGTTTATTAGCATGGATGGTTCGCCTCGCACCGCGGTTCCTGGACAGGCTTAGATCCTCCAAGCGGTTTACCAGTACTAGTGTGTGCAGGCCGGATTCAGCTCTGCGTGGAAGCATCATGCAGCCCATATATTTCTTCAAGTCCCTATGGGCAGGCCTAATATCTCAAGCATACAGATCCCCACTGCTACATCATATATATTCTTGTTCCTTATGATAAGATACATTTAGTGATACCAACTAGGGTTCCATTGGGTCCATGCCCTACATCCTCTACTTCATAAAAGGCCTAATGTTTCAGTTACTGAGTCCAGATGAGTGCTCATTTGGATATGGGGGGGATCATTTGGGAGATTTCATAATTGGTAGATTAAAATAATATCATGTTAAAATACATGATGCCTGCCGTTTAGTAGTGTGCACCCGAGCTCTGGTGAGCATAGTGGCCGATGGGCCTCTTGTAAACCGACGTATCCACTTGTTTTGTCAGGTGAGACAGTTTAAAAGTGAAAAGTTTCTATCTTCAGTCAGTATATGATCATCTTCAGGTCATGGGAACATTGACTGGAAAGTTTCATCAAAATCCCTTGAAAACTGTAGGAAAAGTTGCCGAGACAAGATTGTGTCCTCGGTCGGATGGACAGACAAACCCATTTCTATAGTCCCGTTCCACAAGCCTCGATAGCGCAGTTGTTAGCGCATTCGACTTAAGATCAAGAGGTTGTGCCTTCGAACCAGGCCACCGGTATCGAGGTGTGTCCTTGGGCAAGACACGTAATGTCACTGCCCCACTCCACTCAGGTGCAAAATGGGTAGCAGTGGTGTGCAAGCCACTGCCTCTCTCTCGCGCGCGTGAAATCTCCCGGAATGAGTGTTTGAGAGTGATTCAATAAGCGTGAAGCTTTCATCGCAGTCGAACTAAAATAAATTAGTATAAACTTACCTCGGGGAACAAAAATAGAAAAGCTTTGAAATAATAAGATAAATGAAAAAGGTTAACCCCATCTAGGCCAAAGCTCAGGTTTCAAAGTAGTTGTTGTCATAATACCCAAGCTCTTAAATTACTAAACAAATGGCATGCAAAATGTTCGGACATGGACCCCAGAGGAAGGGTGCATTCAGGCGTAAGCAGGTGGTATGCATTACTTGGAAGTGAGTTTCATCCGCCATGCCTGGTAGCCTGAGGGAAGGAAATGTAGAGAGAAACTTATGTCCAGGATTTAGGAAGTCTTGTCATTGGCCAAATCATCAGGATTGATTGTGTGTCACATTCTAGGGATTGGCCAGATCATGAGGTCTCCCACAGAACATCTTAGGTATTGCTACCAGTTTGGTGTTTTGATACGCCTGGGTCAACAACCTTGTAGTTAGGACTTACTTTGACTCCACGGAGTCCCGATAATTTGAATAGGCTCGGGCATAATGGATCAAATGTGAAATGTAAATGCAGTTTACTTGTGCAGAAGGGATTTTGGTGTCCGGGAATGGAAAATTAACAAGTCATCCCATATTTCGTATATCCTAGTCGCAAGTTTTCCAATGTCAATGTAGAGATAATCCAAGTATGAGTAGGTGGCTTAGGTCTACTTTTTTCCTGTATTTCAAGTTTCCGGATAGTTGAATTCCATATACTCAAACTTTGCTTTTCAGTGACAATACATCATGTTTCTATCTTTATGTGAAATTGAAGGCGTTTCTTGTCTGCTTTGAGTTGACTTTGCACAAACTCTGTCGCTTGTGTCTTTTTATTTTGGATGGCCATTTGGCCATTTTGTGGGAAAGTAACTGTCCTTATGGCCTTCCTTTGTTTAGGTTTTCATTATGGTCTGGTTTGTGTTTCTTTCCCTTTGGCGTCTTTGATGGGTGGAGTAAGTTAATGGTATCGATTCCTGATATTTGTTTTACTTCTACTTTTTATAATAAGTATGAAAACAAGTCTTATCAGAATTATGGTCCGTTGTCAGTTTTAGCCATTTTATCAACAGGTTCTTGTCTCCGCAACTCCTACAGTTTTCAAGAGATTTTGATAAATCTTTTCAGTTATTGTTTCCATGACCTGAAGAATATCATATTTTATCAAGGCCTTGTTTGGCTGACTTTACCAGCGTTATGGCCGTTTGTCAGTTTCAGCCATTTAATCAACACGCAACTCCTACATTTTTCATGGGATTTTGATGAAACTTTCTAGTTATTGTTCCCATGTGCTGATTATCATATTTTATAGAGGTTATGCTCAACTTCACAAGACTTGGCTATTTTTAGCTCACCAGAGCCGAACTTATAGTATAGGCAGTGGTTCGTCGTCTGTGTCGTCAACACTTTCAAAAAACTACTTGACCAATTAGAACCAAATTATATGTGGAGCCTAAATGAAAAGGGGTAACGAAAGTTTGTGCATGAAGTCTGGGTCACATGAACAATATGACTGCCATGCCCATATATTATAAAAACCTTTAAAAATCTTCTTCTCAAGAACCGAATGGCCGATGATCTTGAAACTTATTATGCAGCATCTGGGACTCTGATGGGAGCTGTGGGTTAATTGTATCGATTCCTGTTCATTCGGGCTAAAGGCCAGTAAACGATCTGGACATTTGTAATCGATTAACTCCCATGCAACTGACTGCAAATATCAATTATGATCCCACAGGCTACAAAAAACAAACAAACAGAAATATCCACTGTTTTGTCCTTGTTTTAATACAAATGTCTAACTGACCAAATTTGACCTCGATGTAAAATAGGTCAAGGTGTATTAAAGGTCACCATTGTCGGACCAGAATCCTCAGTCTGAAGGGTATCAGCCATTTTGGCTCTTGAAAAGAAGATTTTGAAAGCTTTTTAGCTCACCAGAGCCGAAGGCTCCGGGAGAGCTTATAGAATGGCAGGCTTCCGTCGTCCGTCGTCGTCCACACTTTCAAACAGCAATAGCTCGGCAACCTGCATGCTGATTTCAATCAAACTTCATATGTGGTGTACACTGGATGGAGAAACAATTACATAGTAGGTTTTGTGAGAATCAATTGCAAAGTCTGGTTGCCATGGCAACCATTTACCAAAAGCCTGTGCCCTCTGTAGAGCATTCAGTTTTGGCCTGATCTTTCTGAAACTGAAATATATTGTAGAGATCACGAAAATCTCGGACGGGTTAGAAAACGGGCCAGGCCCGGTCATTTTTGGTGGAGTTATGACCCCTTTTAGCGGCCCCCGCTCATAGGGGCTTTAAGAAATATATGGGCTGCATGATGCTTCCACGCAGAGCTGAATCCGGCCCGCACACTAGTACTGGTAAACCGCTTAGAGGATCTAAGCCTGTCCAGGAACCGCGGTGCGAGGTGGACCGTCCATGCTAATAAACCCTATTGGTTTCATTGGGCGACAGGGCTTGAGATGTCATTTCATCTCAATGTCGGGTAAAAGTCCCACAAAATTGGAAACAACGTCTCCAAAATGACATATACAGTGTTGACGGGGACGTTAAACCTCAAATCAAACAAAAAAATGACCCCTTTTAGATGTATGACAGCATTCACCATAGGTTGCCATTGCTAACTATGGTAAAATGCTTGTGAAGTGGAGGCAATGATCCGGAATCGATACAATTACAGCCCCCATCAGAGAGACACCAAAGGGAAAGAAGCACAAACACGAAACAACAGACCCTAATGGAAACATCAATAGCGGAAAGCCAAAAGGACAGTTACTTTCCCACAAAATGGCCAATAGGCTATCCAAATAAACCACGACAGAAGAACCGCCTTTGAATGGTCAGCGGAAACGAATTCCACTGGGGGGGGGGGGGGGGGTGCTTAAATCGATTTTACGTGGCCACAATGCTCGCCCTTCCGTCGTGATTAAGACAAATAGTTTGCTCAGTTCGCATCATCAGTGCAACATCTCCGTGAACATAAAAATCAAACAACCACAGAGATGAAACAATGATGAGGACTCGACAGCAAGAAGCCACTGAAATGCTGGAGTAAAAGAAAACCAACAGTTAGACTCCGATGGGCCCGACCAGAGACAGAGCATCAAAAGCCTTTACGTTGGAACCGTCATAGAATCTGAGGCCTAACCCACCGGCGTGCAATTAAAGAGGGACGCAAAGTTGTCAACCGTGCTTGGGTTAACTACCACGCATGCAGTCTGTCGTATAACATTTATGTTGTACCCAATATTTTTATATCGAAGAATGATTTTACGAAATTTGGTGCTGAAGTCATTGGGGTTATATATTTTTCTGAATTTTTATGCTAAGTCACCATAAAATTCGGGTTCCGATAGACCATGTTGCAGAAGAGATTTAAGTCCAATATTGAAATTTGAAATTAAAACAGAATGACGTCTATAAAATTTTGAAAAGGCTTTTCGTAGTTATGGTACCGATAACCCTGATAAAGAAGTTAAGCCGTCAACAGCAGAACTAGTTCATTTCTGATTGGATCTTCATGAAACTCTGTCAGAATATTTATCTCTATGAAACCTAGGCCAAGTTTGAAACCGAGTCTTGTTGGGCCAAAAACTTGGTCAGGTCAAATCTTAGATGAAACTTTGTCAGAATATTAATCTTTATGAACTTTAAACTATACTGGAAACTAGGTCATGTTGGATCAAAAACTAGGTCACTAGGTCAGATCTTAGAAAAATCTTGTGCACACTCTAGAAGGCGCATTTTTGATCCAATCTTCATGAAACTTTGTCAGAATGCTATCTTTATGATCTTTAGACTGAAATGGTAACCGGGTTATGCTGGGTCAAACGCCAGGTCACAAGGTCAAATCTTAGAAAAACCTTGTGTACACTCTAGAAGGCACATTTTTGATCCAATCTTCATGAAACTTTGTCAGAAATAATATCTTCATGAACTTTAAACTGAAATGGAAACTGGGTCATGTTGGGTTAAAGCAGGGTCACCAAGTCAACTCCTAGAAAAATCTTGTGTACACTCTAGAAGGCACACGTTTGATCCAATCTTCATACAACTTTGCCAGAATGTTTATCTATATGCACTTTAGACAAAAGTGGAAACTGGGGTATGTTTGGTCAAAAACTAGGTTACTAGGTCAAATCTTTGAAAAACCTTGTGTACACTCTAGGGGGCACTTTTTTGATCCTATCTTCATGAAACTTTGTCAGAATGTATATCTTTATGAACTTTAGACCGAAGTAGAAGCTGGGTCATGTTGGGTCAAAAACTAGGTCACTAGACTATGTTGGGTCAAAAACTAGGTCACTAGGACAAATCTAAAAAAGCTTGTGTACACTCTAGAAGGCCCAGTTTTGATCCAATGTTGATAAAATTTTGTCAGAATGTATATCTTCATGAACTTTAGACTAACGTGGAAACTGGGTCATGTTGGGTCAAAAACTAGGTCATTAGGTCAAATCTTAGGAAAACCATGTGTACAATCTAGAAGACGCATTTTGATTCAACCTTCATGAAGCTTTGTCAGTATGTTTATCTTTAATAACTTTAGACTAAAGTGGAAAGTGGGCCATATTGGATGAAAAACTAGGTCACTAGTGCAAATCTTAGAAAAACCTTATTTATCTTCTTCTCCACCTAAACTGGTGGGTTGTTTGAAACCAAATTACATGTGGAGCGGAATGAGGAATGAAATTTGTTTGTAAAGACTGGAACACTTGACATATATGGCTGGCATGCCCATATACGTTAAGAAACGTATAATATTTTCTCAGGAACCAATTGACCTTGAAATAAATTTTGTGTAGCATCAGGGACTTTGGACCTACCAAATTTGTTCAAATGATGAACTTCGGTTGACCTTGACCTGTATTACATCAATGTCAAATTTGGACACTTAAACATTTGCATGGAAAAAAGGCAAGACAGTGCGTTTTACTGATTGCTGGGTAGCCTGTCGCATCAGAAATATTATTTGCAATCAGCTGAATGGAAGTTAATCAATTCCAAAGGTCATGGTCATTACCTACCTTTGTCTTGGATGGCTCGGATTCAGTTTTTTTATCTCCTTTTACACCAAAACTGCTGTGCTGATTGAAATCAAATTACACGAATAGACTCTATGGGAAGAGGCATTGAATAGTTTGTTCGTGTGATTGTTGTCAAATGACCATATGAGCCCCACCAAGCGAATTTGTGTCTTCGAGCATTCCGTCATGACAACTTTTAACTGCGCATGCCCAGCCATTCAGAGGGGCTAGGGATATGGCTTTCTGTCTGAAGGTTCCTCTTGATTCACTGCTTGTATGAGCGAGCAACGAAGGTTCTTGCGAGACTGCGCGGATGCGCAGGCTCGCCTGAACCTTCGCTGCTCGCATAGGCGAGAAGTACCAAAATCGCTTGACGTGGCCCACATGACCTCTGGTGAGCTAGTGGCCTATGAGCCTCTTGTTACCATTATGATATATTGACATGGCGGCCAACATGGTCATATGACCAAGACCCCACAAGCAAATTTCCTTCCCCAACACATGAAGGTTCCACATGTTATTTGGTTTCAATTGGCCTGGTAGTTTCTAAGGAGATGTTTTAAAATGTTGATGCAGATAGCACAGCTGCAGATGACCACTGGTGAGCTAAAACATATACAGCTTTGACTTTTTCCCTTACAAAAGTCTATGTGACCAAATTTGAACTTGGCTTAAGTCAAGGTCATCCAGGGGTCATTGGGCGGGCCTCCGTGGCCTAGTGGTTAAGAGCGCTGACTCTTGATTATTATGTCTCTCATCGCTGAAGTTCGAGCCTTGCTCGGGTCATAAGTCAGACGCTAAATTCTGCAACGGAAGGTCAGGTGGTTTTTCTCCGAGTACTCAGGTTTTCGCCCACCTCTGATTAACGATCGGCTCGATATGAGTGAAATAATCTTGAAAGGGCCGTAACCCCCACCCCCCCACCCCCCCCCCCCCCAAAAAAAAAAATCCAGGGGTCATCGTTTGAACAAATGATTGCCTAGAGTCTCCAATGCTGTAGAACTAGTTTTATGACTACAGACATCGCTTCTAAAGAAGATTTTTGAAGGGTCTTTACCTTATATGGGCAAAGCAGCAATATATGTCATTTAACCGAACAGGTATTTATGTATTTTCATTTCTTCGTTCCTGAAAGCCTCCTTATAAAATTTTGTTACATACAGACCAGTGGTTTATGAGAAAATTAGGTTTTAATTTTCATATTCTGAATGACCTTTGGCAAAGGTCTAAGAAATGACCTTGATCTTGAATACTCATACACTTTCATTTACTCATTTAGCTTACTGCTTTTCCCATTTTCAGATCACAGACTGTAATAATTTATGAATAATACAGTAGAACTTCGATCGCTCGACCATCGATGGCTCGTTTACTATGGATGAGTCGAACCCTTTCTTGAGCCCCTAGGGACATTCTCTACGTAAGAAATAGCGGGGAATAATTTAGGAGATTTGAGTCTTTTATTTTGTTAATGTATGCTGTGTGTACTCATTAAAATCGCCTCGATGAGGCGATTCTAATGAGTACACACAGCTTACATTTGCATTATATAACACCGGAAAAATGTCCAAAAGAATCTTATCATTCCTCTTAACAGTAGCCCTCAGTGGCTCGAACTACCCCTGTCTCGAACAGATTTTCGAGGTCCCAAAGGTGTTCGAGCCATTGAAGTTCGACTGTGCTTAGTTTTGACCTTTTCCCATACCAAGATCTATGTGACCAAATTTGACCCTGACGTAAAATAGGTCAAGGTCATCGGAGGGTCATCATTTGAAGAACAAATGATGGGCCCGAGTCCCCAATATTACATAACAAGTTTCATGGCAATCGGCCCACTGGTTCCAAAGATTTGATTTACCTTAAATGGGCATGGGGGACCATCATGGTTGTGTAACCAAACTCAATTTAATCTAAATCAGTTTGCATTTCCTTAATCCTGAAAGCTTTCGTGTGAAATTTGGTTCTAAATGGCCCAGTGGTTTCTGTGAAAAACAAGTTTCAATTTTCATCTCACTGACCTTGGCCAAGGTCAAGGAATAACCTTGACCTTGAATACTCTTGGTTTCATCAAATCATTTAGCTTACTGCATCTACCAATTTTCAGATCACAGGCTGCTATAGTTTCCAAAAGAAAAAAACAACAACTCGGTTTTTTTTTTTTTTTACCACACAAATATCTATGTGAACAAATTTGACCTTGGCCTATTATAGGTCAAAGTCATCCCAGGGTCATCATCTGAAAAAACTATGCTGGACCCGAGACTCCAATGCTACATGCAGAGTTTCATGACAATACGCACACTGGTTCTTGAGAAGATGATTTTTGAAGGATGTTTACCTTTTATGGGCATGGCGGCCAACTTGGTCATGTGACCTGGAACAAACTTTCGGTCACTCATTCCATGGATGCTCCACATCCAATTTGACTTCAATAGGCCCAGTGGTTTCGAAGAAGAATATGTTTGAAAATGTTGACGACACAGATAACGGACGACGGTCCACTGCCTATCCTATAAGCTTCCACGGAGCCTTCAGCTCTGGTAAGCTAAAAAAGATATGCGACGTAGTTATAAGCAACAAACAGAAACTTACCCATGCAAGCGCGGGACAGAAATTTAAATGCTGCAAAGCCTATCATGAGTGACAGAAAATTCTGACAAATATGCATTGTCTGTATGGATTCATACGAGCTGTTTCTGAGAATGATATAAATAATAGTCCCTAATAACACAGTAAATACATGGTTGGTGTTTTTAAAGGTAAAACTAATCAGTGAGCCTTATACAATTTCATAACGGCGAGCTTTAGAGAGCCGCTATAATACTGTCGCGGCGAACTGGTTATATCTAATTATTCAAGACACTAATCATACCGCATTCCAAAATATCATTAGTTATTGCCAATATTGAGCGAAATTCACCAAGAAAGTTTGCAGGAAGTATGGCAGGTTAAAGACATCCAATGCCATGGCGCGCACACGTAGCATTATTTGTCGTCAACGAGTTTAGTTTATACCAATTTTAGTTCGATTGCGATAAAAGATTCAAGATTATTGAATTGCTCTCAAACAGTCAATCCGGGTGTTTTCACGCGCGCGCGCGAGAGAGAGAGGGGCAGTGGCTTTTACACCACTGCTACCCATTTACATCTGGGTAGAGTGGGGCAGTGTCATTACGTGTCTTGCCATGGACACACCTCGATACCAGTTGCCGGATTCGAAAGCACAACCTCTCGATCATAAGTCTAACGCGTTAACCACTGCCAAGGGTGACAACGAATGTAACGTTTCTGACGTCGCTGGGCCACAGAGACGTAAAAAATCGAATAAAAGTTCCTCAGCGCTTTAAATTTTGTACAAAATCTGGAAATTAACAATTTATTTCAGCTTCAGTAATTATTCCCTGCTTAGTTGTCGAGGCTTAGATGCAACCGCAGTAGCAGTGCAGTCCAACGGACTGTTCAAACGAGGAAAGCCCAAGAAAGTAAAATTCTAACTGAAATTTCTTCTTTTTTTTTTTAAAGCATAATTTTCAGCATGCTTCTTTTGAGATATAGTAGGTAGTATTTTATAATTTAAACTTGAAAATTGTGTACCTAAAAGTAGGTACGGTCTATAAACGGTCACTAGCGGTATTATCGGTCACTAGAATGTATTATAGGTCTTTTCCAATTATATAGTGAGCAGTTATTCGACCCCCTTTATCAGGTTACTAGAATGGCTGATTGCGGTATACCGCAATTAGAATTCTATTAGCCTAATAAAGGGGGTGGAATAACTACACGCTATAACCGTTATTGACCACAGACCTATAATAAGGCTAGTGACCGTTTACAGACCGGATCTACTTTTCAGGTCCTTAATTTGCAATTGTCTAAACAATAACATGCTATCTTTTATGCACGGGAAAACAACGAAACTGCAAGTTAAAATCTTCGCAATATTTATTTAAAGAGATATTTAGAAATCTCAGCTATAGTCTTACCTTCTAGGACTTTCCTGGTGCGTTGGGAACTTGGGATAATTGTGCTCTGCTACTGCAGTTGCGTCTCAACCCCGAGCTAAAATAAACTGTTTATTTGCAGATTTTCATTCAGAATGTAAAGTGATGAGAAACTGTTATTCGAGCGTCCATGTTGTTTCCTACGTCTCTGTGGCGCGTGACGTCAGAAACTTTGCACTTTTTTGTCGTCACGTTATACTATTTGTGCGCGCCATGGCACTGTATGTCATTTACGGGTTACACTGTCTGCTGAATATTTTGCCTAAATTTGCTAAATTATTGCAAAACCACTTGATTGTTTTGAACTGCGATGTAAACTAAATACATTATTAGAGTCTTTATTATACAAAAAGTCAGGTTACTAAAATGGCTGACTACGGTGTAGTCTCACCAGTCAAAATGCTACATATTTAAAAATCACAAGTCGCGGCTCTTATAATTACATAATATCGAGTAACCTTAACCCATGAAATGCCATTCACGACAATTGACGTCTGCTTTGTGATTTGTTGGTTACCTTAAAAGTATTTTTTTTTTGCAAACAGTGAGGACCCACTAAAGGGACAGTCTGATCTGCGCACACACTGTTTGCCTGTATTCAAAATTGTTAAAAAATGCAAGAAGCTTCAGCAGACGACATAGCAAACAACACTTTAAGATGGATGTAGTTTTTCTCGGCGTCTTAAGAATTGACAAAAGGTAAATTTGACACTATTACGATGTTTAACTAGGCACGTCAACAGACGGTTAATTTTTATATACTACGTCATCAAACGCATTCTAAAGGACGTACTATCTCAGTAACGGAACGTATTACAATTTGATCATGGTGACTTTTCCATTGTGTTAAATGGGAAAACCATTAAGGTTTTGTTAAAAAAGAGTCGATTAAAATCATTTGATCGGTGGAAACAATTTAATCAACACCTTTCCCAATTCTATAACACATTACACACGTAGGACATATTGTTAGCGGACCAATCGGTGAGAGATCATGGTTCCAGGTCATCCGCTTGCCAATCATTACGGAGCGGTAGGTGGTCTTATCAGTTGACGGACACTTGCGTCTTCCGCGCTCATTACAAAAACACGCCTATGCAAATACACTGTAAACCTTACCGCCGAAAAAAAAGAGAAAATTTTAAGATGAAAATTTGTAATATTTTCCTTATTTCTGCTCAAAATATAGATTGCACATGGGTACTCGTAAGAACCGCCATCGAGGCGGTTCTAACGAGTACCCACAATTTATATTTTAGAGCAGAATTATGAAAAATAAGGTTTACCCCTATAAACCACAGTTTTACTATATAAAAGTGGGGTTCAAGGGGGTCCAAATTATATAGGCGTGTTTTCGTGATGGCCGTTTATCTACAGCATGATTTTTTTTCAGAATGTAAGGGCCTTCAATGTTATACAAAAACTAATGTTTTGATATAGGGATAAACCATGGGATCCCGAGGAAGCTGTTTGAACATGAGGCAGCTAGGCCGAATGTTCAAATATCTTCCGAGGGATCCGGCAAATGTTAATGCAATGAAATAACCATGGATGATCGTTGTTCTTGCATAACTTACGAATCCGACAGCAAATTTTGACGAAAACGCTCTAAAGCTCCATATAAATTCCATATAGACTCTTCAAATGCACAGGAGCTTGACGTATTACAATATTAAATGGTTCATCTCTACGTTTCTATGTAATAGAAACGAAGGTCTATGTAATAGAAACGAAGGCCGGACACTGCCTCAGAGATCCGTTGATTTTCATGCGAAAATCTCAAAATCTACATATTGCACCGTCGAAATACAATATGAACGATCCGTGAACCTTCCGCCGCCTATTGTAGAACTGCTTTATCATATAATTCACCGTAAAGTGTGTGTTTCTTAAAAATATCCCCATCGCACAGTTGCTGGTTACGCCGCCATTTTGTTTTCATTAGGAGAATCGCATTTAATTTTTTTAGCGTTTTGATTGGTCACCAAGCACGTGACGATTTTCTTGGGTTGTTTTAGACCCATCAGACAACGCGCATGGACTCACTCCGAGTAAACAAACATGGCGACGTAACCAGCAACTGTTTGAACGGCAAATTTTAAAGAAACAGACGAATTGTCGTGGATTCAAGAGTAGCGAAGTATTATTAGGGTCGGCGGAAATTATATTGCACATTAACTAAATGTTTTAACGTTGCATTTCGACGGAGCAAAATGTAGATGTTGGGATTTTTGAATGAAAATCATCGGACCTCTGAAACAGTGTCCGTCCTTCGTTTAGAAACGTAGGGGCAATCCCTTTAAATTTTATTACGTCAAGCTCCTGTGTTCAAATGCGACAGGCAAGCCAAAATGGCGGCCAGTTCAGAATGTTGTTTACAATGACGTTGTCATGCAGTGATGTCATCATAGAACCCTAAAACGCTACGTTCAGGGCGATAACGTTACGTCGCTCAACGTACGGTAAACAAAGCAAGGCCCGTCTTGTGATATCAAAAGCTCAAAATCCATGTTCAACTGCACGCGAATTTCATGATTTGAACATGGTTTTGCTATTTGAGCACGGCTTTCGGTTCATTTGACAATGGCTTTATTGGTTTAGACTCATTCTAGACAGGTTTTTAATTATTTGGACCCCATTTCGATTTATATCAGTCTTTGAATCGGCTGCCTATTCGAAATTCGCAAAATTGCAGTACGTTTCCTCTGGCTTTCTTTGCCGGATCATTACAGGGTCACTGATGAGGCTTTATTAGCCGAAACTACGTAGTATGGCCATCTTCTTTCTTATGAATGTTTTCATTGCTCTTAAAGGAACTTATTTTTGATTTTTATTTGCCTTCACTGTAGCTGGTGTTGTGTCGTGGGGCGGCCGTTAAACGTCTACCCGTACATCAACTATAGTGCAGTTTATATTTTACTTTTGGTCCTTTGAGATCATCGTGAATATTCTGAGAAATCAGAAATAAATTATTGGTTTAGACTCATTCTAGATAGGTTTTTAATTATTTGGACCCCATTTTGATTTATATCAGTCTTTGAATCGACTGCCTATTCGAAATTCGCAAAATTGCAGTACGTTTCCTCTGGCTTTCTTTGCCGGATCATTACAGGGTCACTGATGATGCTTTATTAGCCGAAACTACGTAGTATGGCCCATCTTCTTTCTTATGAATGTTTTCATTGCTCTTAAAGGAACTCATTTTTGATTTTTATTCAAACAGCCATAAGCATAGGTATTTATGCAAGAATCGTCTTTTGTGGCATAGTTCATTGACACTTCTTTCAGCTTTCTAAAAAATCCTAACAATTTGCGGAAATCGCGAGTTGTTATGGTATAAATTGATATCCATAGAAAAAATGGTCAGAAATGAGATTATAAGACTACGTCTAACAAGCTTTCACCAATTTGTTGTTCGTAAATGACCACTGAAACAACTTTTCTCATGACGCCATTCATCTGTCTTAGATGATGGGCGATATGCCAGTTTGGAAACATTCTTTCATTAGTGTTTCAAAGACTGTTACTTTTTGAACGCCCCATCGCCGTAAACATATAGTATAAAACATCGCAGTCTTCTCAGTTGTCGTCATTTGTTAATATGTAAGGCAAGACTGTATCTGAAACAAGAGCAGTGAATGCAAAAGTGTTAAAAATGAAACAAAAAATGTGCTTGAAAAGTATACTCTTTTATTTTCTAATTTTTTCTGGACAACCTTTTTATCGAGAAGTTTATGTTCTTTCTGATGATCTGGAGAAACTGCATTTTCAAATGCATATCGAAATCTGTGGTGACACAGCGCTGTGTGACAATATAACAACTCACTTGGAGCCTGCGAATTTTGTAATACCGTTACCATGCTGTTTACCATGTTCCTGTCTATCAGCATGTTGGAACAATCAAAACTGTTGTCCAGACATGTGGAATCACACGAACACAGCTGTAGACGATCGAACTAGAGAAAATACTCTTGAAGAAAATCATGGCAATCAATCAGTAACGAACGATATATTCAATGTATCACAGCCTATCAATGCCGGAACTGAGTTGGGTGGTTTGGCAGATAATGGTAAAACTGAAGAAGATTTTGAGAGGTTAGGATTCACAACAGGTCCCGCACCAGACGCAGAGATTACTGATGGCCTTGTAAGTAAAGAAGGAAAAGAAATGGAGACACTTAATGAACTGAATTATAATGTTGAAACGGTATGTACCCGATCCCAAGCCTTTTATGAACCAAATAAATTCTTGGATTCTAGAGCTTACATGATGGTTGTAACATGTAAAGCGAGCTTTCAAAACACCATAATACGAGATAAATGCCATGCTGGTATGAAGAATAAGGGCCTCTCAGATATGATTCCTGTAACATCTAGTCTCACTGGACTGACTTACATGAACAAATATTGTCTAATCTGTAACGGACTTGAAGCTCTTGATCCTTTGACTGTTGACGAATGGCAGACCAAGATTGTCAGTTATTCTGCACAGTATCACTACATGTTTGTGACCAGTTTCAGCTCTTTAATTGTTGATTTGTTTTCATTTCGGATTGGATATGGCAATATACACTTTGCACCAAAAGTGGAGAAAGTTTTACAGGAGTGCAAGATATATGATATCACATCATGTAACCAGACAGGTTTGTGGGAGACATATGATGCAATGATCGAAAGAATTTGCTACTATGGACGCAGTCTGCCAATACTTCATCGGGTGAATTATAAATTGATGCTGTTTAAGAATGTTGCATGTGTTCATTGTAATGTAGCTGATGGATTCAGTGGGCATGAAGTACCTTGTGATTATGGCCATGAAAATAAAGCAAACATGTACAGTTTATCACTGAATGTGAAGAGCATACGCGATGACGGTAGTCAAGACGATGATTTCACCACCGATAATGCTATCATACAGAAACCGACTGTGGGAAGTTGTCCGCCAGGTTACGTGGACTTGATGGTAAGAAGGTTGACATTAGCATAACGTAGCATTTCCCTTCGTCATTATTGTGAAGCTGATAAGATACTCGCCTCATAAACCAGTCGTAGGTTCGATCCAGCGTTTCTCCAGAATTTCGGATGAGTCTTTAAACCGTTATCAAGTCTCCGTGACCCTAGCTGTTGGTGGGACGTAAAACTCAAACAGCCGGCCTCCGTGGCTCAATCGGATGCGCGTCTGACTGGTGAGTTCGATTCCCGCTGGGGTCGGAAACATTTTTTCGTGGAGATTGATCATGAAATCTTTTCTACGGTCATTCTCTCCCTTCCGCTGATTCAAGAAGGGCAGTTGTCAGTTTCTGGCGAAAGAATGTGCACTGTACTGGTTAACAGCTTGCGTATAAGCCTGCCCAGGAAAAGTGTGGATAGGTAAACTGACCGGCTCAAAAATGACCTAAAATAGTGTTGACTGGGCCGTTAAACTCCAAAACAAACAAACAAATAAAACACAAACACATTCACTTTTCATCATTATTGATATATATCTGTGTTACATAGTGAATTCATTTATGGCTTCAAAATGGAAATATCTGAGAACTTATTTCTATTAATTGTTTGTATTGGGGTTTAATGGCCCAGTCAACACTTTATAGGTCATTTTTGATCCGGTCAGTTTACCTATCCACACTTTTCATAGGCAGTCTTATACGTAAGCGGTTAACCAGTGCAGTGCACATTCTTTCGCCAGAAACTGACACTGGGTCGACCAGTCCTAGCTCTACCACGTAAATCTGAGTGCCAAGCGAGGAGCAGCTAGTACCATTCTGAACGACTTTGGTATGTCGCGGCCCAGGATCGAACCCGTGACCTCCCGTTCCCCGGACGACTCTACCAACTGAGCTATCGGGGCCGGTTCTGTACATTATACGGACGTGTTAATGTGATATGTTGTTAGACGATATTGTGTTGATTTTATTATTTCAGTTGCAAATAAATATATTTTTTTATGTTTCCTAGAACCGCCTCAATACTCACTCAATATTTTGTGCTTTTGGCGGAAATAAGAAAATGCCATAAGAGATGACGACCAAAAAATAAAATAAAATATAATAAAAAAAGAACAAAAATATAAAGATAAAAAAACACCCTGAAAAGTCACACATTTATGCTTTATTAGCTGCTTATCATGCCGTAGAATACGTTCTTTAAAAGGGTTATCCTTTGGAAGCAAGGAACACACCACAGAACTGAAAAATATGGAGTGTACATGTTTTCTGGGCCAGACTAGCTAGTTTCGGCCAATTAGGCCTCATCACTGACCCTCCGATATTTTCAAAACTCCACAATGGAATCAATGATCCCAAAGGACAAGAAAATATAATCTACACTATGATGTAGAGCAGGGAGACGTTTCACCGCCGCCACACATTCCCACATACTAGCTTTTATAAAAGCCGGCTTTTATACATTACGATAACACAACCGTACGACATTGAGGCGGTTCTAACGAGTACCCACAACCGTGTATGCTGGGGTTTTGGAATTTTATATATGAATTCCTCATGGGAAAATAGCTAATGCATATTTTGTTCTCCCAGATTAAGACCCTTTTAAGAGTTATTGCCTTTTGAAACATTTTGATAAAATCATCTCAGCATAAAATCTAAATATTGTTGAAGTTGGAGCCTTAAGAGTTGGTTGCCCCCGCCCATCGGGGCTTGGAGAAATAGTTTGGCTGCACGATGCATCCACACAGAGCTGATACCGACCGCACATGAGTACTGGTAATCCGCTTAGAACATCTAAGCCTGCCCAGAAATTGCTGCGAGTCGGCCCGTCCATGCTTATAAACCCAATTGGTTTCAATGGGCGGCAGGGATTGAGATGTCATTTCATCTCAATGTCGAGTAAAAGTCTCACACAATTGGAAGCAACGTCTCCAAAATGACCTAAATAGTGTTGACGGGGACGTTAAACCTCAAATCAAACAAAAACTAATTGAGAGTTGGTTGATAGATTTGTGGTGATGAGTAGATGACCTGATTTACTTTTAACTAAATTCCGAAAAGTTCTTCATGAATTATGACCCTTTGTCACTTTGGGAAGTTGTACATTGTTATGCCCCCGACTATCAAAAAGTATACTGAACCGAAAAAGAAACGCAACTTTTTAACCCAAAAGATTTTCATGCAACCATCAGGTTGACTGAAAAATCATTTTGCGATTTACTTTCATACTTTTAAACTTTCTTATGCAGAAAACATTTGGGCGATATCTGTACAGTTTAACGCTCCCTTTGGCAATTCGTTGTTTTCAACATTTCCTCCTGCAGTACATTAAATGTATACAGTAACCTCATCATATTGGCATTTTGTGTTACCTGGAGTTTAGGTTTCAAAAGTCCGGAACAATTTCTCTACGGAATATGGTACGTTTGACGCAAGATCAACGTGACGTTGCGGTCCAAATGCTTCTACTTGGGACGTCTCAGGCTGTCATCGCCAGCAACTTCCAAGTGAGTAAATCGACGATAACTCGCTTGCACCAGCGTCAAACGGGAACGACAAATGACAGGCCCAGAAGTGGACGTCCACGCGTCACGACACGTCGACAGGACTGATACATCCGTCTAACCCACCTTCGTAATCGGTTCCATACAGCCGTCAAAACATCTCAGGTGACACCAGGAACGCACAACAATCGAATAAGTGCAGATACTGTCAGGAATTGCCTTCGAGAGTTTGGCTTACCTCCTCGTCGTCCGTACGTTGGCATGCCATTAACACCACGACGGCGTCAGGTTAGAATGGCGTAGCTCACACAAAATAGGCCAAACCTGTTTCCCCTTCGTCAGCGGCGTAACGTAATGTTTTCTGACGTGTCAAGGTACTTGTTTTACAGAGCTGACGGCCGTCAACGTGTGTAAAGGCGTGACCGAGAGCGTTATCGTGACAATTGTTTGGTTGAATGTGATCGATTTGGAGGCGTTGGGTTGATGGTGTCGGCTAGCATATCTTATGGTCATAGAACGCCCCTGGTATTCATTGATTGATCTTTGACGTCTCAGCGTTACGTTGACGTCGTTTTACGACGGTAGTTGTTCCATATGTACGACAGAACATCGTTACGTTTCAACAGGATAACGCTCGGGCGCATGTAGCAAGGCCCCGCATGGCGTTTCTTCAGCAAAGCAATGTTGACCCGATGTACTGGCCTCCGTATAGTGCAGATCTCTCTCCTATAGAACATTTGTGGGACGTCTTTGATAGGCGCGTACGTAACCGCGCCCAGCCGCCAACAACGCGTCAAGCCTTGCGTCTCGCGCTCATACAGGAGTGGAATGCTACTCCCCAGGCAGAGAGTAATCGTTTAATCCTGTACATGACCAGGCGTGTGCGCGCAGGACTGAATGCAAACGGAGGACATACTCGCTATTAACTGCTTATTTTTTGAACTTGTGAAATGACTACCTCTATGATAAAACGGATTTGTGTGCCAAACATTCTCACTGGAAATTAAACTCTCTATGGTAGTTACATTCAGGAATGATTATATTATTGCGTCATTAAATCGATTTTCTGCAAACATGATTTTTTTGCAATTTTGAGTTGCGTTTCTTTTTCGGTTCAGTATATTTGAGCTAGAGCCTTGTTAATAGGTATACTGATTAGATCTTTGGAGGAGAATACCTGATTAAATTTCCAACCAATATTTTGTCGGAGATAAGACCCTTTGCCACTTCTTGATTGTGTTTCTTCCTTGTAGCCCGTTATTTAAAAAATTTTTAAAGAGCAATTGCAAAGAAATTTAAACAAGAGGGCCATGATGGCCCTGGATCGCTCACCTGATCCATAGTGTAACAAGTGGGCCCCAGAGAGGGCCATTATTGGCCCCAGGGTTTTAATGTGCATAATGTTGAGGGAGGTCTTAAAGGTGAAGCTTCATACCAAACATCAACAAAGGCTATAATTAGAACAATCTTGGCAAAGGTCCACTAGATAAAGCTACACATCAAATTTCAAAGACCTGGGCCTTGCAGTTTCAGAGAAGAAGATTTTTTTTAAAGATATTCCCTACATAAGCCTATGCAAAACCAAATGGCCCCAGGGCTATATAAATCTATGTAAAAACAAAGGGCCCCGGCCCGGGGTGGGGGCATTTGTGGCCCCAGGGCTATAATTTGAACAATCTTGGTAGAGGTCCACTAGATAAAGCTCCATACTAAATATCAAAGGCCTTGGCCTTGCAGTTTCAGAGAAGATTTTTAAAGATTTCCCTATATAAGTCTATGCAAAACCAAAGGGCCCCGGAGCGGGGACATTTTTGGTACCAGGGCTATAATTTGAATAATTTTGATAGAGGTCCACTAGATGCAGCTTCATACCAAATATCAAAGACCCAGGCCTTGTGGTTTCAGAGAAGAAGATTTTTGAAGATTTTCCCCATGTAAGTCTATGTAAAACCATAGGGCCCCAGAGTGGGGGCATTTTTGGCCCCAGGGCTATAATTTTAACAATCTTGGTAGAGGTCCATTAGATGCAACTTCATACCAAATTTCAAAGTCCTGGGCCTTGTGGTTTCAGAGAAGATTTTTAAAGATTATCCCTATATAAGTCTATGTAAAACCAAAGGGCCCCGGGACGGGGCCACTTTTGGCCCCAGCACTATAATTTGAATCATCTTGGTAGGGGTCCTTTAGAAGAAGCTTCATACCAAATATAAAAGACCTAGGCCTTGTGGTTTCAGAGAAGAAGATTTTTAAAGATTTTCCCTATATAAGTCTATGTAAAACCAAAGGGCCCCTGAGCGGGGGCATTTTTGGCCCAAGGGCTATAATTTGAACAATCTTGGTAGGGGTCCACTAGATGAAGCTTCATACAAAATATCAAAGTCCTGGGCCTTGCGGTTTCAGAGAAGAAGATTTTTAAAGATTTTCCCTATATAAGGCCATGTAAAACCAAAGGGTCCCAGTCGGAGGCTTTTTTTGCCCCAGCACTATAATTTGAACAATCTTGGTAGGGGTCCACTAGATAAAGCTTAATTCCAAATATCAAAGTCCTGGGCCTTGCAGTTTCAGAGCAGAAGATTTTTAAAGATTTTCCCTATATAAGCCTATGTAAAACCAAAGGGCCCGGCGGCGGGGACATTTTTGGCCTCAGCACTATCATTTGAATAATCTTGTTAGGGGTCTTTTAGATGAAGCTTCATACCAAATATAAAAGACCTAGGCCTTGTGGTTTCAGAGAAAAGGATTTTTAAAGATTTTCCCTATATAAGTCTATGTAAAAACAAAGGGCCCCTGAGCGGGGGCATTTTTGGCCCAAGGGCGATAGTTTGAACAATCTTGGTAGAGGTCCATTGGATGAAGCTTCATTCTAAATATCAAAGTCCTGGACCTTGCGGTTTCAGAGAAGAAGATTTTTAAAGATTTTCCCTATATAAGTCTATGTAAAACCAAAGGGCCCCTGAGCAGGGGGATTTTTGGCCCAAGGGCTATAATTTGAACAATCTTGGTAGGGGTCCACTAGATGAAGCTTCATACAAAATATCAAAGTCCTGGGCCTTGCGGTTTCAGAGAAGAAGATTTTTAAAGATTTTCCCTATATAAGCCTATGTAAAACCAAAGGGCCCCAGGTGGAGGCTTTTTTTGCCCCAGCACTATAATTTGAACAATCTTGGTAGGGGTCCACTAGATAAAGCTTAATACCAAATATCAAAGTCCTGGGCCTTGCAGTTTCAGAGCAGAAGATTTTTAAAGATTTTCCCTATATAAGCCTATGTAAAACCAAAGGGCCCGGGGGTGGGGACATTTTTGGCCTCAGCACTATCATTTGAATAATCTTGTTAGGGGTCTTTTAGATGAAGCTTCATACCAAATATAAAAGACCTAGGCCTTGTGGTTTCAGAGAAAAGGATTTTTAAAGATTTTCCCTATATAAGTCTATGTAAAAACAAAGGGCCCCTGAGCGGGGGCATTTTTGGCCCAAGGGCGATAATTTGAACAATCTTGGTAGAGGTCCAATGGATGAAGCTTCATTCTAAATATCAAAGTCCTGGACCTTGCGGTTTCAGAGAAGAAGATTTTTAAAGATTTTCCCTATATAAGGCCATGTAAAACCAAAGGGCCCCGGAACGGGGGCATTTTTTGCCCCAGCACTATAATTTGAACAATCTTGGTAGGGGTCCACTAGATAAAGCTTAATACCAAATATCAAAGTCCTGGGCCTTGCAGCTTCAGAGCAGAAGATTTTTAAAGATTTTCCCTATATAAGCCTATGTAAAACCAAAGGGCCCGGGGGCGGGGACATTTTTGGCCTCAGCACTATCATTTGAATAATCTTGTTAGGGGTCTTTTAGATGAAGCTTCATACCAAATATAAAAGACCTAGGCCTTGTGGTTTCAGAGAAAAGGATTTTTAAAGATTTTCCCTATATAAGTCTATGTAAAACTAGAGTGTTCACAAGTTTTTTCTTTAATTTGACCTACTGACCTACTTTTTGACCCGAAAAGACCTTTATTCAAACTTAGCCAAGATATTGTCACAATGACCATTCTGAGCAAGATTAATGATTTAACCAAACTTGTGGCCTCCTGAGTATTCACAAGGTTTTTCTATGATTTGACCTACTGACCTACTTTTCAACCGGACATGACCCATATTCAAACTTGACCGAGATATTGTCATGATGATCATTCTGAGCAAGTTTGATTATGATTGGACCAAAATTGTGGCCCCTAGGGTGTTCACAAGGTTTTTATATGATTTGACCCGCTGACCTACTTTTTAACCCGATATGACCCATATTCGAACTGGACTGAAATATTGTCACAATGGTCATTCTGAGCAAGTTTCATGATAATTGGACCAAAACAGTGGCCTTCAGAGTGTTCACAAGGTTTTTCTATGATTTGACCTACTGACCTACTTTTTGACCGGACATGACCCATATTCGAACTTGACCAAGATATTGTCATGATGATCATTCTGAGCAAGTTTGATTATGATTGGACCAAAATTGTGGCCTCTAGGGTGTTCACAAGGTTTTTCTATGATTTGACCCGCTGACCTACTTTTTAAGCCGACATGATCCATATTCAAACTTCACTAAAATATTGTCACAATGATCATTCTGAGCAAGTTTGATGATGATTGGACCAAAATTGTGGCCTCTCGAGTGTTCACAAGGTTTTTCTATGATTTGACCTACTGACCTACTTTTTTACCCGACATGACCCAAATTCGAACTTGACCGAGATATTGTCATGATTATCATTCTGAGCAAGTTTGATGATAATTGGACCAAAACTGTGGCCTCTAGTGTGTTCACAAGAAAAAGTTTACGCACGACGGACGACGGACGACGGACGACGCACGACGACGCCGGACATCTTACTGTCACAAAAGCTCACCATGACCTTCGGTCAGGTGAGCTAAAAATCTTAGTATGAAGCAGGGTGACCGCAGACAAAAAGAGGGTCGTTTTATTGAAAACCACATGAAAAAAATAATTCATTCTAAAGTTATGCTCATTTTTTTTTTTTTTTTTTTGTCGGCTCCTCCTCCCCATCCGACTCCATATCATCACGAAAACACGCCTATATAATTTTGACCCCCCTTGAACCCCACTTTTATATAGTAAAAATGGGGTTTCCGGGGGTATACCTTATTTTTCTTATTTCTGCTCTGAAATATAGATTGTGGGTACTCGTTAGAACCGCCTCGATGAGACGGTTCTAACGAGTGCCCATAGTCTATATTTGGGGCAGAAATAAGAAAATATCACAATTTTTCAGCATAAAATGTTCATTTTTTCGGCGATAAAGGTGGCAATGTATTTGTATGGGCGTGTTTGCGTAATGACATATCGTGCAAAAATGATACAAATATACAAAAATGATAGATGGATGGCATGGGTAAATGAATGGATGGATAGCAGGACGCTAAACGAGATAGAACAATATGTGATCTATGAAAACTAATTACGGTGTGAATAAGTGTTTGAGTTTTACCCATAGCTAAGGTCATATGAAGGCGGGACCTCGGCTTATAGACTCGTTCGAAAGTTTGGAGAAACCCGGACTCGAACCATAAGGCGAGTAGCATGACCACTACACCACGGGGCTTCAACTAATTAAGGTATAGCATTCATTTTTTTAATTTCATAAGGTCAAACAACTATGTATGTTCAGGTCTAAATTCGCGCATGCATGCGCGCACATACACACGTGTGCACGAGCACACGCACACACCCACGTATGCATGTATATTGTGTATTGCATAATAAATCCTAATTTGAAATTCTAAATTTGGTTAAAAAGGATATTAAGTGAATGATTCCAAGCACTTGGACAGAGAGGCCTAAGCACCCAATGCAGACCAAGACCGGACTGACCCTGAATAACAGCCCGATCAGGGCCTACACTGTCCGCCACACCATTAGCCAGTCCTTAATCCCTCAAAACTGTTTGAATGCGTTGGTATCAGTTTTACTTAAAACTTATTTTGATCATGGTTATTTTCGTGTGTTTTTTTTCATGGCATGCACGGCCTGTATATATATATATATATATATGTGTGTGTGTGTGTGTGTGTGTGTGTGTGTGTGTGTGTGTGTGTGTGTGTGTGTGTATTTATGTATGCATGTATGTATGTATGTATGTACGCGCGCGCGCACGCACGCCCGCCCGCCCACACACTGGCACTTACACACGCACGCATGCAGCATATATGCATGTACTACGCACGCGCGTATGCACGTACGCATGAGTTATGCTCATTAATATGTGATATCTGCCTTTTTTCATCTCAGAGTAATCTCCCTTGAATTTTCTTTGATTTTCGCCCACAATACAATATTCTGTGATATCATAGTGGCTTTAACGTAAAAAATTTTAAACTACCATATTTTCCGTATTGCAGTTGCCTAGTGCAGTTTCCTCATGCCCTTTGGTTACTGTGTATGTTGTTTATAATTAGGATAGAAATGAGGAATTTGATTTTGAAATTCAAACTTAAATTTACAAATAAAGTATTTTTTTAATGTTTAGAACTACCATTTTATTCAAATTGTCAATAAGACTAGTTAATTAAATGTTGTTCATGCCTTTTAAACAGATCAGTAAGTTCTGTACGTTATTTCATCCATTTACAAATACAGAAACTGGAATTTAAATAATTTAAAAAATAATATTTTCATTTTGAATTAAAGGTTTGCAATTGCAAATAGGAGAAAACTGGTTTAGCATATCAGTTGAGATCAGTTTCAATAATTCAAATATGAGATTATACAGTTTCTGAGGACTATATTTCATATTTAAAAATGTCAAAAATTTTAATGTACATCTATGACATAATAGATTACCTCATGGATAATAATGAGGCAGTATAAAGTTGCGCTGTTTCCATGAAATATTTCACACTTCAAATTGTAATATCTTGGAATAATAAAAATAAGTAGATGCGGTATTCGGCCTTCAATTCCTTAAATTTAATGGATTTCTATACCTTTGAGTTTGACCTTTAAACTGTTTCTTAGAAACCTGACAGTCTGTCAGATAGGAAATGACGAGTACATTTGAAAAAAAAAAAACTTTGAAAAATTGTGTTTGCTATTAATGGCCTTTTGAAAATTTTGACATTTGGGGGCAAGCAAGCAAATGGATGGGGGCATTGTGTTTTACAAACACCATTTCTAGTTTTATTTGTTTTGACGTTTAATGACCCCGTCAACATGTTTTGATTTGAATTCGTTGCTTCCGATTTTGTGGGCCACTGAGATGAAATGAAATCTCCAGCCCTACTGTCCAAAGAAACCGCTAGGGTTAAGGAACGGTCCAACTAAACCACTTTTCCTGGGCAGACATAAACCTTTTAAACGGTTTCTCAGTACTGAAAAATTCGGTCGCGCATCCCGAAAACACCTATATTATTTTGACCCCCTTAAACCCAACTTTTATAAAGTAAAACTGGGGTTTACAGGGGTAAACCTTATTTTTCTTATTTCTGCTCTAAAATATAGATTGTGGGTACTCGTTAGAACCGCCTCGATGCGGCGGTTCTAACGAGTACCAACAATCTATATTTTGAGCAGAAATAAGAAAAATATCACATTTTTTCATCTAAAAAAAAAATCGATTTTTCGGAGGTTTAAGTTCCCAATGTATTTGTATAGGTGTATTTTCGTAATGGTTTCAGCTCTGCGCGGAATTTAGATTTATTGGAAAAAATCATCCACCACAATACGGAACACGGGAGTTGTGCGCACAAGATAATATCTTGTGCGGACAAGATATTATCTTGTGCGGACAACATATTATCTTGTGTGCACTAGATATTATCTTGTGTGCACAAGATTTTATCTTGTGCGGACATCATATTATCTTATGAAGACAATATATTATCTTGTCCGCACAAGATATTAAGTTGTGAGAACAAGATACTATCTTGTCTGCACAACATAGATCTTGTTCGGACAAGATATTGTCTTGTTCGCACAACTTAATATCTTGTGCGCACAAGATATGTTGTGGGAACAAGATAAAATCTTGTCCGCACAAGATAATATCTTGTTCGCGCAAATTCCTAAGATCTATGTTGTGCAAACAAGATAATATGTTGTGCGAACAGGATAATATCTTGTGCGCATAAGATATTAATTTGTGCGAACAACATATCATGTGCGCACAAGATAATATGTTGTCCGCACAACTTATTATCTTGTCCGTACTAGATAATATCTTGTTCGCACAACTTAATATCTTGTTCGCACAACATATATTAAACAAGAAATATCTTTAAAAAAGATATGCGGCGTAGATTTAATTGGAAGGTTGTTTAGAAACCAGTGCTTCAGCTGAAGTGCACGACCCGCCGGATGCTTTTAGCTTGATGAGTGTTACCATATATGGGTATGGCGGCCATTTTGGTCATGTGACCTGGACCTAAAACGGTTCTCCCAATAAATGCGCCTTATCGTAAGGAGCAAAAATATATCTAATACTTTAGTACTGTATTCTGAATCGTTTGCAGGATAAAACGAATTCTCACTTTTCCAATACAAAAGCATATGTGTCAAAGTTTGACCTAGGCGCAAAGAAGGTCAAGGTCAACCCAGGGTCACCATTTTAGCAATTTATGATGGGCCTACGTCCCAGATGTTATTTATCAAGTTTCGTGGAAATCTGCCAAGTGGTTCTGGAGAAGACTATTTTGAAGGGTTTTTACCATATATGGCCTGGCGGCCATTTTGGTCATGTGACCTGGACCCCATGAGCAAATTTTGGTTTCCTCCATCCCATAGAGGCTCCATATGAAATTTGACCTTAATCGGCCCAACGGTTTCCGAGGAGAAGCAGTTCGAAAATTTTCACATTTTTCGCCTCGGCGAGGCTATACTAAATGGAATGTAATATTTCGCAAGAACATTGGTTAGACCTCATTGATACTATCAGTATGCCAAAAATTGTTTAAATATTCCAAGCGGTTAAGTCACTATCACCAATTTTCACAAACGGGTTACGGACGGACAGACAGACAGACAGACCATATATGGGTTGGCGGCCATTTGGGTCATGTGACCTGTACCCCATGAGCAAATTTTGGTTCCCCCAATCCCATAGAGGCTCCATATGAAATTTGACTTCAATCGGCCCAACGGTTTCCGAGGAGAAGCAGTTCGAAAATTTTCACATTTTTTCGCCTCGGCGAGCCTATACTAAATGGAATATAATATTTCGTAAGTTCACTGGTTAGATCTCATTGATATCTATCAGTATGCCGAAAATTGTTTAAATATTCCAAGCGGTTAAGTCACTATCACCAATTTTCACAAACGGGTTACGGACGGACAGATAGACTGACAGAATGACACGGTGATTTTAGGGCACTCTTAGAAAATCAACCGAATTCAGTCGGTCGCTTTTTCTGTGGGTCGTGCAATATGAGCTACAATAGTGACAGCAACAATTGTCTAGCTATGAACTGGTTTACTGTATTCAAACAATTCAGATGTCACGCGAGGAAAAATAGCTTTGCAGAGGGCGGTGTCCCGCCTGTTTGAGCTAAGGTCAATGTAAAAGGTCAAGGTTAAAAACATGACCTCATTTCAAGAGCATATGATCTCAAGTATATGCACAACAAATAAGAATACGTTATCATTCACTGTTTTTGAACACAAATTCTAGGGTTAACATTTCGGGTTGTCGCTATGGTGAACGTAAACGCATAGGCGGACGAACAAACGGACGAGCAGACAAACGGACGGAAACTTGATCTTATGTGCACCTAATTAAAACTCAAATTACACTTATTCCTTTTCAGAATTTATATAACATGAATGATATTCGAAAATGTCCATTTTGTGTTAAAATGGATGACATAAAGTATGCTGAAGACAAATGATACACTGCAACTTTTATTTAGCATATATTGTAAATTAAACATCTGTCAATTTGTAATGCGATTATTACATGTTTTTGTCATGCTATATCTCTTTATTGGTTTCATTGGGCAACAGGGCTTGGGTGTCATTTCATCTCAATGTCGGGTATAAGTCCCACAAACTTGGAAGCAACGTCTCCAAAATGACCTACACAGTGTTGATGGGGACGTTAAACCTCAAATCAAACAAACAATTCCTTTCGCAGAAAATTCTTCCTTTCGCGAAAGGAACCTTCCTTTCGCTATATAGACCAACCACGTGAAATTAGGTCAAAATAGCTATTCATCGCAGCAGTTACAGAATTCACTAGAAACACAATTATACACATGACGTATGGTCATCAAAGGACAAGACGGTGAGCAAGCCGAAACTGTATATATTTTTCATTCATGTCTCACATAAAAAACGAAACATTTCCTAGGTTAAAACTTCAGTAAACTGTCGTACTTTTGAGTAGATTTATTTATGCAAATCATTGACCAATGAAATGGTCATCTCCTTGGACATGTGGTTTTATTGACCAATGGAATAAGGAAAAATGTAGGACAAAAGCAAAACCATAACGGCTACGCCGTAAAAATTCATGTCCCTTCCCGGTTCCGTACCATAATTTATTTTCGGCTGAAAATTTACACACACAAAAAAACACTTTATTTATTAAACTCTCATACTAGTACGACGTTAACGGTTTCCCATCAAGCAAAGATGCCTGTATAATTTTGACCCCATCAAACCCAACAACTATATAATTAAACTGGGATTTACAGGGGTATGCATTATTTTTCTTATTTTTGCTCTAAAATATAGATTGTCGACGTCAACCCTGATAGCGCAGTGGTTCACGCGTTCGACTTATGATCGACAGTTTGTGCGTTCGAATCCTGCCACCGATATCGATGTATGCCCTTGGACAAGACACGTTATGACACTGCCCAACTACACCCAGGTGTAAATTGGTAGCAGTGGTGTAAAAGCCACTGCCTCTCACGCGCGCGCGTGAATACACCCGGAAGTGAGTGGTCGAGAGCGATTCAATAAGCTTGAAGCTTTTATCGCAAAAGAACTAATTTAGTTTAAACTAAACATAGATTGTGGGTACTCGATAGCACCGCCTCGATGATTCGGTTCTAACGAGTACCCACAGTCTATGTTTTAAGCAGAAATAAGAAAAAATGTAACACATTTTCATATTATAATTTTCGTGTTTGCTTCAATGTTGCTCTCAGGCGGATAATATGTTCCCATGTTCCCAGTTTGTTTGCCTGTTTGAATGGAGATTTAACGTCCCCGTCAACACTAATTAGGTCATTTTAGAGACGTAGCTTCCAATTTTGTGAGATTCTACCCGACACTGAGATGAACTGACAACTCAAGCCCTGCCGCCCGATGAAACCAATAGGGTTTATGAGCAGTCAGACCCGCATCGCTTTTCCTCGGCAGGCTTAGACCTCTAGGCGGTTTACCAGTACTCATGTGCGGTCGATTTCAGTTCTGCGGGGAAGAACCTTGCAGCCCAATCTATTTCTTCATGTCCAGATGGGTGGTGGGGGTGCATCCCATCTGAAAAAAAAACAAAAAAAACAAAACAAAACAAAAAAAAAACAACAACAAAAAAAAAAAAAACAATATACCCAATGACTCTGTGCGTGGCGGTCTGTTAGGATAGGACAACACACCGCGTGTCATTATAAGAATCGTACAAGGGTTTGAGGGGCGGATTAATCCGTTCTGAGGATCACAGTCCAACATCACAAGGCTTGCCGACTGATGCCGGACTGCGTGGTCCCAAAGGGCGGATTTTCTCTCCATCAATCACACCATGTTTCTTGCATTTCTTGCATACCCTTCATTTCTGGACAGTCACGTCATTTCAGTTGCCGACGTCCGCCATATTGTGATGACAATTGTTTGATGTTTAGTGTCGTCATGTATTGTTCTGTGACGTCAACCTTAACGACGTTGCCTATTTGGTCTTAATCAACCAGTGCATACCAAAAGCGTGAGAATATTGAATTTTTAACATATCTCTGGGTAAGAACCCCGTGGTAAGAACAGAATTTCTTGCACACCAGATAAGAAAATCCATAGCTTTAGCTTGTGATAGAAATTCTGTTCTTACCCTGTTGTTCTTACCCCAAATCGAATATTCTCGCGTGTTTGATAAATGCGTCGGTCGAATACGACCCCATATGCGCCGTCGTTAAGGTTGACGTCAGAACACGTTGCATGACGTCACTATACATTCTTGTAGTGTCATCACAATATGGCGGACGTCGGTAACCGAAGTGAATGCAGCATTGGAAATCCGCGCTAAGAAATGGAAGGTATGCAAGAAAAATAATCTTATATGCGTGTGAGGGTGGAGAGAAAAATCCGTCCCTCGGGATCACTGTCCGGCATCACTTGGCAAACCTCGTGATGCCGGACAGTGATCCTCTGGACGGACTTTTCCATCCATCCCTCAGACCCATATATATGCCGGCCTCGGTAGCTGAGTCGGATGCGCGTCTCACTGGTAATCAGGAGGACGCGGGTTCGATACCTGTCGGGATCGGCAACTTTCTTTCGTGGAGATGGATCATGAAATCCTTTTAACGGTTATTTTCTCCTTTCCGCTGATTCAAGGAGGGCAGTTGTCAGTTTCTGGCGAAAGAATGTGTACTGTACTGGTTAACCGCTTACGTATAAATCTGCACAGGAAAGAGTGGATAGGTAAACTGGCCGGCTCAAAAATGACATAAAATAATGTTGATTGGGCCGTTAAACTCCAATACAAACACACTCACACCCATATAAGATTCTTACATTCTATCCCAGGCAAAAACCACGGATTTCCTTACCAGGGGCCAGTTGTTCAAAGCATCGTTAGCTTAACGAGCTCGTAAGTGGTCAAATTGTTAACTGCTCTAGTGAGTACAATATCTAATTCGCTGGTATTTTTGCTGCAAAAAATGCGAGTAGCTACTAACATTTTTTCAGCAAAAATATTAGCATATTCGCCAATAAAATGATCAAAGTTTTAACAATTACGCAAACACGCCTATACAAATACATTGCCACCTTTATCGCCGAAAAAATGAAATTTTATGATGAAAAATTGTGATATTTTTCTTATTGCTGTTCCAAATATAGATTGTGGGCACTCGTTAGAACCGCCTCATCGAGGCGGTTCTAACGAGTACCAACAATCTATATTTTATAGCAGAAATAAGAAAAATAAGGTATACCCCCGGAAACCCCAGTTTTACTATATAAAAGTGGGGTTCAAGGGCGGGTCAAAATTATATAGGCATGTTTTCGTGATGGATAGGCTTCCAAAAGATCTTTCCTCAGAACTTATTTATTTTCACTGTAGCTGGTGTTGTGTCGTGTGGCGGCCGTAAAACGTCTCCCCGTACATCATCATAGTGCAGATTATATTTTCTGGTCATTTGGGATCATTGAGTTCATTTTGTATCATTTTGAAAATCGAGTTCTGCTTAAGCCGGTGCTAGAGGGCGTGGCCGGTGTTGCACATTTCAGTACTGGTCATGAACAGACTCAATAAATCCGAGTCTGCTATTTTCGTTTATTTGGTGTATTCCTTGCTTCCAAAGGATCTAACTTCAGAACTTATTTACTAACAATGTCATTTGTTTTGAACAACTAGCCCATGGTGTGCAAGAATATTTATTTCTCATGTTTCTTTACAGGGTCGATGTAGACGTCTTTACTGCCCAAGAGACCATTACAAAAGGAACAAGGAATGTCTGCCTGTTTATAAAAGTATGACAGGTCTCGATCTAAACGTTAAAATAACAGCAACCCCAACTGAAAGTATCCCAAAACAAGTTTCATCTCAGTTTATTGAAAAGTTGAAAACTGTAGTTAACAAGACAATGAGTAATACTATTTCACTTCAAACCCGTGAAATTGCAGTCTTGTATCGCCCAAAATCCAACAAAAACCCTCAAAAATATTATTTCTTTGATATATATTTGTTCAGTGCAAGTAGCATAATCCACTTTGATGTCGCTGTAAGGGAAATTAAAGAGTTTTTCAACACACTAAAAACTCAGAAAATTAATCTGGAAAATAAAAATGTGATAGACGTGCACTTTGAATTTAACCATAGAATTGACGTCAGATTCAATACCTATACGGACAGATCAGCAGAATATGGTGGAACTCTCCGGTCGCTTATGGGCAAAGACTGGAAATTAAATACCAGCAAGCCATATATGACAATATCAGACATACACTGGCGGTTCAGGATTGCCTTTGATGCGTTTAATGAAGCAAAACGGATGACAAGAGAGGAATATCGAATAAAATCAACCAACATTACCGTATACGAGATGGAACATGATTTTATAAGTAGATACGTAGGGGATAGAGGTTTACTATTTGTATGTGTAGATTTGTTTACAAGTCTCATAAATGTGGATGAAAGACGACCACATGTTAAAACTACAATCGGCCCAGACGGAATGGAAAAGAATGATGAATCGGACGTACCGTTATCCGTCGGTCAGATCTCTGTAATTACAGTGTGTGCTTTGGCCGGTCTACTTTTGGTTGTTGCCCTTTGTAAAATTCAGTTTACGTCCGTGAAAAACACCTCACGATCCGAATTAGGTGAAAATCAAAACTCAACTGAGTAGGCAGTTTTCGTGGAAAAACCGACTTAAATCGTTTGCCTCTTACATTCCTTTAGTGGTCTCTTTGAACCTGGATATGTGTAACTTGTCTGTCTCTCCGCCACCGTGTTTAAAGGCTGACAAACTGTTGAGGCAATTTGACTTTGGGATTATCCAAATTTCAAAAAATTCAAACTTAATGACGCCATTGTGCTCCCCGAAACACAACCATCACGAAAACACGCCTATATAATTTTGACCCCCACCCCCTTGATCCCCACTTTTATATAGTAAAACTAGGGTTTACAGGGGTAAACCTTATTTTTCTTACAGGGGTAAACCTTATTTTTCGTGTTTCTGCTCTAACATATAGATTGTGGGTACTCGTAAGAACTGGTTCATCGAGGCGGTACTAACGGGCACCAACAATCTATACTTTAAATTTAAATGACTTTTGTGCTTAACTTCGTTAAATCGTTCTTGAATAAGTGATAATTCTTCAAAAATATGAATATTTTGGGACTATATTTTTGCGTTCTAGTCACCAGATATGGAAGTCCTTCGGTGTTTCCGGTTTCATTGACAAGCCTTTTGGAGAAAAGAAAAACGTGTTAACAAATTTCACAAATATTGCACGGTAGACATATGTTTCAAGGTAAGTATTTATATAAAGACTTAGATTATGAATTTTGCTATACGAATAAATAGGTTCAAGAGTTCGATTGTCGAAAAAAACATCATGTATTTTTGTTTCAACATCTCGTCTAATTTACGTTAATGATAGTAAACCAAAACCCCGTGACCAAATGTAAATATGTATGGTGGTCAATAGAAGACGGTAGCCTTCCTTTGTTTAGGTTTCCATTATGGTCTGGTCGCTTAATGTTTGTATTTCTTTCCCTTTGTTGTCTTTTATGGATGGAGTAAGTTAATTGTATCAATTCCTGATCTTTGTTTTACTTCTATTCTGCTCTCTGCAATTATTTTGTGGCATATTGTCAATGTTGTTATAATTAAAATATGTGACCCTAAAAAGATACATACATTTAGCTCTTAAAGGAAAGAATTTGCTCCCCAAGATCAAAATTGTTCCTTTTCAATTTAAACACATATTGATAAGGTTCCTTTGAATGTGTATCTATTCAATCTGTCTTCTCATACTGAGTTGGGTCACATTTGTCATGATGTATGGATGTTATTTGACGTGTAACCAGTAGCAATTCTGATTCTGATTTGGTCATTGCCCTGGCTAATTCTTGTGTAGAAACCAGTACTTAGCAAGTGGATAAAAAGTCTTGCTCAGGGCTACAATGCATGATGCCTGTTGTCAAAGACTCAATACGGAAGACCTAGAAAAAGGGCTGTGTTGTATACTTGCTCAACATAAAATTTACTTCCAGTGGTACTACCATCAGAATTACATGTATTACTGGTAACAAGTCAGGTAACTTGCATTCTCCAGGAATCTTGAAATGGTATCAATTATCCAATGTTCAGTGAGACCTCATTGTCCACTATGGCTGTCAGCTGGCCACGTACACCCTGAACTCCTGTTAACATAGGATAAAGTCCCGAAAAATTGGAAGCAACAAAAAGTACATCACTAGTATGCAGGGATGAGAATTTTCCTCGAGAATCTCCTCTTTTAAGTTGAAATTTACTAAGTTGTGATCCAATAAGTTTTAATAACACACATAAATATAAAACTATACATTATAATAATTTAAAGATTTTTTTTCAGTGACTTCATGTCAGAGACAACTAAAACTGTCCAATGATTCAGTTGTGGTAGCAGTTATTGTCCACCATACTTTTTTCTAGACTCCTTTTCAGCAACAAATATGTCTGGAAATTGTATTATTTTGATACACGGTATAGGCCCAATTTGATGTATACTCTACTGTGGAATATTTTTGAGCAATGACGTTCTCCTATAGTGTAGTATAATAATTGATTTACCTATTTATGCAATTTATTTGGCTATATTACCATGGAGAATATGTTTGAATGCAAATGGATTGGAGCACATAAAGAGAGGTATGTTTTTCTCAAGAATTCCACGATTTCTGAAAATAAACTAATAGAGCATGTGAATAAGTTGAAAAAAATTATGGGCCAAGTAACTTTTCAAAAAAATTGACAGTTTTGCAAAATTCAATTAAACAAATTTTGAACACCACACCATTACCCCACTCATTTTTTAGACTTTTACCATCCACTAATTTCAAGAGCGTTATCTCCTAAATATGAAGATCTCACCGCCGTGGGTTCGATTCCCGTTCGGGTCACTTTTGTTACGCCAAGCCTGCATTCGAAAATCACGTGATTTTTTTCCGGGTACTTAGGCTTTCACCAGTCTTTGATTAACGATCTGGGGCCAGTTGTTCAAAACTAACGACGTCGTTAGTTAACGTATTGTTAAATCTTTGATCATTTGTTATGGCAAATATGCTAATATTTTTGCTGAAAAAATGTGAGCAGCTTTTGCATTTCAGCAAAAATACGAAAAAATTAAATATTAAACTTGCTAGAGCAGTTAACAATAAGACCCCTAACGAGCTCGTTAAGCTAACGATGCTTTGAACAACTGGGCTCTGCTCGATTTATAAGTGAAAAGGCATAACAGGAATAAACAAAAACTGTCAGAGGATCTGGCTATAGCCCCGCTGCAGCACTATTAGAGGAAATTAGGGATGAAACGATTCATTGAAATCGTATCGTTTGTTTGAATTGAGAATTAACGTCCCCGCAAACACTGTAAAGGTCATTTTGGAGACGTTGCTTCCAATTTTGTGGGACTTTTACCCGACATTGAGATGAAATGACATCTCAAGCCCTGTCGCCCAATGAAACCAATAGGGGTTATTATCATGGACGGTCCGCCTCGCACCGGGGTTCCTGGACAGGCTTAGATCCTCTAAGTGGTTTACCAGTACTAGTGTGCGGGCCGGATTCAGCTCTGCGTGGAAGCATCATGCAGCCCATATATTTCTTTAAGCCCCTATGGGCGGGGGCGAAGAAATCGTATCGTATCGTGATACTTTTGCTGACGATACATGTATCGTATCGTGGGGCTAATATCGCGATACCCGACGATACGCCAAAAAGCACAATTTCTAAAGAATAATAACAGCTTTTACATATTTCAAGACCATTTTCATAACCAAATTACAAAGATCTTAATTGTTACTGAGATACATTGATCACTTCTATGACAAATATTGGCATCTTACAGAGGCTTTGTTACACAAGATTGAACTTTGAGATGGTTTTGAGCTAGTTTGAAAATTTTCGAGCTGTGATTTAAGCAAGAAAGAAGTATCGTGATATGTATCGTATCGTGAGGCAAGTATTGTGATACGTATCGTATCGTGGGATTACTGTATCGTTACAGCCCTAGAGGAGATGTTAACTGCGTACATCCGGTATGGAGCATGCCAAAGGCTCTCCAACATTGAGCCTCCGTTAGCAGAATCATAGTTCTGATAACGAATTTGTTTATGAAATCGTTTCATACAACACTTCGACAGTCGATACAGGAAGTTTTATCGAAATCTCGCATCAATAAACCGGTTTGTTATAGTAGTCGCAGATAAGATTGACTGGGCGGAGCTATTGTTTTCACCCACCCTTGGAATGTTCTATTAACTTAAAGGTAAACCAAGTCACCCGACGGTGTGAATTCAGCTGTAACACAAACAAGGCTGTGGTGTATATGAACATTTGGTCCGCTTGAAGACACTCTACCGAATATTCTGGTGGACTCAGCGAATTTGACATATATTGACAACACCTGAATAGCTCCGCCTAGTCAATTTTATCTGCGACTACTATACTAACGTTAAAATTCAAGTGCTACCCCATGTTCGGTTTATGCCCCAATGCTACGTGTGCGCCACTCGAGTATAAATATCATACTGCTGAACGATAGAATATACACAGATGACAGTCAATTGAAATGATATTCCCGACATTTGATTATACTGTTCATAAAAAGTAGGGGATATTCGCGTTCCTTCGAGCCCATCAGCCTAATCATTAGGAATATTATCTCCCAGTCGGGAAGAATTTATATCCAAACGAGTGACTTATTCGCCAACGTCAGTGTCGTAACCCTTTTTGGGTCGATTGTTTATCAATCGACCCAAAGTTATAAAGCATAGAAACTGTTCAGTGCTAAAGTCCACATAACTATCACTAATTTGTAGGAAATCCTGGTAACTTACGAGTGCTAATAATTTTCATATTTCTGCTCAAAACATATATTGTTTGTACTCGTTAGAACCGCCTTGCCGAGGCGGTTCTAATGAGTACACACAAGCTATGTTTTATAGGAAACCTCGTAATTATAGAAAATAGCAGTGTTGATTTTTTGTGAGGTCAGCTTGTTGAGTATTAGGATTATCATAGAATCTGGGCTGGAACCATGGATTGGGCTTCGCAGACAGTGTAGACCCAGATCAGATGCCACAGATGCGTCTGATCATGGTTTGTATCGTTTGCTTGCAGTACAGGAATTTAAGGATCGCAACGTCTGATTAGGGTCTACTCTTCATGCTTAAAACTAGAATTTAAGATGATTATTTTCACTGCCTAACCAGAGACAATCGACACAGCTGTACTCTCAGCGCTATCCATCATGAGAACACGCCTATATAATTTGGACCGCTTTCAACCCCACTTTTATATAGTAAAACTGGGGTTTACAGGGGTATACGTTATTTTTCTTACTTTTGCTCAAAAACAGAGCTTGTGTGTACTCGTTAGAACCGCCTCGACAAGGCGGTTCTAACGAGTACGCACAGTATATGTTTTGAGCAGAAATATGAAAATTATTAGCATTTTTATTTGAAAAATGTCATTTTTTTGGTGGTGAAATATTTCCAATATATTTGAATAGGCGTGTTTTCGTAATGATTTTTATGAATATGTGAATATTTGCGTCATGCCTAAAAAAAGCTTTTTGTTAGTATACGCGTGACATCATTGCCGTAAGACGCCCATGGTTTTTCAAGCATTAACATTTGCTGGGTCACGAGGAAGCTGTTTGAACACAAGGCCGCTAGGCCGAGTTCCGAGGGACACGGCAAATATTATTGCAATTAAATAACCATGGATGCGCGTTGTTTAAGAAATAGATCAGCTCTAACTGTGATTTGTTGAGTAATAAATCACAGTTTGGAGGTCAGTTGTAAAGTAGACAAATCACGAGCGCGTAGCGCGCGTGATTTGTCTACTTACAACTGACCGACAAACTGTGGATTTATAAATGGCAATTTATTTAATTGTGGTTTATACACAATATATTGTTTCTAGTATCACATTAATATTATTATTGTCACTTCTGATTGGTAGAATATATTTTTGAGGTCCAAAAAATTAGTTGTGCAGACCATGATCAGAAGATTTCTGTTGCAACACTGGAACACCAGTTTACTGTCGGCTGGGCTTATCAGTAATATTTACAGACATAAGTTATGTTAAATTATGTAACTGCAGCTACCAAGATACTTTATGACCAGATCAAAGATAACTGGGAGTAGTAGAGTTATGTAATAAGAGATTATGAAGGTGCAATCAATTAGTACCAAGATGATCATAGTAGAGATTTGTCATTTGTGGCCTGGATAGAAATATGAATAGTGGTCTTCAGACTAGCTCAACCCAGCCATCCACCCCAGCACCTCCTTTCTGTTCACACACACACACACACACACGCACACACACACACACACACACACACACACACACACACACACACACACACACACACACACACACACAAATAATATTTAGAAATGTAATAATTTTGCAGCTAATTAATTTTGTATATGACTATAGTTTGCCCACATGTCACTCAAGGGGTTGTTCACTCTTGGTATGGCCTTTTAAACCCCAAAATAATGTTGCTTTTTATTTGAGATGACACAGAAAGTTCATGTTGATCATTTTATGGCTTGACACTGAACCACCTGAGATCAGCAGGTTCAATGATGCAGATCATGCACAACTGTATTGCTTATCACCGTATCTATATCAGTCTCACAGTATCACTGTCAGTTTCCATATCATCACAGTATCAGTTTATGTCCGGGTCATGTTTTATGACCACAACTGCTGATCAGGTTGTTCTCAGAGTGGTTCAAGTACCTTCGAGTGAGCAGCCCCCAAAAGAGAGCCAAATGTATTGTATATGTGAGTGAGTGAGATTTAGTTTTACGTCCCACCAACAACTAAGGTCATACGGAGACGGGACCTCGGTTTAAAGACTCATCCGAAAGTCTGGAGAAGCCCGGGATCGATCCTGCGATCCCTGGTTTACAAGGCGAGTAGCGTAACCACTGCACCACGGAGGCTTCTATATTGTATATGTAGGTTGTAAAGTAGGGTATTTGTTAATTACTGTAGTTGAAGAAACAGCCATGTTTATTATGTAGTTTATTTAAATAGTTTCAATATATTATCTTGTTGGTTGTGTATAAACTCAATAAATCACAGACTAGAGCTGATCTATTTCGATTCTAACACGCTGAAAATCGGCAATAATGTTGTTGTTTCCTTCAAAATCTCACAACTTTTCGTCATTGTTAGAAGAAATCCCGCTAAAACTAACGACTGAAACACATGCATTTACATCCTTTTCTAACGTTTTCGATGCGAGAAAATGACGTTACACCGTCTAACGTCAAGGAAATCGACTAGTGACGTCATCAATTGGCAGTTTTTAATGACGTCACTTGTCACGCTCTTCCTAGCCGCGATTTGTTGTAGAATAAAACACAGTTGTTTTCCATTGCCTATATAGGCGCGTTGTGTTAGAATCTTGCATAACGTACGATTCTAATGGCTAATTGTGACGCAAACGTCCCAAAGTCCCATATAAACTCTTCAAATTAGACCGTGAAACCAACTTGTTCAGAATGTTGTTTGCAATAAAGTTCAAAATCCATTTTCAGCTCGTAGATTTCATGTTTTGAACATGGTTTTGTTGTCTGAGCAAGGTTTCTGGTCCATTTAAGTATAGCTTTAAACAGCTGGGTTCATAGGATTGTTTGCAAACAAGTTATCAAGTGATATCAAATGATATCAAAAACATCTTTGGATCTTATCACTCATTTCTAAACAATCAATTTAATAATAATATGATCAGACAAACTTTCCGCCGAAAAGCGTTCAAAATTCTCTCAACGAATACAGATGCACATCGTCAAGTGCACATTATGCATCTTTTGCACTCTATTGCACTCCCATTGGTTTTCATACATGGTTTTTCGCCGATTAACCCTTATCTTGCTGTTCACGACAAACCATGTCTTTGCAAACAGTGTAGATCCAGATCAGGATCTACACTGTTTTGCATTCAGTTTATGAATTTGTAGCAATAAATTACATCAAGTAATTTGATTGGTTGATAGACAGAAATGGGTGTGGCTTAAATGAATATTCAGCAAGAGAAGGGTTAACTATGCAGAAGCTAGCCGAGTAAATTTGGTTGAAATGAATTTCGTTGAAGAATAAATAGACAAAAGGTAAATGCTGTGTTTGTTGATTTGATGTTTAACGTCCCCGTCAACACTATATAGGTAATTTTGGAGACGTTGCTTCCAATTTTATGGGACTTTTACCCGACATTGAGATGAAATGCGGTGAAACTCCGCAGAAAAGAGGATGAGTTTCGTACTGATGTCATTTCGTTTCCAGACATTTTAATGTTGTAGGCAGTCTGAAACTTACATCAATTTTAGTTGTCAGATAAACTGTCTGTCGAAACGTTGACAAAATTATAATTTACGTTATACACTTTCATTCCTTAGCTAATTCTACATATACCTGTTTTTCTGAGAAATTATGGTTGAAGGCATAAATTTAATTAATTAAAGCTAATTATTTAATTTGCAATAACACATGATTAAATATTACACCTATAACGACCAAATTAGTATAAAAAGCAAAGTGCGACTTTTTTTCGTTTTTCGCCATTTTCTTGATTTTATTTGTACCAGTCTTTAAATTTACAGACTAAAAAGGTCTTTAAATTTTCAGACAGTCTTTAAATTTATGGAGACTGACTTTAAATAGAACACTTTTCTTAGACCTGGTTAACCACAGTTTTACCATATAAAAGTGAGGTTAAAGTGTGTGTGTGTGTGTGGGGGGGGGGTGCAGATTATTCATTCGTGATTTCGTGATGGATTCTGGAAGTGTACAGTGTTTGTGTCATTTAATTGGTGCTATTTGGGCATATCTAATAATATAAGAATCTTATATGGGTGTGGGGGGTGGATTGAAAAATCCATCCCGAGGGACACTGTCCGGCCGGACAGTGATCCCGAGGGACGGATTTTTCTATCCACCCCTCACACCCATATTGGATTCTTTTTCTTGCATACCTTCCATTTCTATTGCGAATTTTTAATGCTGCTGTCACTTCGGTTACCGACGTCCGCCATTTTGTGATGACACAACAGGAATGTTTAGTGACGTCACGCATGACGACGCCGCGCATGAGGTTGTAATCCACCAGTGCATTTATCAAACACGCCATTATATTCGATTTGGGGTCGGAACACCAGGGTCAGAACATAAATTTCATGCACACCAGACAAGGAAATCCGTGATTTTACCCTGGGATAGAAATTTATGTTCTGACCCTGGTGTTCCGACCCCAAATCGAATATAATCGTGTGTTTGATAAATGCACTGGATGATTACAACCTCGGCTGCGCCGTCGTTAAGGTTGACGTCACAGCAACGTCACTAAACATTCCTGCAGTGTCAACACAATATGGCGGACGTTGGTAACCGAAGTGACCGCAGCATTAAAAATCCGCTTTAAGAAATGGAAGGTATGCAAGAAAAAGAATCCAATATGGAATATTAGGGGTGGACAGAAAAATCCGTCCATCGGGATCACTGTCCGGCATCACTCGGCAAGCCTCGTGATGCCGGACAGTGTCCCTCTGGACGGATTTTTCCATCCACCCCTCACACCCATATAAGATTCTTATATTCTATCCCAGGGTAAAATCACGGATTTCCTTGTCTGGTGTGCAAGAATAATCATTGCTAGAACTTGTTTCAGATTGATCTGGTTTAGTTTTATTATTTCATTTCTTATTTCAGAGATGGTTTATTCAGTTTCGAATGTTATAAATTACACTGTCCAGCCTGCGCGTGGAAAAAGGCACATTCCGCATGCATCATCAATGCTGGTTTAGGTTGGCCTTTTGTGAATCATTTTCAATGGGTGAAAAAAGGGAGTATTGTGTCTTTTAGAGAATATAATATGTCTGTTGAAAGATAAGGTTGAGGAATCAGAATAGTATAGTTATGTGAATAAATTTGGTGTGAAAATAAACAGAATCGTTGTGATGTTCACACAATATCAGTCAAATAGTTTTGTTTTATTTTCAGTGGTGTGTGATAAAAACAGTATCGTTCTAATTTTTACAGAATATTAGATTTCCCTTGAAAGGTAAGGCTGACCATTGATTGATGGATTGTTTTGAGTTTAACGACACGTCAACCCCTGTGGGTCATTTTGTGTCATTACGAAAACCCGCCTATACAAATACATTGCCACCTTAATCGCCGAAAAAAAAAATGAAAATTTTATGAGCTGAAGGCAACATTTTTGAAGGAATTTATTATCTATTCAGAATATGGCAGCTATGACGAGCAATTACTGCTTTGAAACTGGAAGTATGACGGAAATACTGAAAAACTTTAGAAGGGAGTCTCTATAGAAAAGGAGGAGAGACAGTAGGCTTATACTCTTGTACAAAGGTCTAAAGGGTGCTGCCAGCATTCCAACTGATGACCTTATTCTCCCAATCAGGAGCTGCAGAAAGCACCACTCTTTGGCATTTCAGATCACCGCAAGAACTGATATTAATATGGGATACTTTTTTCCCTCAGATAAATAGAGATTGGAATGCCCTTCCTTCACTGAAGGTGCAAAGGATAAAGTAGCTGAGCTAGGGGCTAACTTACCGTTTCACGGACCTGATCTGGCCTGTTTCCAGTGACAACCCTGATATTCTGGTCTGTCATAAAACTATATTAATGAGCCCCACACGAGACAACAAGTCTGAGGGGTTTGCAACAAGGTAAGGTACGACCGCGGCCTGCTCAGCTACAGAGCCAAGCACGTGTCTTTAAATTTCAATAATTCCAATTCTCCATCATTATGTACATTTCAAGCGATTTGATCAGGCCTCATTTTTTCAGGCATATGCAGGATTTCAGGCTTTCAGGGCTTGATTTTTTCTTGATTTCAGGCTTTTTAGATTTTGATTTTTCCTCCTATATTCTGTGTAAAATGACTATTAAATGCTTATCCTGCTGAATATTATTTAGCTATTCCCATTTCTGACTTTTTACCAATCAAATTACTTGATTTAATGCATTTATTCAGATCACAAACTGCATTACAAACAGTGTAGATCCTGATCAGATGGCTTCTTCAGAAGCCATCTGATCTGGATCTTCACTGTTTGCAAAGGTAATGGTTGTTAAGTTCAACAAGATGAGGGTAAAGGCTACAAAATTAGGTATTTTTGGCAGGGAAAAGCTTCGTCAGTATGAGGCCTGTTTGATTGATTAAAATGAAAGTTTTATACTTCGATAAATTTCATGAGCAAGAATCTCAGATCTGTTTTACATAGCGACATGTAGTAAAATAACCCGATTTCAAAGAGCACGTTTAGAACCCGAGCGTTACGTCATTATGTGAGCCCCGCCAAGCGAATTTGTGTCTTCGAGCATTCCGTCATGACAAATTTTAACTGTGTATGCCCAGTCATTCAGAGGGGCCAGGGATATGGCTTTTTGTCTGAAGGTTCCTGTTGATTCACTGCTTGTATGAGCGAGCAGCGAAGGTTCTGGCGAAACTGCGCGGATGCGCAGGCTCGCCTGAACCTTCCCTGCTCGTATAGACGATAAGTACCAAAATCGCTTGACGGGGCCCATGTATGAAGCGATGTCAACAGCATTCGATTAAAAGAGGGAAAACTATTGAAAACGTAAGTGTTAGCAGACACATAAATTGAACTTAAAGACTGTTTTTTTTTTTTTTCGCTTGGGTTTCTTTCAAACATGACAGCTTCCAATTGAATAATTATTCCGCCGTGGCCGTTGATAAATGCATGCTTAGGCTTTGGAAAGAATTTCTCAAAAACATTCCATTTTGGTGGCATTTGTAACGTTCCGATTAGAAATTTGAAATTATAAGGAATGAATTATCATTTTTGTGGCTAACTCCGGTCTTAGCTTTTATGCAGTTCGTGAGTGATTCGCCGGAGTTAACATATCGTTAAAAATCTACAAAAATGAAATTCATTCCTATATAAAATTATTATGTAAACTGTATTGTCTTATCTAAGCAGCGAACACAAAGATGCCCATCAGACTGCGCGCATGCATAGACTGCAAAACTAGGTTAGGTTTACAAATGACATGACTAACCTGTCATAACGCTGGACAACACCTGAAACCATTGTCGTGAACAGATAAAACACCTATTCACATGTGTGACCACACGAGCAATGATAAGCAAAAACATGAAACATGTCCAACTTGCGCGGGGAGAGAGAATACTGATCACAAGTCAGAGAGAATTAAAACCACTTATCACAAATCACAGACTTTAAATTTTGTCGGCCGCAAACAAATAAAAAAAAATATCTATCACAAACAATGTTTTCACCCGCATATATATCATAGTTACATTTAATATTCACATTGCGCACGACAAAACCTACATTAAGACATGTGCGCCCAACGAAGACTCAGATCAGGCTGCGCATCCGCGCAGTCTGATCAGAGTCTTCGTTGTGCGTTCTTAGGATAGCTAAGGGCCCAATACCCATTCATGCAGCAAGATAAGTCTCTGGTTAGACTATACGGATGTGCAGGCTGATCTGATTCTTTGATAGACGCACATGTAAGTTGTGGGAAATGCTGTGCCCCGGCTCACTTTTCAGTAGGTTTTGGCAAATGTAGATACATGTAGTGTGTCAAAACGCAATAAAACCTAGCCCTCAGTGCGTGGCAGTGAGACTGGGGCTTCATATACTGTTTCACTCGTATCAAAGTATACAGATAGCTCATTAGTCTTTGTTGCACTTTATCATAACTTTAATACCCTCTCCACTGTGGGCAGTTTCAAACGCTTTAACGGCCTCTTCCAGCTTGAACCTGTGCGTTATCAACGGTTTGACATCCACCTTGCCTGTAAATGAAGTGTATGACAAAATATTTTGAACTAAATAGGTTCGGAAATGCTCCATATGCATCATCAGCTCAAGTTATAATAATAATAATAACAACAACAACAACAACAACAATATTTTTCAACATCGCCAAAATGGCTACTTTTCTCATGAAAATCTAATATTTTTTTTATTTAAAAATACTGAATACATAGGTTGCGGGTCCTCGTTAGAACCGCATGAGGTGGTTCTAACGAATACCCATATCCCATGTCTTGGAGCAGAAATAGAAAAATAATAGGTACCCCCCGAAAAACCCCAGTTTTCTCTATATAAATCAGTGTTTAGCGGGGTGTTCATTTCAATCTGTCAGTCGTTACTTAATATAGGAAAGCATGCACATTGCACATGTTGCATCATGGATGTTTTTGTTACCAATCCAAACAGGGAAGCACGTTTTCTGTTTCTCCCTAGAGGTGTATGAACAGCCACGATTACTTTTAAAAAAATGGACATTCAGTGTGTCATCAAATCTGCTGTCAAGTGTCAAGGGAAGAAAGTCATGAACTGTACATGAGGTGTAGTTTTTCAGAAATCGACAACTCAGGTACATGTATTTGAATGTATTGAAAATGGAATTCCTCTGTCTCGGAGTCTAACTGTTGGTTTTCTTTCGCTCCAGCATTTCAGTGTTCAGTACTCGCCGTTGTTTCTTCTCTGTGGTTGTTTGATTTTTGTGTTCTCGGACATGCGGACTGAACAAATTGTCTTAATCGCGGAAGCAAGGGCAAGGATTTCGGTCTATGCACCCCGACCCACCCCAATGTAATACTTGTTACTGACCGTTGCCAGGCGGTTCTTCAGTCGCGGTTTATTTATGTTATGGTTTGCCTTTGCGTGTGTGTATCGTTTTGGATAGCCAATTTGCCATTTTGTGGAAAAGTAACTGTCGTTTTGGCTTTCCGCTATTGATGTTTCCATAAGTGTCTAGTTATTTCATAATTGTTTTTCTTTCATTTTGGTATTTCTGATGGGAAGTATGGATTAATTTTATCGATTCCTGATCAATGCATTCACTTCTATTTTGCAGGTCATTGTAACAACATTCTATAGAATGCTAGAATAATAAAGGCTCTACTCTTTTTGCTCTGTTACATTTGTGTATAGGGGCCAATATTTTCTACAATCTTTGGCAGTCTGATGGCATTAGCTCTAGAAACATGTTACCATTCACAGAGCATTTCTTAAAGTTGGTGGGTGAGATGGGAAATCCCAGTCTCGTTTTCAGTTAATTTAAGTATCGACATAGCCTCGCACGAGACGTAAATAAACTTAAAACTTGCCTGAGATTTTCTTATTGAGGTCTCAACCCCATTATGGATTATTTTTAACTCACATGAGCTGGTCACCCTTACGTTTCTCAGTCGGTAGAACTATCTCAGTAAGGTTATAACGAGCATCATGATTGTCTCACCCATGAGGGAAAGAATATCACGTTCAAAGGCCATTTGAGATACATTTGCCTCAAACGGCTTTCTAAAATTAGGGGTTAACAACTGCCTCGGTCTGCCAATCATTGCTTAAAACAGGAAAAATGTCAATGTTGTAGAGCATTCTACTCCACGTCTGTGTACCCATGTTAACTTGGAGGCGACTTGTTTTCTTTTTGACAACTGTTTCTCCCTAGCAGTTCATTTCTAACTGTAAAAATGTTTGTCCTTTATCAACCTTTATTGAAATGGACAATATGCCATCAAACTGCCGTCAAATTTCGAGCAGAATAGAAGTGAAGGCGATGATCAGGAATCGATACAATAAACCCACATCAGAGACACCAAAAGGACAGAAGCACAAACATGAAACTACTAGACCCTAATGGTATCATCACTAGTGGAAAGCCAAAATGACAGTTACTTTCCCACAAGATGGCCAATTGGCTATCCAAAACAAAATAATAAAAGCGATACACACACTCGAAGACAACCCATAACAACAATAAACCGCGACAGAAGTATGGATTGTATGTATTAATACATGAACATGCACAACGTAGTTTTCTTCAGAAATCAGTATCTGGGTAAAGTATCATATAAATGAATTGTAAAGGGATATAAGCAGCTCACTAAAAAGTTCAATCAGTTTTCTTTAGAAGGTAATAAAGATAAAGGCTATAGCGTCTTTGCTTTAATAGTTATGAGGACAAAACCTCTATAAGTACTGGAATCCACGTGACTATCACTTATTTGTAGGAAATCCATGTAACTTATTTATAGAATTATATCGCAGTGAGGTCAGCGTGTTGCGTAAAAGGGTTATCTGTAGACTCTGGGCTTGAATCATGGGTTGGGCTTGGCAAACAATGTAGACCGAGTTCAGGCGCCGTAGAATGCAGCGTCTGATCAGGGTCTATAATGTTTGCTTACAGTGCACGAATTTAAGGGACACAGCGTCTGATGAGGGTCTTCTTGGTTTGCTTACAGTACAGGAATTTAAGGGTTAAACGAAACAGTCTAAGTCCCCGTTCAGGCCCATTGTCCCTATCTAGACCCAGAGACAATCGACCCACCAGTACTCTCAATGCTTTGATTGTGAATGGAGCCATTTTGCATATTGTTTTTTTTTTTTCCATTTCCTTGGGCAATCTAATGACAATGGCTTCTTTAGATGACAATGGCTTCTTCAGAAGATTTTTTTTTTTCAATAAAACAATATTCTTTAAAAGATATGGCAGGGAGTAAAACTCAGTCATTACAAAAACATGCCTTTATACTTTAGACCCATTAAACCCCACATTTGTATGTAAGACTGGTGTTACCAGGGGTACACATTATTTTTCTTATTTCCGCTCCAAAACGAAGATTGTGGGAACTCGTTAGAACCGCCTCAATGAGGCGGCTCTAACGAGTACCCACAATCTATGTTTAGAACAGAAATATGGAAACTACCAAAATATTGTATCTGAAAATTTTCAATTTTTGGTGGAAAACTTTTCAATATATTTGAATGGGCATGAGATTGAAACCTTAACGATTAAGTCGCAACCTCGATCTCAACCAGAAGCATGTGATGAATTATATCTTACATAAGCCTGCATTTCAAATACAAGGAAACCATTCAATAATGTCACTTTTATAAATTAAAGCACTACCAGGTCGATTCTTTTGGAATGTAGGCTGAACAAATGGTCGTAAAATTGACCCTTTAATTCCTGTACTATAAGTCAACAGTGTAAAACCCCCATCAAACGCCGCTTTTTGTGGCGTCTGATCTATGTCTAAAATGTTTGCCAAACCTAACACCTGAGTCCAATCTAGAACGATTCTATAGGTAAATCTCTTTACACAAAACTCTGACCTCATAACAATAAGAAATAACTTACTTACAAATCAGTGGACATTGGCATAGTTAAGCTACTGCACTTGGTACCTTTTTGTCAATTGACAGCATCGATCCTGATGTTGGGGTTTATTATGCAAAGGCATTTGTCTTATTTCAGCACCGGGGGCCAGTTGTTCAAAACTAACGACGTCGTTAGCTAAGGTATCGTTAAAACTGTGATCTTTCAATATTGTGAAAACACTGATATTTTTGCTGAAAAAATGTGAGCAGCTTTTGCAAATGCAAAAGCTGCTCACATTTTTGCAAAAGCTGCTTACATTTTGTTCAGCAAAAAATACCAAAATTTTCGATATTCTACTTGCTAGAACAGTTAACAATTTTGACCACTAACGAGCTCGTTAAGCTAGCGATGCTTTGAAAAACTGGCCCCAGAGTTACATTGAGAGACAAGTTACAGTAGAACTTCGATGGCTCGAACACCGATGGCTCGTTTACCATGGCTGGGTCGAACTCATACTTGAGCCCCAGGGAAATCCTCAAGATAAGAAATGGTGGGGGATGTTTAAGGAGAAAGTACTCTCAGCAAACATTTTCATTATATAACATCGAAATATGTTCATATGTATCTCATTATGCCTCTTGGCAGTAATGGTAGGGTGACAATGGGCCAAAAAGTCCACTACTTCTGGTAGTAACCCATTACCCCCCCCCCCCCCCCATATAACAAAACATGTCATATACCAAAATGTTCGTCAGCATTCGTTGTATCTGAAACTGCCGGCATAAATTGGCATAAATGATAGCGAGCTGAGAAATCCAAGATGGCATCCAAGATGGCCGACATGGCTGTAAATTCCAGTTTTTCGTAAAATATGAATATAAATACCACAAATCATCTTACAAACTTATTTTAATTTATTTTTCTGGTGTAGAAAGAAGATTTGTGCTAGAATATAGATCAAATTTTTAGGTTTGACTTGAAAACCGGTGAAAAAAATGATATTTTATTGTTTTTGTGTCTAGTTTCCAAGGTGGTATAAAAGCAATTCTGATGTTTCAAAATTTAAACAGTTTTTACATATCTATTGTTTTATTTTAACTGAGACACTATTCTAAAATACATTTATGGTTGGTTATGACTTTTTTACCATCAATTTAGCCCCAGGATTACCCCACCCACTCAGTTTACCAGTAAAATTCATTCACATAATATTGCCACAAATCATCTTACAAACGTATTTTAATTTATTTTTTGGTATAGAAAGACGATTTGTGCTAGAATATTGATCAACATATTAGGTTTTACTTGAAAACCGGGGAAATAAAAGACATTTCATTGTTTTTGTGTCTTGTTTCATATCTGGTACATAAAGGTGATGCTGATTTTCAAATTTTTTAACAGTTTTTATTTATCTATTGTTTTATTTTAACTAAAAAACTATTCTAAATACATTTAACACTATTCCCAAGTACATTTATGGTTTGTTATGACTTTTTTTACCATCAATTTAGCCCCAGGATTACCCAACACAAACAGATTACCAGTACAATTCATTAACATAATACTCACACTCAAGGGATTTGCAGGTGAGGATTTCATTTTAGACAACAAGTAGAAGACAGCATTGAAACTAATGCTTTGTTCTGTTTTCATACTATATTATATGATCAGCCATGAGGATACACCACCTCATTATAACACTGTTTTCGGGATCTGAGCATTAACCGTCTTAATTAAGCCGTGCTACATCCAAACAAAATAGCAAAATAGTGTTTATCAAATTGATCTAAAATGACTTTTATTGTCATTTTTGCTGTGTAACTGGCTATGTTTTTGGGGTTATAAAGAGCTTTATCCAAAACTGTGTTATAAAAACGTGTTATAAAGAGGATATGCTATACAATTAGGTTATATTTTAGTTGATTTGAGGTACAACATTCCCGTCAAAACTGTATCAGTCATTTTACATTTTGTAGACATTGCTTCCAATTTTTTGTCTGACTTTCCCCGACATTGAGATGAAATGACATCTCAAGCCCCGCCACACATTTAAACCAAAATGTTTTATATGCAAGGATGGTCCAGCTCGCACCACTTTTCCTGGGGCATGTTTAGAATCTCTAAGCGGTTTACTCTGTATACCCTAGGTCTACTGGGCTAGGCAAATTAATCTTAGATTTTATAGCCCTCCATCAAATCGGTAGCTGATATGCACACCAGGTCCTGTGCACTAAAAAGAAATTGCTGCTGCTTTAACTAGCCCTGAGACATTTGACTCAGTCCCAAGATCTGAAATATCTTGAAGCTGGAAGTCTGGTTTAGGCAAAACATGAATTGCCTGTACTATGTAAAGAAGGGCAGGTATCACAACCCATAAGGCAATACAGACAGCATAATTGCACTTTCATTTGGCTCTAGCTTCCTGAAAACAGTGTGTACTGGAATATACCTGGTGCAGTCAGCATGAATACCTTTTCTACCTATCATCAGCATAAAGCAGTTTAAAGTGATGCACAAGTAGAAAGAAAACTTCGGTATCAGAACTGACAACAAGGGCTGCGTTAACTCCAAGGGAACCTGCAACTGCTAGTTGCAAATCATTCTACTATCAGCTTCTTCACGGATGGAAAAATGAACAGCGGAAACTTCAGAGCCTTGTTCTTAAGTCAACCTGCACCAACAACAGTAGCATTCTTCTTAAGAAGCTCATGGCAGTTTTCGTTCAGGTACCTAGTGTAAAGTATTGTCGGTTCGTTCTTGCTTTTACTGCTTGAAAGTATCTATCAGTCACCAGTTACTCTATTTTTCCTCGTAGACACAGGCGCGGGTGAAGAAACATTCTTTCCACACTTTTGTTTGGTCTGTGATTTGAGAGTGTTTGCCTCATTCCTGTCAAAACCGAATTGAATAATAGCTACCCAAATAATGGTAAGAAGACTTTAAGACCAAAACATAACAGTCATCTGTTGATATGTCAGTTTGAGACATGATGAATGCTGCAACATTTTAAGTACAGACATCCCGTCAAATACTTTACAACCAGCAAGTCTTTCTAGTTTTTCAAGATAATTCGACTTATTAGTAGACATCATACATTCTTCATCTGTAAACAAACTCGCGTGATCATGCGCATTTTTGAAAGACAAGACCTTGAATGAATGAATTGATGTATAGAAAGCATATATCTCTTCACCGATGGCAGTCAGTTCCTCAGACTGGTTTTCCCAGACACCTGTGACATTGACCTGATATCACTCATAGTCAGGAGTTTTGACCCAGACAAAGGCTCATAAGATTGTTTTTTTTGACTGCCTAACAAGCTATGTGTATGAGCCTTTCATGCATGAATGACTCGAAAGGCGACCCATTTTATGGCAACTTATCAAACTTCTCTATCTCTTAAGGAACTTCATCTCCAGTAGCTATATTGTCCAAATGTCTTCGGCCCCCGCCCACCCGGCTTGAAGAAACAGATGGGCAGATGCAGATGCTTCCACGCAGAGCTGAAACCGATCGCACGCGAGTATTGGTAAACCCCTTGGAGGATCTAAGCCTGTCCAGGCGAAGCGGTGCGAGTCGGACCATCCATGCTTATAAGCTGTATTGGTTTCATTTGGCGACAGGGCTTGAGATGTCATTTCATCTCAATGTCGGGTAAAAGTCCCACGAAATTGGAAGCAACGTTTTCAAAATGACATATACACTGTTGGTGGTTACGTTAAACTTCAAATAAAACAACAAACAGTCAAAATTGTCCAAGTGTCAGGGAAAATGGTTCAATAAATTTTAAACTGTCATTGTGAAATAAATCCAGCATCTTGTTAATAGGCTTATTATAAGCCTTTGCATTGGTATGGTGTTTAGTAGAGCTTGCAACTATGCATGACATACTTAGCAGTAATGGGTCGTGACGAAAACCATCTTATAAAGGCTTGTTCATAACTTCATTGTGGGTGATTCCTATAATATAACTGGATAGCCAGTTTGCCATTGTTCTTGTTCTTGTTACTATATTCTGCCTTTATAGGCACACCTGGTTTTCACCAGTAAAAATCTTCTTGAGTAAAAGTTTATAACATTGATCAATATTTACAGGTTAAAAGCCACGAATGTTTAAAAGTTCATACAGATAAAATACACTAAACTCCGTTCAGAAAATCTGAATCATCGATTTTTTCGATTCTCGCGTTTAATACTCATTTTAGCCCATACATCACTATGGGAATGTTTTAGACCTCACCCTCCGCCGATTTCTCCAGCAAGTCGTATGCCTCTGGGATAGCCAGGAAAGTCTGTGATTATTTGGAGAAAAGTGCAAAATCTAAATTTGCTTCCACAGACTAAGACATTCTGACAGGTTCGACACACCCTTTTAAACCATATATAGAAGTGGCTTCTGCTCTTGTAAATTACAAGGGCGTCTATGTTTTATTTGCACGATCACTTCATGGAAAATCATTAGCTGTGGCACCATATCCGATATCGGTATATTTCTTTTTGACCACTGATGACAGCACATTGCGCTAGTGGCTCCCCGTTCCTAATGAGCCTGTATCCAGCCATTCGAATGTAAGGTGTGTCGTAACTGCATATCTATTTATAAAGTGCATCACATGGATTTGAATATTTATTATTTTACCTGACAATCATCGTCAAATGGACTTAGTCTGTGGTCTCATTTCTTTGTTTTGCAATTTTCTCCAAATAATCACAGCCTTCCCTGACTGTCGCAGAGGCATATGACCTGTTGGAGAAGTCGGCGGAGGGTCAGGTCTAAAACATTCCCACAGAGATGTATGGGCTAAAATGAGTATTAAATGGAAGAAACGAAAAAATCGATGATTCAGATTTTCTGAACGGAGTTTATATCTCCTCCACCAATTGTACAATATAAATTTTTTTTTTAAAAGTTACACACTTTTTCACCGTCAGGACCTTTGGTTGCTTTAGAAATCTGATATTCCAGCTCAAGTGTGTGCTGCTGGGGCCTGTTTTCGTATCTTTGACTTAGGTACAAGTTCGAGTTTTTGATATCTGGTCGAGTGTAATATATAGACAAGGCGCCGGCTATGGAAGTGGAGTAATTCCAGCAGAGTCTTGAGTTTATCATCAGTACTCTTATAATAGTCATTTATAACACTAGCGTCTATGAGTAACTGGACAATACTGATGTCAGCCACCAAGGGAAAGGTGACTATTAGTTCTCGACGTATATTCAAAAAGTCACTTAGGATAGGTTTTCTCACAGTGTCAAGCTCCTTACAGTTGAGTAGGAAGTGTTGTATGGTTTCATTGTCCATTCTACACAACTGACATGTAGGATTTACTTCATTCTGGTTAAACTTGGCTCTATTACTTTGCAGGATATAGGTCCCTGTCAGTATCTTATTCTTCACTGGGATTCTGTAGATGTCTCGATCACTGTAGCTATACGGCTTCACAGCTGGATGACATTTTCCGACAGTAAAAGTCTTTGACAGATATCGAAGTGATGAATATAACTCTGACTGTGACACTATTTTGTCAGTCCAATATTTATTAACAGCCATATTAAACCGTTTCTTCCATCTATATTTCCCGAAAGGATTTTCCAGTAGTTCTTCAGCAGTTGGCAGGTCATACATTATTAAAAGTTTTTTCACGGCAATAAACCAACTGTGGCTTTTAAATGTTTTTATTTCCAGCTGTCTCTTAGCAAGACGAATTTCAATAGCAGTTTCTGGCAAACGAGTGATATTCCCAAACAGACTAAACATTCTCTTGTGTATCATGGCTTCGGGTGGTAGAAGACCCGAGAGGAGATAAACTGTAGGATCCGCGGTTGTACACGGGATTGATAAAATTTGTTTCAACAGTTTTTTATATTGAACATCTAAGGTTGACAGTGCTTTTCCAGTAGGGAGTATTATTTCTAGCCCATAGAACAGGACGGGAAACACGTAGGTTTGTAACAGCGAAATGGCTGTTTCAGGATCATGTCCATTCTCTCCATGGAGTCTGGAACCCATTAAACTGTAAGTCGTTCTTTTAGCTTTCTGGATATTGATTTCCACGTTGTGCATTTCTTGGTTAGTACTGGAGCGATGGATCCCCATGTGGGTAGTGCTATTGACTACTGGCATGGTTTTCGAGCCTAACGTCCAGGATTCATTCTCTGGGTAATCCTTGCAGCTGTCCATTTTCATAACCACACTTTTTACCTCTTGCAAGATATAGCCGTCCATACGGCTAGAGTCATCACTCATACGTATCAAGGACTGTAGACCACTTGCAGTATTACTAAGAAATGTCATGTCATCAGCACATGTTGGAGCTTGTACACCAATATCCCCAATAAACGCCCCCTTTCCGGAGTTGCCGATTCTGTGTAGTAGTCCATCATCATACACCTTGAAGAGGTCAGCACTCAACACACCACCCTGGCGGACACCCTGTTGATTCACGTATGGTTGTGATAACTTCCCTTGCCATTTTACTGATGTTGATGAGTTACGATGAAGACTATCTATAATCAACCATTCATGGCCGGCCACACCATAGTTATACAATTTCCTCATGAGGTTTGGATGAACAACTACATCAAAGGCGGACTTAACATCCATAAAAGCTACGTATGTTGGTTTGTTCAGGTCTTTGTTATTTCTATAGAACTCCTCAACCAGCAAGGCACAGTTCATTGGAGATGAGTTTTCTGTAAATCCTCTCTGATAGGGGTGTTGGTTATCAAGTAGTACTGGTTTAATCCGAGCTTTTATAATAGCTTCAATGATTCTTGTTAACACTGGTGTTATGGTGATTCCTCTGTAATTTTGTGATTCTTTACAGTTACCTTTATTTTTGTAAATTGGGTTTAGTATACCTAATTTCAGGCTGTCCGGTACTTCACTATAGAGCAATACATTATTCACTAAAGCTTTGATAATGTCATATATCGGTTGACCACCGTAATACACGTGCTCAGCTGTAATACCATAGGTATCGGGAGCTTTACCACGATTGAGTGAGTTAATAGCACCAATAATTTCATTGTCAGTAGCAGGATTAATGTCTTGATCAGTCATAAGACATTGTGAGTATATGACTTTCACTTCTTGTTCAACCATTTTCAAGAACTTTATATCAAAATTATCATTGTCTTTCTTTGTTGCTAAATTACTGAAGTGTTCAAACCATCCATTTAGAATGTTATCTTGGGGGTAGATTTGACCACCTACATGTAATTCATCGATGAATTTCTGACATTGACCTCTTTGTTTCTTGATTAGTCGATGAAACAGAGCAGTATCTGATTGTCGTGCTTCTAGAATTTGTATACGATCTTCACTTCGTTTCCTAGCTACTTCAGTTCTAATATATCTGCGCAGTTTAGCGGTTTTCAATTTTTTCTCCAATAGATAAAAGTTCCCTGGGTCATTCGGTCTCCCATTTACTTTCCAATCATAGTAGGCTTTTTTCTTATTCCGAATAGCAGAATGTATTGTTGGTGTCATGACTTTCAACTTTGGTTTTTTCTGTTTTCTTCTCTTCTGAGGCGCACATTCCTTAGCGCTGTCTAATAATATTGTGTTAATAGTCTGGGTTATTTCATTCAAGTTCCCTATTTTCTTTTCAGGAGGACAGTTACTTATTTTTCTGTCAATTACACTTTTATATTGTTCTTTGTCAACTCTTTTCCAGTTAATTCTAACGGTTGAGCTATTGCTGGTTACTCTATCCCCTAGGTCAGATTTTGTTAGATCCATCTTACATGATAGTGTAACCGGATAATGGTCAGATACATTTTCAGACAAATCACTCTGCCTACTTATCTGGATAACATTTTGTTCAAAACATTGCTTATATAGGAAAAAGTCTATAGTTGAAGAATCTCTCCCATTGGGATGTATAAATGTATGTCCTGTATCCTTGGTTACAAAACCGTTTTCTCGTATAAATGTGTGTAGGGCCTGACTACGTTTTGAACTGTTTTTCACAGCCGCATTTTCATTAAAATCACCACCTATGATAATGTCATAAGAGTTCTGATATATAAAAATTATCTCTTGAAGCTGTTCAATGCAGTCAACAAATGAGTGATAATTGTCTTTCTCTCCATTGCACGGCAGATAAACACATACTATTAACAATGGTTTTTTGATATTCAGTTCAATACATTTTATGCGTTCGTTTCCCAGTTCAAGTTCATTCACTAAGTGATTAATATTTCTATTCCATAAGATAGCCACGCCACCATACCCACGGGGAATTTGGATAGGCAAAATAGGGTCGTAGTAGTCGACTGATTTCCCTGATGCAACATAATGTTCATTGATTTCATTTAGAAGCTGGAGCTGACACTTGAATAGCCAATGTTCTTGTAATAAGATAATGTCGCTACTTTTCACCAATTTATTGATCGCTGGTCCACAAGTTTTTATGTTCTTACAGTTAAATGTAGTTAATTGTATCTGCTTATGTGACGTCAATGGGATTTCCTTCGCTATTTCGTTAGGTTGATCAGGTTGCGGTGCCGTAAAAAACGCTTGTGTTTCTTTCCTTCTTGAGATGGTAGGGTAGTCGCAGTGTTATAATTCTGTTGCTGACTCTCCTGTATACATGTATATTCAGGGTAATCATATTTCAATGGATGACCAGTATAATACTAATCAGCGGTTGTATATGTTCTCGTTATACTTTCACAAGGAACCATATTGACGGGTTGCACAAATGGAGTACTTTCCCTTTGTATGTATGAAGGTAGTTGAGCTTGAGGAACATAAGTAGACTCAGCACATTTTATGGAAAAGTCTTGTACCTGATTAGACTGTGCATTTTGGACGGCAGTATCACCATTTAAACTTGACAAATTCGTATTATTGCAGGGTTGATTCTTTGTAATGTTATTAGATAATGGATAGGCAATATTGTCATTACAAGCACTGAACTCCTGTTGATTTCTCTGGGACAGACAGTCTGTATCACCACCAAGATCGATGAGTTTATCAATCTGCTTTTGCACTTGCAACAACAGATACGCAGATACACGATCATGAATGCCTTGTATAAGCTTCTCGCTTCTGTAGTTATTACTGGGCTGTGAGCTTCCAGGTGCTGCTGACTTTGGTGCAGAGGCCGTAGGTTGGATGACAGGACTATCAGGCACATGTTCACTTTCCAGTGATTTTATACGATCAGTCATATTAGTTATTGTTTGTTCAAGCTCCCTATTACGGAATTCCAGAAATTCTATTTTGGATTCTAATTTTCCACTCGTGCTTTCATATTCCTTAATTTTCAATTCTTTCAACTTTAATTCTTCATCCTTCTTCCTGAGTTTTGCTTCAAGCTGACGCATTTCCTTTTGTTTCTGAGAAATATCTGACTCTCTCTGCTTCAACTCGTTTATAAGTCTCGTATCTTCCTCAGCCAGGTCCAGCGCCGAGGCATCAGAAACTGCACCGCTAGAGTCGCTTCGGGTTGCATTGTAGGAACTAGAGTCAATAGTCTGTGATTGCTTATCCGGAGTCTGGTCATGGGAATATTGCGAGAGAGTACTGTTGGTTGCTGCACAGGCTTGGCAAATATCAGGGTTTGAGTGACTCATACACATATTGTGACAAGCCAATTCACATTTCTCACACGTGACCGGTTCAGTTTCAAGCGGACCACCACATATGGTACAGCCGCTTCCAGTTTCATCAGATAAAATTGATTCTGTTAAAGTTTTGCAGCTTGTTTCACCAGGTGACTTAAATGCAGGTGGTAGACAGAGCTTTCTTTGCGGTGGAGTTTTATTCAGACATGACTTACATTTATACTTAAAGTTCTCATTGTTTATATTAGCTTCAATCATTTTTATTTCAGAGTCACTTAGCTTTTCACAGTTATAGTGTAGCCAGAGCAGCAACAACCTCACTGCATACTTTCAGAGATTTGTTCTCAAAATAGAAGCAAAGCAATGATCAAGAATCGTTACAATTAATTTACACCTCCCATCATGACTCTGAAGGGAAAGAATCACAAACATGAAGTAACTAGAACTTAATGGAAACAACAACAGAGGAAATCCAAAATGACAGTTACTGTCCCACAAAATGGTTTTCTATTAATAACACTAATGACTATGTATTAGCTAGCCAAAACTACATGTAAGTTAAAAAAAGTTGCAAAGAACATTCTAACTGATAAGCAAAGTTTCAGAAGTGTAACTCTTATAGTTTGGAAGATATGGCAAAGTCATACTTTTTGACCTTTGACCTTGGGGTTATGTTGAGGTCCACCAAAAGTATCCCAATTTATTCTATAATCCAACAGCCAACCAATATCCAAGTTTCAGAAGTGTAACTCCAATAGTTTAGAAGATATGGCAGGGTCATACTTTTTTACCTTTGACCTTGGGGTCAAGGTCACACCAAAAGTAGCCCAACATATTCTATATTCCAAGGACCATCCAATAAGCAAAGTTTCAGAAGTGTAACTCCAATAGTTTAGGAGATATGGCAAATCATAATTTTTGACCTTTGACCTTGGGGTCATGTTGAGGTCAAGGTCGCACCAAAAGTATCAAAATTTATTCTATATTCCAAGGGCCATCCAATAACCAAAGTTTCAGAAGTGTAACTCTAATAGTTTAGAAGATATGGCAAAATCATACTTTTTGACCTTTGACCTTGGGGTCAAGGTCACACCAAAAGTAACCTGACATATTCTATATTCCAAGAATCATCCAATATGCAAAGTTTCAGAAGTGTAATTCCAATAGTTTAGGAGATAGGGCAAATCATAATTTTTGACCTTTGACCTTGGGGTCATGTTGAGGTCAAGGTCACAAAAAAGTTGCCCACTGCCATCTACATTCCATGTACTATCCACATGCAAAGTTTCAAAAGTGTAACTTCAGTGGTTACAGAGGAGATCCATTTACAAGAAATGTGACGGACGGCCAGACGGACAGACAGACGGACAGACGGACGGACTGACGCCGGAGTGAGCTTTGGTACGAAAACAATATACCCGATTTTTCTTCGAAAAAGCGGGTATAATAACACATTTTTATATAACACTGTTCAAAGTCCAAACCCCTAACTAATTGCATAGAAAAAATGCCAAAAAAAAAAAAAAAAACTTGTAAAGGAAGTTATTTTACGCTATTCTACCTTTTTGTTTGGCAATATCACTGTTTAACTAAGAGGTTTATGCTTGGATTAAGAACATTAAGAACAAAGTATTATAAAGAGGTGGTGTTTCCAAATGGCTAAATACATAATATAACATTACGAACACACGTATAATTCAAATCTAATGGAAGATTTTACTACCGTCACCCCATCACCCCCCCCCCACACACACACACACACACACAAAATTAGATAAATATCATATTTTTCTTAATCCTCTTCAAAACATAGATGGCGGAGACTCGTTAGAACGCTCTCAACGTGGCGATGCTGTCAAACACCCACAAGCTATGTCCTTAAGCATAAATTAGAAAAATAATGCTTACCCCTGAAAACCCTAGTTTTTCTATATAAAAGTTAGGTTCAATGGGGTCAAAAACATATGGGCATGTTTTCGTGACAATATGAAAACAGAACTAAGCATTATTGTGAATGTCCTCTACTACTTAATTGTCTAAAATGAAGCAGACGCATACAAATCCCTTGTGTGTCAGCATATATGTGAATGAATTTTACAGGTAAACTGTGTGGGTGGGGTAATCCTGGGGCTAAATTGATGGTAAAAAAGTCATTACCAACCATAAATGTATTTTAGAATAGTGTTAAATGTATTTTAGAATAGTGTCTAAGTTAAAATAAAACAATATATATGTAAAAACTGTTTACATTTTGAAACATCAGAATTGCTTTTATGTACCACCTTGGAAACTAAAACAAAAACAATCAAATATCATTTATTCACAGGTTTTCAAGCCTAACCTAAAAAATTATTCTATATTCTAGCACAAATCTTTTTTCTTCACCAGAAAAATAAATTAAAACAAGAGGGCCCAATGGCCCTATATCGCTCACCTGTTTGGACCCCAGATGCATGATTGGCAGGAATTATGTAGGTGACCACTTGCCGTCGCTACATGCCAAATATCTAAGCTCTGGGCCCTGTGGTTTCAAAGAAGAAGATTTTTTAATCTTTTTTCCATTATGAGTCTATGGGAGCTAAGGGGCCCCGGGGCGTGGCCCATTTGGACCCCACGGGCATGATTGGCAGGATTTATGTAGGTGACCACTTGCCATTGCTACATGCTAAATATCTAAGCTCTGGGCCCTGTGGTTTCAGAGAAGAAGATTTTTGAAGCTTTGTTTTCCATTATGAGTCTATAGGAGCTAAGGGGCCCCGGGGCGTGGCCCTTTTGGACCCCAGGGGCATGATTGGCAGGAATTATATAGTTGACCACGTACTATATATCTAAGCTCTGGGCGCTGTGATTTCAGAGAAGAAGATTTTTTAAGCTTTTTTCCCATTATGAGTCTATAGGAGCTAAAGGGCCCCGGGGCGTGGCCCGTTTGGAACCCAGGGGCATGATTGGCAGGAATTATGTAGGTGACCACTTGCCGTTGCTACATGCTAATTATCTAAGCTCTGGGCCCTGTTGTTTCAGAGAAGATTTTTGAATCTTTTTTTCCATTCTGAGTCTATGGGAGCTAAGGGGCCCCGGGGCGTGGCCCATTTGGACCCCTTCGGGCATGATTGGCAGGATTTATGTAGGTGACCACTTGCCATTGCTACATGCTAAATATCTAAGCTCTGGGCCCTGTGGTTTCAGAGAAGAAATTTTTTGAAGCTTTTTTTCCATTATGAGTCTAAAGGAGCTAAGGGGCTCCGGGGCATGGCCCTTTTGGACCCCAGGGGCATGATTTGCAGGAATTATATAGGTGTCCACTTGCCGTTGCTACTTACTAAATATCTAAGCTCTTGGCCCTGTGGTTTCAGAGAAGAAGATTTTTTTAAGTTTTTTTTCCATTATGAGTCTTTGGGAGCAAAGGGCCCCGGCACGTGGCCCATTCGGAACCCAGGGGCATGATTGGCAGGGATTATGTAGGTGACCAATTGCCGTTGCTACATGCTAAATATCTAAACACTGGGCCCTGTGTTTCAGAGAAGAAGATTTTTGAAGCTTTTTTCCATTACGAGTCTATGGGAGCTTAGGGGCCCCGGCCCATGGGCCATTTGGACCCCAGGGGCATGATTGGCATGAATTATGTAGGTGACCACTGGCCGTTGCTACATGCTAAATATCTAAACTCTGGGCCCTGTGGTTTCAGAGAAGAAGATATTTTAATCTTTTTTCCATTATGAGTCTATGGGAGCTAAGGGGCCCTGGGGCGTGGCCCATTTGGACCCCACGGGCATGATTGGCAGGATTTATGTAGGTGACCACTTGCCATTGCTACATGCTAAATATCTAAGCTGTGGGCCCTGTGGTTTCAGAGAAGAAGATTTTTGAAGCTTTTTTCCATTATGAGTCTATAGGAGCTAAAGGACCCCGGGGCGTTGCCCGTTTGGACCCCAGGGGCATGATTGGCAGGAATAATGTAGGTGACCACTTGCCGTTGCTACATGCTAAATATCTAAGCTCTGGGCCCTGTGGTTTCCGAGAAGAAGATTTTTGAAGCTTTTTGTTCCATTATGAGTCTATGGGAGCAAAGGGGCCCCGGGGCGTGGTCCATTTGGAACCCATGGGCATGATTGGCAGGAATTATGTAGGTGACCACTGGCCGTTGCTACGTTCTAAATATCTAAGCTCTGGGCCCTGTAGTTTCAGAAAAGAAGATTTTTTAAGCTTTTTTTCCATTATGAGTCTATGGGAGCTAAGGCGCCCCGGGGTGTGGCCAATTTGGACCCCAGGGGCATGATTGGCAGGAATTATGTAGGTGACCACTTGCCGTTGCTACATGCCAAATATCTCAGCTCTGGGCCCTGTGGTTTCAGAGAAGAAGATTTTTGAAGCTTTTTTCCATTATGAGTCTATAGGAGCTAAAGGGCCCCGGGGCGTGGCCCGTTTTGACCCCAGGGGCATGATTGGCAGGAATTATATAGGTGACCACTTGCTGTTGCTACATGCTAAATATCTAAGCTCTGGGCCCTGTGGTTTCTGAAAAGAAGATTTTTGAAGCTTTTTGTTCCATTATGAGTCTATGGGAGCGAAGGGGTCCCGGGGTGTGGCCAATTTGGACCCAAGGGGCATGATTCCCAGGAATTATGTAGGTGACCACTGGCCGTTAATACATGCTTAATATCAAAACTCTGGGCCCTGTGGTTTCAGAGAAGAAGATATTTTAATTTTTTCCCATTGATAGTCTATGGGAGCTATATGTTGCCATAGCAACCATAATTCCAATCTGATCAGCCCAAAAACCTTATGCAGCCTTTCCCCCTACCTGATGATGCTTCCCATGAAATTTGATCAAGATTGACCATTGGGTATTAGAGATATACTTATTTGAAATTGTTTACGGACGCTCGCACACACGCACGCACGGACGCACGTACGCACGACGGACGACGGACAAAAAGTGATCACAAAAGCTCACCTTGTCACTACGTGACAGGTGAGCTAATAAGTTTGTAAGATGATTTGTGGTATTTATATTCATATTTTACGAAAAGCTGGAATTTACAGCTATGGCGGCCATCTTGGACGCCATCTTGGATTTCTCAGCTCGCCATCATTTATGCCAATTTATGCCAATTTATGCCGGCAGTTTCAGATACTACAGATCCTGACGAACATTTTGGTATATGACTTGTCTTGTTATACGGGGGGGGGGGGGGGGGTATGGGTTCCCATTTTTTGGTCCAGATTGTCACCCTACTATAACCTTCAGTGGCTCGAACTACCGCTGTCTCGAACAAACTTTCATGGTCCCAAAGGGGTTCGAGCCATGGAAGTTCGACTGTATATACCTGAAGCTACCATAGCAAGAGCAGTTGGATAACGGTTTGCGTATCCCCCGTTCCCTCTTATCTGAATTTCTCTTAGTACAACATCAATCAGGGGAACTGGGGTGACGTCAGCAGGCCCTATTCCTACTATCATCACACAGCCCCCTGGCTTAGTAGCCTGCAAAAGAACACAATTACAGGATGCTCAAACAAAGCACAATAGACATACAAGTGATTTGAAACAAAAATATTAATAATAATTTCTGAGATACAAAGAGAAAACTGTATTGAGTTGATGCATGGTCCTTTCTATATGACTAAATGTTTTATGCTTCTTAAAGTCGCAGCAAATGATTGCTTTGGAAGCAGGGCCTACGGCACAGAACTGAAAAAGGCTTTTGCTCTGAAGCCACTGGGAGCAAATGGGTCCCAATTGCATTTGTAACATCGATGGGTTGTGAGATTTAAAGTTGTTTGCGTTTTTACCTGAATCGCATTTCAGCTTTAGTTGCTGTGGCAAATAACAGCGATTAAAAGAGAGAGAGAGAGAGAGAGAGAGAGAGAGAGAGAGAGAGAGAGAGAGAGAGAGAGAGAGAAAGAAAGAAAAAAGAAAGAGAGAGAGAGAGAGAGAGAGAGAGAGAGAGAGAGAGAGAGAGAGAGAGAGAGAGAGAGAGAGAGAGACACCAGTTATTTTTAACGCACTTCAGAAATGTTCTAGACTCTAGTTCTAGCCAAATACTGTATCCCAATTTTTGTAAAACTTTTGTCATTTCAAAGTTAATTTTGAAACCACGTGTAGCATTTTGCGATTTATACACCACGTATACTAAACAAGTCCGTTTACTGAATAAGCATCTAAACCAACTTTATATAGAGAAATCTGCGACTTACAGGGGTATACATTTATCTTATTTCTGCTCAAAGACATTGGCTGTGGGTAGTCATCAGAACCGCCCCAATGAGGCGGTTCTTACGAGCATCCACAGCCAATGTTTGGAATATACATAAGAAACAAAATCGCAAATTTTCATCATTGGACATATTAAAGAATTACACGGGTGCATCATCATAATGTCAGTCAATGCTTTTTGGCATACCCTGACATAATTATTGTACGTACATAAACAGAAGCCTGAACGCTAGTTACAGCACCACTGCATTCTATTGCAATATCCGGTTGGTCACCCATGGTGTCTTCTATGTTGCGAGCCAATTCCCTGGGGTCATCTGAGCAGACCTTTAATATATAATCGGCTCCAAGTTCTCTAGCCTTATCCAGCCTCTTTTGGTCTAAGTCTATATAAAAGTCATTAGGGTAACATAAGATACATGTACGAGCCAAAAAGCATGTTTTACGTAAGCGAAAGTGACAGAAAATGCAATCCGTCATGGCTCTGAAAATAACGTTTCCGATTAAAATGTGTTATATCTGCCTCTCTTTTACTCCAACATAGTGTGGGTGTCATCGATAACCACAACTTCTCTTTATAAACTGGCGTGCATTACAATGACACACCCGTGCGACACAATGCATTTTCATACAAGTATCTCCAAAATGGCTACTTTTCTGATGAAAATCTGTAATATTATTATTTATACAGTGAACATAGGTTGTGGATGCTGTTTAGAACTACCTCATTGAATAGGTTCTAACGTGTGACCTCAACCTATGCCTTGGAGCAAAAAAAGACAAATAATGAATATAGAGGATCTTACATGAGTGCTCATGTATCTTACATGAGTGCTCCTGTATTATTGAATTTATTAAACGAGTTGAGGAAAAGGGATAAAATGCGAGGCTTTGCCGAGCATTTTATCCCTTTTCCTCGACGAGTTTAATAAATACAATAATACATGAGCACGAATGCGAGACTCTATTTATTATATCGGCCCCCGCCCAACGGGGCTTGAAGAAATATAAAGGCTGCATGATGCTTCCACGCAGAGCTGAATCCGACCAGCGCACGAATACTGGTAAACCGCTTAGAGGATCTAAGCCTGCCCAGATTTGAATTCCATTGAGTTTACAGATTTTTTTCTGAGTCCGACTATTTGTTTCAGCCAGATTCCGCAGTGAAATCATATCAAAGAACCCGACACTATGATGAAGGGCAGTAAAACCAGCTGTAATGACGTTAAATATGTTCTATGAAAAAGGTAATCATTTGGGTGCATAGAATGCAACACAGTATTGTAAACAGTGGTGTGCACTGTTTTTAGACTAGCTAGTTTCGGTCAGTAAGGCCTAATCGGCGAATCTGAAATATATTTTTAAAATTCGGCAGTTGACCAACTATCCCAAAGGATTAGGAAAGAAAAAACACATCATTACGAAAACACGCCTATTCAAATATATTGGAAATATTTTACCATCAAAAATGGAATTTTTCAGACAAAAATGCTAATATTTTTCATGTTTCTGCTCGAAACATAGATTGTGGGTACTCTTTAGAACCGCCTCGCCGAGGCGGTTCTGTCGAGTACCCACAAGCTATGTTTTTGAGCAGAAATAAGAAAAATAACGTATACCCCTGTAAACCCCAGTTTTACTATATAAAAGTGGGGCTGAAGGGGGTCAAAATTATATAGGCGGGGTCTCGTGATGAGAGGATTAAACACATTTTCGTATAATAAGTAATCCTTTGGATGCTAGGGATGCAACACAGAATTGAAGACCATGGCATGCACAGATTTTCTTTACCTGTGCCAGACTAGTTAGTTCGGCCACTTAGGCTTGTCGTAGGAAAGTTTGGTGTGAGATGATGTAAGTTTTAGATAAAGTGGGTTGGCAGCTAAGGAATAGAATAGAACGGAAACCATATCCATTTGCTAAACCTTTAGCTTGACTTAAAAATGTTTGTGATAATTACCAAACTGCGATACGTCATTTGTTTATTGTCTTTAAATTTCCATAATACAGAGATATTGTCATATGGCATTGTTCATATCCTACCCCGTGTCAGCCCGAGCACACGGGCCGAAGGCCCGAGAGCTGATATGGGTCGAGGGTTTATACAGGAATTATGAAAAAATGCCATATCATGATCCATTATATATTTCCCAACATTTTTTCTTTAAATGTTGCTATGAGTTTATGTTGACAGAAAACAAGGTTTTAGGTGAAAACCAAAGCAATAGTTGGCATTGTTTATAATGGCAAGAATTCTATGAATAATCAATTATGAATAAGGTTATTTATAAATTCCAAATATTGAGAATTTCAATTTGCCAAGACACTTTGGCAACAGTGCATGCACAGGTCACATGCTGCAGATTGTGATACCATATTCATTCAGGACAACAGCCGAGTATTCCGAGGACGGTAACGTCAGAGGTATGCTATGGCCTGTAGGGTAGGGTGCGGGTGTGTAATATAGACATGGGGTATGCGATATGGCATTACTTGCTAACTCCTGCGCTAAAGTGATACGGGCACGGATTATGAAAACATGCCTATACAAATACATTGCAAATTTTACCACCGAAAAATGAAAATTTTCAGATGAAAAATTTTCATATTTTTCTTATTTCTGCTCTAAACATAGATTGTGGATACTCGTTAGAACCGCCTCAACGAGGCGGTTCTAACGAGTACCACAATCTATGTTTTTATTGTGGATACTCGTTAGAACCGCCTCAACGAGGCGGTTCTAACGAGTACCACAATCTATGTTTTTGAGCAGTTATAAGAAAAATAATGTATACCCCTGCAAACCCCAGTTTTACTATATAAAAGTGGGGTTCGAGGGGGTCAAAATCATATAGGCATGTTTTCGTGATGGATTCCACATTATTATCGCATATTGAAAGACAAAATATTTTATTGTTAATATGTGATAAAAAGTTTAAGTGCACACCTGTTATGCAAACTTTAGACGCACCAGACGCCTTGGCCGTAAGTAAAGATACCAGCCCTATAGTTCCTGGAAATTGAAACAGATAAACTGTGACTACACAAAACGTATGTCTGAAAGCAAGAAATGTAAGTTATTATTTTTTCATCTGGTAAAGATTTTTTTGTTTCACGGCCTTTTCAAGATTACTTCATTCATTTTACGCCTATCGTTAATCAGAGGTGGGCGAAAACCGGAATACCCGGAGAAAACCACCTGACTTTCTGTTCAGAACTAGGTCACCCGGCACCTTTGTCCGCTAACCCGAGGTCATAGTTTGTTTTCACTGGACATTTCTTATCTTAAGGACCAAGAATAACTATGGTTTAAAGGTTGGGGATCAAAACGGTTCCTAAGATATGAAGCCCTTTTTTTGAAGTATATATGTAGAAAGACACTTGCAAAAATTCGATTTTGTTTCTTAAATAATTGTACATTTGTTTATAGTACGGAATGAAACAGGACAGTCAATGTTTTCCCAAATAGCTTTCATTTGTTCACTCCAAGATATTTTAGATTATTTCGTATATAATTTGGATAAATGAATATAAAAAATTATTGGAAGTACAAGATAACTATAAAAAAAACTCATGGTTTACAAAATACAGAAATATGCATAATTTAAGTAAATTAGGTATACGCGTATTTAAATTGGAAAATCTCACCTGGTACTGAAAAAAGTTTCAAAACCAAAATATCTTTGAAAACTAGCGACGCATCAAGAAAACACGCCTTTATCATTTTGATCCCTTGAACCCCACTTTTATATAGTAAAACTAGGGTTTACAGGGGTATGCCGTATTTTTCTTATTTCTGCTCTAAAATATAGATTGTGGGTGGTCGTTAAAACCGCCTCGTCGTATATAAAAGTGGGTTTCAAGGGATCAAAATGATATAGGCGTGTTTTCGTGATGCGTCGCTGGTTTTCAAAGATATTTTGGTTTTGAAACTTTTTTAAATTTTCGTTTTTTTTTTCGGCGGTAAAGTTTAAAATGTGTATGTATAGGCGTGCTTTTTTGATGGATTCACTGTCCAATCAAAATACATCTCAAATGTCAATCAGAAAGTGTTTTCCAAAATGAGACCAATCAATTGCTTGATCTAGTTTTAGAATTCTCTGATGAATGGCATTGGCTTGTCAAACTAACTTGGTGCAAAGAGATTCCGTGTCCACAGGTGTATATGTACCACGACATGATATATGCAAGACTCATATTATGCTTGGTTCAAACGTTAGCACTTTCTCAGACCCATATGGGACGTTTTCCCTAACAGATCAAATTTGGGTCAAATTACATAATTTTTGCCTCACAAAGAGAAATCTCGAAAGACATGCTTACCAGCTCCACAGATCAAAACTGTACTTCCCAGCCCGACTCCACCTAGACCACAGGCATGAACCGCAACTGACAGAGGCTCCAGTAAGGCACCCTCTTCTGTTGAGACATGGTCTGGCAATCTGACATCATATAAATAAATGAATAAGTGACAGCAGTATTTATTGGAACGTATGAGAATATTTGAACAAGTCCGTGAATACCCCCTAAACCCCGCTTTATATAGAGAAAACAGGGGTTTAAGGGGGTATTCATTATCTTTCTTATTTCTGCTCCAAGACATAGGTTGTGGGTACCCGTTAGAACCGAGGCGGTTCTAACGAGCATCTACAACCTATGTTTGCTGTTTGCATTATAATTAAAAAATGTCACGGATTTTCACACAAAAAGTAGCCATTTTGGAGATGTGAAAAAGGCACTATATTGCACGGGTATGTTACCGTAATGTCAAAGTACAGTAAAATTCCAATGTTAAGATCATCTTTGGTACTGTTCAAAAGTGGTCTTAAAGACCACTTTTGAACAGTCCCAAAGGTGGTCTCTGACAATAGGACACTGAATGCAGAAAACACAAATAAAGAATAACTGCATCCTAATAAACACGTTTTTTAAAAGCAGAATTTGACTTAATTTTAGGTGGTCTTAATAGCGGAATTTTACTGTACATGTAGTTTCAAGTCTGTTATTACTATAAATTGAACCACTGACAAGAGTTGGGAGTTGATTGTCTCTGAGGGTATGCTGGGTAAATGCCGGTATCGAACGGGGACTAAGACTCTTTAATTTTACCGTTAAATTCCTGTATTGTTTGCAAACAGTATAGACCCTGATCAGACGCCGCGTTCTGCTACGTCTGATCAGGGTCTTATCTGTTTGCAAATGTCACGGCCAGCGCATGCGCCGAGTTAATGATTCACAATCCGTTTTCTGTTACACAGCACTCTGACGTCACAACCATACCAGGAAATAGCGGCTTTTTCTATAAATAACGGTAACCTGGATTCCCTTCATATCAGTGATAGTCACGAGCTAGGACATCAACAACGAAAAGCTTCTGTGCTTTTTAACTCTGGGTTGATCATGACAAACAAGCGACCAAAATGTTCAACAGTTCGCCAAAAGGTAGTTTTCAAGAAAGCCATTTAAAGCTTGACTGATTTGTTTGTTTGATTTGAGGTTTAATGTCCCCGTCAGCACTGTATATGTCATTTTGGAGACGTTGCTTCCAATTTTGTGGGACTTTTACCCGACATTGAGATGAAATGACATCTCGAGCCCTGCCGCCAATGAAACCAATAGGGTTTATATTCGTGGGCGGTCCAACTCGCACCACCTTTCCTGGGCAGGCTTAGAACCTCAAAGCAATTACCAGTACTCACATGCGGATGGTGTTAACTCTGCGTGGTAGCATCATGCAGCCCAATCTATTTCTTCAAGTCCCGATGGGCGGGGTCCAAAAGCTTGTCTGAATGTTGTGTAAATAAATCACTTACTTGAAGCAACGATCGGCATCGTGTACATGGTATCTTGCTATGTGTCCATGCGTAGGTGGTAAGCTGCATACTTTTCTCTTACTGCATATGTTGTAGCGACCTTTCTTACATGCCTCGCACTGTCTGCAGGTCATGACAGGCTCTATAGCGACTCGATCACCTACAGCAGTGCGATAGTATATTCGTATATGAAATATGAGACTTTAAGAGAAAAGTTCACCTATGGAACTCGCAAAGAGAACAACTATTCCACACGGAACTTGGTCCCCGCCCATCGGGGCTTGGAGAAATATATTGGGCTGCATGGTGCTTTCACGCAGAGCTGAATCTGACCACACACGAGGACTGGTAAACCGCTAAGAAGGACTATGCCTGCCCAGGCAAAGCTGTGTGAGTAAGCATGGTAAGCCTTCTGATTTAACTGGGCGGCAGGGCTTGAGCCTTCATTTCATCGCAATGTCGGATAAAAGTCCCACAAAACTTGAAGCAACGTCTCAAAATGACATAAAAAGTGTTGGCGGGAACTTTTAACCTCAATTCAAACAAATTCAAGCCATGCTGGTTTCATTTTTTTCAGTTGGCTTAACAAGTTGTCTTGTCTGCGAACAAGATATAATTTTTTTTGGACAATATAATATCTTACTCGCTCAGCTTAATATTTTGTTCGCACAACTTAATACCTTGTTTGCACAACAAAATATCTCGTTCGCATAACTTAATATCTCGTTTGTCGGACAGAATAATGCCTTCTTTGCACAATTTAAAATATATTGTTCAGTCAACAAAATACCTTGTTTGTATAACTTATTGTCGGTCTTGTTCAAACGAAATCTAATTTTCTGATCTTAATATCTTGTCCGCACAACTTTGTTTAGGTTTCCATTATTGTCTGGTCGCTTAATGTTTGTGTTTCTTTCCCTTTGGTGTCTTTGATGGGTGGAGTAAGTTAATTGTATCGATTCCTGATCTTTGTTTTACTTCTACTTATTATTAAGAGCGAACAACACATTGTTTTGATCGGATATTTAACGATCAATTCAACACTATTACGTCATGTCGATTCGTCAGTATAACGAATGGTACATTTTCTTGGTATGCTTGTTATGCCCCCAACTTTAAAAAAGTTGGGGGGCATATTGCTTCTGGCTTGTCCGTCCGTTCGTCCGTTAGTCCGTTAGTCCGTTCGTACGTCACGCTTTCTTGTGCATAGCATATCTTTAGAACCGTGTATGCTAGTGTTTTGAAATTTCATATATGGGTTCCTCATGAAAAAATAGTTGACCCGTATTTTTTTTCTTGTCCAAATTATCTCCCCTTCTTGAATTATTTCCCCTTTAATTAAATAACATAGAATTCTCGTTAGCAAGATATCTCAAAAAGTATTTGAGCTACAGCCTTGATATTTGGTATAGTGATTGGGACTAAGGAGGAGATTACCTGATTAAATTTTCAACCAATTCTATAAAATTTTGTTAGAGTTATGGCCCTTTGTAATTTTTTGCCACTCAATTGTGTTGCTTTCTGGTGCATAGCATATCTTTAGAACCGTGTATGCTAGTGTTTTGAAATTTCATATATGGGTTCCTCATGAAAAAATAGTTGACCCGTATTTTTTTTCTTGTCCAAATTATCTCCCCTTCTTGAATTATTTCCCCTTTAATTAAATAACATAGAATTCTCGTTAGCAAGATATCTCAAAAAGTATTTGAGCTACAGCCTTGATATTTGGTATAGTGATTGGGACTAAGGAGGAGACTACCTGATTAAATTTTCAACCAATTCGATAAAATTTTGTTAGAGTTATGGCCCTTTGTAATTTTTTGCTACTCAATTGTGTTGCTTTCTGGTGCATAGCATATCTTCAGAACCGTGTATGCTAGTGTTTTGAAATTTCATATATGAGTTCCTCATGAAAAAATAGTTGACCCGTATTTTTTTTCTTGTCCAAATTATCTCCCCTTCTTGAATTATTTCCCCTTTAATTAAAAAACATAGAATTCTCGTTAAGAGTTTCATTGATGATACTTGGTACATGCTTGGAACTAGGAGTGAAATTTTTATGCAGGCATCCATGTTTGACCTTGACCTAGATTTCATGGTTTGGTGACTTTGCGCCTCCACAGGCGCGACATAGCCTTCGGGGGAATTCTTGTTGTATGTTTTTGAGTCTTTAACAATATTTGTTGAATATTTTGCCATCTAAGGACAAGCAAAGGTTGGGGGCATTGTGTTTTACAAACACCATTTCTAGTTTTTGTTTGTTTTAGTTGACGCCAAGTCCTACACGCCCCACAAGTGGTCTAAAAAGCAAGGTTTTACTGTAGGGGACTACTTCACGATCTCAACAAGGAAATTCAAGAAGGGCACACACAATGCCACGCTAGTACTTAATGGCGGACCAACGCCGGGCCATTACCACATTTGAAACTCGTGTCGATGTTGGCTCGACGATGGCCGCCGTTTTGGGCTGACTGGGTATGTTTCTACATGTAATAAAAAGTTATTATTTCTTTTTGTTTTTATATATACTGCAACATCCTCTCACGATGATTACGTGCAGGTGTACATTACATACACTCAAAGTTTGCAGGATAAAAGCCTAGCAAGCATGTAATTACGGTAGAGATCTTTCTGCTGCACATGGGATGGTTCTCCCTGCACAGGGGGTCTCCATTGTACGTTTTAATCCTAAGGAGGGTACACATTTAGGCATTCATCCCTGCAAATGATGCCAGTGGAGCTTGGCCGCGATTGTATTACCACTGCCGGGAATCGAACCGGGTGTACCAATCACGGAGCTACCACGCTCCACTCTAGCATGGTTACTTTATTATTACTCCCTCTTAGCTTCGATAATACATGCGCAAGAATGCACGATTCTTTTTATCATATGAAATTAAAAACGCATTTTATTCATGATTGTTTAACAAAAATATCATTATTCTGTCATTAGTAAATGCGACGTCATTAAGGACGTCGTACATGTAACGTTACGGGGCGTATCTAACTTATTTGCATATTTAATCCACAAGTGAATTATTGAATTTATTACATGACATTGTTACATTCTCAGACGCAACACCATTTGATAAATGTCTTTTCTCAAAATAAGGCCTATGGCTTGGAGAAATAGATTGGGCTGCATGGTGCTTCCGCTGAAACCAACTAAATATCCGGGTACTGATAAACCGCTTCTGACTGCCTTATTTTACAAGATGACCTACCAAAGCAAAGTGGTGCGAGTCTGGCCGGCTCTTAAACCCTAGTTTGGGTGGTAGGGATGGGAATATCATTTCATCCAAAAGACGGATAAAAGTCCCGCAAAATCGGAAGCAACTCTGAATAAAGTTGACGGGGACGTGAAAGGTCAACATAACAGACGACTATTCAACTGGTAGCTGTAAACGATCAGACCAGAAGCTTCGACTTGGCTAAAAAATGGACTACCAACAGATACATGTACTTTAGTCAATTATTTGCGTACTTCCAAACATGCGCACTCGTACCATCGTATAGACGAGAAGGAACAGACAGTGCAATCAGTGTACACAAGTACCTACCGAATTTAGGGTACAGGTGATTTGAGGGTAGAACCCGCCTTCGATGCTGGCCATGCACCTACTAGTTTGATATTTATAAAACACTCTTTAGTTTTATGGTAGAATAATGGGCCTTTGAAAGTTGCGGAAGTCGGGCTTAATAATCGTATTCGTAACATTTGCTATTATAGCAGCCTATATGGAAGAAGTGTGTGTGTGTGTGTGTGTGTGTGTGTGTGTGTGTGTGTGTGAATTCGGGTTTAACGTCGCTTTCAACAATCTTTCAGTCATATCACGACGGTGTCTGGTTGCGATATGGAAGAAGTATGTACATGATTGTATGTCTAATAGTTTCTCGCGTTTCGGTAGTATAGCGAGAAACTGTTGTCTTAATGATATGAATATTCATCAAGTGGTCTGATGGGTGATCAGGTGGTCAGTGTTTAGTCATGTGACAGTGGTTTAAGCGCCGTTTTGGTCGGCGTTGGTCAGTTCTTGCGTGGCGTTCTCACAATTCACATCAACTTTCATAATTCTAAATTTATGAAATTTATAAAATTAATAAGAAGTGATTTCAGAGCATTGTTAAAATATACCATTTATCATTTTAGCTGTATAATACGTCACAGAATGATATCATTTAGATGCAACGATATTACGGTATCGGGTGAGGTCGACACCCGGCCCTTCGACGTATACTTAGCATTGGCGTCGACGCACGTTCCAGAGCCCTTTTCCCACGTGGTTTTATCTCTGGGTTTGCGCCCGGCTAGTTTATGATTTAGGGAAAGATGAAAAGCCTATCTATTACAAACGCATTTGACACTTGGCATTCAGATTTATGTTTGATGCAGCGGTAGTACGGGCATCGTTGCATCAGCAATAGAGCAATAGATTTTTGCACACTGATTTCACAGGTTGGTTTCTCCCTATACTTGCATCATAGGGGCTTGAATCAAGAAAAAAGAAATTGTCATTTTTTTCATGATTCAAGCCCCTATGCTTGCATTAAACGCTCGCAGCCAGCAAAACTTATAATTGTTTTGTGTGTTCTTATGATGATTTAGTACAGTTAAGACTGTCTATTCTTGAGTTTTGATAATTCACCGGACTTTTTAGACGACATCGTGCATATCCCCAACATGGTTAATCTTCTGATGAAAAATTGTTATATTATTCTTATTTATGCTAAGAACACATGTTGTTTGCAGACGGCTCTAACGAGTAGCCACAACCTATGTATAGAGCATGAAATAAGGAAAATAAGTATACCCCCGTAGACTCTACTCTTCTCTATGTGAGGTGGGGACTAGAGGGGTGTTCGTTACACGGACATGTTAACCAGAGGCCAGTTGTTCAAAACTAAGAATGTCGTTAGTTAGCAAATCGTCAACTTTGATTATTTAATATGGCAAATGAACTAATATTTTTGCTGAAATAAATGTGAGTAGCTTTTGCATATATGCAAAAGCTACTCACATTTTTCAGCAAAAATACCAGAATTATAGATATTGTACCTGCTAGAACAGTTAACAATTTGACCCTTAACGAGCTTGTTAAGTTAACAATTCTTTGAATTACTGGGCCCTGATGTGTGACCAGTACGTACCCACTACGAGATGAGTTACTCCGTCGCCAAGTTTGCTGATAACTCCTGCACCCTCATGACCAACAACCATTGGTGATTTGATGGACAAATCTGCCATGCCACCATCTTGCCAATAATGAATATCGGAACGACAAATACCCACATGACTCATACACAGTTGTATCTCTAAAATATACCGGCCCCGATAGCTCAGTTGGTAGAGTGTCCGCTCCGAACGGGAGGTCTCGGGTTCGATCCCGGGCCGCGACATACCAAAGTCGTTAAAAATGGTACTAGCTGCTCCTCGCTTGGCACTCAGATTTACGGGGTAGAGCTAGGACTGGTCGATCCAGTGTCAGGATAATGTGACTGGGTGTGGTATCATGTAATGTGTCTGGGACATGATACTTCAGTGAGGCAGCACTATAAACGTGAGCATTGAGCTCCCTGTCGCAACCAGACACCGTCGTGATATGACTGAAAAATTGTTGAAAGCGACGTTAAACCCGAATTCACACACACACACACCTCTAAAATAAGCAAATAAGAAATAGCCAAAACAGAATACTGCTAACAAACTATGGCAAGCCAAGTGTACAATAATTCTTTAAACCACTATTTGAACTTGCAAACCCAGTTTGAAGTTTTAAAACTAGGGTTTGAAAACGTCAAATCATGGTTTCAACGAAATCTTAAAAGCTCGGTTACAATTTGCAAAACAGGGACTTTAATTTATTTTCTAATACCTTCACTCCAATCTTTAGTTTAAAAACTTCAAACCCCAGTTTCAACTTCAAATGTACACAGTTTGAAGTTTAAAAATTGGGATCAGACGCCATTTGCACAATAAGTTATCGTTTCCATTTTAAACCACAGTTTCAAACATTCAACCCCAAGTTTGAAATTACAAACTTGTTGTTGTAGTTGTTGTTCAAACTTTTCGGTTTCAACCTTTAAACTACGGTTTAAAATTTCAAACCGCGGTTTGAAGATTTATTGTGCGTTTGGAACTGAAACCGGGGTTTCAAGTATTTAAACTAAGGATTGAAGTAAAGGTATTTGAAAATAAATTTAAACTCCAGTTTGAAAGTTGAAACCGTGGCTTAAAGAATTATTGTGGAGTTTTCCTTTGAAACCGTGGTTTGGAGTTTTCAAAACCTAGTTTTCAAAGTTCACACTGAGGTACAAAGCTCAAACCATGGTTTAAAGATTTACTGTGCACTCGGCTTGCCATAGCTAACTAGTCGCTTCTGGTTTCGTCGTCAAATCATAAAGATACACAAAAGACATGGATAGTGCAGGGATATGTCCCTCGCTTATCAACGCTGCGACCCGGATTCGATTCAGGGTTTGCATGTGGCAGGATAGTGGCCATCCGTCCATGGTCGGTGGTTTTCTCAGGGTAATCCAAATTCCACCACCGTGTAAGATCAGGTTTTGCCATCAGTACCTTTGGGTATGCAAAAATAAGTTCTCTGGTTCTCTTGAACTTCCGGTAAAGTAAAATGAATGAATTACGTAGTTTGATTTTCTTACGTTGGTCTTAAGCATTTATTCACAGTTTATTTCAAGCAAAAATATAGTCAACGCTAAAAAATTCATTTTTTTTTTTCGCAAGATTCCCATGAATCGTCTGTATGGATTTGTCGAAGACTTTCGTCAACGGTCCTGTATCGAAAAATACTTGTACATTTTAGTATGGTGTTTGAAAATATAAATTTAAATATTCAAGCCCAAAGAGGGTGTTGCCGATATTGCACCATGGCCCCAAAGTCAAAGGTAAAATAGTATGACTTTGCCATATCTTTAGTGTCTTTTTTATGGAAAAAGCGGGTATTTGCGATGGTGTACCATCGACTGCGCAATCCAGTTCATCATTAATCTAAGTCATGCGTCGGCAGTAATAGATGTCGAATATGTGGAAATTTGATGTGAATATCACTGATGAAATCTAATTGACCGAAACTAACTAACATGGACATGGAAATGTTCTCATTCTACCGCTTATTTCTAAGTCTTTCCATTGCTGAGGATTGTTAGTGCGGGGACGAAAAGCATCTCCAATTTATACATAAATTCGGTTTGTGCAGTTTATTCTCTGGCCTTTGATATTACTAAGCCATTCCGAATTCTTCGAAAATACCTGCACGATGGCCTCTGATGAGGGCTTATTTGCCAAAACTAGTTACATATACTATGATCCGGCAAATATTTACCATTTACTGGTCCGCTGGGGTATGGTCAAGGTTTTAAGGGTAATTATTAGAGATAATGCAATGACATTTTATAATATTCGCTTTTCATGCATCTTTGTGGTTTTCAGTGATCTCGGCATCAAGAGTTGTGGTCAAACAAAGTTGACTTACGACCAGGTCCGGGCTCAGAGATAGGATGTTCCTCCTGAAATATGCAGAGAAAACAGAACATGTACTTACTAATTACTTAACGTGATTTATTGCAGAGAAGACAGAACTTTCGAACGATTTATGACCCAAGAAATGTGGTGCTGAGAGGAGCCTTTATTCATTGTGAAACTTCATGGCTATTGGACACTATGCTTAAATTGATACCAAAACACATCTCACCATTTGCCGTCAAAATTATATATCTCTTCAAATTTTCTCGCTACACTGCCAAAAAATCTGTGTAACACCACAGTGTAGGACCGGAAATGTACAGTGTTTGGGATTGAATGTGACCTACGATTCTGTACAATGACGGTTTGTCACTTGCATGATTAAATAAGGCTGACACGGGATGTAACATTTGTGTTTATTAATTTATTTTTAGGGTTATGGTAAAACTTTACAAATTACAAATTGTCTTTTGTGTGTAGATTGTATAAGAAACACGTTGGCTGGTTGTCAGATTTTCTTACCAGCTATGGGATTGCCTTAATCATTTAAACGTGCTAAAATACAAATCATTTTGTGCGAAAAACGATGGCCATGTTTTAGAATACTGTTTATAATCCTCCGAATTAAAATGTTATTTTCAAAGCGGAAAATGAATAAAAAATATATTTCTGTGAAAACATACCATGATTTGTTACATACTCGACTCCAATCTTCTTTATCCAGCATTTAAACTGTCGCTACTTGAATAAATACTTGTACAGTCACATGTATTGTCGTTGTACAGTAATCTGAGATCTAAGACAATCGGTTTTGTACAGTGACCTGAAAGGTTTGTCATTTATTGTGAAGAATTAAAAGGAAGGTTTACACAAAATACACCGAAAAATATACACCCTTTCGACTTTGAAGAGATATTAGAATTCAACAATTAGAAGACGCGTTCGGAATCTGCCTTCCCAAATACTGGGATAAGTTGTAAATATTAAGTTCTTTATTGCATGGGTCCCTACTGAGGATCATCTCTGCGGTTAAGCTACTTAAAAGGCTTTTTGAGGTCGAATCCGTTTTCAAAGGGAAGTTAATCTGATAAGATTCAGTACAGTTTAATTGCGCACCTAAGGTTGAATCATTCGGTGCCAGTTGGAAAGGGTTAAGCAAATTAAAATAAAAAAAGTCTATAATGCAACTTCAACAGTTTCTTTTTAGCAAACAATTTTTGGTTGCCTTTGCTTTGAGCCGTATTATTTGGGCGTTTACTTTTGTTTATTCGAGCTTTACCGTGATGTCACACACCTGGCCAATACAGAGTTACCTATCTTACCGAGGGGTTACCGCGGGCCATAACCAAAAGAACACAACGGGAATTTAAGAAATTTTAAACCGCAGCATAACTTTGAATAAAAAAATCGTCCCCCAATTGTTATTTTCTACAAATTTATACATCCAGTCAACGATTTCTAATAAAATTTTATGATTACTGACATGTACAAGTATGACAATCTTGCATAATTTGTCAACAGTATTACGGGATTGGAATTCCGTATTAGGAGTAAATGGAAATAATAAACATTCAAAATATTTTTATTTGCAGCCAAACAGATTAAAATTCTTACATGTATCTTAACAAAAATCGTTTTACAATAATTTAATAGATTTTTCATTTGAAAAATACTGACTTAAATGCTGATTTTATATAAGTACCGTGCAAATAAGTCTAATTACCCAGACATGAAGAATCACTACAAAAGGTTCAGCTCGCACGTACAAAATATAATTAGAGATGCATACTGGAAGCATGTTTCAAGCACATTTTTCTTTGATCGTGAAAGTATTGATCCCGAAGGCCCGCGAAAGAATGGAAAAGTTCAAATATTTGGTCATTTGTATAGTCCCTGGAAAAAAAGTATCATTTGGGATCACCTCACTTAGGGGAAATGGATTTTTGCAAACTGAATCGAGCGATAAGGCAAATATATGTAAAAAGCAGTTTCAATCGGCGTTTACGCGTGAAGCTGATGGAGAGCTGATCCAAAGGGGATCGCAACTGGTGGACAAGTTCAACATACGTAAAGCATCTGAGCCCGATGGTCTGAATACCAGAGTACTCAAGGAATGTAGTGCTGAAATATATTCTCTGCTGTCCTTTATCTTCAATGAATCACTTGCTCAGGGCAATTTACCAGATGACTGGCGACAAGCAAACGTTAAAAAAGGAGAAAAATACCAGAGTACTCAAGGAATGTAGTGCTGAAATATCTTCTCTGCTGGCCTTTATCTTCAATGAACCACTTGCTCAGGGCACTTCACCAGATGACTGGCGACAAGCAAACGTTAGAAAAAGGAGAAAAAATATGATGCTGCGAACTGCAGACCGGTGTCGCTCACATGTGTCTGTTGCAAAGCCCTGAAGCAGATATTAGTTAGCAACATCAACAATCACATAGCCTTAAAAGTATCCTTGCTGGCTGCCAACGCGGTTTCCAAAGCCGAAGGTCTTGCGAAACTCAACTGGTTCAATTCTATCTTGACATAGTGAGCAATTTTCAAGGGGACATTAATCATGTCCACACACATACCGGCCTAATTAACATGGATTTTGCCAAGGCCTTCCACAAGGTACCTTACAGGAGGCTATTGTATAAACTGGACTATTATGGGATAAGGGAACCCACATTAAAGTGGATTAGCTCATAGTTATCTTGGCGCTCACAAGTTGTACTTGGTGGCCAAGCAACGGATCCAGTCCCTGTTTAATCTGGTGTCCCAAAAGGTTCGTTATTTGGACCGGTCCTTTTCTTGGTATTTATCAATGATCTTCCGGATAACAACAGGTCGTTTGTTTGCTGATGATTATGTTTTGTATAGGAATATATATATATATATATATATACTCCTTCTGACTGCCTTATTTTATAAGATGACCTGGATAGCCCAGCACGTTGGGAGGCCGATTGGCAAATGATTGTCATTCAATGAGGGTGTCACGCCACCCTCTAGACAAGCAAATTAAATTCGACTACTCACTACATCAGCATACAATGGAGCATGTCCAATTCGCATAATATCTTGGCATCACCACCACTGAAAATCTCGATTGGTCTGAGATTAAATCTAAGGCAACTGGGACATTAGGATTTGTTAGACGCAGTTTTGCTCCTAGGCAGACAAAGGATGTTGCATACAAAAACATCGGTTCGACATCAACTCAAGTATGCATTACCTGTTTGGCATCCCCATGTTAAGCTGAGATTCAGCAGGTTTAGAAGGTTCTGAGGACGGCTGCCCGATGGACCTGCAGGCGAGGGCGGAAAAAAAGTTGTATTGGAGATATGCTTGATGAGCTGGAATGGCCATTGTTGGAGGCCCGTCGTGAGCAGTCCTCTTTAATCTTCTTTTATATGATACACTCTGACACAGTGTCTCTTAATAAAGATAAATACTTGCCGCCTGTGACTAAGTTAACTCAAAGAAGGGCATCAAAATTAAACAACAGTCAATATCGCAGGTACCAGGCCTATAGTGATGCCCTGAAGAATTCCCTTTTCCCTAGAACTATTCCTCAGTGGAATAGCCTTCTCCACACTATGGTAAATGGCAAAACTGCAGAGGAATTCAAAGCCCGCATGGTACAGATTGTGGCTTAGTGGTATGCGTTTTAGTATACCCTGTAAGCAAATTGAAAAATAGTTTCAAGAACTCATTCAGTGATTTTTTTTTGTTGCTAAATTCTTAATTTAGCGCACTACCTAACTGAGATAATGGCCAAAGATGACCGAGTCAGTTTATGAAGATAGATAAATAAGGTTGACGAATTATGCAAGATTTGCTTACTTTAACAATTTAGAAATCATAAAATGCTATTACAAACCATTGGCTGGGCGTATTAAATAGTAGAAAAAGACAACTTGAGGAGGATATTTCTTTTATCCACAGTTATATTGTTTAGGGGACCATGTACTAAAACGCTAAAACGGTTCCCTTCTGATAAGAAAAATGGCCGCCAGAGCTAAAGATAGAAAAGCGTCAGCTTGAAATAAGGTCAGCGATCCAGGGCCATCTTGGCCCTCTTGTTAACCATTAAACATGTTCAAGACGACTTACGACTCTCATCCAAATACATGATTTATCATGTTCATGCTGTCAAGGTACATACTATGCAGGACACATAACATGTCTAGATTGTTACTAGATCTACCTTCTCCACGTCAATCAAAAACAATGGTCAGTGTAAAAGAGATTTTGCTGCAAATTTGCGAAAATCCTCCATTTACCTCTAAATCTCTTCAGGTGACTGTACAAAATCGCATCAGATGACGGTACAAATCTGTAACCTGCTTCTGCAAGTGACAATGCAAACTTGCTTTAGCACGAGGGGGGGGGGGGGGGGGGCTGTGGTATTTCTATATCGCATTTGGGGATTGCATCTTGGAAATCGTTGATAAACATAGTAACTGTGTACACGGACAAACCTTTTTATCGGTAGAAAACACGTGCACGCGTGCTAATGAACTGATACTGGCAGATCTTTGTAGGCAAACAATTTCAAGTTTTGCACGCCACAATGATCAAGCCATTCCCATTGCTCTTAAAAAGTTACACAAGGCATGCTTACATGCCTGACATGTTCCTTATATTTCGAACTCACAACTGTATAACAAGGGTTTTAAGTAACTGCCAAAAAGATAAATGAGCGCACACTTTAGATACCGTGTCAACTTCAGTTGATTCGACAAGTGTCCAACTGTCACTGTACAGGTCACATACAATCCCATTCAGAGTACATTTCCGGTCCTACACTGTTAACACTAGGGATTGATATGCACTAAAATCAATAAAACTGGCGAAGCTTGTTGTAGTCAAACTAGTCTAGCTCCCAGACATTGATGCAATAATGACCAATGACCAATCTTCCAGTGTTTTTCTATCAAATATGAAACCTTGTTAGACTTTAATCTTGTCTCAGACATCAAGAGAAATCTTCCCAAGAAAAAAAAAACGAGTAGCTATCAGAGAGGGAAAAAGAAGTGAAACAATAAATATAGAAGAATATTACTTATTAACTTTAAAATATGATATCCGACTAGTAGCTAGTCTATAGTCAAACCTAAAGGTGTCCGTTTTGTATCAACTCCGATAAAGCTATCAGGCTACTGACATGTGACAAGAATGTTCATTTGTCAAGTTGACCCGATGCTTAATAAACCAGCTCAATGCGATGTTTCTTATAAAATTCATTGATATTGCCGAGACGCGTGACGAAAACACGCCTATATAAATTTGACTCTCTTAAACTCCCACTTTCATACAGTGAAACTGGGGCTTAAAGGGACATACATTATTTTTAGGCGGGCGTTAGCCCGTCTATAGTCACCGTACACCTCATACATCAGATTTTTGTGCACCTCTTTAGACATTCCTTCTTGTAGTCCTCCGCTCAAAAAAGAAAAAAAAACAAACTAACATATCTAAATATGAAAAAAAGCAATACACGCCATAAATTCGATTAAGTTCGGTCGGACTGTTTGAAAAATGATAAAAGTTTGCAAAAATAGGCCTGCTTGTTGGATTTTACAAATACATTTGCGCTGAAGACTGATTAACAAAATCTGGCACTATTTTCCTACGCCGTTGCTGTTTATGCTTGAAATCATTCCCTTTCATCCCTCAGTTTCTGAACAGAACCCTTCTAGGTTTGATATTCAGTGTACCAATTCTTGTAGAAAGATGTTTTGTTCAAGTCATTGACAGCTTGCATACAGTGTAGATTCTGATTGAGACTGCTCGTCACATGCCGTCTGATCTGGATCTATAAGGTTTGTATCGGTATCTGCACCTGAATCGGCATCTGCAGCGATGTACAGGGTTGAAAGGGTTGACGCGTAGTATTCCGACCGCTTTGAAGCGGTCTTATTGCAACGCTGTGACTTTACATAAAGTTCCACACCTCAAGCCATTAATGATGACACTTATCAGTCGCCGCATTATGTGGCCTTTCATCAGGGTCTAGTGTTTCCGAATATCCCAGTAAATGGACACTCGGCATTTATGGGCAAATAAGCTGCAGAATCTGTGAACGCGTTTATACGCCCTTAGTAAGACGAATCAGTTAAAAAGTTGAAGTTAATATAATGCAGCATCTGATCAGGGCCTACACTATTAATTTCAAATACAGAAATTAAAGGGTCAAACGACTGACATTGAAAATTTAGCAAAACTTTTTCCCCCACTTCCGAAGGAAATGGTGGGGCATGTCCATTTTACAGAGAGAGGGGGGGGGAGTGGGGGTGGGGTGGGGGTGGGGCAGATCAGAACTTTATTTGTGGCGTGAGTTGAGCTATTATCTCAAATTTACTGTTATAACATGTAAAAAAAAAGAAAAAGAAAAATGAACAGGCTCGTCTATTTATTTATTTATTTATTTATGTTTGCCTTTCCTCCGTCGGATTTGGTATGTCTCCGTTTTCGACTAAGATAGTTTAACTCACGAGTGCGATGCACGAGTGAAATTTTTGATGTTTTCAATACTCAGAATGATAATTTGTAAGTGGTCCTCATCATGAAAACGCCTATTTACTTCTGATTCCCCTTGAACCCCATTTCATGTAGTAAAACTGGGGTTTACAGGGGTATACATTATTTTCCTTATTTCTGTTCCAAAACATATGTTGTGGGTGCTTGCTAGAGCCGCCTCCTTAGGGGCTTGAAGAAATGAATGGGCTGCATGATGCTTCCAGGCAGAGCTGAAACCGACCGCACACAAGTACTGGTAAGCCGCTTAGTGGCTCTAAGCCTGCCCAGGCAAAGCCATGCTTATAAACCCTATTGGTTTCATTGGGCATCAGGGCTTGAGGTGTCATTTCATCTCAATGTTTGGTAAAAGTCCCACAAAATTGGAAGCGACGTCTCCAAAATGACCTATACAGTGTTGACGGGGGACGTTAAACCTCAAATCAAACAAACAAAATATGGAAAATATTACAATTTTCATGTAATTGTATTGGCGTGTTTTCGTAATGTCTATAGATATGTGATCGTCAGCAAACTCGGAGGAAATTAATCCAGATAAAAGAAGGTAAATGTTAATAAATAAATAAATAACAGTTTCTTCCAGCTAGGAAAACAGTCAACCTGTACCTTCAACGTGTTGGAGAAATGCATCCTGTATGTGGTCTTTTATTAAAATTGCCCGTTTGAAGATAAAAACACTCAATGATACATTCAAGAGCTGTTATATGTGATTAGAGCGTAAAAGACTGTATTTTTTCCAAGTTTTATTAGATAAATCCGATATATAGTTTCATACGTTCGCTTCTTTTCAACAGCGTGTACAGAAATGACATTACTCGCCCGCCTCTCAGTACGTTCAGTACTTTGATTCTTATTTCTTGTTAAAAAACATAGACTGTACTGTTGTCCGAAGATAAGCTGAAAGTGACGTCAGCGAATGTTTTTGTTGTTAGCATTGTCCACTGTTGTCAATCGGTAATGGTAATTACAACGGTATAGTCTGTCTTGCCAGCCAATGGTGGGTTTGATAATGATAACGGTGCACGTGTGGTGGTATACTCTTTAATGTCACTGAATACTTATCCTCCGAAGTAAGAACCGTCACGCCGAGGCGGTTTTAATCTATGTTTTGAGAAGAAATGTGAAAAATATCACTTTTTTGTCTGATTTTCTCCTTTTCTTGGAGGTAAAAATTTAAATACAGTAAAATTCCTATATTAAGACCACTTTTGAACAGTCCCAAAGGTGGTCTCTGATCAGACGACACTGTGTGCAGAAAAAAACAACAAAGAAAATGACTTCAACTTTGTAAATACGCTTTTTAAAGCAGAATTAGTCTCAATTTTTTGGTGGTCTTAATAGCGGAAATTTTACTGTATATTTGTATAGGCAAGTTTTCGTAATGAAATAAAAGTGGCCTACTTACTACTCTCAAATCTCTTTTGCCATGCAATACGGCTGCAAGGTTCGAATCCGACATATTTTGCTGCGTCTCACTTGTGTTCGTTTATAAAATGTAGATACACCACGCTGTGTACGATAACTGGATTAACACTCTGCTTGCTGGGTATTTTGTTCAGCAGACAACAGCTTGAAATATTTTTATTTAATTTTCCCGGGTTATGTCATGCAAACTGTTTGGGGTCAATTTGTATGAGATTCGAATCCTGATTTCTGGTGAGAATAACAAAATTATCAACAACTTGTCGTCTGCTGAATTAGCCCAGAGAGTGGTAAAGGTTAACTAAGCGGTGTCAATATAGTCCAATGAACTGGTAACCTGTATGCTTCGTAATGACTATTCACCCAGGTAAACCGGATATCGGGATCTCGGAGGTAGCGGGATTTCGGAGATATTTGTTTGTATTGCGGTTAAACGGCACAGTCAACACTATTTAAATCATTTTTGAGGCGGTCAGTTTACCTATCCACACTGGACAGGCTTATACGTAAGCTCTTAAACAGTACAGTGCACATTCTTTCGCCAGAAGCTGACAACCGCCTTCCTTGAAACAGCGGAAGGGAGAGAATGACCGTAGAAAGATTTCATGATCAATCTCCACGAAAGAATGTTGCCGACCCCGGCAGGCATATAACCCGCGTCCTCTTGATCACCAATCAGACGCGCATCCGACTGAGTTACCGAGGCCGACAATAAGTTATTTTGACTTTGTGGGCATGTACATAAAGGTACAATAAATAGAAGCTGCTTAATAGATTAGAGATGTCATATTTTGGATAGTTGGCCTACTACATGTATTCCGTATTATTAACAAGTTGGCTTCCTTCAAAAAAGGAATCCAATACGTGGGCTGGCAATTTTTCTAAACTTTGGGTTTTGGATTATTTTTAAAACACATAAGATAATCAATTCACTAGCAGTTTATTTGTAGAAAAAATAAATAAATACAAAAAATATTGGAACTATTTTTAATTATCTGCAATTGAAAGAAAAGCAAAGCTTTTTAGAATAGCTTATTGGTACTCTTATTTAGCAATAATAATCACATTGTTACAATATCAATACTAAAGCATGATTCGTTGAGAGATGTGCTGTCATATACAATTTAAAATGTTTTAGAAGTTGCTTCTCATTACGAAAACACGCCTATACAAATGCATTGTAAACTTTACTGCCGAAAAAATGTGATATTTTTTTTTATTTCTGCTGAGAATATAGATTGTTAGTCGTGAGAAACCGCCCCCTCGAGGCGGTTCTAACGAATACCCACAATCTATATTTTAGAGCAGAAATAAGAAAACTAAGATTTACCCCTGTAAACCCCAGTTTTACAATATAAAAGTGGGGTTCAAGGGGTCAAACTTATATAGGCGTGTTTTCGTGATCTAGATGATTCTTTAAACTGAATGACTTATTACATGCTAAAGTGTATTTTGATTGGATTTTATTGTTATAGACTAGATTTTGTCTTAACACAAAAGTGTCATTTGGTTAGATTTAAAGTAATGAGTACTTACTTATACTAGATCTGTCACGAAAAATGATTCACTTGGGTGGTTATAATAATGAAGGATAGGATTATCGCGAAGATTAATATAAAAAATAGCCACCATTTTTTTCTGTAATTTATAAAAAAACACACAAGCAAATGTCAAGAATATCTGCAAATTATAAAATGCTAAAATTTGTCTCATGAAAACATTTCAATCGTTTAAGCCTCCGTGTATTTGAAAGTGTTTCAAATTAATCTTAACTGCTCTGTACCGATCAGTCCATTATGTGACTTATTTTGTGCATCGTTTGAGAGCTGTTTCAAAGTCTTAGTTAGGCTAAACAAATGTAAATGTTTATTTTTACGTCAGTTTTTCTATGCGGTTGAATAGTCTCAATGTATTAGTAGTATTCGTGCCCACGAATTCCCAAACGTTTTCTGCCCATTGGTGAATGAATACCACATGTATCCAGCTTCAATCTCCATTTGTCTATTACATTATATATATATACAGACGTCTCAAATTCGAAGATTTGGTTTCATGTTTTACCAAAAGCGTATAACGGAGTCTTAGTAAGATGTTTTACCTAAAGTTTTTACACACAGTTACACGGTCCCCGCCCATCGGGGCTTGATGAAATAGATGGGCTGCATGATGCTTCCACCCAGAGCTGAAACCGATCCGCAAACGAGTACTGGTAAACAGCTTAGAGGATCTTAGCCTGCCCACGCAAAGAGGTGCGAGTCGGACCGTCCATGCTTATAAACCCTATTGGTTTCATTGGGCGACAGGGCTTGAGATGTCATTTCATCTAAATGTCGGGTAAAAGTCCCACAAAATTGGAAGCAGCGTCTCCAAAATGACCTTTACAGTGTTGATCGGGACGTTAAACCTCAAATCAAACAAAACAAACACACAGTTACATGTTTTATTTACCCAAAGAAGTAGACAGCTATACAGACTTCTATTTTGAAAACGGACGATTGTTGTGGATGGCTGATCACGTGATTTGTCCGAGCGGTACTGTAGGTAAATGAATATACATCACATAATTGTAAAGCCGTCTGATGGATTCTCTTCGTTTATTTATAGAAAATTACTCTGCAACATCGACAGGGATAAGAATCCAAATACCTACATGAATCTACTTTCACCTTATATGTGAATCATCGTAATACATGCAGCTTATAATAAAGGAGTGAAATTTTACCGCATTCTGCTTTTTCTGATCGGTTTTATGCAGACCTTGCATTTTTTTTTAAAAACAAAAAGTTTATTCCTTGACATTCCCATCACGTTACAAAGTCAAAGTAATATACACCCCTGCAAACATTACTTTATTGAGAGAAAATGTGGAGTGTGCAAGGGGTATTATTCCTCAAAACATTACGATAATACATCCGTGCGACACAGTGCATTCTTTCACATCTCCATTTTTTTCTTATTTATACTGCAAACATAGGTTGTGGGCACTCCTTAGGACCTTTGCTAGGCGATTCTTACCCACATCCTATGTCTTGGAGAAGAAATAAGAAAATAATGTGTACCCCATTAACCCCAGTTTTCTCTATATAAAGTGGGGTTGAGGGAATGTTCATTTCACGGACTTTTCATTTTTGTTATAGTGCGTACATTACACTAACACCCTAGCAGTGAGCACTGCTGTTAAGTAGAAGAGAAGGCAATGATTTATATAATAAAAAGTGGGGATTGCAGAGATAAAGATTAGTATTGTTACTCTGCTAAAAAGAAAGTTTAGAATGGCTTCACTGAGGCGGTCCTAGCGAACCTCCAAGGATCGAGAATAAGGAAAAGAAGACTAATTCTAAATCATGCCACTCTTACTTTTTTATCGCATTTGTATGTTAATTTAAATTAGTTTTAAACCTGTATAAGAAATGTAAAGATTCAACACCTGTTTTTGGGTCGACCCAAAGTTACTAAAAGGCAACTAAAAACTAATGCTGTTGCCCACGTCACAATCACTGATTTGGGGAATCCAATATTATCATTATAAATAGAAAACGTCGCGCTATTTTTGTCGATGTTACATGTAAGTCAGAGCAATCTATAAAGTCTGGTCAGGAATCGTGTGCTGGGTTTCGCAAACACTGAATACCCAGATAAGAATGTGGCGTGGAATGTGGCGTCTGCTCAGCCGGCTGCTCAGGACTACACTGTTTGCTTAAATACTGGCATCTAAAGGTCAAACGAAATAGGTCAGGCCAATGCCAGGCTGCCTACGTCATGAAAGGAAAACAAAAACAGTATCTTAATATAGCCCGCGCTCTCACGCGACGACTTTCGGAAAATACTATTAATAAAACTGTTAGAAAGAAATGGACGTTTGTTCATATGTATGCTAAGCCGAACAAAAAAAAAAAAAGACAATATAACGTTACTTTTCGCACTTCTGCTTATAACATACCTTAGAACCTAGGAATATTTTAGAGCAAAACTTTTAAAGGTGGTATCGTTATTAGAAATACAGCATAGACCCAGATCGGATAGACAGTACCGGGCATCGCGTCTGATCAGGGACAGCACTGTTCGCCATACATACAGCAACATTTTCATTTTAAAACATGGTTCAGGTCCGTTCGCAGACTCTATAAAACGTGGAGAGGGTGCGAATTCCGGGTAATTTGCAGAATGTGAAATACTGCGTGAATTTGAGAAAATTTTCCAAATTAGGAGGGGTCAGTGGGGGTTGTCACTCCTGCGTACGGGCCTGCATTAACAGGTAGAATGAACAAATTACTTTGTTTAAAAACATTGCACTGAAATCACTGTTATTCAGTAGCTGGGATGCAGTGGTGGGACTGAGCTCGAAAAAGCGAGAGAGGAGAAACTATGGCAGTGTGGATCCTGATCAGCAGAAGCATTCGATGGATCTACACTGTTTGCAAAGGAGAAGTTGGATAAAATGTTATATTACATGCACAACAGAGAAATACTATGATTTCTACCAGACATAATCTTGGTATTTTTCTTTTTGCTCAGAAGGTATTTCATCTTAGCCGGAGAAATAAATCTCTTTAGCTTGAACTACTTTATGTACAAGGTACAAGATACCGCTTTTGCAGTGAAACCGTTATATTCAAACTCGGGAAAGTTTCAGTCACGTCGACGCCATTCATGACGTCATTGCAATGGTGTCTGGAAAGATATTAACAGACGTTCAGAATGCGTGACGTTTGAGTCGGATGCAACTCTTAAACAAAGGAAAACATGGACATGACCATTGAATAGGCTGTACGTTTTGCTTCGTTTAATCTCACATTTTACTTGTTTTATCACTGAAACACTTTGTTTCTTCTATTTATGTTCAAAACTGTAGAAAGCGCTTTATCAATGGCGGCCAACCCACCCAGCTTCTGTAACACTACGCTGATTGAACCGTTAACATGAGCTGTAAACAGTCAACTGAACGGAAATTCAGATCCAAAATTCAAGATCCATTCGGTCCTTAAAGTCTATGGAAGTGCATGTAATATAGAGATTATTCATTTCTCCTATTTGAAATGTGGGATTAATAAACATCGGGGTGGGGGTGTAAAATCCGTTAAAGAAACTCGTGCTTCGCACTCGTTTCTTTATCGGATTGTTCTGTTGAGATGATTGGATGTAAGTGTACACAGAAGCGAAATAAAAATATTAACAAATGATAAGTTAATAATTTGGAAAATCTTGAAGGAAAATGCTTCCAGTACAACACCAAGAACGTCTCATAAAGAAGCAATTTAACGAGTACCCACAATCTACGTTATAAAGCAGTGTTTCTTTTGGTTGTTTTTGTCCGCGTGACTATTGCTGGCTATGAATAAAACCCAGGCAGCAGTGTTTAGTCTTCTCCCTGTGCCAAACGATCCTGCAAATCAACCAAATAAATCTTAAACAATTTTGTAGACAGAACTCTAGATGGAAATGTACCTAGCTAGATATTTATCGGTTAGTTCAGTCCTAATTAGTTTCCCTGTGTGTTCTTACGTTAGAAAGTCTTGCAAACTAATGTGATTTTTCAGGGCCATAAAAAGAGCTGAAACCGACCCGCTCACAAGTACTGGTAAACAGCTTAGGGAATGTAAGCCTGCCCAGGCAAAGCGGTGCGAGTCGGCCCATCGGCCCATCCATGCTAATAAACTCTATTGGTTTCATTGGACGGCAGGGATTGAGATGAAGGTAAAAGTTCCACAAATCGGAACCAACGTCTCCAAAATGACCTTTATAGTGTTGACGGGAACGTTAAACCTTAAATCAATCAATCATCCAATCAACCAGTCAGGGCCAAAAAATACTGTTGCTAAAATATTCCTTCTTTTCAGACCAAACATAGATTTAGATAATAAGGATACTCGTTAGAATCGTCTCGACGAGGCAGTTTTAACAAATACATATCGATCTACTCAATGCTATAGCAGTAGTAAGGAAGTTGCATTCACCCTTGCGAAACCTTGCATTTTTGAAAAGCCCCATGAATAAATTCAACGTATGCACTGATCTAATATTTTCAGGTTATTAACCCCAAAACGTGTTTGGAACTGGCTACCCCCATTTGCCTAGCGTTCAATAAAAGGCACAAAGAAATATTGAAGTAATTTTGCGAAAAGTAGAGACAGAAATCCGCCTGTGCATATGCACAGTCTGGTCAGGGTTTTTGCTGCTTTTGTCAAAATACATGCAGCGAGCAGACGACAATTCTTCCGACTGACAGTGAAGCGCTTGGCATTAATGGGTTATTTACAGTTCAATGGGAAACCCGTTTTATTTATAAACATATTCTCTACTAATGAGATGGTCTGTGTAGCGGTCAGTAGCCTTATAGCGGAGATAACGACTTAACTGGATACCTGTGTTCTATTACAAATATATGATGCGAAAGCCGGAGCTATAGGGTGAGGGAACCAGTCTAAGATAACGACGAGGGAACCAATCTATTGATCCACCTGAAGCAAACGCTTGATTGCGTGGCTGAGAAGCGTCTTTCAAACCTTGATGCTGTATCATAGACATTTTCCAATCTCGTCCATATTCTTACCTGCGTGCAAAAATTAAGATAGCAGATAAAAATCTATATTTCTCAAAGCCCCGATGGGCGGGGGCCATGAACGGTTTTGAATGCATACACTGATCCTGCCAAAGGGATGCTGAGCCAACGTCAAGCGATATCGATGTCGGTTGGGAAGCAATTGCGGAAAAATAAAAGCACTGACTGCACTGGGGGTGGGGTGGGGGTGGGAGGTCGACTTCTCTGAGTGTACAAGCTGGGTGAATAGTTTTGAACTGAGACTTAGGCCGTTTCTTCCAACCCTTAAATATTTTATTATTTTAAGGAAACAGTGTAGGCCAAGATCAGACGCCGCCCGTTTGCGGCGTCTGATATGGGACTAGACTTTTTGCCTAACTCAATCGTCCAATCTAGGTGTTACGGGTAACCCTATTTTTAGAACACTCTGACGTGACAAAGACAAGACTAGTACGGCTTTTAAATAACCGATACCTGTATTTCGTACAAAGCGGTGATAACCATGTGGAAATTAGCAACGTAAAGCTATTGCGCTTGGTAACTTTGGATCGATTGACGCACAAATGACCTAAAAAACATTTCTCGAGTGTCCAAAACTTGATGACGGAATCCATAATGAAAACACGCCTATTCAAATATAAAAATGAAATTGTTCAGATAAAGTGAGTGAGTGAGTGTTAGTTTTACGTCCCACAAACAGCTAAGGTCATACGGAGACGGGACCTCGGTTTAAAGACTCATCCGAAAGTCTGGAGAAGCCCGGGATCGATCCTGCGATCCCTGGTTTACAAGGCGAGTAGCGTAACCACTGCACCACGGAGGCTTCTATTGTTCAGATAAAAAAAAAACTGTATTTTAAAACAAAATAACTTACAAGTGATACAACCCAAACGTAGATTGTGGGAGCTCGTAAGAACCGACCAGGCAGTACCCACAATCTATATTTTTGAGCATAAATAAGAACATTAATGTATACCCCAGTTTTACTGTATAATAGTGGGGTTTTATTTAGAGGTTCAAAATTATGTAGGCGTGTTTTCGTGATGTTCTAGTTAGCGTACATGTCCGAGATCAATTTTGCTTTAAGCGGTTAAAAAAAAGAAGAAACAATTAAAACTACAACATAATATAAAGGGACATAAACATTCCTGTTGTGTATTCCAAGTGCTGCTTAGGGAATTTTCTCCCATGAAAAGCGTTGCTTCCATGCCTACAACATATAAATATTAGCTTTTACAAAAAGCTTGAGTCTTAGCTACGTGTGTAGTCATAGGATTGCAAGTAAAATGTTAAGATTGTCCATGTGTATTTTGTATTGGTGTGCTTGTCCATGTGTATTTTTGTATTGATGTGCTAGTTAATATGGAAGTGTAAAACAGCCTACGATTCTCGGAAATCAACCAATCAAACCAACCAATCTTTCGATATGAAAATGACTTGTACTAACGCAGTACCAAAACGCCTATACAAATGGAACGTTAACTTTACCGCCAAAAAAATAAGATGGAAAATTGAGATATTTTCTTATTTCTGCTCGAAATATAGATTGTGGGTACTCGTTAGAACCGCCTCATCGAGGCGGTTCTTACGAGTACCCACAATCTATATTTTGGAACAGAAATAAGAAAAAATAAGGTTTGCTATAAATCCCAGTTTTACTATATAAAGGGGGTAAAATTATATAGGGCGTGTTTTCGTGATGGAAAGGAAAAATCAGTAAAACAGGCACGTCTATATAGTTTTCTTTCATTTCATAGTGTAGGTTAACGTCATAAAAAACTTGCCTCGCAAGTTAGCAGTTTATTAAAAAAAAGTGAGAACAAACGGAAAAGTAGATATACATGTACTGTTATGCGAGTGAAGTCAACATCCAGTTTAAATAAAAAATGCATGTTTATTTTGGAAGCACGTGATTAACCTTAGACAGCGTTCCGGTCAAGACCGGGTTTTAATCAGTGTGACTTATAACACGGGTGACGTGTCTATAATGAATAACAGTCATTACCTTTTTTAAATGCTTCCGAAGCAAAAGTAAACCTTATATAGTCTACGCCCGTGGACGTAGACAGTAAGAGGAATAAATAAATCACCAGAAAATTATTTCAGCTATTTATGCTCTGTAGAGCTACTGGTCAGCCTGTTCAATCAAGCAGTCTGATCATAGTATTCACCGCGCTCTAGGCCGGCCGCGGTAGCACAGTTAAAATATCCGTCGAATGGTGAGCTCCGATACCTGCCGGGTCGGCAACATGATTCATGAAATATTTTCTACGGCCATTCTCTCCCATCGGCTGATTCAAGAAGAGCAGTTGTCGGTTTCTGATGAAACTTGCGTATCAGAGTCCTCGTATGTCGCATATTTAATTTTGTATCCGGGCGGCATAACAAAAAGTATATGTGTGATATGTGCAATTTTCCCATACAAGAAAATGTAAAGAAAATCTCAAATGATATTATAATATTGCAGGTACAATAACAAGAGCCGTTTTTTTAATTATTATGCATACACCTAAAGCTGTCCCGAGTCCCAATCCAAATTCGCACGAAAATCCCCCCCCCCCCCCCCCCCACCCCAGCTAGCCGGCGTGTGTACCAATTCGAATTAAACTTGCTTTACACTTTAAACCGAAAACAATATTAGTGACATACAGAGTTTATTTTATGGAAGGGAATATAAAATTGTCAATCTGACATACAGGATAAATTCGTAATAAATGCAGTGACTTGAATAGTGATCTCTTTGAAAATCACTTAAGGAACGACAACATGTGTGTAAGTGGAAGTAAAAGTGAAGATGCTCTTCATTGTTTTTTTTAACCCTTATCTTGCTGTTCACGACAACCCCCTATCTTTGGAAACAGTGTAGAACCAGATCAGATGGCTTCTGAAGAAGCCATCTGATCAGGATCTACACTGTTTGGCATTCAGTTTATGAATTTGTAGCAATACATTACATCAAGTAATTTGATTGGTTGATAGACAGAAATGGGTGTGGCTTAGATGAATATTCAGCAAGATAAGGGTTAATGCAATAATTAATAATTATAACATTCAGAGAAAAAGCATGGTTAGACAAAATTGCGCACCTAGCCTTGACAGTTTACTCTCTGGTAAAACAATGTTTAACAAATGATGAACAGAATACTCTTCTTAAGCAGGCTGGTCATAGTTTTATCAAAGACACCATGACATTTAATTTACCTCCAAATTTAGTATGCTCAAAAACTATACTTGTTCCTGCATATGAAAAAGGCCGGCCCCCGCCCATAGGGGTTTGGAGAAATATATGGGATGCACGATGCTTCCACGCAGAGCTGAATCCGGCCCGCACACTAGTACTGGTAAACCGCTTAGAGGATCTAAGCCTGTCCAGGAACCGCGCTGCGAGGCGGACCGTCCATGCTATTAAACCCTATTGGTTTCATTGGGCGACAGGGCTTGAGATGTCATTTCATCTCAATGTCTGGCAAAAGTCCCACAAAATTGGAAGCAACGTCTCCAAAATGACCTTTACAGTGTTGACGGGGACGTTAACAATCAATTCAAACAAACAAAAACAAACAAATATCTGAAAACGGGAGGTCGCAAAATGCACAGTACACTTTTCTGTTACTCTTTTCTTCTTTCGTCTACTCTTATTCTATTTTCAAAAATTGTTCATTTCCCACGTTGTTGCTTGTATCTTCATTTTAGGGGAAGGGCTATAATTAATGTTTGGTCCTTGGAGAACTTGTAGCCCAAACCCATTGCTGTATTTAAAGGCAATAAAATACGTTAATAGCAACCAACCAACGAGTTGTTTGCCGCCGAAGTTGGTTGCTTAACGGTAACACGTGTATTTATTTATGAACATACCCCACCCATTCAAAATCTCAAAAGCCAACAGGACTAAGGCAAAAAATTTCTTCGTACTTCCGGTTTTACAGCTTCCTGTTGCCGGAAGTAGACCTGATTGGATAAAACTTGAACTTCCGTGTTACCATGGACGCACGTTCATCTTTTCGAAATAAACAAACTTGGCTGTGCTACATCAACTCACAATACAGCTTTTTCCCGTTTAACAGCTACATCTAATTCAATGATAAAAACGTGTCTTCTTTACACTTTCGCTGGTATATTCCACTGCATGAGGTTGTACTACACATACAGTGTCAGAGACCGTGTCAAAACTAATAGCCGTTAGTGTTGGCGAGAGGAAGTAAACAAAAGTTTTCCTGCTGTGAAATGAGTGAATAAAACAATACAGTAGGTACATTTTCCTTGAAACATCTTGCTTAAAATTGGTGTTTCAGTTCAATGTGCCTGTTGTTAAAATACAGCCAACAATGCCCAGTGAGGATTTTTCCACTGCAGTCGAAGAAAATCAGGGCCGGACTCTAGCTGTTGTCGAAAATAAGTATGCATATGCAGTTCCAAAGCAATAGCTCGAGAAAAGTTAACAAAGATCAGTCAAGTTTGTGTGAGACATGCAACATGAAAGAGAATGTGGATCATTTTCTTTTTCACTGTCAGAGATTTAAATCAGAAAGGGATACTTTAGAGTATAATGTAGAAGAGATTCTGGCCAGGGAGGAGGTGAAATTGGTAACAGACATTAACTTGAAAGTGTTGACAGGCATGATTGAAGACATTAGTAAGCAAGGAAGGAAGGAACTGGGAAAGTATAAAACCCGGGAGTAACAGCCGGGAACCGGGAGTAAAATCCGGGAGTAAATTTTGGCAATCGAATAAAGATATTAAACATTAACATATCTAGATGAAATTCGGATCAAAAGTAGAATATAGACTCCTCTTTAAAATGCATATAAGTTTTATATTAATAATTGAGTACTTTTCAAGATATGAACCGAAATATATGACCATGTCGCAAAAAATTCGCCCGGGAGTAGCTTTTTGCGGTATTGACAATGTCAAGCATTTTGCAAAATATGTACAGTCTGAAATTGCTACAAGAATAAGTTTGTGTATCATCAATTAAAAACACATCAAAGATTAGAAAAATACAAAAATAAAGTTATTTCATCGCTCCGTGAAGTAAGTAATTGACCCGGGAGTAGGCCGGGAGTAATTTCTGGGTTGAAATCGGCGTTTATTGGCGTTATTGCCTATGTCACTTACATTGTATTTATTAAACGTAGTCTTACTACCCTGACAGCTAAAAGCAAAGGCACTGATCAGTCTGCGGAGGTAATTTTGTCATCGTTTCTACATTATACGGCCATAAAACAAATAGCGCCAAATATAAATGTCCCGGTCACATTAAATCATAGGCGCAGGAGCAGGGCGTGAGTTGGGTTTGGGGTTTGGATGTGTGTCGAGTCCCGATATGACAAGTTAATAAATACATGTAATCCATGCTGAATCTTAGCTTTTCTTCTGACAAACGTTTAAGAAATACAATGTATGTGATAGAAGCAATAAGGCCGAGAATAAGGCAAATAAACGCCGATTTCAACCCAGAAATTTCTCCCGGCCCATTCCCGGGTCAATTATTTACCAGGCGGAGCGATGAAATAACTTTAATTTTGCATTTTTCTAATCTCTGACATGTTTTTATTAATAACACATAAAGTAATTCTTGTAGAACCCCCAGACTGAACATATTTTGCAAAATGCTTGACATCGTCAATACCGCAAAAGTTACTCCCGGGCGAAAATTTTGCGACATGGTCGTATATTTCGGTTCATATCTTGAAAAGTACATGGTAATAATGTTAACACTTATGTGCATTTTAAAGAAACGTCTATATTCTACTTTTGATTCAAATTTCATCCAGATATGTGAATGTTTAGTACCTTTATTCGATTGTCAAAATTTACTCCCGGATTTTACTCCCGGCTTCCGGCCGTTACTCCCGGGTTTTATACTTTCCCAAGGAACTGACAGATGCACTGATGGAATACATCAGGAGCACTAAAAGATTTTGAAGGTCATTGTATTATGAGCATCATGTGTTTTTCACATAGGGAAATGCACAAGTGACTTACTTAAGTACCATGAGTTTATAGGCAGCGAAAAAATGCCTTATAGATATACAACAACAACAACAAAGATATGATAGTACATGAAAGAAGAAAACTCTGCACACTGATGGCCAGAATCACAGCAATAGGTGAATTGGGATGCAAACATCTTGTTCAAACTTTGGTGTTTCATTTCAAAGTACCTCTTGTTTAAACAAAGCAGCATTGGAGGTCACAGGAGTGAATTGTCTTGGAATCTCAGAAGACACTCCCAGGTATCCAAGTTGTAAATATGAATGCTTTGTGGTGAGTGACTGTTTCAAAAAACTTTACAAAGGTGTTCTCGAATTTGACCCCTAGCCCCACCCCAGGGCGTAAACCCAGGATTCTGTTCTCTTTGAACATCAGAAGACCCTCCCAGTAGGGCTGGCCAATCAGTAATCAGAGTCGAAAAGATAATCAATTATCATTCCTGTCATTGCGATTGACAATCAATTAGTAATCACTGAAGATTTAGTCATAATGTTACAGTCGGGTATAAAAGCCAAGGTCCTCTCAATCGGGCCGAGCCAAAAAATGCCGATCTGAAGATTTTATATTTCGTCTATTGTTTTAATTAAGACATATATCTAGGTCAATTGGGTATCAAATTATTATAAATAACATATTTGATAACTGCACGAAGGTGGGAACAAGACAGTTCCCCGACACAGTTTTTGGAGACAGTTCCCCGACACATTTGAAGACAGTTCCCCGACACTTTTGAAGACAGTTCCCCGACACTATTGCTCATAGTTAAATGATCTGTGACTGATAATTATAATTGGCAATTAGTTCCCAGACCTTTTTAAATACAGTTCCCCGACACTAAACATAGGATAGATGGATTCTGCGTGTCAGTCAAGTCAGCTTATCATCTGATAAGCGTGTACAAACTCATCAACTCTGACGCACGCGCATGTACACGGCACTGATTGACTGATGGTCAAATAATTATCATTATTGTTTGCATAACAGCGTTAGATATCTATTTCGTATTCGTATACTTTAATTATATTCATTTAAAACAAAAACTTTGAACTCATCTTCATTTTTCAAATGTGTATTATATGGAAAAATGACAATTAGAAATATACTATGGCATTTCCTAGAAGACATTTTTGTTTTGTTTAAATGTGTGCATGTTCATTAACTGAACATGCTAGTTCGCTTAATTTCAGGTGTATTCATTAAACTGAGTGATAATGGTATCAAGTATAAGCTTTCATTTTACACATGTAAAAGTCTGCCGGGGAACTGTCTTCAAAAATGTCGATGAATCAATAATTTAATATTTCTAAACATCTGTCGGCGAATGGTCTTCAAAATATTGATGAACACATAATAACTATCAATTATGATAATCATCATGATCAGTCACAGGCCATTTGACTTTGAACTGTCGGGGAACTGTCTTCAAAAGTGTCGGGGAACTGTCTTCAAATGTGTCGGGGAACTGTCTTCAAATGTGTCGGGGAACTGTCTCCAAAAACCGTGTCGGGGAACTGTCTTGTCGGGGAACTGTCTCGATTCCCACGAAGGTTTATCTCTCTACATTGTTTAATTTTCTACGAAGGTTTATCTCTCTACATTGTTTAAAATTGTACATGTCAAATAATCAATTGCAAGCAAATAAGTAATGATATTCATTTGTGTGGAATTTATCGATCGATAATAATCGATTATCCAAAATTTTGATCGTGCCAGCCTTACTTCCCAGGTACTTAAGTTCCGAAAATGAGTGCTCTGTGATGAGTGACTGTTGAGATATAAGCATTTGAAAAACTTTACCGCAGTGTGACGGGAACGCACACGCAACCATGCACATCCTAGGTGACAACAATAGCTCTCCATGTACTTCGTACAGGCAAGCTTGAAATCACTTGCATAGCCAACATTTGGACTTGCCCTCATGGCAGTTGGTCAATGGACTTGTCAGGCCCTGCTTAATAGAAGTTCTCATTTAGTACTGCATTAAAGTATTTGCCTGAGCTTGACTTTAGAATTTGTCTAGCACTTTAAGAATTTCATTTTTTCTGGCTAATAAAAGATCTTTGATAGAAAACAGCAATGCATGCATCTATCAGGAAGTCTATACAAATCATTGTGTCAAACCCTGCCATCCAATGAAACCAGTAGGGTTTATATGTATGGACGGGCAGACTCGCACCACTCTGCCTGGGCAGGCTTAGCAGTTTACCAGTAATTCCACAAAAACAAGCAAGTATAATTCTGAGCCCCTTGAACCCTAATAGTAAAACTGGGGTTTACAGTGGGTAAACCTTATGTTTCGATTTTCCTCTCTAAAATATAGATTGTGGGAACTCGTTAGAACCACCTCAGTGAGGCAGTTATAACTTGTACCCACAATCTATATTTTGAGTCGAAATAAGAAAAACATCACAATGTTCCATCTTGAAATTTTTAGGGTTTTTTTTTTTTTTTGCGTTTAAGTTTACATTGTATTTGCATAGGCATGTTTTCGTAATGTAAAGATGCTGTTGATATCGCTTTACACAGAAACACCGTGCAGCCCAATATATTTCTCCTGGGGTAAAAATAACTTTGGATCAAATAATAGTTAATCTGGTCCAACTGCCTGACTGTATTCTTATCTTTTGCCAAGGGCTGACCCAAAATGACTGCCGCTTTATTGCTTGAACAGCAAAAAAAAATTCTATCAATTCCCAAGAATCTCCCCTAAGAACAACTATCTTCCTATCTATATTTCTATCTTGGTCCATTGATTTGCCCTAAAAGCTTGTTGAATGTGTAAAATGCAAAAATATAGTGGAGTGTGGTAGCTCAGTGGTTAGTGCACTTGCCTCTGATACTAGGGGCCCCCAAGCATCCAACCGGGCAGCAGTAATAAAATTGCTGTGTCCAAACATGCTCCATTGGCATCATTTGCAGGCATGAATGCCACAAGTCCTTTGGATCCAGACGTTAACTGGAGGCCCCCTGTGCAGGGAGAACCATCCCTCGTGCAGGTTAAAGATCCCTACCATAATAACATGAACAACAACAGCCTGTTTACTATGTAGGCAGCTCCATCCTGCGAAACCTGGAGTGTATATACATGTATATGTAATGTACACCAGGAAATTGTTTTGTTTGTTTGATTTGAGGTTTAAAGTCCCCATCAACACCAACCCAAGACCGACGGATTTTGTCTGGTGAAAAGCTGGACCAGGTCAGGTCTAGTGAGGCTGGCTGGTCCGAATGGTCTAGTTGAAAATCTGCCACCAAAGTCATAAAAGTCCATGTTTTTAGCTCATTGATTATAAAATGGATTTCTGTTTTCAGTATGTTGCAGTAGCTTTACTATGTAAATAATAATAGAAATATTTGTTTGATTTGAGGTTTAACATCCCCATCAACACCATAAAGGTCATTTTGGAGACGTACGTTGCTTCCAATTTTGTAGGACTTTTATCCGACATTGAGTTGAAATGACATCTCAAGCCCTGCTGGCCAATAAAACCAATAGGGTTTATAAGCATGGACGGTCTGACACTTGCATATTTTCAGTATTAAACTGTATCCATCATTGTCAGTTTCACTATTATCATGCGTCAGCATTAAGTTGTGTAAAGCCTTGAAAACACGAGCTTGTACTTGCAGCTGTGCCAGTTTCGCAGAACTTTTCAATTTTTCTCAAAATAAGAAACATCCGAAGATTTCCATAGTCAACACTGAGTGTGAACTAGCCAAAGGCACAAATATTTTATATCTAAACTCACTGCATCTAACAACATTGCAGAATAACTAATCAACAACTTGTTCAAGTCAAGTCCCATGTTCAAGTAGCTTAAAACTTTTTAGTGTGTCGAGTTGGGGGGAAAAATTGGTAGTTCCTTTTCAAGGGGGTATCCCTTTTCAAAGAATTCTTTGTCCTGTTTGTTAAAAATTCAGAGACCAATTATCATTGCAGACAGTTGGTAGGGAAAGTGTTGCAATGTTTGTGGTGGTGGCTTTGACAAAGTCACATATAAGAGCTAAGATCAAAAGTTAATGTACGCAATGTTACTTGACTGCATCGTAGATGTATTTTTGACCGGTATTTTGACTTTTTACACATTCGGTAAGTTTGCTGGGCAAATCAACAGGCCAACTACAAACTCTGTGATAATGAATTGGTCTTATCTATATTCTGATAGAATTTCCTGTGTCTGCGCAGGTTAGAGATGCCGTAATTACAGAATTACTGTGTAGGCTTCCGGACTGTATCTAATAATCTACACCTTATGTGACGTACTTTTAACTTGTGTATAGAAGAATCACGATTCCTGAAGGATCGTCTTCTAGACCTGTTTTCCATCCCCATTGGGAGTTTTGTTTGTTTGATTTGATGTTTAACATCCCCATCAACAGTTACACTATATAGGTCATTTTGATGTTGCTTCCCATTTTGTGCTACTTTTACCCGACATTGAGATGAAATGACATCTCAAGCCTTATATCCCATAAACCAATATGGTTTATAAGCATGGACGGCCTGACTTGCACCGCTTTCCCTGGGCAGGCATAGATCCTCTAAGCGGTTAACCAGGCAAGGGGGGGGGGGGGCACCTTGCGGAGATAGATTTAGTTTGTTTGATTTGAGGTTTAAAGTCCCTGTCAACACTGTTATGGGCATTTTGGGGACTCTGCTTTCAATTTTGTTGGACTTTTACCCAACATCGAAACGAAAAGACATATCAAGCCCTGTCGCCCAATAAAACCAATAGGGTTTAAAAGCATGGACGGTGTGACTCGCACTGCTTTGCCTGGGCAGGCCTAGATCCTCTAAGCAGTTTACTAGTACTTGTGTGCATGCAGGTCGGTTTCAGCTTTGCGTTGATGCATCATGCAGCCCATCTATTCCTTCAAGTCCCAATTGGGGGGTGGGGGGGGGGGAGATAGATTCACCTTATTTGCATTACCTGCTGGTTCTGAAGGTTATCAAGCAAATAATGCAAATATGGTGAATAGATAGAATTCTGACATTTCTATCTCTTGAACAGAAATAATAACTCTTCCCTACCCTAAAGTATGGATGCAACTGCAGTTTTCAAAATAATACTGGTTCTACTAAATACCGATACCATTCTCTGGAAGGAGTGATTTTTTATACCCGCTTTTTCGAAGAAAAATCGGGTATATTGTTTTCGTACCACAGTTGCGTCCGGCGTCAGTCCGTCTGTCCGTCCGTCCGTCTGTCTGTCCGTCACGTTTCTTGTAAATGGATCTCCTCTGCAACTACTGAAGTTACACTTTTGAAACTTTGCATGTGGATAGTTCGTGGAATGTAGATTGCAGTGGGCAACCTTTTGGTGACCTTGACCTCAACATGATCCCAAGGTCAAAGATAAAAAATATGATTTGCCATATCTCTTTAACTATTGGAGATACACTTCTGAAACTTTGCTTATTGGATGGTCTTTGGAATATAGAATATGTCGGTCTACTTTTGGTGTGACCTTGACCCCAAGGTCAAAATGTATGATTTAGCCGTATCTTCTAAACTATTAGAGTTACACTTCTGAAACTTTGGTTATTGGGTGGCACTTGGAATATAGAATAAATCTGGATACTTTTGGTGTGACCTTGACCTCAACATGACCCCAAGGTCAAACGTCAAAAAATATGATTTGCCATATCTCCTAAACTATTGGAGTTCCACTTCTGAATATTTGCTTATTGGATGGTCCTTGGAATACAGAATATGTCGGGCTACTTTTGGTGTGACCTTGACCCCAAGGTCAAAGGTCAAAAAATATGATTTTGCCATATCTTCTAAACTATTAGAGTTACACTTCTGAAACTTTAGTTATTGGATGGCCCTTGGAATATAGAATAAATTTGGACACTTTTGGCGTGACCTTGACCTCAACATGACCCCAAGGTCAAAGGTCAAAAATTATATTTGCCATATCTCCTAAACTATTGGAGTTACACTTCTGAAACTTTGCTTATCGGATGGTCATTGGAATATAGAATACGTTCGGCTACTTTTGGTGTGACCTCGACCCAAGGCCAAAGGTCAAAAAGTATGACTTTGCTACATCTTCTAAACTATTAGAGTTACACTTCTGAAACTTGGTTATTTAATGGCTGTTGGAATATAGAATAAATAGGTCTTATCCGGTAAATGCTTTCAGCTGAGCTATCAGATTTCCAAACAGCTGTGCTAGGTACAAACTTTGCCCTGAATCTGAACTTAGTGTGTGTAATTACATGGATAAAATCTTGCAGTGTGTACATTCCTGATATTATTTTTGATGTTAATTAGTGATGGCTAGCAATAATTTTGCCAGCCAGTCTTTAAAAGAATTACAGAAGTATTTGAAAGATAGAGGTGTGGTATTTTCTGACATAAGAAAACCAGAATTAATAGATTTATGCAGAGAAGCAGAGCGACTATATATTGAGGTAGATCCAGATGGACTTCTTGAAGACAGGGAGGACATACTCAAAGAAAAACTAACGACAGAAGATAAAGTCTTTTTACCCAACCCTGAAACAGTTCAAGGATCTAAAGAACTTAATTTGCTTCCGCCTATATCTATCTTTGACATTTACAACTATCTCATAAGTTTTAATCAGTATGACCATGCATCTTTGAGGGACTACCAAAAAATGGAATCATATGGTTTATTTGAAGATGGATATGTACTTGATGTGGAATGCTGCCACTTACATGAGAACTACTGTGCTTTGAAGTCACATGTCAAACCAAGAACAAATGAGAAGGACCCCATTTCAAAACTGACATATTATAAAGCATGGATAGTATTCAGCAAGACAGTCCATGCATCAGCTATGGGGACAGTATTTTCTGCATATTGCACCTGCAAGGGAGGGTGAGTGTTTGTGCGTCTTTTACCTTGTTTTAAGTCTATGAGTTTAAATAAAAGAATCATAACAGTATAGCCTCGCATGAGGTGGCGTATACCTTCTATCTGTTATACAGACACTTATTTTGGGGATAAAATATAAATTGGAATTTTGAATGCATGCTTTTTTTTTGTATATCTTAACCCCTTTTTGAACCAAATGGAATCTTCCTCCTTATATACAGCAGGATGTAGGGGGTGTCAATTTCTTTTTTTTTCAAAATTTATTTGGAAAATGGCTGAACTCTTAGCAAACAGTGGAGGCCCTGATCAGACGCTGTGTTCTGGGCCTGCACTGTTTGCCAGGGTACTCGTTTTGGGGTTTCTGGTACTAAATGGGTTAATGTTCAACAAAATGGGATACGCTTTTCTGAAGCTGACATTATTGTAATTTTATTTCATACAAAGCATAATATTGTTGAAAATCAGAATTACCAACAGACATTCTGTGGCATCCAATGCGTCGTCTGATCTGGGCCTGCATTATTTGCCTGTATCCCGTTTTAGGGTTTACGGTACAAAATGAGTAATATTACGTAGACTGTTAATTTGATAATTTTCAGAGTCGATGGTGGATGCAGACATGTAGTGGCTACACTTTTTGAAGTCTCTGACTTTTTGAATGACAGAAGAAAGGAAAGCGTTACTTCTGGACCATGTCTGTGGGTAAAGAGATCAACAAAATCCTCGGAACCTGTTCTAGTAACAGATCTGGACACAAGTTTAACTTCAAACCCTGACATAAGTGTCAAGCCTTCTGAGGATAATTATGAAGCCACACCCTTGACTATATCTTTCCCAGAACCACAGGATTTTATTGAAATTGTGAGGGAGGTGAGACCAGGTGCGTGTATGCTAGATGCATTCGAGGGAAGGAGGTCTGTTGACATTCATCCTGAAATAGATGTCCAACTTCCCCTGGAGAAAACAACTAACTTCTGGACTGCACATTTACTGCATTTGTGTACAGATATGTGTTACACAGAATTTCTTGAATATATGCAATATACCACCGACGATATTGTCAAAATTGAGAAAGGAACACAGGGTCAACGCACCAACAAAAACTGGGAAAACGCACGTAATGGCTTACTGACAAGTTCTAATTTCAAAACTATCTGCCATTCTACAAACTATTCATCAACGGCAAAGGCTGTTCTTAAAGGAGCCATGTTTGACGACAGTAATGTCCCTGCCCCGGTATCATATGGAGTCAGGTTTGAAAACAAGGCACGGGATATGTTTATTAAGTCCCACAGATTTCGCCACAGAAGATGTAAAGTTGAAATACCAGGACTTATCATAAGTTCCATTAACCCTGTACTCGCCACCAGCCCTGATGGCATTGTGGATTGCTCAGTTTGCGGACAGTTTCTTGTGGAAGTGAAGTGTTTATATACTTACAGGAATTTTCATCCATCAGCAGCCTTATTGGCATCCCGAGTGTGCGAAAGGGATGAAAATGGTCAAATGAAAATTATTTCTCAGCACAAATATAACTATCAAATGCAGGGACAAATGGGAATCACAGGAATTCAGAAAAGTGTTCTGGTTGGATTTACTAACAAGGGCATTTATCCTGTTAATGTTGATTTTGAAGAAAATATGTGGAATGAAATTAAAATGAAACTCATGGAGTTCTATAAATCCGCCTACCTTCCTGAGATTCTGAGAAAGAATAATCTTTCATCGCATTAAAGTGAATTTACATTTACCATTTTTGGGTCGATTGTCTATCAATCGACCTAAAGTTACTAACTACAAATCATCTTCAGCAGATAGTCATTGTCTTCACTTCTATTTTGCATGAAATCCTGGTAAGGTGTTTCATAAAAATTAGCCATGCGTAAGAGGATTATCTATAGAATCTTCGCTTGAACCATGTGCTGACTTTGGCGACCAGTGTAGACCCAGATCAGATGTCACAGAATGCAGCGTCTTATCAGGGTCTACACTGTCTGCTTACAGTACAACAGTTAATGAGTTAAATGCTGCATGATGCGAAGTCTGATTATGGTTTACACCCATCAGTTACAGTACAGGAATATTTTGGTTAAACAAAATTATTAACAGTCCATGTCACTTCTCGGCCTACACTTGGAGACAATCAACCCACCCATGCTATCAGTGCTTTGATTAATAGTTTATGCTAATCTATCCTGCAGGTTACATAATACTGTTACAATTGTTATGATCTGATTTAACTGGAATCGTAATCTGATTGGAATTACACCAGATAAAATTCTAAATGTTTTCATTCTTCCGATGGCACGCTCTACATGTATCCGAACCTTGGCAATTTTCCTGGATCTTTTGACAGCTTTGAAACTTAGTCTTTTGCCATATGTGAATGAGGGAATGTTAAGGGTAGCCCCTTTTGGCAACACAAGATGTCTTATATTGAAGCCACGGTCAGCCATAACATCATCTCCATCCTCGAGGTAATTCAGAATTCCACTTTTTTCAACAATTTTTTGATCGGAAATTGAACCGCTGTAAAGTTTTGAAACAAAAGTTATAGCTCCAGACGGCATAATACCAACAAGAAGTTTAAAAGTATTGGAATGTTTATAACTTGACCATGTTGCCCTTTGTGCTGCCGGCCTGAAAGCTTTTTCAACAAAGATTTCCGTGCAATCAATGATTACTCTTGTTCGTGGAAAACTATTGAATGACTGAGGTAAATTTTCCCTCACATGCTGCCTAGAGGGCCATTTAATCAGTGGCTTCAGACACTTAGAAAGAAAATTCAACCATGCAGGTACCACTCTTCCTACTTGGCTGGTAGTTATTCCAAATAAATACGCTAATAAAACAACTTCATATCCTCTACGTATTCTGACTAAAGTCAAAACAAATTCTTCTAATAAGGAAAGTGCTTTCCTTCTCCGTGCCTTTGATTTTCCTGTCATAAGAAGTTTTTTCTTTCCGTCCCAAAGTTTGATCTTTTCAGCTGCAGGCCTTAGCCAATCAAAAAGTCTGTTTAACAGGGAAACCGATGGAATACCAGTGTACTGGAAACACGCAGAATCACTTTCTTTTATCATCTGTACAAATCCCTTTCGTCTTAACCGCTTTTTTTGTTTTAAATTTAGTTTTATTTTAATCCCACAGTTGTCACACTGGATATCAAAATCACCTTCACAATGAGGGGTATCTGTTTGTGTCGATTTATCATGATCATCAGCTGCTGCAGGCTGGTCAGATTTCTCTTCTGGTTCAGGCTCATTTGATGTGCTTCCTTCTTCAACATCCAATTTTGTTTTCTTCGAACATTCTTTACTCATCATTACAGGAGCTTCCCTTTTTTTAGGTGCAGGCCTGCAACGTTCTGCCCTTTTGCCAGTGAAAGGGTCGGCGACATTTGGGTATGGATATTCTGGTGTGGGTTTACCGCCGACAAAATGCTGTAAAATTGAGAACTTTGTGTCAATTTTTGAAATTTCAAATGCTCTTTGAACTTATATGAGCCAAGTCATGAGAAAACAGGTCTTAAGGTATTTCAATATATGATACTTCAAATGTGCATGCTTATCACATAAATAGAGGTAGAGATCTTTTTCTTTCTTTTTATGCCTGAGGCTTTATTTATTCTAGATCCATATTACATGTCTGCGGATAGCAAAGATTCTGATCAGACTGCACATATGCGCGGGCTCACATGAGCCTGAAATAAGTACACATGTACCATTTTCAAATGGGTTGGGGAAAAGTAAGACGTATTGCATGTCATGATAATCCTTCACTCTATTGTAATACATATACTTCAAATATTTTAACAAGCAATTTTACACGGCCCCCGCCCATCGGGGTTTGAATAAATAGATGGGCTGCATGATGCTCCCACGCAGAGCTGAAACCGACCGGACCCTATTGGTTTCATTGGGCGGCAGGGCTTGAGATGTCATTTCATCTCAGTGTCGGGTAAAAGTCCCACAAAATTGGAAGCGGCGTCTCCAAAATGACCTTTACAGTGTTGACGGGGATGTTAAACCTTAAATCAAACAATTAACAAGCAATTTTATGGCTAAGCATCTATCTAGCTTCTTATACTGCCTACACCCTTGTGGGCATTTTAGTAGGGGCTATAATGTGTTCAAAAGGGTTTTAAGATGCAGCAAGAAATAACATAGACTATTATTCGACATCACACGAACAAGTCCATGATAGGAAGTTTAACACACCCCAAAACCCCATTTTAGACAGAAAAAAACTGGGGTTTACGGTTACATTATTTTCCTTATCTGCTCCAATACATGTTGTGGGTACTCGATAGAACCGGTTCTATCGAGCACCCACAACCTTTGTTCAGAGTACAAATAAGAAAAAAAAGTATGAATTTTCAAAAGAAAAGTAGCCATTTTGGAGATATGAAAAAATTCACTTTCTCCCACAGGTGTGTTATCTTAATGACGAGCAGTCTGATCTGGTTCTTCATTGTTTCTTTGTGCATTTCTCACCTTATAGGTATGATGTCTGTGGCAAAGGAATGTCTGTGAGTCTATTTTACCGATGCTTTTTTATTGTACCAGTGTGGTTGAACAGTGTATAAAAACACTTCCCTGTCCCTTTTTTCATGCATCCATGCATTACATACCTTTGAACAAACATAATGGTGTCCTGCAATTTTTTTCTCATGGAGCTGTTGATGAGGCCGACCACATGCCCTTAACCATTTTCTACATGCTTCAAGATCAATCCATGGCTTAGGAAATGGAAAGAAATGCACTCCCTTCATGTGTTCTCTGTCACTGTATCTACTGTCACTGTTGCAACAACCCCATGAACATCGTTTGGTTGGCATTTTAAACTTAATTATATATGTAGAAACTTGAAACAATGCAAAATAAATGACATTTAGGCTCTAAACTGTGTTGAGTGCTATCTGTTAATACACACTGGCAGCATTTGCTTGTACCTAGCAGAGTTCATTGGTAATCTGATATCCCTGTTGAATGCTACTACCGGGAGTAGGCCTATTGGGATACTTTGGGTGGACCTCAACATAATCCCAAGGTTAAAGGTCAAAAAGTATGACTTTGCCATATCTTCTAAACTATAAGAGTTACACTTCTGAAATTTTGCTTATCAGTTAGAATGTTCTTTACAACTTTTTTTAACTTACATATAGTTTTGGCTTGCTAATACATAGTCATTTGTGTTACTCATAGAAAAAGCAGGTATTTGCGATGGTATACCATCGACTGCTGATCTATTTTTTTTTCGGTCAACTATCTACTGCACAGTTCAAGTTTAACTTTGTTGCTGTCGACCACCTTTGAGACTGTTAAACTTTAGAACAATCCAAAAGGAGGTCTTAACATAGGAATTTTGCGGTACTACAGCAAATGTCCATTTAGAAAACCTTTTCATTTCAAAAAGACCCACCTAATACTGAATGCACAAAATGGGAGGTTTATAAGCATCAAAACGGTTGGTTGCAGTTAGGTCGCACCTATTTCATATTATATACCGTAAAGAGGTTTATACATGCAGCAGCGCTATGTTGGACACAAACATGTACGCACGCACGCCCGAATGCCAGCCCGCCCGCCTTCCGGCACGCACACAAAATAAGTAAAGTAAACTAAAATAAAAGCAAGCAATCAACTAAATTACTGCATTTGCAAACAAATACGTATGCATCATGAAAACACGTCTATATAACTTTGACCCCCTTGAACCCCATTTTTATGGAGTAAAAGTGGGTTTTTGTCTTTGAGTGTTTATATCGCTTATATGATTTTGTTTTGGATAGCCAAACGGCCAGTTTGTGGGAAAGTAACTGTCATTTGGCTTTCCGCTATACTTGATGTTTCCATTAGGGTCTGTTATTTCATATTTGTGTTTATTTCCCTTTGGTGTCTCTGATGGGAGCTGTGGGTTAATTGTATCGATTCCTGATCATTGCCTGGACTTCTATTTTACAAGGGTAAACCTTATTTTTCTTATTTCTGCTCTAAATTAAAGATTGTGGGTACTCGTTAGAACCGCCTCGATGAGACAGTTCTAACGAGTGCCTACAATCTATAATTTGAGCAGAAATCAGAAAATATCATAATTTTTCATCTTAAAATTTTCTTTTTTTCCGGCGGTAAAGATTACAATGTATTTGTATAGGCGTGTCTTCGTACGGAAATAAAAACCTAAATGGCTGCCTTTGGAAACAAAGAATTTTTGTTTGATTTGAGGTTTAACGTCCCCGTCAACACAGTATAGGTAATTTTGGAGACGCTGCTTCCAATTTTGTAGGACTTTTACCCGACATTGAGATGAAATGACATCTCAAGCCCTGTCGCCTAATGAAACCAATGGGGTTTATAAGCATGGACGGTCCGCCTCGCACCGCGGTTCCTGGACAGGCTTAGATCCTCTAAGCGGTTTACCAGACGGTTTCAGCTCTGCGTGGAAGCATCGTGCAGCCCATCTATTTCTTTAAGCCCCGATAAAAACAAAGAACACATGAAAGAACGAAAATCGAAGACCCGGTTTTATTGTGTCTTTTCATACACAGCAATACAGTTTTCAAGGCTGCATACGCCTCCTAGCACCGGCTTAAGCGATATTTGGTTTTCAAAGTAACCAGAACGTGCTCAATGATCCCAAAGGAAAAGAAAATATAATCTGCACTATGATGAAGCACGGGGATACTTTCGGCACTTAACAACCGCTGCAGAGAGCTGAAGGTTGCCTTTGGAAACAAAGAACACATAAAAGAACGAAAATCGGAGACCCGGTTTTATTGTGTCCAAGACTGACACGAATAAATCGTTCGATAAATTCCACAAAAAATATTATCATTTCTGATTTGCTTTTTATCGATTTCTGGATAGGTACAATTTACTACCCAAAGTTATGCCTAAAATAGCGGGATGAGTGGCAAACAGTGCAGACCCTGATGAGGCGCCGCATTCTGCGGCGTCTCATCTTGGTCTACACTGTTTGCTAAGGCCTGTCTGTTCAAATATGCATATGGTAAAGTGCAACATATGGTAAGAGTCATGCTCAGACAGAAAGCCAGACATGTAAAATTATGACAAAAACCTTTGTGATTACTAATCGATTATCGATCGCAATGTTAGTACTGATAATCGATTATCTTTTCAGCTCCGATTAGCCAGCCCTAATTGTGTCCCTGCACACACAGCAATATAGTTTACAAGGCTGCATACGCCTCATAGCACCGGCTTAAGCGATATTCGATTTTTAAAGTAATCAGAATCATTGTGGTGATGGAACCCGAGAAGGGACATAAAAGCTTTTTCCGTTGCTAAATGGTATGACTGAGTCGGCGCCGCTGAACTATATCTTTCATTCGACATGTGCGCAGTCGATTCAATTTGTACACCTGCTCAGTCTGATCAGAGTTTGCAGTTACCTCATTTGAGGTTTTCCTTTGAACTATTGAGACATTGTGTGATTAATGATAGTTGAGTTCCGGTTTCATCATTAGGAGAAATATGACATACGTTTTCCCAACGAGAGGGTTGGTGGGGGTCACATTTGGATTAGATGGCCAAATGATGGCTACATCATCGTACCCTTGAGGGTAGCGTCGAAGATAACTGCCCAGGAAATTCTGGTGCTAACTCCATGAGGAAGGTAAAAGGGACACGAAATTGTGACATATGACATCCAGTCTTCTAAACTGTCCGGTAGAAACTTATTTCTGCTTGAGAAATAAATTTGTGTGCTCGTTAGACCTGCTTCCCTGAGGCGGTTCTAATGGGTACAAACAAACCATGTTTTTGAGCAACAATAAGCCAAAATATACCCATCTGGACCCCATTGTAGTTTTTACGAGGGTATTCCATTACAAAAACACGAAAACACTAACATTTTAAAATGAAACAAATGTGATATTTTTCTTATTTCTGCTCAAAATATAGATCGTGGGTACTCGTTAGAACCGCCTCATCTAACGAGTACCCACAATCTATATTTTGAGAAGAAATAAGAAAAAATAAGGTTTACCCCTGTAAACCCCAGTTTTACTATATTCAAGTGGGGTTCAAGGGGAAAAATTTCTTGATGAAATGCACGACTGGTTGACGACATACGAACGCCAGACCCTAATCTGCTTGTTATCGAAAGCGAAAGGGACATAAATTACATCTAGTCATACGACACTTTGTTTTAAGGCGGTAAATCTAAGCTTCAGTTTTGTACCGTCCCAGAACAAATAAGTCTTAAGACTTATGTGTCCCCTGTCGGTTTCAATCTAGGCATCTGTTTTGTGCCGCCCTAAAACAAAAACATGTCTTTGCAACGCATGCATCAAGTGTTCCCTATCGGCTTCCGTGGTTCCCTTTCGCATCTAGCTAAAGGGATAGAGAGTATTTTTTAGGTGAATACAAAAATATTACATCGATTGTGTTGAAAACATCAGAAGTTTTACTGGTCCGAAACACGAGTGAAAATTCTGAATGTTTTCAACACATAAGATGAAATACTTTTGGTATTTATTGAAAAAAAGAGAGTAAATTTTCTTTTTATTGTTTACGAAAAAAAAAATAAAAAGTAATCCGGGCTACTACTGTGAAAATAACACCGATTTCTGAAATATCATTATATTTTCACCAAATATAATTGTTATTCTTTTTTAGATATGCGTTGATTTCATTGCTAAATATAAAATAAATACAGTTTGTTACAGAGCCCATTTTAAATATTGGATTTATTTTGTTGTTGTTGTTTATCTACAAAGCATTTTAACGCTGCTTATGAACACTGGGTACTTAAATAAATCTCTTGTAAATTACACAACGTACATGTACGTCTCTCATGCTGTAATATGTGTGCATGAGTAAATATATTGCACTTCAAAATCTTTTTGTGCTCCTGATGAATTCCATCAGTGCATTCGTAAGTTCCTTCCTTCCTTCCTTGCTTACTTATATTCTTAATCATGCCTTTCAACACTTTCAGGTTAGTGTCTGTTATCAATTTCACATCCTCCCTGCCCAGAATCTCTTGAGTGAGTGAGTGAGTGAGTGTTTGAGTTTTACGTCCCACCAACAGCTAAGGTCATACGGAGACGGGACCTCGGTTTAAAATGTTCTATAAAAGGGTTATCCTTTGGAAGCAAGGAATACACCACAGAACTGAAAAAATATGGAGTGTACAAGTTTTCTGGGCCAGACTAGCTAGTTTCGGCCAATTAGGCCTCATCAGTGACCCTCAGATATTTTCAAAATTCAACAATGGAATCAATGATCCCAAAGGACAAGAAAATATAATCTACACTATGATATAGGGCAGGGAGACGTTTTACGGCCGCCACACATTCCCACACACCAGCTGTAGTGAAGTTTAATATGTTCTATAAAAGGGTTATCCTTTGGAAGCAAGGAATACACCACAGAACTGAAAAAATATGGAGTGTACAAGTTTTCTGGGCCAGACTATCCGAAAGACTGGAGAAGCCCGGGATCGAACCTGCGACCCCTGGTTTACAAGGCGAGTAGCGTAACCACTCGACCACGGAGGCTTCTCAGAATCTCTTGAACTGTGTACTCTAAAGTATCCCCTTCTGATTTAAATCTCTGACAGTGGAACAGAAAATGATCTACATTCTCTTTCATGTTGCATGTCTCTCACAAACTTGAAAGATCTTTGTTTATCTTTGCCTGGTGATCATTTAAGATTGAATGACCACAAAGCAACTGATTTACTGCAGAGAAAGTCCTTCTGTCCCTATCTGCACGACAGATACTTTTTCCTACTTCCCCAATACATTCACTTTGTCTGAGCACTTGTATCTTCTTTCTAATTTTTCATTATCTTTGTGTCTCGGTACCCAATGAACTTTAACAATATTCTCCCTATTCCTAACCTTTGCTAAGCTCTCCTTGATACTAAGAACTGTTTTAATCTTGTTAATTGGCATTTCAATACTGCAAGCAGTCTTAATAGGTGGTTGACATCGGTCAGAATATGGACCACTCTGTCTTTTAAGTCTAGATCAGCCAAGAATTCTAGCCCGATCTGTATACCTATCAATTCTCCAGTATAATTGTTACCTAAAGGAGAAATTCCCTTGTTCATCAAAACTGGTTCCAGATAGACTACAACACCAGCTCCAGTCGGACCGGGATTACCTAGAGCTGATCCATCTGTGAACATTAGTACATCATTTTTATCGCAATTGCTTAGTAGCTCTAATATATTTTCTTTTTGTTCTTCCTTGGAGAATGTGAATTCTTCCTTGTCTACACTTCCTGTCTCTTTGTCGAGCCCCATCAATTCCTTGCTATACCTGAATTCCTTCTCAATATTTTCAAACTCTAACATTCCCTTCATGTCCCTAAACCTAGACATCAATAAATGAAAAATAGTTGCTCTTCTACCCACAGTCTTATCCCCCTCTATCCAATCATCAAATTCTTCCCTGAGATGATCTTCGTGCCCCCACAAAAGAAACCTAGGAGGAAGGTGTATTTGTATCAGAAAGGTGATTATGAATCTATGAGGAAGGATGCACAAAACTTTGCAAAAGAAAAATATTTCAACGGTCATTCCAGTTCTCGGTCGGTACAAGAAAATTTCAACCTTATTACTTGTTTTATACTGGAGTCAGAAGATAAACACATCCCCTCAAAATTGAGCAAATCGAAATCTTCTGTCCCTTGGATCACATCTGGGATCAGGCGAAAAATTCGCAGAAAAATTAAGACTCACGCAAAGGCTAAAAAGACTGGCAGTAAGAAAATTTGGTCAAAGTTCCATGATATGAGACGGGAAATAAAGACTGATATTAAGACTTAGCATGCATCGTATGTGAATAACTTGGTTGGTGACAGCAAGTCCAATCCTCGAGATTTTTATCGGTACAATAATTGTCAAATGAAGGACACTCAAGGACCCCCCCCCCCCACTCCCATTGAAAAAATGAAATGGAACACGCATCACTGAAACTGAGGCAGAGCAAGCAGAGGAATTAAACGGTCAGTTCACGGATGTGTTCAACAAAAAAGAGCACAACCATCTTCCCTTGCTTGAAAGGACGGTCCCGTTCATGGAGAACATTGTCGTAGCTAAAGCAGATGTAATCAAACTTCTAAAAGGCCCGAACCCTTCTAAAGCATTCGGACCTGATGAGTTGCATCCCAGAGTCATAAAGGAACGATGGGTACGAATTGCGCACCTCTTGTGGCTGATCTGTTCTTGTATTGTTATGAAAGAGACTTCATGTTGTCGCTTTCCATTGATAACCAATCTGAAATTATTGAAGCTTTTATCTCCACTTATAGATATTTAGATGATTTATTAAATATTGATAATACCTATTTCGATGGATTGATCAATCAGATTTACCCCCAGAACTTCAGTTAAATAAAGCAAATTCTTCTGATACCGAGGCCCCGTTTTTGGATTTACATCTATCTATTGTAGATGGATTTGTTTCGCGCAAAATTTATGATAAACGCGATGACTTTGATTTTGAGATTGTAAATTTTCCTTTTTGGATGGTGATGTTCCTCGTGCGCCATCCTATGGCGTTTATATTTCGCAATTAATTCGATTTGCTAGAGTGTGTAGTCATGTAACTGACTTCAACACTCGTAGTAAATTATTAACGGCTAAACTCCTTAATCAGAGTTATCGGTACCATAAACTACGCAAAGCCTTTTCAAAATTTTATAGACGCCATTCTGATTTAATTTCAAAGTTCAATATTGGACTTAAATCTCTTCTGCAACAAGGTCTATCGGAACCCGAATTTTATGGTGACTCAGTATATAAATTCAGAAAAATATATAACCGCAATGACTTCAGCACCCAATTTTGTAAAATCATTCTTCGATATAAAAAGATTGGGTACAACATGGATGTTATACGACGGACTGCATGCATGGTAGTTAACCCAATCACGGTTGGCAACTTTGCTTCCCTCTTTAATTGCACGCCGTTGGGTCAGGCCTCAGATTCTATGACGGCTCCAACGTAAAGGCTTATAGAGAATTAGAGAGATCTAATTCAAGGTAATGTTGGTTGGTGCCTGATGCTCTGTCTCTGGTCGGGCCCATCGGAGTCTAACTGTTGGGTTTCTTTTGCTCCAGCATTTCAGTGGTTTCTTGCTGTCGAGTCCTCACCGTTGTCTCACCTCTGTGGTTCTTTGATTTTTGTGTTCACGGAGATGTTGCACTGATGAGTTAGGAGGCCTTCATGCGGACTGAACGAATTATTTGTCTAAATCGCGACGGAAGTAAGGGCGAGGATTGTGGCCACGTAAAATCGATTTCAGCCCCCCAGTGGAAATCATTCCACTGACCGTTCCAAGGCGGTTCTTCTGTGGCGGTTTATTTATGGTGTTGTTTGTTACTTACTGTGTGTATCACTTGTGTCTTTTTATTTTGGATGGCCATATGGCCATTTTGTGGGAAAGTAACTGTCCTTATGGCCTTCCTCTGTTTAGGTTTCCATTATGGTCTGGTCGCTTAATGTTTGTGTTTCTTTCCCTTTGGTGTCTTTGATGGGTGGAGTAAGTTAATTGTATCGATTCCTGATCTTTGTTTTACTTCTACTTTGTAGTTGAATTAGGTCCGGTTTTCGCACACCTTTTTCAACAGTCACTTGATTCGGGTGAAATTCCCAAGGAATGGTCTTTAGCAAATATATGCCCATTGTACAAGAAAGGTGATCGAACTTGTGCTGAAAATTATCGCCCTGTATCACTCACATGTGTACCTTGCAAACTTTTGGAGCACATTGTTTGTTCAAATGTACTGGCCCACCTTGACCAACATAAACTATTATCTGATAGACAGCATGCTTTCAGAAAGAACCATAGCTTTGAAACACAATTGGTGGCAAAACGTTTAAATGGATTGACGCTTGTCTATGCCATAGAGCGCGACGGGTGGTTGTCAATGGAAGTAAATCTGATTGGGCCCCTGTCCTGTCTGGGGTTCCACAGGGGACTGTTCAAGGTCCACTTCTTTTCTCCCTTTACATAAATGGCATCTCACAGGAAATTGATTCAGAAATAAGGCTCTTCGCTGATGACTGTGTTTGCTACCGAGGAATAAAAACTTCGGAAGATACAGTGAAACTTTAGTATGATATCGAGAAATTGGGTAACTGGGCTAGGAAGTGGGGAATGCGATTCCAACCCACTAAATGTAACATGATGCAAATTACAAGAAAGCGGATCAAAAAGATCAATGCTACCTATGAATTGGAAGGAGCTCTCCTTGAAAATGTAGAAAACATTAAATACCTTGGTGTGACAATAACGAATGATTTAAGGTGGAACACTCACATTAGTAATGTTTGTACTAAGGCAAATAGGACCCTTGGCTTCTTGAGACGGAATCTGTCAACATGCCCACAAGACGTAAAACAAATGGCATACAAGGGACTGGTTCGTCCAGTCCTGGAATATGCAAGTACGTCCTGGGATCCACCTACTGTTACCCTCCAGGAGGAACTGGAGAAAGTCCAAAAACGCGCGGCCCGTTTTGTAACTGGGAATTACTCGTTTGAAACTGGGAGTATGACTGGCATTCTGGAACAGTTAAAGTGGGAATCTCTTAAAGAGCGGAGAAAACAAAGTAGGCTGATACTTTTATATAAAGGTCTAAAGGGTAGAGCCAGTATACCCTGGGGTGACCTTGTTCCCCCTTCAAAGACAACACTTCGAAAATGACATTCATTAGCCCTCCAAAAAATCGGCACTAGGACTGACATCTACAAATTTAGCTTCATCCCTAGGACAACCTCAGATTGGAACAACCTCCCCTTTTCTCTCTTTATGTCTGCAGAAGGTGCAGATGACTCCATCTCTAGATTCACCACCCTTGTGAGGTCTAGGGACTAGTTCTGTTGGTCGAAGGTCCTGGGGAGGGATTGTCTAAGGACGTGTCACCAGTAAACAGTTCTGATTCAATTCTGGATCATCTTCATACTTGGCACTGATTCTGATGACTGCTTGTGCTTGTCTTATCTTCAGCTGTAGGTCTATACCTGTAGGATTTATAAACCGAGGGAGGTTGAAGATCCGATAAAGAAACGGTGTTCAACCTCCCGAGGTTTATAAATCCCATATTTAAAATGGAATGAGTCAATAAACTGTATATTACATGCATTTTGATAAAGCTGATGGATAAATTTTCATTTAATTCTTTGAGCAGTTCACTCTTAACATACAGACCATGCAAAATGTAGTGGGTTCTGTGACACATAAGCTGACTGAAACAAAAACTGTATAGACGCCACCTTGAAATCGCTTTTTATTGTACTGAATGAAAATAAAAGAACTAAAATAATTATGGTGATAAAACAATTACGAGGACTGTTCAAATATGAATGCAAGTAAAACGTTTACTCATGCACCAATGCGAAAATCACCTGGAAATAAATATCACAGCATAGAAAAACATTTTACCTAAACATTGATACCAAACCTGTTAAAATCCGTCCACTTTAGCCATGTATATCGTTCGATAAACACTGTCTACTCTTGTATACTAATACAAAACATGGTTGGAAGAAGTTCAGAGTACGCCGTTGAAATACGGTCCTATATTAAGAATCGTTGTATTCTTGGTATACGGTGCAAAGACATTTTTGATGAAATATGTTCGGTTTATGGGCAGAATGAAAGGTCTTTTCCGACAGTTTTTCGTTGGTGTAAGAAATTCAGCTGTGGGCTAGGTTCAACAGAAGATGCACCACATGATCGTCGACCGAAAAGAGCAACATCTGCCAAGATGGTTGCTAGAGTGAAAGAAATAGTTGCTACCGATGCACGATACACCACTAGGCAAATAGCTAGTATGGTAAGCATCTCATTAGGAGCAGCTCATACGATTCTGAAACGGGATTTGAAAATGAGAAAGATGCTAGATGCTAGATGGATTTCCCATCTGTTGACAGATGAGCAGAAAAAGACACGCGTTCAGTGCGCCAAGATGTTGCTTAAAAAGTTTCCAAATTACAATGCACGGTCTTTCGCTAATGTCGTCACAGGTGACGAGACATGGGTTCACTTTTTTGAGCCAAAACGAACGATTCAGAACAAAATATGGGCAACAAAGTATTGCAAAAGACCATGCATTGCAAAGCGGACCATGAGCGTCAAGAAAGTAATGTTTGCCATATTCTTTTCAAATCAGGGCCCTGCTATTCAGGTTGCTGTGCCTAAAGGCAAATCTGTAAATGCGAAGTTTTACAAGAATAAAGTTCTTCGAAAATTGAAGAAATATTTCAAAGAACGAAGACCCGCAACTGGTTTGGCCAATGTTAGATTGCTACATGACAATGCGTCATCGCACACGGCGTTAATTGTGCAAAACTATCTGAAGCAGGAAAAGGTTGTTGAACTCCCTCACCCCCCCCCCCCCCCCCGCCCCGTTTTCCCATGACCTTGCCCCGTGTGACTTTGTTTTGTTCCCGCGGCTGAAAAAATACCTTTCTGGTCGAAAATTTGTACAGCGCAAACACCTCGGTTCTGCAATATTCCAGTGCCTTCATAGTATACCTCGAAAAGACTGCCAAAATGCATTCAATGATTGGATCAGAAGACTAAAAGTTTGTATATCTGTTAAAGGGGAATACTTTGAGGGACAAAATAATTTTTTCATCGACGCCCGTGTTCTAACCGACGTTTTTCAAAGAATGCAAGCGTTTTCAAAGTACAGATATTAATAATGCGCTTTCTTTTATCGTTTTTCAGTAGCAGCAAGTTAATGTTGCATTAAAAATACGTAAATTCCCAGACTGAGTTGTGGCTATTTTAGCTAACACTGTCATCTTCCAGTGCCATATAAGCCCCGCCAAGCGAATTTGGGTCTTCGAGCATTCCGTCATGACAAATTTTAACTGCGCATGCCCAGCCATTCAGAGGGGCCAGGGATATGGCTTTCTGTCTGAAGGTTCCACTTGATTCACTGCTTGTATGAGCGAGCAGCGAAGGTTCTAGCGAGACTGCGCGGATGCGCAGGCTCGCCTGAACCTTCGCTGCTCGCATAGGCGATAAGTACCAAAATCGCTTGGCAGGGCCCATATAACAAACTCTCACTCTAGCCTTTCTATCTTCGACGTGGATTCGACAGACTTGGACCACGGCACCAAATTATATGCAAATGAGATAAAATGAGACTGATTTGAAACGTTAAGGAAACTGCAGACTAAATAAGATTCTACAGATCCCGATTTGCTGTCTTTGTAAGTTTAAACCTGCCATGTTTCTATCTTGAATGCCGGGGTCTGGGGTCGGCAGCCCCCATGATGTTTACTGCCTAATAATTTTTAAAGGTACTTACCACACGTTAAAATAAATCACCATGCAGCCACTTTATTATAGTTTCACTGTCTAAGCATATTTCGGCCAAATCATCATAAACAATGCCATATTTTTTTCTCTTTTTTTTTTCTTGTAACTGGATTTGTTTACAAATTGGTTGTTGCGTCATCGAAAGTTGCGTCATCGAAAGTTGACATCAGAGCTCATTAATATTCATTAGGCCTTTAAATTTGACCAATGAAATTACGCACGCGCAGTTCTTCCGTGGAAGCAGAAACAAAAAGTAATTAACGTTTCTTTCGATTTTCCTGCTTAGGAAGAATCGGCCCCGATAGCTCAGTTGGCAGAGTGTCCGCTCCGGGGAACGGGAGGTCTCGGGTTCGATCCCGGGCCGCGACATACCAAAGTCGTTAAAAATGGTACTAGCTGCTCATCGCTTGGCACTCAGATTTACGGTGTAGAGCTAGGACTGGTCGATCCAGTGTCAGGATAATGTGACTGGCTGTGGTATCATGTAATGTGTCTGGGACATGATACTTCAGTGAGGCAGCACTATAAACGTGAGCATTGAGCTCCCTGTCGCAACCAGACACCGTCGTGATATGACTGTAAAATTGTTGAAAGCGACGTTAAACCCGAATTCACACACACACACACACACACACACACACACAATTCCTGCTTAGAACAAGCTTGAAATTGCAGAAATTAGTTACTACGGTTAAAAACCTTGGTTTTAATCTGAAATATGCCTAATCTACACGATTCTAGTGTTTATTTTGCAATTTTCTGCCTTATTTCCATTTTTGGGCCGCGCTCACCCGCGTCCTTATAATACGGCCTCAGATACATACTCGCGTGGATTTTCCTACAGAAAGCCGGGCCCGGTAAAGTGCAATTGTCCCGTAATCTTTAATTCAGTCGCCTTGGATACCGTCCTACTGGCCTTCGAGTCTAACGCCATACATTCTAAACGTTGTTTATGGGGTATGTCTATGGGGACGCCGGTGACGCAACGTCGAAAACAACGCGTCGACGTGAATTAAACATTCCCGCGTCTAAATATAACGACTGAATTGGAAAAGTAGGACGGCTAGAGGAAGATATTTCCTCAGAGCATATAAATCTTCCCAGTCCAGAGTTGATTATCATTTTTAATCCATTGAGAAATCGTGGTATTTCTTCGTTATGCATGTAATATATAGAGGATATTTGATTTTTTCAGTGTAAGATCGAATTTTATTTCATCGAATGAACACCAAAACTGTTATTTTCACGAGTGGCGTAGCCACGAGTGAAAATAGCAGTTTTGGTGTTCATGAGTGAAATAAAATTTGATCGTGCACTGAAAAAATCAAATTTTCTGTTTCTTACATGCTTTAAAAGGCATTATTTAGCGTCTTTAATGGTGTCGCTCACATTCGGAGAAAATTATCTTTGTTCCTGTTCGTTTCGCGCCAATTTGGTGGTGTCCATCGTGTTTAGTGGGTATACTATTGGGTGTAAACTGAAAGTTTGCACCTGTGAAATGGCCTGGGATGGTATTATTATGAATGATTAATGACATAATTGAGAGAGTAGTTTTCCCAAGAAGTTGCTGGCAAGTCTAACGTCGCGCGACAAAAGACGTGACGTCAGCGTCATAAATGACGTCAGTAACGTCCCCGTCACACATGAACGGGCTATGCGTCAATTAGAACACATTTCAGTATTGTTCAGTTATCTGACAAAGATAAAATTGAAATTAGAGATAGATTTGAAGAAAAAAGTAGTCCCAAACAGTGAAAAATAAAAAATCGTATTTTCACTGTTTGAAACAGTGAAAATATCGATTTATATTTCACTGATAAATCTCTATCATTCATTGAAAAGCATGTAAGAAACTGGTTTTCTTGTGACATAGTGCTAAGATTCACTCCAACCTCATCGTTAGTGTATCATTTCCTCTGCTGAAAGCCAATTATAAGATTATCAATATTAGCACAGTGGGGAAATATTTTGCGGAGCAATTGTTTGGAAATAATTGAAATGACGAAAAATCAAAGAGAGAGATTTAGTTTTGAAGCGGTAAAGAAGAACCTGCTCGTTCCGTTTCACAATTTGCTTTGACTTGAAGACATAATGGAATTACAACCGAAGAAATGTCACAGACAATTTATTGTAACCACGACAATTGATTTAACATTGATTCAGTTGACTCTAAAAGTCGAAACAAAGTTACTCATGGCTTTTAACTAGCTTAGGGGCAGGCTGAGGGCACCTTCATCTGTTTATTTAAGTATATTAGGTTTATTGAAATGATTTAGAACTAGTGTGTTCGACATTACAGCAGAAAGCATTCAAATGCACATAAATACATTCCGCTCACCTCACGATTGAGATTAAACATGCGTTTGACAGCGCATTCTCTAAACACTCCCAACACTGATATTTGTTCCGATGAAATTTTGTGATATTGTCAATTATTTCTGCTAGGAGCATAGACGGGTCAATTTATCCTTTTTGTACCAAATGGAATCTTCCTTCTTATATACAGCAGGAGTCCATTTCAAAATTTAGGGCTGACAGGTTCTGTTTTTTTTTCTTCAAAATTTAGTTGAAAAATGGCTGAACTTTTTGCAAACAGTGTAGGCCCGGATTTGGGGTTCTGGTACAAAATGGGTTAAACGAGTACCCACAATCTCCACTTATACAAATACTTTTGCAACATTATGTACAACTTCTTAAACCCAAGTTTCTCAATATAGAATGGGTTTACGTTTTAAAATGTTAGTGACATAAACATTGAATAACTATTCACTTTTTTGGCAGTGAACGGCCAATGTCCGTAGTCCGCCTTCCGTCGTCAACAATTTGCTGTAAATGACAACTCCTTAGTCTCCTCCTATACCGTTGGGCCATCTTCATTCAAACTTCAGAGCAATATTGCCTGGGTAGCTGGCCGCCAGAACTAAAGATAGAAAAAAACCAGTGCTTCAACTGAAGTGCACGACCCGCCGGATGCTTTTAGCTTTATGAGTGTTACCATATATGGGTATGGTGGCCATTTTGGTCATGTGACCTGAGCATAGACGAGTCAATTAACCCTTTTTGTACCAAATGGAATCTTCCTTCTTATATATAGCAGGAGTCCATTTCAAAATTTAGGGCTTACAGGTTCTGTTTTTTTTTCTTCAAAATTTAGTTGAAAAATGGCTGAACTTTTTGCAAACAGTGTAGGCCCGGATTTGGGGTTCTGGTACAAAATGGGTTAAACGAGTACCCACAATCTCCACTTATACAAGTACTTTTGCAAAATTATGTACAAGTTCTTAAACCCAAGTTTCTCAATAAAGAATGGGTTTACGTTTTAAAATGTTAGTGACATAAACATTGAATAACAATTCACTTTTTTGGCAGTGAACGGCCAATGTCCGTAGTCCGCCTTCCGTCGTCAACAATTTGCTGTAAATGACAACTCCTTAGTCTCCTCCTATACCGTCGGGCCATCTTCATTCAAACTTCAGAGCAATGTTGCCTGGGTAGCTGGCCGCCAGAGCTAAAAATAGAAAAATACCAGTGCTTCAACTGAAGTGCACGACCCGCCGGATGCTTTTAGCTTTATGAGTGTTACCATATATGGGTATGGCGGCCATTTTGGTCATGTGACCTGGACCTAAAACAGTTCCCCCAATTAATGCGCCTTATCGTAAGGAGCAAAAATATATCTTATACTTTAGTACTGTATTCTGAATCGTTTGCAGGATAAAATGCATTCTCACTTTTCCAATACAAAAGCATATGTGTCAAAGTTTGACCTAGGCATAAAGAAGGTCAAGGTCAACCCAGGGTCACCATTTTAGCAATTTATGATGGGCCTACGTCCCAGATGCTATTTATCAAGTTTCGTGGAAATCTGCCCAGTGGTTCTGGAGAAGACTATTTTTGAAGGGTTTTTACCATATATGGCTTGGTGGCCATTTTGGTCATGTGGCGAGGCTATACTAAATGGAATGTAATATTTCGCAAGGTTATTGGTTAGATCTCATTGATATCTATCAGTATGCCAAAATTGTTTAAATATTCCAAGCGATTAAGTCACTATCACCAATTTTCACAAACGGGTTACGGACGGACAGACAGACAGACCATATATGGCTTGGCGGCCATTTTGGTCGTGTGACCTGGACCCCATGAGCAGCTTTGGTTGCGCCACTCCCATAGAGGCTCCATATGAAATTTGACTTCAATCGGCCCAACGGTTTCCGAGGAGAAGCAGTTCGAAAATTTTCACATTTTTCGCCTCTGCGAGGCTATACTAAATGGAATGTAATATTTCGCAAGTTCATTGGTTAGATCTCATTGATATCAGTATACCAAAAATTGTTTAAATATCCCAAGCGGTTAAGTCACTATCACCAATTTTCACAAACGGGTTACGGACGGACAGACAGACTGACAGAATGACACGGTGATTTTAGGGCACTCTTAGAAAATCAACCGACTTCAGTCGGTCGCTTTTTCTGCGGGTCGTGCAATAAATGACAATTCCTCCTATACCCATGGGTCTATTGCATTAGAACTTCATAGAAGTATTGCTTAGGTGACCTTTTTCCAAAGTTGATGGCACGGCAGCGCATGTCCCTGCGCACTGAAAATCATGTCACACTGATAAAGGAAGCAAACTACTTCTTTTTGATCTGTGGTGACCCCAAGATATGCCCCCGGGCAAAAGTTTTGCACCACCGTATTGCAACATGACTATGTACAAACTAGACTTTTGACCCACTGGGCGGGGTCAGTCCCCACCCCAGTTTGGGGGGGGGGTTGCCACAGTAAAATACCAAATACGCTTCTCCAGTCCTCATTTATTATTATTTGGGCCCCGTCAAGCGATTTTGGTACTTATCGCCTATGCGAGCAGCGAAGGTTCAGGCGAGCCTGCGCATCCGCGCAGTCTCGCCAGAACCTTCGCTGCTCGCTCATACAAGCATTGAATCAAGAGGAACCTTCAGACAGAAAGCCATATCCCTGGCCCCTCTGAATGGCTGGGCATGCGCAGTTAAAGTTTGTCATTACGGAATGCTCGAAGACCCAAATTCGCTTGGCGGGGCTCATTTGAAAATCCTAGCTCAAAAAGCTGAGGAGGAGTTGAGTGACAATGCAACACAATGGACCCAACATCCTACTTTTTGACCTCTGGTGACATGCCCACCATAAAACACTAAAGTTTCGATGAACCATAAGAAACAACATTGATGCCTACTGTCGTGCCAACATGCCACAAAGACCAATCAATATTATTAGTGATCCGGAGGAGTCGATACTTCTCTTCTACAACGGACCATCCCACCTTCAAATAATAACGTTTATCTTCCTAAAAACTCATGCTTTCTGTCTGGAGAGAATTGTGGCCGCGTAAAATCGAATTAAGCACCCCACCCCCTCCCAGTGAAATTCTTTCACTGACTGTTCCAATGCGGTTCTTCTGTCGCGGTTTATTTTACCTGTGGTTTGTCTTTGAAAGTGTGTATCGCTTATATCTTTTTGTTTTGGATGGCCAATAGCCATTTTGTGGGAAAGTAACTGTCCTCTTGGCTTTTCGATAGTGATGTTTCCATTAGAGTCTTGTTCTTTCATGTTTGTGTTTCATTTCCGTTTGTGTCTCTGATGGGAGGTGTGAGTTAATTGAATCGATTCCTGATCGTTGCCTTACATTCTATTGTTTATATTCAAAGTAATTTTGACTTTCGTGAAACAATTAGTAGGCTTTAGACAACAACAACAACAAAACGTTTTCTTCAAACGACGGGGCAGTAACTGCTTTCGCTATAAAATTATTTACACTAATTTCCCCACTAATTAATGCTGCATTTCTTATGCAAAAATATATTATTCACACTCCAAGCAGCAAATAAATATTGACATAAATGTGTTTGGGACAATACAAAACTTTTGTATTTTATTGGACATTCATTCGATATTCCGAAAAATGTCAACACTTGAAAGGAGTAAGCGGCTGAGAAATAGCTATCGCAAATCAATTAACACAGGAAGCGGAGCCGGAGTCCTTTGTCCGAAAGTTGAACAGCGATTTCCAATTAGGAATACAAGATTTGTGTATGAGACTTCACTTGAACTTTACAGAATGTAGCCCCAGAGGTGTAATTTTCATGATTTTATCAGTGTTCTGGCGTATCTCGGAAATCTCGTGGAATCTCGTCAAGATGAGAACTCGCGATCAATAATGAAGGACGTCCAGCAACAGGGACTTCGATTGGCTAAAACACAAGTTGCGCCAATCAAACGCGACTAAACGGTAAAAGTTTCTAATACCGTTTCATGAAAAACTAATAACTTTACAAAATATTTAGGGCGGTATAATAGCTTTAGGACTACTATCTCCGTCTGATTGTGACAGTCAGAATCTGAAATGTTATGGAAATTAATTACGTTCAGTTTTCTGGCAAATTTCAATTAATTCGAATTTGCATAACTTTTGCACTTCAATTGATATGTTATGTAGATATAATTCTGTCTTAAGGATACTAACATGAAACTGAGTAGAGAAATATAAATCTCAAGAGTGTCGGACAGCCAAGATAATTGGATAAAGTTTACGGCATCGTATTTTGGCGGCAAAAGAAGCAATGAAACACCTGGTGATTGTTCTCTTCCAGCTAGTATTTCGGGCTTATATACAAGGTAAGGCATGGTTGTTTCTGTCTGTTAGATATGGTTTGTGCATTACGCAGACACTCCTATACAAATACATTGCCACCTTTATCGCCAAAAAAAAAAATGATAATTTTATGATGAAAAATTGTAATATTTTTCTTATTTCTGCACCAATAATAGATTGTGGGCACTCGTTAGAACCGCCTCATCGAGGCGGTTCTAACGAGTACCCACAATCTATATTTTAGAGCAGAAATAAGAAAACTAAGGTTTACCCCCGGAAACACTAGTTTTACTATGTAAAAGTGAGGTTCAAGGGGTCAAAATTATATAGGCGTGTTTTCGTGATGGTCACCCACAGAGCCTTCACTCAAACAGAACGAAAACATACCCGTGCGGAAAAATGGTGTATTCCATTGCATTTGTTTTTATTTCTTTCTTTCTTTCTGTACTGCAACACCCCTCACTAGGATTACGTGCAGGTGCACATTACACACACTCCGTTTTTGCAGAATGAAAGCCTACACAGTGAATAACAAATGACAACAACCGATATCTTTCTTATTTCTGCTCTAAGCTTAAACTGTGTTTTTGATCGTTAGAACCGCCCCGAGCATATGTTTTGAGCTAAAAAATAAGAGCTGTATACCCTGAATCACTTTTCGTGAAGTGGGTTTATGAGGATGTTTATTTCACGAACATGTTGGGGCAGACATTTGCTGTTGCGATAATTATTGTCATTACGAAAACACGCTTATACAAATACCTTGTAAACTTTATCGCCGGAGAAACGAAAATTTTAAAATGAAAAATTATGATATGTTTTCTTATTTCTGCTTGTATGTGTCCTACTCATTCATATTCTAACAATTATCAAATAGCCATGTGCACATGTTCTACATGTATTATTGTCAACCTTGTAAGGAGAGGGCTGCAACTAATGTTGTGAGAACTTGTGTCCGGACCCATTTGCTTCGTTGTTGCAATAAAATATGATGAAACTAAACTATTTCTGCTCAAAATATGAATTGTGGGTACTCGTTAGAACCGCCTCACCGAGGTGGTTCTAACGAGTACCCACAAACTATATTTTAGAGCAGAAATGAGAAAAATAAGGTTTACCCCCGTAAACCTCAGTTTTATTGCACAGAAGTGGGATTCAACGGGGTCAAAATTATATAGGCATGTTCTCTTGATGCATTGGAAAAACACACCCATGTGATATATAGAGGATATTACACGAGTTGTCATTTCATATGAAATTTATAAAACGAGCCCCTGGTGAGTTTTATAAATTTTATATGAAATGACTGCGGATGTAAGATTCTATTTAACAATTTCTAACAATTTCGAATCGGACTCATGTTATCGCCGAAGAAACGTAAAACAAAGTTGTCACAGACGGCATGTATGGTCATATCATTTTTATGGCATGACGTGTCTTCTAAATAACAGTGACGTTGCATGATAAATAACGCAGTGCTTCATATTAAAACTGTTTTTTTTTTTCTTTCTTAGAGTTTGTTATATTTCTGCTTCAAACACAAATTGTGCCAAAAATGTAGGCTTCAGGCAAAATCAAAAGGAAATACTATGGTGAAACTTTTTTCTGTAAACGAACTGGGCATTCCTTTGTGTTCATCACACCTTCTTGTTAACGTAAGGATATGTGACCTCTGATGTACGTCAAGGCTGATTAACACCTTATTCCTAAATGGTTACATCATTAAACATAGTTGTATTTTTCATTTGGCACTGTTTTCGCACTTTCATTTAGGACTATTATGTTATCATAAGCAATATGACAGCACCATTTTTGCCAATAATGCAAATGTAACGCCGGTGAATCCAAACATCGACCCCCTCCCCCCTCCCAGGAATTTTATGTAATTCTCATTGAAATAGAAGATTGTCATTTTATTTCTGTATGGTTATGTGTTCATTGTTTCCAGATACTTACTCTGCACGTTTCTCCTTAAGAAATACATCAGCTGTAGCAGTGACTTGTTGAGTAATCACAGTTTGTCGACCAGTTACAAATAGCCAAATCACCCTCGCTACGCGCTCGTGATTTGATCTTCTTTACAAATGGCCTCAGCTGTGACTAATTGCCCAACAATCACACACTAAAGTTGGTCTATTCCGATTCCCACTCACTAATAATCACAAAATATTAGTTGTTTCCTTCAAATTCTCCCAACCTTTCAACATAGTTAGAAGAAATCCAACCAACACTATAGACTGTGACACATGTATTTTAGTACTTTTGCAACGCTTTATATGGTGGAAAATGACGTTACACCGTCTAATGTCAAACAATGTTCGAGTGACGTCATAAAACGATTGTTTTGTGCGTCGCGCTCTTCCTCAATCAGAGTACCTATCCATTGCCTATATTGGCGCGCTGTGTTAGAATAGCATTTTTAGAAATGACTCTAAAGATGATATTAATGAAATTATTTTATTGTGTTTTCTAAGTTATATAGTCGATAACAGATCGTATCTATCTTGAAAATATAGTCCCAATCGACGAAAGGAGATCGCAAATAGAATCATGGCTACGGTCTTTGATACCGAGTTCTGACACATATAAGAGATCTAGGCCTGTGCTGTTTGCCCGCGTCTGAGTAAGGGGTTTCCCATATGAGTGAGTAAAATTCAATCAAGAGAAACTGTGAATATACATCCATCCCCCCAAAACTGATCATAGATGCTTGTTAGAACCGCTTCATAGTGGCGGCTTTAAGAGTACCCATTTACATGTTGTGGATATTTGTTAAATACCCATCATTGATTATTTTTCCCACCCATCTATCCCAAAGAATGTGCTTAAATCGGTACTATTTCTTTCTGTAGATATTGTCATCAGAGTGTTCTAGAATACAAAAGTGCCAATGCACACAAATGTAATACAACAAAACAGCCAGACTCTTTATTATTCTAACCTTCAAAAGAAATTTGTTTAAACATTTTCCCCAGTAAGCTTCAATACATTCATTCAGATGTCGCCGTAAACTTGAATTTAAAGGCAGGTGTTTATTTCTTAAAACTACATTGTTTACACATTCCATCACATTCTTTCCTTAGCACTTGTCAGCGGTTTGATTGCATGCTGAATGTGCATTTCATTGATAATAGTTGGTTTGTCATAACTGACAATGACCCGTCTTAATGACTTGCGAGAAATGCTTATGTGTGTATGCTCTAAGATGGCTATTGAGATCTATTCTAGCGCTGAACTATCTGTTGCAGACAGAGTACATGTAACAGAGGTTACAGGAAGACAGGTCTGTTGGTGATGGCTTAGCACTGGCTTTGCGCTGTGCACGTTTCTGCTCGGCTTCGCGGATTCTTTTTGCCTCATTCACTAGCTCCCCTTCTTATGAGGCCTCACCACTTTGCTAGATCATGTGCAATTTGTTCCCAGTACTCTGTTGGTATATGGAAGTTCTTTATGGAGGCTTTGCGGTTGTCCTTATAACTCTTCTTGTGACCACCACTGGAGCGTTTGCCTGTTTCTAATTCTCCACAGAGGATTTTTGGGGCAGCCGTTCCTCAGGCATCCTGGTAACATAGTCTGTCCATCTTTACTGTGCCAGTTTCAGAAGAGTATGTACACACTGCATTCCTGTCCTTTTCATGACTTCTATGTCTAGCATCCTGTTGTGTCACTTAATATTTAAGAGTTTTCTAAGTCAGCTTGTATAGAAGTGACTCAGTCTTTAGGCATGCCGTTGGTAAAATTACCATATTACACATGCATATAATGGTTCTGCCAGCACCTCAGCTCTGTGGCAAGCCAGATTCCACCTCGACCCCAAACACTACCTGGTAGTCGACCAAATGCTGCACTAGCTTTGGCAACTGACATTATCATAAATATGCACGGCTCTTGATAGTGTGCTCATAAGGTAGATGAACTTATGATTTATCTACCACTTGCAATCTTTGACCTTTCAGCTCGTAGGCTGCTTGTAAAACTTGCCAGGTGGTGTTTGATAAACCACCTCAGTCATTCTGATGCTGATTTTGAGGTCATGATAATGATGTTTTCGTGTTTAACGACCCGTCAACCCTTTTTGCGGGCCATAAGCGTCAAACGATTTATGATAAAAAAATGTATGTGTTAAGAACTACTAGGATGCCGAGAGTAAAAATAATAGCACAATGGTGTCTAAAAATCTGAATAATTACAGCTTATGAAAAAGTAATTTTTCTTTTAAGAATGAAATAATATTATCAACGGTTGTGGTATAGTGTTAGCATTAAAGTATAAGTTTAGTGACGATGAAACGTCAACACAGTCACTTAAGATATGTTGAACTGCTTGTGAGGTCATACGAGTACTTGATCTACACCTTTTTGCATCTTCTCTACTGTTGTAGCACCTTTGTCATGTCATCAGCAAAGAGGAACTTATCTAGCACCTCTTTCTACACCTTTGGCATGCAACCTTCTATGGCTGAAAAGCTTTCGATCAAAGTGATACCTTAGAGGTATACCGTTGACACCATCCTGGAAAGCATCTGTGAGCATGGCAGATTACTTCATGCTGAACAGTGTTGGTCTAGTACGCATTCTTACTTGACTCCATTTGTCATAGGGAATGACCATCATTTTGGATCGGTGCAAGCATACCATCGTAGAAATGCCTCACCATTGCTATAATCTGAACTTCACCATGATTTTCTAAAGACTTTCACGACTGACTGTGTCAAAAGCTTTGACAAGGTCAATAAAGGTCATGTAGAGGTCAATGTTCTGTTCCTGGCATTACTGTTGAAGCTGTCTTGCTGTGAAGCTCATGTCACTTGTTCTTTTGTCCTTTCTGAATCCATACTCGCCTTCTGATGGATGATCTGACTGTTCAAGGTGTTAATTCAGTCGGCTAAAAGGACTCTTGCAAGGACATTGCCAGCAATTGACAATATAGAGATGCCACGATGATTGTCGCAGATATGAGGATTTCCTTTCCGTCTGAATAGGTGGATAATTACTGGACGCATCCTTGAATTGTTGGATGGTTTCTTTTCTCGACATAATGTGAAATAACTCATAATTTTCATTAATAGTTGATCAAGCTCATGACATTGTGGCTGTTTACAATTGTACATCTAGGGAGAAACAGAAAAGGTGCTCACTATTGGCACTGGTAAGAAAACACGCAACAGAAGACAGTTGTTTTTAAAGAGCCACTGGAATGTACATGTTTTCCTATATAAAGTAATGACTGACAGATTGAGACAGCTAATAAACTCCTAGGATGAGACTGTAGTTTCAGAGAAGGACATTTTAAACTGTCATACTATAATGTAAAAAAGTTCGTGAAATGACCATCCTCACCCCTACCCCGAATCCCACTTTATATATTGGAATCTAATTTTACGTAATGTTGGTTGGTGCCTGATGCTCTGTCTCTGGTTGGATCCATCGATGTGTAACTGTTGGTTTTCTTTTGCTCAAGCATTTCAGTAGTTTCTTGCTGTCGAGGCCTCACCGTTGTTTTATCTCTGTGGTTGATTGAATTTTGTGTTCACGGATATGTTGCACTGATGAGTTTCGTAGGAGGCCTTCATGCGGACTGAACAAATTATTTGTCTAAATCGCGACGGAAGTAAGGGCGAGAATTGTGGCCACGTAAAATCGATTTAAGCCCCCTCCTCCCAGTGGAATTCGTTTCAATGACCATTCCAAGGCGGTTCTTCTGTCGTGGTTTATTTTTGTTATGGATTGTCTTTGAGTGTGTGTATCGCTTATATTATTTTGCTTTGGATAGCCAATTGGCCATTTTGTGGGAAAGTAACTGACCTTTTGGCTTTCCGCTAGTGATGTTTCCATTAGGGACTAGTTGTTTCATGTTTGTGTTTCTTTCCCTTGGTTTCTCTGATGGGAGCTGTGGGTTAATTGTATCGATTCCTGATCATTGCCGTCACTTTTATTATACCCCCACAAATGAAATTTGGGGGGGTGGGGGGTATATAGGAGTGAGCTTGTCGGTCGGTCGGTCTGTTGACTTGGTTTCCAGACGATAACTCAAAAAGCGCTTCACCGATTTTTATAATTTTTGGTACACTGATGTAACATTATAAAATACAGGTCAAGTTCGATTTCCACTACAATTCGTCAATTTTCGACATAGTTATGGCCCCTTTCAAGTGAAAAAATTGCAAAATGCCGCTGTTGTACTATCAAGGCAGTTTTTGTGGGGGTATTCATCACCTTTAGTGATAGCTCTAGTTTTGTACTGTGCACGTTTCTGCTCGGCTTTGCGAATTATTCACTAGCACCCCTTCTGATGAGGCCTCGCCACTTTATTTATTTATAGTATTTGAGGGCAAAATGGAGATTCAAAAATGCTAAAATAGATTGTTCTGTTCGAATATTGTTTGACATTCTTCAAACGAATCTCCTTCCAAACCGTTAGTCGGATTGAGCTGAGACTTGGTGGGAATCATTTGCTCGACATGGAGAATCAGAACTGCTTAAATCATTTTGATCGGATATTCAGGATTGCCACAACTTTGGCCATTTTGAGCATTTCTAAATAACACCTGCTCCCCAATGGTCTGTGGGATTGAGCCAAAACTAAGAGGGAGGCTTTTTGGGAGACATGGAAATCCCGAGTTGCAGTGATAGATTTGTTTAGATATGCAATATGGCCACCCTGAGATCGCGCATTGGCGGCAGTCTTGAAATTCTCCAAATGCCACATCCTCTCGTCCTCTTAAACAGAAAGTCTAAATTCAGAATGGCTAAAATGTTCCGTTCCGATATCCAGGATGGCCAACACGGCAGCAATCTTGAACATTTTTACACCACATATGACCACGAATGGTAAGTCGGATTAGGCCAAAACTTGGTGGGTGGTATTTGGGCGACATTATAATTCAGAATTGCTAAAATCATTTTCTTCTGATATCCAAGATCGCATCTAGAAAACATTAAAATGACATCTGTTCCGGAATGGTAAGTTGGCTTCAACCGAAACTTTATGGAAGGCAGTGTGTTATGAAGACTTACATCAGGATGATACGTCCATTAAACGAACTTCCCTTTAAACCCCAGTTTATTTAGAGAAAACTGGGGTTTACAGGGGTATATGTAAACATTATTTTGTTCTTTTTCTGCCCCTAGACATAAGTTCTAGGTACTCGTTAGAACCGCCTCAGTGAGGCGGTTCCAACGAGCACCCACAACCTATGCTTAGATTATAAGGAAGAAAAACAAATCACAAATTTTCATCGGAAGAGAAGCTATTTTCGGAGATATGTAAGAATGCACCATGTCAAATGGTAGTGTTTTCGTAATGTTAATTGCTAAAAGCGATCAATTCCGATACCCAAGATAGCTAGCCACCATGGCGGACATCTTGAAATTCTTGAACGGTCTCCGCCCTAACCGAATGACAGATTGAGCTTAAATGTGATTGGAGACAGGCCAACAGCGTTCTGTTTCGCTGACCAACAAATATCGTGCAACAAATCTTCAATCCACTTTTGCTCCCGAGTTGTTTTCCGGGTGCAGCCGAAACAATGTGGGAAACATTAAGGCGATATGGAGATAGAAAATTACTGAAATTATTCTGCTCGAATATCCAAGATGGATATATTCAAAACAGCATCGTCCGAATCCTGAAAGTTTGGTATATTTTTTAAATTATTTTCAACCCCAAAAATGGAATGTGGATGCTTGTTAGAACCGCCTAATCGAGGAGGTTATAACGAGTACCCACAACCTATGCCTTGCAGCAGAAATAAAAAAAAAATACATACCCTATTAAACTTTAGTTTTCTGTATATAAAGCGGGGATTATATGGGCCCCGCCAAGCGATTTTGGTACTTATCGCCTATGCGAGCAGCGAAGGTTCAGGCGAGCCTGCGCATCCGCGCAGTCTCGCCAGAACCTTCGCTGCTCGCTCATACAAGCAGTGAATCAAGAGGAACCTTCAGACAGAAAACCATATCCCTGGCCCCTCTGAATGGCTGGGCATGCGCAGTTAAAATTTGTCATGACGGAATGCTCGAAGACACAAATTCGCTTGGCGGGGCTCATATATGCCTTAAGTTGACTCCTTGTAAAATGACGGAAATACTTACCATGTAAACAAGTCGGTACAAAATCAACCCTGTAAACTCCACTTTATATTAGAGAAAAAACCCGGGTTTACACGGGTATACATTATTTTTCTTATTCATCGCGTTAACACGTCCATGTAATGAACACCCCTCTAAAAACCACTTTATGTGTAGCAAATTCTTTCCTTTAAGAGTAGACCCCTTTATGTGTAGAAAACATGGGTCTATAGGGGTATACATTATTTTTTATTATTTCTGTTCCAATACATAGGTTGTTGGTAAGGAGACAACCTATGTTGTTTAAATAAGCACTGATAACATATGTTTGGAGTAAAAATAAGACAAATATCACAAATTTTCACCAGAAAAGTAACCGTTTTAGTTTATACTAATTTATTTTAGTTCGATTGCGATGAAAGCTTTAAGCTTATTGAATCGCTCTCGAACACTCATTCCGGGTGTTTTCACGCGCGCGAGAGAGAGAGAGGCAGTGGCTTTAAGACCACTGCTACCCATTTACACCTGGGTGGAGTGGGGCAGTGTCATTACGTGTCTTGCCCAAGGACACACCTCGATACCGGTGGCGGATTCGAACGCACAACCTCTCGATTATGAGTCGAACGCGCTAACCACTGCGCTATCGAGGCTGACGAGTAACCGTTTTGGAGATACATGTATGAAAGAATGCATTATGTCACACCGGTGTGTTATTACGAGCACCCACAATTTATTTTTGAAGCAGAAATAAGAAAAAATCACAAATATAACCGTTCTGGAGATACGAAGAAAGAACCGTGTCTCGTTATGGTTTAACTTCGTACGTGTATATGCACGTGCGCTGGAAATCGTAACACACAATCATAGTTTAACCCATATAATCCTAGCGACCCTTTTAAAAGGTAAAGACACAGACTAGACACCACAGATCGCGGCTTCTGATCATTGCCTTCACCGTTGCTGAAAGTACTATTTTTTTTGTAAAAAATTTACAATTTATCAGTCACCCCCAACAATATTAAATGGACAAGTTCTTACCCAGCTTGCACATAACAGCGAACCAACGTTGGACCGACAGGCGATGCCATTGGCCCAACATGCTTTGCTGGCTGGGTATTGCCTTTTATAAGCTTTTAATCATCGCCAGTTTTATTTCTTAAAAAAAAACTACTGATTTCTTAGAAGAAAGTATCGAAACTTCGTTTGATTTGCGATTTAACGTCCCCGTCAACACTGTATAGTGTCATTTTGGAGACGTTGCTTCTATTTTTGTTGGACATTTACCCGACACTGAAATGATATGACTTCTCAAGCCCTGCCGCCCAATGAAACCTATACGGATTATTTGCATGGACTCGCAGCCCTTTCACTGGGCAAGCTTAGAACCTCTAAGCGGTTTACCAGTATTAATGTGCGGTTGGTTTCAACTCTGCGTGGCAGCATCATGCAGCCCATTTATTTCTTCAAGCCCCAATAGGCGGGAACGGGGAAAGAAAGCAGTGAAAATCTAAACAGATTGCAGGCAGGTCATAAATGCGTTTTATGCACTTTGTCACAACCTATATTCGTTTTGTTTAACATTCTTTCGGTCAGTACGCACGACAAGATGGCTGCCACTATTTCGTCTAGATTTGAAAGTAGTTCTATTGTGAACGAGACTGCTTACCTACGGGCAATATGAACTTGACTACGGGCAATATGGAAAAACAAACATTGACCGGTAACTTCTATACAAAGTAAACGGGACATTTCCTGGGCATACGTATAATAACGATGGAGACTGAACTTATATATGCAGTAGGAGTCTATTTTGGCGTCTGAGGTTGGGCATGCTTTGGAAATTTATTTAGACACTGGCGAAACTTTTACATCGATCAGATACCAGGTTTTGTAGCATCTGATCTGGATCTACATGGTTTATCAGTGTGGCGTTTTGGGTCTTTTCGTATAAAATGGAAAACATGTATTCTAAGACATGTTGATGTAATTCAGTTATTTATTACAATGCCACATACCGAGCTTATTTAAACAGGTAAGAATAGAATTGAAATCAATACATTTTTATATTCTTGGTGCATTTATAGAAAAACCCTATAGTCAACTATTGGGATGAAATGCTGTCCACATTGACTCAAGCGACGAGTGACGTCAAAATAAACCATGGTTCTTATCAATATCTTTACATGTACATTAGTTTAAACTTTTATTTCATTTGTTTACATATGGGCCCCGTCAAGCGATTTTGGTACTTATCGCCTATGCGAGCAGCGAAGGTTCAGGCGAGCCTGCGCATCCGCGCAGTCTCGCCAGAACCTTCGCTGCTCGCTCATACAAGCAGTGAATCAAGAGGAACCTTCAGACAGAAAGCCATATCCCTGGCCCCTCTGAATGGCTGGGCATGCGCAGTTAAAATTTGTCATGACGGAATGCTCGAAGACACAAATTCGCTTGGCGGGGCTCATATAATATTACAATAGACAAAAACACGTGACAATACATCAATACATACAAATGGGATCCAGAAGAAAGTTGTTTGACTTTTTTTTAAATCTGTATCCCAAACAATAATATATATCTGTAGAACTAATTAGTGATCTTTGAACAGGTTGACAGCAATCAGTAATGGAATATGTGGTGTCAATAAATATAGTGACAATTGACGTAGTTTAGTCTATTTTAGAAAAAAAAGTAAACATTGAGATGAGAATATGATATGTTTAAGGACATTTTTGTCTCTGTCTCCAGGAGGAAGATGTACAATGTATTGTTTGAATACTTGGTTCGATTTCGTCAAGATTCGAATTACTTACACTGATACATGTACATTCCTCATGCATTTACAGAAAACCACTATAGTTAACTACTGGGAAGCAATGTTGTTCATACTTCAATATTTACATTTCCAGTGTAAAGTCTAATGTAAACCTATAGAAAACAGTGTAGTTCATACTTCCATGAACGCATCGAGTCACATGATTTTCAGTGACATCAAGTGACATCAGTTTAAACCGTGGTTCTCTACGGGCGTTGATGACGTCAATGCTGATCCATACTTTGTAGAAAAACAGGCTGCAAATGTTTTTCAGCTTTAAAAGCTTGCCCTATAAGCATTTTCTCGCCAGGTGACGAGGGGCAAAGAGTGTAAATATAAAAACTAAACTTAAATGCTCTGCCATTCACGAAAGTATGAACGACGGTCATTTACTTTGCATGCGACCCACTGCGACCATACATTCATGAACAGCAGAAAAATGAAATCCATTTCTCAAATGAAAACATTGAATCACGCGACGTCATTGACGTCGAAATGCACAATGGTTCTCTTTAATATGATTGGACGAAGGCAACGTTATAGCGCCAACGACGCTGTTCCGCTGTCACTGCGTGCAATTGTTTTCTTATTTTTCTGTTTAGCCCTTAAACAAGATTTTTTATGATGGCTGGGAAATCATGTAAATATAACTAATAAAGGTAATTTATTAAAAGTTCATCGAATTATGAACAACATCGGGTCACGAGCAAAGTTTGAGTGAACTACTTCGGAGTTCACATCACGATAACAAGTCCGTGAAACGAAGACCCCTCTAAACCCCACTTTATATAGAGAAAAGTGGGGTTTAAGGGGGTAAACATTATCTGCCTTATTTTAGCTCAAAAACATAGATTGTGGGTACTCGTTAGAACCGCCTCAATGAGGCGGTTCTAACGAGTACCCACAACCTATGTTTAAAGCAGAAATAAGAAAGATGTTAAAATTTTTTCCTAATATTTGTTACTTCTGACACCTTGTTGGACGCCATTATTTCATACGGACATGTTTTCCTAATGACTTATTTTGCTCGTGACTCGATGTTGTTCATGCTTCGATGAATGTTATATAAATTACTTACAATTCTACAAATGACTGGACAGTGGCGACGTTTTGACGTCATTGAAGTTCTTCCACTTTTCACAGAAAAGCTGGGCATTACAAAAACACGCCTATACAAATACGTTGTAAACTTTACCCCTGACAAATCGAAAGTTTTAAGATGAAAATTTGTGATATTTTGATATTTTTCTTATTTCTGCTTTAAAAATATCGGTTGAGAATACACGTTATAACCGTCTCATCGATGCGGTTCTAACGAGTACCCACAATCTATAATTTAGAGCAGAAATAAGAAAAATATGGTTTACCCCTGTAAACCCCCGTTTTACTATATAAAAGTGAGATTCAAGGGGGTCAAAATTATATTGGCGGTTTTTCGTGATGGTGCAATCGATTTCTTGTTTCAGTTAAAGCCCTCAAACCAGCCTTTTTCGTTATGTAATGGATGGAAAATAATGTAAATATGAGCATTTATTTGTTTTGCTTGCCGGTTTTGGAGTTTAACTTAACGCCAAGTCAAAAATTTTTTAGGTCATATCCAGCCGGTTAGTTTACCTATCCACACATTTCCTGGACAGGCTTATACGTAATCGGTTAACCAGAACAGTGCTTATTCTTTTGCCAAAATCTGACAACTGTCCTTCTTGAATCAGCGGAAGGTGGAGAATGACCGTAGAAAAGATTTCATGAACAATCTCCACAAAAGAATGCTGCCGACCCCGACAGTTATCAAACCCGTGTCCTCCTGATCACAAGTCAGACAATTACTAGTCATAAAGGTAATTTGAATTACATTCATTTGTTAATTATAAATCTGTTTGTTTTCAGCATATCATGTATGGTAAAAAATCCTTTCATGGCTCCGGAAATGACTTGTTTTTCTGATGGAAATTTGTTATATTTTCTGTTGTAAACTATGTTGTGGATACTCGATAGAATCGCCTTAATAACATATATCGTTTAGGCGGTTCTAACGAGTATCCACAATTATGCTTTTTAGCAAAACTAAGAAAAGTAATGTTTACCTATGTAAAATACAAGTGAAAGCGATATAACTATCAGAGACACCCAGTTGAAAGAAAAACGAACATTAAATAACTAAACCCAAATGAAACCATCACAAGTTGACATCCAAAAGGACAGTCATGGCAAAACGGCTATTTAAAGTAGGGGTTTAAGGAAAGTCATTACTCGGATTTGTTAAGGGGTGGGTGCATTAAAACAGATAGTTGTATCAGCCTCGGTGTCTCAGTCAGCTGAGCATCTTCCCAGTGATCAGACGGTCGCGGGTTTGATCCTCATCGGTCCGGCAACATTTTTTCACGGAGTTAGATAATACAATAATTTTACGATCATTCTGTACCGCCCTCTGATAAAGAAGATGCGTGGTTAAATATACAGGCAAGGTATGTTCAGGTAATATGATTGACTCGCACCGCTTTGCCTGGGAAGGCTTAGGATCCTCTAAGCGGTTTACCAGTGCTCGTGTGCGGTCGGTTTCAGCTCTGTGTGGAAGCATCATGCAGCCCATTTATTTCTTCAAGCAAGCCCCCGCCCATAGGGGCTTGAAGAAATATATGGGCTGCATGGTGCTTCCACGCAGAGCTTAATCTGGCCCGCACACTAGTACTGGTAAACCGCTTAGAGGATCTAAGCCTGTCCAGGAACCGCGGTGCGAGGCGGACCGTCCATGCTAATAAACCCTATTGGTTTCATTGGGCGACAGGGCTTGAGATGTCATTTCATCTTAATGTCGGGTAAAAGTCCCACAAAATTGGAAGCAACGTCTCCAAAATGACCTTTACAGTGTTGACGGGGACGTTAAACCTCAAATCAAACAAACAAACAAACAAATTTCTTCAAGCCCGATGGCCGGGGGCATTTCAGTAATATAGTCATCACAAAAACACGACTATATAATTATTACCGCCTTGAACCCCACTTTATATAGTAAAACTGGGGTTGACAGGGATAAACCTCATTTTTCTTATTTCTCAGTGCTGTAAAATATAGATTGTGGGTACTCGTAAGAACCGCCTCGATGAGGCGGTTCTAACGTGTACCCACAATCTTTATTTTGAGCAGAAATAAAAAAAAAGTCACATTTTTTTTTCAGCTGAAAATTGTCTTTTTTTCTTCGGTAAAATTTACAATGTATTTGTTAAGGCATGTTTTCGTAATGAACCATTCAAATACGTATGGAAATGCAACAGTAAAGTTCCTTCAATACTATAAAGAAGCAGGTATCATATCGACAAATATACATGTTCGTGTACAAACACAGGGTTTGTAAAATGATTAGGGATGACGGGCATTTTGTTTAACTGGAGACTCCTCACCACAGTCTCGACTTGGTGCATTTCCCTTATTCCCCGCAAAGAATTTCTTGGTTCGTTCTGTATGGTTCGGTACTCCGTAGAACCAGTACCGGCAATTACCCAGTGAACAAAAGCGCGCGAACTTCACGGTATTTCAGTATGGTCGTCATATCGGATGTGTTTCTGTGTTTTGGATATATTTTTCTAATTCTGCAGTGTTTATTCGGATGGTACGTTTCTTAACCCGCTGGGATGTTGGTATTTGCTTTCCTTTTACTGTTTAGTTAAATTTAGCGGATATTTTCTGCTTCACTTGTTCTCTGTTGTTGTCACAGTTTGTTTCGTGACATCGTTTCTTGTTACAGTTTTGTTTACTGTTATTGCCCTTCTTATGTTTCAAGTTCGCGGTAGCTGTGGACATTTGAAAGCCTCTTGGGACAATCATCCTAAAAGTTTTGCTTGCTCTCGTTTCAGTTTTCAGTCGAGTTGCCAGATCTGTAAACTAAGGTCTAGCTCGATTTGGACACTTGCTTCTAATAGACGTACTTACATTCGGAGCAATGTTGCGATGGACAAGAAGAAGATGTGCAAGAAGGGAGCCTCTTCCCGAGACACAGTTGCTGAAAGTGTTGGGGGTAGTAATGACAACCGTCAACCTGGCTCCGGGACGGTAACTAGGCAGTCCCAGTCTGAGAACTCTTCTCAGACTGAGTCCGCCTTAGGGGAGAATTACCGGGAGCACCGGGAAAATCCTCTGATTGACACTTCTGGTTCTACGGAGACAACTCTTGTAAATCGAATTGGTGGTTCCACTACCAACGTGTCCGCGGACAAGAGGATTGATAGATCATACGACCACGAGTCAAGGGGTGATTCTTCTTTCTCCAACCGGGATTCTTCTGAATCTGACAGGTCATCGGGTCGGGTTTTACCCGCCCGATCATCTCAGCACCAGTCTAAGGATCGGGCTTCACAACTCCGATCCCCGGACCGGTCATCTCCGCACCGGTCACTGGGCCGGTCATCACGGCATCGGTCATCGGGTCGGGCATCTTTACACCAATCGACGGCCCGGTCATCTCGGCACCGGTCACCGGTAGGTCATCTCGGCACCTATATCCGAGCCGGACATCTCGTTCCCGATCTAGTCATCGGTCTTATTGTCGAGATCGCCATTCTTCCTCCAAAAGGAATAGGTCTAGAGTAAAGCACAAATACTCTAGATCTAAACGTCATAGGCATAAACGTTAAACGAGTCCCAGTTCTTACGGTTCGTCTTCTAGATTCAGATTTGAGTCTGTCAGTTCTGAGTGGTCGACTTATTCAGACAGAAGCAGGCGCCATAAGAGGAAGAAATCCCTCAATTGCTGTTCTATTTCTACTTATAGACGACACAAGAAGCACTCTTCTAGCTCTCGCTATAGAGGTCGTGTAAGATCTTCATACAGCGATCGTAGTCACAATGGCTATGTCTCAAAGATCTCATTCTAAGTCTGACAGAGAAGATGATCTCTCAATTACAGTGGACAAGAATGATTTCGAGGATGAAAGCAGAGCTGGTTCACCTCGTAAAGCCTCTTCCAAACCATTGAAGAAACAGTCTTTTGACAGAAGTACTTCTGATTCCGAGGAGGAAGCTACCATTTCTTTTGCCGAGGCAATTCAGGAGGTCATGAATGTATAACCTCCCAAATTCTGTCCTAGGCAAGAGTCTTCCGAAACTATTCATTGGCCTAAGTCCACTTTGGATGCATGAAATCCTACTGAGGATAAGAACACACTTCATCCATCAGTCTTTGCTGATAAAAGATGATGTGAATGTTTTCAAGTTTCTTATCAAGATAAAAAACGTAAAACTTGAACCTGGTTGGGTTACCAATCAATCTTTGGAGAGAGCTTGGTATTGTTATGAAACACTACCGGCCACACGGTCAGTTATTTCCCACCAGTATACCTAAAATTGATAAGGATACATCTCTGCTAGATTTGGCATCCTCTGGAAATGTTAATTTTCCAGTCAAGAGTTTGGAAACCATGGAGCGCCAAGCTAGGAATATGGTTACTATTAACTCGTATCCAGACCTTTTCACTGCGGCATCAGTCAAAGCTGTAGAATTGGATAATTAAGATGCTCTTATGCTAAAGAGACTGCTCAGTTCCATTGTTATCTGTCTTAAGCATACCTCTTCTATGGCAGTGATTGACAGTGGAACTCCTGCAAGCAAGGAGGGAGGCTGTCATCGAAAGGTCTAAGCTTTTAACGGAAGCGACGAAGAATAAACTTCGTTCAGTCCGAATCTATTCTGAATTCCTGTTCGGCTGTCAGGTTGGTGATCTTCAGAAATCAAATTCTGAATCTCAGCAACAGAGTTTCATTGCTTCTTCTGTTGCACGGTTTAAAATTCCGAAACGCCCAAACAAATCCTCTGATCATAGGGATTCTTCTTCTTCTTCTTTTAGACCTCTGAATCGCAGGGATCGAGGTGGTCCTAGAAGAGTTACTCGTCGTGGTAGCCTTGGCTTTCTTGGAAGGGGTCAACACATCCCTTCCGGAGGAAGTGCCTCTAACGTTACACGACAATGATATGCTTCCTCGAGTGTCCCGTCCTCGAAATGACCTTTCAGTAGGAGGAAGGTTGGCCCACTTTCAAAATCGTTGGGAAGAAATAACAGAGGACTCATGTGACCTCTCTGTCGTAAGAAAAGCTTACAAAATTCAATTTGTAAACAAACCCTTCCTCTCACCAACTCCAATTTTTCTTCATCTGACTGAAAAATAGAAGTGAATGCAATGACAAGGAATCGACACAATTAACTCAGAGCTCCCATCAGAGACACTAAAGGGGAAAAGACACAAACATGAAACAACAGACCCTAATGGAAACATCAATAGCGAAAAGCCAAGAGGAAAGTTAGTTTCCCACAAAATGGCCAATTGGCTATCCTAAACAAAATAATATAAGCGATACAAACACTCAAAGACAAACCATAACAAAAATAAACCATGACATAAGAACCTTGGCGCTGGCTCTATAAGAAGAGGTCAACAAACCTCTGGCTCTAGTAGAAGAGGTCAACAAACTTGTACTCAAAGGGGCGGTGCAGAAGATAGCGTCGGAACGTCCAGGCTTTTATTCTCGTATTTTTCTGGATCCCAAGAAGAACGGGAAATTTCAACTATTAATAGATCTGTCCAGACTGAATACGTTTCTGGAAATCGGTAGTTAAGAATGGAGACAGCCAACAAGGTCAGACAGGCGATTCAACCCAACGACTGGGCGTTCTCATCAGATCTGACAGATGCTTATCGACATTTACCTATTCACCAACGGTCTCGGAAGTATCTCCGTTTCTGTCTCAAGGGTCTGGCTTATCAATTCAAGACTCTTCCGTCTGACCTTGCGACGAGTCCCTATGTTTTCACCCGTTTTATGGTTACCATAGCAACATATCCACGGAAGAGGGCAATTGTACTTTTTCCATATCTGGACGACTTGTTGGTCAGATATCAGGTCCGCCAGGAAATTCTGAGAGACCGACAGTTTACAATTGAGCTGATTATGTCTCTAGGACTGATAATCAACGAAGAAAAGTCAGATTTGGATCCGTCTCAGAACTTTGTGTTCATAGGAATGGAATTCCCAACACACAAAAACATAGTTCAAATGTCATTAGACACAGCACAGGGCATTCATGAACTGTTACTGTGGTTCAGGAAACAGAAACAGGCCTCAGCAAGACTCTTTCTGTCTCTTCTGGGAAAACTAAGTGCCGCAGCTCATTGTGTAGTATTCAGCAAGCTACATGTACGTCCAATTCAAATGGCTCTGTTTGCATAATGGAAACCTCATGTGCTTCCCTTCGGGTATCCCATTTTCCTCAATGCTCCTATCAGGAAGCATTTAGAATGGTGGGACAACAAGGACGTTTCATCTCGGGTGTAACACTGAAACCGTTTCTACCAACACACAGTCTTTTCACGGATGCGAGCCTCTCCGGATGGGGAGCCCATCTCGAACCGGAAGGACTGCTGTGTCATGGCGGTAGGACTCCAGACCAATCAGTTCGTTCTTGATATCAATGGTTTAGAGATGAATGCAAAATTGCTAGCTCTAAAACAATGTCACCAATATTTCGGCAAGTCAACAATGGTGATTTCCACAGACAACTCTTCGGTAGTTTCTTATCTGAAGAGAGAAGGGGGCACCCATTCTCCATCTCTGTGCATGGAGGTATGGACGACACTCCAGTGCTGCAACCAGAAAGGTATATCTTCTGGTGAGAAATATCGGATGAAAATCGAACATTTTAGAAGACCGGTTAAGTCGTCTGGACAGAATGATCTCTGGATCAGATAATTTGCAACTCGATTCTGTCGATGACGGGCTTTCCAAACAAAGATCTGTTTCGGACTCGTCTCAACAAGACGTTGCCAATCTATGTGTCTCCTATACCAGACGAAAAGGCTCTGGTGATATATGCAATGTCAAAGAACTTGAACGGAATGCACGCTTATACGTTTTCTCCGTTAGCTCTGATTCCAGCAATAATTAATAAGATTCGCCAACATCACTGCAAAAAAAGTGTTGATAGCTCCTCTTTCGGCCGAAATGTCTTGGTTTCCGGACATTTTTCGGTTAGTAGAAGCACCGGTCATTCGGATTCCCTCGCACAAAAAAATCTGTTGACTCAATTGGGTGAGAAATTTGTCTCGGAAAACGTAGGTAGCATATAACTTAACGCTTGGAGTTCTTTCGCCGTTCGATCAGAGATCAAAAGTTTTCGGCGAACGTTGGCAGACATGCAGCTGAAGCAAGGCGATCGTCTACCAGACGAGTTTATGATGCCAAATGAAAAGTTTGATTTTCCGATTGGTGTATGCAAATGAAATATCATGCTTTCTCGGCCACTCCTTCGGAAATAGCAGACTTTTTGCTACATTTGTTCCAGGAGAAGAAATGTAAAGTCAGTACTATCAAAGGGTACTATATCTTATACTTTGAAGTTTAAATCTGACAACAATAGTGAAACTGATCCTATCATTTCTAAACATATCAAGTCATTTGAATTACAGAGACCAGTTCAAAGGTCTTTAGCTCCAAAATGGGACATTTCTTGTGTCCTTTCTTCATTATGTTCTGAACCATATGAACCGATGCATAAGGCTTCTAGGTTCCACCTCACTCTAAAACCCGTATTTCTGCTTGCCATGTGAGATTCGTGCCTTCTCCATGGATTCAGGACATCTCATATTCAATCAGTCAGATGGATCGGTTTCTTTAAGGACACAAACGGGCTTTTAGGCAAAAAATCAATTACCATCCATTTGCCCGGATATTTTGGTTCAAAATTTAGTCAGAACTGTTAAATTTAATGACTTTAACAAGCTTTTATGTCCTGTTAGAGTTTTCAAACGTCATTTGGAAGTGGCAGAACCTATCCCGAAAAACAGGAAAGGGATCTTTTTTCTTTGAAGGGAAATCATTATATTACTAAGGAATCTCAGGATGGATTTCTTATACCATAAGATTAGCTTATAAGAATTTGTCTTAATCTAAGATAGCTTTGCTTCAGGTTAAGGCTCATGCGTTAAGGGCCCTTTCGACTTTTTTGTCTTATATGCATAAAATCCCGATTGAGGATGTTATCAAAGCTACTGTGTGGTTTTCTCGTTCGACCTATGTCAAGTTTTACGAGATCTAAACACACACGGAGAAAACCTACGACTGAAAGGTCCAGTGGTTTCTACTCAGAAAGTCGTGGGGGCCAGTCAGGTCTTTCTCATCCTCGATGCTAATCTAGAGAGGCTATTGTCTAAGGCCTAGAAAGACAGATTCAAAAGTACTTGGGCATGGTAGTGTTGTTTCCAGGGATAGAATGGTGGATATTAAGTTTTCTTACTTAATTTCCATTATTTCTGAGCTTAAAATTCTAAGTCACCACAGGAGTTATCCATGGCTACAGGATCGTTCTGCATGATGGTTGAAGATTCCTTCCCACAAGGCTGATTCTGCACTAAGTTAAGTCTGTGTTGAGGAGACTCGAGTTAAATTTAGTTTGTATAAGTAAAACTTATTTTAACTATGATACTCACCAAAGGCTTAACGCAGAGTCCCGCCTCCCGCCCCCTCCATCTTGAAGGCAAGGGATTTTCTGAAATACCGTGAAGTCCGTGTGCTTTCGCGCGCTTTTGTTCACTGGGCAATTGCCGGTACTGGTTCTACGGAGTACCAAACTATACATAACGATCCATAAAATTCTTTGCGGGGAATAAGGAAAATGTACTAAGTTAAGTCTGTGGTGAGTATCCTTGTTAAAATAAGGTTTACTTATAAAAACTTAATATTTCAGAAGGTGAACTTTATAACATAGGTTTGACGTTATTTGGTCCTTCATATATTATAATAATTGCTTCTTAACGTTGAAGAAATTTTCTAAGGTAATTGCCATGCTGGCGGACATTTAGGGATGGCGGACATTTAGGGTGCTTGGGTCCTCCCTAAGTGTTCAACAAAAAAAAATTGAAATGGAATTTAGAATTTCTTTTTTAATATGTCATTATTGATCACAACAGTTTCCGGAAAAACTTTGATTTCATCCTACAACCCTAAGCGCGACCACGCCAGAGCAATATGTAAAAGAGATATTGTTGTGTTTTCATGCAAGACACTATGCGCATCGCCCTATTTGATGGTTGTGCATGCGTAATTGGAAAACTTTCGGGAATGATAGGTGGCCCGTTTTCATAGGTCGGCTCAAAGGGAGTCGTTTCGGTTCAGAATGCTATGAGAATAAATATCACCATATCTTTGCTGTGAGAGCGTTGAATTATTTGTACTGACATGTTCATCCAGGCTTTCAAAACAGATTTACCCATTCTGTACTAAATATGCACTTCCGCCTTGTATATAGCAGGAGTCGATTTCGAAATTTAGGTGTTTCAAGCTGACTGTTTTTGAGATTTTTTAAAGTGTTTGTTGAATTTTCTTTTTGCGAACGGTGAAGGCCTTGATCAGTCGCGGCGTTCTGCTGAACGCGGCGTCTGATCTGGGCCAGCGCAATATACTATAGTGCCCTGTCATAAAATGGGCTAAGAGCTGGAATTTGATAAATCTTTCTCGAGGATTAAAGAAATCAGGGCGACCGATTCAGTGAGCAATACAATGAATGGTTCCAGTTACTCATAGAGAAAATAAAATTATGATGAAAACCAGAGACCGTCAAATCGACTGAAAAGGAAATATTTTGTTAGTTAATCGTTTTCGGCCCAATAATGACATGTAATAGGAAAAAAGCTACTCATACAAATGAGACAACTGTTTTAACGCTCTGCATACTGGGTATTTTTTTCGCAGCAGACGAGAGTTTGAAATATTTGTTTTTTCTATTTTCCCAGAAAACAGGATTTGACATCTCATGCAAATTGTTTCCTTTCATGAGATGTCAAGTCCTGTTTTATGGGAGAATAAGAAAAGAATCAACAATTTGTCGTCTGCTGAATTAGTCTAGAGAGTGGTAAAACCTAGATCAAAGCTCTGACAGCACTTGTGGGTCGATTGTCTTTGACTTTGGCCGTGCATAGATTATTGTACTTTAACCAAACAGTGTAGACCCTGATCAGACGGTGCGATTCGCGGCCAATGTCGAGTCCAGTCTTTACTGTTTACAGAGCGCTCTGACGTCACAAGAAGAATAGCGGTACTATCAATAACCGTTACCTGGATTTTATCCATTGTCAGCGATAGTCACGTGGAGAAGATCTGACGGGAAGCTTCTGTTGTTAGTAGCTTTGCAGCGTGAAAACATCCATGTGACATAATGTCTTTCATATCTCCTAAATCGGTTGCTTTTCTGATGAAAACCAGTGACTTTTTTTTTCTTATTAATGCTAAAAAATATATGTTGTGGAGAAAGCAGACATGAAAAACAAAGATGCATACCCTTATAAACCCATTTTTTATTTAAGAAATAGATCAGCTCTAACTGTGATTTGTTGAGTAATAAATCACAGTTTGGAGGTCAGTTGTAAAGTAGACAAATCACGAGCGCGTAGCGCGCGTGATTTGTCTACTTACAACCGACCGACAAACTGTGATTTATTACTCAACAAATCACAAACTAGAGCTGATCTATTTCGATTCTAACAGGCTGAAAATTGGCAATAATACTGTGTTTCCTTCATAATCTCAGTTTTTCGCCATTGTAAGAAGAAATCCCGCTCAAATTATCGACTGAAACACATGCAGTTATATCCTTTTCTAACGTTTTCGATGCGAGAAAATGACGTTACACCGTCCAACGTCAAGGAAATCGACAAGTGACGTCATGAATTGGCAGTTTTTAATGACGTCACTCGTCACGATCTTCGTTGCCGCGATTTGTTGAAGAATCAAACACAGTTATTTTTCAATGCCTATATAGGCGCGCTGTGTTAGAATTCTCAATATAAAGTGGGGTTTAAATGAGCATTCATTTCACGGACCTGTTAACGTGATGGAAATGCGGGAATATATTTGGCGAATACACTCCCTTTAAAGGGAAGCGAGTTTGCAGTTTAGCAGCCCAGTCAACACTGTCTGGGTCAAATCGAGCCGGTAAGTTTACATAACTGTACTGAGCCTCAAACATAAGCGGCTAACCAGTAAAGTGCATAATCTTCGTGAATCAGCGGAAGGGAGAGAATGGCCGCAGAAAATATTTCATAATCAATCTCCACGAAACTGCAGCGAGTTACAAACTGATTGATAAAACAAATATGTATAGTTGATCTATCACCCATTTATTGTCTTCTAAATTCATTAAAGAAGATAGATTAAGGTTGTCTGACGTTTTGAATAAATCTTTTCTTATTCACTTTAGATCGATTTGCTCTTGTATAATAGGAGTTTTATTTAGTGGGATGCTCGTGTTTTGTATCTGAACAAAACAAAATTATATTAGTAGAAAATCGTTGAATTGTTAATTGTCTCTGTGCATCGCGTAATAAAGAATTATAGCACGTTTTATTAAGAAATATTCGGAAATCCTCTGACTCTTATTTGGCGTAATACATAGTTTTTGTCGGAACAGAAGTCTTAAAAAAAAGAAATAGTTTTAAACCTGAGATGGGGATAAATGCGAATTATACACAGTGCGATATCCCATATCTGTAGAGTTACGACTTTTAGATGATTTTATTATTATTATTATTTTTTAATATTCGATGACCCACCCGTACGACTAATTGCATTCTTCTCGGTATTTCCTAAACCGAATACCGTATACGTTATTCTTTCTGACAGCAACTCAAAATAGATGTCACGTAGTTGTTTTAATGAATGGCAATATTCCTGAAGAAGACCAAAGGCAAAAAAAAAAAAAAAAAAAAAAAAAAAAAAAAAATGAAAATAGAGTGTTTCAATTCTTAGAATAAATAAATAAATAAATAAGATAGAAAAGCCACAATAGATAAATAAAAATAAATAAAAATAAATAAATAAATAAATGGTCAACATGTTTTTGTGCAAAAATACAAACTGTTAAATTCTGTACAGTATTTAATTTTGTACATGCAGACCCGACCTTTACCTCAATATAGCACCGGTGGCAGTTGTTCAAAACTAAAGATGCCGTTAGTTAATATCTATAATTAAATCTTGGATGATTTATTCTGGGAAATATGCTTGTATTTTTTGCTGAAAAATGTGACGGTAGCGTTTGCAAATGAAAAAGCTACTCACATTTTTTCAGAAAAAAACAAAACAAAAAAAAAAACTAGATAATAAGATATTGCACTTGCTAGAACAGTTAACAATTTGACCACTAACGAACTTGTTAAGTTAACGATGTTTTGATTTGTTTGTTGGATTTGAGGTTTAACGTCCCCTTCAACACTGTAAAGGTCATTTTGGAGACGTTGCTTCTAATTTTGTGGGACTTTTACCCCACATTGAGATGAAATGACATCTCAAGCCCTGTCGCCCAATGAAACCAATAGGGTTTATTAGCATGGACGGTCCGCCTCTCACCGCGGTTCCTGGACAGGCTTAGATCCTCTGAGCGGTTTACCAGTACTAGTGTGCTGGCCGGATTCAGCTCTGCGTGGAAGCATCATGCAGCCCATATATTTCTTCAAGCCCCTATGGGCGGGGGCAATAACGATGTTTTGAATAACAGGGCCCTGATTTACACGGATCTGTTTCTCGAGGTTTGATCCTGAAATGGTTCTTCCTTGAACTCTTTACGTGCCTGGACAGCGCAAGGATAAGTCCGTGAGTGAGTGAGTGTTTGAGTTTTACGTCCCACCAACAGCTAAGGTCATACGGAGACGGGACCTCGGTTTAAAGTCTCAGCCGAAAGTCTGGAGAAGCCCGGGATCGATCCTGCGACCCCTGGTTAACAAGGCGAGTAGCGTAAACACTACACCACGGAAGGATAAGTCCGTACCTTTACAATTATCAATCCCCTTTTGTTACGCTTAGACTATTTTTATTTTCATGTTAAACTGAACATGAACACATAGCCATGTTCATGAACAGAATTTGTGAATGGAAATGATGAAAGATTTGTACTGGTTTAAAGATTCTTTATGGGACAGATTTCCACAGTGCGTTATGCAAATGGCGAGGATTTAATTACTTATTGTCACAAAAGACTCTTTAATATAAGATGCAGCTTCTTTTATTTGATGGATTAAGTCTGATGTCTACGTCCTTTTCAATACCGAATAATTAAAACTTAGGTTCTCTCTTAGTCATTGCCATTAACATACTGTGATTTGCCGTGACGTTTTTTTTAAGTCCGTGTAATGTATACCACTCTTAACACCCACTTTATAAAGAGAAAAATGGGGTTTAAGGGGCTATACATTATTTTCTTTGTATCTACTCCAAGACATAGGTTGTGGGTACGCGTTAGAACCGCCTCAATGAGGCGGTTCTAACTAGCACCCTCAACCAATGTTTTGAGTAACAATAAGAAAACTATTACAAATTTTCATCAGAAAAATGCCCGTTTTTGACATTTGAAAAAGTGTATTATGCCTCGCGGATGTGTTGAAGTCCCTTCTTATTTTGGATATCTCATCCCAGTTTCTATGAGACAACACAAGCCTAATATCTTAAGCCTGAGCAAAATCTCTCATGATCAGAGGCTCTATAAAAATTAAATGAAATGCTGATGATTCACAAACTTACTTTCTGGCTACTTAATTTTAGCCTGTTTATTCTTATTTATTTGAGTCTTCCAATTAAGGTGGGGAGACTTACTGTTTGAGTGCGTTTCTTTTTCTTCTTCTTCTTCTTCTTCTTCTTCTTCTTCTTCAAGATATTTTCCAGACGAGTTCTCAGTAACCTTTGGACGGATTGTTCTGAAAGGTTGGTATATGATAGATATGGACGAAGTTGTGCAAGAGGGTTTCAATATATTCAAAAGATCCCTTGGTAAACAACAGGGTTCTGAATGAGGTGGTAACAAAAGTGGTCAACTTAACTGTAAGAAATGATTTATGTGGCGACACCGATGAAATAAAAATGAAAGCCCTGTATCCACATACGAGGCCAAGTCAACATAACGAAAACACGTATTTTCCAATATATGATGAAAATTTTACCACCAAAATATGAAACTTTTCATATAAAAAATTCTGATATTTTTCTTAATTCTGCCCAAAACACAGATTGTTGGTACACGTTAGAACCGCTATCCATATCTATCATATACCAACCTTTCAGAACAATCCGTCCAAAGGTTACTGAGAACTCGTCTGGAAAATATCTTGAAGAAGAAGAAGAAGAAGAAGAAGAAGAAGAAAAAGAAACGCACTCAAACAGTAAGTCTCCCCACCTTAATTGGAAGACTCAAATAAATAAGAATAAACAGGCTAAAATTAAGTAGCCAGAAAGTAAGTTTGTGAATCATCAGCATTTCATTTAATTTTTATAGAGCCTCTGATCATGAGAGATTTTGCTCAGGCTTAAGATATTAGGCTTGTGTTGTCTCGTAGAAACTGGGATGAGATATCCAAAATAAGAAGGGACTTCAACACATCCGCGAGGCATAATACACTTTTTCAAATGTCAAAAACGGGCATTTTTCTGATGAAAATTTGTAATAGTTTTCTTATTGTTACTCAAAACATAGGTTGAGGGTGCTAGTTAGAACCGCCTCATTGAGGCGGTTCTAACGAGTACCCACAACCTATGTCTTGGAGTAGATACAAAGAAAATAATGTATAGCCCCTTAAACCCCATTTTTTTCTTTATAAAGTGGGTGTTAAGAGTGGTATACATTACACGGACTTAAAAAAACGTCACGGCAAATCACAGTATGTTAATGGCAATGTGAGTACCTGTAATTCGGCACTAAAACAGGTCAGAAAATACATTGCGAGCTGACAAATGTTTATGGGTCTTCTGCACCATCGTATGCACAAGTTGAATTCTGGGTTCGGGAATTCAAATGCGGTAGTACGTCTTTAGAAGACGAAGCCAGGTCTGGACGCCCATCAGATGCCACCGATGAAGAAATGTGTAACAAAGTATGGGATCTGGTATACTCTGATAGGCGAATTAAGGTGGAGGAAATAGCGAATGCATTACACATTTCACATGGTAGGGTTTCAACAATTTTGCATGATCGCTCGAGTATGCGCAAGCTAACAGCCCGTCTGGTCCAAAAGTCCCTTAGCGACGAGCAAATGGCAACCAGAGCATCAGTATTCAGCGCATTGTGGGAGCCGTTTAGGTCAAAGGAAGATGATTTTCTTTCACGTGTGGTGACTGTAGATGAGAATAAAACTCCAAGACGCAAGTGGGCAGGGCCGGGGTATCCGATGCAAAAGAAGTTCAAAACGCAACCCTCTGCTGGCAAGGTGATGGCATCTGTATTTTGGGGAGCACAAGGCGTTATTATGTTTGACTTTCTTGCAAAGAAAAGTACAATAACAGGTGCGCATGACGCAAATTTGCTCGACCAACTGAGAACTCGATCTGTGAAAAACGCCGAGGTAAACTCTGCAAAGGGATTCTGCTCCAACAGGACAATGCAAGAGTCCACACTTGCAAAATTGCAACAAAATGCTGTTGTCGAGCGGAATGGGCACGAGCTAATACCGCACCCCGCCTATTCTCCACGCTTAGCTCTTAGTCCCAAACTTTAAAAGGGATATCCGTGGACGTCATTTCCGGCCCAACGAAGAAGTCGTGGCGGCTGTTGAAGAGTTGGTCGGAGACAAGGACCATGAGTTCTTCAGTTCTGGGCTGATGACATTGGAACAGCGTTGGTCCAAGTTTACTATTCTAGAGGGCATTTACATGGAAAAAGAAGAGATCGATCTCACCCAGAAATAAGTTAGACTGGTTTTTATTGACTCGCAGCATGCAATTCGCTACATAAATAGTTTGTTTGATTTTTTAAGACTCTCTCCAATGCATCAAGGTTATGAAATCATCTCTCGTCTTCGTAAATATGCATCAGTATAATTAGTTGAGAATTTATGTCTGTTGTTCACTCATTAACACTCATTAACAACAAGTATTCTAACTTTTATTGTCAAATGATTTTAGTTTAGTTGAGCGAAATTACCTAGTTTACATTTTATGAAAATACCGCGCTACAAATTGGCCACATCAAGCGGAAAGGGTACTTCAAGCATGTTCGCCCAGCGAAGACTCAGATCAGACTGCGCGACTGCGCAGACTGATTTGAATCTTTTCTTTGCGTTATTTGGACAGCCACTGACCAGATGCGCCTTCATACAAACGGACAGGGTTGTATTTAATAGAGTTGGGAACCAGGCCGATTTTTGTCTACGCTGTACGCAGATTTCGAAGACCTCTTTTGCTTTTCTCGATCAAAAGCATTCAGAATTTGATTTACTGTTGAAAGACTCAATAAGATTCTGCTCTTGACATGAGAAATGAATCGAAGGCATATTGGCATTTTATATCTGAATTGCTAATTTCAATTTTAATCGGAAAAGGAAAATTATTCCGAAAATAAAATTACATTACTTTACATGAAGCATGCATACATGTATGCGCAAAGAATCGGTATTAGCAAAATATTTACGCATAGCATATTTTTACTAGGCTATTTTGTTTGTCGCTCCTGCCCATCGGGGCTTGGAGAAATAGATTAGGCTGCCTGTTGCTTCCACGCACAGCTGAAACTGACCACACATTGGTACTGGTAAACCGCTTAGAAGGCCTAAGTCTGTCTTGGGGAAAATGGTGTGAGTCAGGCCGTCCAATGCACATAAGCCTTGCCATTTCATTGGGCGACAGGGCTTGATAAGTCACTTCGTCTCAGTGTCGGGTTAAAGTCTCAACACAATTGAAAGCAGCGTCTCCAAAATGACCTAAGTAGTGTTGACGGGGACATTAAACCTGAATTTAAACAAACAAGCATATTTTTACATGCAGAAACATTTTCAATTTACGAATGGGTCTTGAGTGAAAAAAACTGTTGACGTTGGTTATACATGTATAAGCACTGATTGTTACTGTCTAAGCCGTCACGAAAACACGCCTATATAACTTTGACCCCCTTGAACCCCGCTTTTATATGGTAAAACTGGGGTTTACAGGGGTAAACCTTATTTTTCTTATTTCTGCTCTAAAATATAGATTGTGTGTACTCGTTAGGACCGCCTCGACGAGGCGGTCCTAACGAGTACCCACAATCTATATTTTGAGCAGAAATAAGAAATATATCACAATTTTTCATCTTTAAATTATCATTTTTCGGCGATAAAGGTTACAACGTATTTGTATGGGCGTGTTTTCGTATTGTATGCTAAAACTACAATTTATTTGTAACTAAAATCACCGCTCACAGCCTGGCATCCACTGCAGGCCAACAAAAGAAAAAAATGACATGGACAGAGACAGGAAACCTTATTAACGTTTGAAAAAAAAATCCATGCATTCTTTTATTTTATCACACCTGCTTTTATTATGACAAAATATAAGAATCCGGTCCGTCCTTTCGTTCGTTTGTTCTTTATTTCATACTTTTGTTCGTTCGTCCAGCCGTCATCATGTGTGCTGTTTATTTTAGCGTGAACCATACAAGGATGCCTCTACGACAAGCTATCGATTTCGTTTCGGGGACAATTTTATCACAATTGTCCCTAAGTGATTAGTATATTGAAACACCTGACCTTAATGCAACAAGCCTATTCAATGCCAAGAAAGTCCGCGAGAAAATGTTGATATTCAAAACAGTTGCGAAAGCTCCACAAACAATTGGGCTATATCCCGGTTTAGGTCCATTTGGACTTAAACTTTTGCGACATTGATCAGGGTTCTTTGGACGCTTGCAAATATGAAAAATGCGACATTTTTGCACGTTTTCCAACTTGCGATTTATTCCGTAAGTGATAAGATATCAAATGCTTCAGTTTAAAATAAGAAATTTAACGGAATAAACTGCAAAACCAATTGAAACATTCCGTTTGTTTGTTGTTGTAACCTACACCCACTCGGCTCATTTTTGGCATGTTCGGCTAGATCCGCATTAAAAAGTTTGACGCACGGATTACTGCATTCTTAGCATAGACGGGTTCTGTTTTAGATCAAAATATGACCTTGCTCTGTTTCATGGTTGCGTTTTGTTCCGTAAAGAATCGGATGCCAGATTTTACCAAAAACATTTTGGCAATTTTAAATGACATTTTTACGGAATAAATTGCAAACTAATTTAAAACTATTTTATTCCGCTGGTATACTTATCTTCATCCGCTTAGCCCATTTTTATGTTGAGCTAGATCCGCGTATATTATTTTAATGCACGGATGACTGTATATGAGCGATTTTAATACCAGTTTTACCAACATATATATAGAAGTGAAAAACGGACAAAGATAAACACATACCTTTGAATTATTCACCATCATTAACACATTTTTGCAATAAAGCGTCTTCTGAGGAAATATTTCGTGGCTATATATACTACCGGTTTAGGTCCAGAATTAGATAAGTATTAAAAACATAAGCATTTTAAGAATCATACCTACCCCAAAATATGCCAAGCCCCATTTTCTTTGGAATGTATCCCCCAAAGAAACCCTTTTCCCGGGAATACTTCCCTTGCAAGGCATGAAAAGATTCTTGATACGCTTTCCTGCTCTATATTATACTACCGGTTTAGGTCCAATACAGTATATTGAAACTGTTCATCTCCAGTGTATTTGGACTTAAACCGGGAGTGTGTGTGTGTGTGTGTGAATTCGGGTTTAACGTCGCTTTCAACAATTTTTCAGTCACATCACGACGGTGTCTGGTTGCGACAGGGAGCTCAATGCTCACGTTTATAGTGCTGCCTCACTGAAGTATCATGTCCCAGACACATTACATGATACCACACCCAGTCACATTATCCTGACACTGGATCGACCAGTCCTAGCTCTTCCCCGTAAACCTGAGTGCCAAGCGAGGAGCAGCTAGTACCATTTTTAACGACTTTGGTATGTCGCGGCCCGGGGTCGAACCCCAGACCTCCCGTTCCCCGGAGCGGACACTCTACCAACTGAGCTATCGGGGCCGGTTTTAAACCGGGAGTATATATACAGCAGAGTAAAAATGTTTCAGAGAATCTTTCGTGCCTTGCAATTGAAGTATTGCATTTCAATAGTTCTTATTTGTGTTTTTGGACCTAAACCGGTAATATATATATATAGACACATAAATCTTTCTTACAATATTTAATGCCTTGCAAGGGAAGTTTTCCCGGGAAAAGGGTTTCTTTGGGGGATACATTCCAAAGAAAATGGGGCTTGGCATATTTTGGGGTAGGTATGATTCTTAAAATTCTTGTTTTTAACACTTTTTTTCTAATTTTGGACCTAAACCGGTAGTATATATAGCGACGAAAACTGAAAATAGGCTAGTGGCATTCACCAGTGCATAATATGCGGACATAGTCAGCTTTAAATGGGGTAGTGATTCAAACGAAGTTTGTTTTTAGTGGTTTATTCTTATTGGCCAGAATTGTTTTCGCACTCATATGAAATAAAAATATTTACGGAATAAATCGGAATAAAGAGTCTAAGTAACCCTGATCTATGTTCTGAAACTTTAAGTCCATCTGGACCTAAACCGGGATATTGCCAACAATTGTTGATGAAACAAAATATCATAACTTCTACGTTCTATCAATTTGTTTCATGAACGCACTATTAAAGCCATATGGTGAGGGAACCAGTCAAATCTGATCCGGGTGTAAACCCCGTGATTCTCGGTATTACACAGTTCACCAACCCGACAAGACAGTTCACCGAAACGCTGTTTCGAGACAGTTCAGCGACACATTTGAAGACAGTTCACCGCCACATTACGGTCCACCGACATACTTTTACTACTTTTAATTGATTGAAAAACTGTTTGCTATATAGATGAAATATACATCTCTAGTCAAAAACTGTTACTTTGTGTTTAAATGACTAAATATTTTGATGGTAATAAGACCATAAGTTTTCATCGAGGCATTTTCTATTAAAGGTGTATCCTTTAGAGGCAAGAAATAAATCAAACAACTTAAGACTGTTAGTGTACCCAATCTATTTTCGAACTTAATCATCAGTGACCCTCATAGTTTCAAACACCACAATGGAATCGATGATTCCAAAGGACTTAATGTAAAATCAACTCTACGATGAAAGGCATGGAAATCTTTTTACGGTGACCAAACCGTCCCTTCACATCAGCTGTTGTTTATGGGTGCTATAAAGATTTATGATACACAAAATAATACTTCAGAGCGTACAAATACCCCGTTTCAGCAAATTAGACCTAGGCAGTGACCCTCAAATATATTTAAAATAGAAGTGAAGGCAATGATCAGGAATCGATACAATTAACCAATAGCTCCCATCAGAGACACCAAAGGGAAAGAAACACAAACATGAAATATCTAGACCCTAATGGAAACATCAATAGCGGAAAGCCAAAAGTTACTTTCCCACAAAATGGCCAATGGCTATCCAAAACATGAAATATAAGCGATGTACACACACACATTTATATAAAGACAAACTATTACAAAGATAAACCGCGACAGAACCTTGGAACGGTCAGTGAAACGAATTCCACTGGGGGGGGGGGGGGGGGGGGCTTTAATCAATTTTACACGGCCGCAAATCTCGCCCTTACTTCCGTTGCGTTATACCGAATAATCTGTTCCGTTCGCGTGAAGTCCTCCTAAATATATTCTAGAAAGGGTTATCCTTTGAAAGTAAGTAATACACCACAGAGCTGGAAAATATGGAGTGTAAATGTTTTCTTCGTCCGACAAGCTAGTTTCGGCCAATTAGGCCTCATCAGCGCAACATATATCAGAACATAAAAAAAAAAACACAAAGAGAAAGGTGAGGACTCGACAGCAAGAAACCACTGAAATGCTGGAACAAAAGAAAACCAGCAGTTAGACTCCGATGGGCCCGACCAGAGACAGAGCATCAGGCACCAACCCACATTACATAATTATATTCTAATTCTCAGTAAGCCTTTACGCTGGAACCGTCATAGAATCTGAATCCTGACCCTTCGGCGTGCAATTAAAGAGAGAAGCAAAGTTGATTTAATCTATATTCGTTAAGCCTGACTTAAAGTGCATTGTTCACAAACTATTGCCCCATCAGCACACTCTACGATTTATAACGCTTTCGTGCGCTTAAATGGCGTTGATGAAAAATGTTCGATACTTTTCACATCACGTGAACAAGTCCGTGAGATCAAGACCCCCCAAAACCCCACTTTATATAGAGAAAACTGGGGTTAAAAGGGGAATACATTATTTTATCTTATTTCTGCCCCAATACATGGGTTGTGGGTATTCGTTAGAACCGCCTCAATGAGGCGGTTCTAACGAGCACCCACAATCTATGTTTGCAATATAAATAAGAAAAATAGCACGGATTTTATAAGAAAAGTAGCCATTTTGTAGGTGCAAAAATGCACGGGTGTGTTATCGCAATGTTTTCTCGTCCAAATATAGATTGTTGGTGCTCGCTAGATCTCCTTTCACATCGGTCTTCAGTTAGCACACATTCTAAAGAAAACGCATTCCAATAGCGAAGACACTATATATTTTTTTTTCTTTTTTTCGGGGTTGGGTGGTTAAGATTATATCACTTATTTCAAGCCGGTCGTTAATCATAGTCGGGCGAAAACCGAAGTACCTGTGACAATACCGCATGACCTTTCGTAAGGCCCCAGTCTCACTGTAACGCATTTAGCTACGTTAATTTGGCGCCGTTTTAGAAGGGAAGTGATAGCTAGCAATACCTACCTAAACTACTGAAACGTGATAAAACGTAGAATAATGCGTAGCAAAACATATTTCAAAGACATAGGTAACCGTAGGTAATGCGTTGTGTAATATGTTCAGGACCTACAGGTATATTGTTTATTACGTTTTTGTACGTATTGAATGCGTTTCGTCTACGTTTTAGTACGTAATACGCATGTATACGCTACATACAGCGGACCAGCGTTATAATGACAGTAAATATTCCCTATTATTGTGGCGTTACAATGAATTTGCCGTTATAAATAATCCCAGTTAGGATTATGATAGGTTATAAAAGGTATTTTCCACATCATTACTCCAAGAAACAAATGTTATAGTTATTCGTTAGAATCGCCTCGATTAGGCGATTCTAACAAATGTAATAATATTTGTTATTAAATTACAAGAATCTATCATGACTAAGGATTCGATTTGGGCATTTCCAACCCGAGGGAAGCCCTAGCTGCTCGGAATTGAGGCTAAACCTTGAGCTAAGAATTCATTCCATTAAAATTATCGTTATAACGAGTTTTGCCGTTTTAACGAATGTCGTTACAACGCGGGTCCTCTGTAAATTGAACTCCCATGTATGTTGGAAATTTTCAAAATAAACGTACATGTAGATGGGTCACGTATGTAGCTATATATAACCGTATGTGTACTACTTTTTCACTGCGTTTTACTACAGTTATTGCCGTTCTGTTGCGTTTTAAAATACGTAGGAAAACCTAGCCCTAAATACGTGATAGTTAGACTGGGTATATGCGTTTTCACTATGTTTTACTACAGAGGACCCTCGTTATAACGACAGTACCTGTTCCCCAATTTGGTGCCGTTATAAGGATTCATCCGTTATAAAGAATCCCAATAAGGTATAAAATGACTTTCTCGTTTAATTAATCCAAGCAACAAATGTTATGGATATTTGTTAGAATCGCCTCGACGAGGCGATTCTAACAAATATCCATAACATTTGCTTCTTGGAGTAGTAAATAATTACAATATTCTCGCATATTACTATAAATCCGTATCAACTTTATCATTGAAATTGTCGTTATAAAGGGGTTTTGTCGTTATATAGATTGCCGGTATAAAGAGGGCTGACTGTACTTTTATTGCCCTTCAGCTTGCCGTTTTAAAAAATGTAGTAAATTAAAGCCCTCAATATGTGATGGCGATATTGTGGCCGCCTCACATGTGACCACAGCGAGACTCGAACCATGTTCTTCGCTGAGCATACAAGTCTTCTTGATTTTGTGTCGTGCTTCGGCTCATACTAAACAAGACTAGTGGGCTTCGGTGCTTTTAGCACTTCTTAGAACGTCTCTCTCTCTGATACGTGTATGACAAATGAGTCCTTTCAAATATGGCAATAGCATCCTATTTATCATCAAACTCAAAGCTTATTATGTTTGGGCTTTTTTAGTGTTATCAAATTAGTCACACTACACAAAAAGGGACATTATCTTATACGAAGCCAACGTCATAGACAATGCACAATCATGTAGCCGAGGAAAGCATACAAACATGCATATTCTCATGAATATTCTGATGATTTAAAATCCATTTTTAGGTCGCTTTCAGTCTATACAAAGTCACTAAGCGCAGTAGCTTTGCGTTGTTGATGTTCAATTGACTATCACTGATTTGTACGAAATCCAGGAAACGGTTATTTATAGCCGCGCTATTCTTATAGTTGTGACGTCAGAGTGTTGTGTAAAGAGGCTGGCTGTAGAATTGATCTGGACTCGACTCCTCATTACGAAAATACGCCTATACAAATACATTGTAAACTCTACCGCCGAAAAAAGGAAAATTTTGAGCTGAAAAATTGTGATATTTTTTTTTATTTCTGCTCAAAATGTAGTTTGTAGGCACTCGTTAGAACCGCCTCGTCGAGGCGGTTCTAACGAGTACCAACAATCTGTATCTTAGAGCAGAAATAAGAAAAATAAGGTTTACGTCCGTAAACCCAAGTTTTTCTATATAAAAGTGGGATTCAATGGGGTCATAAGTATAAAGACGTGTTTGCGTGATGCGTGTTTGGTTTGGCAAACAGCGCAAGCTCAGATCAGAAAGTGGTGTCTGATCAGGGTCTACACTGTTTGCTTAAAGCTCAGGAATCTATGGGTTAAACGAAAAAGTCGAAGACCCCGTACAAGACCATTTTCCTGGGCTACACTCTGAAACATTCGACCCATTAGTGCTGTCAGTGCTTTGATTGACAGTGTAACATTACGCAAACACGCCTATACAAATACATCGTAAACTTTATCGCCGAAAAATTGAAAATTTTAAGATTTTTTTTATATATATTTCTTAGTTCTTCTCAAAATATAGATTGTGGGTAAACGTTAGAACCGCCTCATAGAGTTGGTTCTAATGAGTACCCACAATCTATATAAGAAAAATAAGGCTTACCTCTGTTAACCCCAGTTTTACTATACAAAAGTGGGGTTCTTGGGGGGATGGGGTCAAAATTATATGGGCGCGTTTTCGTGATGACCTCGGTTTATTTAGCCAAAGTTGTGCTTTTCAAGGTTATAGATTATTGATATTTATATGCAAAAGCTCTTACTGTGCTGTTGTCCGCGTGACTAGTAATGTCAAAAAAATGTTAACTGCATGCAAATTAGGCATAAGCTTTTGTCTTTACTAACCAAAACACATGCATAAACATGGGTGTATCGATCTTGTTCGAAATGATAAAATAAATATTACATTCGTGAGAGACTCAGTGATAGTGAAAACTGTCTTCTTGAGGATAAGTCTTGGTTGATATTAATATGTCAGATAAATGTTAACCGCATACTAATTAGGCATAAGCTATTGTCTTTACTGACCCAAAACACACGCAGTTTTCGTCACTAGCAAGCAAACATATGGATGTACCGATCTTGTTTGGTATAATAAAATAAATATTACAATCCTGAGCCTCGGTTGATATTCATATTCCTCATGGTGACATTTTTCACAATCACCCTCTCAGGATTGTAATGTTTATATATTAGCACAATGCGACAAATCATTTGGAAAATGTCGTACCTAGCGATGAATAACATGATATACTGGTCAAAACTTATAATTGTTCCCCTAAATGATTTTAAAATGTTCACAGAAATGAAAGGAAGAAACGATTTAATAGTTTTAGTAAAAGACGGAATAATTATTTAAGACTCGGAAAAGCTAAACGTCGTTATTGCACAGTCGTATAATCTTACATTTTAATGCATTCTTTGCATGCACTCGGTCAAAATATCGGCTGCACTATCGATTATCGATCTCTTATACGTGTAAATCATAATTGTTAATCCTTTTAAACCTGTAATTCTATGACAACTTTTCCAATCAAAGCACTGAGAGTGCTGATGGAGCGTAGCTTTGATAATTTGATTTAGCGTCTGATTGGTATTTTAATACAGGCTCATATTGGTCCAATAAACATAGCTGTTTGAAGCTATTCTGGGCCAGAAATCGTGTTAAAGCAACAAGACCTATATTGAAATTAACTCACGCTAAGGTGTAGACCCCGCAACAACCATCACAAAAACACTCCTGTACAAATACATTGTCAATTTTTCGGGGAAAAAAAAAATAAAATGGAAATTTTAAGATACAAAATTGTGATATTTTCTTATCTCTGCTCCAAAACATTGATTGCGGGGGGACTTAATTGAACCGCCTTGACGAGGCGGTTTTATCAAGTACCCACAATCAATGTTTTTGAGCAATACAGCAACCATGCAGTTCTACAGTTTACTTGAAGATTTCTGCTAAGCTATAGTTGTGCAATAACTGCGGCTTGCGCAATTGTTTGGCGGCTTTAAAGTTATTTTATGTAATCAGTTTTTGAAAAACTACCTTAGGGAGGTTATTTATCTTGCATTAGACATTCTCGCTGGTTACGTCTTGATGATGTTTATCTTCATGTGAAAAATTATCATAATTTTCCCAGCAGTTTATAAGATATACATCCGTAACCAGTCTTTAAAAATTGCCTCGGCGAGGCTGTTTATAAAGCTATCTGGCATAAGACAATATCATAAGCTTGATCTTGTCGATTTACATCTGCAGGCAAAACATTATAAAAATATACCCGTCGGTTTGAAAGTTATATGACCGTGTCAGTGGGTGAATTTTTTACCTTGCCGCGGCTAAAATAAAGAAATTGGGCATTCAGGAATCGCATGGGTTAGATCTGTACATTATCTATCTGTATGCTAACAGTTGTCAAAAATATTCCAAGTAGATTAGAAGTTACACTTCGAAATAATTTTTCAGTTTGCCTAGGCGGGGCCGTTTGTAAAGTAATTTGGCATAAGGCAATTTTGCGGGTTATGTATTGTCAATATCAACCTGTATGCCGAAAATGATCAAAGCTGGGTTTAGATGTTATACTCCGTATTCATTTTTTATATTATTTTGCCTCGGCGAGGCCATTCATTAAAGTAATCTTGCATAAAACAGCCTCATGAGTTAGGTATTGTCAATATCAATCCGAATGCCAAAACTGATCGGAATATTCAGAGAGGTTTGAACATTATACTCTGTTAATATTTTTCTAAATATATATTGCATCGGTGAGGCCATTTATGAAGTGATCTTGCATACGACAGTTTCTTGGGTTAGTTATTGTCAATATAATACCAATCCATAGGAATATTTGAAGAGGTTTAGACATTATACTCCGTTATTATTATATAAAAATAAATTGCCTCGACGAGGCAATTTATGAAATGATCTGGCATTAAGGCAATTTCTTTGGTTAGATATTGTCAATACAACACAGTGCACAGTCTTTTACCGGAAACCGACAACTGCCCTTCTTGAATCAGCGAAAGGGATAGAATCACCGTGGAACAGATTTCACGATCAATCTCCTGGAAAGAATGTTGCCGAACCCGGCAGGTATCGAACTTGCGTCTGAGCTGATAATTTGCTTTATTTATGATCACATGCCTAGGACGCAGACAGGTCGCTTTAAAAAAGTAACATTGTCCCCCCCCCCCCTTCCCACGCACACACACATTAACCAATACTCTGAGTATATGTCTAGCAGCCTTTTTAGGGACAAACATAGCAGACCCAGATCAGACAATACACCAAGTGGCGTCTCATCTGTGTCTAAACAGCAAAATTCACTGCTTACAATATAAACCTTGACGTGCACCTGTCCAAACTCATTCCAACTGTCTTATTTTGGTAATACATTATCGACCCACACTGCGTACTTTTAACCCATTTAAACGAATGAAATCCTCAACACCTTATATCAGTATGGAATGAGTTCATTTTAAAATCAGGGATGTCAGGTTGTGGCTTCCACGAAATATTTGGCAAAAAGTGCTGAACCTTTTTGTAAGTATGCAGTGAAGGTCATAATGAGACTCCGCGTTCTATGGTATCTTATCTGGGTTTGTCCTGTTTGCAAGTTGCCAGGTTTGGGATTTTATGGTACAAATGGGCTGTAAACTGGGTTATATGAACTCAACTGTAAAAAGATTAGACTGCTACACAGTTCATCTATTAAAAATATTCATCATTGAAATAGGTGGTCTGTGAAGCAGTCTATAAGAAGATACCGCATGGCGTAATAATCTACTATGTTATCACGGGGTACTATGTTCTCACAGGTGATTGGGTCATATGCAGTAACACCGAAAGTAGTGCCGAAATCGCTTCTCATTTCACTGGAACTACGCTGCAACAGCTACGCTCCAAAAATGTCGTATAAGAGCAAGTTGATGAGAAAAGAGCACTATTTATCGCATAGACAGCCAATAAATTTACTTAACGAAACGTCCGTGAAACGAAGATCCCACCCCCACCCCCACCAACCACAGTTTAAATATAGAAAAGTGGGGATTTACGGGGGTATACATTATCTATCTTTTTTTAGCTCAAAACATAGATTGTGGTTACTGGTTAGGACCGAACGGTTCTAACGAGCACCCACAGTCTATGTTGGAAGGAGAAACAAGAAAGATATTACAATTTTTCCCAAATATTTACCACTTCTGGCACCATGTTGGTCGCCAGTTTTGTATATGGACGTGTTTTCCTAATGAATCGAGCCCTGTATAAGCTCAGGTTACTGCTTGTAATCATATTAAGGAGATCTTCGTGTCGCTTCATGAAAGATATTACATGTCTGCATCCACGGATTTGAAGAACATATAGTAAAATTCCTAAATTAAGACCACTCTTTAAGACCACTTTTGAACAGTCCCAAAGGTGGTCCCTTTTAAGGAGAGGATGGGCGTACTAAACCAAAAGAAAGAATAGCTGAAACCTTCTTATTAAGTTTTCAAAAGCAGATTTAGTCTTAATTATAGATGGTCTTAACAGCGGAATTTTACTGTATGTCGAAGAATGGTAGGGGTCCTTTTCTTACGAGTCTGCCTTTTTTAAATTCATTGTTTATGCCTCTTCTGTTACATGTAGGAAACAAATTATGGTTGCAAAATGCCTGCCATTCTGATAATCGCAGGCTGAATCAGAGTAAGGGATAAATATATTTGCCTTGGCCATTCTTCCTGATCCACCCCGTTAATGAGTCATAATGGCAATAAAGACCATGTAAACTTCCACTTTCTAAAGAGAAAAGTGAGGATAAGAAGGGTATGTGTTTTTTCTTCTTATTTTTGCTCTGGGATAGAAATTCTGTTCTTACCCTGGTGTTCTTACACAGGCAAACTACACAGGTACCGCATGGTGCTGGAAAAATAAAATCTCAAATAAAGTTCAGTTAAAATTTTTAGTGGTTTTGTGCAAGAAAAAGAATCCAATACGGGGTTCTGTTGTAGATGGCCGTTTCCGTCCCTCGGGATGGCCTCGGTTCCCTCAGCACAGTCATCCCTAGGGTTGGAAACGCTTCTGATCAGCACGGTCATCCCTCGGGTTGGAAACGCCCATCTATACAACGGAACCCCATATGAGATACTTATATCTTAACCATTCCGATTATATCTTCAGACCTGGCGCTATATATCACTGTCAGTGTCTCGAACTGCATCTATCTCGAACAAATACAATGAAATTCCGCTTTTAAGACCACCTAGCATTAAGCTTATTTAGAAGTGTGCTGTCATTCTTTCTTTGTGTTTCTGAAAACAGTGTCTTCTGATCGGGGATCACCTTTGGGACTGTTCAAAAGTGGAACAGTCCCAAAGATGGTCTTTATGTAGGAATTTTACTGTATTCTCCGTTACAACGCAAAGTGAAGCAATGAAGTATTTTTTTCATTTTTGATTCTTTTTACTTCATTTTGCGTTAACATAGTCGATGCGAAATGAAATAAAAATGTAGTAAAAAAATCATTTTGCGTTAGTATGCTTCATATCACCGTTAAATGAAGTAATGTTAGAAGAACCTATCTGTATTCGAAAGGAACCCAAAGGCCTGGGAAGCAATATTGGATAATGTCAGTACATCTTTACGTTTTTTTTTGTGTCATGCCTGGTAACAAGACACTTCGGTTCCAAAACCACCCCGGTCCCTAGACACTTCGGCCCTAGACACCTCGACCCCAAAACCACCTCGGCCCCACATAAAATTGAAACCCTAGACGGGTCGGCCCCTGGACACCTCGGCCCATAGACACCTCGGCCCCATACACCTAGACACTTCGGCCATACTTTGCTTCTCACTGGGCTCCCACTTCAATAGGAAAATGAAACTTTGAGATGAAAAATTGTGATATTTTTCTTATTTCCGCTCAAAATATAGATTGCGGGGTACCTACAATCTATATTTTAGAGCAGAAATAAGAAAAATAAGGTTTACCTCTGTAAACCCCAGTTTTACTATAAAATGTGGGGTTCAATGGGATTAAAATTATATAGGCGTGTTTTTGTGATGGACCACACACGAGTTGAGAACTGGTAACCTGCTTAGAAGGACTAAGCCTGCACAGGCAAAATGGTGTGAGTCAGACCCTGCAATGCATATAAATATATTCTATTAAAGGGTTATCATTTTGGTTTCACTGGGCGGCAGGTCTCGCGTAGAAGTCCCGCAAAATCCGAAGCAACGTCTCCATACTGCCCCAAATATTGTTGGTATTAATTTAAACAAACAAACAAACAAACAAAATAATAATAAATGACTAAATTCGACTGTCTGTCCGTACGTATAATGTAGTTATCTGTATGAGACTAAAAAGTCTGATAAAGTCATTCCTCGAACGGGCCTCCAGGGACGCTAACTCTTAATCACTGTGTCTCTCACCGCTGTGGGTTCGAGTCCGGCTCGGATCACATGTGAGACGCCAATTGCGGCAACGGTAGGTCAGGTAGTTTTTCACCGGGTACTCTGGTTTTTCGCCCAACTCTACATCTCATTAACGATCGGCTCGATATGAGTGAAATAATCATGAAACTGCCCAAAGAAACCGCTAGAGTTTAAGGAGTGGTCTGACTCGCACCACTTTTCTTATGCAGGCTTAGACCTAACCGGTTTACCGTTACTGATGTTTGGTCGGTTTCAGCTCTGCGCGGAAACATCATGGAGCCCAATCTTTTTCTCCGATACCCGCTTAGCGGGGGCGACTATGTAGGCAGGTAACCTTAACTGTCACCATAAGAATATTTTTGTCATGAGACAGCTGGTCAGTATTAACAATGAAGACTACAACTTCTGGTAATGAGTCGGATATGTAACTCTACAGACGTAATACGAGCCGAAACGGGCGAAAATGTGTCTTCAGACATGTGGGTCAAGCGTAGACTAAGGTCAGGCTGTGCATAGTCATCGCTGTGTGCGATTGAAATATTTATTGTCCCGAGGCTCCTTCATACAGAAAAGTTATATTCTATTTGCCACGCTGGCTGATTTGATTCGTCACTGAGCGTATTTGTCAGTATTCACATTTAGTCCGTTGCGGCTCATATTATCTTTAGACTGATCTAAGTTTGGTTTCACTGTCAACATACACTTGGGACAGCGACGGAATCAGATTATATAATGTCATTCATTCTCATTACTGATGCTTATATCAGGCTCCCAGGTTAAAATCCTTTTTATGCTTGATGCAGCTGAGCATGACACTTGTATGGCTCACAAAATAAAACTCAAAATATCAAGAAACATTTTTATGCATAAACAGCACAAGAAATATACAGTGAAATTAAGACCAGTTCTGCTTTAAAACCTAATGTAGAAGGTTTCAGTTATTTTTTTCCTTTGCAATACCGTGTCCTCTGGTCAGAGGCAACCTTTAGGACTGTTCAAAGGTGGTCTTAACAGGGGAATTTTATAGTATCTTTTCATGCAGAAACATCAATTAAGGATAATTGTCCTGATCAAAGATAGTTAAAATGTAAACAATTTATCAACCTTAGTTTCAGTTTTCGTTGGAGTTTAGAAAGATTCGCGTGATGGCTTCCTGGTGCATCAATCCGTCGTCACGGGTAACAAATAAATCATTGAGTACAGACGATGATGAATGAAAGATGAAGCAGCTTGTAGGACCGTGGTGAAAAACAGCAACACCAAAACACCGGTGCAAAAGAAAACATTTTACGCCCCCACCCAAAATCCAACAATATTTCAGCCATTATGGAGGCGTGCCTTAAGTTTTGTGGGATTTTTTACCCTGGTTGAAATGAATGACACCCAAGTCCTGAAATAAATCTATCCTTTTCCATTCAAGTTTTCTGTAGAACGGCCCCACCCATACCACTGTGCCTGGACATGCTTAGACTGTCTAAACGGCAAACCAGTACTCGAGTTTCGAAGCCATATGCAGGTCTACCGCGGAGGCCTTAAATAATTCTTCTATTTCGCTTAGCACCGTTGAGCGGGAATCGCACGATCCAAAGAGTGTCTTATAATAACTGCATGCCAGTCCGTCCACATCACTCATTGCGTCTGTGGTCAGCAGGCGAAAATGGTCATTGCTCTTAATCATCGGGAATATTTTGATTATTTTATGCATACTGATATATACCAATTATATATGTAAACCAATGGATTTGCAAAAATGCCAATTGTTATTCAGAATGGTCTCGCCAAGGCAAAACGATTACTAGAAATACGTCCAATGGACACTGATAGTCCCAACTGATAGTTGTGACACTGATGGAAACTTGCTACCACCATCAGAGACGGACGGCCGAACAGAGGTAACACTTTATGCTCTTTCCACCATTATTTGACGGGGTCATAAAGATTAAAGGAGAACATGGGATCAAATTCCCCCACCCGAAAGCGATATAGGCGGAAAATGTGATCACATGTTCCCCGTCAAGAATCAAAATAACTATTAGTATAAGCATGGTGCATATTTTGAAGGCAGTACATTTTGTGGCTCTATTGTGCTTTGAATACCTTATGTCTTTTTGCAGTTGCAGTACAAGCAAAATAGATATTCTTTTATATTGACTCCTATCAAAGATGGTTCAGAAAATAGGAATATAATTACTTAGAATGTCATTGCCTTAACATTGGACCACTGTTTGAAAACTGAGTAGGCTGTCCCTTAAGACACTTATTTGGTTTATAATGATTTCTGTATTTTCTATTGTCAATATTTTCTCTGGTCCCGAACTTTGAATTTTCTCTTGATAGAAGATCATATCCGATATGGTTATTGAATTGACTGGTTGCTAATACTGTTCATTTTACTTGATTTCCGACCTCACAAAAGAATAATATTGAATTATAATTATGACCCGTCCAGATAAAACCTACCTTCCGTCTTTGCGACCATGTTAGACACATGCTGGCCTGCTTAGTTACATAGATCAGCAAAAATCCTGAAATTTAAGACAGAAAAACTAGAGATATTGTACTGTCAATGCAGCGAACAACAAAGGTGCAGATAAGGCTGCGCGAATGCGCAGGCTGATCTGCGCTTTTGTTGTTCGCAAATGACAAAACTAGGTTTTCTCATGGCATGGTTCAAATTACTGATGCTTGTTTTAACAAGGCTTGGAACAGTTAAGATCTTGGAGAAGAAATAATCCGGAAGCGGTGAAAAGTATTCAGTAGCAGTTTAATATGTTTATTGTCACTATAAGATAGTTGATATTCTTACACGGCAATGACCAATGGCCAATGTTAAACTTTTTAAAAAGTAGGTCACACGTCAAGGCCAATGTCACGAGGTCAAAAATAATGGTACCATTTGAAAGGTGTTGTGACAAGGAATGCACATGTGAAATATGAAAGCCCTATCAGTTACCATTCAAAAGTTACGAGGACTGTTCAAATATGAATGCAACTAAGCACACAAAAATGATTCCGTGATAGATTTCATTGAATGCATTTTGGTAGTCTTTTCGAGGTATACTATGAAGGCACTGGAGTATTGCAGAACCGATTGCTTGCGCTGTTCATATTTTCGACCAGAAAGGTATTTTTTTTCAGCCGCGGGAACAAAAAAAAAGTCACACGGGGCAAGGTCAGGGGAATAGGGGGCGGGGTGAGATAGTTCAACAACCATTTCCTGCTTCAGATAGTCTTGCACGATGAACGCCTTGTGCGATGACGCATTGTCATGTAGCAATCTGACATTGGCCAAACCAGTTGCGGGTCTTCGTTCATTGAAATATTTCTTCAATTTTCGAATAACTTTATTCTTGTAAAACTTCGCATTTACAGATTTGCCTTTAGGCACAGCAGGGCCCTGATTTGAAAAGAATACGGCATACATTACCTTCTTGACGATAATGGTCCGCTTTGTAATGCATGGTCTTTTGCAATGCTTTGTTGCCAATATTTTGTTCTGAATCTTTCGTTTTGGCTCAAAAAAGTGAACCCCATGTCTCGTCACCTGTGACAACATTAGCGAAAGGCCGTGCATTGTAAGGAGCAGTCCCTATTAGGCCCATTTAATGGCCACTTTTGATTTTCTTTAAACTTTGCATACTCAACATAGGATATATTTGCTGTAATCTGGTGAAATTTCAGAACCACAGATATAATGTTATTGGCTCCATGAGCAACCAAAGTGGGTGGGGTAATTCTACCCCATTGAGATACCTGTGGTTCTTAAGCTATTATCTCAAGCACAAAGCATCCTGGCAAGTGGGTATTTTTAATATTGTTTAGACCTTCATAGATGTTAAACATAATGTATATGTTTTTGTGGAAAAATTCTTCACTTTACCACTATACTCACTTATAAGTCGTACCTAAATTTCAGCTAAATTTACTGACCGTCTTTACGCAAAACCACAACATAAGTTTATTTCCGAAGCTATTACAAAAGTACTTGACAGGGATAATTAAGATATAATAGGCATTACCAAAGTATGAGCATTTCTTTCTTATGTAATTACTCATAGAGTTATCTGCCCCTGAATCCATTTTTATGCCCCCGGAATCTAAGAGATTCGGGGGCATATAGTTTTTGGTCTGTCCGTCTGTTTGTCCGTTTGTCCGTTTGTCCGTCTGCAAAAACTTTAACATTGGGCATAACTTTTGAATGGTAATAGATAGAGCTTTCATATTTCACATGTGTATACCTTATCACAAGACCTTTCCAGTGGTACCATAATTTTTGATCTCGTGACCTTGAACTTGACCTTTGACCTATTTTTTTCAAAAATTTTTAAAACATTAACATTGGCGCTGTCCGGGGGCATCAGTGTTTCACAAACACATCTTGTTTGTCATAATTTTCTGTCATATTTAAAATCTATAAATATATAGCAAAATGATTCTTCAAAACAGTAAAAAAAAAAACTCAGCAAACAATGTTTTTTTTTGTCTATCTAATGAAGCTATTAGGTGATTTGTAAAAATCTTCTATAATAATGACTTAAACAGTATCGGTGGGTTAAATACCTCCGTTTGCTATTTCTACTGCAAAAATTCTTTGGCTTTATGTCAACTCATCTTCACAAATTATACTAGTGAAGAGTAAGCCCTAGCGCATACTATAATTGATGGCAAAAACAATAATTGTTCACATTCGTTACACCAGAAATGTTTAGCAATGAAAAAAATTTATCTTTTATTGAATGACAACACTTATTTTTAGATGAGTTTTTAAATTTATTCCTTTGCTCTTCCCCACCCAAAGGCTGCTGTATATTTGCTTTTCAGAAAAATCTACAATGTCTTATGCTATAAATTTAATGTTTGAAATCAAATAATTAACATATACAGCTGTATGAATGACGAAAAGGAAATAGCTTGGTGTGTGTGTGTGTTGGGGGGGGGGGGGGGGGGGGGTGCGGCCAAACTTTTTATTTTCCTTTGCCCTTCTGTTTTCTTATTGGGGTGTGAAAATTCTCGTTTTTGTATTATAAGAATAAATAATAATACCAAATATAACAAAAAAAAAAAACTTAAATATTATCTTGGGTGGGGGAGAAATAGGCCGGCCCAATTCTTCCCCGACCTCTTGTTTCTAACCTGTCACCCTTTTTTCTGCCCGAATGAGTATTTTCACATTTGTTAAATTAAATACTTTAATTGAAAACACTAACCAAAAGTAATGCATGTATTGACAACAAATGACTTTTAAAAGCCTTAAAGATGGAAGAGTACTTGGTAGGCCAATTCTTCTCTACCCCTGCTTGTTAATGCACTGGGCAATTGATTTAATTCTATTATTCTGGCCAAATTGTTGCTTTTAGTAGAATTATTAGTAGACAGAAATGTCTTGGGTGGGGAAGAACTGGGCCGGCCCATTTCTTCCCCGGGGAAGAACTGGGCCGGCCCGGTTCTTCTCCACCCCCATTTTCCAGATTCTATTTAGAATCTATTTTTATTTTGAGCACTAAAGATTTGTTGCTTAGTATATCTATTAATTTAATACCAATTTTTGCATTAGAGAGATAAGAAAATTAATCACAGATACTGGAATAGGGATGCATATTTCATTAGATCTCCGTGTATTGTAGGGCATCTAGCAAATTTTGCCATTCATACTATAAATATGTTCTGGAAAGGGTTATCCTTTGGAAGCAAGGAATACACTACAGAACTGGAAAATATGGAGTGTACGTATTTTCTGGGCCAGACTGGCAGCTTTCGGCCAATTAGGCCTCATCGGTGACTATAAAGGCTCAAAACTTATTCAGAATGGTTTCTTTTTCATTTTGAACAAATTGTGAGGCATTAATAGCTCGTTTACAATGGTTCTATTTTTTTTTTGTGGGGGGGGGGGGGGAGAAACTGACTGGGTGGGGAAGAAACGGGCCGGCCCAGTTCTTCCCCGGGGTCGAATCGGGCCGAGGGAAGAAACAGACCGTTACACCGGCATTCTTCCAGCAAAACTTATAGTTTATGGATCGAGTACAGTCAAGGACTAAATCTTTTCAGTGGTAAATATGTTCTGAAAAGGGTTATCCTTTGGAAGCAAGGAATACACTACAAAGTAGAAGTAAAACTGGAAAAAAAACTGGAAAAAAGGAGTGTACGTGTTTTCTGGGTCATACTAGCTAGTTTCGGCCAATTAGGCCTCATCGGTGGCTATAAGGGCTCAAAACTTATTCAGAATGGTTTCCTTTTTCATTTCGAACAAATTGTGAGGCATTAATAGCTCGTTTACAATGGTTCTAAATTTTGTTTTTTTTTGGGGGGGGGGGGGGGTGGGGTGGGGAAGAAACTGACTGGGTGGGGAAGAACCGGGCCGGCCGAGATCTTCCCCCGGGGACGAAACGGGCCGGCCCAGTTCTTCCCCGGGGACGAACCGGGCCGAGGGAAGAAACAGACCGTTACACCGGCATTCTTCCAGCAAAACTTATAGTTAATGGATCGAGTACAGTCAAGGGCTAAATCCCATCAGTGGGTGGTACTGTGGGTGCCGAAGTGGGGCACGCACAGTTGGTTGCTGTGCACATATAGCATCTGTAATCTGGTACTTAAGTTTATTTAGACACAATACTGAAAATAATGACACTAAACCTAACAGAGCTCACATAGACCACGTCGTAGATGCAGCCATAGACACTTGGAGTGCATCAAGTGAGTATGATGAAGATTAATAGAAGGGATAGATGGTTACCGGGTATATACATAGCACTAAATGCATTTGTAACAGTAACATTCTTCTTGGTCTCATAGAGAATAGGATAGAAGACGAACGCACCAAAGTCAAACATCAGACTTGTAAACCCATTAACAAAAGTAAAAATAGCCATCGGAAGAGATGGCAAATCCCCCGACCAAAAGCCAATATGGCCTTCAGAAGATTGTTCACCAATAGAAAGTGCACCAGAATTAAACCGGCAATATATCACAAAAGTATTGCAGTTATGGCCATCACAAGATTATACTGTCAGGGGAGATAACTAAAAAACCAGGGCACTTAGAAATGTGGTTCTTGCACATGACATGTCTGCTTAAGCTAATATATTTCTATACAAAGTACCATCAATATGTCTCAAAAGGTATTGGAGGTATGGTGATCACAAGCTGGTCATACTGTTATATTGGAAGGGTAGATTACTCAAATACCACACCAGTTGTTGTTCTTGCACATGACATCCCTTCTGTACCTTGTATACAATTGTGCCAAGTTCCTTCAATATATCTCAGAAGTGTTGGAGTTATGGCCATCACAAGGTTATATTGCCAGGGGAGATAACTAAAAAACCAGAGCACCCAGAGTTGTAATTCTTGAGCATGACACACCTGCTTAACCTCATGTACATCTGCATCAAGTACCACCAATATGTCTCAAAGGGTATTGGAGGTACGATGATCACAAGGTTGTCATACTGTTATATTGGAAGGGGAGATAAATCAAATATCATAGCACCCAGAGTTGTGGTTCTTAGGCATGAAGCGCCGTCTCAACGTTGTATACAATTGTGCCAAGTGCAATCAATATATCTCAAAGGGTATTGGAGTTATGGCCATCACAAGGTTATATTGTCAGGGGAGATAATTAAAAAAACCAGGACACCCAGAGTTGTGGTTCTTGCATGTGACACACCTGCTTAACCTCATGTACAACTGTACCAAGTATCATCAATATATCTCAAAGAGTGTTGGAGATGTGGCCATCACAAGGTAGTGATTCTATATTATTGGAAGGGGAGATAACTAAAAAACCATGGCACCCAGAGTTGTGGTTCTTGTGCATGACACACCGTCTCGGCCTTGTGAACAATTATGCCAGGTATCATCAATATATCTTAAAGGGTATTGGAATTATGGCCATCACAAGGTTGTCACTCTATTTTATTGGAAGGGGAGATAACTCCAAAACCATGGCAACCAGAGTTGTGGTTCTTGTGCATGACACGCCGTCTCAGCTTTGTGAACAACTGTGCCACGTACCATCAATATATCGCAAAGGGTATTGGAGTTATGGCCATCACAAAGTAGTCATTCTATTTTATTAAAAGGGGAGATAACTAAAAAAGTATGGCATCCAGAGTTCTGGTTCTTGGGCATGACACACCAGCTCAGCCTTGTGAACAATTGTGCCAAGAACCATCAATGAATCTCAAAGGGTATAGGAGTAATGGCCATCACAAGGTTATCACTCTATTTTATTGGAAGGGGAGATAACTCCAAAACCATGGCAACCAGAGTTGTGGTTCTTGTGCATGACACGCCCTCTCAGCCTTGTGAACAACTGTGCCAGGTACCATCAATATATCTCAAAGGGTATTGGAGTTATGGCCATCACAAAGTAGTCATTCTATTTTATTAAAAGGGGAGATAACGAATAAAGTATGGCATCCAGAGTTCTGGTTCTTGCGCATGACACGCCGTCTCGGCCTTGTGAACTATTGTGCCAAGAACCATCAATGAATCACAAAGGGTATAGGAGTTATGGCCATCACAAGGTTGCGTCTACGGACGGACGGACGGACGGACAGACGGACGCACGTTCTCACAAATGGATACTTATGTGGCTATTTTGAGCAAGATTGATACTTAGGTGGCTAATTTTAACCACATAACAGACCTTTTATGTGTCTAACGGAATAAATCGCACTTTCTCTCATTGACTTACATTGATTCTGTCCAAGTTCATAGCCACCTATCTATCCATTTGTGTGTACGGACAGACGGACGGACGCCAGGCTGATCGCTATATCCCCCGAACCTATTCGGTCGGGGGATAAAAAGGAAAGGTTCAGGGAAGGCCACAATTACAAGGTGTGGCCAAAGTAACATCCAAAAAATCAAGAATTTCTTCCTCACAAGGGGTAATTAAAATGTGAAACAAAATACACACAACACATGTAACACACAAAGGGGACATCAACAGGCCAAAGTATTACATGAACCACATCAGAACCCATGCCTTAGAATGGTCGGTAGCACAGACTACCAGTTGAATGGAGGACCCTCTACGGGCAGCCAACATTCACCATGGGTTCAGGTGTAAAATATTGAATGCTTGTTTCGTTTACCGGATTTTTACCATAACTGTCGGTGTCTAAATCAGGATCTGTGTAGTGATTCTGCTTCCTGTCCAATCCATAGGCAATTGTTGGTCAGCCAAAAACTGATAATCTATTGGAGATGGGTTGTCAAAATCCCTTGATAGGTAAATTCATAAAAAACACCTAACAGTTGGAAAGTAGGTTAAAGGTAAATACATGTATGTGGTGTCAAGGGTTAAATGAAAGGCTCAAAGAGTACCAGTTCCAAATACATGTAAAATCAACTTAAATCTTGAGATTTAATGCAAGATTTATTAAGTCCAGTAATACATGTATGTCAATGTTATAGGTAGGTACGACCTAAAAGGAGGCTTATTCTAAAGATTATGAGAAAGTTTAGGTTTTCTAACTTCATCTAAATTGTCAGTAAGATTGATTTATGAAGATGAGTTGACATAAAGCCAGGGAATTTTTGCAGTACAAATAGCAAAGTTGTGTATTTAACCCACCCATATTGTTTAAGTCATTATTAAAGAAGATATTTACAAATCACCTAATAGCTTCATTAGATCGACAGAAAAGCATTGTTTGTTGAGTTTTTGACTGTTTTGAAGAATCCTTTTGTTTTATATTTATGGAATTTAAATTTGACAGAAAATATGACAAAAAATGGATTCAGAGGCAGATAACTCTATAAGTAATTATAGACGAAAGAAAAGCTCATAATTTGGCATTGCCTATTATATCTTAATTATTTCTGTCCAGTACTTTGGCAATAGCTTTGGAAATAAACTTATGTTGTGGTTTTGCGTAAAGACAGTCAGTAAATTTAGCTGAAATTTAGGTACGACTTATAAGTGAGTATAGTGGTAAAGTGAAGAATTTTTCCACAAAATCATATTCATTATGTTAAACATCAAAGAAGGTCTAAACAATATTTAAAAGACCCACTTGCCAGGATGCTTTGTGCTAGAGATAATAGCTTAAGAACCACAGGTCTCTCAATGGGGTAGAATTACCCCACCCACTTTGGTTGCTCATAGAGCCAATAACATTACATCTGTAGATCTGAAATTTCACCACATTACAGCAAATACATCCTATGTTGAGTCTGCAAAGTTTAAAGAAAATCAAAAGTGGCCAAAAAATGGGCCTTGTAGGGACTGCCACTTTGGAAACTTTTTAAGCACTTTCTTGGCGCACTGAACGCGTCTTTTTCTGCTCATCTGTCAACAGATGGGGAATCCATTTAGCACAGATCTTTCTCATTTTCAAATCCCGTTTCAGAATTGTATGAGCTGCTCCTAATAAGATGCCAACCATACCAGCTATTTGCCTAATGGTGTATCGTGCATCGGTAGCAACTATTTCTTTCACTCTAGCAACCATCTTGGCAGATGTTGCTCTTTTCGGCCGACGATCATGTGGTGCATCTTCTGTTTAGCCTAGCCCACAGCTGAATTTCTTACATCAACAAAAAACTCTCGGAAAAGACATTGCATTATGCCCATAAACCGAACATATTTCATCAAAAATGTCTTTGCACCGTTTACCAAGAATACAACGATTCTTAATATAGGACCGTATTTCAACGGCGTACTCTGACCTTCTTCCAACCATGTTTTGTATTAGTATACACGAGCAGACAGCGTTTATCGTACGATATACATGGCTAAAGTGGACGGATTTTAACAGGTTTGGTATCAATGTATAAGTAAAATGTTTTTCTACGCTGTGATATTTATTTTCAGGTGATTTTCGCATTAGTGCATGAGAAAACGTTCTACTTGCATTCATATTTGAACACTCCTCGTATGCCCAATATAAAGGTTTTTGCAGGCAGACAAACAGACCAACAAACAGACAGACAGACAGACAGACCAAGACCTATATGACCCGAATCTTTGATTCCGGGGACACAAAAAAGAAAGTGAAATAAAAATACTTGCCAAGGGAGCAATACAAATTCATATTTTAAAATTACAAGGAAATTCGGAATTATCTGATTTCAAACGCTGTTTATCGTCTGTTAGCGTTCAAATTGTTTAAAACGTCTTCTCAATACTTTTATGCACAGATGGGTTCATGACAGAACATAGAAAGACAACGAAGACCCGACATAACATAGACACGTCAAAAGACAGAACGACCCAGCATAGCAGAAAAAGATAGAAAAAAAAAAACCATAGAAAAAACGATAGAAAAAAAAGAGTTCACTGATAGACTGACAACAAGACAGGTGGAAATAGAGGATCATTCCATGTAAGAGCAATTGCAGCAGCAACGTTTTTCAAGAAAAAAATAACTCAGGTAAAAAGAGGTGAAGAATGAAAAATGAACACATCTTACAGGTACCGAACCTCAAGTTGTGACAAAAGAAACAATTTTCATGATAAAAGAAGCGAAACAGTAAGCGGGCGCTGAATAACTATATATTTAGTCACAAACTGGCTAATAAATAAATGGCTTTTGCTGAATTACTGATTGATTGCGACAAAAGTTATATAATTTTCTTTTTTTGTCGTTCTATTAATTGTCTTTCTATAAATGGTCGCTTCTGCCTTTTGACGCGTCTATATTATGTTGGTTCTTTCATATGTCTTTCTATGTTTTGTCGGATACCGGCACAGGTGACATATAAACTTCACAATATATAAGCAATCAATTCTTTCCACGTATTTCGAATAAATTCCTCCGAATCGGCCCAAAGCCCAAATTCAGTGAGGCCCAAAATAGGGCAATCTGTTCCCACTTGGCGGCACAATCAGAACCAATATCTACTTTCATCATAAACTTCTTCAACAACTTATGAAAAAGCGCGACACATCTCATAAAATTTTCACATAAATACATACACTTTTGACAATTGTTAATACAGTTAAACATTGCACCAGAAATATTCTCAAACAAGGCGTATCTTCGCAATAACCTTCAGGTGCCCATACGAAAGGTCACAAAGGTCATGCATGAAAACAATTATGGCGACATTAATAGATAAAGAAACAACTGATATACATCAATTGTTAGTTGAATAGTTACAAAATCATTGCTAGCGATGAATTTAAAAAAAAAAAAAAAATAAATAAAAAAAAAAAAAAACTCCGAAAAATAATTCAATACAATACAATAACTTTATTTCAGCATTAAACATTACAGACAATGTTTTAGCATAATTCAGCAATATGGCAGTGAAAACATGAAACACAATATACAATATCATTATAACACAGGAGCAGTGTTAGGCATTAATATCTAAAAATATACAGTGACCAGTGTTTGACATTAATATTACAATTTCAAACAATCTGAATAGAGTCTCTCTATCTCATAGCATAATACACAAACTTTGCTAGATTCAAAATATAATTTGTTTTCTTTTTGGGCATATTAGCATCAAGCTTAATTATCACGTAACTATTGGGGTACTTATTGCACAAAACTCTATACAGCGGGCATACTAAGGCCTAAAAAATTGCTTTGTTTCCGCTAATCCGACCGACCCTGATATTTTTGTGCCGACCCTGCAATGTTTATTGCAATCCAGAAAAAAAATAAAAATATTTTCTTAACTACATGTACCGACCTTAATATTTTCTAGCACTTTTGATAAAATCTCATAAAACTGTCGAAAAAGCAAAACTAATACTTAAAATCCTGTTCTTGAAATTAATGTTTTCTAGTAATATAGCTTTTAAAGATTTTTGCTCAAAAAAAAAAAAAAAAGTTTAATCGACCTAACCACCCTATTTTTTCGGCATGTTAGCGGAAACACAGCAATTGTTTTAGGCCTAACAGCAAATGAAAAAAAATATAATCAAAGAAAGGCTGTGCAGTACAAGTCACAATTAAAATAAACCAGCCAGCCTGTGAAGGAAAAAAAAAAACAGCATCAAATCAAAGCAATCACAGCACTACTGGGTCTGTTAACTTGGACGGTTAACGTTTCTTTTTACCCTTGCTTTCCTGTACTGTAAGTAAACAATTTAGACAATGATCAGACGTTGCATTCTGTGGCGTTTTTAACCCTTGCTATCATGTACAGTAAGCAAATAGTGGAGACCCAGATCAGACGCCGCATTCTGCGTCGTCTGATCTGGGTCTACACTGTTTGCCCAAGGAAAACCCACGATGACAGTTTAGATTCTTTAGATGGCTACATTACAAAACACGCTGAACTCAAAGCGTTAAATGTAACGCGGCTGTTTTCTATAAATAACCGTTACATCAGTATGTCACTGAAAGAGTTGTTATGCTTTAGTAACTCTGTGCCCATTGATAAACAATCGACCCGAAAGTGCCACGAATCAATTACAGTGTAATTGCAATAGCTCGAACACCATTGGCTCGTTTACCGTGGCGGATTCGAAGCTAGAATTTCTAGGGAAGGCTTTCCTTGGCACCAGATAAGTAAATAATTGATGACAATTTAGCGATATTTTCTTATTTTAACCTCGACATTGTATGTTCGACATTTTCACCTCGACATTGTGTGTTCTGTGTATTCATAGAAATCGCCTCATTACTTTATACAAAACAAGTGAAGGCAATGACCAGGAATCGACACCATTAACCCACAGCTCCCATCAGAGACACTAAAGGGAAAAGAAACACAAACATGAAATAGCTAGACGTTAATGGAAACATCCATAGCGGAAAGCCGAAAAGATAGTTACTTTCCCATAAAATGGCCAATTGGCTATCCAAAACAAAAAGATATAAGCGATACACACATTCAAAGACAACCCATAACAAAAATAAACCGCGATAGAAGAACCGCCTTCGAACGGTCAGTGAAAAACATTTCACTGGGTGGCTTAAATCGATTTAACGCGGCCGGAAAAGAAATTCCTACATCGTCACCATCATACCTCCTGTCTTGCTGCTACATTGAACACTCAGTTGCCCGAACAGTCCCAGTCTCGTACAATTTTACGGTCATTAACCCTTTTTGTTCCAAATGGAACCTTCCACCTTATATATAGCATGAGTCCATTTCAAAATTTAGGGGTGTCAGGTTGTGTTTTCTTCAAAAACTATTCGGAAAATAGCTGAACCTTTTGCAGTGTAGGCCCTGATCAGACGCCGCGTTTTGTTTGCCAGGGTACTCTTTCTGGGGTTTCCGGTACAAAATGGGTTAAATTTTGTTGCTGTCAAATAAATTAGCCAGCTGTTTGAACTGTTTAGCATGTTCTGCTGTCCGACAGTTACGTCAATTGCCACGTGTATGGTGTACAGTTGTTCGATAGAAAAGTCACCTAGTTCAACATTTGTTGCTGTCCGATAAATTAATCAGTCACGTGTTTGGGTGTCCGATAAATAAGACCGGTGTTTGATATCTTCCGCATTTGTTACTACCCGATAGATAGGTCACGTGTGTTCAACATTTGTTGCTGTCCGATAAAGTGAACATTTTGACGTGTTCTGTAATAGATACATCACGCGTTTATATTAGTCAGCATTTGTTCTTGTTCAGCAAAACAAAATAAGAAGTGTATTGTATACTGAACAACCGAAAAAGACTATTTATTGAAGCCAACCCTTTATCTTTACTTTGAATTTGTATATTGTTCTATATTTGTGAAGTTGTTATAAATTCAGAGAGAGAGAGAGAGAGAGAGAAAGATTGAGAGATTGATTTGGTTTCACGGCACGTCAACCCCTTGTGGGTCATTTTGTGTCGTCTCACAGAGAAAGGGAGAAAAGAGATAGAAGAGATAGTAGAAGAGATGAAAGTGAGGGTCAGAGGAGAAAGAGTAAAATGAATGGAAGCGGAGAAACAGAAGAAATAACAGCATCCCCTCTACCCTTACCTGCTGCAAGGACAGAGGCCTTGCCCAACTGTAAGCCAATATCAGTCGGACGCCCCAGTGACATAAGATACACGTCACCTTTGCCTCATCCAACCAACCCTAAGAGAGAGAGAGAGAGAGAGAGAGAGAGAGAGAGAGAGAGAGAGAGAGAGAGAGAGAGAGAGAGAGAGAGAGAGTTTCTTGATTAATCTATCTCATGTTGTGATGCTTTGTAGGTTCAAACATATCGCCAGAAGCCTGTAGCTCTTTGAAGCTAAGCAAAGAAACAATTTAACTTCAAAGAAGATAAATCATTCTGAGAACTTTTCCGTGGGCCATGAAGCACAAAGTCTAAGAAAATGAGGCGCTTAAATTCAGAACTAACGCATCATTTATGTTTCACTGGCAGTAAATTTGACACTGATTTATTGTCAAACCTTTATTATATGTATTAATAAACACACACACATTAGGGATTTTGGTTTATCAAATAAGAGTATCTGTGATTTTCACATGGGTACGGATATAAGTTTCTTGCAACTGTTTGAGTGGCAGATAGAAAAAAAAAAGTCTAAATGGTCGTTGCTCAGCAACACGAGATTATGCGATCTTAATAAAGTGAGCTTGAAGATACATTAAGAAAACACGCCTATACAAAGGCATTGTAATTTTTAAATAGAAGTGGAGGCAATGATCAGGAATCGATACAATCAACGCACAGCTCCCATCAGAGACACCAAAGGGAAAGAAAAACAAACTTGAAACAACATACCATAATGGAAACATCAATGGCCAATAGGCTATCCAAAATAAAATAATATAAGCGACACAAACACACAAAGACAAACCATAGCAAAAATAAACCGCGACAGAAGAACTGCCTTGGAACGGTCAGCGGAAACGAATTCCACTGGGTGGGGGTGGGGGGGGGGTGGGGCTTCAATCGATTTTACGTGGCCACAATCCTCGCCTTTACTTCCGTCGCGATTTAGACTAATACTTTGTTCAGTCCGCATGAAGGCCTCCTAACTCATCAGTGCAACATCTCCGTGAACACAAATAACCAAACAACCAAAGAGATAAAACAACGGTGAGGACTCGACAGAGCAAGAAACCACTGAAATGCTGGAGCAAAAGAAAACCAACAGTTAGACTCCGACTACTATATAAAGCTGGGATTCAAGGGGGTCAAAATTATATAGACGTGTTTTAGTAATTTCAAAACATCCATGTACACCCGTGGACATAAAACTGTTCAAACTGCTATGAAGTACCTTTCAATGAATCTCCTTGCATCATGTAAGTTTGACAAGCAAATGTCATTCATCAAAGCATTCTAAAACTGGATCAAGAAATATACATTGATTGATCTCATTGTGGCAAGCACTTTTTCCATTTTTAGGTCTGATTGACATTTGAGATGCATTCTAATTGGACAGTACAGGAGTAAACAACGGAATGTACAACACTTTGTATTTTGAATTTATTTCTGGCTTGCATTTGACTGACAGGATGTAAGGAAATGTTGAATGACACATCAAATCAAAATGAAATGAAGGCCATCAAAGTTTGAACGGATTTGTGTACACGGGTGTATTTGTCCAGTTGTTCAAAGCTGAACGAGCATGTTAGTGGTCAAAATATTAACAGTTCTAGTGAGTACAATATCTGATAGCGTACAATATTTTGCTGTAAAATGTGAGTAGCAATTGCAAAAGTTACTAATATTTTCCCAGCAAATATATTATAGTGTATTTGCCATTTTAAATGATCAAAGGTTTAAAAATACGTCTGCTAACGACAGTGTTGTTTATGACCAAGTTGATCTAGATGTTCTAACAAATATGTTCTTCCTGATGGGTGTAACATAAATTGACAGTTACTACCTACCTATTATGCTTGGCTGAACAATGTTCAGTTTATGCATTTGACACCGATTCTCGAACATCGATACAACTATGCTGATGAAAATTCATACACATATCCGCCATAATGTACTCTGCCCACTACCATCAACCGTTACTGACCATCAGGCGGGGGTGGGGGTCGTGGGGGGTACTCTGAACTTTACCTGCTACATAGGCTGGACATTTGTTTTTGGGGAGGAGGGAGGTTAAAATTTTAGTTGCCTTTTTTATGTGCGTGTGTGTGTGTAGGGGGTGGGGGCATGGGATGGGGGTGGGGTAGGAAAAACTGGTATTTTTATGGGTCTGGCCATTTAGCAGATATTTTGGGAGTCACTTCTAACCTGAATACTGTTTGGGGGACTATCAAATAAAAATCTATGGTATTTTTTGGCTTTAAATGCTTTATGCGTATCGATGACACATTCTATCACTCATATTAGGAGCTGTTTTAAAATATGTTTTTATTTTCCATGCTGCACAGCAATCCAATGGCTTTATAGTAATAGAGCTATACCGTTAGAAACTGTATAATGCTCTTACAATCATTATGGGCAGAAATTGTGTTTTCTTTACAGCAGGCATGCCAGTATAATTTGGGATTTTATTTCGGTTGCCGATGTTTTTTGGGGTCTGGATATTTTTGGGGTACACTGTCAATTTTTTTTATTTTTTTTGTGGGGTTGGGCGGGGGGGGGTTGGGGGGGTGTTCGGGGGGGGGGGGTCGAGCACTAGATACTGGGTCCCAGTCTATAGTGCAGGCAAAATTCAAAGTACCCCCCCCCCCCCCGCCCCGCGGGTACTGACCTTGAATTACTGGTCAGGCTTGGCTCAACATGTTAATAAAACTTCAATGATGCATCATGCCCAGTACAATCGACCGTTACGGACCTGGACAAATTTTCATGTTTGGCTGAACAGTATTTAGTCTGTGCGTTTAGCTCTGTTTCTTGAACACTACTAGCTGTCGCGATAAAGCTATTCGCCGTTTCTCGAACACCGAGGCACATCACGAAAACACGCCTATATAATTTTGACCCCATGGAACCTTATTTTCCTTATTTCTGCTCTAAAATAAAGATTGTGGGTACTCGTTAGAACCGCCTCGATGAGGCGGTTCTAACGTGTACCCACAATCTATATTTTGAGCAGAAATAAAAAAATATCACAATTTTTGCAGCTTAAAATTTTCTTTTTTTTTTGGTGGTAAAATTTACATTGTATTTGTATAGGCGAGGTTTCGTAATGACTATGCTAATGAAAATTCTCAGCCCACTACCATCAACCATTACTGACAATGACTTACTTTTCACGCTTGGCTAAACAATAATAATTAAACTTCAATACATATCCATAATGATGCGCCCTGCCCAGTGATGTCGACCGTTATAGACCTTGACCTACTTTTCGTGCTTCACTGAACACAGTTTAGTCTGTGCTTTTAGTTCCGTACCAGCTGTCATGACATAGCTATTCGCCGTTTTTTTTTTTTCTTTTGTTTTTCATTGGTGTTGGATTTGTCATTATAGATTAAGGCCCTTTTATCAACTTACGCAATGCGATGACATGGGGAAATCCTGTGAACAAAACATTTCATAAACTGCTATAGCCGGGCGCATTCTTCTTTGGACAAATGTGTTTGGGACTTAATTGATGGAATTTTGTAGATATATGACCGAATTATACTGCCTTTCAAACTTAGGCAGTAAACTTTATGCAAAGTATCTGATTTGCAGCGATCATATGACTAATATATAAACTTGATGCACATCTGTAAATATGTGACCCACTTCTGTTCTTTTCAGACGAACGCATGTTTTACGATATGCCTGTATAAGCTTCTATAGCAGGGTTTATCTTCTTAGGATCTTAGATTTAGATGACCTCTTGTGCTTTTGACAAACCTCCAAACATTTGATTAAATTATGTTCTTTTGGGGGCTTGAATAAAATATCTTAAGGACCAATACATCTAGGCTTGTGATATTTTGCATACTTTTTAGAACCAGCATGCAGATTTCCTGATCAAGTTTGGACAAACATCTGCAAACATTGAATGATCCATGACCCTGTTCAGCCATGGCGTTTTATCAACATGATGCTATCAAACTATCTGAAGAGCTGCTACAGCTAGACATGATACATGTAATTTATATACTTTTCACATGACGTCGTCGATTAGCAGTGAATAACGTCGTGTAATAAAAATCGTATGACCACACGTGTAATAACACTTGATGTCATGACGACGCCCATGTCAACCATGCATTTTTAGCTCACCTGTCTCGTAGTGACAAGGTGAGCTTTTGTGATCACATTTTGTCCGTCGTCCGTCGTGCGTGCGTGCGCACCAACGAAACGACATTTAGGGGGCAAAAAATTTGGACAGTTTGACACTTAAGTATATTTTCGTGAGTCCAAATGGACTTTATACCGTTATTTTGGTACTTAAGCGGCAAAAATTGTCTCTGAGGTGGCTTGCCGCTTAAGAGAATTTGCCACTTAAGTAGTCAATATGCCAACGCCTTGCCACTTAAGTATCCATTCGTCAGAATGTCCGTGCGCCCGTCCGTAAACAATTTCAAATAGGTATATCTCTAATACCCCATGGCCAATCTTGATCAAATTTCATGTGAAGCTTCATCAGGTAGGGGGAAAGGCTGCATAAGGTTTTTGGGCTGATCAGATTGGAATTCTGGTTGCCATGGCAATATATAGCTCCCATAGACTTATAATGGGGAAAATTAAATATCTTCTTCTCTGAAACCACAGGGCCCAGAGCTTAGATATTTAGCGTCTAACAATATTAAGTGGTCACCTACATAAATCCTGCCAATCATGCCCCTGGGGTCCAAATTGCCCACACCCCGGAGCCCCTTAGCTCCTATAGACTCATAATGGAAAAAATGCTACAAAAATCTTCTTCTCTGAAACCACAGGGCCCAGAGCTTAGATATTTAGCATGTAGCAACGGTAAGTGGCCACCTACATAATTCCTGCCAATCATGCCCCTGGGTTCTAAATGGGCCACGCCCCAGGGCCCCTTCGCTCCCATAGACTCATAATGGAAAAAAGCTTAAAAAATCTTCTTCTCTGAAACCACAGGGCCCAGAGCTTAGATATTTAGCATGTAGCAACAGCAAGTGGTCACCTACATCATTCTTGCCAACCATGCCCCTGGGGTCCAAATTGGCCACACCCCGGGGCCCCTTAGCTCCTAAAGACTCATAATGGAAAAAAACTTCAAAAATCTTCTTCTCTGAAACCACAGGGCCCAGAGCTAAGATATTTAGCGTGTAGCAACGGAAAGTGGTCACCTACATAATTCCTGCCAATCATGCCCCTGGGTTCCAAATGGACCACGCCCTGGGATCCCTTTGCTCCCATAGACTCATAATGGAAAAAAACTTCGAAAATCTTCTTCTCTGAAACCACAGGGCCTTGAGCTTAGATATTAAGCATGTAGCAATGGCAAGTGCTCACCTAATACATAATTCCACGCCCCGGGGCCCCTTTGCTCCCATAGACCCATAACGGAAAAATGCTTCAAAAATCTTCTTCCCTTAAACCACAGGGCCCAGAGTTTAGATATTTAGCATGTAGCAACGGCAAGTGGTCACCTACATAATTCTTGCCTGTCATGCCCCTGGGATCCAAACGGGCCACGCCCCAGGGCCCCTTAGCTCCTATAGACTCATAATCGAAAAAAGCTTCAAAAATCTTCTTCTCTGAAACCACAGGGCCCAGAGCTTAGATATTTAGCATGTCGCAATGGCAAGTGGTCACCTACATAAATCCTGTCAATCATGCCCATGCGGTCCAAATGGGCCACGCCCCGGGGCCCCTTAGCTCCCATAGACTCATAATGGAATAAAGGTTAAAAATCATCTTCTCTAAACCACAGGGCCCAGAGCTTAGATATTTAGCAAGTGGCAATGACAAGTGTTCACCTACATAAATCCTGCCAATCATGCCCCTGGGGTCTAAATGGGCCACACCCTGGGACCCCTTAGCTCCCATAGACTCATAATGGAAAAAAAAGCTTCAAAAAGCTTCTTCTCTGAAACCACAGGGCCCAGAGCTTAGATATTTAGCTTGTAACAATGTCAAGTGGTCACCTACATAAATCCTGCCAATCATGCCCCTGGTGTCCAAATTGGTCGCACACTGGGGCCCCTTAGCTCCCATAGACTTATAATGACAAAAAAGCTTCAAAAATCTTCTTCTCTGAAACCACAGGGCCCAGAGCTTAGATATTTAGCATGTCGCAACGGCAAGTGGTCACCTACATAAATCCTGCCAATCATGCCCCTGGGGTTCAATAGGCCATGCCCAGGGGCCCCTTAGTTCCCATAATGGAAAAAAAGCCGAAGGCTCGTTTCATAAATATCATATGGAATAACCACTCGTGTAAGATCCTCTATTTCTTGTGTGTGTGTAGGTGACCTGCTTGTGACTGAGTTCCATGAATATTAGACTGACTCGTTGCGACAGCGCACCAATGTGCAATTAGTAGATGAGGCCGAGGCAATGAAATCTCAAACAAGCAAGTTTTCAGGTTATTTAAGTCTCGTATGAGTATGCCGATTATAAGACTTAGAATAACTGAAAACGAGTTTGGGATTTCCTTGTCCCCATCATTAATTATTTGTCTCACCCACCAAGTTAAGAGAATGTATTGTGAATGGTAAACTGTTTGTAATGCTATTTCCATCAGACTTTCCAAGAATACGAAAAACAATGTGTAAAATTGCATCTTCACACCCCTCCGATAATAAACCAGTTTAACATAGTGCTTTCTTTGGTTTCTCGAAAATAGTTACTTATCCGATGAAAATAAGTGATATTTTTCTAATTTATACTCCAAACATAGGTCGTAAGTACTCGTTAGAACAGCATCATCGAGGCGGTACTAATGAGTACCCACTACCTATGTCTTGGAACGGAAATTAGAAGTGAATACCCCAGAAACCACAGAAAACCCCAGTTTTCTCTATATAAAGTGAGGTTCAGAGGTGTTCATTTCACGGGCTTGTTAACATGATGCAATGTAATAGAGCAAAAAAAAAAAAAAAAAAAAAAAAAAGGTAGAGCCTTTATTATCTTTATTATTCTTTCCTTCTAAATAAAGTTGTTTATTTATTTTTTTTGTTCAGTTTATTTTCAAAATTATGAATGAAAAGAATGGCTATTTTTCTTATGCAAATTTGTGATAGTTTCTTGTGCTCATAGCTTGTAGGTGCTCGTTTCATGTGTTCATGGTGTGTGTGTACTCGTTGGTACCGCTACATTGAAGGGTTTACAGGAGCATACAATATTTTTTTTCCTATTATTGCTTGAAAACATAGAATGTGTTTGCTAATCAGCACGATAACACACCTATACAAGTACATGGTAAATTTTACCGCAAAAAAAAAAAAACAAAAAAAAACAAGAGGGACATGATGGCCCTGGATCGCTTACCTGATCCATAGAGTAACAAGTGGGCCCCGGGGAGGGCCATTATTGACCCCAGGGCTATAATGTGCATTATGTTGAGGGAGGTCTAAAAAGGTGAAGCTTCATACCAAATATCAACAAAGGCTATAATTTGAACAATCTTGGCAAAGATCCACTAGATGAAGCTACACACCAAATATCAAAGACCTGGGCCTTGCGGTTTCAGAGAAGAAGATTTTTTAAAGATATTCCCTACATAAGCCTATGTAAAACCAAATGGCCCGGGCGGGGGCATTTTTGGCCTCAGGGATATAATTTAAACAATCTTGATAGAGGTCCACTAGATGAAGCTTCACACCAAATATCAAAGACCCGGGCTTTGCTGTTTCAGAGAAGAAGATTTTTAAAGATTTCCCTATATAAGTCTATGTAAAACCAAAGGGTCTCGGGGCGGGGGCATTTTTGGCCCCAGGGCTGAAATTTGAACAATCTTGATAGCGGTCCACTAGATGAAATTTCACACCAAATATCAAAGACCTAGGGCTTGTGGTTTTAACAGAAGAAGATTTTTAAAGATTTTCCTATATAAGTCTATGTAAAACCAAAAGGCCCCGAGGCGGGGGCATTTTTGGTCTCAGAGCTATAATTTGAACAATCTTGGTAGAGGTCCACAAGATGAAGCTTCATACCAAATATCAAAGACATAGACCTTGTGGTTTCAGAGAAGAAGATTTTAAAGATTTGCTCTATATAAGTTTATGTAAAACCAAAGGGCCCCGGAGCGGGGGCATTTTTAGCCCCAGGGCTATAATTTGAACAATCTTGGTGGAGGTCCACAAGCTTCATACCAAATATCAAAGACCTGGGCCTTGCGGTTTCAGAGAAGAAGATTTATAAAGATGTTCCCTATATAAGCCTATGAAAAACCAAAGGGCCCCGGGGCGGGGGTATTTTTGGCCCCAGCACTATAATTTGAACAATCTTGATAGGGGTCCACTAGATGAAGCTTCATACCAAATAGAAAAGACCTGGGCCTTGCGGTTTCAGAGAAGAAGATTTTTAAAGATTTTCCCTATATAAGCCCATGTAAAACCAAAGGGCCCCGTGACGGGGGCATTATTGGCCCGAGCACTATAATTTGAACAATCTTTGTAGGGGTCCACTAGATGAAGCTTCATACCAAATATCAAAGACCTGGGCTATGCGGTTTCAGAGAAGAAGATTTTTAAAAAAATTTCCTTTATAATCCTATGTAAAACCAAATGGACCCGAGGCGGGGGCATTTTTGGCCCTAGCACTGTAATTTGAACAATCTTGGTAGGGGTCTACGAGATAAAGCTTCATACCAAATATCAAAGTCCTGGGCCTTGTGGTTTCAGAGAAGAAGATTTTTCAAGTTTTCGGTGAAAAAAAATCTATTTTTGGCTCCTATGACCTAGATGTGCAATGGACCGGAACCATTTGAACAACTTTGAAAGGGGACCGCCTAATAATCATTCCTGTGAAGTTTGTTCAATACCCGATCAGTGGTTTATGAGGAGATGTCGTTTGAAGAATTGTTTACGGACGCACGCACGGACGACGGACGAAAAGTGATCATAAAAGCTCACCTTGTCACTACGTGACAGGTGAGCTAAAAAACGTAGAAAATTGTAAAATGAAAAATTTTGATAATTATCTTATTTCTGCTCGAAATATATATTGTGGCTACACGTTAGAACCGTCTCATCGAGGCGGTTCTAACGGGTACCCACAATCTATATTTTAGAGCAGAAATTAGAAAAATAAGGTTTACCCCTGTAAACGCCAGTTTTTCTATATAAAAGTGGGGTTCAATGGGGTCAGAATTATATAGGCGTGTTTTCGTGATGAGACTGAGGGGGTAGGGAATAGTTCGAATGTAATGTATATGTTTGCCCATATAAAGAAATGATTGACATCCCTAGGATGAGACAGCAATTTGAGACAAATTATACAAATGGATATTCTTGTCCCTCCATTCTGTCATCTCTCCGGAATGGCTATTTTTCTTATGAAAATTTGTGATAGTTTCTTGTGCTCATAGCCTGTGGGTGCTCGTTGGAACCACTACATTCAGGGATGTACAGGGGTATGCATTATTTTTCCTATTTTTGCTATGTGTTTGAACACACCAATACAAGTACATGGTAAATTTTACCGCCGAAAAAAAAAGAGAAAATTTAAGATGAAAAATTGTGATATTTTTCTTATTTCTGCTCGAAATATATATTGTGGCTACACGCTATTTTAGAGCAGAAATCTATATTTTAGAGCAGGAATAAGAAAAATAAGGTTTACCTCTGTAAACCTCAGTTTTACTATACAAAAGTGGGGTTCAAGGGGGGTTCAGAATTATATAGGCGTGCTTTCGTGATGAGACTGAGGGGGTAAGGAATATTTCGAATATAATGTATATGCTTCTCTTTATAAAGCAATAATTGACAAATTGAGAAAGCTAATAAACTCTAGGGTGAGACAGCAATTTGAGACAAAAAGATCATACACTGTCATGCAAATGATATTCCTGTCCCATGTGTGAGAAAGTCCATTCTTTCATATTTCCAGAATGGCAATTTTTCTTATGAAAGTTTGTGATAGTTTTCTTGTGCTCATAGCTTGTGGGTGCTCGTCGGAACCACTACGTTGAGGGGTTTACAGGGGTATACATCATTGTTTTCCTATTTTTGCTTGAAAACATAGAATGTGTTTGCTAACCATTACGAAAAAACACCTATACAAGTACATGGTAAATTTTACCGCCGAAAAAAAAAAACACACGAAAATTTTAGGATGAAAAAGTGTGATATTTTTCATATTTCTGCTAGAAATATATATTGTGGCTACATATTTCGAGCAGAGTACCCACAATCTATATTTTAGAGCAGAATTAAGAAAAATAAGATTTACCTCTGTAAACCCCAGTTTTTCTATATATAAGTGGGGTTCAAGGGGAATACTTATATAGGCGTGTTTTCGTGATGTTTGAAGCTCATCAAAAAAGAAACAAGAATTCCACAGAAGGCTATGTCGCGCCTGTGGTAAACTTGAACCTTAGGGTGAACGCTAGGTTGGTCGCAAATGTTGACGCCTTGACGAACGGACGGACGAACGGACGAACGAACGGACGGAAAATCGGGCGCCTATATCGCGCCATGCTAATAGCAGGCGCGACAAAAAATCGCACGTGTTCATTCGAAGTGTATGCGCGTTGGTAATATGGCAGAATGCACTATGCCACACATCCTGTCACATGGATATGTTATCGTAATGGGAAACTAGCAGTTTGGTCACATTATTTTGGCGATGACTTCCTCGCGCATCGGGGCTTGAAGAAAGAGATGGGCTGCATGATGCTTCCACGCAGAGCTGAAACCGACCGCACACGATTACTGGTAAACCGCTTAGAGGATCTAAGCCTGCCCAGGCAGAGCGGTGCGAGTCTGACCGTCTCTGCTTATAAACCCGATTGGTTTCATTGGGCGACAGGGCTTGAGATGTCATTTCATTATTTCATCTCAATGTTGGGTAAAAGTCCCACAAAATTGGAAGCAACGTCTCCAAAATGACCTTTACAGTGTTGACGGGGACGTTAAACATCAAATCAAACAGTGTAGTGTAAACATGTCAGGAAACAGAACATATTTGACAACAACTGTGAATGCCCTTGCTTAACAGTCATCATCATCATCATCATCATCATCATCATCATCATCATCATCATCATCATCATCATCATCACCCATCATCACCATCATCACCATCATCACTATCATACCTATACAATCTACTTCGGTCAATTGTTATTGTTATTATTATTATTATTATTATTATCACCTCACAAACATATCTCATCATATATCTACCACATGCGTATATAAAGTTCGTCATTATTTCAATTTCAGGAGATGATTTATATATATCAAATCCTGTACCGTATGCTATTATGCGATGTATACATGTGAATTTATTCTAATAAATATTGTTTAAACCAAATCAAACAAACAAATTATGGCGATGGGTTGGTTAATCTGTGTCGATTATTCTTTTAAAATATTCCTGTTTCCATTATTCTGTTCGTCACGAAAACACGCCTATACAATTTTGACCCCCTTGAACCCAACTTTTATGAGTAAAACTGGGGTTTACAGGGGAACATCTTTTTTTTTATTATTTCTGCTCTAAAATATAGATCGTGGGTACTCGTTAGAACCGCCTCAGAAATAAGAAAAATATCAGGAGATGAAAATTTTCATTTTTGTTGGTAAAATTTTGCCAATATATTTCAATAGGCGTGTTTTCATAATGGTAATAGACGTACTAGCAGTCTGATTACAGTCTTATGGCGATGGGTGGGTTAATCTGTGTCGATTATTCTTTTAAAACCTTCCTGTTTCCATTATTCTGTTGTTCGCGTTTTTCTACAGAAAAAACCCGCAGATATGACACATACAAACAATGAGACCATGAGTAACACTTTGGCATTTGTTTATACCATGTTTAGAAACTTTTGTCTTTAGATAATTCTGATTTATGTGAGCAGAATGGTCTGATTTCCATTGAAAGTAGATTAAAAGCGACTTTGAAACTGAATACATTAATTTGTAAAATTTCATTGGAATCTCGCAATGTTGACAAGACTCTGTAACGGCAACACTGATACAAAGGTATGTAAGGATTATACAATTGTACACACTACGAGGGTGTATTGATATATTGTGAGCCTTGTATTGAAGGATTTGAATTTTGTCGCACATATTGTATTATTTTTCAACATAATCCCCTTCAGTGTCTATACACTTTTGCCAGCGGTGTTTAAGGGCCTCAATGCCACTTTTATAGAATTCCTGCCATCATCGGACTGAAACTGGGTGCCTGAAATAGCAGTTTTAAGTTTTGGAACATAAGGCGGATGCTCAATCGATTTAAAGCCACAATCGTGAATGGCAACCATAGTAATGACAGACTTGTGAACAGGAGCATTGTTCTGATGGAACAACACATTTATTGTGAGCTCACCGCGGCGCTCAAAAGGTGTGAAAATATCACAGTTTTACCGTAGCTGCGTCAGAAGTGAAGCATAGTATGTTCCATTGATTGTTTGTCCCTTTTGGAGCTATTAGCAGAATACGATCTGCATCCCATAAAACCGAGGCCATAACCTTCCCAGCTGATGGAATAGTCATTGCCTTCATTGGCGGGGGTGAGCCAGGGCGCTTTAATTGTTTCGATTGTTGGTTGGTATCTGGGGTAAAATGATGGGCTCATGTTTCATTCATAGTGACAAATCTCTGAAGAAAGTTGGCAGGATCTTCCTCAAGAAGGTTAAGATTAGCACGCGATAATGTGCGCCTGGTGTGCTGCTGATCAACTGCCATAAGTCTTGGTGCCCACCGGGCCGAAAGCTTTCTCATTGTAAGATCCTCTGTCAGAACGGAATGTACTCTTTCCTCTACTGGCTATATATCTTTCTGCGACTCGTCTGTCAGTCGTAACATTATCATGGACTTTATTGACCATTTCTGGGGTCGCAACATTTACAGGTCGGTCATCCTCAAGGCTCTGTCTGCCGCGCTTAAATTCCGCCACCCACATTTTCACTGTAGCACATGAAGAAGCATCTTTCCCTGGTGTTGCTATCATATCATTATGGATTTCCTTAGCTGTTAAACCTTTTTATGCAAATATTGAATCACTGTTCTTTCACCTATTTTGTCCATTTTGCAAACGTTTACTTTAAAGTGTTACCTCATCAGTATAAACTGACCAAATGAGACCAGTCCTTGGGTACACGGCCCTATATAGTCAGAGAATAGTAGGACTTAAAATGAACATCCATGCGTAACTCCTTCAATACTCGGCATATTAATCAGCCCTCGTATTTTCTTCTTTTGTGTTGGAAAAGATCGTTGGCTGTCATTATAACCGCCTCAATAAGGCATACTAAAACGCTCCCACAAACTAAGTTTGAAGCAGATATAAGAAAAAACAATCATACACTATTGAATTTAGAAATAAGAAAGAAAGCATTTTGACCAGCATATCCCTTTAATTTTTATCATTTGCAGTCTATCTTTACAGCCTGTTCAAGATTTTTTCACTTATATTGAGCCAATTGTTAATCAGAGATGGGCAAAAACCAGGGTACCAGGAGAAGAAAAAACACATGACCTTCCGTTACTGAATTTGGTTGGCTATCCTTTCACAATGAGAGATTTGGTTATGCTCTTTGCTTGCTCGGCGATGGGTAGAACTTCGTACTCTGTCTTTTGCGGTCTCATTCCCGGGCTTCTCCAGACTTTCGGATGAGTCTTTAAATCGGTCCGGTCTCCGTATGACCTTAGCTGTTGGTGAGACGTAAAACTCAAACACTCACTTACACTCTTATCGACGTTGCTCGAATATCAAAAATAAAGAAAGTCATTGCCGAAAAAAGCGACAAAATAAAAAAAGACTTCTGTCGGTGTCTTGAGTTTTCATCGTAACATTTTCTTTCTATTTCTCTTTTTCAGTTTTTGAATCGTTTTGAAATAGGCTGTGGCCCTATTTTGCCTATCCCGATAAAAAGCCATCGATTCTTACCTGGAAAGTAGGACAGCTGATTTTTTGCGTATAAAATACTTAAAGTATAGGTAATTCAAAACCACTGTATGGACATCCGTTGCGGATTGCGAATTGGCATCAAAATGTTTTTGTATGGAAAGCCGTTTTGTTATTAGAATTACTAAAGGGACTTCAACGTGTTGTAAATAACGCAAACAGGATTATAAATGGCATTTATTCTGCTTAATAAGTACTGTTGTATGTTCTGCCAAGAGGAGACGACAGTTTGATGTGAAAGTATTAAACATCTCGGCTGAAAATAAAAAAAAGAAATAAGTAATACATATTATAACACCAATTATAATACCAACACCAACAAACCCATTCATCATACAGCGGTTTAGCGAAATATTTGCCCCACGGTGAAAAACACTATGTTTAACAGGCTCCGGACCCGTTAAATCTATGTCTGGTAATATCTTCTACCGTTTTGGGTGTTTTAAGCATTATATTAATGATATTTGAACGAGTCACTTATTCAATATAAGACAAAAAAGCACGAAATATTGAATCGATTTTTTGGCATTAAAAACTGTTTCGACTCCTCTTCGAGTCATCATCAGGTGGTGATTGCAGATTTCATGAATAGAAAACTTAAGTTAAGGGATAATTGTTCATATTTTTCAGTATGCTAGTCTGCTGTAACATGTAATAAACAAAAAAAAAAAACAATCTACAAAAGATATCCCCTCGATAGTTTTTATTTTTTATGTCCCCGCCATTCGAAGAATGGTGGAAAGGGCATACAGTGTTGCCCCTGTCCGTTCGTTCGTCCGTCCGTGCATCCGAAACTTAAAAGCAGTCAATAACTTTTTTATTTCTGGATGGATTTTGAAATTGTTTTGCAGAAATGTTAACCATCATGAGACGATAAGTTACGCGTAAATCCAAGGTCCGTACTTCTCAGGTCAAGGTCATACTTAGAGGTCAAATGTCAAAAAACCATTCTATTGATTAATACTAACATTAATATATTTTCAGGCGGGAGCATCCGTGTCCTATGAATACTAGTTTTATTTTATTTTTATTTTTTGTTTATTTTTTTATTTTTATTTTTTTCATTTTGTTCTTTTTTATACTTTTTGTTCAGGTTTCATTTTTAAATAGTTTATTTGTTTTTGGTTGTTACTTTTTATTTTATATTTTGCCCTCTATGAGCATTTTTCCTTACAAAAAGTTTGCAAAGCTTGTAAAAGCGTCAATTATTTTACTGTAAGTAAAATGAAACATGTATTGTTTCTTACAAAAATGGCGTTACAAAATATACCCGACAACAAACGCAAACTTATAAGGTAAAAGTAATTAGAAATCAACCAATTCATAAAAAATACGAGTTTTATCAAAGAAAATTTGATCCTTTAAAAAAGGCATTTATTGTGGTGGTGTAAGGAGCACCACATAAAAAGTATATCACTTCGCTTTTTTACATAATTTACATTGCACATACATACAGCAGCAGTATAATAAATATTAAGTATAAAGATATATTTGATGTTTAATGAGGCAAAACATAAAATAACACTACATATGTGAATACGCTGACAAAATACCAAACACTTTTACAATTCATATACTATATTCTGGCATATTTTAAGCGGTCTTTCATACCAATGTATCAACAATTACATTTACACAACATCGTAATAAAGATTACAAATGTTTCTTTATGGTTTGACGTTTATTTTAAATTCCCTTTTTATACACTTGCTTTGATTTTAGTTTTATCTTAGTTGCTCAGTAATTGCACAAAACAACATAAATCCATAATTAAATTTACAGAGCATCGCAAATCAAAATAGAAATAAAATATCTTTTTATAGACTGCCTTTTAAATTCATTGCCTTTTTTATATACATGTGAATTAGCTATCTTAGTAGCTCAATAATTTCAAAAATATAATTCTATAACTATATTTACAAGAACCTTAACTCAGATATGAAAGAAATATATTTCTTTATATTTTGCCTTTTATAGTCATTGCTCTTTATACACGACCTCCTATTGACATGGGAAGCAAGAATGCTTTTGGAGGAATTGCTCTTTGTAGCTCAGATGATGCAAAGCTATACGTCTGTTGGATTACTATAGGCTTTTCGTCAACTTTACAATACACAAGAATCGGTTTAAGAGATACCAAAATAATTTAGATCTATTTGCAATCCTGGTGCGTAAAACAATGACTGTGAGAAAGTGAAACTATTAAATGAGATATTTAAAAAACAGTTTTGTGTTAGAACTTCATTTCGTAAGGGATTTTGGTTGCATCGGTATTTTGATAGAAAGACATCGAATCCAATATCAACTAAGCAACGTGGAAACCGGATTACAGAAATTGTACATAACCATAGTATTGTTTTATATTAATAGATACCTGAAACTAGTTGCCATGAAGTTTTAATGAAAACGAATTGAGTGAGTCATTAAGTGAGCGAGTGAGTGATTGAGTGAGTAATAAGTAAGTTCCTTAATCTTAATTCAATAATCCAACGCATTATTTTATTTAGAGAGGGTTGCTTGTTTAGTTAGACCAATCTTCCACGAGACCCTCCATTAATCATACAATATCAACAACTATTAACAAACAAAATATGGGTATAAACAAATGAAACGTATGCATGGCAAAAATGACAGTGTTAAATCATTTATAAATATAAAAACATAGCAATGTTTCTAAAATAGATCCATGTGGGACTCCGCATTTTATAATACCGCTTTCTCTCGTTTTATTGTTTACAGAATTTACATTAAATTGGTCATTTGGTAAAAACCTACACTGCAAAAACTTTTCTATGTCAGTGGTTCTTATTACGAATCTGTATCCGGCTCTTTTCAAACGAATTCATTTTTTAGCCAGTCGTGTCAAATTCAAAGCCGCTTAAAGTCTCTGTTTTGCATGGGAATTACAAACTGCTTTATGACGTTGACGAACGGATGTGCCACTGTATACGTACGCAATTATAGGACGTCCATTTAAAAGTTTACGGCATTGTTCACAAAAATATGTTAACATGCCCTACCCAAATGACAGCCATATTGGGAAAAAATTCTTACCGCTTTTGGCGATAATGTGATCTTAGAATAGTTATCAATTGTGTATGGGGAAATTATCTTGTTTAGTCATCTCATATACAAACGAGACTAAAGAAAACTTTAATATTTTTCTTGTTATGTAGAGTACACAATTTTGATTGCATCAGGCTAAAACATATGTCATCAAAATTATAAGGGAATATGACTAATGAATAGAACAGAAATATTTCAACCCCTGAACGCTGTTTTTTGTTTTAATCTGTTAACGAATAATTGAGATAATATCGGGTTTTTGAGACTCATACACTAATATTGCATTTACGGGCTACCATACTTTATTATCTATGGCGACGTTATGCAATTCAGAGAAGTTGTCCATACAGTGGTTTCATATGCAACATAGATTCAACTTCAAAGGTAAATCATCAAAAACTGTCCTACTTTCCAGGTAACTATTTTCGAAAAAAAAAATTCTCTGGGCCCCTGCCTAAAACGTTTGTTTAAATTCGCGGTCATTTCATATGAAATCTTTACGAAACGAGCCTCTGACGAGTTTCATAAATTTCATATAAAATGACCGCGAGTGTAAGATTCTTTTTATCATGTAACAATTTCAAGTCAGATTTTATCGCAAAGGAGGTCAATAGAAAACATAGAGTTGTAACGGACGGCGTCATAACGCCATGCATTATTACACGCATGGTCAGATCATTTTTATGACATTACATTACGATAACATACCCATGGGACATAGTGCATTTTTCACATCTCCAAAATGGCTACTTTTCTGATGAAAATTCCTGATATTTTCCTTATTTATACTGGAAACCTACGTGTCATTTCATCTCAATGTCGGGTAAAAGTCCCACAAAATTGGAAGCAACGTCTCCAAAATGACCTTTACAGTGTTGACGGGGACGTTAAACCTCAATTCAAACAAACAAACAAACAAAACTGGAAACCTACGTTGTTGTTGCTCGTTAGAACCACCTCACTGCGGTGGTTCTAACGAGTACCTAAAACCTATGTCTTGGAGCAGAAATACGAAAGATAATGTATACCCCCTTAAACCCCAGTTTTCTCTCTATATAGTGGGGTTTACGGGGGTCTTCAGTTCACGGACTTGTCAACGTGATGACATATATCAAGCTTTGGAGAAATAGATTGGGCTGCATGGTGCTTCCGCGCAGAGCTGAAATCGACCGAACTTGAGTATTGGTAAACCACACAGACAGTTTAAGCCTGCCTAGGAAAAGTGGTGTGAGTCGAACCACCCCTTAAACCCCAGCGGTAACTGTGTGCGGTAGGGCTTGAGATGTTATTTCATCTCAGTGTTGGGTAAAAGTCCCACAAAATCGGAAGCGACGTCTCCAAAATGACCTAAATAGTGTTGACTAGGACGTGAAACCTCAACACAAATAAACAAATGTCGTGAGTTTAGCCACTAAAACAACAACTTTGTAGGATAATTTATTATTTATGTGCAGGCTAAATATCAGTCGCTGCTGATCGAGGCACAAACTTGTGGTATGCATTCTATACTATATGAGCCCCGCCAAGCGAATTTGTGTCTTCGAGCATTCCGTCATGACAAATTTCAACTGCGCATGCCCAGCCATTCAGAGGGGTCAGGCATATGGCTTTCTGTCTGAAGGTTCCTCTTGATTCACTGCTTGTATGAGCGAGCTGCGAAGGTTCTGGCGAGACTGCGCGGATGCGCAGGCTCGCCTGAACCTTCGCTGCTCGCATATGCGATAAGTACCAAAATCGCTTGACGGGGCCCATATGTTCATGATTCTTTTTCCAGTTTTAAACCCTCGTACCCTACTTGTCTTTCTGAATTAGTCTGACATTACGAAAACACGCCTATACAAAAACATTGTAAACTTAACCGCCGAAAAAACGAAAATTTTAAGATGAAAAATTGTGATTTTTTTCTTATTTCTGCTCAAACTATAGATTGTTGGTACACGTTAGAACTGCCTCATCGAGGCGGGATGAGGCGGTTCTAACGAGTACCAACACTCTATATTTTAGAGCAGAGGTAAGAATCGATGAGACGGCTCTAACGAGTATCAACAATCTTTATTTTTTAGTAGAAATAAGAAAAATAAGTTTTCTTATTACTGCTCAAAATAAAGAGTATTGGTACCCGTTAGAACCGCCTCATCGAAGCGGTTCTAACGAGTACCAACACTCTATACTTTTGAGGAGAAATACGAAAAAATGAGGCGGTTCTAACGAGTACCAACAATCTATATATAGTTTGAGCAGAAATAAGAAAAATAAGATATACACGTGTGAACCCCAGTTTTACTATATAAAAGTGGGGTTCAAGGGGGTCGAAATTATAAAGGCGTGTTTTCGTGACGAAGTCCGAGAACCAGAACTCAGTTTGTCAACGAAAACGTTTTGCTAATGTAAAACCTCTGTGGTGATAACTTTCAGAAACCCATTTAAATATTTGAGTGAAAAGGCTGTTTTGCATTTTAAACAGATTAGCCTTGAAATTTGAAAGAGAAACGTAAATGTCTGAGTAAACCGGCTCCTCGAAACTCATGCGTGCTCTATAATGGAGCCAATCTCTAGTTAAAACTCACTTTGGCTGCAAATCAAATTATTTTCTGGCTATTTTTTTCGTATCTTGTGGAACATGATCTTTTTCGTGTCGATAGAATTTCGAGAATTACTGCCACTGTGTGTTAAGAGAAGCTGACTGTAAGCATCGAGCATTACATGGAAAGTCAAAATTTTTGATTTTCTTTATTTTTTGTACATAAGTAGCATTTCGCAAATGATGAAGATTGGTGAAAATTTTATTGGAATATGTCAAGTAGTTTTCGAGATATTGATACAAATGCTGTTGCCATGGCAACAACGTATTCACATAGATAAAACAGTATTTTTATATGATTTTCAACAACTAGCTATTGTTTCCACTTTCATAATACATACCAAATTACACAAGATATCAATAAGGGTATATGTAATAAAGCGATTCATAATATATTGGGCTCGTGAACGTGTTCAAATATGTTACCATGGCAACGGAATTGAGGTGCTAGTCAAGCACATTGAATTTTTCCGGATTTTCTATATTTTTGTCTGCATTTTATTCTCAGGGGCAACGACATTGGAAGAAACGGACAGTGGCACTTAAATGACATGTCTTAGTATTAACAAAAACTGTAATGTCTAGGTGTAATCCTCTTTCAATGGAAGAAAGATAACTCGGCAACTTTGTCCGTGTTGCACAGACGAATTTGTTGAAAAATAGTAACGGTGTAACTACTTATGTGAAATTCCATAGCTGGTCTTTGATAAATTAACCATTGCATTGGTCATAAATTATTAAACTAACATCTTGCACAATGTACATAGCCATTAAAATCAATAAAAGACCTAAAATGTATGTTTTTATGCATTTTTCTGCATACAAAGATCAAATGAAATTCTGTTACCAGTGTCATTATCATACTTTTGCTTCATCTATATCAAATCTAATCTATTTCTGATTACTAAATGTGTGATAATTTGGTTTGATTATAATGCCATATGCTTCAAGTTAATGAATAATTTGAAATTTGAATAATTATAACAATTATGGTGTCTCGTTACCCCACCCACTTTATTGTGTACAAAATGGTGTTGCATTTCTGGACAGGAAAGCAACGCCCCTGTATACTTAAGCCTAGTTAAACTAGGAAATAATGATCATGATTTGAATAGATAAATAGATAAAATGGTGTAGATTGTGTAGTAGCTCTTGTTGCTATGGCAACCGTAACATTCAGTTAAAACTGAATTAATATCTGTTTATGGTTTCACTGTTGTAAGAGATTTTCACTAGCTTTAAAATCTATGAGGACAGAATTGAAAGTTTATATCAATTTAGATTTAATAACATATCTATGATAACATTTTCCATGTTACGGTTGCTATGGCAACACAAAATTTCATTTTTATAATGAATAGATACATGTATGTGATCCGTTATTGAGAGGTGGGCCTTACGTATGTTTGGAAGTGCTGGCTTTAAAACACAACAAGACGTAATGTAGGAATTAATTTGTAGAGTATGTTAGAATCTTAAATGAATTCCCATGGTCTTTTTTTACGAAAGCACGAGTTAAAAAAAAAAAGAATATATATATATATTTTTTTTTTTAACTCGTGCTTTTGTTGAAATTATTTTGAACTCATTGCCCTTTCAAATGTTTCATCAATAGTGTTGCAATCGTCGAAACTCTTATCAAGTTTACAATTAATTCTTTCTGTTGTCCAACATTATTACGTCTCCCCATACATCATCATAGTGGAAATTATATTTTCTGGTCCTTTGTGATCATTGAGTTCATTTAGAATATTTTGGAAATAGAATTCAGCTTAAGTCGGTGCTATAGGGCGTGGCCGGTGTTGCATATTTCAGTACTGTTCCTGAACAGACTCAATAAACTCAATAAAACCGATTCTGCTATTTTGTTTATTTTGTGTATTCTTTGCTTCCAAAAGACCCAACCATTCAGAACTCATTTACAATGATATCTGCACTAGACGGGTTTAACATATACATTTGGTCCCTGTTTACGGCGATATATGTTTATTGATGCATAATAGATAGCGTTGCCTGCTTAAATCAGCTACCCTAAAGCTATTATACCTGGACTGATATCCGCCATTGATGTTAGTGATTTGCCCATTATACCATGCCAATCGCATGCTACATTTTTTTCTTATGCCAGATCGAACGCATGCGCGTGTGACAACTACAATTCTCAATACATCCAACTTATGGGAGTATAGAATTCAAAGTAACTGATTGCGCAAGGTGGTGCATATAGCCTACGTCAAATTATAGCCCAATGAAATAGGGTTTATAAACATGGGCGGACAGACTCGCACCGCTTTGTCTGGCAGGCTTAGATCCTCTAAGCTGTTTACTAGTACCCGTGTGCGGTCGGTTTCAGCCCAGGCCGGAAGCATCATGCAGCCCATCTATTGTTAGAGTGTGCATGTATTACCTTAATTGTGGGACTATTGAAGTAATGGACTGACAGGCACGTTCCTCTGACTTGAGCCCAATAAAACATATGTGGGACATTCTTTACAGATGTATCTCATAGGGCGAGTATCCACCAATGACTATTCAAGATCTCATAAACATCCTTAGACATGAGTGTGAAACACTAGCTTTACAAACTGTTCAAAGTTTAGTTCGTAGCATGCCTCGGCGATGCCAGGAGTGTTGTGCTGCTCGAGGTGGACATACGCATTATTGGCAGGAAAAAAGTGACTGATTTGCGCATGTCTATGACATTTGAAATAATCTGATATAAAGAGGGCGATTTCTCCAAAAAAAAATGCAAATTCCTCCTTAACAGGTTACAGCGCGATTTGTGAACTGGTTGCTTTTGTTTGCCATAAACATGTTCCAGATAGAGTTATTTATCTATCTGAATCGTTTCATCATCATTATCCAACATCTTTATACTGAGGAAATATGTGTTTGCTCCTTTGTTTTGAGCAGTGTATATTTGAAAGACCTGCCTGCCTCCCCTGCATGTGTCCTGTAATGTCAAATTGTATTTGGCAGGTGTGCTGTCTCCTTAGTATAAAACCCCTTCTAAATCAAGGGAACGTGTTTGCTCCTTTGTTTTGAGCAGTGTATATTTGAAAGACCTGCCTGTCTCCCCTGCATGTGTCCTGTAATGTCAAATTGTATTTGGCAGGTGTGCTGTTCCCTTAGTATAAAACCCCTTCTGAATCAAGGGAACGTGTTTGCTCCTTTATTTTGAGCAGTGTATATTTGAAAGACCTGTCTGCGTCCCCTGCAGGTGTCCTGTAATGTCAAATTGTATTTAGCAGGTGTGCTGTTCCCTTAGTATAAAACCTTCTGAATCAAGGGAATGAGCTATTATTCCTATGTTAAAACCGTGAGCAAGTGCAAATTAATTAGCCTATTAGAGTTGATCAGGAGAACGCGAGTTCGATATATGCCGGGGTCGGCAACATTCTTTCGCGGAGATTGATCATGAAATCTTTTCTACGGCCATTCTCCCCCTTCCGCTGATTCAAAAAGGGTAGTTCTCAGTTTCTGGCGAAAGAATATGCACTCCACTAGTTAACAGCTTAGGTATTAGCCTGCCCAGGAAAAGTGTGGGTAGGTTAACGGACCGGCTCAAAAATGACCTAAATATGTTGACTGGACCGTTAAACTGCAATGCAAACATACAAAAAAAAAAAAAAAAAAAAACTAGAAATGCGTCCATAGGACACGGATGTCCCCGCCTGAAAATATGTCTATGTTCGTATTAATCCATAGAAGGTTATTGACGGTGTTAAAGTTTTTGACCCTTTTTTCACATTTGACCTCTAAGTATGACCTTGACCTAAGAGGTAAGGACCTTGGTTTTGGGTGCGGCAGATTGATAGCCAACATTTCTGCCAAGTAATTTCAAAATCCATCCAGAAATAAGAAAGTTATTGACTGCGTTTAAGTTTCAGACCCTTTTTTACCTTTGACCTCTAAGTATGACATTGCCATTGGAGGTACCGGCCTGGCTTTTGCACGTGACACATCGTCTCATAATGGTTAGTATTTCTACAAAGTAATTTCAAAATACATCCAGAAATAAGAAATTTATTGACTACGTTTAAGTTTCGGACCTTTTTTTTTTACATTTGGCCTCTAAGTATGACCTTGACCTTGGAGGTACGGACCTGGGTTTTGCATGTGACACATCGTTCAAAATCCATACAGAAATAAGAAAGTTATTGACTGCGTTTAAGTTTCGGACGGACGAACGAACGGACGGACGGACACGGGCAACGCTATATGCCCTTACATCATTCTTCGAATGGCGGGGGCATAAAAAAACACTAAAAATTATCAGAGAAATACTATTTTCGCACTTTGAACTGGTGGTAACCATCTATTGTTGTCGCAGATAAGATTGACTAGTTGGAGCTATCGTTTGGACCTGCTTTAGGAATAAGGTAAACCAAGTCACCCGATTGTGTGAATTCAACTGTAACACAAGCATAGCTGTGGGGTAAATGACCATTTTGTCCGCTTGTAGAAAGCGTGCAAAATGCACTCTACTAAATCTTCTGGTGGACTTAGCGAATTTGACATATATTGACAACACCTGAATAGCTCCGCCTACAGTCAATCTTATCTGCGACTACTAAACTCCGTTCAGAAAATCTGAATCATCGATTTTTTCGTTTCTTCCTTTTAATACTCATTTTAGCCCATACATCACTATGGGAAAGTTGTAGACCTCACCCTCCGCCGATTTCTCCAACAAGTCGTATGCTTCTGCGACAGCCAGGAAAGGCTGTGATTATTTGGAGAAAATTGCAAAACAAAGAAATGAGACCACAGACTAAGTCCATTTGATGATGATTGTCAGGTAAAATAATATATATTCAAATCCATGTGATGCACTTTATAAATAGATATTTAATTACGACATACCTTACATTCGAATGGCTAGATAGAAGCTCACTAGGAACGGGGAGCCACTAGCGCGATGTGCTGTCAACAGTGGTCAAAATGAATTATACCGATATCAGATGTGGTGTCACAGATAATGATTTTCCATGAAGTGATCGTGCAAATAAAATATAGACGCCCTTGTAATTTACAAGAGCCGTAACCACTTCTATATATGGTTTAAAAGGGTGTGTCGAACCTGTCAGAATGTCTTAGTCTGTGAACGAAAATTTAGATTTTGCAATTTTCTCCAAATAATCACAGACTTTCCTGGCTGTCGCAGAGGCATACGACTTCTTGGAGAAATCGGCGGAGGGTGAGGTCTACAACTTTCCCATAGTGATGTATGGGCTAAAATGAGTATTAAAAGGAAGAAACGAAAAAATTGATGATTCAGATTTTCTGAACGGAGTTTATATGTGGTGTTCAAGGCATGCAACGCTCGCAACAATTCTACACTATATATATATTTAACCGGCCTAGGTACACATGTAGCTCAGTCGGATGCGTCTGACTGGTGATCAAAAGGGCGCGAGTTCGATACCTGCCGGGTTCGGCAGCATTCTTTTGTGGAGATTGATTATGGAGCGCTTTGGTGCAGTGGTAGCGCATCGGATTTGTGATCTAGAGGTTGCGGGTTCGAGCCTCACCTGACCAAAGTGTTGTGTTCCTGAGCAAGGCATTTCATCCGCATTGCTTAAAAATAATAATAAAAAAGAACTGGCTACCACCCAGGAAATCCTGCTCGTAATGCTCAGATGTCAGCGAGTAGCAGTAATAGGAGAAAAATAAAGAAATAAAATGAAATCTTTTCTACGGTCATTCTCTTCCTTTCGCTTATTCAAGATGGGCATTGTCAGTTTCTCGCAAAAGAATGTGCACTGTAGTGTAGCGTGATAGCTCAGTGGTTAGTGCACTTGCCTCTGATGCTACAGGTTCTGATGCTAGAGATCCCGCCGGGTTCGATCATCAGCGATAAAATTTCGGTGTCCGAACAGGCTCCATCGGCATCATTTGCAGGGATGAATGTCATAAAGTGCACCGTCCTTCGGATCGGGATGTTCACTGGAGGCCTTCTGTGCGGGGAGAACCATCCCCTGTGCAGGTTAAAGAACCCTACCGTAATTACAAGATTACTGTGTAGGCTTTAAACTTGCAAAACCTGGAGTGTATCTAATGTACACCTGCTAGTAATGGTCAGATATGACCGATCGTAGTAGCAAGAAAGAAAGAATGAAAAGATATAATCCTGCCCGGGAAAAGTGTGGAAAGGTAAACTGGCCGGCTCAAAAATGGCCTAAATTAGTGTTGACTGGGCAGTTTGACTACAAAACAAACATAAATGTTTAAAAAAAAATGAGCTTAAAAATTTTGGTCAGACACAGTCTTGAACCACAGTTCCCTTGTTTATGGGAAAAAGTGCGATACCAACTGAGCTATTGAGCTATGTTGTGAACTGGGCGTTTTATAACCTGATACATACAACACAGCCAATTACCGGTAACTGTCTATTTTTGTTTATAAATTCTATGCAAATTTTCTAATTCACAAGATAAAAGGCTCTTGTTTATAGTATTATTAGCAACAGGTGCGCAACAAATTAGCTACATAGCTACGTCAACTATGACGTCACGATTTTTCACGTGTTCTCGAAATGACGTAATGCCAAAATCTGATGACGCGTCACATGTATTGAAAATGAAATAAGTAAAGACGGTCTTTAAATTTTGCGCAAAAATTGTCATCCGGTTGACACTTCCTTGTTTACCGACCACCTCACGCATAAGAATATTCAACAAGGGACTTAATCGGCGTTACCGGACAAATCCCGGGCATTAGTGTTCGCCGTTATAGTTCTCTCCCTTGGCACGAAACGCCGTATTGATACTATTTCAAAAGCCTATAACGACACGGTATCAAAAGGATTACACCTAAACTCTGCATATTTTGCATCTTTCAGCTATGCTGTAGCTTCTGGTGTTTTACATTTTCCGCGAAGCCGTTGCCCTTGAGAAGCATAACGGAAAATATATGACCACCAAATCACTGAAACCGAGTGTCATTTCATGCAAATAATCTCATGTACATGTCAGAAATCGATTAATAAATTTGAAACGATCGAATAAAAAAATTCTTAATTCAATTTTGAAATTATAAAAAACACTAACGTACCAGTATAAATGATATTTATTATACTTTCATAACAATGCATCCAAGAGGTATGAATTTTTAGCGAATGGAAACAAAATAGCCGTTTCCATGGAAACGGCGAAGAATCGACACGAAAAAAAATATCAACGTAACACATGGCACAAAGTTAACATTTCCACAAAGTTTCACTGGAATCTGTGATTTTCGCACTTTCCAGGTTTTCATGGACCAATGCTCGATGCTTACAGTCAGCTTCTCTTAATTATTATTAAAGTATTACGGCAAATTATTTTCGCGATATTTTTTTATCTCCAGTAATAAATCATAAAACTTTCTCGAATGCTAAATTAAACTGGTTTTTAGTATATGGACAATTTAAAACTATTTCTATCACGTTTACACCACGAAAACACACCTATATAATTTTGACCCCCTTTATATTGTTAAACTGGGTTTTCTGGGGTAAGACCCTATTTTTCTTATTTCTGCTCTTGTGGACACTCGTTAGAACCGCCTCGATGAGGCGGTTCTAACGAGTGCCCACACTCTATATTTTGAGCAGAAATAAGAAAAACATCACAATTTTTCATCATAAAATTTTCATTTTTTCGGCGATAAAGGTTGCAATGTATTAGTATAGGCGTGTTTGCGTAATGACAAGTCCGTGGGATGAGCACCCATATAAACCGCATTTGAGTAGGCTCATGACAAAACCTACAATAACACCGGTGCAACCAGCAGAGACTCAAATCAACCTGCGCACCCATCCACAATGACAAGACCCTTTGCTTATGTCTCTTTGCATAGCTATTAGCCTATAGTAGGTACATGCGATCAGCGAAGACTCTGATCAGACTGCGCGAAAGCGCAAGCTGATCTGAGTCTTCGCTGCTCGCTCAAGCCTTCTTGTAGATTTTGTCATGCGCTGGCTCACGTTTGGGTTACACCATGTTTTTGCTGAAAAACATTGCTCATTGGGTACATATTGGAACCACATCATTTAGACGGTTCTAACGAAAACACGCACACTATGTTTAAAGGCGAATTAATTTACGGGCCTCCGTGACCTAGTGGATAAGAGCGCTGACTCTTAACCATTAGGTCTCTCACCGCTGTGGTTCGAGCCTGGCTCGACGCCAACTTCTGCAACAGAAGGTCGGGTGGTTTTACTCCGGATACTCCGGTTTTCACCCACCTCTGATTAACGAACGGTTCGATCAAAGTGAAATAATCTTTAAAGGACCGTAAAACCAAATTAAGGAAGGCGAATAAAGAAAAGTATTCGATATTTTCATCCGGCGATTGTCTGATTCGGAGCAATGAAAAAATAATCACTCTGCAATATGTACGGAAGCCTGGAAGGGACATGCTTTTTTTTCAATCTGCTGTGCGAACAAGATAATATCTTGTGCGCACGAGATATTATCTTGTGAGAGAACGTAATATCTTGTGCGCACAAGTTATTATCGTGTGCGCACAAGATATTATCTTGTGCGCGCAATACATTTCTTATTTGCACAACATAATATCTTGTGCGCACAAGATATTATCTTGTGCGCACAAGATACTATCTTGTTCGCTCAACTAATTATCTTGTTCGCACAACATATTATCTTGTCTGCACAACACATATCTTGTGCGGACAACATAATATCTTGTGCGCACAACTTATTATCTTGTTCGCTCAACATTATATCTTGTTTCCACAACATAGATCTTGTGCGGACAACATAATATCTTGTGCGCACAACTTGTTATCTTGTTCACATAACATAATATCTTGTTTGCACATCATAGATCTTGTGTGGACAACATTATATCTTGTGTACACAACTTATTATCTTGTTTGCACAACATAATGTCTTGTTCGCACAACTTAATATCTTGTTTGCACAACTTAATATCTTGTTCGCACAACATCTTAAAAAATGACATGTCCCTTCCTAGGTTTGCTGTCGAAATGAAAGTTATGTGTCGGAAAACTGACTTGTGTAGAAATTCAGTCACATCCTAGGATACTCTGGTTGACAATCATCAAGTATAAAGAATGAAGAAATTGAATTATTTGTAATTGTTACAGAGTTTGTTTCGCAGGCTATGATTTTGTAGACGTGTTGTCAGGACGCTAAATTGGATTTTGATCAATGCTGAAGACGTGTCAAATACAAAGCAGTGCCGTTTTATTGCTTGGAAACACAATTATTATCACTCGAAAACAGGAGAATATGACATCATTGCAATTTTCGGCTTATCATGTGTAATTGAGATACTGTTAAATGGAAAGCATATCAGTGCCTTTGTAGTTACAAGTAAAAATCATCATTTTAACCCTTATCGGTTCACGACAACCCCTACCTTTGCAAACAGTGTAGATCCTGATCAGATGGCTTCTGAATAAGCCATCGCAAACAGTATAGATCCTGATCAGATGGCTTCTGAAGCCATCTGGTCAGGATCTACACTGTTTGATCGGTTGATAATCAGCAGTGGGGTGGCTTAATTAATTTCTGCAGCGGAATATAGGTTAACTTATTCGCTTCAACAAGTCTGTGTGATGAAAACCTGTAGATGTAAATCCCCTCTATATACAGAATACTGGGGTTCACCAGGGGTGTTTCTGCTTGAAGCATCGAAATATTGTGCTCCATAGAACCGCCACAATCAGTGTTGCAGAAACCACACATTCATTCAGATACCTCAAATCAAACAAAATCAATCAGATATAAATGCCATTTTTCGAGTCATGAAACCTAAAAAAAAAAAAAAAAAAAAACACGTCCGTTTGACATAGTGCCCTCTCTTTCATATCTCCAAAGCGGGTATTTCGAATGAAAATTTGTGACCTATTTTTATTTATAATCCAAACACCAAACATAGGTTGTGGGTGCTCTTTTTTCTATATTAAGATGGGCTTAGATGGATCGTCACTTTTTTTATTTATATCCCAAACATCGGTTGTGGGTGTTCGTTTTCTCTTAATAATGTGGGGTTTAGAGGGAAATGCGTTACACGGACTTTAACGGCCCAGAAAACATGTACACTCCATATTTTTCACTTCTGTGGTGTATTCCTTGCTTCCAAAGGATAAACCTTTTATAGAACATATTTAACGTAAGGTAAACATTTTCTTACAATGTATCCTAACATGGAAACCCCAATAACCCTGAAAGTGCAGAAAATTGTTTTTAGCAGAATCAGTCGCTTCTGAACCTTTGGGTTCAGATGTTCGGGTGCTCCAAATTTCACCTAGATGTATTTTCTTTTCAAGTTCTGGAACAAAAGCCTTACTCAGATTTAAACAGTGCAGCCTTAATCTAGCAGCTCAGGGGCCAGTTGTTCAAAACTAACGACGTCGTTAGTTAACGTATCGTTAAAACTTTGATCATTAAATATGGGAAATATGCTGATTTTTTTTGCAGAAAAAATGTGAGCAGCACTTGCGGATGCAAAAGCTGCTCATATTTTTTCAGCAAAAATACCAAAATTTTCAATATTGTATTTGCTAGAAGAGTTAACAATATGATCACTAACGAGCTCGTTAAGCTAACGATGCTTTGCAAAACTGGCCCCAGAATCACATTCATAATGAAACAGGGAATACAGCTGTGTCACAAACTCATCGACCCTTTTTAACAGTTTTAGACAGAAACAAGAATATCGGTGAAACCGATGGATGCTCCCCGAAGGTGCAATAGTCAGAACAGGAAACATTATCCTAGTTAAAGAGCGGTATACTGTGTATACTCACTGTACGTCAAAATGGAGTGTAACTAAACCTGTCGGTGGACAGATTAGCTTGCCTGATGGCACTGTCATACAAACATCAGCAACACAAAAGTCAGAATAAATGAAAGGAAGTGTCTTCAGGTACGATACCATACCCCAAGATTCTGGGTGGTAGTTTAGCTATATTAATTGGGTAAAATTGTTTAATATAAATTATTGAAAACTTACTCTCCGGCGTACACAGAGGACTGTGTCCAGGTATGGTTCCGTATTGGGTGCCTTTCCATGCATATATAATTTCAAACGGGTTCGAAAATGGATCTGATCCTATCCCCTTGACGGTCAAAAAAGGTCATTCAGCTGACCATCTGCCAAGACTAGCTTCTTTCACTTTGATCCAATTTATCTGCAACTCTAATGTAGATGGATGACTTGCGATTTTACATCCTTTTTAGCAGTATTTCAGTCATATCAAAATGTTGAGAGGTTAATAATGAAAGGCTGTGTGCAGTGGAACTACAGTTGGAAAGATTTCTGCCTCCAGGAAATTTTTCTAAAAATAGCCGCAGTGACCTTGACCTTGAGCCCAGGACCCTGAAAGTCAAACTTGCTCGAGATATTATCATACCCAACATTTGTGTGAAGTTATATTAAAATCCATCAGCAAATGACGACGCTAGAGCGATGACAATTTTTTTTTCCAATAATAGCCACGGTGACCCTTACCTTGAGCCCAGGACCCTGAAAGTCATACTTACTCGAGATATTATCATACCCAACATTTGCGTGAAATTATATTAAAATCCATCAATAAATGTAGGCGATGACAATTTTTTTTCTAAAAATAACCACAGTGACCTTGACCTTGACCCCAGGATCCTGAAAGTTGAATTTGCTCGAGATATTATTATACCCAACATTTGTGTGAAGTTATATTAAAATCCATCAGCAAATGACGACGCTAAAATGATGATAAAGTTGTTTTTTTTTTTCTAAAGATAGCCACAGTGACCTTGACCTTGAGCCCAGGACCCTGAAAATCAAACATGCTCAAGATATTATCATACCCATTATTTGTGTGAAGTTATATTAAAATCAATTAATAAATGTAGGCACCAGAGTGATGACAAAGTTTTTATCTAAAAATAGCCACAGTGACCTTACACTGCAGCTTCAAACAAAGTACCATAACTCTGTGACAAATCACCGGCCCCGATAGCTCAGTTGGTGGAGTGTCCGCTCCGGGTAATGGGGGGTCGCGGGTTCGATCCCGGACCGCGACATACCAAAGTCGTTAAAAATGGTACTAGCTGCTCCTCGCTTGGCACTTGGATTTACGGGCTAGACCTAGGACTGGTCGACCCAGTGTCAGGATAATGTGACTGGGTGTGGTCTCATGTAATGTGTCTGGGACATGATACTTCAGTGAGGCAGCACTATGAAAGTGAGCATTGAGCTCCCTGTTGCAACTAGACACCGTCGTGATATGACTGAAAAATTGTTGAAAGCGACGTTAAACCCGAATTCACACACACACACACTGTGACAAATCATCTGACCAGATAGCACGGATAATATGTGCATCCCCTATTGCTGCTTAAGATTTCATTGAAGTTTCGTTGAATTTCTGCAAGCAGTTGCTGAGAATTCGCTTGGACACGAACAGTGCCCTATATATTCATGCAGAATTCATCAAAGGGCCATAACTGTTGGAAAAATCATCGAACCAAAACACGCAGGTGATATGCGCATCCACCTTCGATACTTAATATTCCCATGAAGTTTCACTGAAATCTGACCAGTAGTTTCTGAGAATTCGCGTGGACAAGAGCGGGACGGACGCACGGACGTACATACGCACGGACGTACAGACGTACGGACGCACGGACGAAGCGGCGACTATATGCTTCCCCGAAATTCTTCGGGGAGCATAAAAATACCAGGTGTCTTAGATTAGTTTATTTTAGTTCGATTGCGATGAAAGCTTCAAGCTTATTTGAATCGCTCTCATTCAGGATGTTATCACGCGCGCGAGAGAGAGGCAGTGGCTTTTACACCATTGCTACCCATTTACACCTGGGCGGAGTGGAGTAGTGGCATAACGTGCCTTACTCAAGGACATACCTCGCCTCCGGTGGTCGGGTCCGAACCCACAACCTCACGATCATAAGTCGAACGCGCTAACCACTGAGGCCGCTCTGGCAAGACGAGAAGAAATTAGAGACAGAAAAATGTGACTGTCCAATTGCAGTTGGCGGAAATGAAATCGTAAAACCGAAGAAATCTTCGGAGCTGGTTGGTATATTGGATATACAAAGGTATCCCGGCCTACGAAATGGGACCGGCCCCGATAGCTCAGTTGGTAGAGTGTCCGCTCCGGGGAACGGGAGGTCACGGGTTCGATCCCGGGCCGCGACGTACCAAAGTCGTTAAGAATGGTACTAGCTGCTCCTCGCTTGGCACTCAGATTTACGTGTTAGAGCTACGACTGGTCGACCTAGTGTCAGGATAATGTGACTGGGTGTGGTATCATGTAATGTGTCTGGGACATGACACTTCAGTGAGGCAGCGCTATAAAAGTGAGCATTGAGCTCCCTGTCGCAACCAGACACCGTCGTGATATGACTGAAAAAATGTTGAAAGCGACGTTAAACCCGAATTCACACACACACACACACACACACACACACACACACACACACACACACACACACACACACACACACACACACACACACACACACACACACACACACGAAAAGGAAGTATAGGGACCAGACAAAACATTTATCGTAGTTATAAACAACCAAGATGGATCTCCGGGGTTTGGAAATAGGGGATATATGTGTATTGTCTTCAAAACTCTTCATATGGAGAAAATTGGGGTGATGGGCGGGTCCGGGATTGGCGCAGCTTTCAGAAAATTCAGGACCATAAATTGCCTTTATCCAACCGCTGCCGAATCTATAATAATGCTAAGTAATATCAGAACACTTTAGCAGTAGCCATCTCGAAAACACGCCTATATAATTTTGAACCCCTTGAACCCCACTTTTATATGGTAAAACTGGGGTTTACAGGGGTCAATCTTATTTTTTTATTTCTGCTGTTTAAAAAATATAGATTGTGGGTACTCGTTAGAACCGCCTCGATGAGGCGGTTCTAACGTGTACCCACAAACTATAATTTGAGCAGAAATAAGAAAAATATCACAAAAAATGTCATCTTAAAATGTTCATGTTTTTTTTTTTTCGCACCGGCGGTACAACTTACAACGTGTTTTCATAATCGTAGCAGCTTGATAACGTCTGATCAAGTGAGCCTTTTTTCAGCTCTGTAAATGTTAAATTGTCTGTCGCAGGATTTCTTGGCTTATTAGTTGATGATTTTGTTTGGTTCCGTAAATAAATCATGATATCAAACAGTGAGCTGTGTAATCACGTTATATTCCCCCTGTTCCTCCATAAGGGAAATCAAATTATTGACGATTTACAAGCACAGACCCAGCTGCCGCTTTAATACTGCTTCCTGAAAGGCGAGAGCGTTGTACTTTACACCACAGTAATGCAAGAGAGTTGTTATTTACACTAGCGCCGACTTACTGCAGGAAATGACACGAGTCTCTCTCATTGTAGTCGACAACATGATGGAACATTAAAAATTAATGAACCCTCGAAGAGGAGTAAACGTTTTATTGAAGCTTGGATGGGCAAATTGAAATCATGGCCTCGTTTTGTGGTGTTTAATGACATTCTTGAACAAGCAAATTACTGGCACTGGTTTTAATGTGTTCAACAGTTGCTTGTTGTAAAAGACAATAATTCACTGTCTGCATGACAAATGGCCCTTTTTCAGTTGGTACACAGAACAAAAGGCTTTCAGGACAGATTTCCATTAATTGCAGTAAAAAGCATAACGGTGTAAAACGCATTACCCTTTTCTCTCTTTAATAAAGTTAATTAATAAAATATATTTACTTAAACCAGCATATGGTGGTGCAGATTTGAAATTTCTGTAACGGACAATGAATGTTCTGAGGCTGAAACCAAGATACCTTTGAGCTATTTCTATATAGTTGAGTCAGCTCACAACAGTAAGGCAGTTATCGCATAATTCATTACTATAACACACCCGTGCAATAAAGTTCTTATTACGAAAACACGCCCTATACAAATACATTGTAACCTATACCGCCGGAAAAGGGACAATTTTAAGCTGAAAAAATTGCGATATTTTTCTTATTTCTGCTCAAAATATCGATTGTTGGCACTCGTTAAAACGCCTCATCGAGTTTTAGCTTTTTTGACAGAGGGTCACCTAAGCAACATTCATATGAAGTTTGAACGGTACAGGAGGAGTTGCCGTTTAAAGATTTTTTTATTATTATTTTTTTTTACCGCTGTTGGCCGTCGTCTTCATCGGAGCGGAACGATTTTAGCTAATCCAGGCAACATTCCTGTGAATCGAATCAAATTGGCATAAGGGTTTAGGAGGAGTTCGCATTTTAAGCAAATTGTTGACGTCGCACGCCGCATGACCCACGACGCACGGCGGGCATTAACCGATCACAATAGCTTATCGTGAGCTGATTCGTGCTCAGGTGAGCTAAAAATGCAAAGGACCCTTTTAAGAGTCGGAAATGCAAACAATGAGCGACAAATAGGCGTTGTAAAGCAAATCGTGCCTGACACTTAGAAAGAATATGGATCTAGTCTTTTTGTACTTAAAATAAAATTCTATAGTCAGCTAGGCACAGGAAAATGAGCCTGTATTGTTCTCATTGTTTGTTCCCTGATATTCTTCTGAAAGGTGGACATAAAAATAAAAAATAGAGTTTTCGAATGACATACTGAAGTATAGGTAGAAAGATTTGTCGAATAACATGTACAAGTATTGGTAGAAAGATTTGTCGAATAACATGTACAAGTATTGGTAGAAAGATTTGTCGAATAACATGTACAAGTATTGGTAGAAAGATTTGTCGAATAGCATGTTCAAGTATTGGTAGAAAAATTTGTCGAATAACATGTTCAAGAATTGGTAGAAAGATTTGTCGAATAACATGTACAAGTATTTGTAGAAAAATTTGTCGAATAACATGTACAAGTATTGGTAGAAAGATTTGTCGAATAACATGTTCAAGTATTGTTAGAAAGATTTGTCGAATAACATGTACAAGTATTGGTAGAAAGATTTGTCGAATAACATGTACAAGTATTGGTAGAAAGATTTGTCGAATAACATGTTCAAGTATTGGTAGAAAGATTTGTCGAATAACATGTTCAAGTATTGGTAGAAAGATTTGTCGAATAACATGTACAAGTATTGGTAGAAAGATTTGTCGAATAACATGTACAAGTATTGGTAGAAAGATTTGTCGAATAACATGTACAAGTATTGGTAGAAAGATTTGTCGAATAACATGTACAAGTATTGGTAGAAAGATTCGTCGAATAACATGTACAAGATATTGGTAGAAAGAATCGCATCACATAAATAACTTAAAGTTAATGTAGCGGACTGTCCAACAACCTTCATTTAACCCTAATTCTGCTGAGCACGACAAGCTCTACCTTTGGAAACAGTGTAGGATCAGGAACCAGTTGTTCAAAACTAACGACACCGTTCTCTATCGTATCGTTAAAACTTTGATCATTCACTATGACGAAAATAATAATATTTCTGCTAAAAGAAATTGAACAGCTTTTTTTTTTTCAGCAAAAATAATAAAATTTTAGATATCGTACTTGCTAGAATGGTTAACAATTTGACCACTAACGAGCTCTTTAAGCTAACAATGCTTTGAACAACTGCCCCCTGATGGCCTCTATCATGCAGTTTATGAATTCAACCAACACATTGTATTACGTTATTTGATTGGTTGATAGTTAGCAATGGGTGTGGTTAAATTTATTGATTCGACAGGATAAGGGTTACAAAATGAACAATTGCCTTTTATGATCAAGGTTCTACATTGACATTAAGTTATTTATCGAAGTATAAAACTTTTATTTCAGCCAATCAAATCGTTCTAAGTGTATATGGGCCCCGTCAAGCGATTTTGGTACTTATCGCCTATGCGAGCAGCGAAGGTACAGGCGAGCCTGCGCATCCGCGCAGTCTCGCCAGAACCTTCGCTGCTCGCTCATACAAGCAGTGAATCAAGAGGAACCTTCAGACAGAAAGCCATATCCCTGGCCCCTCTGAATGGCTGGGCATGCGCAGTTAAAATTTATCATTACGGAATGCTCGAAGACACAAATTCGCTTGGCGGGGCTCATATAATAATGGAGAATTGGAATGATTAAGTATTAAAAAACCCGAGACTTGCGGTGTTTTCAAAAAAGCTCTGTCTCATTAACATTTTTGATCAGTGATACACGTAATCACTATCGGAAAGAATGGCTTCATGATAAGTTTGTTGGTGATTCGCCGTAGTTTACACAGTAAAAAAAATCCTCAAAAAATGATAAATTCATTCCAACTATGCCATCGAAATATTAAAATGCCACTAAAATGGTAATTTTTAGGAACTATTTCGAAAGCGTAAGGATGAACTTACCAACGGCCATGTGCACGGCGGAATGATTATTTAAATAGAAGCTGCAATCTTTGAAAGACACCCAAGCAAACAAAACGTCAAGTCTATAAAGTATTTTGTCTTCTAGAAATAATTTTCAACAGTTTTGTTGTGCGAACAAGATAATAAATTGTGCGCACAAGATATTTTGTTGTCCGCACAAGATCGTTGTGCAAACAAGATAATATCTTGTGCGCACAAGATAATAAATTTTGCGAACAAGATATTAAGTTTTGCGCACAAGATAATAACGTGTGCGCACAAGATATTATGTTGTTCGCACAAGATATCTTGTGCGCTCAAGGTATTATCTTCTTCGCACAACATATTAAAATAAATTGAATGTCCCTTCCAGGGTTCCGTACAGAACTCTTAAGATAAGTTTTAAATCATTTATTTACTTCAAATGGAGCTTCATTGTAAGCCTTTTTAAAATGTAAAACAAACCTTGAGACATCAATTTCGTTGGTTGTCAGGTGGATTACATACATCACGGTACTTCGGGTTTCGCAAGCCTCTGATTAACGACCAACAGGATACCGGGTATGTCAGATAATTTTTGAAGGGTCATAAAACCAACATGAAAATACGCACACGCACGCAACCACACACATACAAACACACACACACGCACGCACACACACACACGCACACACACACAAGAAACGTTAAGGCAGTGTCTTTTAATGATTTTAAAAATCTTCGGATGCTAGAAGTAGCCGGAACAAATTTACTGTTCCTTTCTTCTTCCGCGCAAACTCGTCAGATTCTTTGTTGTGCGCTATTTGCCTATAAATGTTTGCCTTTGCCTTCTTTATGCCGCCAGGGTAGATCTGTCCGAGCAAGTACGCAGGCTGATATTGATCTTCGCCGCTGAGCGCACATTTCCTGAGATACTGCAGTTTCGCTTGGCACGACATTGCCCAGCAGGCACATGACGTAATTGTGACGTCACATCAACGTCGGTGCGACGTCATGAAGTTTATGCAACGTCACATCTACGTCGGTGCAACGTCGTGACGTTGCACCGACGTTGATTTGACGTTGCCATAGCGACGTGTGCCTGCTGGGTGGTGGCCACTGGCCAATAGCTTTGAAAAGCCACATAACGATGCTATCAACGATGCTACAATCTTGAGTTCTCGGTGTCTGATAATGTCTTGATAAAGTTAATGTTAGACATCTTTGTAAAATGGTCTTTGCTTCACTGAGTAACTAAGGCCTATCAGACTTGCCATTATATGAGCAGAGCACAGTCTGTGGTTTATACGTTTGACTTCCTATGAGGCCAACTCAGTTGCATGCGCAAGTGACTGCAAAGAATTCTGTCGCATGTATCCGATTTCCCTCTGTTGAACCCTTTCACCCCTGAGTTTTTAAAGTGGACTCTTCCAGCTTTGAATATGGATTTGGGTAAGGGGCCTACTCTTAAGGGAATTGTCTCCTGAAGAGCAAAATCAATGTCCCTGCTTTGAGAAGTGAATCACGTTCCTCAATAAAAACAGAATCTTGTCTGCAAAATAACTTTGACCCCCTTTAACCCCATTTTTATACAGTACAACTTGGGTTTACAGGGGAAGTCATTATTTCAAAAGCATAGATTGTGTGGCTTCCTCTGTTCTTTCAATCTTCTTACCTTTCTTTCTATGTAGGTCAATTAAGAAATGAAATTTATTTTTCTGCAGTTCATGGAAGTATGAACGCAGTGGGTCGCGTGCAAAGTAAATGAAGCGACCCTCGCTTGCAAAGTAAACATGTAAACTTTGCTAGCGACCCACTGTCGTTCATACTTTCTTGAAAAGCAGAAAAATTAAGTTTATTTTTTATATTTACATTATTTGCCCCTCATCTCATGCTTGTAGGGCAAACTTTTAAAGCTGAAAAACATTTACACGCTGTTTTTTCTACAAAGAGCGGAGCAGCGTTGACGTCATCAACGCCCGTAGAGAACAATGGTTTAGAATGACGTCACTTAACGTCACTGAAAATCATGTGATTCGATGCGTTCATGGACGTATGAACGCAATTGTTTTCTATAGGTTTACATTAGACTTTACACTGGAAATGTAAATATTGTTTATATTTTGTCAAAGATTTCTCAGAAACCATAAAGCTAGAAGCCTCAAACTTGGTATGCAATGCAAGAATTGTGACTTATATCGTATAAGATACAATGGGCTTTCTCGACATATTTGTTCATTCGTTCTTTCTCTCTTTCTGGCCAATAGTAAATTTTTCGTCAAAGACTCCCAGGAACTAGTGAAGCTAGAAGCCTCAAACTTGGTATGCTGTGCAATAATGATGGTTTATACATCACGTGAACAAATCCGTTAAATGAACACCCCATAAACCCCACTTTATACGGAGAAAACTGGTGTTTACGGGGGTATTCATTTTGTTTCTTATTTCTGCTCCAAGACATAGGTTTTGGGCACTTGTTAGAATCGCCTCATTTGTTTCTTTATTCTTCTTTCTCTCTTAATATTTTCGTCAAATATTTCCCGGAACTATAAAAGATAAAAGCCTCAAAGAGTTGATATGAAATGCAATATTATTAATTGACTATCCTGTATTGTTCGGAGGTCAACCCTATTAACACTGAGGTCAAAATCAATAATCATGTTTTGAATGGTGTCAGTTAATGAAATTGTCATTAATCAAGTAATTTCGTATTGTCCCAGCTACAGGTCCTCGGACAGCTGTATTGGTCCCGGCCTTTGGCATCGGGCCAATACAGCAGACCTTGGACCTGTAACTGGGCCAATATGAAATTACTTGATTAATAACATTTTAATATTGACTTCTAGCAAGTACAATAACTAAAATTTTGTTATTTTTGCTGAAAAAATGTGAGCAGCTTTTGCAAATGCAAAAGCTGCTGACATTTTTTCAGCAAAAATATTAGCATATTTGCCATAATAAATGATTAAAGTTTTAACGATTCGTTAACTAACGACGTCGTTAGTTTTGAACAACTGGCCCCAGGTATTTTTTTGTGTCCGGACACTCCAGTTTTCGCCTATTCTGATGAACGACCGGCTAGAAATAAGTGAAATAATATCGAAAGAGCCGTAAAACCAAAATAATAATAATAATAATAAACATATTACTACCCATTTTGTTTCAGCTGCAACAGCATCTTCATTCAACTAAATAATAAAAATGATTTCAAAGTTGTCAAATTTACCAGCAAGAATGTACACTATTTGTCATAAAAGCACTATGACGGGCCTCCGTGGCCTAGTGGATAAGAGCGCTGACTCTTAGTCATTAGGTCTCTCACCGCCGTAGGTTCGAGCCTCGCTCGGGCCACGTGTGAGACGCCAAGTTCTGCAACGGAAGGTCAGGTGGTTTTTCTCCGGGTACTCCGGTTTTCGCCCACCTCTGATTAACGATCGGCTCGATATGAGTGAAATAATCTTGAAAGGGCCGTAAACCCCCCCCCCAAAAAAAAAAAATAAAAAATAAAAGCACTGTGAAGACAAGTCGCAAACTCTGCACCTGTGATCTCAAATTGAAGTAAATTTCCACAATTATCATCATGACACAATATTTGTTTGTTTGTACTGGAGTTTAACGGCCCAGTCAACACTATTTATGTCATTTTTGAGCCTGTCAGTTTACCTATCCATATTTTTCCTGGGCAAGCTTATACGTAAGCGGTTAACCAGTACAGTGCACATTCTTTCGCCAGAAACCGAGAACTGTCCTTCTTGAATCAGCGGAAGGGAGAGAATGACCGTAGAAAAGATTTCATGATCAATCTCCATGAAAGAATGTTGCCAACCCCGGCAAGTATCGAACCCGCATCCTCCTGATCACCAGTCAGACACGCATCCGACTGAGCTACCGAGGCCGGCGGGATTGAGGTGTCATTTAATCCCAATGAAGGCTTAATGCCCAACATAATTGGAAGCAACGTCTCCAAAATAACCTAAATAGTATTGAAGGGGACGAGCATCCGACTGAGCTACCGAGGCCGGCAATATCTGTTTGTGCTGTAGGTAGTTCATTGACCTACAAGTGGTCATCACTGGCAAGTGGGTGTGCTCTCAAACTAGTTCAGTGAACCTTTTGATTGTCAAAATATTAACTATTGCTATTCTTTGATCTTTATATATATATATAAAACAAAAAAAAAAAAAAACAAAAAAAAAACAAAAAAAAAAAAAAACATTTGACAGCAGTGCTGCAGCTGAAACAAAATGAGTAGTAGATATTTTCTTGCACATTAGATAAGGAAATCCATAGTTTTAGCTTCGGATAGCAATTATGTTCTAACCCTGCATGGTGTTCTTACCCAAAATCGAATATTCTGGCGTGTTTGATAAATGCACTGGTTGAACACGAACTCATATGCGCCCTCGTTAAGGTTGATGTCATAGCACGTAAACATTCCTGTAGTGTCATCACAATATGGCGGACGTCGGTAACCGAAGTGACTGCAGCATTAAAAATCCACGCAAAGAAATGTAAGGTAGGCAAGAAAAAGAATCCTATATGGGTGTGGGTGGTGGACAGAAAAATCCGTCCCTCGGGGTCACTATCCGGCATCACTCGGCAAGCCTCGTGATGCTCACGAGGCCGGGCAGTGACCCTCGGGACGGATTTTTCCACCCCCCCCCCATACCCATATAAGATTCTTTTAGTACTTTACAGACCATTTAATAACATTTTGTCCACTAACGAGTTCGTTAAGCGCAACTGGGTCCAGGGATAACGATTCAATAAATCAGCTGACTTCCTGCTGAATACCATCATATAACGTCGCTGTTATTTAATGGAAAAGGTCATAGAGCCCAACAGGCACGTAACGTAATTGTGACGTCACATTGGCATCGGTACAATGCCATGATGTTTGTGCAACGTCAAATCTACGTCGGTGCAACTGACGTTGCACCGACGTTGATTTGACGTTGTCCTAGCGACGGGTGCCTGCTGGGAGGAAAAGGTGATGTCATAAAAACGATAGTGGGATAAGGTCCTGCTATAAAAACGATAAGACCACACGTGCAATAACATGGTTACTATTGCGCAACGTCATGAGGCCGTCCTGAACAACCGTATATGCTTTATATAGCGGATCTTACATGAGTGTTCATGTATTATTGAATTTATTAAACGAGTTGAGGAAAAGAGATAAAATGCGAGGCTCTGCCGAGCATTTTATCCCTTTTCTGCAACGAGTTTAATAAATTCAATAATACATGAGCACGAATGCAAGACTCTATTTATCATATGACATTTAAAATGCATTTTATTCAGGATTGAAAATGTCAATTTTTCGCCATTAGTAAACGCAATTTCGTTTGTGACGTATCTAACTAATTTGCATATTTAATCCACTAGTGGATTATTGAATTTATTACATGGCGTTATTACATTCTTAGAGGCGACTTCATATGATAAACAGGAATTCTTCTGAATATTATATGACAATAAGAATCTTACACGCGTGGTCATTTCATATAATGTATATGCAGTAAAATTCCGCTATCAAGACCAGCTAAAATTAAGACTATTAAATGCTTGCTTTAAAAACGTATTTTACAGTTTTTATTTTTCTTTCTATGTGTTTTCTACGTCCAGTGTCCTCTAGAATGGGACCATCTTAGGGACTGTTTAAAAGTGAAGAGTCCAAAAAGAGGCCTTAATATAGAATTTTCCAGTATATGAAACTAGCCGCAGGCCTCTTGTGTACGATCTTCTATTTTATATTTGTATTACAAGCAAAATACAGTTTGAACTAAATATGTATGTAATGCGAATATCGGTTCCAAAATTGGATGGCTTCTCATTAACCTAATTACGTTTCAAGTTTCTAAATTGCTTTTTTGCGAAACATAACGACTTGACTAATTTCTCTTTGTTTTCCCATACAAATTATACGGGAGTCGTAATTTGTCGAAGTTGTGAAAGGAACAGATTTTCATTTTCTAGACGGTACATGTTACATGTACCTTGTGTTTGCCATCATTGTTTGCAGCAGTTGGCCACAATCAGAATTAGAATCAGATTTTTGTCAATGACATTCATTCCCCAGGACTTGTGGTATGGGAAGTTAGTCCCTATCTCTCATAAAAGAGGTAGACGCTGAGGAAATGATCGAATCTGGAAGGGTTTCCAATCTCAAACGGCCTGAGGGAAGAAGTATCCTTTGTAGATTTCAGTTCTTGCAGTTTGGGTCTGAAATGCTAATGAGTTATGATTTCTACAGCGCCTAACTGCGGGGATAGGGTATGTCATTTTGTTGGAATATTGGCGACACCTTTTAGACCGTTGTACAATTGTTTTAGCATGCGGTGTCTTCTCCTGTTTTTGGGAGACTCACATCTATACGCCAAACCGATAACACGCCTATTCAGATGCATGGTAAATTTTACCGCAGCAAAACGAAAATGTTCAGATGAAAAACTGTGATGTTTGTCTTATTTCTGCTCAAAATGTACATTGTGGGTACGCGTTAGAACCGCCTCACCGAGGGTCTGAGTTATATAGACGTGTTTTTGCTAGTCAGAAATCTAGTAGCTCTAATCTATTTGCCTTAGTACATACACACAAAAATATGAATTAAAACAGAAATTTATCTGTTCATCCACAACACTGCGTATTGTTCAATTATACATGAAAAAATCGAGTTTGGGTTGTTTTCCTGAAGTGAAGGCAATGATCAGGAATCGATACAATTAACCCACGGCTGCCATCAGAGACACCAAAGGGAAAGAAGCACAAATTGGAAACACCTAGACCCTAATGAAAACATCAATAGCGGAAAGCCAAAAGGACAGTTACTTTCCCACAAAATCCAAAACAAAATAATATAAGCGATACACAAACTCAAAGACAAACCATAACAAAAATAAACCGCGACAGAAGAACCGCCTTGTAACGGTCAGTGAAACGAATTCCACTGGGGAGCTTTAATCGATTTTACGTGGCCACAATCCTCGACTTTATTTCCGTCGCGATTTAGACAAATAATTTGTTCAGTCCGCATGAACTTATCAGTGCAACATCTCCATGAACACAAAAATTAAATAACCACAGAGATGAAACAACGGTGAGGACTCGACAGCAAGAAACCACTGAAATGCTGGAGCAAAAGGAGACCAACAGTTAGACTCCGATGGGCGCGACCAGAGACAGAGCATCAGGCACCAACCAACATTACATTAAATTAGATACTCTCTAACTCTCAGTAAGCCTTTACGCTGGAACCGTCATAGAATCTGAGGCCTGACCCAACGGCGTCCAATTAAAGAGGGAAGCAAAGTTGTCAACCGTGATTGGGTTAACAACCATGCAGTCTGTCGTGTAACATTTATGGTGTACCCTATGATTTCACGAAATTGGGTGCTGAAGTAACTGCATATATATATTTTTTCTGAATTTATATACTAAGACACAATAAAATTCGGGTTCCGATAGACCATGTTGCAGAAGAGCTTTAAGGCCAACATTGAATTTGGAAATTAAATCTGAATGACGTCTATAAAATTTTGAAAAGGCTTTGCGTAGTTTATGATACCGAAAACCCTGATTAAGAAGTTAAGCAGTAAACAATTTATTACGTGTGTTGAAGTCAAGTACATGACTAGACACTCTGGCAAATCTAATTAATTGCGAAATATAAACGCCATAGGATGCCGCAAGAGGAACCTACCATCAAAGAAAGGAAAATTTACAATCTCAAAATCAAAATCATTGCGTTTTTCATAAATTTTGCAAGAAACAAACACATCTACAATAGATAGTTGTAAATCCGTTCACCGGCCAGGATCAGAATTTCGACAGTAACACTATGCAATTTACAACGTGATATAAACAACTGGAAACCTTTTCATATGACATGCTGAGTAGCCTATGTTTATCTTGCCCTATGTCTATTTATATGAGTACTTCCACCCTGTGTGATTCCGTCCACTAAACTGTGCAATTAAGATGCTTTCTTTTAGATACGGAAGTGTTATGATCACATGATTGTGTGGGTACACCTATTTACTGATGATAAGTACACTCATCAGGCGCCGTGGAGGCAGCGGGAAATCAGCGTCGATTCGACGCGGTGATGTCGAAACGATGTTTATCTGACGTTGTTCCAACGTTTACCGCCTGCTGTGTTGACTTTTTAAAATTACAATTTGGAGCCAGCATTGTTGTTCCAGAATGTATGTCCTTGCTATATTTTCATTTATCTATACTCTTAACACCACTCGTGAAAATATGGCCCTGGTCGCTAACCCGTGCCCTCTCCCGTTTGAAACGCATTGTGACTTTGTGGGCTCACCGGCCAGAATCAGGTTTTCGACAGTAACATGAAATATACAACGCTATATAAACACTCCAGATAACAATTTGCATGAATCGCACGTCAACGTCATTTACGTTGGAAACCATTTATTGTACATGTTGAGCATGTTTATCTTTCTCTATATGTGCACTGAGTATGTTTCCGTCCACTAGATGAAACACATAAAACTGTAAAATTAAGATGTTTTCTTTTACATACGGAAGTGCTCTGATCATTTTTATTTAGTGGGTACACTTAACTGCTGCTGATAAGTACACCCATCAGGCGCCGTGGAAGCGGCGGGGGATCAGCGTCGATTCGACGCGGTGATGTTGAATCGATGCTGGTTTGACGTTGTTCCAGCGTTTACCGCCTGCTGGGTCGACTTTCAAAAATTACTATATGAGCCAGCACTGCTGTCTCAGAATGTATGTCCTTGCTCATATTTTCATATCCTACCACTACTCAAGAAAATATGGCCCTGGTCGCTAACCCGTGCCCTCTCCCGTTGGAAACGCACTGTGACTTTGTGGGTTCACCGGCCAGGATCAGATTTTCAACAGTAACACGAAATATACAACGCTATATAAACACTTCAGACAACAAATTGCTTGAACCGCACGTCAACGTCATATATGTTGGAAACCTTTTATTGTAACATGTTGAGTATGTTTATCAGTCTCTATGTGCACTGACATTTCAATTCTGTGTGAGTCCGTCCACTAGATGAATTACTAAAAACTGTACAATTAGATGTTTTCTTTTACACACGGAAGTGATGTGGTCACCATGACTGTGTGGATGCACCTTACTACTGTTGATAAGTACTCCCATCGGGCGCCGTGGCAGCGGGGGATCAACGTCGATTCGACGCGATGATGTCGAATCGGAGTTGATCTGACGTTGTTCCAATGTTTACCGTCTGCTGTGTTGACTTGTAAAAATTACAATTTGGAGCTAGCATTGTTGTTTCAGAATGTATGTCCTTGCACATTTTTTTCATTTCCCAACATCCTTAACTCTTCTCGTGAAAATATGGTCCTGGTCGCTAACCCGTGCCTTCTCCCGTTGGAAATGTAATGTGACTTCGTGGGTTCAACGGCCGGGATCAGATTTTTGATCAGATTTTTGATAGTAACATTATGAAACATACAACGCTGCATAAACAGTCCAGATAACAATTTGCATGAATCGAACGTCATCATCATTTACGTTGAAAACCTCCTTTTGTTTTGTTATGAAATGTTGAGTATGTTCATCTTTTTCTGTGTGCACTTATACTATAACTCTGTCTTTGCTATACTATCTGTCCCCCATATTGGTGATCGACCTTATTATCATGTGTCCCTGCGGCGTATGGATCCGTTTAGTCTGATTGAAAATGGTCCTTACATCCCAGACAGGCGGCTTAGACTGCTCCTGATTTTCCTACAGTTCTTATATTGTAGTACATAATGCCTTGTAAAATGAAGTCGGACGGTCTGGGCGGCTTTTCTGGGATTACAAGTACCATTGGTCTCGGAAGTCGTAAACATATTACATTCCGTGGATTCCATTTTTTGGCTCTGTCCATTGTTCTGGCAACACTACATTCTAATAACAGTTGCGCGTGCCTTAGTCTGATTCTAGCACTCCAACGTAGCAACGAAATGTATAAAAATATCAAACGTCCATACCGTCGTGTCTTAAGCTGTAACAAGAATGCTACATTCTGTTGTCAATTCATGACTTCACTGCTTGTTCCAACGCTTACTCTGTGGCTCCTTTGTCTTATTTTGTTAAGCGGAGACATACAACTAAACCCAGGTCCAGACTCTATCGAGGATAGTGCTGATACGGTTTCCAGTTGCTCGTCTAGCTTGGTTGATACTCTCTCCAATCACCTAAGTATCTTGCACCTAAATATTCAGAGTATCGTACCCAAGCTGGATCTCATTGCAGGTGAAGCAGCAGCATATGACGTCCTTGTTTTCTCTGAAAGTTGGCTTAACCCCGGCATACCGAATACAAGTATCTGCATCGAAGATTTTTCTCCACCTTATAGAGTAGACAGGTCCGATCGCCAAGGCGGAGGTGTCATTGTTTATGTTCGCGACACACTATCTAGTAAACGTCTACCCGACCTGGAAATCCCGGGTCTCGAGGCTGTGTGGGTCGAGATTCAAATACAGTCCAAAAACGTCCTTGTCGGAGGGTTCTATAGGCCCCCCAACAGTAGCGCTAATTATTTTAATTACATTAACGAAAGCATCGATAGGGCATACAATACTAACATAGGAGATATAATCGTACTAGGAGATTTTAACATAAATATGCTTAATCAAAATAACAACAAAATAAAACAATTAATGAAAGAATATAATATGAAACAGTTAATAGATGAACCTACAAACTTCACAGAACATTCGTCTTCACTCATTGACTTGATACTCGTTCGAAACAAAAACAATATTTTAACAAGCGGTGTCATTGACACATTCATACCTAATCAAATTAGATACCACTGTCCTACTATTGAAATATTGAAATTCATACGGCCTAAAAATAAATCATTTAAACGGAAAGTATGGAATTATAAACTGGCCGACTTTGATATATACAGAGAAACTTTAGCTAGCTACAATTTAGAAGAAAAAGTAAATTCATTCACCGACATTGATGAAAATATCAATCACATTAACGCAGCTATTACGTCTGCTGCCGAGCAAGCTATACCCAACAAAGTCGTTACAATAAGACCCGCTGAACATCCATGGATAACATGCCAAATCAGAAATCTCGTTAGAAAGCGAAAACGTACATATAGGAAATTTAAGAGAACATCCAATGCTAACCTTTGGGAAAAGTACAAGCTTATTCGCAACAAAATCGTATCACTTATTAGAACGTTAAAAAAGCACTATTTTGAGAAGCTGGATGCGTTACTCTCGTCAGAAACAACCAATATGAAAATATTTTGGAAAACATCCAAACAATTGCTCAACATTGGAAAATCAACACACAACATCCCTACGCTGTACCTAAATAATGAATAAGCAGAAAATGATATTGACAAGGCCTCTATGTTAAATAATTATTTTGCTACTCAGTCAACTGTTGTTGATGACAACCGGCCACTGCCCCAGCCTCCCCCTATAGAGTACAGCCTTCAGACTATTGTTATAACAAGTCAGGAAGTTAAAGACGTCCTCCTGAATCTCAATGTTAATAAAGCCTATGGTCCAGATTTAATTAGCCCCCGCCTCCTTAAGGAAGGTGCAGTTATTCTTGCCTCCCCCTTCTCAACAGTTTTCAACCGCTCTCTTGACCAGGGTTACTTTCCTTCTCCGTGGAAAGATGGAAATTTAACACCAATTCATAAGAAAGATGATAAGTCATTACCATCAAATTACCGTCCAATTACTCTCCTTAGTTCACTGAACATCTGACTGAACTCATGTTCAAGCCGGCGTACCCCAGGCTCTATCCTGGGACCCTTACTCTTTTTAATATACATACACGATATAGTGGAAAATATTGGCTGCTCTATACGGCTGTTCGCAGACGATACGAGTCTGTATGTCATTGTAGAGTCTCATCAGACAGCTGCAAATTTCATGAACTCTGATCTTGACACTATAAGCGTCTGGGCAGCTGACTGGTTAGTCACTTTTCACGAAAGAAAAACTTTCTCAATGGTCCTTTCTCGAAAACTACACCCTCCACAGCATCCACCGATACTTATGAATAATATAATCTTGCCTGAAACAGAGAATCACAAACATCTCGGTCTTACCTTTACAAAGTCATGCGCGTGGTCTAATCATATCCAGGATATCTCATCCAAAGCTTGGGTACGACTGAATTTGATGCGAACACAGGGTTAGTCGGAAATCTTTAGAGCGAATTTACGTTACTTTCATACGTCCACTGCTTGAATACTGTGATGTAGTCTGGGACAATTGCTCTGCCGATAATAAGAAACAATTAGAATCTATTCATGTAGAAGCCGCTAGAATTATAACTGGCGCTACACGGCTCTGCAGCATTGAAAGACTATTCTCAGAATTAGGTTGGGAAACTCTCCAGTGCCGCAGGAACAAACATAAATTGATCATTTTCTACAAAATCATCAACGGACTTACCCCTGACTATCTAACTGATCTTGTCCCCCCCTTGATACATGAGACCACCAGATACAACCTTCGAAATTCAAATGACATCCAAACTATCCACTCCAACTCAAATCTGTTTTATAATTCCTTTTTCCCATCAACAATTCGAGCATGGAATAACTTGTCAGATGAAATTAAGCAAAGTACATCAGTAGCATCATTCAAATCTCGTCTGAACGGAGACATCACACAACCACCCAAATACTATAATACCGGCTCAAGAAAAGGTCAGATACTGCATTCAAGACTACAATCGGAATGTAGCTCGCTTAACTCCCACCTGTTTAGAAAGAATATCGTTGCCGACCCCTCTTGTCAGTGTGGTGCTTTTGAAAGCCCACATCACTTCTTTTTCGACTGTCCCAGGTACCAGGCTGCAAGGACGAGATACCTACCCATTAACTTAAACCACCTCACATCCCGTGACCTTCTATTCGGACTCTTCAACAAAACACCACAAGAAAACGAAGTTCTCTTTAACCAAGTACAAGAATTTATTCTTAAATCCGGCCGGTTTTCATGACAAACCCGAGACCAAGATTAGATTACACTTATGGGAGATTATTCTAGATATTCGGAGATACACCCATTGCTGGCGCACATTATGGGAACGTCGATCACCTACGCAACGTTGCATCTTAACATCTCTCTCTCTCTCTCTCTCTCTCTCTCTCTCTCTCTCTCTCTCTCTCCATTGATTGACACCGCCATTCTCACATACTTACTTTGCATGTTCCACAATGACGCAGGAGATGATTTATTTAAGCCTTGGCTTACCTTCAGATCCTGCACCATATGTATGTATTCAATATTGCTGTTGTAAATAATTTGCTAATAAAATACTGTTTAAACCAAATCCAAAAACGGGGCCTCGGTATCAGAAGAATTTGCTTTATTTAACTTAAGTTTTTTAGGGTATATATGACGGATCAAACCGTCGAAATAGGTTTTATCAATATTTAATAAATCTTCCAAATATCTAGAAGTCGAGCTAAAGGCTTCAATGATTTCAGATTGGTTTTCAACGGAAAGGGACATCATGAAGTCTCTTTAATAACAAAACAAGAACAAGCCAGGAAAAACAAGTGTCGGCGAGTGTCGGTAAGCATCGGTGATTTTCGGTGGGTTTCTAAAGGACGGGTCTCACTAAGGGGGTTTTTGGCCTCCTAACGATTGTGTTTTTTCTGGCTTATTGTTAGCATACATATGCCTAATTATTTGAAACATATGTGGTTTTGGTATTTAAGCAGTTTTTTCTGAGTTACAGGCTCTTTAAAGTGGGTGGGGTAACTCCACACAGTTTTGACATGTATTTTGTGTCTCATTTAAAGGTAGAAAAATAGTACCATATATGACACGTTACTATATAAAATTATAGGGAAAGGTCTAACTTATGTTTTGTCACAAGTTTATTCACCAAAATTCACTTTTTGGGGGAAAAATATGGTTTGAGGAACCTTGGGTCATTTTTGAGATTTTTTAACAATAAAGTTCTTTATTTTTCTTATATATTCGGTATACATTAACCTATAGTGGTGAAACTCCTACCATGCAAGCATACTGATTAGGTTATATCACTCAAATGATCCTTTGTGATGTTGACCTATATTTCACGGTTGAATGAACATTCTTATTTCATGTTAATGGTTTAGATTTTTGTTTCCATCAGTTCAAGAGTTTAGATAATTCTGGCATTTGGATAAACAGGCGATGGGTTTAAACATATTTAAATAAAACGAAAAAACAATAGAAATGTGTAAAAAGTACCCAGATGCCCCCGCCTTTTTGGCTTAGCTAATATGCCTGCATGACCCCTGGGGACACATTATACATGTAAGTGTCATTGAATATGTATTAGCATCAGATATATATGTTCGTGGGTGGGTATCTCAATATTTTGGATGTTGATGATATGAACTTGGCAGGGCAGGGGGCTGGGGCATGATTGGGTCTCAAGATATATGTCATTGAATGTGTCAACCCATAAACAACAGCAAATAAAAAAAGGTTGGAATCTAAAAAATCAACATATTTAATTATTGAATCAAGTTAATCTATTGAAGAATCGCTTTCATCGTCACCTGAACTTGAGCTGTCCCAGTCTTTTTGTGCAGCATCTGTAAGACTGTTCATATACTGTGACTTGAATGACTGTTCTCGCTCTGACTTCGGCTGATGGCGGTAAAAACCTAGATAACACAACACGGAATTGATATTGGCACAGCAGCAAACTACCCTGGCACCATTCTTGCACTTGTAGTACCATCCTTTTATGGGTTCGAGACCAGGACCATACTCAATCCATAGATAGACGAAGTGTGCCTTGATTTTATTTGGGCTTTCAAAATTCCATCCTCCTCCTTGTGAATCATTATCTCATACTGACCGGCTTCAGTAGTGTGTTCGTTTGTATTCGAATCGGCCTGTTTTAAGTGGTATATGCCCATGGTCATGTCTCTCAGCTCTGCTTCCATTAATTGTGGGAAGTCTTCGAGGTTGGCATCATCAATAGCTTTCCATGCAGCCGTTGCACGACTGTCCCAACCCTTTTTCTCTACCTTGTCTTTAAGTTTGTTTGGTAACTTGGCAAGTTGTAGCATACGTTTTGCAAGAACCTCATCCGATTCAGAATTCTTAACAAGAACAGGCCTAAATGCATATAACAAAGAACATACGATTCTGACGTAGTCACCAATGCAAGGTATGTGGGAGTTTTGCATTACATTTGAAAGTGCCTTCCATTTTTTGATACGGCTATTGGCAGAATCAACCACCCACCTTACCTTGGTGACTAATCGAGTTTCGTTTGCCTCCTGTGTAGATAATTACTTTTGCGACTTAGCAAGAAAATGAGGCATGTGGCTCTTGATACCAACCTCTTCCAGTAAATCTGCAACATCCCTGAAACCTTTGTCTACAACAAGGACATCATCTTCATGAAACCATTCAAGCATGTCCTCTGAATTTGATTCTAGCATATGCTCTGTGATCTTAGCATCATTGTTGCGGCCAACGGCTAAGTATGGTCCTAAAACAGACACAATATACCCATCTGATGCAACCAACATCATTGGCTTCAGTGGTCGCCCCTTGTGTACAGTGTAGGAACGCCTTTGAAAACTACAATTTGAGCTTTTGTCAATATAGATATACGTTCCGTGTGCTACACATACAGCAACATCATCCTTATCTGCACCAAATATAACTTTAGCAAAACTTTTCTAATACCTGAAATACAGAGATAGAGAGGAAGACAGGGAATACAATCTAAGGATTAAGGAAGGCCCTAGGCTAGAGTCCATAATAGGGTGGCAGTGCAAATGAAAAAAAATGGTGACGAGGTATTTGATTGCTGTGTCCATATCGCTTCTGTGTTAAAGAACCTCGGTTTAAAGGCCATCAGCTAAAGTCAGTAAAAAATCGTTGAAGTCACAGTATATGAACAGTGTAACAGATGCTGTTCAAAAAGAGGCAACAGCTCAAGTTCAAGTGACGATGAAAGCTATTCTTCTGTAGATTAATTTGATTCAATATGCGCAAAGCATGTCAGAATACAGTTGTGAACAGCCATTTTCAAATGTATATGCCTGTGTCTTCATGTAGGTGTACCACATTCTTTTTAGATGTGCCCTTGAAGTGGGATTATTAAAGAAATTAAAGCAGACCTTTCTTATATCTCTGCATGCCAAAGGAAGGAGTGAGTGAGGCATATATATTTTTTCGATGTGATGTTATGTTCGTATGTGCGTACTATTTCACACATTATTACGTTCATAACCAGGTTCACGTTTAGGTGCACATTTATGTCTGCATTTCTCCTGCAGCTCATAACTGTTTAGCATGTTTATGGTCACTGATTTTGTCTGGGGTGGGGCTATTTGATTGGACCAAAGAAAATGTAAAAAAAATATGTACGGTATCTCAGAAACTGTTCAGATTCCAACTTTTTTTATTTGATGTTGTTTATGGTCAGATGCATTCAATGACACACACAATAATGCCCCAGCCCCCTGCCCTGCCCATTTCATATCATCAAAATCCAAATATTTTAGAAAATATTAAATACCCATCCTGAACATATATATCTGATGCTAGTGTGTCTCCCAGGGGTCATGCAGCTATATTGACAAAGTCAAACAGGCGGGGGCATCTGTGTACTTTGGACACATTTCTATTGTTTTTTTTCGTTTGATTTAAATATGTTTAAACTCATCGCCTGTTTATCCAAATGCCAGAAATATCTAAACTCTTGAATTGATGGAAACAATCTAACCTATAAACATGAAATAAGAATGTTCATTCAACCGTGAAATACAGGTCAACATCTCAAATGATCATTTGAGTTATATTGCCTCATCAGTATGCTTGCATGGTAGGAGTTTCACCACTATAGGTTAATGTATACCGAAGATATAAGAAAAAAAAAAAGAACTTTACTGTTAAAAAATCTCAAAAATGACCCAAGGTTCCTTAAACCATATTTTTCACCCAAAAAGTAAATTTTGGTGAATAAACTTGTGACAAAACATAGAGTTAGACCTTCCCCTGTCATTTTATATAATAACGTGTCATGTATGATACTATTTTTCTACCTTTAAATGAGACACAAAATACATGTCAAAACTGTGTGGAGTTACCCCACCCACTTTAAAGAGCCTGTAACTCAGAAAAAAACTGCTTAAATACCAAAACCACATATGTTCCAAATAATTAGGCATATGTATGCTAACAATAAGCCAGAAATAAACAAAATCGTTAGGAGGCCAAAAAACCCCCTTAGGGAGACCCGTCCTTTCTGACTTCGACCGGACGTGTCGGCCTGTTGTCGTGTCGATGTGTTGGTTGTCGGTGAGAAAAATTGTCGTGTCGCTATGATTAGGTAGCGGGGCTTGAAACATCTCTCTCTTGGTCCCAAAAGTGCGTTCAAGTCATTGCATTCCGACTGTACTTAACTGGTAGGCTGTTTTTATTACCTTAATGAACATCCCAACAGGCACATGTCGCGAGGGCAACGTCAAATCAACGTCGGTGCAACGTCATGACGTTGCACCGACGTTGATGTGACGTTGCATGAAGGTCATGACGTTGTACCGACGTTGATGTGACGTCACAATTACGTCATGTGTATCGATGTACTGTCAAACTTCAATAGGTCGAATTCCGTTGGGGACCATGAAATTTGTTCGAGGCAGGGGTAGCCCCAACTACTTGTGATCAATCATAGCCATCAGACATACTATAATGTTATTAATCAAATAATTTCGTATTGGCCCAGTTACAGGTCCAAGGTCTGCTGTATTGGCACGAGGCCGAAGGCCGAGGCCAATACAGCTGACCGTGGACCTGTAACTGGGCCAATACGAAATTACTTGATTAATGACAATTTTATTAATTGACGAAATTAAAAACATGATTTATGATTTTTGAATATTGGTTGACCTTGTGTAATACAGGATAATCAATTAATAATTTAGGATAACATACCCGTGTGACACAGTGCATTATTCCGAAATGGCTACTTTTCTGATGCACATTTGTGATATTTTACTTATTTATACTCCAAATGTAGGTTGTGGGTGCTCGTGAAAACCGCCTCATTGAGGCAGTTCTAGCGAGTACCCATAACCTATGTTTTGGAGCAGAAATAAACAAAATATCACAAATGTTCACCCCTATTAATCCTAGTTTTCCTTATATAAACTATGGTTTAGAGGGGTGTTCATTTCACTGTCTTGTTAACCTGATGATATGAAAAAAAAAGAATGTTGTGTGTACTCATTAGAATCGCTTCACGGAGGCGATTCCAATGAGTATACACAACATATCTTTATTTGATAAAATTAAAAGGAAAACAAACTCCTAAATTATCATAAAAAGATAACGGGCCTCCGAGGCCTAGTGGTTAAGAGCGCTGACTCTTAATCATTAGGTCTCTCACCACTGTGGTTCGAGCCTGGCTCGGGTCACATGTGAGACGCCAAGTTCTGCAACGGAAGGTCAGGTGGTTTTTCCCCGGGTACACCGGTCTCGCCCACCTCTGATTAACGATCGGCTCGATATGAGTGAAATAATCTTGAAAGGGCCGTAAAACCAAAACCAAAAAAAAAAAAAAAAAAAATCATATAAAGATGGATGACAGAAGATATTAGAGGAATTCTCTTAGGACCCCAGAACGTGTTCAAATTAGCCATAGTAAAACGAGTCATTCGAGTTATCGAAGTTTCATTCAATTTTATGTCGATATATCAATCGACCCGAAGTTATAAAGCGCCATTACGATAACACAGCCATGTGACTTAGCGCATTCTTATATATCTCCAAAATGGTTACTTTTCTGATGAAAATCTGTGATAGCATTCTTATTTATAATCAAAACATAGGTTGTGGGTGCTCGTTAGAACCGCCTCGTCGAGGCTGTTCGACGAGGCCGTTCTAACGAGTACCCACAATATGTGTTTGAGCATGAAAAAAAAAACAATGTATATCCGAGTAAACCCCATCTTTCTCCACATGAAGTTGCGTTTACGGGGGTGTTCATTTCATCACGTGAACAAGTCCGTGAAATGAACACCCCCTTAAACCCCACTTTATATATAGAAAACTGGGGTGTACGGGGGTATACACTATTTTTCTTATTTCTGCTCCAAGACATAGGTTGTGGGTACTCGTTAGAACCGCCTCAATGAGGAGGTTCTAACGAGCACCCACAACCTATGTTTACAGTATAATTAAGAAAAATATCACGGATTTTCATCAGAAAAATAGCCATTTTGGAGATATGTAAAAACGCACTGTATCGCACGGGTGTGTTATCGTAATGTCACGGAATTGTTAACGTGATGATTAAGCTTTTCAGTGCTGAAGTGACTATCACTTACAGGTAACGAGTATTTATAGAAAATAGCCTCATTATTCTTATTGATGGTTCTCTGAAGATCAGGACTGGAATCTTGGGTTTAGCTTGGGTACCAGTGTAAGTCCAGATCGGACGCCGCAGAAAGCGGCGTCTGATCTGATAAGGTCTACACTTTTTGCTTGACAATAGAATCTAAGCTTTAAACAAAACATTTAAGTCTCAGTCCAGAACTATTTCCCCAGCCTACACTCAGAGACAATCGACCCACCAGTTGTCTCTGTATTTTTATTTGGCTTTGTAAGCAAAGTTGTCGGAATTCTAAACTGATTATTCATAGTAGTATCATTAAGAGGCCCCCGCCCATCGGGGCTTGACGAAATAGATGCTTCCACGCACAGCTGAAACCGACCCGCACACGAGTACTGGTAAACCGCTTAGAGGATCCAAGCCTGCCCAGGCAAAGCGGTGCGAGTCGGCCCGCCCATGCTTATAAACCCTATTGGTTTCGTTGGGCGGCAGGGCTTGAGATGTCATTTCATCTCAATGTCAGATAAAAGTCCCACAAAATTGGAAGTAACGTTTCCAAAATGACCTTTACAGTGTTGACGGGGACGTTAAACCTCAAATCAAACAAACAAAAGTATCATTAAGTTCTTAAACTCGGCCGATCGTCTCATAACAAGGAAATTAAACAACAATGCAAGAGACACATTCAAACTTGTGTAACTATTACTGTCTTCTGATCTCCACTTGCATGCTCTGCAATAAGCTATTCAAAACACTCAAGAACAGTTTAATATTTCATGAAACAACTTAAAATCAGGCAGCCTGAACACTGTCAATCTGCATTTTTATTACACTGGCTGTAAGACATTGTGCTTGTTTGGCTTATTTCAGCCATGGCAGAGAAATGAAGTCTTAACAGTCTTATTAAATTACGCATGCGTGGTCATTGATCACAGGCAGCGGTGCAGTTCTTCGCTTAAATGTTCATCTATGGTGTAGAGCATAGGGGAACAGCTGTTATCTTGCACTGCTCTCTAATACCATTCGGACTATTTATTCCTTTTGCGGCTCATTCTGCCGTTTGTGGCTCATTTGTTTTATGGCAATTTCAGGTTTCCTTTGGGAAAGAAGTCTTTAACAAGGCGACACATTTCTTGTTGCATATTAAAAGATGCAGATTTCTCGGAGCTCATAAAACTCTAGAAGAAGCATGTTTTATATCAAAGGCTATTTATTGTAGTTTATTATTGGTTACATGTACTGTTATAACAAAAACCAGAGAACATAAACCGTATTCGCCACATTTAACGTTTATGCTTTCTGTTATTAATTGACTATCCTGTATCTGTATTAACACTGAGGTAAAAAATCAACAATCATGTTTTTATTGGTGTCAATTAATAAAATTGTCATTTATCAAGTAATTTCGTATCGTCCCAGTTACAGGTCCTCGGTCAGCTGTATTGGCCTCGACCTTCGGCCTCGGGCCAATACAGCAGACCTCGGACCTGTAACTAGGCCAGTACGAGATTACTTGATTAATAACATTAAAGTAATAAACGCAGACAATTACTTGTTTTGAAAAGTAGTTGACACCAATTTAGAGTGCACGTTTTTGCAGTCTGCTGGGATTGTAATAGTGGTAAAAGTTCACTCTAACATATCAATAGCTAGAAATGTTTTCAGAGGAAAACAATGTCCCCCCCCCCCCACACCATAAATATATCTTAAAACACCCATTTGACTTTAGTAACTAGGTTAAAGTCATCAAAAGGTAAGCTGCAAACAAGCCAAATTGGCCAAAATCTGACAGTTTTCTCGGGAGCCTGTGACCTTACGTAAAAAGCAAACAGTCATTAAAAAGCTCAGATCACCAGACAGATTTGGTATTGTACCGATTTTGACCAACATTCATAAATCCTTAAATGATATAGGTTACAGATAAGCCGATTTTTGGCTCTAAAAGAACAGGTTTTGGGAGACCTTGCCTTAGAGCGCAGACAAGCCATTTTTGGCCCAAAATTGACTGTTTTTTTTTTTTTTTTTTTTTTTTTTTTTTTTTGGGGGGGGGGGGGGGGGGGGGGCTGTGAACTTGAAAAAAGATCAAGGTCACCAAAATCTAATCAAGTCTGTGGCATGTTTTATTGATATATTGTTCCAAGTTTGACTATAATTAATTGATTCGTTAATGAGGTAGAGTGCAGACAAGCCATTTTCGCCCAAAATTAACTGTCTTTGGGGCGCTGTGATTTTGCAAAAAAGGTCAAGGTCACCAAAATCTAATCAAATCTGTGGTTTGTTGTATTGATATATTGTACCAGGTTTGACGAAAATCAATCAATTTGTTAATGAGATAGAGTGCAGACAAGCCACCCAAAATTGACTGTTTTGGGGTCGCTGTGACCTTGAAAATGAGGTCAAGGTCACCAAAATCTAATCAAATCTGAGGATTGTTGTAATGGTTTATTGTACCAAGTTTGTCAAAATTTGGTCAATTCGTTAATGAGATAGATTGCAGAAAAACATTTTGGCCCCAAAATGACATTTTTTTTGGGTCGCTGTGGTCTTGAAAATGAGGTCAAGGTCACCAAAATCTAAACAAGTTTGTGGAATGTTGTAATGATATATTGTACCAAGTTTGACTAAAATTAATCAGTTCGTTAATGAGATAAAGTGCAGACAAGCCATTTTTGGCCCCAAAATGGCTGTTTTTGGGCCGCTGTGACCTTGAAAATGAGGCCAAGGTCACCAATTTCTGACCAAATCTGCGGTATGTTGTAATAATTCATTGTACCCAGTTTGACGAATATTAATCAATTTGTTAATGCGACTGAGTCCAGACAAGCCATTTTTGGCCCACAAATGACAGTTTTGGGGTCGCTGTAACCTTGGAAATGAGGTCGAGGTCACCAAAATCTAATCAAATCTGCGTTTTGTTGTATTGATATAATGTACCAAGTTTGATTAAAATGTATCAATTCGTTAATGAGATAAAATGCAGACAAGTAATTTTTGGCCCAAAATTGACTGTAACCTTGGAAATGAGGTCAAGGTCACCAAAATCTAATGAAATCTGCGATTTGTTGTAATGATATGATGTACCAAGTTTGATAAAAATTAATCAATTCGTTAATGAGATTGGGTGCAGACAAGCCCTTTTTGGCCCAAAAATGACTGATTTTGGGTCGCTGTGACCTTGAAAATTAGGTCAAGGTCATCATGACCTAATGACTGTTTTTTCTTTTCCTAGTGATGTGTCACAGGAAAAAGTCGCCAAAATAAACAAAAATACGCAAATACGTGTGTGACAAAGTTTACGTGTGCAAAAGCATTGTGCGTATATGAAACGAATACGCAATGCGCGTATTGTGAAGTTTTAATCATGCAGATCGATAAACAATACACATTGCGTATGCATGCTGACGCAGATGGACTTATTGAAAAACAATACGCATTGAGTGTGTGACACAAACGCGTTTTGCGGATTTGAAATACGACAATCACAAAAACGCAGCCGCCTCGATGTTTAAGAAAAAGTGTTTGATATCTTGACCTAGGCGTAAAACAGTTGTGCTTCTACTGTCATGCTGAAAAAAAGTTTGGTCAGTAGGTGCGAGAAACTTTTTTTTATTATTTTATTTTTTTTTCCCTCGAAAAATACAGGATCGGGCTTGTATTTTTTTTTTTATGTATTTTTGTTTTTGTACATGTTTTTTGTCAATAAAGTTGTAATGTTGAGACTTTGATTGTATATCATAATTCATTTTAAATGCTCAAAAAAGTCAGCTCTGTATTTTTGAAGGTACTAAATGACAAAAAATAAAAAAATGTACTTAAAACGCAAGCATAATATGGGAAAATGCAAAGACGACACTGGGTAGGATCGGATATTGAAAATGGTAGGGTTTGTGTTTTAATTTTTATTTTGTTCTAGTAGAGTCAGTGTCTGAAGCAGGGTCGTTGGGTTAGCGGAAACACGGCTATTTTTTGTGTGTGGGTTGTGGGGGAGGGGGGGGGGGGGTTTGGCTCACATTTGGCTTTTATTTTCTTTACCTTCGCGGTCTGTATATTGTCACAAATTACGAATACATCTATATAATTCTGACCCCTTAACCCCCATTTTGAAATAGTAAAACTGGAGTTGACTCGGATAAGCATTATTTTTCTTTTTCTGCTTAAAAACATAGATTGTGGGTAATCGTAAAAACAGCCTCACCGAGGCGATTCTATTGAGTGTTCACGGTCTGTGGTTTGAGCAGAAACACGAAAACTATCAGGATTTTTATCTCAAAAACATAGATTGTGCGTAGTCATAAAAACAGCCTCGCCGAGGCGATTCTCTCGAGTGCCCACGATCTGTATTTCGAGCAGAAACATGAAAAATATCACGATTTTTATCTGAAAAGTTTGGTTCTATTTTTATTTATTTATTTATTTATTTATTTATTTATTTATTTATTTATTTATTTTTGTGCAAACATTTTACCAATATATTTGAATAGGCGTCATATGTCAAAGAATGCAGATCCTTATACTGCTCCTCTCGGATCTGGGTCTGCATTGTTTGCCCAGACATGTACATATAAAAAAGTATTTAGTCGTTTTGTTGGGAGCAGGCTATCTTGTACATACCTCGCTGACTCTTAGTCATTAGGTCTTTCACCGCTGTGGGTTCGAGCCTCGCTGGGGTCACGTACGAGACGCCAAGATTTGCAACGGAAGATCAGGTGTTTTTTCTCCGGGCATTCCGGTTTCCGCCCACCTCTGATTAACGATCGACTCGATATGAGTGAAATAATCTTGAAAGGGCCGTAAAACACAAACCAAAGTACATGCCATTGACATCACATTGTGTAAGAAATCAACTTACAACTGACCAGTACAACAACATAAATTATATTAAAGTCAGATTAATGGCCATTTCTCTCGAATGCTACTGATTAAGCAATTAGATAGCTAGAGTCGGTCTTGAAGAAAATAGGGGCTTAATTGCCCTTTGGGAGACATTATCACTGCATTGGGCCATTGGCTAAGAATATCTCTAGTAACAGAAGTAATTTTGTTTGATTTGAGGTTTAACGTCCCCGTCAACACTGTAAAGGTCATTTTGGAGACGTTGCTTCCAATTTTGTGGGACTTTTACCCAACATTGAGATGAAACGACATCTCAAGCCCTGCCGCCAAATTATGAAACCAATAGGGTTTATAAGCATGGACTGGCCGACTCGCACCGCTTTGTCTGGGCAGGCTTAGAACCTATACATGTATAAGCAGTTTACCAGTACTCGTGTGCGGGTCGGTTTCAGCTCTGCATGGAAACATCATCCAGCCAGCCCCGATGGGCGGGGCCGATAACAGAAGTAAAGTTTATTTATTTATCTATTTATTAATTTTGAGTATACGTGCACACATCCTTTTCACCATAAGCGCTTCTTGAATCAGAGGAAGGGAAAGAATGACTAGGAAAAGATTTCAAGATCAGTCTCAACGACGGAATTTATAGGTTCATTTTTTTCATTGACAGTTTATTTATTTATTTATTTATTTATTTATTTATTTATTTTATTATTATGTCCCTTCCCCTGAAAGGGGAGGAGACACATTGTTTTGCTACGGTTCTGTGCGTCTGTCTGTCCTTTGTTAGTCCTTATCCCGTTGAACACGAAAATGTCTACCTTTGCAAACAATGTAGGTCCAGATCAGATGGCTTCTACACCGTTTGCCATCTAGCGAATACATTTTATCATCAGGAAAGCTCGCCTATATAATTTTGACCCCACTTTTTGGACGGGGTTTTTAAAGGAAAAAATCCGTCCTTTAGAATAGCGATGTCCGTGCGGGCGGGCGGGCGGTCGGACGGGCGACCGGGCGTCCGCGTCCCGGTTTACCATTTTCGGTTTACCTTTTGGTAAACCTTTTTTAAAAAACCCGTCCATAATGCCATTTGGCGTTTTTCTTGTATACAGTAAAACTGGGGTTTACAGGGGTATACATTATTTTTCTTATTTCGGCAAAAAAAGATGGATTGTGGGTACAACTGTACTGGTTTCAACCGCCTCGCAATGGGCCATTATACTTAAAATAAATAAGGCCCCCGCCAAGCGGGGCTTGAAGAAATAGATGGGCTGCACACGATGCTTTCACGCAGAGCTAAATACGACCCGCACACGAATACTGGAAAACCGCTTAGAGGATCAAAGCCTGCCCAGGAAAAGCGGTGCGAGTCGGAGAGTCCATGCTTATAAACCATATTGGTTTCATTCGGCAACAGGGCTTGAGATGTCATTTCATCTCAACGTCTGGTAAAATTCCCACAAGATTGGAAGCAACGTCTCCAAAATGACATTTACAATGTAGACGGGGACGTTAAACCTCAAATGAAACGAACAAACTCAAAATAAATAAACAGATAAAATTTTTTTACTTCATTCTTAGCCAGTACAGTGATAATGTATCCTAAAGGGCAATTTAGCCCCTATCTTTATCTGGATTTCTCTCTCTCTCTCTTCTTCTTCTTCTTCTTCTTCTTCTTCTTCTTCTTCAACCAAGCAAGATGCACTATACTCGTACATGTAGGCAGATTCTTAGCTAAATTGATGCATCATTAAATTCTAGTAAATTCTAGTGTCAGCTAGGCTTGAAGCAATTAAACAGTAGGGAATAACCTCTTGCCCTTCTTAATTGAAGTTCCCTGATATTAAGTCAGATAAACTCCAACACATTGCAACAGAATAAACAGAATAAAAGGGTTCTCTGATACCGTTTTTGTTTCAATACCCAGTCAACAGCTAATGTCATGTTGGGCCAGTCAGTTCCCTTTACTGTTCCTAGACAGGATAAGTTACTAGCACATTGTGTGATCAAGCCTTAGATATAATAGTCACGAAATGAAAGTACATGTACGTGATTCAGAAACGGGCCTCCGTGGCCTAGTGGTTAAAAGCGCCGACTCTTGATCATTAGGTCTCTCACCGCTGTGGTTCGAGCCTCGCTCGGGTCACATGTGAGTCGCCAAGTTCTGCAACGGAAGGTCAGGTGGTTTTTCTCCGGGTACTCCGGTTTTCGCCCACCTCTGATTCCTGAGTGGGCAGAGCCATTTCCAGTTTAAGTAATAATAATTTCAATCTTTTGTATTCATACATTGTAGACTCTCTCAAATACTGCATTTAGCAACTGTCGACCTAGGTAAGGAAACGTAAAAAATTAGAAGCAAAATATGCTAGAAGTCTGATCAATGTCCACGCTGTAAGAGGTACAGTCTGATCAGGGTCCACACATGCAGTTTGCCAGGATGCAAAACCTGCAAGAAGATGCAACAGACAACATTTTCCGATATATTTTTTTCATGGCATCTTAGGGGTTCATCTCTAAACCCTCTTCGAAAATAGCTACCTGTCACGTAGTGACGACGTGAGCTTTTAGGATCACTTTTTTGTCCGTCGTCCGTCGTGCGCCCGGGCGTGCGTAAACAATTTCTTTAAACCATTGATTGGATTTTGACCAAACTTCACAGGAATTATCCTTAGGTGGTCTCCTTTCAAAGTTGTTCAAACGGTTCTGGTCCGTTGGACATCTAGGTCACAGGAGCAAAAAATTGATTTTTTTTACTGAAATCTTCTTCTCTGAAACCGTACGGCCCAATACTTTGTTATTTGGTATGAAGCTTCATCTATCGGACCTCTACCAAGTATGTTCAAATTATAGCCCTTGGGCCAAAAATGCCCCCGGTCCGGGCCCCATCAGTTTTACATAGGCTTATATAGGGAAAAATCTTTAAAAATCTTCTTTGAAACCAGAAGGCCTAGGTGTTTGATATTTGGTATGAAGTTGTATCTGGTGGACCTCTGCCAAGATTGTTCAAATGATATCACTTGGGCCAGAAATGCCCCCGCACTGGGGCCCACCAATAGACCAACCCACATAGACTTATATAGGGAAAAACCTTAAAAAATCTTCTTGTCTGAAACCAGAAGGCCCAGGTGTTTGATAATTGGTATGAAGTTGTATCTAGTTGTCCTCTGCCAAGATTGTTCACTTTACAGCCCTGGGGCAAAAAAATGCCCCGGCGCCAGAGCCTACCGGTTTTACATAGATTTAAATGGGAGAAAACTTTTAAAAGTCTTCTTGTCTGAAACCAGAAGGCCCAGGTGTTTGATATTTGGTATGAAGTTGTGTCTACTGGACCTGTACCAAGATTTTCAAATTATGTCCCTAGGGCCAAAACTGCCACCGTCCCGGGGTACACCGGTTTTACATAGACTTTTATAGGGAAACCTTTTTAAAACACTTCTCGTCTGAAAACAGAATGACCAGGTGTTTGATATTTGGTGTGAAGCTTCATTTACATGTAGTTGACCTCTATCAAGATTGTTCAAATTATAGCCCTGAGGTAAAAAATGCCCCCGCCCCGGGCCCCTTGGTTAAACATAGACTTAGATAGGAAATGTCTTTAAAAGCCTTCTTCTCTAAAACAGCAGTAGCAGGTATTTGATATTTGATATGAAGCTTCGTCTAGTGGACCTCTATCAAGATTGTCAATTTACAGACCTGGGGCAAAAATGCCCAATCTCCTGGGCCCGCTGGTTTTACGTAGACTTATATTGGGAAAATCTTAATAAATCTTCTTGTCTGAAACCAGAAGGCTCAGTTCTTTGATATTTAATATGAAGCTTTGTTAGTGGACCTCAACCATGATCGTTCAAATTATAGCCCTGGGGCCAAAAATGGCTCTGCCCCGGGCCCACTCTTGTCTGAAATCACAAAGCCTAAGTCAAATTGTTCAAATTATAGCCCTGGGTCCAAAGATGGGTCCATGCCGGTGCACACTTGTTTTACATAGACTTATACAGGGAAAACCTTTGAAAATGTCCTTGTTTGAAACCAGAAGGCCAAGGTCTTTGATATTTGGTATGAAGGTTCATCTAGTGGATCTCAACCAACCTTTTTTCAAATTATAGCCCTGGGGCTAAAATGGGCCCACCCCACGGCCCACTTGATTACACAGACTTATATTGGAAAAACTTTTGAAAATATTATCTGAAACCAGAAGGCAAAGGACTTTGATATTTGGTATGAAGCTTCGTCTTGTGTAATTCTACCAAGATTGTTCAAATTATAGCCCTTTGGCCAAAATGGCGCAGTCCCGGGGACCACAGGTTTTATATAGACTCATGTATGGAAAACCTTTAGCAATCTGTATGTCTCAAACCAGAAGGCTCCGGACTTCGGTATTTAGTATGAAAGCATCTCCGTTTAGACCTCTACCAAGATTATGCAAATTATAGCCCTGGGGCCTGTCCCCGGGGTCCACTTGTTACACTATGAATCAGGTGAGCGACCCAGGGCCATCATTGTCCCCTTGTTGGGACTTTGAATTGACATCCCAAGCCCAATGAAACCAATAGGGTTTACATACATTGACGGTCAGATTGACGGTTATATAGACTCATGTATGGAAAACCTTTAGCAATCTGTATGTCTCAAACCAGAAGGCTCCGGACTTCGGTATTTAGTATGAAAGCATCTCCGTTTAGACCTCTACCAAGATTATGCAAATTATAGCCCTGGGGCCTGTCCCCGGGGTCCACTTGTTACACTATGAATCAGGTGAGCGACCCAGGGCCATCATTGTCCCCTTGTTGGGACTTTGAATTGACATCCCAAGCCCAATGAAACCAATAGGGTTTACATACATTGACGGTCAGATTGGCACCGCTTTGTCTGGGCAGGCTTATTCAGCGTGAATATTCTGAGAAATCAGAAATAAATTATTGGTTTAGACTCATATTCTAGACAGGTTTTTAGTTATTTGGACCCCATTTTGATTTATATCAGTCTTTGAATCAACTGATTATTTGAAATTCGCAAAATTGCAGTATGTTTCCTCTGGCTTTCGTTGCCGGATCATTACAGGGTCACTGATGAGGCTTTATTAGCCGAAACTACGTAGTATGACCCATCTTCTTTCTTATGAATGTTTTTATTGCTCTTAAAGGAACTCATGTTTGATTTTAATTTGCCTTCATTGCAGCTGGTGTTGTGCCGCGTGGCGGCCGTAAATCGTCTCCCCGTACATCAACCATAGTGCAGTTTATATTTTACTTTTGGTCCTTTGAGATCAGCGTGAATATTATGAGAAATCAGAAATAAATTATTGGTTTAGACTCATATTCTAGACAGGCTTTTAATTATTTGGACCCCATTTTGATTTATATCAGTCTTTGAATCGACTGATTATTTGAAATTCGCAAAATTGCAGTATGTTTCCTCTGGCTTTCGTTGCCGGATCATAACAGGGTCACTGATGAGGCTTTATTAGCCGAAACTACGTAGTATGACCCATCTTCTTTCTTATGAATGTTTTCATTGCTCTTAAAGGAACTCATTTTTTATTTTTATTTTCCATCTTCTAAGCGGTTTACCAATACTCAGGTGCGGTTGGTTTCAGCTCTGCTTGGGCGCACAATGCAGCCTCATCTATTTCTCCAAGCCCCGATGGGCGGGGGTGCAGCAAAATGTATATATACAATATTGAAGTTTTTTCTGTAAACACACATCAGCTTGCACATGGGCACAGTCCGGTCAGGGTATTCATTGTCAGCATGAAGAAGTCAAGTGAAGCCTTTGATCAAAACGTGAACGTGTGCAGGCTATTTTCAATATTCACTGTGCACACAGTCATGTAGAGTTTGCTGTCTTGGCTCATTGTGCTCCCTGCAGGAGCTGCCGTGGCGGTGGGGTGGGGGTAATTTCTGGCCTTGACGGCATCTGTCATCTGCATCCGCATGAAGCTTTTAGCTCACCTTAGTCGACGGCTCTGGTGGGGGGGGGGGGGGGTGCTTATAGTATGGCAGCCTCCGTCATTGGCATTTGGCATTTTAACACAGGGAAAGCTTGTGAGCAAAATATCCCGAAACTGCTCAGGTAAGGCTCTTAAGATTTGGTGTAATTATGAAAATTTCTGCTAAACATTGATTGTTGGTACTTTTTATAACCGCCTCAATATGTGTCAACAGTTGTAGGTCTAATGAACAAGAGAGCCCAGAGGGCCCTGATTCGCTCACCTGAGTATCACTGTCTCCAGTACAATTTATTTTTGGCTCTGGTGGCCATCTTTTTCCTTAGAGCGGAATGATTTTAGCAATTTTGAAAGGAAGTCACCTGGGTAACATTCCTGCAAAGTTTGAATAAAACTGGCCGAAAGGTTTAGGAGGAGTTCTGGCTTGAATCAAATTTACAATGTTTTCTATTTTTAGCTTTGGTGGCCATTTTGTTCACCGGAGCGGGGTCATTTAAGCTATTTTGGTAGAAGGTAATTTATATTCCTACGAAGTTTGTATGAATGGCTCAAGGGTAGAGGAGGAGTTGTCGTTTGAAGATTTTTTTCTATTTTTAGCTCTAGCGGCCATCTTGTTTGACACAGCATAACGATTTTGGCTATTTTGGTTGTGAGTCATCAAGGCAACATTCCTTGGAAGTTTGAATCTAATTAGCCCAAGGGATAAGGAGGAGTTCGCGTTTGAAGCAAATTTACGATGTTTTTCTATTTTTAGCTCTTGCAGTCATTTTGTTCATCCGAGCAAAATCGTTTTAGCTATTTCGGTAGATGGTCATCTTAGCATTAGTTTGAATGAAATCGCCCAAGGGTAAAGGAAGAGTTGTCGTTTCAAGATTTTTCTATTTTTAGTTCTGGTGGTCATCTTGTTTGTCAGAGCGGAACGAGTTTAGCTATTTTGATAGAGAGTCACCTAGGCAACGTTCCTATGAAGTTTGAATCACATTGGCCTAAGGCATTAGGAGGAGTTCGCTCTGAAGCAAATTTACGATGATTTTCTTTTTATACCCCCCGCAAACGAAGTTTGAAGGGGGTATACTGGAATCAGCCTGTCGGTTGGTTTGTCGGGCGGTCGGGTGGTCTGTCTGCAAAATTTTGTCCGCTCAACTCCTCCTTCACTATCAGTTGGATTCAATTGTTACTTACCATAATTATTCAACAGGAGGGGTAGATGTGCAAGACACAAATTTCACTAAAGTTTGTCCCATAATTACGGAGTTATGGCCCTTGATTTGCTAAAAAATGTGCTAAAAACATTGTCCGCTCAACTCCTCCTTCACTATCAGTCGGATTCAATTGAAACTTGCCATAATTGTTCACCAGGAGGGGTAGATGTGCAAGACGCAAATTTCACTAAAGTTTGTCCCATAATTACGGAGTTATGGCCCTTGATTTTTGCTAAAAAATGTGCTAAAAAACATTGTCCGCTCAACTCCTCCTTCACTATGAGTCACTATGAGTCGGATATCAATGGATACTTGGCATACTTATTAACTAGGATAAGTAGATGTGCAAGACGCAAATTTCAGGAGAATCTGTCCAACAATTATAGAGTTATTGCCCCTGAATCACTGAAAAGTGGTTGCTGCAAAAATTTGTCCGCTGAACTCCTCCTTCACTATCAGTCGGATTCAATGGATACTTGACGTACTTATTCACTAGGATAAGTAGATGTGCACGACGCAAATTTCAGGAGAATCTGTGCAACAATTATGGAGTTATTGCCCCTGACTCAGAGGACACTGTTTATGTTTGCTTTCTGTGTCGAGTATTGAGGCGGGGGTATTAATCATCACCTTTATTGATAGTTTCTCTAGTTTTTAGCTCTGGTGGTCATTTTGTTCATTGAAGCGGGATCGTTTAAGCTATTTTGGTAGACGTTTACCAAAGCAACATTCCTACGAAGTTAGAATGAAATTGGGAATAGGGTACAGGAGGAGTTGTCGTTTGAATGTTTTTCTATTTTTAGCTCTGGGGACCATCTGGACAATTTTAGCTATTTTGGTAGGGAGTCACCTAGCCAACATTCCTGTGAAGTTTGAATGAAATTGGGCAAAGGGTACAGGTGGAGTTGTCATTTGAAGATGTCGTTTGAAAGTGTTGACGTCAGAAGACATACGACGTCAGACGACGACGACGACCGACAACATCCAACCGAAAGATAAAAGTATTATTGGTCATATATTTTGACCCTGTTGAGTTCGAAACTTTATATTGAGCATGTAGGCTCCTTGTGACAATGTCTTCCTACTCAAACAAAAAATCTTGACCTGTGACCTTGATCTTGACCTGTGACCTTGATCTTGACCTGTGACCTTGATCTTGACCCGTGATCAGCTTCGAAGAAAAAATGACTTAGCTGTTGGTGGACGTAAAACTAACATGAGGAATGCAACAATAAAAATTACTTCCGAGTTCCAATTTGTGTTTTAATGCTCATAAATTCTTTATTTCAATCTTGTTCCTAGTGGAACCTACCCACCCATCGGCTCGCTAACATTATTGTCGACTTGTTTACACTTTTTGGGGTTCTATGATGTAACCGGCCCTGGCCCATCTTGGCTTGAGGAAATGGATGGGCTGCATAATGCTTCCATGCTGTGCTGAAACCGACCGCACACGAGTACTGGTAAACTACTTAGAAGATCTAAGCCTGCCCAGGCAAAGCGGTGCGGGTCTGACTGTCCATGCTTGTAAACCCTATTGGTTTCTTTGGGCGACAGGGCTTGAGATGTCATTTTATTTCAGTGTCTGGTAAATGTCCCATAAAATTAGAAGCAACGTCTCCAAAATGACTAATACAGTGTTGACGGGGATGTTAAACCTCAAATCAGTGAGTGAGTGTTTGAGTCTTACGTTCCACCATCAGCTTAGGTCATAGGAGACGGGACCTCGGTTTAAGGACTCATCCGCAAGTCTGGAGAAGCCCGGGATCGATCCTGCGACCCCTGGTTTACAAGGCCATTTTTGTAGGGGTTTTACCCGACATTGAGATGAAATGACATCATCTCAAGCCCAAATAAAACCAAAAGGGTTTATATGCATGGACAAGCCAACTCGCGCCACTTTTCCTGGGCAGGCTTAGAACCTCTAATCAGTTTCCTAGGCTTGAACAATGTCTAAGTACACAAGTCCAGTCCAGATTTTAAAGTTACACATTACTCTACACATTCTTTCACCAGAAACTGACAACTGCCTTCTTGAATCAGCGGAAGGGAGAGAATGACCGTAGAAAAGATTTCATGATCAATCTCCATGAAAGAATGCTGCCGACGCGCATCCGACTGAGCTACCGGGACCGGCATCTGCTGGGGTTTACAAGGATAAACATTATTATTTTCTCGTATTTCTGTAATTGGGTGTGGGTACTCGTTATTATATGTTTGCAGAAAAATATCATGGGTTTTCATCAAAAGTGGCCATTTTGGAGATGTGGAAAATGCCGCGCAGATGTGTTACCGTAATGATCAGTTCAATGTGCAATGAAAATTAATCTAACAAACTTTCAGTCTTTGTTTGATTTGAGGTTTAGCGTCCCAGTCAACACTATTAAAGTCATTTCGGAGACGATGTTTCCAATTTTGTGGGATTTTTACCCGATATTGAGATGAAATGACATCTCAATCCTTGCCGTCCAATCAAACCGATAAATTATATGTGCATGAACGGGCCGGCTCGCACCACTTTGCCTCGGCAGGCTTAGACCTTAATGGTTTACCAGTACTGATATATGCGTTTGGTTTCAGCTCTGTGTGGAAGCATCATGCAGCCAAACTATTTCTTCAAGCCCCGATGGGCGGGGGCTCTCAATTATTAAACTCTCTATGGCAGATAGAGTAACACACAACTGATTTCTCGCAATATCACATTTGCAGCTCTGCCTTCTTCTTCTTCTTCTTCTTCTTACCAGCTTTTGAAGTCAAATTACTAAACGCATGGGATGGCTGATTGTCTCTGCGTTTAGGCTCGAAAATGGATCCTAAGCTTGAACGCCTTTCGTCGAACCCTTAAATAGCTATACTTTATGCGAAAGGAGTAGATTATGATCATCCAGACTGATCCCAGCTTTAGTGAGAATGGTTTCCTCCCTGCATGGTCTTACAGTATTTCTAGATCTCTCGGAGAGAGAGATAGACAGAGAGACAGAGAGAGAGAGAGAGAGAGAGAGAGAGAGAGAGAGAGAGAGAGAGAGAGAGAGAGAGAGAGAGAGAGAGAGAGAGAGAGAGAGACGTTAACAGGTTCGTATAAATGACATTTTACTGAGTGAGTGCATTTTCTTTTTCTATCAACCGTATCACAATGGTGAGCACTCAATGAGGCGATTCGTACGAGAACCCAAAACATTTGTACGAGTAAAGGAAAAGCCCTCAATATTTAATCAGTCAAGAAACCGTTTTGGATATATGAAAGAATGCATATTCCCCCCAGGATTTTTTGTCATCATATTGTCACGAGAGAGAGAGAGAGAGAGAGAGAGAGAGAGAGAGAGAGAGAGAGAGAGAGAGAGAGAGAGAGAGAGAGAGAGAGAGAGAGAGAGAGAGAGAGAGAATCACCAAAGAGATTATCAGAATGTGCTTGCTTAGGACAGGTGCTTGCTTAATACAGGTGAATTTTAATGCATTTTCCTATTTTGGGAACCGAGGGTATGCTTGCTTAAGACTGGTTTGCTTGTTAAATAGAGGTGGCCACTATACCAGGTTTTACAGTAGCCGCCTTGAGGTCAGAGGGTTGCGAAAGAGGGTTATCTAAGAATCGTAGGTTTGACTTGGCAAACATTGACCCAGACCAGACGCAACAGAAAGCGGCATCTGATCAAGATCGATACTAATTGCTTAAAATCGAGAATTTTAGGGTTAAATGAAACAATTTAAATCACAGTCCAGGACTATCTCTCCGACCTACACTCAGGGACAATCGACCAACCAGATTTCTCAGTGCTTTGATTTTTATACGCCAGTTTTGAAAAAAAAAAACGGCCTCGGTAGCTCAGTCGGATGCGCGTCTGACTGGTGATCAGGAGGACGCGAGTTCGATACCTGCCACGGTTGGCAACATTCTTTCTAGGGACTGATCATGGAATCTTTTCTACGGCCATTTTCTCCTTTCCGCTGATTCAAGAAGGGCAGTTGTCAGTTTCTTGCGAAAGAATATGCACCGTACTGGTTAACCGCTTTCGTTTAAGCCTGTCCAGGAAAAAGGTGGATAGGTAAACGGACCGGCTCCGAAATTACCTAAAACAGTGTTGATTTAAGAAATAGATCAGCTCTAACTGTGATTTGTTGTGTAATAAATCACAGTTTGGAGGTCAGTTGTAAGGTAGACAAATCACGAGCGCGTAGCGCGCGTGATTTGTCTACTTACAACTGACCGACAAACTGTGATTTATTACTCAACAAATCACAGACTAGAGCTGATCTATTTCGATTCTAACACGCTGAAAATCGCTAATAATGTTGTTGTTTCCTTCAAAATCTCACAACCTTTCGCCATTGTTAGAAGAAATCCCGCTAAAATTATCGACTGAAACACATGCATTTATATCCTTTTCTAACGTTTTCGATGCGAGAAAATGACGTTACACCGTCTAACGTCAAGGAAATCGACTAGTGACGTCATAAATTAGCAGTTTTTAATGACGTCACCCGTCACGCTCTCCCGAGCTGTGATTTGTTGCAGAATAAAACACAGCCGTTTTCAATTGCCTATATAGGCGCGCTGTGTTAGAATGGGCGTTAAACTCCAATACAATCGACAATATGGCCCCCGCCCATCGGGGCTTGAAGAAATAGATGGGCTGCATGATGCTTCCACGCAGAGCTGAATCCGACCCGCACACGAATACTGGTAAACCGCTAAGCCTGCCCAGGCAAAGCGGTGCGAGTCGGTCCGTCCATGCTTAAAAACCCTATTGGTTTCATTGGGCGACAGAGCTTGAGATGTCATTTCATCTCAAGGACGGGTAAAAGTCCCACAAAATTGGAAACAACGTCTCCAAAATGACATTAACAGTGTCTACGAGGACGTTATACCTCGAATCAATCAATCAAATCAATCGACAAATGGAAAAAAGGAAGTACATGTATTATGACTGCCCGTCCGTCCGTCCGTCAACATCTTTGCTATTCTTGATGGATTTGGAAGTTCCTTGGCTGAAATGTTAACCATCATGAGAGAATGTGTCGTATGCAAGACCCAGGTCGGTACCCCCGAGGTCAAGGTCATAGAGGTGAAAGGTAAAGAAAAAGGTATTTTCTTGTGTCCTGTCAATACCTTTGTTATTCCTGGATGGATTTGAAAATAGCTTGGCAGCAATATTGACCATCATGAGACAATTTGTCGCACGCAAGACCCAGGTCGGTGCCTCCATGGTCAAGGTCACAGTGGTCAAATGTCAAAAAGGTCATTTTTTGTGTTCAGTCAATAGCTTTTTGGATCGATCGGTTTACGATCGACCCAAATTTACTAAATGGCAAACGGTATTTATGCAGTTGTCCACGTGACCATCACTGATTTGGGAAAACAAATATTATGTTTTATTAATAGAACTTTAAACGTTGCGCTATTTTTATCTATGTAACAAGAGTAGACTAGCTACTAGTTTGATAATAAAAGTCTGATCATTTTTTGTTGGTATTTTTTTATTGGTTTAGAAATTTATCACCTTCTTAGTAATGGCAAGTCTATTTGGTAGAGTCTCAAATCTTAGGTTAAAATTGAGCCAGAGAGACTAGACTAGCTACACTTTTATACACTGTTCATTTTAATGCAAAAGATGATTTTAATTCCATATTATTCATTTAACACCTAGTGGCTAGGCTATAACAAGAGCTATCTATAGTCTTGACAGGAATCGTGTGCTGGATAATACTCAGATCAGACGCCGCGGAATGTGGCGTCTGCTCAGCCGGTTGCACAGGGACTACACTGTTTGCTTAAATAGTGGCATTTGAGGGTTAAACGAAATAGTATAAATTGCCAGGTTGCTCTCGTAATGAGAGAAAAACAATAACTTAATCCAGGCCACACTGTCACGTGACGTCCTTCGGAAACTCCGTTTTTAAACTGTTACACAAATGTATGCCAAGTCGAGTAAAAATAAACTTTTCGCACTTCTTCTAAGAACTTAATTTTAGAGCCCCGAAATGTTGTTTTTTTTTTGTTTTTTGTTTTTTTGTTTGTTTTGGTTTTAAGGCCCTTTCAAGATTATTTCACTCATATCGAGCCAATCGTTAATCAGAGGTGGGCGAAAACCGGAGTACTCGGAGAAAAACCACCTGGCCTTCAGTCCCATATGACCCGAGCGAGGCTCGAACCAAAGCGGTGAGAGACCTAATGATCAAGAGTCAGCGCTCTTTACCGCTAGGCCACGGAGGCCCGTCCCTGAAATGTTTAATGGCAAAAATGAGTCGCGCAGACTTTATAGGTGGTACCGTTTTTAGACATACAGCGTAGACCAAGATCGGCTTTAGAGTATATTGCTTCTGATCAGGGTCGGCACTGTTCGCCATGTACGTATGCAATAACAGTTTTGAACATGATTCAGGGCCGTACGCAGACTCTGAAAAGGGGCAGGTTGAGGATGCGAATTTCAGGTATTTTGCAGAGGATGAAAAACTACATGAATCGGAGATAATTTCCAAAAGATGGGTGGGGCTGCGTTTGCACCCTTCCCACTCTGTTGAACAAAACCCAAGTACTACCCTTAGACGTCAGAGCACACCGTAAGAAGAAAATTCTGGACTGTGCTCGTTTGTTTGATTTAAGGTTTAACGTCCCCGTCAAGAATGTATAGGTCATTTGGAGACGTCACTTCCAATGTTACGGGACTGTCAGCTCTGCGTGGAAGCATCATACAGCCAATCTATTTATTCAAGCCCCGATAGGCGGGCGCGGGTGGACTGTGCTCGTGCATGTGGGCATTGGCAAACAGAATCTACATAACCAGACGCCACATAACGCGATGTCTGATCAGATCTACTGTGCTAGCTCAAGTTAAACGAACAGTTCGATTCTCAGCTCAGGACTATTTTCCCAACCTACACTCAGAGACGATCGACCCACCAGAACTCTCAGTGCTTTGATTTATTCCCGGATCACTTTGCAGAAATGTTAACCATCATGAGACGATGTTTCGCGCACAAGACTCAGTCATTACATCGAGGTCCAAGGTCATACTTAGAGGTCAAAGTTTAAAAATGGTTAGTTAACAACTTTGTTATTCCTGAATGAATTTTAAAATTACTTGGCAGAAATGTTAACTATCATGAAACGATGTGTTCAAGACTCGGATCGGTACCTACAATGTCAACATCACGTGAACACCATCCCCACCCCAATAAACCCCACTTTATTTTAGAGAAATTTGCAGTATAGATACGAAAAATATCAGGGATTTTCATCTGAAAACTAGCCATTTTGGAGATGTAAAAAATGCACTATGTCGCAAGGATGTGTTAGCTTAATGTCTACCCATCACTTCCAATCCATTCATGAGACGCTAAGTTCTGCAATGGAAGGTCAGGTGGTTTTTCTCCGAATACTCCGGTTTTTGCACACCCCGGGTCGAAATAAGAGAAACTAAAGCTGGTGTTTATGAAACACTATGCCCCCAACACTGCTTGCTCCTAGTTGAAAAGGTAATACTTCACATGGCTAAAGTGAGATCCATTCATCAACTTTCAAGGCGCAGCTTTGATACTTTTTGAGTTATATTGCCGACGAGATTTCATCAAAAAAATTCACAAGGGCCATATCTCATGAAAGGGACATAATCAGAGAGAGAGAGAGAGAGAGAGAGAGAGAGAGAGAGAGAGAGAGAGAGAGACCAAAAAAAACACATGTCATCTATTCCATATATAAACTTAAAAAAAATAGCATACATGGCTCTAAAGATATGCTATGCATCACAAATCATACAATGTACCTATGCCCAAATTTACGAAGAGTTTTGGAATCCTAGATTGTGGGTACCCATGACAACCGCCTCGTTTACGCAGTTTTGACGAGCGCTTACAATTTATGTTTGAAAAGATTTTCACCAGTATGTTACACAGGTGATAGAATAATAACCTAAATATAAAAAAGGCTTTTGTGGTTTCAACGCCAAAAAAGTTGAAGATCAACCTGAACATCCATGCCGTCTGATCAGCACCCTTGTTTTTTTTTTTTGCTGATTAGATTGTATATTGCCTCTAGTTTCTATTTTTCTTTTAATTTCAAGACTCTCTCACTCTCTCTGCGTGCATGTGCGTGCGTGCGTGCATGTGTGTGTGTGTTTAACACATAGTCATATGATTATCATGGAATGATATTGCACTTCAAGTTATCAATAAGAAAATGGTAGCTATGCAGAGTGGGCAAATTGTATTCAAGTTCCCTTTGACTTTCTGAAAACCTAGAAGATAACACAAGTGGTGGAGTTAATTTTACAACTCAGGCATTTGCAGGAAAATTATGGCCAGCAATGAGTCTCATGGGAGGTGTGCAGACCGTTCGGAGAGTAATTTATGTGTCTGTCTGATATTCACCCTGGAAGAATGGGGTCACTCTTTAAGCGGGTATACACTATTTTTCTTTTTTCTGCTGTTTGGTTTGATATTTAACACCCCTGCAAACATTATTAGGTCATTTTACAGGCGCTTCTTCCATATTCCGGCGTGTATCATGATAGTTAAACTGCAAACGGGTGCTCGTTAGAACCGCTTCGTTCAGGCGGTCAATGAGGTGGTTCTAACAAGTACCCACAACCTATGTCTTGTATCAGAAATAAGAAAAAAATAATGTATACCCCGTAAACCCCAGTTTTCTCTATATATAGTGGGGGTTAGGTGGATTCACTTATTCACGTGATGTGATGCTTCCACGCAGAGCTGAAACCCGCCCGCACACGAGTACTGGTAAACCGCTTAGAGGATCTAAGCCTGCCTAGACAACGCGGTGCGAGTCCATGCTTATAAACCCTATTGGTTTTATTGGGCGGCAGGGCTTGAGATGTCATTTCATCTTAATGTCGAGTAAAAGTCCCACAAAATTGGAAGCAACGTCTTCAAAATGACATTTACAGTGTTGACAGGGACGTTAAACTTCCAATCAAACAAACAAACTAAACATCGAATCGATGTTAGTTCGACGTTGATCAAAGATTGGTTGTAAAGTGATGAAAAATGTGGATACTATATAAAATTGTCATTTTAATCTATCAGTCGAAACAGTACAGACTATTCCATTATTTAATCTTTTAAAGCTACAATTTTCATAGTCTACACTTGGTTTTGGGAAAAGAATGAAGGTCACACCCTGCATATGTGGCATATTATTGTCACTTCAACATTTTCTCCAGACCTATCTTTTATAACCATACACACCAAATCTGCACAATTTCATTTTCACTTCAGGAATGGATTTTAATATGTAATAATGCAGTTAACCTCAATGTAACCCCATGCCAGATATAGTGTATTGGCTCTGAAACTTGAAGATTTTTGACCGCAGGCAATCTGCACCCCTGTCTTATCAGCTATAACCGGAGTGGGCCTATTTAGTCCTGTGCCAGAATTGATTGACAGGTTTTCAAGCCAATAGTTCGATCGTTTGTTGGCGATTGCTAACCGCCGAAATCTTAGACAAGCTAACCTAACAATAGAATGTCGACAACAACAGAGTTAACTTCCTTGACGGGGCGTTACTAAGCTGCGCATACAAAGAAAGGGCTAGAGGTTGCTTCTTGTTGTTTGATAGCTCCAGCTTCATTAGTAGGCCTGACTCTGGATTTCATTACGCAGACATGCCTGTACAAATACATTGTGAATTTTACCATCTAAAAACGAAAATTTTAAATGAAAAATTGTGATATTTTCCTTTTTTCTGCTCAAAATATAGATTGTGAGTACACGTTAGAACCGCCGCGATGAGGCGGTTCTACACGTTAGAACCACCGCAATGAGGCGATTCTAACGATTACCGACAATCTATAATTCAGAACAGAAATAAGAAAAATAAGGCTTACCGCCTGTAAACCACAGTTTTATTTTATAAAAGGAGGGTTCATGGGGGTAAGAATCATATAGGCGTGTTTTCGTGATGTAATGTTGAATCAGAATGAACCAAGAATCCTTGGGTGTTTCTTGTCTACATGTAGACTATGATCATATTGCTGTGAAATTCTTGTCGGACATGCATTGTATTTAAATAATATACAAAATATGTACGTTTCTGCAAAATCTTGGCCTAAAAGTACAATACTCCCAGCCTAGGCTAGGACAATATGCATGTATAGTTACTTTCTGTGATCCATATAAACAATACGTATGCGAATAGCTGCACAACGTGAAACTGACAGGCTAGTTTTTCTTTTCTATTCTGTCATAAATACACATGTCAACACGCACCGAATTCTTTGTCAAACCACCAGCGTATTTTTCCGTATTTTTCAAATGTATATAAACCAATATGCATGCGTTTTTTTGCGCAAGGTTTGCCGCACAAGCTGCGTATTTTTGCTGTATTTTTAAACAATACGTCCATCAATACATACACATTTTGCTGCGTAACATTTGTTGCATCCGCTGCTTATTTCTTCTGTATTTTTCAAAAATACGTTCTCCAATACGCACGCGTTTAGTTGCGTAAACTTTGTCACACCAGTTGCTTATTATTTCCGTATTTGCGCACAAGACTGACGTAAATACGTACTGTATTGCCAGTGTATCAGTATGTATTGGTGTAAATTCGCATTGCGTATTTGTCCTTATTTTGTTCATTTTTCACTGTGTGTCTATGCAAGTTTGGTCAAAATCCATCCATGGGTTCAGAAAATATAATGCTTCAAACAGGCTACGCCGACGCTGACACCGACGCCGACGCAAACGGGATCCGCACCAAAAACAATATGTCCCCGTCCCCTCCGGTGGGGGGACATAATTCTGCTTTTAAGATGAAGAGTGGCAAATTGCCGATTTGTGTTTCAATAGGAACTGTTTTTGATTTTATATACATGAAATACTCCTGATATCAACCTTGGACATGTTTGTTTCTTATGATGGCGGTTTAAAATTTTTTCGGCGCTGTCGATAAATCCACAAAAATCGGATTTAGATGAAGATCTAGTGAGCAATCTCAGTGAAAGAGAGATGATTTCTATGTAGTTTAAACAGATGAAGTGGTGTTGAAAAGTGGATACTATTGCTGTTGTGAGTTGTTTACAAATCAAATCTATGGTGGGACATGTCATGAGTTTTCACGAGTGAAATTTACAAACTGAAATCTAAGACCTTTTCATTGTCGCCAACCTTTGTGGAAAATCTTAATTCAATCTAGATATAACCAATCCTTATAACTGGAATGAAAATGACTAAAAAGAACAAGGGGAAAGCTAAAGCTACAGCATCTTCTGCATCATCTCATCACGTGAACAAGTCCGTGAAATGAACACCCCCTTACACCCCACTTTATATAGAGAAAACTGGGGTTTACGGGGGTAAACAATATTTTTCTTATTTCTGCTCCAAGACATAGGTTGTGGGTACTCGTTAGAACCGCCTCAATGAGGCGGTTCTAACGAGTACCCACAACCTATGTTTGCAGTATAAATAAGAAAAATATCACAGATTTTCGTCAGAAAAGGAGCCATTTTGGAGATGTAAAATTGCATTACATCGCACGGGTGTGTTATCGTAATGTACTGGTGCAACCTCTGGTGGTGCACCCGCAGTAGTCGTCAGACGTAGTCGTCGTGATGCCCCAACCCCTAAGAGGTACAGACCCGAAAGCGATGATGCCCAGTAAGCATTCTACATAAATCTACAGTGGGCCGTTAGCGGCCCGTCAGGGTAGCTGACGGGCCGCTAACGGCCCGCTGTAGATTTATGTAGAATGCTAGCAGGGTGAGGACTATGAATCTGCAACTGAAATAGATCCTGCTGTTTTAGTTGACTCTTTACTGGCCTGTTTGATTAAGAATGAAGGCCTTTGAGAGGGCTTTATCCAGGACCTGTTCCAAATTCCAAGTTTGCAGGATAAAATCGTCAATCATGTACTTAAGCTGCTAAAAGCATCTTCAACAGAGAATGTGGTGAATCAGTTCGTTAAGACTGTCCCTAATGAGCTAAATGATACTATCAAAGAGTTATCATACAATGTCAGAACCCTTACTGAGGAGCTCAAACAGTCCAAAAGGCAGTGTGATGATCTTGAGCAAAATTCAAGACGAAACAATATTATTATCTCTGGTATTCCAGAAAGTGACACGACAAATAGTGAAGCATTAGCATGCAATTTAGTTAACAGATTTGTCGACACTCCCATTGATGCTAGTGATATTGATCGGGCACATCGAATAACACGTCCCTCTACAAGAGATAGACAGAGACCAAGAGATATTATAGTAAAGTTCTGCAGCTACAAATCGAAATCAGCAGTCCTTTCAAGAGATCCAATGATAAAACTAAGAACAGAAAATGCTGATAAACCGGATCGGGAGAGGATCTTTATCAGAGAAGACCTCACTAAAAGCAGAAACACACTCATGTACAAGACCAGAGTTCTGAAAAGAGAGAGGAAAATCAAAGATACCTTCTCAAGAGATGGCCGTATTGTAGTCAAATTATTTTCAGATAGACTCGTGTATCTTACAAGTGAGGATGACTTCATCAGCTTTTGTAATAATCTCAACATAAACTCAGTTTATTCACATACGGAGTCAAAACCTCCAAACCCATCAAAGGGTGGTGCAAAATCTGAACATGAAAGGGAAATAGAAATGGACACAGAAAATGTAGGTCCTAGAGGTGCTTGTGCACGAGAGTCAGCTGAGAATCCAGAAGCTACCAACCTGGACCCTGAGGCTACAACTTTTATCCCAAGTCAGTTGTCTCAGCATCCAGGTGGAATGGGGCCTATGTCCTAGCTTCCAAATACATAGTGCTCTCCTTCCCAGTCTCTATTTCGAAATCTTAATACTCATTGACTCCCTGATGCAAGTGCCTCTCAGTGTTCATAGACGCTCTCAGTCTGTTTAAGGAACTCATATTACTGCATGTATATGTGTATATGTACATTTGTATATGTATGTATGTGTATGTGCATGTTTGCATGGATTTTTTTTTTTTGTTTGGGTTTTACGGCCCTTTCAAGATTATTTCACTCATATCGAGCCGATCGTTAATCAGAGGTGGGCGAAAACCGGAGTACCCGGAGAAAAACCACCTGACCTTCCGTTGCAGAACTTGGGTTTGCATGGATATATGTATGCATATGGTCAGATAATATTTAATGGTGGCTGATTAAAGTGGTACCAAACATGAAAGGTTAAACAACAATATGTCTTCTAGGCCATGGCTTGCTCTGCCAATTTTGCTGGTCCTGATTCTGACAGAGAAAAATGAAGCCTGAAGTTGGTTTTTGTCTGAATCGCTGCTAATTTTTTTTTTTTTTTTTCTTCATTTTTTTGTCATATTTGCTACAAACTTGGTTTTTGCTGTGCTCCCCGGAGAGTTGTTAATCCACCTTCTGGGTAGCCCATCCAAATCTCAATATAAGTTCTTATAATTTGATAAGTATTACACCGTTAGACCTAGTACAAGTGGAATTTGTGGAGCTCATTGTGGTTTGGAGGACAGATGGTTGTTAATAGACATTCTCAAAGTATGACTCATTTTGATTTGACCGTAACATTGTTTATGTTTATGACTCTTTAATCTGTGCCTTGTATTTCGTTTCGACAAGGCTCAGTCTCTGGGGTCCAATTTTTTTTATTCTGTTTATTACAGCATTTAATACATAAAGAATCTTACACGAGTGGCCATTTCATATGAAATTAATGAAAATAAGCCTTCGGCGAGTTTCGTAAATTTCGTATGAAATTACCACGAGTGTAATATTCTGTTTTTCATTTGACCACTTTAAATTGGATTTTGTCACCTTTAAATTTGACAAGTTTTCCACCAAAAGTGCATGGTTGGCATGGACGTCGTCATCACGTTACTTAATCCCGCCAAAGTGTTATTACACGTGCGGTCATACGATTTTTATTTAAGAAATAGATCAGCTCTAGCTGTGATTTGTTGAGTAATAAATCACAGTTTGGAGCCAAACTGTGATTTATTACCTAACAAAGTACTAGCTAGAGCTGATCTATTTCGATTCTAACACGCTGAAACTCGACAATAATGCTGTTGTTTCCTTCAAATTCTCACAACTTTTCGCCATTGTTAGAAGAAATCCCGCTAAAATTATCGACTGAAACACATGCATTTATATCCTTTTCTAACGTTTTCGATGCGAGAAAATGACGCTACACCGTCCAACGTCAAGGAAATCGACTAGTGACGTCATATCTTTGCAGTTTTTAATAACGTCATTCGTCACGCTCCTCCTTGCCGTGATTTGTTGTGGAAAAAAACACAGTTGTTTTCCATTGCCTATATAGGCGCGCTGTGTTAGAATACACGGCTTATCCAATGTTTATTAACGACGCCATATGATAAATAGAGGATCTTACATGAGTGTGCATGTATTATTGAATTTATTAAACGACTTGAGGAAAAAGGATAAAATGCGAGGCTTTGCCGGAATAAACCAGATACGCCCTGTAACGTTACTTAGCGACGTCGCGTTTACTTATGGCGGAATGTTGACATTTTTATTAATAAATCCTGAATAAAATGCGTTTTGAATGTCATATGTTAAATAGAATCTTTCATTCGTGTTCATGTGTTATAAAATTGATTAAACTCTTTGGGGAAAATGGATTAAATGCTCGGCAAAGCCTCGTATTTCATCCCTTTTCCTCAATTCGTTTAATAAATTCACTCAAAATTTATTAAACTTGTTGAGGAAAATGGATATCCCTTTTCCTCAACTCGTTTAATAAATTCACTCATGATAGATACTGTATGTATTCTTCATTTCATTGGCCATAGATACTACACTTCCAACTGCAAATTGAAACATACGTGGAAAAAACTGTAACTGTACAGAAAAGACAGGGTTTATTCTCTTGTGGGAAAAGCTATGGACGCATGTGTCAGGTTGCCATATCATTCTTATCAATAAAAGTCATCTCTATTTCAATCAAACCCGGCCCTAGGGAATGTCTGTAATACTTTGTGTACGGCGGAACATTAACTTTTCTCAGAAATAAAGATTTATAATTGGCCTGTGACTGTTAAAGCATTGAGCTTTAGTGCGATATGGTTCAACTGGCGACACTACGGTAATAATCCGATTAAAATCCCATCTTTCAGTATCCATTCATTAAGATCTGAAAAGCATCGATCAGGGGTCATCTTTTCTGACCTTTGGTTGAACCAATCAAGTGTCATCTTATAAATGTTTGAAAGTTGCTTGTCACGGACAGAAGCATATTGACAATTAAGATGGCGACCGCTAGGTAAGATTACTTCATGCTTGCTGTTTGCGGTGTTATGGGTTTTTGTCGCGCCTGCTTTAAGCTCTTGGCGCGATATAGGAGTCCGGTTTTCCGTCCGTTCGTTCGTTCGCCCGTCCGTTCGTTCGTTTGTCAATCAGTCATTATTTGCTACCGCCCGACCTTTCACCTTAATGTTCAAATCAATTTCTCAAGAATTGAAAGAGCTTCATTAATAACATTTGGTTCAAACTTGAACTGAACAAATTATTTGACTTAATCGCGACGGAAGTAAGGGCGAGGATTGTGGCCACGTAAAATCTATTTAAGCCCCCCCCCCCCCCCCACCCACCCCTCAGTGGAATTCGTTTCCGCTGACCTTCCAAGGCGGCTCTTCTGTCGCGGTTTATTTTTGTTATGGTTTGTCTTTGTGTGTTTGTGTCGCTTATATTATTTTATTTTGAATAGCCTTTTGGCCATTTTGTGGGAAAGTAACTGTCCTTTTGGCTTTCCGCTGTTGGTGTTTCCGTTGGGGTCTGTTGCTTCATGTTTGTGTTTCTTTCCCTTTGTTGTCTTTGATGGGAGCTGTGGGTTAATTGTATCGATTCCTGATAATTGCCTCTACTTCTATTTTGCATCTAGGGATGGCAAAGTTAATACAAGCATCCATATTTGATCTTGACCTATAATTCATGGTCCACTGCCTTTTGTGGACTACTGTGTCAACCCTAACGTTTGCCCTTATCTTTAAGCCAATCGAGAACTATAAGTTATTTTATCATATGACTTCGCGTCTGAGAATGAAATAACGCCATGTAATAAATTCGATAATCCACAAGTGGATTAAATATGCAAATTAGTTAGATACGCACCGAAATGTTCCGCGTACTACGTCCTTCATGAAGTCGCGTTTACTAATGGCGGAATATTGACGCTATTGTAACAAAATCGTAAATAAAATGCCATATGATAAAAAGGATCTGGCATTCGTGCTCATGTATTATTGAATAATACATGAACAGATATGTGAGATCCTCTGTAATCGTAAATACAAACTCCTATATGGTTGGTTGTTTGTATTGGAGTTTAACGGCCCAGTCAACACTATTTAGGCCATTTTTGAGCCGGTCAGTTTACCTAACCACACTTTTCCTGGGCAGGCTTATACGTAAGCGGTTAACCAGTACTCGCAAGAAACTGACAACTGCCCTTCTTGAATCAGCGAAAGGCAGAGAATAAACGTAGAAAAGATTTCATGATCAATCTGCACGAAGAATGTTGCCGACCCCGACAGGTATCGAACCCGCGTCCTCCTGATCACCCGTAAGAAGTGCATCCGACTGAGCTCCCGAGGAAAGCGCAAACTTCTATATTGAGATACTATTAGTACAAGCATCCATAATAGACATTGACCAACATTTCATGGGTTACTCACTTCGTGAACCATTAAGTCTGTCTACCTTAGCTTTCACTCATTTCTCAAGAACTGTTCGTGCTTAATTAATGATACTTGGTAAAACCATGCATCCAGGAATAGCATTTTTAGCGCAAGCATCCATATTATGCAACATGTCCATTGTCTTAATAACATTACGACAAGAATAGTGTGTCTGTCAGTCCTGTAAAAGTATTACCTTTAACAAAAAGCGTGTGTCTACGCATAGTTTGTTTGTTTGATTTGAGGTTTAACTTCCCCGTCAACACTGTAAAGGTCATTTTGGAAACGGTGCTTCCAATTTTTTGGGACTTTTACCCGACATTGAGATGAAATGACATCTCAAGCCCTGCCGTCCAATGACACCAATTAGGTTTTTAATTATTTGGACCCAATTTTGATTTATATCAGTCTTTGTATCGACTGCCTATTCGAAATTCGCAAATTTGCAGTATGTTTCCTCTGGCTTTCTTTGCCGGATCATTACAGGGTCACTGATGAGGCTTTATTAGCCGAAACTACGTAGTATGACCCACTTTCTTATGAATGTTTTCATTGCTCTTAAAGGAACTCATTTTTGATTTTTATTTGCCTTCACTGCAGCTGGTGTTGTGCCGTGTGGCGGCCGTAAAACGTCTCCTCGTACATCAACCATAGTGCAGTTTATATTTTACTTTTGGTCCTTTGAGATCAGCGTGAATATTCTGAGAAATCAGAAATAAATTATTGGTTTAGACACATATTCTAGAGAGGTTTTTAATTATTTGGACCCCATTTTGATTTATATCAGTCTTTGTATCGACTGCCTATTCGAAATTCGCAAATTTGCAGTATGTTTCCTCTGGCTTTCTTTGCCGGATCATTACAGGGTCACTGATGAGGCTTTATTAGCCGAAACTACGTAGTATGACCCACTTTCTTATGAATGTTTTCATTGCTCTTAAAGGAACTCATTTTTGATTTTTATTTGCCTTCACTGCAGCTGGTGTTGTGCCGTGTGGCGGTCGTAAAACGTCTCCCCGTACATCAACCATAGTGCAGTTTATATTTTACTTTTGGTCCTTTGAGATCAGCGTGAATATCATGAGAAATCAGAAATAAATTATTGGTTTAAACACATATTCTAGAGAGGTTTTTTATTATTTGGACCCCATTTTGATTTATATCAGTCTTTGTATCGACTGCCTATTCGAAATTCGCAAATTTGCAGTATGTTTCCTCTGGCTTTCTTTGCCGGATCATTACAGGGTCACTGATGAGGCTTTATTAGCCGAAACTACGTAGTATGACCCACTTTCTTATGAATGTTTTCATTGCTCTTAAAGGAACTCATTTTTTATTTTTATTATAAGCATGGACGGGCCGACTCGCACCGCTTTGCCTGGGAGGCTTAGATCCTCTAAGCGGTTTACCAGTACTCGTGTGCGGGTCGGTTTCAGCTCTGAGTGGAAGCATCATGCAGCCCATAATTTTCTTCAAGCCCCGATGGTCGGTCTACGCATAGTACATATTAGTTAAAGTAGTTGGTTTGGAAAGTAAATGACAAATTTTATCATCTGATTATTTTATTAGTATATCAGAAAATATGAAAGCGGAAGATTTCAGGACAAAGAATATAACAATTACGAAAACAAACCTAGTTACAGTCGAACTTCAATGGCTCGAACACCTTAAGGACCTCGAAAATCTGTTCGAGACAGGGGTAGTTCGAGCCACTGAGGGTTACTGCCAGGAGGCATAACGGGGTTAATTTTGGGACATCTTTTCGGTGTTCTATAATAAAAATGTATGCTGTGTGTACTCATTAGAATCGCCTCGACGAGGCGATTCTAATGAGCACATACAGCATACATTTGCAAGATAAAAGTCGAAAATGTCCTTAATTATCCCTCACTACCTCTTATGTTTAGGAATTCCCTAGGGACTCAAAAATGGGTTCGACTCAGCCATGGTAAACGAGCCATCGGTGTTCGAGCCATCGAAGTTTTACTGTAGATACATTGTAATCTTTATCGCCGAAAAATGAAAATGTTAAGATGAAAAATTTTGATATTTTTCTTTTTTCTGCTCAAAATATAGATTGTGTGTACTCTGGTTCTAACGAGTACCCGCAATCTATATTTCAGAGCAGAATTAATAAAAATAAGGTTTACCCCTGCAAACTCCAGTTTTACTATATAACATGGGGTTCAAGGGGGGTCAAAATTATATAGGATTGTTTTCGTGATGAGCAATTGATTCCAGTTAAGAATATTCTTTATCTTTTCTATCCTGTACAACATACCACCGGTCTATTTTATTGTGTTTCTAACCAAAAAATATCAGCCTTTCACTTCCAATGACAACATTACGCAAACACGCCTATACAAATACAATGCCACCTTTATCGTCGAAAATATGAAAATTTTATGATGAAAAATTGTGATATTTTTCTTATTTGTGCTCAAAATATAGATTGTGGGCACTCGTTAGAACCGCCTCATCGAGGCGGTTCTAACGAGTACCAACAATCTATATTTTAGAGCAGAAATAAGAAAAATAAGGTTTACCCCCGGAAAACCCAGTTTTACTATATAAAAGTGGGGTTCGAGGGGGTCAAAATTATATAGGCGTGTTTTCTTGATGAAGACTCGTATACTAAAAAGAATTAAGGTAAATACATACACATCAACCTTAGCTGGTGTCGGCCCCCGCCCATAGGGGCTTGAAGAAATATATTGGCTGCATGATGCTTCCACGCAGAGCTGAATCCGGCCCGCACACTAGTACTGGTAAACCGCTTAGAGGATCTAAGCCTGTCCAGAAACCGCGGTGCGAGGCGGACCGTCCAAGCTAATAAACCCTATTGGTTTCATTGGGCGACAGGGCTTGAGATGTCATTTCGTCTCAATGTCGGGTAAAAGTCCCACAAAATTGGAAGCAACGTCTCCAAATGACCTTTACAGTGTTGACGGGGACGTTAAACCTCAAATCAAACAAAACTTAGCTGGTGTCTTCTTTCATACCAGCTAGCCACGTACAATCTGTTAAAAAACAACAACAACAACAAAAAAAAAAAAAAAAAAAAAAAGAGGCCCATGGGCTAATATGCTCACCAGAGCTCAAGAGGGCACTGCCCATTTGCAGCCATGTATTTTAATAAACCATGGAAGCCCTGCTCCCATGTACGCTACAGATAAAATTTGGACCCAATCAGTCTGGTCGCTTCAGAGATCTGATGTCGCTTGAATGTGTTGTTGCATGACAACAGATAAGAACTGACAACTGCCCATCTGTGGCAACCAATAGGCCTAAAATCATGTGGCATAAGGAACATTTCTATGAAAGTTTGACAAAATATCTTGAAAGACGTTAATGTCATTTTTCCATTTTTCTACATTATAGGCCTATGGAAATGCAATTTGCCATAGCAATCAAACTAAAGAGCAGAATTTCATTAAAACACAATAACTGTTCAGGCAAATATGGTGAATCTTCTCATAAAGTCTCAGCCTCATAGAGCATATGGTTTATGAGAAGATGTCAGATGATATAAGTATTTTTTTTTTATTAATTTTTGTTTGGAAACCAATAAAAATAAATGAGCAGCAGGCCTAAAATCAATAGCTGATAGAAAATAGCTTAAAGAGTATTTCTATAAAAGTTTTGCCAAAATATCGGCTAAGGGTTGGCAGTAAATGTAAATCTTTAATTTTACCCATTGTCACTCTTAAGTTGCCATAGCAATCAAACTAAAGATCCGGATTTCATAAAAAATACCTGTTCAGGCAAATATGATGAATATTTCCATTATGCCTCAGCCTCATAGAGCAGATGGTTTCTGAGGACATTTAAGTGTTTGTTTTTTTTTTCTTCTGTTTTTGAGGGTATTTTGGTTTCCATGACAACCAATAAATGAGCAGTTGGCCTAAAATTATATGACTGGTAGTAGATTGCTTATAGATTGGTATGAAAGTTTTGTCAAAATATTTGCAAAGGCTTGACAGTAAATGCCATGGCTTCTGATCAGAACCTACAATGTTTGTCATAGTTTCAACTCTCTCTCTCTCTCCATCTCTCTCTCTCTCTCTCTCTCTCTCTCGCTCTCTGTCTCTCTGTCTCTCTCTTTCTCTCTCTCTCTCTCTCTCTCTCTCTCTCTCTCTCTCTCTCTCTCTCTCTCTCTCTCTCCTCGCTCAGTCCAACCACTGCATCGTCAGCGATATGTTTCAACAAAAAAGTTAATTCTACCTGTTGATGCAGTTTTTCACTGTCTGTAAAATACCTGAAATTCACACCCCTCCCCCTTTTTTCAGAGTCTGCGTACGGCCTGAATCATGTTCAAAACTAGCTGTATATATATGGCGAACAGTGCCAACCCTGATCAAAAGAATGTACTGTCTATCCTATTTGGGTCTACGCTGTATGTCTAATAACGATACCACCTTAAAAAGTCTGGGCTGTTCATTTAAGTTTTTTTTTTTTTGTTATTTAATATTTATTTCTGTAAATACATTTTACAAACATATTACATTCAAACAATATATCAGCGTATATTATACAAAACAGATATCTATAGACATGTTTCAATTATTATAAAGATGTTTATGTAGATGTACGTGCAGTTTTGTTTATTGTTTTTGTACAAAATACTATACTATCTTTAATACGTCCATATGATGTATTTCCAGAAACATTTAATTAAGTGGAAAAAAAAAAAAGAAAAAGGATATTTTCGAGAAAAAAAAAACAAAAAAAAACAACAAAAAAACAGATCAAATCAAATTTAAGAGAGGTGTATCATTTTGAAGATGATTTCAGGCAAAAAAATCATATACATAATGCTGCCTTCCTTAATATCGGTTTAATGTTATTTTAAAATTTGTTAAACTATGAATGTATTAAATTTCTCCCATTTGTTTTCGAATTGGGCAAGTTTGTCGTTCATGAAGTAGATTTCTTTTTCTATTTTAATTCTGTATTTTAGGAATGATTTAAAATGATCCATGGTAGGTATGATTTTCAAATATTTTTCCCTGAATATGAAATATTTTCCAAGTAGAATGAGAAAGTTTTTTAGCTGAATTTCTGGCTTTCCGGTCGAAAAGGTAAGTCCAAATGTTATGTTTTTTAAATTGAGATTAACGTTGATATTAAAGTTTGCAAGAAAGTGGGAAAATTCCACCCAAAATGCTTGTACGTGTATGCATTGCCAAAATAGATGATCCGTTGTTTCAATGTCCATGTTGCAGAAATCGCAAAGAGCCGATTCCCCTAAACCACATTTTAATAAAAATTTGTTGGTTGGGATTATTTGCATAATATATTTGTATTGGAAATTCCGAAGCTTTATGTCTCTCGTAGCAGCTAGTGTATTGGTGTAGATTTTCTTCCAATTTAAATTCTGGTTAGCAAATTTATCATTCCATTTTTGTTCTGCTTTATTTATTGGCGTCTGGTTTTTCAAAATATGTTTATAAATATATCGGTTGGCTTGTTTTGCATTCAATATTTGACTTATGAAAGTTGGTTTTATGGGTATATCTAAATTTTCATTTTTTATAGTTGATTTCCAAACTGTGGGGATACTGTGCAACAAAGTTAAGTATTTTAAAAAATCGTTACTTGATAAGTCGTATTTTCTTGTTAAACTAGCGAAGGTCTCTACTGTTCTTTCTCTTTCGTTAATTATATCTTTAAAATATTTAATCCCTTTATTGCACCATTCAGTGTATAATATTGTTTTATTATCGGCTCGTATATACGAATTGTTCCACATGATTTCATTTTCATAGCTGCAGATCGTGGGTTCCCAGTTTTCACTACACCATGCTTTCATAACCTCTTCGAAAAACCTGTTATTAAAATTAAGTTTATCTATTTCTTTTTCGGACAAGTTGCATTCAAAGAACAATTTCCCACCATATTGTTGTAATTTAGACAAGTAGATTTGACTAAGCATTCCTGTTTCTGATGTTTCCAGTATTCGCTTTATCCAGCTAATTTTGAGCGATTTTATAAAAGTTTCTAGTTGTATCATTTTGAGACATCCCATTTCATATTCTTGTATCAAAATGTCGCGTTTGATCTTATCTGGTTTTCCATCCCAAATAAATTGGTACATTAGATTTTCTATTTTTTTATGGAATATTTCGGAGGGTTTTGTAATGAAGAATGAACATAAATAAGTTTTGGGAGGGCAAACGATTTTATCACTGTTATTTTCCCCATCAGGGTAAGTTTTCTATGTTGCCACTGCTTTAAACACTTTTCGAAATCGGATATTTTAGGTTCTAAGTTAACTTGAAAGATAGAGTTTTTGTTTGTTGTAAAAGTCATTCCAAGAGCAGTTGCTTTTGAGGAGTTCCATTGAAATTTTCTATGCTTCAAATACATAACTTCATTTTTTGTAAGTGAACCTATTCGCAGAACTTGGCATTTCTTGGCATTTAATTTTAAACCAGAAATATTTGCAAAGCTATCTAGTATATTAATAAGAGTTTCGAAGGATCTGGGCGAACCATCCAAAATAAAGGATGCATCATCAGCAAAGAGTGATTTTTTAAATTGTTTTCCAGAGATGCTTAGACCTTTAAGCTCATCTTCTGAACTTATCTTATGGGACAGTAATTCGATACAAATTATGAATAAATAGGGAGAAAGGGGACATCCTTGGCGTACTCCACGTTCAATGGGAAAATAATTTGACATGTGTCCATTGTTTGCTACACAACTTTTGACGTCGGTATAGAATAACTTTATCCATCTAATTAAACTGTCTCCAAAATTTAGATGTTTTAAACATTTAAACATGTATGCATGGTCCAGACTATCGAAAGCCTTTTCAAAGTCAGAAAAGAATATTAAACCGGGGGTATTTTGTTCTTCTGCCATTTCTATAATATCGAAAAGAAGTCGTATGTTTTCTCTTATGAATCTTCCTTTTATGAATCCAGTTTGAGAATTATCAACGATGCTCTTTACTATTGATTTAATTCTATTTGCTATGGCTTTTGTTGCAATTTTATAGTCTACATTTAGTAAGCTAATAGGCCTCCAGTTTTCAATCTTTTCGATGTCTTTTTGAGGTTTCGGTATCAAAGTAATAATGCCTTGTTTTTGCAACTCTGTTAACGAACCATTTTTAAAGGAATAATTTATCGATTTAATGTAAAATGATTTTATTTCATTCCAAAATATTTTGTAAAATTCGGCAGTGATGCTGTCTGAGCCAGGACTTTTCTGATTTTTCATCTCTTTTTGGGCTATTTTACATTCTACTTCCGTTAACAGGCCATCACAAGATTCTTTTTCTGTTTCGTTTAGTTTTTTCATTGTGTCATCGAAAAAGTTGTAAGCAGAGGCTTGTGCTTCTTTTGTTTTATAAAGGTGAGTGTAAAATTCCTCGGTAGCTTTTAAAATTTCTGTTTGATCTGTTGTTATCTGGTTTTTTACCGCTAGTCTTGTTATAAGTTTTGATTCGGACCGTTTCTTTTCTAAACTAGCAAAATACTTACTGTTTCGTTCATTTTGCTCGATTATGTTTGCTTTTGCTCTAAGAATAGACCCATTGATTTTATTTTCCATTATTGATTCTAGTTCGCTAATTTTTTCGTTCAAATTATTTTTTATAATATCAATTCTGTTAGTGTCTGAAGCTTCTATCATATCTTGTCTAAGTTTTTTAATATCGTTGGTCAGCTGTTTTTCTTGCTTGTCATTTTCTTTTTTCCTTTTCGCAGCATATCTTATTGTTTCATTCCTTATAGTTCCTTTAACTAGTTCCCAAAGAGTATTTGGATTGGCTTCAGCATTTATAGTTGTGATTACTTTTATACTTTCCTTTATTATTTCCTGATAGTCTGTGTCCAAAAGTAAACTGTTGTTTATCTTAAAATAACCCGGACCTCGGGAATGTTGTAAAAGATCAAGCGTTATAGTTACAGGACAGTGATCCGATTTATAACTGATTTTGTGTTTACATGAGATAATAGAATTTCTGACGTTTTCTGAGACAAGAAAATAATCTAATCTACAAAACATTGGTGGCCTATGTGATGAATGCCAAGTGTATTCCCTAATGTCAATATGTTTTTCTCGCCATATGTCTGTCAAACTATATGTGTCAATTATATGATTAATTTTGTTTCTACAATGTTTGTGCGTGTCAGTTTTGCCATTATGTTTATCAAGTTTTACGTCCAGCACTGTATTAAAATCTCCGCCTAATATGAAGCTTTTGTCGTCATTTTCGTTTATGTAATCATCTAACTTGCTGAAAATTCTGACGTCATCATTGTTTGGACCATATATATTGATTATGGTTAATTCTTTTCCATTTATTACTATTTCAAAGGCTTGCATTCTACCGCTTATTATTTCGGTATAATTCTGTACCGTACATGACATTTTTGAGCTAATTAATATCCCTATACCCTCGCTGTTGTTGTTTTGTCCGCTAAAAAAGGCTTCGTTGCCCCATTCCCGTCGCCATACGTCATGTGTTCCTTCCCCTGAATGAGTTTCTTGAAGTAAGCATGTATCAAAGTTATTCTTATTAATCCATGCGAATATTTGTTCGCGTTTAGTTTTATTGCCCAGGCCTCTAACGTTATAAGAGCATATTTGTATATTCATTATATTTTATTTTAGTGTATATATCTACAAATTTTGACTGGAAGGCAGCATTAGTAAGGTGAAATGATTGATAAAAAGGGCATGAAAAATAATTGAGATTCATAAACAGTCATGTGAAGAGGGTGTAGCGTGACTGAACTTTATGGTACTGCTGTATGCCTGTGTTGTATAAAGTTTCCCTGATTTCCAGCTAAACTGACAGTGATACATGTTTGTTTTGTTTTTTTTGTTGTGTTTTGTGTTTAAACTATTTCAAGTAAAAAAATCTGCTTGTGATTTGCTCCAGATTTTAATTCCTATTTATACTATTTCCTATGCATTTACTAGGTAGCAAGACTGATATTTGTAACAACAACTACGACAGTGATAATAATAATAATAATAATAATAATAATAATAATAATAATAATAATAATAATATTAATAATATCGATACTGATAAACAAATATATAGATATAGATACGAATTCAAAAACATATATTATAAAATATAATATAAAAAGGTTGCTAACTGTTTTAATATACACATATACAATACATGTACGGTCTATCAAGGACATGAATTATGACAGATCTACATACTTATATCTTCGTTTGGAACACAGATGGTTGGTGTTCTTTAAAAGTACCTCCCCCGGAATTCACACTCGTTTACGAACATGTGTGTACCTCGTTGGAGGGTGTAATATAAGGGGTATTTATTTATTTTCTATTCATTTATTTATTTATTTCGGCTCCCGCCCATAGGGGCTAGAAGAAATATATGGGCTGCATGATGCTTCCATGCAGAGCTGAATCCGGCCCGCACACTAGTACTGGTAAACCGCTTAGAGGATCTAAGCCTGTCCAGGAACCGCCGTGCGCGGCGGACCGTCCATGCTAATAAACCCTATTGGTTTCATTGGGCGACAGGGCTTGAGATGTCATTTCATCTCAATGTCGGGTAAAAGTCCCACAAAATTGGAAGCAACGTCTCCAAAATGACCTTTACAGTGTTGACGGGGACGTTAAACCTCAAATCAAACAAACAAAATTCATTTATTTATTTAGTTTCTGAAACCATCCACAGCATGCCTCCCGAAGCAGAAATTGTAAACATATTAATGTCTATATCTGAGGGTCACACATACTACAGAGCGCGAGGCGGTGAGAAGAGATACCCGCCGCCTGTTGTCTCGTCGAGGCGGTTCTAATGAGTAATCACGACGAAAAACACGCCCATTCAATTACATTGCCAGTTTTTCGTCCAGAAATTGGAACTTTTAAGATGAAAAACTGGGATATTTATCTCATCTCCGCCCAAAACACAGACTGCGGGGACTCTACAGAACCGCATAGACGAGGCGTCTCCATCGAGTACCCACACTCCATGCCTCCGAGCAGATATAAGAAAATTATTGGCATTTTTAAGATGAAAAATTGGGATATCCCTCTCATCCCGCCGAAAACACAGAACGCGGGGATCCGGCAGAAACCTCGACGAGGCGGCTCTATCGAGTACCCTCAATCTATGCTCCCGAGCAGACATAAGCAAAGATAATGTTTACCCCTGCAAACCCCAGTTTTACAACATGAAAGTGTGGTTAAAGCGGGTCAACATTGTATAGGCGTGTCTTCGCGATACCACAATCCATACTCCATAAGAAAAATTAAGAAAAATAGGGTTTACCCCCTAAACCCCAGTTTTACTTTAAGTGGGGTCTATGGGGGTCGATTAGCATGGGCGTGCCTTTACGATGCAGCCTTGTGTTCAAAAATCATCGACCGGTTGGACACCCATTTCGCCTGTTGTTTATATACATCCATTACAAGGTATTACTGGCTGGGTTTGTTCGTCCTCACTACTTCTTCTTTGAGGAATAAAGAAGAGAATAAGGAGAACATTTTGCAATATACCCACGTTAGATCTTACACTGACGCCTTTAGCGAAACGAAATTCTAAAGGCTGACAGTGATCGACTCTAACGAGCAGATAACTTCAAATCCTGCTCCATAGCATATGCGAGCAGCATTAGCCCCGATGGAACTGTACAGTCTCGCTTGGGCCATCGCTGCTCACACAGACGTACTACAGAGCCAGAAAATTATTCGAATTTTCTTAGACGACTGGGCTTGCGTATATGAAGTATTGTAAGTAGGTTTGAAGGTTCCACCATTCTGTGCGACGGCTCTTTTGTCACATCATTCAGCTTCGGTTTGATTCCTAGAAGCCCCTGTGGTGCAGTGGTTATGCTACTCGCCTTGTAAACCAAGGATCGCAGGCTCGATCCCGGGCCCCTCCAGACTTTCGGATGAGTCTTTAAACCGAGGTCCCGTCTCCATATGACCTCAGCTGTTGGTGGGACGTAAAACTAAAAACTCACTCACACTCACTCGGTTTGATTCCCGGTACTAATCGTAGGTTCGTACTAACAACAGTGGTCAAAACTGTAGGGCCCGGGTCACTAAGTTTGATCCCCGTGAAGCACTTTGCTCAGGGTCCATTGTTCATCCTTCACACCAACTCTTATATATTGTTTCTAAGGTAATTGTTTGACAAGTGCCCGCCCCAGCATTTGTAACATTAATTTCATCGGTAAGCATAACATGTATACATGTATTTGAGATATTTTCAACAAACGATGTGACGCTACCAACCATATTATGTAATAAAAATAATAATAATAATAATAATAATAATAATAATAATAATAATAATAATAATAATAGGTGATAGTTAAAGTAACAGTATGAACAACCTTAATGGTGACAACAGAGTTAAGCCTCGGTGATATTCATCCACCATCGGGTGCCAAGTTGTACTTTACACTGGACCGAGCAGTGCTAAAAAGATTTTCATAAGCAACTAACCTGAAGATATTTAAATTGATTCTTATTTCTAGTTAAAACCCGGCTCAAGTGCTCGTTAGAACCGCCTCGATGAGGCAGCTATGCAGAACACCCACAATCCATCTTTTGAGCAAATTTTGGTAAATAGCGACCCCGTCCCACTCTATTCAATATCAAGTGGGACTCAGCGGGGGTATTCATAACCCGATGGTATATGGAAGTTCACGATTCATATTGTCCAAATATATTAACATTTAAGTTCTGAGCAGAAGTGCGAAAAGTTTTTCTTTACGTTTTGTACACTCGTCTCAATCTAACTGTTTTATAAATGGAATGTTCCGAACGTCGTCACGTGACAGCGTGGCCTAGATTAAGATATTGTTATTGTTTTTCATTCATTACATGAACAACCTGGCGTTCTTATGCTATTTCATTTAACCCTTAAGCAAGCAGTGTAGTCCCTGTGGATCCGCCTGAGCAGACCCCACATTCCGCGGCGTCTGACCTTGGTATTCGGTGTTTGCCAAACCCAGCACACGATTCCTGTCCAGACTCTATAAATAGCTCTGACCTACATGTAACGTCTATAGACATAGCGCGACATTTTTCTGTTAGTATCCATAATATTGGTTTTCCCAAATCAGTGATGGTCTTGAGGACAACAGCATGAATTCGGAATTTGCCATTAGTAAATTTGGGTCGATTGTAAACAATCGACAAAAAAAAAAACAAATGGTCATCTGTATAATTTGGACGGTTCTCCTGTACCATGAAATTGGCAACAATTGACATCCAGACCAGACACCACGTTCTCCGGCGTAAGGTCAGGGTTTACATTGTTTCTTAAAATACTGGAATTTAAGGTCTATGTCTCAGTTCAGGACTATCTTACCAGCCTTCACTCCCAGACAATCGACCGACCAGCGTTGTCATTGCTTTGAATCATACCCGGGCTTCTCCAGACTTTCGGATGAGTCTTTAAATCGAGGTCCCGTCTCCGTATGACCTTAGCTGTTGGTGGGACGTAAAACTAAAACTCACTCACATGTAGTATTCTGTGGAACTACACCTGCATGTTCTATCGATAATCATTATGTGAGCCCCGCCAAGCGAATTTGGGTCTTCCAGCATTCCGTCATGACAAGTTTTAACTGTGCATGCCCAGCCAATCAAAGGGGCAAGGGATAATGCTTTCTGTCTGAAGGTTCCTCTTGATTCACTGCTTGTATGAGCGAGCAGCGAAGGTTCTGGCGAGACTGCGCGGATGCGCAGGCTCGCCTGAACCTTCGCTGCTTGCATAGGTGATAAGTACCAAAATCGCTTGACGGGGCCCATGTAATGTACTCGCAGATGAGTACGATCTATTTCATAAAATTGTTGCCTAAATGCCACTTATGTCTCGATTATTTGAATTCGATACGAAAATTTGATTGCACTTTCTTCTTTTTATTAGATTTGCTTTAATAGATAAATGTTTTCTGCCAAAAAGCTTGCTTCATATTCCATTTTCCTGCTTTTTCATGTTTTTGGAAAATTATGTAAATCAGACAAACACGGGCCAGAAGCATCCAACATTCCTATATCATCTTAGATTACCAAAGCGTGTCGGCCTCTCGAATAAGCAATCAAAGCACTGAAAGCACCAGTTGGTCGATTGTCTCTGGGTGGATGTTGGAAAAATTAGACTGTATCGTTTAATCTTAAAATTCCTGTACTGTAAGCAAACGGTGTAGATCCTGATCAGACGCCGCGCTCTGCGGCGTCTGATCTGGGTCTACACTGTTTGCCAAACCAAATACATGATTTCAGTCCAGATTCTAGAGATAGCCCTATTATGCAACACTCTGACCTCACAGTGATAAGAACAGTGCGACTATTAGTTTATACTAATTTATTTTAGTTCGATTGCGATGAAAGCTGTAAGCTTATTGAATCGCTCTCGAACACTCTTTCCGGGTGTTTTCACGCGCGCGAGAGAGAGAGGCAGTGGCTTTTACGCCACTGCTACCCATTTACACCTGGGTGGAGTGGGACAGTGTCATTACGTGTCTTGCCCAAGGACACACCTCGATACCGGTGGCGGATGCGACTATTCTCTATAAATAAACGGTACCTTGATGTCAGACAAATCGAAGATAGTCACGTGGACTTTAGCAACGAAAAGCTACTGTGCTGGGTCGAATGACAAACAACCGATCCGAAAAGGGATCTACGTGCAAGTGCACTCAGCCAAGTCACAAGTCAGTCTGATGGCCCCGCCCATCGGGGCGTAAAGAAATAGACTGGGCTGCAAGGTGCTTCCACGCAGAGATGAAACCAACCGCACATGAGTACTGAAAATCCGTTTACTGCCCATGCAAAGTGATGCGAATCGGATAACTTTGCATGCATATAACCCTGGTTTGTTTGGGCGGCAGGGCTTTAGATGTCATTTCATCTTAATGACGGGTAAAAGTCACACAAAACTGGAAGCAACGCCTCTAAAATGACTTAAATAGTGTTGACGGGGACGTCAATCCTCAATTTAAACAAAAAGAAAAAACAATCAGTATGTTCATGAACTTACGAACATATAGAAAACCACCTTCCTTGACTGCTGGAAGAAATATCAATGACAATCAATACAGCGCCCAGCGAAGACTCAGATCAGATCTTATCTGATCTGATTCTGCGCGTGGCTCTCAAAGATTCATTTTTGCTTGACGCGGCCCTATTATGTTGTTGTAATCACGGAAACATCGCCTATTCAAATATTTTAAAATTTTACCACCAATAAATGAACATTTTCAGAAAAAAAATCTAATATTTTTCTGCGGGTGCGCAGACTGATATGAGTCTGCGCTTGGCTCTCAAATATTCGTTTTTCGCTTGGCGCAGCCCAATTATGATGTTATACATTACGGAAACACGTCTATTCAAATATTTTGAAACTTTTACCACCCAAATAAATGAAAATTTTCTGTTAAAAAAATTTGATATTTTTGTGACTCGAACATTTTGGTTGACCTAAACATTCATTGGTCGCTAACATTATAATTCACTTCAATTACAAAACAATTATTACACGAAGGTTTTGCATGATCTATAAATAATTTTATTAAAACTGGGAATTTTTCTTCTCTACAGTTCAGCAAGAAACGTTTGCACATCACATTTTGATGGAGAGCATTCAAAGTTTAAAAAGAAAGATTGACTCTGATTATTTTACATACCATAATAAAGGATCAGTTGATGGATATGTAAGGTTGCGTAAGGAACGTAGTGGACACTTTGTATGGGAAGTTGTGTTTCAAACTTGCTAACTTGTACATTTTGCTGTGCCTTGGCTTTGACTACTGCTCACTTAGAAGACGTGTAACTGCTATCAGCACATTAGTCACAAAAATAAATATAAAGCTGTCCACAAGATATCGTTTTAATATTTTTGGAGCGTAGCTGTTGCAGCGTAGCTCCAGTGAGATGAGAAGTGATTTCTGCACTACTGTCGGTGTTACTGCATATGACCCAGTCACCAGTGAAAACATAGTACCCCGTGTTAACATAGTAGATTATTACGACGTGCGGTATCTTCTTATAGACTGCTTCACAGACCACCTATTTCAAACAGAATAGATAAATATTTTTAAACGATGAACTGTGTAGCAGTCTAATCTTTTTATAGTTCAGTTCATATAACCCAGTTTACAGCCCATTTGTACCATAAAAGCCCAAACCTGGCAACTTGCAAACAGGACAAACCCAGATCAGATACCACAGACTCTGATGCGGAGTCTCATTATGACCTGCACTGCATACTTACAAAAAGGTTCAGCCATTTTTGCCAAATATTTCGTGGAAGCCACAACCTGACATCCCTGATTTTAAAATGAACTCATTCCATACTGATATAAGGTGTTGAGGATTCCATTCGTTTAAAATGGGTTAAAAGTACGCAGTGTGGGTCGATAATATATTACCAAAATAAGACAGTTGGAATGAGTTTGGTCAGGTGCACGTCAAGGCTTATATTGTATGCAGTAAATTTTGCAGTTTAGACACAGATGAGACGCCACTTATTGTAGCGTCTGCTCTGGGTCTGCTATGTTTTTCCCTAAAAAGGCTGCTAGACATATACTCAGAATATGGGTTAATGTGTGTGCGTGTGTGTGTGTGTGTGGGGGGGGGGGCAATGTTACTTTTTTAAAGCGACCTGTTTGCGTCCTAGGCATGTGACCATAAATGAAGCAAATTATCAGCTCAGACGCAAGTTCGATACCTGCCGAGTTCGGTAACATTCTTTCCAGGAGATTGATCGTGAAACCTGTTCCACGGTGATTCTATCTCTTTCGCTGATTCAAGAAGGGCAGTTGTTGTTTCCGGTAAAAGACTGTGCACTGTGCTGTATTGACAATATCCAGCCAAAGAAATTGCCTTAATGCCAGATCATCTTATAAATGGCCTCGTTGAGGCAATTTATTTTTATATAATAATAATGGAGTATAATGTCAAAACCTCTTAGAAATATGTTAACAGAGTATAATGTTCAAACCTCTCGGAATATTCCGATCGTTTTTGGCATTCGGATTGATATTGACAATACCTAACCCATGAGGCTGTTTTATGCAAGATTACTTTATGAATGGCCTCCCCGAGGCAAAATGATATAAAAATGAATACGGCGTATAACATCTAAACCGGGCTTTGATCATTTTCGGCATACAGGTTGATATTGACAATACATAACCCGCAAAATTGCCTTATGCCAACTTACTTTACAAAAGGCCTCGCCTAGGCAAACTGAAAAAATATTTCGAAGTGTAACTTCTTATCTACTTGGAATATTTTTGACAACTCTTAGCATACAAATAGATAATGTACAGATCTAACCAACGAGATTCCTGAATGCCCAATTTCTTTATTTTAGCCTCAGCAAGGTAAAAAATTCACCCACTGACACGGTCGTATAACTTTCAAACCGACGGGTATATTTTTATAATGTTTTGCATGCAGATGTAAATTGACAAGATCAAGCTAATGATATTGTCTAATGCCAGATAGCTTTATAAACAGCCTCACCGAGGCAATTTTAAAGACTGATTACGGATGTATAACTTATAAACTGCTGGGAAAATTATGCTAATTTTTCACATGAAGATAAACATCATCAAGACGTAACCAAGGAGAATGTCTAATGCAAGATAAATAACCCCCCCCCCCCCAAGGTAATTTTTCAAAAACTAATTACATAAAATAACTTTAAATAAAAATCAAAAATGAGTTCCTTTAAGAGCAATGAAAATATTCATAAGAAAGAAGATTGCCAAACAATTTAAAGTTGCCAAACAATTTCGCAAGCCGCAGTTATTGCACGAACTATAGCTCAGCAGAAATCTTCAAGTAAGCTGTAGAACTGCATGGTTGCTGTATTGCTCAAAAACATTAATTGTGGGTACTTGATAAAATTGCCTCGTCAAGGCGGTTCAATCAAGTTCCCGCAATCAATATTTTGAGCAGAGATAAGAAATATCACAATTTTGTATCTTAAAATTTCCATTTTTTTTTTATTTTTTATTTTTTGGCCGAAAAATTGACAATGTATTTGTACAGGCGTGTTTTCGTGATGGTTGTTGCGGGGTCTACACCTTAGCGTGAGTTAATTTCAATACAAGTCTTGTTGCTTTAACACGACTTCTGGCCCAGAATAGCTTCAAACAGCTATGTTCATTGGATCAATATGAGCCTGAATTAAAATACCAATCGGACGCTAAATAAAATTATCAAAGCTACGCTCCATCAGCACTCTCAGTGCTTTGATTCTCATTTGTTTCAAATGAAGTTCATAAGGACAGAAAACATATGTACAATTCATCCATAATAATGCTATGTTCCTTGTCTGTAAAAATTACAATTTTCAAGCAACTAAATTGCAGGTTGCGGGTTGAAATAGTGTCAAAATAATGTTTTTGTTTGCTTGTTTGATTTGAGGTTTAACGTCCCCGTCAACAATGTGAAGATCAATTTTGTGAGACTTTTACCCGTCATTGAGATGAAATTACATCTCAAGCCCTATTGCACACTGAAACCAATAGGGTTTATAAGCATGGACGGTCCGACTCGCACCGCTTTGCCTGCTTAGATCGTGTGCGGTCGGTTACAGCTCTGCGTGGAAGCATCATGCAGCCCATCAAAATAATGTAAATGACATAAAATCGGATTTATAAGGGTATTACAAGAGCACGTTAACGTGAAGAAAATGAAATTGGATAAACACTATCCAATATTGTTTGTCGGAATGTACATAATAATAATAATAATAATAATAATAATAATAATAATAATAATAATAATAATATCACAACAACTACTACTATACAACAACCACCTCTTACTCCTGATAATAATGTTAATAATAAAAACGATGATGACAATAATTAAACTACTGCTACTAATGCATGTGCCCCTGCCCATCGGGGTTTGCATAACTAAATTGGGCTGCATAATGTTTCCATGCGTACTGGTAAACCGCTTAGAGGGACTAAGCCTGCCCAGGCAAAATGGTGCGAGTCGGCCAGTCCCTACATATAGATATTTTGGTTTGTTTGGGCGTCAAGCCTTGAGATGACATTTCATCTCAATGCGGGGTAAAAGCCACACAAATTCGCACTCGTGAAAATTATGATGTTTTCAACACACTCGATGAAGTATTTTGGTATCCACATCAAAAAAGTAAATACAGTCGAACTTCGATGGCTCGAACTCGCCGGGACCGCCGAAAAAAGTTCGAGCCATCGGTAGTTCGAGCCATTGGAGTCCAACTCGGCAGGATCCATCTTTGTGTACTATGATTTTTTATCATAGCTGCGGCGATTTTGGTGACTTCCGGTACATTTATAGGTCATAATTTAAGAGTGGATGATGAGCCGTATTTTTGGTCCGTATTATGATACTGATCACGCGCCTGCGTGACTTGATCGATAAAATTGGAATTTTTAAAAAGGTAATAAGTGCGAGCCATCGGTGGGATTTTACATAGAAAATGCAGTCTAGGGACCAGGCTCAGAGTTCGAGGGTTCGAGCCATCGTGGTTCGAGCCAAGGATGGCATGTTTAGTTAAAATGAATAGGGATTTTGCCGGGACGGAAAAGTCAGTTCGACCCAAACGTGGTGTTCGAGCCTACCGAGTTCGACCCATCGAAGTTCGACTGTATCCTCTATTTATTACATGACGTTTATTACATTCTCAGACGTGACGTCATATGATAAAATGGCATAAATTATAAAGAAACCATCAAATGAATCAGGTCGTAAGAAAATGGCATTCATCGCATACTCGACCTGCAAAGGCTCCTGCGAGACTGCGCAAACGCACCGTCTCACCAGAGTCTTTGCTGCTCCCATACACGTAGTGTAGTAGACATTGATATACAGCCATGTGTCAAGGCCTATACTGGTATTCGTTACACGGACTTGTTAACATGATGAAATTTGTGTTTACAAGGTAGATCAGACTGGTTTTTTATGCCCCCAAGAATCTTTGATTCTGGGGGCATATAGTATTTACCCTGTCTGTCTGTTTGTTTGTTTGTCTGTCTGTCTGTCTGTCTGTCTGTCCGTCACAAAAACTTTAACCTTGATCATTACTTCAAAAGTATTTGACCTAGCCCCATGAAGCTTCACACACTTATTCACCATCACAAGGGCTACATTCTGACCAAGGGCCGTAACTCTGTTGTAATTTTTGGCTGAATTATCTCCCCTTGAAATTTTGCAAAAACTCAGAAATTGGCTCTCACGGTAGGGGGGGGGGGGGATTGGTCACCGCTAGTGACAGCTCTTGATCACTTATATTTTCTCCCTTAACTGGCAGAAACTGATCAGCCAAATCACTGAGAAACTCTTTGTTGAAGGAAGACATATATATATATATATATAAAAGTATTTTAAAATGAATAAATTATCAGTTAAATTTTGGGGTTACATTACGATAACACACCCGTGCGACATAGTGCATTTTTCACATCTTAAAAAGGCCATTTTTCTGATGAAACTCTGTGATATTTTTTTTCTTACAAACACTGCAAACATGGATTGTGGGTGCTCGTTAGAACCGCCTCATGGTAACGAGTACCCACAACCTATGTCTTGGAGCAATAAGAAAAATAATGTATACCCCCGTAAACCCCAGTTTTCTCTATATAAATTGGGGTATAGGGGGGTCTTCATTTCACGGACTTGTTCACGTGATGTGAAACACGTGCACGCGCGTGAATCGGGGTGTGGTTGGGGGGGGGGCTTTCCCTTATGACACTCAAAGTGATATTTCTAGTCGTTATTCATGCTCCAAACATAGATTGTGGGTGACCTCCTCAAAAGAGTTAAACAGAGACGATTGAGATTACACATTACGATAACTCGCCCGTGTGACATAGTGCATTTTTCACATCTCAAAAAAGGCTACTTTTCTGATGAAAATCCTTGTTATTTTTGTTTTAAATGTTCAAAACATAGGTTGAGGGAGCTCGTTAGAACCGCCTCAGTGGGGCGGTTCTAACGAGTACCCACAACCTATGTCTTGGAGCAGAAATAAGAAAAATAATGTATACCCACGTAAACCCCAGTTTTGTCTATATATAGTGGGGTTTAGAGGTCTTCATTTCACGGACTTGTTCTAGGACCCGCCAAAGCTATTGTCGCAAGCACCCATCATCAACGTTTGGGCTAGAAATAAGAAAAATATCAGAAATTTGTCTGAAAAAAAGAAAGAAAACTACCTCTTGACTGATATAAGCACATTAAGAAAACACGCCAATTAAAATATATTGGTAAAATTTTACTATGTACCAAAAAATGGAAATTTTCGTATAAAAATCCTGATATTTTTCACGTTTCTGCTCAACATAGACTGTTGGTCCTCGATAGAACCGCAATGCGGTTCTAACGAGTAACAACAATCTATGTTTTTTGAGCAAAAATAAGAAAAAATAATGTGTATCCCTGTAAACCCAATTTTATATATGTGTGTGTGTTTTCGTGATGTTGATAACGCCCAGGCGGCGAATAATTAATACCATTACAAACCACACTTTTCCTGTATGAAGTGTGAGGTTTGAAGGCTGTTTATTACAAAATAAACAATAAAAAAGTCAGAAAAAAATCCTGATATGTTTCATATTTCTGCTCAAAACATAGGCTGTGGATTCTCGCTAGAACCTCCTCGGCGAGGCGGTTCTAATGAGTACCAACAATCTATGTTTTTGAGCAGAAATAAGAAAAAAATAATGCATACACCTGTAAACACAAGTTTTACTCTGTATACATGTAGGTGTTATTAATGTGGTTCTAACGATAGCGCCCAGGCGAATGATGAAAACTGTTACAAATCCCACTTTTCCTGTATGAAGTGCGTGGCATGAAGGATGTTTATTTTACTGACGTTTATACGCAAGAACGGAATATTCTAGGAAATTTGAGAAACTGCCGGAAAGGGAGATTTATTGACTGTGTTTTTGTCTTGAACTTCTTCTAACTGTTTTAAGAAGACAAGATAATGAAGATGAGAAAAAGACTAATCTAAAAGAAAAACAAACACTAAACAACAATATCCTGGAAAATCGAAGAAGATTACTAAAATATTGATGACTGTACGCAAAGAAAGACAAACACGTCACTTCGTTTTACAAGTAACCGTTCAATAAACATTTTTTACGGTAAGACAGCATCCTTTTCGTAACCTCCAGTCTTTCAAGCGTGTCTCTATGAAAGTTTGATAAATGTCACACATACTTGGGCAAATCAGAAAGATTTTAAACAACTCGGGGTGCAAAATTTATTACGATAACACACCCGTGCGATATAGTGCAGTTTTTCACATCTCAAAATGTCTACTTTTCTGGTGAAAACCCGTGATATTTTTCTTATAAATACAACAATGAGGCGGTTCTAACGAGTACCAACAACTTATGTCCTGGAGGAAAAATAAGAAAAGATATGTATACCCCCGTAAACCCCAGTTTCTCTGTATAAAGTGGGGTATATGGGGTCTTCATTTCACGGACTTGTTCACGTGATGTTTGATTGCCTTATTTTGCAACATATTCACCGTGGGCAAGGCCCTGAATGGCTTCCAGCAGGTGCGGGATACGTGGCTGCTCTTTTGAGGCTTTTTACTCTGTCCAATCTTTCTTTTTTTCCTAATATCTTGCGAGACGGCTTGATGCATGCAGTCACGGTTAATAACTTTGCTTCCCTCTTTAATTAACGCCGATGGGTAAGGCCTCAGATTCTATGACGGTTCAAGCGCAAAGGCTTACTTTTAGTGCAACCATAGTGCAGTTTATATTTTACTTTTGGTCCTTTGAGATCAGCGTGAATATTCTGAGAAATCAGAAATAAATTATTGGTTTAGACTCATATTCTAGACAGGTTTTTAATTATTTGGACCCAATTTTGATTTATATCGGTCTTTGAATCGACTGCCTATTCGAAATTCGAAAAATTGCAGTATGTTTCCTCTGGCTTTCTTTGCCGGATCATTACAGGGTCACTGATGAGGCTTTATTAGCCGAAACTACGTAGTATGACCCATCTTCTTTCTTATGAATGTTTTCATTGCTCTTAAAGGATATCATTTTAGATTTTTATTTGCCTTCACTGCAGCTGGTGTTGTGCCGTGTGGCGGCCGTAAAACGTCTCCCCGTACATCAACCATAGTGCAGTTTATATTTTACTTTTGGTCCTTTGAGATCAGCGTGAATATTCTGAGAAATCAGAAATAAATTATTGGTTTAGACTCATATTCTAGACAGGTTTTTAATTATTTGGACCCAATTTTGATTTATATCGGTCTTTGAATCGACTGCCTATTCGAAATTCGAAAAATTGCAGTATGTTTCCTCTGGCTTTCTTTGCCGGATCATTACAGGGTCACTGATGAGGCTTTATTAGCCGAAACTACGTAGTATGACCCATCTTCTTTCTTATGAATGTTTTCATTGCTCTTAAAGGATATCATTTTAGATTTTTATTTACTTGAAATTAAATTTAATTTTATCTAATGTTGGTTGGTGCCGGATGCTCTTTCTCTGGTGGGCCCATCGGATTCTAACTGTTGGTTTTCTTTCGCTCCAGCATTTCAGCGTTTTCTTACCGTCGGGTCCTCACCGTTGTTTCATCCTTGTGGTTGTTTGATGTTTGTGTTCTCGGAGATGTTGCACTGATGAGTTTGGAAGCCTTCATGCGGACTGAACAAGTTAATTGTCTAAATCGCGACGGAATTGCGGCCGCGTAAAAACTATTTTTAAGCCCCGCCCCCCCCCCCACGCCCCTCCCTCCAGTGAAATACTTTTCAATGACCGTTCCAGTGCGGTTCTTCTGTCACCGTTTATTTTGCGTCTCGGTTATATCTTTTTGTTTTGGATAGCCAACTGGCCATTTGGTGGAACAGTAACTGTCCTTTTGGCTTTCCGCTATTCGCTATTGATGTTTCCATTTGGGTCTAGTTATTTCATGTTTGTGTTTCTTTGCCTTTGGTTACTCTGATGGGAGGTGTGGGTTAATTGTGTCGATTTCTGATCTTTGCCTTCACTTCTTTTGAGATGAACGGATGCCTGATGACTCGGCTATTGAGCCACTGGCTGTTGTGAGTTGCTGTCGGGGTGGTGGTGGTGGTGGGTGGGTGGGTGGGTGGGGGGGGGGGTTGGCATGGAAGTAAGCCTGTCCGATATGCCGTTAGCTGTTGACTGGATCAAGAGAACACAGCGTTTGCTCAAATCTTATTATAAACTGGTACATTGTATACTTATTACTACCATCTCTCTTTTCAGCGCTGGCATCCTATGCGGGTGGAGAGTCCTATGGTGGAGAAATCATGCCGCTGGTACCCGAGTTTGACACTTCTCCTAAGAATATCACAGCCATCGCCGGGGAAACAATCTCATTACCGTGCTCTATGGAATACAAAAATGAGTATAAGGTATGAATCACGACCCTTTTACCCCTGATAGCCTATGAATATTTTAAGTAAACTCTTTCAATCTTCTGAGTAATCTTCTGAGTAAGAAAGAATCATTATTCAGAAGAGGGATTTCATTTACAGTAAACTTTCAGTAACTCTAATATATACCTTTGGAATAATGTAAGTTTGTTCGAGGAAGGGGTATTTTATACACTATGCAAATACAAATGTAAACTTTACCGCCGAAAAAAAGAGAAAATTTTAATATGAAAATTGTGATATTTTTCTTATTTCTGCCTTAAATAGATTGTGGGTACTCGTTAGAAGCGCCTCATCGAGGCGGTTCTAACGAGTACCAACAATCTATATTTTAGAGCAGAAATAAGAAAAATAAGGTTTACCCCTGTAAACCCCATTTTTACTAAATAAAAATGGGGTTCAAGGGGGTCAAAACTATATACGCGTGTTTTCGTAATGTACTACTAATAAGGGTTAATCCGTGCGCCACCCCATGAGGCATATTAATACTAACCACACTGCAAATGCGTTTAAACTAGGTCGCTTCTTGGCTGGAGAAAATTTTGATGACCGGTAGTGATGCGCATTCAGGAAGGCATATCTTTCAAACACAGATGGCTCAATTCATGAGAAAAGGTATTTACGGCATATGCAAGCGGCAAAGACTCAGGCGAGCCTGCGCATACGCACAGACTAGCCAATGCCTTGGTTTATCTCAGACATGTAGTGGAGCCTTGAAGGGGCTTCATGCAAGAGGTCATGCAACTAGCCCTATGACATCAAATATGTTGATAAAAGGAAGGATTTCAAAGAAAGAAAGAAAGAAAGAAAGAAAGAAAGAAAGAAAAAGAAAGAAAAAGAAAGAAAGAAAACAACCCTTTATACTTTTGACCCCCTTAAACTCCACTTTTATAAAGTAAAACAGGGCTTTAGAGGGGTAAACACTTTTCTCATCACGAAAACACGACTATATAATTTTGACCCCCTTGAACCCCACTTTTGTATGGTAAAACTGGGGTTTACAGGGGTAAATCTTATTTTTCTTATTTCTGCTCTAAAATATAGATTGTGGGTACTCGTTAGAACCGCCTCGATGAGGCGGTTCTAACGAGTACCCACATCCTATATTTTGAGCAGAAATAAGAAAAATATCACAATTTTTTATCTTAAAATTTTAGTGTTTTTTTTGTTTTTTTCGGCGGTAAAGTTTACAATGTATTTGTATAGGTGTGTTTTCGTAATGTTTCTTATTCGTGCACAAAGACATAGCTTGTGGGTACTTGTTAGAACCGCCTCAAGCAGAAATATGTAAAATAGCAGGATTTTTCATATCGTGGTGGTAAAATTTTCAATATATTTGAATAGGCTTGTTTTCGTAAAGTATGTGCTACAAAATTTTCTGATATGCCAGACGGTTCCCGTTGATATTCTCCAGGGACTTGTCATCTAAAATTAGTTTGAGTCAAATCCGAAATCAAACCAAAAGTGGCATTAAGACAAGTAAGTCTACTGTTCGGTCTTTTTTTAAACAAATTGACATAACCAAATTATCCGGATCAAATGAAATTTTCTCGTATAGATTTCGTTACTGATTTAAAAGCTTAATTCCGAGTTAAACAAAAACAAGATAGCAGTCCACCCTAACAACTTTGTAGACATAAACAGACACAATGGAAACTGGGTAGATGCAGATAAGAAGGCCCATAAGGGATATACACTGTTATCTTGTTGATGATCTTGGCTAAACCCCAATTTTTTACATTAGGAAAACATGCCTACATTGTAAATTTTACCGCCCCACCCCACCACAAAAAAAAAAAAAAAAAAAAAAAAAAATTAAGCTGAAAATTTGTGATAACCGCATCCTAACGAGTACCCACAATCATCTATTTTTTACGGAACCCGGGAAGGGACATTATTTTTTTTTATTTTATAAGTTGTGCGCACAAGATAATATCTTGTGCGGACAAGATATTATCTTGTGCAGACAACATATTATCTTGTGCGGACAACATAATATCTTGTGCGGACAAGATAATATCTTGTCCGCACAAGATATTATCTTGTGCGGACAAGATATTATCTTGTGCAGACAAGATATTATCTTGTCCGCACAAGATATTAAGTTGTTCGAACAAGATATTATCTTGTGCGGACAACTTCCCAAGATCTGTGTTGTACAAACAAGATAATATGTTGTGCGAACAAGATAATATCTTGTGCGAACAAGATATTATGTTGTGCGAACAAGATCATATCTTGTCCACACAAGATAATATCTTGTCCGCACAAGATAATATGTTGTCCGCACAAGATAATATGTTGTCCGAACAAGATAATATCTTGTCCGCTCAAGATATTATCTTGTTCGCACAACATAATAAAAATAAAAAATCATGTCACTTCCCGGGTTCCGTAATTTTTAGAGCAGAAATAAGTAAAATAAGGTTTAGCCCTATAAACCCGAGTTTTACAATATAAAAGTGGGGTTCGAGGGGGACAGAATTATATAGGCGTGTTTTGATGATGTAAAGCAAATTCTTTCATGGTTCCAGTATTAAAATGGCTTTTGTATGGAACGCCCTGGCTGTCTTACGGGGATAAAATTCATTATGTTTGGTGGTTTTCCTATTATATGCTGTGATAAAACAGTATATGTAGTGGTTAATCTAGTATATGTAGTAGAAACCTCATTATTTTCGGTGGTAAAACCTGTATATGCTGTAGTATTTTTGTTATATGCGGTAGTATTTTTGTTATATGCGGTAGTATTTCTATTATATGCTGCGGTATTTTTATTATTTGCTGTAGTATTTTATTATACGTTGTGGATACTCATTATTTGCTGTAATATTTTTATTATATGCTGTGGTCACAGTTTGAATTGTTATATGCAGTAGATTCGTCTTTATCTTGGGTGCAAAATGTTATTACCATGATGAGATCATGCGTATGCATTCGTAACCTACCAGCCGATAATAAGGTAATAAGCATGATAAGAGACAGTCCACAATTATTTCCCTTGTTTGGTTGGATGCTTTCAGGATATACTTTCAGGCAGATAGTTCCCTTGTTGATTGGCCCTAACGATGTTATCTAATGTCCTGCTTATTATGGACTTGAAAAGGGCATTGTATCAGCTTTTATGAAATGTCAAGTTTGATCAGAATTTTTATCATTGGAGGAAACTAGAGGAGCCGAACACACACTTGATCAGTGCTCCTGCTCCTGTAATGGCGGATTGTCCAGTAAATAATCCCCTTTTAAAATTATGCATACGATAACTGTAATTCCATATCCCTATTCTATTGGTTTCACGTCTTTCAACTGGCATATCTAAATACCGGGGCTGGACTGACTGAATATATATACAAACTCACACAAAAATAAATAAATGAATAAGTAAGGAATATAACAATATCTTCGTAAAATGTGTTCATCCAATGATAACTAACATGTCAACAAAATAAACAATATACGATAAGTTGACATATAAACATATATATATAAAAAAAAAAATATAGTAACAGAACTGTGGCGGTTTAGGTTGCCGCATGGTTTTGTTTTCTAAATAATATAGTATATACCAGGATATATATATATATATATATATATATATATATATATATATATATATATATATATATATATATATATATATATATATATATATATATATATATATATATATATATATATATATATATATATATACAAAAAAGAGAAATGACATCACACGGAAAACACAGTAAATAATATTATTCCCAACCGGTTTCGTTTATAACTCATCAGGGGAATAGTACAATATATATAAACCTGTACCATTGTGAGAGGGGACAGGGAAATGTCATTCATACCTGTTGTACTAATATATGTACATTATGGATATTATGTGCAGATATATGCATTTTTTGCATGTATGTGCATATAATGTTTTCTTATTGTGGTTACCAGAACTGTTTTGTGTTTTGCATCTTAAAACTAACATTAAGTATAATTATACCCCCGCAAACGAAGTTTGAAGGGGGTATATAGGAGTCAGCTTGTCGTCTGTCGTCGTCGTCTGTCGTCGTCGGTCCGTTACAAAAAACTTTAACATTGCTCATAACTTCCTTATTCTTTGACCGATTTCTTTAATATTCACACACCACACACCTTGCCACTAGTACTTAAGATTGATATACACAAACCTGACCTTGACCTTTACGTTGACCTTCCTCAAGGTCAAATACTTGTAAAAATTTGTCGGTACAAAAAAACTTTAACATTGCACATAACTTCCTCATTCTTTGACCGATTTCTTTAATATTCACACACCACACACCTTGCTACTAGTACTTAAGATTGATATACACAAACCTGACCTTGACCTTCACGTTGACCTTCCTCAAGGTCAAATACTTGTAAAAATTTGTGGGTACAAAAAACTTTAACATTGCACATAACTTCCTCATTCTTTGACCGATTTCTTTAATATTCACACACCACACACCTTGCCACTAGAACTTAAGATTGATATACACAAACCTGACCTTGACCTTCACGTTGACCTTCCTCAAGGTCAAATACTTGTAAAAACATGAGATCAGTGGATACCCGACGGCAGTAACAGTTGGAATGCATTTAATTTTTGTAAGTAATATTTTTATATTATTTATTTTTTTTTTGTTTGTCCTTGCTATTATTTATGTTAAATCATGTGTGTTATCAGAAACTATTATTATGTCATTGTGTGGCTCAGACTATCAAAAAACTTATATCTCTGTGACTCTTACTTGGAGTTACTATCTGACAACGCATGCGGGGGTATAATTGGCACCCGTTAGGCGGCAGCTCTAGTTATACTATAATGGTTATGAGTGGTATACTTTAGTGGCCTTCTCACATGGTGCATATATGTTCAACAATGGTTCTGTCATGTTACAAGTACCTAACTATAAAGCATTATACTAATGCTATTTAAATACCCATCTTATTAGGGAATAACTAGGAGAACTGCTCTTACATAGTGTAACAGGGGTTCTGTAGGATATTCCTTCAGGAGACTGCTAATTAAAAACAGAAACCTTGTACCATGAAGGGAGCATACATGTGTGAACCTATACATTAACAAAACAAGATGCAAAGATGTGAATGAATATTTGGTAAAAAAAGAAAGAAAACCACTAATTATATGACTGTACCATGATCTCTGCCTTTTTTGTTATTTGGATACTGTATATACATAAAACTGCCACTAATATTGTGCTCAGTTACCATGTGCCTTATCAGACCAAAAAGCCCAAAAGTGCCATTTCAGACCAATATGTCATATCAGACCAATATACCATTCATACCAATATGCCATATCAGACCAATATACCATATAATATGAAAGAACTATCATATGCCATATCAGACCTATGTACCTTTCCATATACCTTGCCCAACTATTGTACAATATTAAACCAATATGCCATATAAGACCAAATAATTATCATATGCCATATCAGACCTATGTACATTATCATAGGCCATATCATGCCAAAGCAGACCATAATACCTGAGTAGACCATTGTGAAGCAATAAACATTGACCAATGTGCAATATTAAGCCAATGTATCCTATCAGATCAATGTACCATATCAGACCAATATGCCATATAAGACCAAATCAGACCACTAAGCTACTATGTGACATATCAAAATAATATGCCATATCAGAACACAGAACAAATATCTGTCGTATTATATCCCAGATAAGTATGCCATATTGGAACAATGTACCTATCAGACCATTGAGCTACCTTATGCCATATCAGACCACCAGACCATTCAATTGGCATATACCATAGAACTGTCATATACAATATTGGATCAGGTTGCCAGGTTGAAACGGTTTACAATATAAGACCATTGAGATGCCATATACACCATACCAGACCAATGTACCATATCAGATCAATGTGCCATATCAGACCACTGAGCTACAATGTGACATATCAAAACAGTGTGTCATATCAGACCAAAGATCAATCGTATTATATCTCAGATTAGTATGCCATATTGAATCATTCAACCTATCAGACCATTGAACTACCATATGTCATATCAGACCACCAGACCATTCAAATGACCTATCTGTCCATTAGCCTACCATATCAGACCACCAGACCATTCAAGTGACCTATCAGACCACTGAACTGCCATATGCCATACCAGACCACCAGACCATTCTATTAGTATATACCATATATGTCCATTCACCTACCATATCAGACCACCAAACAATTCAAGTGACCTATCAGACCACTGAACTGCCATATGCCATATCAGACCACCAGACCATTCTATTAGTATATACCATATATGTCCATTAACCTACCATATCAGACCACCAAACAATTCAAGTGACCTATCAGACCACTGAACTGCCATATGCCATATCAGACCACCAGACTATTGAACTGTGTGACCTATCAGACCATTGAACTACCATATGCCATATCAGACCGCCAGACCACGCAAGTGACCTATCAGACCATTGAACTACCATATGCCATATCAGACCACCAAATCTATCAGACCATTGAACTACCTACCATATGCCATATCAGACCACCAAACAATTCAATTGGCATATACCATATATGTCCATTAACCTACCGTATCAGACCACCAAACCATTCAATTGGCATATACCATATATGTCCATTAACCTACCATATTAGACCACCAAACCATTCAAGTGACCTATCATACAACTGAACTGCCATATGCCATATCAGACCACCAGACCATTCAAATGGCATATACCATATATGGTCATTAACCTACCATAGGCTAATCTAATCAATACAACATATCAAATCAAACACAATAGTACTCTATTAGAATGACATATAAACAAAAGACCAGACTGACACCACAACTCACTACGACTCCTGTAAAAGGGAGTGCTTGTACTTCGCTAACACTATTGCGATACCGGGAGTGCTATTGCACGGGTTATTTTCCAACATAGCCACCCTTGTTCCTCAAGTTTTTATGTATACAACTTTAGTTATTACTTCTATTTAACTTCAGTTTATGAGTTATTTTACCTTTTTAAATTTATTTTACATTTTAGTTGCTATAATTTTATTTACCTATCCATTTCTTCATTAATCTAAGTGCCGAGATGGTCTTTTTAGTTATGTGTCCCTATCTACTTCAAAATGTTGTAGATTTTTATTTTCCACACTGTTTAGTTTATATACATACAAAGCTTATTTAAAAACAAAAGCACCACTGTACTTGGTACGGGGTTTTACCGCGGCAATTTATCTTCGCTACTTTTCGAGTAGTTCACGAAGGCATCCGATTGATCTCATCATGATAATAAAGTTTGCACCCAAGATAAAGATTTATCTACTGCACGTAATGACATTACCAGTGAATATAATGACGTGACTGCCTCAAATAAAGAGAGAGTGTGAAAGGACCGAACATAGGAACAAAAGCACTCAATATAATGGAAAAAGCACTGCACCAACTGATGAAGACACCGAATAGCAAGAAATATCTACTATAGATAATGGAAAAAGCAGAACATAAATCACTGAAACCACAGCATATAATAAAAATACTACAGCGTATACACCGTTTTACCACCGAAAATAATGAGGTTTCCACTACATATACTAAATTAACCACTACATATACTGTTTTTATCACAGCATATAATAGGAAAACCACCAAACATAATGAATTTCATCCCCGTAAGACAGCCAGGGCATTCCATACTTTTGTGTTCCTTCTTTCTGCTCCAAACATAGAGTGTGAATGCTCAATGAGGTAGTTCTTACGAGTACCCAGAATTTAAGTTTTAGAAAAAAAAAAATAAGGGAAATATTTTATAATTCTGTTAACCTCTGTTAACTTTTCTTCATAAAGTGAGCTTTACAGTATTAATTACGAGATAAGCAGCAAGGAAACACATTTTGTCCTTCTCATGTCAATATTAAATTTCATGGAAAGGACCAATTTCTGATGATGCAAATTTGTTTTGTTTGATTTGAGGTTTAACGTCCCCGTCAACAGTGTAAAGGTCATTTTGGAGACGTTGCTTCCAATTTTGTGGGACTTTTACCCGACTTTGAGATGAAATGACATCTCAAGCCCTGTCGCCCAATGGAACCAATAGGGTTTATAAGCATGGACGGTCTGACTCGCACCGCTTTGCCTGGGCAGGCTTAGATCCTCTAAGCGGTTTACCAGTACTTGTATGCGGGTCGGATTCAGTGTTGCGTGGAAGCAACATGCAGCCCATATATTTCTTCAAGCCACGATGGGCGGGGGCCGATGATGCTAATTTAAACTGAGCATATACCAAGCCAGCAAAGAATGACGGACCAACGTCGGGCCGACAGCGATACGACGTTGTAACGTTGTATCGCTGTCGGCCCTACGTTGGTCCGCTTCTGCGTGCTAGCCGCTGGGTACACGTAACTTGAACGTTTATTACCCATTACGAAAACACGCCTATACAAATGCATTGCAACCTTTACCGCCGAGAAACCGACATTTTTAAGATGAAAAATTGTGATATTTTTCTTATTTTTGCTCAAAATATAAATTGTAGGTACATGTTAGAACCGCCTCATCGAGGCGGTCCTAACGAGTACCCACAATCTATATTTTAGAGCAGAAATAAGAAAAATAAGGTTTACTCCTGTAAACCCCAGTTTTACTACATAAACGTGGGGTTCAAGGGGGTCAAAATTATATAGCCGTGTTATTGTGATGTCTGACACAGGTTATCTGGATGAATCCCAGGAAAACCCTGATCAGCACTGAGGATAGCCGTTACATTGATGATTCCCGGCTGAGTATAGAGCGGCCTAAGATTGAGGACTGGAACCTGATGATTAGAGAAGTACGGTACAACGACAGTGGAGAATACATGTGCCAGATTAACACAAAACCAGTCATGATTAAAAGAATCTATTTATTCGTTTTAGGTATGCATATAGAGATACACGGTGGTCATTTCATATGAAATTTATTAAAAGATCGTAAATTTTATGACATGGCCACTAGTGTAAAATTTTTGTTTATCATATAACGATTTCAAAAGAACCTGAATTTAGAAAAAAAATAGGATATAAAGAGGATATTTGATTTTTCAGTGTAAGGTCGATTGTATTTCACCGAATGAACACCAAAAGTAGTATTTTCACGAGTGGCGTAGTAAGATCTTACACTGAAAAAGAAAAAATTCTGTTTCTTTCAAACTTTAAACTGTAATTTGTAACGAAATTTCCAAGCGTCAGCCATCATCACAGAGAACAAGCGTTTTACAGGGCGATTTCGCGTTGACTTAGAGGTGTTCAGCGTGTTAACTGGGTATAATATTGGGCGTAAACGAAAAGTTTGCACCAGAAAAAACAGCTTGGAATGTTACTTTTTCAAATTGTTCGCAGTTGCTACGCTCGTCTGGCGTCGCGTGCATTATTTACGTTGCACTGGTGCTAAAAGTGACGTTATCAACGTCCGAATGACGCGAAAACGTGCGTGACGTAATTTCTGACACAATTTAAAACGTTCAGCTAATTGACAGCTGTAACAAACAGAAAACATGTGCTATTTTTCGATGATACATCGAAGTCACAGTGAACTTCACTGTTTAAACAGTGACAATATCGATTTCGATTTCACCGATAATATGTCTGTATTTCATTGAAGAGCATGTAAGAAATTTAGTCGATCTACTTTTTCTTTAGTCTTTGTGTGTGTGTGTGTGTGGGGGGGGGGGTTACGGCCCTTTCAAGATAATTTCACTCATATCGAGCCGATCGTTGGTCTGAGGTGGGCGAAAACCGGAGTACCCGGAGAAAAACCACCTGACCTTCCGTTGCAAAACTTAATGTCTCACATATTCTTTAGTCTTACACTCGTGGTCATTTTATATCAGATTTATGAAGCGAACAAAATAAAAGTTGTCTCCGGTGAGTTTGATAAATTTCATATTAAATGATCGCGAGTCTAAGATTCTGCAACTCAAATAGCGATTTTAATTGCCGTATATCAATGGAAAACATAGGTTGACGTGACGGTACATAACGATAATACACACGTGCGAAATTCTTCGAAATGGCTACTTTACTGATGAAAATATGTGATAATTTTCTCATTTACTTTGCAAACATAGGTTGTGGGTGCTCGTTAGAACCGCCCCTTTGTCTTGGAGCAGAAATAAGAAAAAGTATATACCCCGCAAACCCCAGTTTTACTATATAAATGTTGGGTTTACGGGGGTCAAACTTTATATAGGCATGTTTTCGTGATATCAATGAGTGTCCGGTCACCTCAAAAATTATGCCTGAAAGCAAGCCAGGCCGCATATACATCCACACATGTAGCCTTGATAAATGGTGCCATTCTGACATTGTATCACGTGTATCGAAACCTCATCAACATTTACATGTTTTCTCCTGGAAAGAGTGCAGTAAATTAGGACTTGAACACCACTCTCGACAAGGACTTTAATATTTAATGCGACAAAAGCATTCAGCAGTAAAACATTTTGCGAAAATTCGATTTGGTTGAAGACAATTCTAGTGCATTGTAGTTGTCGTCAGATTTCGTGAGGAGAAAGAATGATTTATTAGGTCCTTAGCCTGGTACATGCCAGTTTCGATGGATTTGCGTGTACAAAATTAGAAAAACATCCCACCTACTCGGTTTCTTTCTTTCTATATTTATTTTTATCACATGACGTCGCGTCTAAGAGTGTAATAACGCCATGTGTTATTTTCGATAATCCACTTGTGTATTAAATATGCAAATTAGCTAGATACGTCCCGTAACGTTACATGTACGACGTCCTTAACGACCTCGCGTTTACTAATGGCGGAATATTTATATTTTTGTAAACAATCTGGTGAATAAAATGCGTTTTAAATGTCATATGATAAATAGAATCTTGTATTCGTGCTCATGTATTATTGAATTTATTAAACTCGTTGACGAAAAGGGATAAAATGCTCGGCAAAGCCTCGCATTTTATCCCTTTTCCTCAACTCGTTTAATAAATTCAATAATACATGAACACTCGTGTAAGATCCTCTATGTAAGTCATCGTTATAATTATTGTCATGTCAGATCATGTCTTTTTTCAAGTACCACCAGAGATTATTGAGGACTGGACATCTGTCATCAAAGTACCAGAAGGTACCAAAGTGGAACTGGTCTGTAACGCTACTGGGGTACCAGCACCAGTAGTCACATGGTTTCGCCAGGCTGACTCACTAATGGACTACACACAGCCAGATTACGGTGAGCAGAGAGAGAGAGAGAGAGAGAGAGAGAGAGAGAGAGAGAGAGAGAGAGAGAGAGAGAGAGAGATGAGTCAGAGAACAGAGTTTGTTGACAATACGCAGAGAAATATGGAGTGCCGTTTTATATTTAATCCCTATTTATTGATATTCATAATTCGATTTATGGATGTCCATAATTGGAATTAGTGATATCCATAAATCGGCCAATTAATAGATATCCATAAATCGAATTAAAGATATCCATAAATCGAATTATGGATATCCATAATTAGATTTACGGATATCATTAATTAAAATCGCCTCAACAAGTATCTACATTCTATGTTTTAAACAAAACTAAGAAAATTAAGAAATGTAACATACACACGTAGCGCCTACTTTGCTTTTTATATTATGGCAACGTGAAACGACATTTCTAGAGCCAAGAAGAAAGATATCGCGTCACATTGACGTCACAGGGGTGTCCCATGGGTAAAACTGGTCTATGAGAAGTTCGTTCACGACACATCACGCGAACAAGTCCGTAAAATGAAGACCCCCCTAAACCCCACTTTATATAGAGAAAACTGTGGTTAACGGGGGTATACTTTATCTGCCTTACGTTTTGCTCAAAAACATAGATTGTGGGTACTCATTAGAACCGCCTCAATGAGGCGGTTCTAACGAGCACCCACAATCTATGTTGAAGGCAGAAATAAGAAAAATGTTATAATTTTTAAATCGAATTTGTCACTTCTGACACCATGTTGGACGCCATTATTTCACATGGACATGTTTTCCTAATGAAACAATTGTTACTTTGCGCAAAATAAAGCTTATCTTAATGCGTCTTGAATCTGCTAAGACTAAGATATCGCGTTACATTGGCGTCACATTGGTGTCACATGGGTATGTAATCGTAATGCGGCTTGCATCTGCTGTAGGGGAGAGCCAACTGGTGGGCGAGGTTCTGATTCTACACAACATCTCACGATACTGTGACGGACTGTATGAATGCAATGCTGACAATGGGATTAAGCCAAGTGCAACGAAAGCGTTTGAAGTCACAGTAGAATGTAAGTTTTTATTAGCTTTTATTGTCATGAAAAACGTATCCGTCAAGGGCAAAGGAAAATTCTAGAGACGACAGTTCAAGGCCAGAAAACAAAAAGAAAATGAACAGAAAAGAATAAACAGTTCTGACATCATGCGTGAATTGTCTGCCCAGCGACTTTTCATAGTAAGGTGTTTTCTTTGACACTACGCAAAGAAAATTTTACGCACTCCTACATATTTTATTAATACGCATTTTCTGAGGCTTTCATTATTTGTAATGACGCTACAAATTTACGTATAACCAACAAAAGTACTATCAATTTTCTGTGCAATAGTAAATGTCAAGAAAGCCTCTGACTTGACGCATTGTGCAAATCCACTTCAGGAATAAAATATGGTAGTCCCATTAGTATTTAAGAAAGCATGTTTGAAGGCTGAAAATTATTCAGTCCATCCTCAACAGTTCGAACAGTGACATTTTTGACCATGATTGATTATTTTCGGTTTAACGACACGTCAGCCCTTGTAGGTCATTTTGTGTCGTCTCCCAGAGAAAGGGAGAAACGAGATAGTAGAGGAGATGAAAGTGAGGGACAGAGGAGAAAGAGGAAAATGAATTGAAATGTAGAAACAGAAGATATAACTACACACACCCTCTACCCTTACCTGCTGCAAGGATAACAGGTCTTGCTCAACTGTAAGCCTTGGCCCCCGCCCATCGGGGCTTGAATGAATAGATTGGGCTGCACGATGCTTCCACGCAGAGCTGAAACCAACCACACATTAGTACTGGTAAACCGCTTAGAGGTTCTAAGCATGCCCAGGAAAAGTGATGCGAGTTGGACCGTCCATGCATATAAACTCTATTGGTTTAATTGGACGGCAGGGCTTGAGATGTCATTTCATCTCAATGTCGAGTAAAAGTCTCACAAAATTGCCTTTTAATTGGAAGCAACGTCTCCAAAATGACCTATACAGTGTTGACGGGGACGGTAAACCTCAAATCAAACAAACAAATGAACTGTAAGCTAATATCAGTTGAACGCTCCAAGTGACACAAACTCCTCACCCAACCACCACAATTGTGAACATGAAAATTTCTTACATGCTTTTCAATGAATGATAGAGATTTATCAGTGAAATATAAATCGATATTTTCACTGTTTCAAACAGTGAAAATACGATTTTTTATTTTTCACTGTTTGGGATTACTTTTTTCTTCAAATCTAACTCTAATTTCAATTTTATCTTTGTCAGATAACTGAACAATACTGAAATGTGTTCTAATTGACGCATAGCCCGTTCATGTGTGACGGGGACGTTACTGACGTCATTTATGACGCTGACGTCACGTCTTTTGTCGCGCGACGTTAGACTTGCCAGCAACTTCTTTGGAAAACTACTCTCTCAATTATTTCATTAATCATTCATAATAATACCATCTCAGGCCATTTCTCAGGTGCAAACTTTCGCACCCAATAGTATACCCACTAAACACGATTGACACCACTAAATTGACGCGAAACGAACAGGAACAAAAATAATTTTCTCCGAATGTGAGCGACACCATTAAAGACGCTAAATATTGCCTTTTGAAGCATGTAAGAAACAGAAAATTTGATTTTTTCAGTGCAAGATCAAATTTTATTTCACTCATGAACACCAAAACTGCTATTTTCACTCGTGGCTACGCCACTCGTGAAAATAACAGTTTTGGTGTTCATTCGATGAAATAAAATTCGATCTTACACTGAAAAAATCAAATATCCTCTATGTGTTCGAGATTGGGGCAGTTTTAGGAGGCGCCAGTTCAGGAGACAAAGGGGATGATTCACGGATGTAAAAAAAAATGAAAATTTTCAGACAAACACATCTGGGTCCAGTTGTTCAAAGCATCGTTAGCTTAACGAGCTCGTTAGTGGTCATATTGTTAACTGTTCTAGCAAGTAGAATATGGAAATATTTGGCATTTTTGCTGAAAAAAATGTGAGCAGCTTTTGCGGATGCAAAAGCTGCTCCCATTTTTTCAGCAAAAATATTAGCATATTTGCCATGTTTAATGATCAAAGTTTTAACGATACGTTAACTAACGACGTCGTAAGTTTTGAACAACTGGCCCCTGATATTTTTCCTGTTTCTTCTGGGCATATCAATGAGGCAGTTCTTACGAGTAGCAACCATACATGTTTTTGAGCAGAAATAAGAAAAATAATATCTATCCCTGTAAACCCTAGTTTTGCTGCATAAAAGTGGAGTTTAAGGGGTTCAAAATTATATAGGTGTGTTTTCGTGATGTGCATTCATTACAATCGACAATATACACACACACCATGCACTTTCAAGATAAAATCAGAAAAATGACCCTCAATCATCAGAATTATCTAGGGACTCAGAGTTCGAATCATCCATGGTAAACGAGCCATCGGTGTTCGAGGCATCGAAGTTTCACTGTATACAGCTAAGCATTCCCTTTCTCTAGTACAGTCTCATATACATTGATAAATTTTTCATGCCCCCGCAATTCGATGAATGGTTGAAAGGCATGTAGTGTTTCCACTGTCCGTTCGTCCGTCTCCGTGTACGTCGTCTTCGCGTCCGTGTTCGAGATGGCGTTAGCAATTTGCGTTTAAGGTTCCTTAATCGCTCTACCAGGCGGGGGCATCCGCGTCAATTAACACATTTCTGGTGTGATTTTTTTGTGCCGCCGCCTGTTCGAAGAATAGCGGAGGGCATTAAGTGTTACCCTGTCCGTCCGTACGTACGTCCGTCCGTCCGCCCCACTTCGTGTCCGGGCCATAACTCCTTAACCGTATGGAATATATGAAACTTTACAGGCGCATGCATAGCATTGAGAAGATGTGTCATGAACATGGAATACAACTTTTGCTTTTTGAATTATCTGCCCTTGACTTAGTTCATTATAGTAAACTGTGTCCGGGCCATAACTCCTAAACCGTATCGAACATATTTATGAAACTGTACAGGTGCATGCGTGGCATTGAGATGATGTGTCATGAACAAGGAAGACAACTCTTGTTCTCTTGAAAATGATATCTACCGTAATAATAACTTCATGCTATACCTGTTACAATTAAGAAATGAAATTTATTTTTCTGCAGTTCATGGAAGTATGAACGCAGTGGGTCGCGTGCAAAGTAAATGAACCCCGAAGGGGTTCATGTAAACTTTGCTAGCGACCCACTGTCGTTCATACTTTCATGAAAAGCAGAAAAATTAAGTTTATTTTTTATATTTACATTATTTGCCCCTCATCACTGGGCGAAAAAATGCTTGTAGGGCAAACTTTTAAAGCTGAAAAACATTTACACGCTGTTTTTCTACAAAGAGCGGAGCAGCGTTGACGTCATCAACGCCCGTAGAGAACAATGGTTTAGAATGACGTCATTTAACGTCACTGAAAATCATGTGATTCGATGCGTTCATTGACGTATGAACGCAATTGTTTTCTATAGGTTTACATTAGACTTTACACTGGAAATGTAAATATTTACAAATAAACCCTTTTTCCTGAATGACATTTTTGCGGGGGCATCCGTGTCCTATGGACACTGTTTCTAGTTGTTGTTTTTTTTCTCTTGTTTTCTAGTTAAACCAGAAGTCCGACTTGCAGTATCGAGGTTGGGACAGAGTTTAGGAAAAGAAACAATTTTAGAGTGTAGAGTGGCGTCATCACCACACGCCATGATGATGTGGACTAAGAACGGCTCCGAAGTGCCAATACACCTATACAAATATTCCACTGTAATATATGATGAGGACGAAAGCCATGAAAAAACATTAGCTCTTCATATAATAGATATTGATAGAAGTGATTATGGATATTACACGTGCGAAGCGTCAAATAAGCTAGGGTCAGACAGCGAAACCATGCTACTGTATGGTAAGTATGTTCAGTCGAACTTTGATGGCTTGAACACCTTTCTATCTATCTATCTTCATATACTGAGTCGGTCAAACTTGGCCATTACCTCAGTTGGGTGGTGCGCAAAAAAAAACAAAAAAAAAACAAACACACCCACTGGATGAGTTCTTAAAACTATTTACAATCTGCTTTCAGAGGTGTACTAAAACGCACACCTCTGGATCCCAATCTACACCATGCGGGCTTTGAACTCCTCTGCAGTTTTGGCATTTACCACAGAGGAGGGAAGACTATTCCACTGAGGAATAGTTCTAGGGAAGAAAGAATTCTTCAGGGCATCACTATAGGCCTGGTACCTACGATATTGACTGTTGTTTAGTTTTGATGCCCTTGTTTGAGTTGAAGTAGTCACAGGGGTCAAGTATTTATCTTTATTAAGAGACACTGTGTCAGAGTGTATCTTATAAAAGAAGGTTAAAGAGGACTGCTCGCGACGGGCCTCCAAGGATGGCCACTCCAGCTCATCGAGCATATCACCAACACTGCTTCTGTTCCGCCATCGCCTGCAGGTCCATCGGGCAGCCGTCCTCTGAACCTTCTCAACCTGCTGAACCTGAGTTTTAACATGGGGATGCCAAACAGGTGATGCATACTCTAATTGAGGTCTAACCAAGGTTTTGTATGCAACACCCTTTGTCTGCCTAGGTGCAAAAGCCAAATTACGTCTAAGAAACCCTAATGTCCTAGTTGCTTAAGAGGTAATCTCAGAAATATGTTGACCCCAATCAAGATTATCAGTAATGGTGATACCAAGATATTTTGCGGATTGGACATGTTCCAAAGTATGCTGATGTAATGAGTAGTTGAATTTAATCTGCTTGTCTGGAGGGTGCCGTGACACCCTCATTGAATGACATTTGGCCACATTGAACTTCATTTGCCAATCGGCCTCCCAACGTGCTAGGCTATCCAGGTCATCTTGTCACGGGGTAATACCATTTTCTATACCTGTGTTGTCGACCGAGCCGGTACTGTGTAAAGCTGCTGTCGACCGAGAAATACGGCTTTCGACCGAGCAGTACGGATGTCGACAGAGGGGGGTCTTCGATTTTGATGCACTTGGAGAAGCGAAAACGTTAGTTTAAACATTTACAAACGATGTCGGTGTTTTAAAGAGACAAGCTGTTAATTGTCTGTTCACTTGTAGAGAGTCGTGAGTCTGAAAAACACTTTAAAATACCGGTTCTTTCGAAAAAAAATCAGTTTTCACAGAATTTCATTAATCTAATGTTTTATGAAAAGTAGGAAAGCAATAAAACACCATATATATTTTATCTACCATTTACGCTTCGACAACAACGTGGGTTTGACAAAATTCATGCACTCTGGGAGTTTTTATAGACCTTTGAAAAATGTCGGGATACGGATGTCGATTATTAGAAATACGACCGTCGATGGTATCCTAGTCTGATTGATACGACTGTCGACGAAATATACAAACTACATTTCATGTACTGCTGTTAAAATACTTGATTTATTCCATGATTATTAGTAAAATCTGCACTATAAGGCAGATTTCACTGGGAGCCATGAAGAAAAATGTATGTTTTGTGCAAACTGGTGTCTTAAAGTCGCAACAATCACCAAGAATAACTCCATCCTTAACTCTCCCATATTTAGTTTACACAACAGGCTACAAGGCTGGTCACTGATGTAAACACTTGAACATGTAAATGCCAAATCAGATTGAAATTAAACTGCAAAAAAATGTTGTAAACCTGTGCAAATGCTCTTGAAGAATAATGTCGGAAAGATCACAGGCGCTTGAAGTTTAAATGCTTAAACATTTCAAATTTGTTTGAAAGGCCATAACGAAATTTAATATTGACTACGTCAATATTAACATTCATGTTTAAGTTTTTTTGTTGTTTTTTTGCGGGGGGGGGGGTTACGGCTCTTTCAAGATTATTTAACTCATATCGAGCCGATCGTTAATCAGAGGTGGGCGAAAATCGGAGTACCCGGAGAAAATCCACCTAACCATCCGTTGCAGAACTTGGCGTCTCACATGTGACCCGAGCGAGGCTCGAACCACAGCGGTGAGAGACCTAATGATCAAGAGTCAGCGCTCTTAACCACTAGGCCACGGAGGCCCGTTGTTTAGGTTTTGAGCTCAGAACTTCAAGCGCATGTGCAGAGACGAATATTTCTCAACAAATGCCATGACAAACAGTAGGGTTGATCAGCAGACTTTACGAAAACGTGCCTATTAAAATAAATTGAAAATTTTACCCTAAAAACAATCAAAGCACTGAGAGTACTGGTGGGTCGATTGTCTCTGGGTGTAGTTAGGAAAAATGGGCCTGAGCGTGGACTGTTTCGTTTAACCCTTAAACTCCTTTACTGAAAGCAAACCGTTTAGACCATGATCAGACGCTGCGTTTTTCTGCGCCTGACCCTTAAATTCCTATACTCTAAGCAAACAGCGAAGACCCTGATCAGACGCCGCGTTCTGTGGCGTCTGATCTGGGTCTACACTGTTTGCCTAGCCCAACCCATGATTCCAACCCAGATTTTACAGTTAACCTTTTCACGTAAACACGCTGACCTCACTGCGATAAAATTCTATAAATAATCTGCGTGGATTCCTACAAATCAGTGATAGTCACGTGGACTCCAGCACTAATAGAGGTTTTGTCCTTTATATCTTTAGGTCGATTGATAAACAATCTACCAAAAAAATGAAAAATTTCAGAAAAAAAATATCTGATACTTTTTATATTTCTGCTCAAAAATAGATTGTGTGAACGCGCGGTTCTAACAAGTATACCCAGAATCTGTGAATATGGGCAGAAATATGAAAAATAAGGTTTACCCCTGTAAACCCCGGTTTCACTATATAAAAGTGGGGTTCAAGGGGGTCAAAATTATATAGGCGTGTTTTCGTGAAGAGCTCCTTTTCCGATTACCCAAAATTCCTAAGCAGAAAAGCTCTTCAGTCCACGTGACTATCACAGACTTGTCCGAATTACTTTTTTTTATAGTAAACAGCCGCAGTGACTGAGGTCAGAGTGTTGTGTAAGACGGTTATCTTGGAATCATAGGTTGGGCTTGGCAAACAGTGAAGACCCAGACCAGACGCCACAGAATGCGGCGTCTGATCAAGATTTGCACTATATACTTAAAAATCGGATTTCAAGGGTAAATTAAGCAGTTTAAATTACAGTCCAGGACTTTTTCCGACCTATAATCAGCGACAATAGACCCACCAGTACTCTTAGTGCTTTGATTTTGCGTTTGTTACGTGTTTAAGTAAAGGAGGTATAACTTGTTAACGCTGAGCAGAAATCGACCGTACATGAGTAGTGGTAAACCGAGTAAACCGCTTAGTGGGTCTTAGCCTGCCCAGGCAAAGTGGTGCGAGTTGGACCGTCCGTGCATATAATGACATTTTATCTCAATGTCGGGTAAAAGTCCCACAATATTGAAAGCAGCGTCTCCAAAATGACCCAAATAGTGTTGACGGGAACGTTAAACCTCCCTCAAACAAACATAACCACATAACTGTACCGACATGTTAAGATAGTTTATCAGTTGTCTATGTTGATATTAGAACAGACTTTTTGTCATTCCTAACGGGGATTCACTGGGCAGTGTCTTGACATGTAACAAAAGTCACCTATCAGCGGTAATATGGTTTCTAATAAGTTGTTTGGAATTGTGGGTATACAAATGCTCACGGTTGGTCAATGTCAGTATGGTCGTCGTGATTTCCTCACCAGATGCAGTTTTGCAGCCAGTGTCGGACCCTGGATAACACAACGCAGAACTGTTCAAGACCGCTGTATCCTATAACTTGTCTACGGAAGGCTTTCTAAGATTTTTTAAAAAGCTACACGTGTATATTTAAACGAAATTTAGTAATCGGCATAATATGATTTAATAGAGAAGAAGAAGAAGAAGACAGTATAGATGCGTTTAGGCTGATGAACTTCCTTGGTAACGCTGCGCATGCGCAGTCTTGTGTGGCAAAAAGTAATCAGTCAAGCGTGCGTGTGTACAGTAAACTAAGGAAAAATAAGATTTTTTAAGCATAGTATTTGTCATTTCATCCACAACATTCATAGACTTTTATACTGCAGTTCAGTGCCCCCCCCCCCCCCCGCCCATCAGGGCTTGAAGAAATACATGGGCTGCATGATGCTTCCGCGCAGAGCTGAAACCGACCCGCACACGACTACTGGTAAACCGCTTAGAGGATCTAAGCCTGCCCAGGCAACGCGGTGCGAGTCGGCCGCCCGTCCATTGGGCGACAGGGCTTGAGATGTCATTTAATCTCATTGTCGGTTAAAAGTCCCACGAAATTGGAAGCAACGTCTCCAAAATGACTTTTACAGTGTTGACGGGGACGTTAAACCTAAAATCAAACTTCATAATCTTTTGAATCACAACAGATATGTCCGAATTTCCGAATCCTCTTTTTACTATTCCATTATACATGTACATGCTATTTTTGTTCACCGCCGCTGCCTTTTGCTGTATGTTTTAAATGGATGCTTGATTGTTTAATGCTCATACTCTGAGTAACGGGGCCCTGAATAAATCTTTGACCTGATTTGCCAGAAAAAAATGAGCAGTTAAAGCAGAGCTTTCGAAGCGATACTTTGAAAAATCTGAACATGAAAGTCCCATAGCCAGACTGGATAGAACTTAGGTTTTCGGGACGAATCTCATTAGGCAGGGGGTGGGGGATGTAAAAGGTCGAAGATGTGGCCCGGTATCTCAGTCGGTAGAGTGTTTCTACTGTATACGAGAGGTCCTGGGTTCGCAGAGCTAAAACTGACCGCACATGAGTACTGGTAAAACCGCTATAAATTCTCGCCCCCGCCCATAGGGACTTGGAGAAATAGATTGGGCTGCATGGTGCGTCCACGCAGAGCTGAAACTGATCACACATGAGTACTGGTAAACCGCTTAGAAGGACTAAGCCTGCCCAGGTAAAGCGGTGTGAGTCAGACCGCCTACTGCATATAAGACTTTTAGTTTCATTGGGGGCAGGGCTTGAGATGTCATTTCATCTCAATGTCGGGTAAAAGTCCAACAAAATTGGAAGCAGCGTCTCCAAAATGACCTAAATAGTGTTGACGGGGACGTTAAACCTCAGTTCAAACAAAACCGCTATGAACATGATAAACTACATTTTTATCCCCACGTTTTTAAAAAAAAGTGGGGATATTGTTATCGCCTCCGTCCGTCCGTCCGTCCGTCTGTCTGTCCGGCTATCTCCTCCTAAACCGTTAGCCGGAATTCAACCAAATTTGGTATGCGAGTTGCTTACATGAATGGCTTGCGCAAGAGCACATTTTTTTTTTGTCCCCGCCCCCAGGGGCCCTTGGGAGGGGTCAAAAGGTCAAATATCAATAAAATTCAATTACAAAGTCAATTTTGAAGATTTTGATGCCAAACTTTGCACATGTACTTAGTTATGAAAAAAGTAAAACAAATTGAACGGGATTTTGGCTGTGACCCCTAGGTCACGCCCTGGGGGTCGGACTTGGGGGGTCGGGGGTCAAAATTAAAGTTTTTCACAACATAGTCATGTTGCATATCTATGCGAAGGGGATAATGGGTAGAATAAACTACAAGTAAAATTTTGACCCTGGGGTCAGATTGGGGCCCTGGGAGAGGGGTCAAAGGGTCAAAATTTAAGTTTTTTGGAACATAGTCATGTGGCATATGAAATTGAAGGGCATGATTAGTAGAATATAATACAGGTAATATTTTGACCATGGAGTCAAATTAGGGCCCAGGGTGAGGGGTTTTTGGTACTTGGCCCCTCTGTAGAAAACGTGGGGATTTGCGATGGCGCGCCATCGACAGTATTCTAGTTTTATTTGGTGGCAGGGCTTGAGATGTTATTTAATCTCAATGTAGGTATAGGAAGCAACGTCTAAAAATGACGCAAATGGTGTTGCCGGGGACGGTAATTCGTTAGTTGTTTCTTTGTTTTAGTTGAGATTTAAAGTCCCCGTCACTATATAGGTCATTTTGGAGACGTTGCTGGCTTAGATCCTCTAACTGGTTTACCAGGTTTACCAGTACTCGTGTGCGTTGGTTTCAGCTATGCGTGGAAGCATCATGTAGCCCATCTATTTCTTCAAGCCTCGATGGGCGGGGATCGCGGGGCCGGTGAATTTCCATATTCAAACAACCCGGCTACTGGTCGAAAACGATTGATCGTTTTCATCCACATGTTGAACCCGTGTGGGTAGTAATCCTTCCTTGCGATTAGCGCAATATGACGCGACCATTGTCAGTCAATTATTCGATTATTATTTGTTTTGGGTTTAACGACACGTCAACCCCTATGGGTAATTTTGTCTCATCTCCCAGAGAAAGGAAGAAAAAATTTAGAAGAGATCGTAGGTTAAAGTAATAACAGCGGATAAAGAGGAAAATGAATGGAGTGTACAAACAGAAGGAATAAGAGCACTCCCCTCTACTCTTACCTGCTGCAAGGATAGCAGGTCTTACCCAACTGTCAGCCAATATCAGGTGGACGCCACAGTGACGGAAGACATACGTCACCTTTACCTTACGCTATATTTAAAATTGTCATATTCAAAGAAATTAATGACTGCTATCGGAGCAGTCTGAACAATGGTTATATTTTTGCCACACAAAACTGCGCATGCGCAAAAATACGGAACCGTGGGATAGTATTTCCTTAGCGACCGGTGGCGCCCTAAACTCATCTATACCTTGCCACACACCTGCGTAACTGTCACCACCAACACTTCCAATATGTCTAGGAATGGCTTTGTTGAACCGTAAATTTCTCATTTCCTAAATATCCACCCAAATTTACATATGGTCAGTTTCGAAAAAATTTGATGTCTGAATTTTCTGACTTATAAAGAATTGGTAAGTATTCGTCACACCTGTGAAAAACTAGTGCGACTTTTTATAGGGTGTGAAGAATTGGTATCAATTCCTCACACGTGAAGATTTCGTTGACAATGTCTGACGTGTAAAGAAATGGTAAGTAATCGTCACACCTGTGACCTGTGTTTATGGGGTGTGGAGAATTTGTACCAATTACTATTAAACCTGTCTTACATGTATCGAACTGGTACCGATTCCTCACACATGAGAAGAATTGGTACCAATTTCTCACACAAGAGTGTATTTGATACCAATACTTCACACATGTGAGGAATCGGTACCAAATCCACACAGACGCCTCCGTGGTGTAGTGGTTACGCTACTCGCCTTGTAAACTAGGGGTCGCAGGATCGATCCCTGGCTTCTCCGGACATTCGGATGAGTCTTTAAACCGAGGTGCCGTCTCCATTATGACCTTAGTTGTTGGTGGGACGAAACACTCAAACACTCACTCACCAAATCCACACACATGTGAAGAATCTCAATTAGTTGCCTACCAACTTTCACTGGCTGTAACAGTTTCTGAAAAATTAATTATTTTAACGAAGTGGCTATTGCCAGTTAACTGGTAATAGCGGTTTTACGATAAAATCGCTATTGCCAGTTAACTGGTAATAGCGGTTTTACGATAAAATTGCTATTGCCAGTTAACTGGTAATAGCGATTTTATCGTAAAACCGCTATTGCCAGTTGACTGGTAATAGCCATTTTAACGTAAAACCGCTATTACCAGTTAAAAGATTAATATAAAATATCTTATGACAATTTTTTATTGTTATTGAAGCATGAATGAAAACGAACTACTGAAAATAAACAAATGAATGAATTTCTGACACGTAGACATACATATATGCGAATATTTTCGGAAGAAATATGTAAAAGGTCATTGGTTCACAATCTCGACCCTACATTGTCCAGAAGGCACAGTTAACATCTATGATAGTATGGCGGAAATGTGTTAGACTTAATTGGGATAATTTCACTTTACATATTCAAAGTTTCCCTAGCTTCGTTGTAATAAAACTGACAGAACCAACTGTCTTTCTCTTCTTGTTGTTTTCTTTTCAGACTTCTTACTCGTACATGTACGTGCAGCACCCTCAAATATGTCTATGTGTCCTCATTAACTTACACATTTAAAAACAATTCAGTCTTTATTTTGCTACGAGTAAGAAGTCTTACTTTTGTCCGAGAACTGGAATTCACTTACATGAAACATGTCTTTGTAATCTAGCTGGCTGGGATTACATGAAATACATGTTGAACAACATAGATTGTGGATACTCGATATAACTGCCTTGTCGAGGCGATTCTATCGAGTCCCAGCAATCAATGTTTTGAACAGATGTATGAAGAATATCTTTTAGCTTCTTAAATTTCCATTTCTGATCAAAATTTGGCAATGTACTTGTATAGGCGTGTTTTTGTAATGTATGTTTGGAATAACAATTCATTATGAAAACGCGCCTATAAACATTTACTGTCTAAATTTACTGATATACTTCATATTTCTGCCCTAGACTCACTAGAACCCCTTCAAAGAACTGGTTTTATCAATAACCCGCATTCTTGGACTGTTACCGGACTTTGAGATGAATTGACATCTCAAGCCCTATCGTCCAATGAAACCAATAGGGTTTGTATGCATGGGCGGTCCGACTCGCATCACGCTTTAAACTTCTAAGTGGTTTACCTGTACTCATATGCCATGCGGCTGGTTTCAGTTCTGCATAGAAGCATTATGCAACCCATTCTATTTATCTTGAAGCCCCGATGAGCTGGGGCGATAATGGATTACATATGCAAAATATGGAAATGCTTGGTCAAAGCAGAAAAACAAAAACATGCATTTAAGCCATTACATTCATAACTGTAAATGGAATAATTCTGCACGTCAACTGGCAATAGCGATTTTACGTTAAAATTGCTATTACCAGTTAACTGGCAATAGCGATTTTATCGTAAAACCGCTATTACCAGTTAACTGTCAATAGCAATTATATCGTAAAACCGCTATTACCAGTTAACTGGCAATAGCGATTTTATCGTAAAACCGCTATTGCCAGTTAACTGGCAATAGACCTTTCCTTATTTTAATTTTTCCTATAGAAAAGGACAGGTTGTAAAATTTGACCGTGTCTGGAGATAAGTTCGGGGTAATCCTAAGATCATCATTTTAACAAATTATGATGTGCTAGAGTCCTATCTGTTACATACAAAGTTTCTTGACTGGTCCTAGAGAAGCGTTTCAATGGTTTAACCATATATGGGTGTGATAGCCATCTTGGTCATGTGACCCAGATGTCGCGAACAAACTAGCGTTCCCCTACCCAAAGAGGTTCAAAACATGTTGGCTTTGACTGGCCAATCGGTTTTCAGACATTACGAAAACACGTATGGGGCACTGTTTTACTATTTAATCCGTATGTATAGATATCCATAAATCGAATTATGGATATCCATAATTCGATTTATGGATATCCATAAATCAGCGGAATAATGGATATCCATAATTCGATTTATGGATATCCATAATTCAGATCGATTTATGGATATCCATAATTCGAATTATGGATATCCACAAATCACCGCCAAAGCTTTTGGTGTAATGATTTCTCCCTAAAACACGTGATTGTTTATTGTAAAAATCTTCAAAATCTTCAAGGCCTTCATCATCGCTGGAAGATGATGGCCGGACAAAGGGACCTATCTGCCGTGCAGCCTTTTCAGCCCGTAAGGCTTACAAAGCAACGGACGGCATACGCTGAACGCCCGCCATGTGTGCAGTTAAATATCGGAACCAGCCATAAGATCTGGAAATTCCGGTCAACGCATCCTGTCCCTCTGGAATCACCTCTATGAGGACTGCGCACCTAATCGGACGAAAGATTATAATGATCCAAACAGACAATCCGCGCATGCTTTCTGGAGAAAAATGCACACGGTCGTTATATATAGTATTAACATATATCCATATAACACTCTTTTTGACGGCCCCTGCCCATCGGGGCTTGAAGAAATAGATGGGTTGCATGATGCTTCCACGCAGAGCTGAAACCGACCCGCACACGAGTACTGGTAAACCGCTTAGAGGATATAATCCTGCCCAGGCAAAGCGGTACGAGTCGGTCCGTCCATGTTAATAAACCCTATTGGTTCATTTGGGCGACAGGGCTTGAGATGTCATTTCATCTTAAGGTCGGGTAAAAGTCCCACAAAATTGGAAGCAACATCTCCAAAATGACATTTACAGAGTTTACGGGGACGTTAAACCTCAAATCAAACAAACAAATCCTCTTCTTGAGATGTATGGAGCACCAAGCAGATTCAGATATATCTCCTGGCCCCCGCCCATTGGGGCTTGGAGAAATAGATTTGGCTGCATGAGCTGAGAGTACTGGTAAATCGTTTAGAAGGTCTAAGTCTGTCCAATGGGCGACAGAGATTGAGATGTTTGTTTGTTTATTTGTATTTGAATTTAACAGCACAGTCAACACTAATTTAGGTCATTTTTGAGCCGGTCAGTTTACCTATCTACACTTTTCCTGGGCAGGCTTATACGTAAGCAGTTAACCGGTACAGTGCACATCCTTTCGCCAGAAACTGACAACTGCCCTGCTTGAATCAGCGGAAGGGAGAGAATGACTATAGAAAATATTTCATGATCAATCTCCACGAAAGACTGTTGCCGACCCCGGCAGGTATCGAACCCGCTTCCTCCTGATCACCAGTCAGACGCGCATCCGACTGAGCTACCGAAGCCGGCGGGATTGAGATGTCATTTAATCTCAATGAAGGCTTAATGACCAACATAACTTGAAGCAACGTCTCCAAAATGCCCTAAATAACATTGAAGGGGACGTTAAACCTCAAATCAAACAAAACATATCTCTCCCACACCATAGGCCACCACTAAGCCTACCCGACATTTTCTCCCCCTCCATCCCGGCTTTTATTACACACCTAAATCGGAAAACTGACGCGAATAGTCAATTTTTTTTTTTTTTTTTTTTTTTGCAAAGGGAGCAGTCATTATTCATTAGGTTTATATGCAGAGGAGAATTATGGATATCCATAATTCGATTTATGGATATCCATAAATCAGCCGAATAATGGATATCCATAATTCGAATTAAGGATATCCATAATTCGATTAATGGATATTCATATTTCGATCTAAATTAATGATATCCATAAAACGATTTATGGATATCCATAATTCGATTTATGGATATCCATAATTTGATTTATGGATATCCATAAATCAGCCGAATAATGGATATCCATAATTCGATTTATGGATATCAATAAATCGAATAATGGATATCCATTATTCGATTTATGTATATCATTAGTTCACATCGATTTATGAATATCCATAATTCGAATTATGGATATCCATAAATAAGTATGGATATCCATAAATACGGAATAAATAGTAAAACGGCGCCCCATAAACACGCCTCTCAATATGAAACTTTTCGCACTGAATTTTGTTTATTTCTGCTCTAAACATAGATTGAGGCGACTCGTTAGAATAGCCTCGACGAGGCGGTTCTAACGAATACCCACAATCTGTTTTTGCTGAAATTAGAAAAAAATATATATACGCCTGTAAACCCCAGTGTGCTGAAATTAGAAAAATAATATATACGCCTGTAAACCCCAGTGTAACTATAGAAAAGTGGGGTTTACGGGGGTCAATATTACATAGGCGTGTTTTCGTGATGGATGAGATGTTTGCAGAATGTGAACGGACGACGACGGATTCCGGGGCATGAGTATACTCACTTGCTGAGCTTGCGGCTAGGTGAGCTAAAAACCTAATGACCAATCTCATTGTTGACGGGCCTCCGTGGCCTAGTGGTTAAGAGCGTTGACTCTTGATCATTAGGTCTCTCACCGCTGTGGTTCGAGCCTCGCTCGGGTCACAAGTGAGATGCCAAATTCTGCAACGGAAGGTCAGGTGGTTTTTCTCCGGGTACTCAGGTTTTCGCCCACTAAGTTGGAAGAAACGTCTCCAAAATGACCTTTACAGTCTTGACGGGGACGTTAAACCTCAAATCAAACAAACAAAACAAAGCAACGATAGTTCATTATCAATCAGCCATTTCAAACAAACAAACAAAGCCTGACGAAGAATGCAAAAGTATTCCATTGTTTAACTGGGGTTAATTTCCAGTAAATCTGTCCCTTACACTCTCGTTGAATCATCGACATCCGTACCCAGCAACGTCGACAACTGTACTCCGCAAACTTTCGCTTCATCGACAGCCGTATCGATGAAACTATAAACAGTTCCACAGATACATATAAAAACATGTTGACACACAAATAAAAGTATCTGCATCATTTCGTCCTCGATATTCCATGACACTGAATAAGAGCCACGCATTTCCCCGGAAGTACTTATTTTATATATTTTCCCGTTTAATTCCGCTAAGCGTCAAAACAGGCTATCAGTCAGACTTCCAAAACACTTGAAACAACAGCAAACTATTTCACAAACGATTTGACACCACAAAAATGGACAGACATACACAAAAATAACACATTTACAGCGAATTTATCGACTACCCTCCTCTGTCGACAGCCGTACTGCTCGGTCGACAACCGTATTTCTCGGTCGACAGCAGCTTTACACAGTACCGGCTCGGTCGACAACACAGGTATAGAAAATGGTATTACCCCCGTGCCTTTGGGACCTCAAAATCTGTTCGAGACAGGGGTAGTTCGAGCCACTGAGGTTACTGCCAGGAGGCATAATGAGATACTTTTGGACATGATTTTGGTATTCCATAATGAAAATGTATGCTGGGTATACTCATTACAATCGCCTCAGCGAGGCGATTCTAATGAGTACACACAGCAAACATTTGTAATATAAAATTCGAAAATCTCCTAAATTGTCCCCACTATTTTTTATAAAGAGGATTTCCCTTGGGGCTCAAGAACGGGTTCGACGCAGCCGTGGTAAACGAGCCATCGGTGTTCGAGCCATCGAAGTTCTACTGTATTACGACACAATGTCATACGTATGAAACATCATTGAACCACGCCTATATAATTTTGACCCCCGAACCCCCACTTTTATATGGTAAAACTGGGATTTACAAGTGTATATAATTTTCTCTTATTTTTGCCCCAAAACATAAATTGCACAATGTATGTTTTGAGCAGAAAAACAAGAAATAACCGATTTTACTGGATTTTTTTTTTTCATTTTTGGTGTTAAAATTTTCACTTTATTTGAATATGCATGTTTTCGTAACGATATGCGCTCATAATGTGGTCGATCTTGGCTCTGGAAACATGTTTTCGGGTGGGCCAAGCGAACACTCAGTTCAGCATGCGCAGTCTGATCAGAGTGTTTGTTGTGCGCTTTTCGGATGTCCATTGCCCAAAAGCTTTAGCCAGACAGGAGTGGTTGTTCTGAGTTCTTGGTTTGTTTGTTTGTTTGTTTGTTTGTTTGTATTGGAGCCGTTAACCGCCCAGTTAACTCTATTAAGGTTATTTTTGAGCCGGTCAGTTTACCTATCCACATTTTTCCTGGACAGGCTTTAAACAGTACATTGCACATTCTTTCGCCAGAAACTGATATCTGCCCTTCTTGTATCAGCGGAAGGGAGAGGATGACTGTAGACAAGATTTCATGATCAATCTCCATTATAGAATGTTGCCGACCCCGGCATTTGAGTTCTTGGTAAGCGGACATGTGCGAAACTTTTCATCGTGTGATCAAGTCCGTGTATTAAACAAACACCCCTGTAAACTCACTTTATTTACCAAAAATTGGGGTTATATTATTATGGATATACATTATTTTCCTTATTTATGCTCAAAACATAGAATATACAGTGGTGACGGGGACGTTAAATCTCAAATCAATCAAACAAACAAACAAAACATACTGAGGGTCGCCGAGTCATCTGTGGGTTGATGTCCATAAAATGAACACCCCCAAAACTCCACTTCATATAGAGAAAACTAGGGTTTACGGGGTTATATTATTTTTCTTATTTCTGCTCCAATACATAGGTTGTGGGCACTCGTTAGAACCGCCTCAATTAGGCGGTTCTAACGAGCACCCACAACATATGTTTGCAGTATAAATCAGAAAACTGTCAGGGGTTTTCATAAGAAAAGTAGATATTTTGGAGAAATGAAAAAATGCACTATGCCACACGGATGATCGAATTAACTAGTTTAGATCAGTATTAGTTGACAGACTATACTATGTGATCAGTTCGCCTGTTCATTACGATAGCACATCCGTGCGACACAGTGCATTCTTCCATAAATCAAAAATGACTACTTTTCCAATGGAAATCCGTGATATTTTTCTTATTTAAACTGCAAACGTAGGTTGTGGGTGCTCATTAGAACCGCCTCATTGAGGCGGTTCTAACGAGTACCCACAACCTATGTCTTAGGGAAGAAATGAGAATAAATGTATACCCTCGTAAACCCCAGTTTTCCTTATATAAAGTTGGGTTTATTTTAGGGTGGCCATTTCACGGCCTTGTTTACGTGATGTTGGGGTTAAACGGCCTTGTCAATAGTATTTTATCAAACCGAGTCGGTCATTGTACCTAATCTCACTTTGCCTGGGCAGGCTTAACCAGTACAATGCACATTCTTACGCCTGAAACTGCCAACTCCCCTTCTTGAATCAGTGGAAGGGAGAGAATGCCGGCCGTAGATAAGATTTCATGATCAAATTTAACATAAGAATATTGTCGACCCGGCATGTGGGCAGTATCACGTTGGTACCTACCAGTGGTTTGCTGTCGGATTTTGGCTTAAACCGTAGATTGTGGGTGGTTTTAACGAGTATACACGATTAAACGTAGATTTGGATGCTCTTTAGAACCGCCTCAGTAACCCACAATTTAGATTTCAGAGCATGGCCGCCACGATACCAGTTAACATATTAGGAACCGGCTTGGGTCGGTCAGAAGTAACGGCTTTCAGCTCCAGAGCTTATGAAATTTCAGGCCTTACCTCGCCGAATTTACAGTTTAATCCCTAATCAGCCCCATATTACCTATTTACATCATATTTACATCGCTTGCCCGTGACCCTTTTCAGAATACTAAATTTATTAAAATTGACTAACCATCGAACATGTATTATTAAACTTAGCCACACTCTGGGCTAGAAACCTCCGTAGTGTAGTGGTTATGCTACTCGCCTTTTAAACTAGGGGTCGCAAGATCGATCCCGGGCTTCTCCAGACTTTCGGATGAGTCTATAAACCGAGGTCCCGTCTCCGTATGACCTTAGCTGTTGGTGAGACGTAAATCTCAAACACTCACTCACTCCCTCACACTCTGGGCTAATTCAGCAGGCGGCATATTGTTGATATTTTTCTTATTTTTCCTATAAAACAGGACATATCGCGGAAAATAACATGCAAATTAATTTGAATGAAAGATCAAACTCTGTTTTTCAGGAAAAAATAAGAAGAATATTTCAAAATATCGTCTGCTGAAAAACTACCCAGCATGCAGAGTGTATGTGACACTTGCCTATATACAGTTGAGTTTAATTCATTTGCCCTTTCAAATTGAGCTTGCATTAGCCAACGGCTTGCTTAATGCATGTGCCTTTTATTTTACAGTCGAACTTCAAAGGCTCGAACACCTTTGGGACCCCGAAAATCTGTTCGAGGCAGGGGTAGTTCGAGCCACTGAGGTTACTGTCAGGAGGCATAACGAGATACTTTTAGACATCTTTTCGGTGTTCTATAATGAAAATGTATGGTGTGCGTACTCATTAGAATCGCCTCATCGAGGCGATTCTAATGAGTACACACAGCATACATTTGCAAGATAAAAGACTAAAATCTCCTTAATTATCCCTACTATTTCTTATGTAGAGAAGTCCCCTAGGGGCTCAAGAATGGGTTCGACACATCCATGGCAAACGAGCCATCGGTGTTCGAGCCATCGAAGTTCTACTGTATTTGCAATTTTGGGACTCGAATGCAGACTTGTTTGCTATCCAGTAACCAGTTTCACTGTATGTTCCTTTCCTTCAGAATCTCGGTCGTGGAACAGTAGACGAACAACTACTACAACGTCCGCATTAGCCACTAGAAGATACAAGCTACCATCTCATACATCGCCTTATTTCACTGTCAGACCTGTGGGACCTCATGATAATACTTTTTATAGACCAGGTAATTCAAAAGCATCATGTTAACTAGAGACAAATGGGTACATCTTTGGGCAACATGTAAACAATTTCGTGTAATGAACACCCCAGTGTTGCTATTGAAAAAACTGGGCTGCATGGGGCGTCCGCGCAGAGCTGAATCTGACCACACATGATTACTGGTAAACCGCTTAGAAGGACTAAGCCTGCCCAGGCAAAGAGATGTGAGTCAGACCGTCCAATGCAAATAAGTCTTTTGGTTTCATTGGGCGGCAGGGCTTGAGCTGTAATTTCATTCCAAAGTCGGGTAATGTCCCACAAAATTGGAAGCAATGTCTTCAAAATGGCCCAAATAGTGTTGATGCGGACGTTAAACCTCAATTCAAACAACCAACCTATGTCATACGGATGCGATATCGCACTGGAATGCAACTCTTCTAAATAGTTCTTGTCTCCCTAGTCATAAGGGGCCTACTCTTAAAAAATTGCTCTGTAGGAGCAAAGTCTTTCTTTTAACCCTTGTCCTGCTGAGCCCAGATATGCCTTATTTTCCAAACAATGAAGATCCATATCAGATGGCTTCGTCAGAAGCCATCTGATCAGGATCTACATTGTTTGCCATTCAGATTGTGAATTTGTTGCAATAATTTGCATCAAGTAATCTGATTGGTTGATAATCGGTAGTGGGCGTTGCATATATAAATATTCAGCAGGACAAGGGTTAAGAACAGAGCGCCCCGCCCATCGGGGCTAAGCTGCATGGTGCTTCCGCACAGTGCTGAAACATATCGAACTTTTAGTACTGGTAAACCACTTAGAAGGTCTCAGCCTGCCCAGTAAAAGTGGCACGGGTCGTCCGTCCCTCAAACCATTGGGGTTTCTTCTGACGGTAGGGCTTGACATGTCCCACAAAAATCAGAAGCAACATCGTCTCAAAATGACCTAAATAATATTGACGGGGAAACACTAAATATGTTCTATAAAAGGGTTATCCTTTGGAAGCAAGGAATACACCACAGAAGTGAAAATATGAAGTGTACAAAAACCTGAAAACAAACAAACAAAGACCCCGTTTTTGGAGGTTTTTTTTTATTCTACAGGAGTGTGTTTGTTTGTTTGATTGATTTGAGGTTAAACGTCCCCGTCAACACTGTAAAAGGTCATGTTGGAGAAGTTGCTTCCAATTTTGTGGGACTTTTACCCGGCATTGAGATGAAATGACATCTCAAGGCCTGCCACCCGATGAAACCAATAGGGTTTATAAGCACGGACGGTCCAACTCGCACCGCTTTGCCTGGGCAGGCTTAGATGCTCTAAGCGGTTTACCAGTACTAAATGCAGCCCATTTATTTCTTCAAGCCCCGATGGGCGGGGGCCGATTCTACAGGAGAGCAAAAAGAAAGTCCCTTGTGAAAAAGGGCGGTAAATAAGTAGGATGTATCACTCCCCATAATATTTCGAATGGTACATCACGTTAAAAATTCCGTGTAATGATACCCCTCGTATCCTCACTTTTTATAGAGACAAATGGGATTTACGGGGCTCTATATTATTTTCCTTTTTTCTGCTTCAATGCATAGGTTGTCTAATGAGTACCCCAACCTATGTTTGGAGTAGAAATAAGAAAAATTCTCACAGTTTTCATCAGAAAAATGTCCGTTTTTGTGGCTGAAAAAATGCCCTATGCCTCACGGATTTTTGTTTTGTTTTCTTTGATTTGAGGTTTAACGTCCCCGTCAACACTGTAAAGGTCATTTTAGAGACGTTGCTTCCAATTTTGTGGGGCTTTTACCCGACATCTTAAGCCCTGCCACCCTATAAAACCAGTAGACAGTCCGACTCACACCACTTTGCCTGGGCAGGCTTAGATCCTCTAAGCGGTTTACATTACTTGTGTGCGGTTCGGTTTCAGCTCTGCGTGGAAGCATCATGCAGCCCATCTATCACTTCAAGCCCCGATGGGCGGGGGCGCCTCACGGATGTTAATAACAGCACGTCACAGGAGAGAACCTTATACATGTAAACTATAAAAACAAAGTACGAGTCAGTACAAAAGTACTGAAGCCACTGTTTTTTTTGTTGTTTTTTTCGACAAGTTTGATCTGTTTTTAGCTCACCTGCCACGTAGTGACAAGGTGAGCTTTTGGGATCACTTTTTGCCCGTCGTCCCGTCGTCCGTCCGTGCGTGCGTGCGTTCGTGCGTGCGTCCGTAATTTTTTTCTTCAAACAACATCTCCTCCTAAACCACTGATCGGATGTTGACCAAACTTCACAGGAATGATCCTTAGGTGGTCCCCTTTCAAAGTTGTTCAAATGGCTCCGGTCTGTTGCACATCTAGGTCACAGGAGCTAAAAATAGATTTTTTAACTGAAAATCTTTAAAAATCTTTTTCTCTGAAACCGCAAGGCCCAGGTCTTTGATATTTGGTATGAAGCTTCATCTAGTGGACCTCTACCAAGATTATTCAAATTATAGCCCTGCGGCCAAAAGTGCCCCTGCCCCGGGGGCCTTTGGTTTTCTATAGGCTTATATAGGGAAAATATTTAAAAATCGTCTTCTCTGAAACTGAAAGGCCCAAGTTTTTGATATTTGGTGTGAAGCTTCATCTAGTGGACCTCTATCAAGATTGTTCAAATTATAGCCCTGGGGCCAAAAATGCTCCTGCCCCGTGGGCCTTTGGTTTTACATAGGCTTATACGGAGAAAATCTTTAAAAATCTTCTTCTCTGAAACTGAAATGCCCAAGTCTTTGATATTTGGTGTGAAGCTTCATCTAGTGGACCTCTATCAAGATTGTTCAAAATATAGCCCTGGGGCCAAAAATGCTCCTGCCCCGAGGACCTTTGGTTTTACATAGGCTTATATAGGGAAAATCTTTAAAAAATCTTTTTCTCTGAAACCACAAGGCCAAGGTCTTTGATATTTGGTATGAAGCTTCATCTAGTGGACCTCTACCAAGATTGTTCAAACTATAGCCCTGGGGCCAAAAATGCCCATGCCCCGGGGGCCTTTGGTTTTACATAGGCTTATATAGGGAAAATCTTTAAAAATCTTCTTCTCTTTTACCGCAAGGCCCAAGTCTTTGATATTTGGTGTGAAGCTTCATCTAGTGGACCTCTATCAAGATTGTTCAAAATAAAGCCCTGGGGCCAAAAATGCTCCTGCCCCGAGGGCCTTTGGTTTTACATAGGCTTATATAGGGAAAAGCTTTAAAAATCTTTTTCTCTGAAACCACAAGGCCCAGGTCTTTGATATTTGGTATGAAGCTTCATCTAGTGGACCTCTACCAAGATTGTTCAAATTATAGCCCTGGGGCCAAAAATGCCCATGCCCCGGGGGCCTTTGGTTTTACATAGGCTTATATAGGGAAAATCTTTAAAAATCTTCTTCTCTTTTACCGCAAGGCCCAAGTCTTTGATATTTGGCGTGAAGCTTCATCTAGTGGACCTCTATCAAGATTGTTCAAATTATAGCCCTAGGGCCAAAAATGCCCCCGCCCAGGGGCCCTTTGGTTTTACTAGGGAAATATTTAAAAATCTTCTTCTCTGAAACCACACGACCGCGGTCTTTAATATTTGGTATGAAGCTTCATCTAGTGGACCTCTACCAAGATTGTTTAAATCAAAGCCCTGGGGCCAAAAATGCCCCCGCCACGGGGGCCTTTGGTTTTACATAGGCTTATATAGGGAAAATCTTTAAAAATCTTCTTCTCTGAAACTGAAAGGCCCAAGTCTTTGATATTTGGTGTGAAGCTTCATCTAGTGGACCTCTATCAAGATTGTTCAAATTATAGCCCTGGGGCCAAAAATGCTCCTGCCCCGTGGGCCTTTGGTTTTACATAGGCTTATATAGGGAAAATCTTTAAAAATCTTTTTCTCTGAAATCACAAGGCCCAGGTCTTTGATATTTGGTATGAAGCTTCATCTAGTGGACCTCTACCAAGATTGTTCAAATTATAGTCCTGGGGCCAAAAATAACCCCGCCACGGGGGCCTTTGGTTTTACATAGGCTTATATAGAGAAAATCTTTAAAAATCTTCTTCTCTGAAACTGAAAGGCCCAAGTTTTTGATATTTGGTGTGAAGCTTCATCTAGTGGACCTCTATCAAGATTGTTCAAATTATAGCCCTGGGGCCAAAAATGCTCCTGCCCCGTGGGCCTTTGGTTTTACATAGGCTTATATAGGGAAAATCTTTAAAAATCTTTTTCTCTGAAATCACAAGGCCCAGGTCTTTGATATTTGGTATGAAGCTTCATCTAGTGGACCTCTACCAAGATTGTTCAAATTATAGCCCTGGGGCCAAAATGCCCATGCCCCGGGGGGCCTTTGGTTTTACATAGGCTTATATAGGGAAAATCTTTAAAAATCTCCTTCTCTTTTACCGCAAGGCCCAAGTCTTTGATATTTGGCTTGAAATTTTATCTAGTGGACCTCTATCAAGATTGTTCAAATTATAGCCCTAGGGCCAAAAATACCCCCGCCCAGGGGCCCTTTGGTCTTACATAGGGAAATATTTAAAAATCTTCTTCTCTGAAACCACACGACCCAGGTCTTTAATATTTGGTATGAAGCTTCATCTAGTGGACCTCTACCAAGATTGTTTAAATAAAAGCCCTGGGGCCAAAAATGCCCCCGCCACGGGGGCCTTTGGTTTTACATAGGCTTATATAGGGAAAATCTTTAAAAATCTTCTTCTCTGAAACTGCAAGGCCCAAGTCTTTGATATTTGGTGTGAAGCTTCATCTAGTAGATCTCTATCAAGATTGATCAAATTATAGCTCTGGGGCCAAAAATACTCCTGCCCCGAGGGCGTTTGGTTTTACATAGGCTTATATAGGGAAAGTCTTTAAAAATATTTTTCTCTGAAACACAAGGCCCAGGTCTTTTATATTTGGTATGAAGCTTCATCTAGTGGACCTCTATCACGATTGTTTAAATTATAGCCCTGGGGCCAAAAATGCCCCCGCCCCGGGGGCCTTTGGTTTTACATAGGCTTATATAGGGAAAATCTTTAAAAATCTTCTTCTCTGAAACTGAAAGGCCCAAGTCTTTGATATTTGGTGTGAAGCTTCATCTAGTGAACCTCTACCAAGATTGTTCAAATTATAGCCCTGGGGCCAAAAATGCCCCTGCCCCGGGGGCCTTTGGTTTTACATAGGCTTATATAAGGAAAATCTTTAAAAATCTTCTTCTCTTTTACCAAAAGACAAAAGTCTTTGATATTTGGCGTGAAGCTTCATCTAGTGGACCTTTAGCAAGATTGTTCAAATTATAGCCCTGGGGCCAAAAATGCCCCCGCCCCGGGGGCCTTTGGTTTTACATAGACTTATATAGGGAAAATCCTTAAAAATCTTCTTCTCTGAAACCGCAAGGCCCAAGTCTTTGATATTTGGTGTGAAGCTTCATCTAGTGGACCTCTATCAAGATTGTACAAATTATAGGCCTAGGGCGAATAATGCCCCCACCTGCAGGCCCTTTGGTTTTACATTGGCTTATACAGGGAAAATCTTTAAAAATCTTCTTCTCATAAACCTGATGGCCCAGTTCTTTGAATTTGGTGTGTAGCTTCATCTAGTGGACTTCTACCAAGATTGTTCAAATCATAGCCCTTGGATCAAAATGCCCCCGCCCCGGGGCCCTATGTTTTACATTGACTTATTTAGGGAAATTTAAAAAAAAAAATCTTCTACTCTGAAACTGCAAGGCCCAGGTCTCTGATATTTGGTGTGAAGCTTCATCTAAATTGTTCAAATTATAGCCTTAGGATATTTGGTATGAAGCTTTGTCTTTCTACCAAGATGGTTCAAATTATAGCCCTGGGGGCAAAAATGGCCCGCCCTGGGGACCCCAAGGTTTATATAAACTTATATAAGGAAAACGTTTAAAAATCTTGTCTGAAACCTGCAGTCTCCATTCTTTGATATTTGGTATGAAGCGTCACCTTTTAGACCACTACCAAGATTAATCATATTATAGCCCGGGGCCAATAATGGCTCTCCCAGGGGCCCACTTGATACCCTATGGATCAGGTGAGCGATCCAGGGCCATCATGGCCCTCTTGTTGGTAAAGAATAATATAACCTTTCAAACGATGTTCGTTTATACATTTAAATATAACTCCTTGTTTTCAATTGTTATTTTTTGACTTTCGGTGGCTTTAATTGTAGATATTACATGATGTAGAAAAAAAAAACAGTTTTATTTACCGTTTGTTTGTTTGTTTGATTTAAGGGTTAACGTCCCCGTCAACACTGTAAATGTCATTTTGGAGACATTGCTTCCAATTTTGTGGGACTTTTACCCGACATTAAGATGAAATGACATCTCAAGCCCTGCCGGCCAAAGAAACCAAGTGTTGATATGCATTGACGGTCCAACTTGCACCGCTTTGCCTGGGCAGGCTTAGATCATTTAAGCGGATTACGAGTTCTCGTGTGCAGGTCGGTTTCAGCTCTGCGTGGAAGCATCATGCAGCCTATCTATTTCTTCAAACCCCGTTGGGCGTGGGCCGTTTTATTTACCGTTAAGAATTTAAGACATTGACAGTTCTTAGAAAATATCTATCTTCATTTTAATCATTCCAGTTTTCTTTTGTTTCATTTTGTGGTAAGTAGAAGATGAATTCAGTTTGTTTTGGATCGATTGTGTGATGAAAATCGACCCAGAATTACTTATGAGGCCGGGTTACAGTGCTGTTGTCCACGTGACTATCACTGACCAATTACGTTTAACCGCGCATCACGTGAACAAGTCCATGAAATGAACACAACCCATAAACCCAACTTTTTTTTAGATAACATTGGGGTTTACGGGGGTTTATTTTTTGCTTATTTCTGCTCCTAGACATAGATTGTGGCTACTCGTTAGAATCGCCTCAATGAGGCGGTTCTTACGAGTACCCACAACCTATGTTTGGAGTATAAATAAGAAAAATATCACAAATTTTCATCGGAAAAGCAGCCATTTTGGAGATATGAAAGAATGTACTATGTCACACGGCTGTGTTATCGTAATGGCAAAATAGCGTTCAAACTTTGTACGCATTCCAGGTAACGGTTATTTATAGACGCACTTGTCGCAGCTGCTTTGCAAAGAGAGTTACCTGTAAATAGAGAATACCAGGTTCGTGTCTTCTGATATCAAGTTTATCAGGCAAGGCTTTAATAACGCTTGTAGAATCGCGAGGCTTGCCGAGCGATTCTACATGCGTTCTCGAAGCCTAGCCTGATAAACATGATATCAAATGACACGAATCTGGTGTTCTATTTATTAGTTCATTCCCTTGTACACTCTTAAAATGAACAATTTACGATTAGTTATCAATGGTCCGCAGTGCTTCCCAACATTCCGACGGTCGATATATTTAGTATCAGCTGGTCATACTTTTTCGTATGATATTTTTTCAAGTAATTTTTCCAATTTTTTTCAGTAATAATAACATTTTTGCCAATTTTTCTAGTAGTCCGGTTCATTCATAAAAGTGCACAGTGACCTGATAAAGCTCACTTGTCCCGAGATAGCACATCTTTATCAGACCAATGTGCTACAATGTAATTAATATAGGGGGTAACTGATTAAAACCTGAATTGGGTTTATGTGTTGACATCGACAATGTTAACGAAGAACAGATACCGCAGAACGTGGCGTCTGCTCAGGGTTTGAGTTACTCATTCTGGACCATTTTCCCAGTCTACACTCAGCCAGTGATGTGAGTATTTTTTTTTTCTTTTCAACAGGTCAAGGAAGAGTTGGCGGAAGTGGTTACTATAACACCCGTAACGGAGTCAGACATCTTGTTTTTCACAAAGAACTACTTTTATGTGCTTTCTTGACACTTTTGTATCATTGCGCTGCTTTTAATTTATAGCTAAAATCTTGTAAAGTAAATGAGCCGCAGTGCAACAAAACCCACACAGAGGCTTGTGTGCCCAGCCAGTACTCAGACCAGACTGCGCGTTCGAAGTCTGACCTGAGTACTGGCTGCTGACGTCAGTTTGGCAATCTTAGTGATAATAAGTGAAGATTCTGGACCGACAATAGGCCCAATGGAGTCTTTTCTGTGTTACATACATGTAGGTCCTCTTGTAGATTTTGTTTTGCTACAGCTCATATATATGAAACAGCATTATTTAGGAAACACACAATTTTATTTTGGAAGGACAAAGCTGCTATATATATTTATGAAGCATTTGTCTCGTCGAGAAAATATTGTTTGTAACACGATGATCATTAATTTAACTCACAGGAGCTTGAAGTTCTGTCAGAAAAACATGTCAAACGAGCCCAAATCGACTATCCTACATAGCTTCGCCAAAGGGCGAAGCTATGTAGGATAGTCGATGGCGAAGCTATGTAGGATAGTCGATTTCGTCTATTTTGACATGTTTTTCTGACAGTGGGGCTTTTTTGACATTTTTTTCTGACACTGTCAGAAAAACATGTCAAAATAGCCCAAATCGATTATCCTACATAGCTTCGCCGACAGTGTCAGAAAAACATGTAAAAATAGCCCAAATCGACTATCCTACATAGCTTCGCCGACAGTGTCAGAAAAACATGTAAAAATAGCCCAAATCGACTATCTTACATAGCTTCGCCGACAGTGTCAGAAAAACATGTAAAAATAGCCCAAATCGACTATCCTACATAGCTTCGCCGACAGTGTCAGAAAAACATGTAAAAATAGCCCAAATCGACTATCCTACATAGGTTTGCCAACAGGACATGTTTTTTTTTTCTGACAGAACTTCAAGCTCCTGTGATTTAACTTGTTTTCACATAGACTTCCATATATATGTACGTTTCTAACACTGGTCGCCTATATAGTCAGTAGTAAAATTAAGTGATATATTGAGTGATAGTTCTGCAACAGAAGCTCAGGTGGTTTTTCTCCGGGTACTCCGGTTTTCGCCCACCTCTGATTAAACGATCGGCTCGATATGAGTGAAATAATCTTGAAAGGGCCATAAAACCAAAAAAAAAAATAAATAAATAAATAATAAAAAAAATGAATGATAAATCACTGGGCGGAATAGCGCGAACCGAAGAGCCAACCTTTTATCCCGTTTCATGACGTTATTCATTTTACCTTGCCGTTAGACTGTGTTACGTCGTTCACTTGTACATGTATCATATAAGTTATGAAAACAGGTTTATCATATGACGTCGCGTCTGAGAGTGTAATAACGCCATGTAATATTTTCGATTATCATATGACGTCGTTGGTAAGCAGTGGATAACGTCGTGTAATAAAAATCGTATGACCACACGTGTAATAACACTTTGGCGCATGGCCAACTATATCTGACATTAGCCCGATAACTTTCAACCGTGACAGTCGCACAGAAAGTCAATATTGGGTTGTCTCCCTTTGACTGAGGCCTTCGATAGATACCTATGCGTGTACCTGTCGTGTAATCAATATTGTGTTTTAATCCGGCCGTGTGTGAAAATGACCCCGGGGGATATTGAACGATAGATACGTCTAGTTAATTTTGATCTTCGTGTTTTGGTACTTTAAGCGAGAAAAATTCTCGTTTTGTCAAACGGTTAAAATTGAGCCTTTTTGTACTTAAAATATTATCGGTTCTCATAAATCCATTTTTTTTATGGAATGTGATATTCCACATAATTTAAAAAAAAAAACACACAAAAACATTTATAGTTAATGGACGTCAGATTGCATTATTTAAAATTACATTGTTTAGTAAAGCAACATGTTCATAAGTCCATGTAATAAAACCCCCTGTAAACCCCACTCTACATTACAGAAGAGAGAGGTTTAGAGGGGTTACTATGTGAATTATCCGCACCAAGACATTGTATTTTTCATCATAAAAATAATGTGCTTTTTTTAGATATAAATTAACATTTCGATAGCACAGAGTTTGAGCACTCGTAAGACCGCCTCGTCGAGGCGATTCTAATGAGATCCAACAATCTCTGTTTTAAACAAGCAATAAGAATACTATATTATTCCCTTTCCCCCCCGAGAAAGTATTTGTGGCGGCCTGTGCCGCCAATGTCTCTTAGCTAGTTTATATGTTTCTCTTCCTTATTTTGTTCGTGCTAAACGAGTAAATCTTTCTATCTTTTTTAAATGACGATAACTTCATCATATACGCTCTTTCTTTCTTTCTTTCTGCTCAGGTAAACGACGCACGTCAATATAATCGTTCATGATGGATTGGTAATCGATCAATACATTGAGTAAGCACACTTCCGACTACCTGTCGATAATCGAATTATCACCAAGTATTGTGACGCGCGCCGTTAATCTTTGCACCAATAGTAGTCACTAGACCAGTAAGTGGCAACTTGACCTGTAGTTGTATTTAAAAAGTAATATCATAAACCTGGGGACGGTAAATAAAAATAATTCAGATTAAATGAACAATTAAGACTCCGGGTCTCATCCGAGATTACGTTTCTTGCTAAAAAGAATCCCCGTTTTATCATCACGATAGCAAGTCCGTGTAATGAGAACCCTCTAACCCCCACTTTATACAGAGAAAAGTGGGTATACATTATTTTCTTTATTTCTGCACCAAGACATAGGTTGTGGGTACTAGTTAGAACCAATCGCCTCTACTGACCGTGCATTTAGATAATATATTTATTTACAATATTTTTTATTTACTTTGTTTTACGCCGCAGCCATACATATTTTTGTCATATCGAGTTGTACGCAAAAATTACAGAATATAGACAATGCGTTTCTGAAGATTTAGAAAGTCAACGGTTTTCCTAGACATATTACTGAGCAATTACCTAGTTTCATGTCAGTTTAATCTATCTATCTATCTATCTATCTATCTATCTATCTATCTATCTATCTATCTATCTATCTATCTATCTATCTATCTATCTATCTATCTATGCGAGTTGGATCGTTCATGCATATAAACCCTATTAGTGTAATTGGGTGGCAGGGCTTGAGAGTCCCACAAACTTGGAAGCAACGTCTCCAAAATGACCTATACAGTGTTGATGGATAAATAAAGACGTATGTTATCAATGAAATGTTTTCAGCAATCATCCCAAACCTTTTCTTCTGTACAAGACATAGGTTGTGGGTACTCTATAGACCGGTTCTTGCAAATCTTGGATAATATGTATTTGTCTGTTGAAGCAATTAAAATAAATAAAAAAAAAACAGTTCTAGCAATAACCCTCAACCTATAAGAAGGTACTGTGTCAAACGGATGTATTCTCGTAACTTGAACCCAGTATACATGTATAATTCACGGTCCCCGCCCATCGGGGCTTGAAGAAATAGATTGACTGCATGATGCTTCCATGCAGAGCTGAAACCGACCGCACACCAGTACTGGTAGACCGCTTAGAGGATCTAAGCCTGCCCAGGCAAAGCGGTAGGAGTCCATGCTTATAAACCCTATTGATTTCATTGGGCGACAGGGTTTGAGATGTCATTGCATCTCATTGTCGGGTAAAAGTCCCACAAAATTGGAAGCAACGTCTTCAAAATGACCTTAGTCCTATACTGTGTTGACATGGACGTTAAACCTCAAATCAAACAAACAAATCAAACATTTATATTGGATCCAAGATATAAAAATTAATAATAATAATAATAATAATAATAATAATAATAATAGATTCTCATTATCTAAATAATACCTATTCTGCTTAGAACTTAATGCATATGAATAAAGTTAATCTCTCCGGAAAGGAAATACAATATAACTTGCGCGCGTGTCCATTAATCTTCAGGCTTCCTGATGGTCAGTAGCCGGTATACAATACACATCACGTGTCATAAAAAGCGATAATTGTCTTCAGCTTAAATACCCGTGGTGTTCCCCCCCCCCCCCCCCCACCCACTGAGTGAGCTGAAAATATATGGGCACAGAACCGCCAAATTGATATGGTTCTTACAAGTACTTTCTACCTATATTTTGTGTAAAATCATACTGATTCCTGTTAACCCGACTGTTTTATATAAAGTTTGGTTAACATGCATATTCTTTTTCGCAGCATCATGGAGAGAACACCAGAAAAAGGGTACACACCTCATCTTAAATCACTTAACAGTTGAAATAAATAAATAATTAATTTAAATAAAAAAAGAAACATTTCTAATAATCATTTGATTATACATAAATGAATAGAATAATAATAATAATAAAATATACACATAATGATAATACATCCGTGCGCCATAATGCATTTTTGATATCTCAAAAACAGTTAATTGGTCAAAGTAAACTCATCAACACTTGAAACATAGTTATAACCGCCTCATTGAGGTGGCTCTACCCACAACCTATGTATGGGGAAGAAGTGAAAAAAAAAATGAATACCACAGTAAACCCCAGTTTTCTCTATATAAAGCAGTTTTTAATTAGGTTTTCATTACAACCAAGATGATAATAATGAATACAAAACGATTAACATAGGCATAAATGGCATCTTTACGGTTATTTTTTTTTATTTTTTTTTATTTACCAGACTGAATTCACAATAGCATTTAAATAATCAAACGCCTGTTAGAAAAATAAAAAATAAATAAAAATAAAATAAACATTCCTCTGGTATTCCAACAAAACAATGTGCGAACAACGAAATGTCAGATTAGCCTGTATCTGAGTAATTGGAATAAGATATATTTTATAACCAAGTTATATAATTTTTTTAGAAATTTCGTGACAAATTCACATGGGTTTCTTTCTTTCTTTCTTTCTTTCTTTCTTTCTTTCTTTCTTTCTTTCTTTCTTTCTTTCTTTCTTTCTTTCTTTCTTTCTTTCTTTCTTTCAGTTGTAATCATACAAACATACAAAACAAACAAATGTAATCATAAATCTTATTACTAGCAATGTTTATTTAACTTTGCGTAGTAAGTATAAAGAATGCGTAAAAATCTAATCAGGTCATGAAAATAAAAAAAATACGTAAATAAATAAATAAATAAGATGCAGATCAGACACCGCATTTTTAGATTAATTTACATTCCAAGGAAATGCCCAGGCGAAGTTGTGTTGATTTTACAGTCGATTGAAACTGACCCGCTTTGGGATTACACGCGTGTGTAGACAATAAAGCTTTTTCTGAATAAGCACCAAATTTAATCGCAAAATGCCGTTATTAAATATATTTTGAAATATTGTAATTGCTATCAAAATGCACAATATTGTATACACATTGCGTCTGATACGGGCGTTTGTTTGTAATATTAACAGAAAGTGTAGATTTTAGCCGTTAAAGTCGGTTACTGTCGTTGTTTTTCCACAGATTTGTATGCTTCAAGTAAGGATTATAGGCTATTAATTTGAAAATAAAAATGCCGGCAGCTAATTAAATAAAAGTTCCACTTATTTGATATCGTTTTGAAGGAATTTAAACGGACAATAAAATTTAATCGGAACATCTTTATCAAATTGAAAAATAAAAAAGTTATATTTGTTTAAAAATTGTTTTCCATTAAAGCCCCTGCTATTTCCAACAATAGATTCTGTACAGGTAAGCCGAGAAAGTCAGCGCACAGTAAAAGGCTTAATCCTTTGCGCCAAAGGCATAAATGTCAATAATAGTTGCGGATGGGGATTAAGTAACGTCATGACGACGTCCATGTCAACAATGCATTTTTCGTGGAAAAATGGTCAAATTCAAAGGCGATAAAATACAATTTAAAATGGTGATATGATAAACAGAATCTTACACTCGTGGTCATTTCATATGAAATTTATGAAACTCGCCGAAGGCTCGTTTCATAAATTTCATATGAGATGACCACTCGTGTAAGATCCTCTATTAATCCACTAGTGGATTGAATATGCAAATTAGCTAGATACGTCCCGTAACGTTACATGTACGACGTCATTAACGATGTCGCGTTTACTAATGGCGGAATATTGATATTTTTGTAAACAATCGTGAATAAAATGCGTTTTAAGTGTCATATGATAGAATCTTGCATTCGTGCACATGTATTATTGACTTTATTAAACTCGTTGAGGAAAGGGGATAAAATGCTCGGCAAAGCCTCGCATTTTATCCCTTTTCCCCAACTCGTTTAATAAATTCAATAATACATGAGCACTTATGGTAGATCCTCAATTTTATCATATGACGTCGCGTCTGAGAGTGTAATGACGCCATGCAATGTTTTCGATAATCCACTAGTGGATTAAATATGCAAATTAGGTAGATACGTCTCATAACGTTACATGTTCGACGTCGCGTTTACTAATGGCGGAATATTGACATTTTAGTAAACAATCGTGAATAAAATGCGTTTTAAATGTCATATGATAAATAGAATCTTGCATTCATGCTCATGTGTTATTGAATTTATTAAACTCGTTGAGGAAAAGGGATAAACTGCTCGGCAAAGCCTCGCATTTTATCCCTTTTCCTCAACTCGTTTAATGAATTCGATAATACATGAACACTCATGCAAGATCCTCGATAAACGCATGTGCTAAAGTCAGTTACCTTAAACAATGGTGGATGATAGGGAAGATCTGAACGGATCAACAGAATTTTCATCGGCTTTTAGTGTGTGGGAATCGAAAAAGATAAGCTCTATTGCCATGATTTATTGAGTGATAAATCACTGTTTATCAGTCAGTTTTAAGTAGACAAATCACTCACGCTACGCGCTTGTGATTTGATCTAATACGCAATTAAGGCGTAACTATACCAAATTTTGTGACACAAATGCCTTTCTGATATTTGATCTTCATCAGTGTGTCTCAACCCCAAAGTTCTGAAACCGAAACGGATGATGGACAAGATCCGGCAAACGCAGCACATCCCCCTCCGATCACACACCGACCGACGTAGCCCATGAGACAGGTCAACTTGGGGCATCGGGCAAGAGACGCCTACCCTAGGACTTATAGGCGTCCACCGCCGAGCCAACATCAGCAAACACACTCAACGGAAGTCCCGGGCATCAGAAAGGAGATGTGCAAAATAGCGAGACCTGCAACATTTAAAATATAACAAAAAGTGGCAACCAAATCCGCAAAGATACATTGCTCACCTGACAAGTCAGTCTTAGTTTTAGAAAAAATAGAATTTTACAACTGACCTCCAAAAAGTGATGTATCACTCAATAAATCACTGCAAGAGCTGATCTATTTCCTAAATTACACATCCATTACAGAAAGCCAATAAGGACAGTTACTTACCTACAAAAGGCCAATTGGCTATAAAAGCAATTGTAAATGCAATCCCTGAGGATAATCAGTAGAAGTTCGAACTATCCCAGTCTCGAAGAAATGAGCCCCGCCAAGCGAATTTGTGTCTTCGAGCATTCCATCATGACAAATTTTAACTTCACATGCCCAGCCATTCAGAGGTGCCAGGGATATGGCTTTCTGTCTGAAGGTTCCTCTTGATTCACTGCTTGTATGAGCGAGCAGCGAAGGTTCTGTCGAGACTGCGCGAATGCGCAGGCTCGCCTGAACCTTCGCTGCTCGCATAGGCGATAAGTACCAAAATCATTTGACGGGGCCCAAATGTTCATGGTCCCAAAACTATTCGAGCTATTGATGTTCGACTGTTTATGATGGCATCTTCATGTACGAGAAACTTATGCCTATTTTCATACAAACTGGGATGCCACGATGAGCTTGGCTGGCTACCTCCGCCGCCCTACCCTAACATACGCCTTACTATACTGATTTGACATACATGTACTGGTTCGATTCCAACATTTCGACAGTAAGAATTGGTCACCAGAAATTAAAACATGTTCATGGTAATTCCAGAATACCAAAAGCAGGATTGTGGCCACGTAAAATCGATTTAAGCAACCCCCTCCACCCCCCACCCCCAGTGGAATTCGTTTCACTGACCGTTCCAAGGCGGTTCTTCTGTCGCGGTTTATTTTTTGTTATGGCTTGTCTTTGAGGGTTAGTTTTGTTTTGGATAGTCAATTGGCAATTTTGTGGGAAAGTAACTGTCCTATTGATGTTTCCATTGTTTCCATTAGGGTCTGTTGTGTCATGTTTGTGTTTGTTTTCCTTTGGTGTCTCTGATGGGAGCTGTGGGTTAATTGTATCGATTCCTGATCATTGCTTTCACTTCTATTTTCTATGCATAGTTTATTTTGAGCCCCCGCCCATCGGGGCTTGAAGAAATACATTGACTGCATAATGCTTCCACGTAGAGCTGAAACCGACCCGCACACGAGTACTGGTAAACTGCTTAGAGGATCTAAGCCTACGCAGGCAAAGCGGTGCGAGTCGGCCCGTCCATGCTTATAAACCCTATTGGTTTCATTGGGCGGCAGGGCTTGAGATGTCATTTCATCTCAATATCGGGTAAAAGTCCCACAAAATTGGAAGCAGCGTCTCCAAAATGACCTTTACAGTGTTTACGTGGACGTTAAACCTCAAATCAAACAAACAAACAAACAAATATGCATATTTTATGGTCATTCTCTGCTTTCCACTGTTTTAAGAAAGACAGTATTCTAGGACGAGTTGTTATCAGCACTGAACTTGAAATATCTTACCGCTGTTTGTTTGAGATTTGCTTGGGTCATAAATAAGACGCCAGTTCTGCAACGTATGGTCAGATGATTATTCTCCAAGAACCCATGCTGTCGCCAATCTCTGTTTTATGATCGCCCCGATAGATCTGAAATAATCTTGAAAGGCAGTAAACAAAAACAAATGAAATATATTCTCTCTGTATCTCTTTTCATGCATTTTGCGACATGAAATTCATGGTTGTATTTACGCACCATTACGAAAATAATAATAATAATAATAATAATAATAATAATAATAATAATCGACCTTATTTATAGAGGATAACACATTTAGTACTAGTACTAATCTTCCATGTGGCCCTCTTTTCCTGGGTAGAAACCAGCACTGAGCAATGTGGATAAAGTCTCTTGCTCAAGGAAACAACACATGACGCGTGTGAGGCTCGAACCCGGTACCTCTCGATCTCTAAGCCGATGCTTTACCACTGCACCACTGCGCTCCACTAAACACGCCTATACAAATACATTATAAACTTTACCGCCGAAAAAAACCCCGAAAATTATAAGCTGAAAAGGTGTGATATTTTCTTATTTCTGCAATATTTTAGATCAGAAATAAGAAAATGAGGTACACCCCTGTAAACCCCAGTTTTACTATATTATAAAAATGGGGTTCAAATTTATATAGACGTGTTTTCGTGATGCGTATGAATAAGTATTGGAAGTATACCAATTAATACCGTTGTAAACCACATTTTATACAGTGAAAAGTATGCATTAAAGCCATGTACAAACGATTAAGCTCCACACCCACATTCAAATGCTTTTTATTGATCGTTCCAAGGCGGTTTATAATTTATTATAGTTTGTTTTTTCATGTATGTATTGTTTATATCGTTTTATTTTGGATATCCCCTTGGCCATTTTGTGGGAAAAGTAACTGTCCTTTCGGAGTAATGTAGTTACTTCAAGTTTGTGTTTCTTTCTCTTTGGTGTCTCTGATGGGAGATGTGAGGTAATTGTATCGATTTCTGTTCATTGCATTCACTTTTTTTACATTTTAGCCCAGATAAGCTTTCGCCGTATCCTGTTTTCCGTCGTTCGCCCGTCCGTCCGTCCGTCGATGGCTTTTCACATTTTTGACATCTCCTGCAGATCCGTAAGTCGGATAGAGCTGATACTTGTTGTTAGGCATTGGGGGCAACATGGAGATTCAGAATTGCTAAAATCGTTTCTTTCTAATACCTGTAACCAAGATGGCGGTAACCTTGAAATTGTTTAGACGACATCTGCCTCCGAACCAAAGTCTGATTGAGCTGTAACTTGACGGGAGGCATTGGGACTACACCCAGCAGGCACATGACGTGATTGTGACGTCACATCAACGTCGGTACAACGTCATGGCCTTAATGCAACGTCACATCAACGTCGGTGCAACGTCATGACGTTGCACCGACGTTGATTTGACGTTGCCCAAGCGACGTGTGCCTGCTGGGCATGCTCCTCTTGAATTTTTAGTCAGATTGACCTGTTCAGAAACTTAATCAGAGGCATCAAGGCCACATGCAGATTCAGAATTACTGAAGACAATCTGATCTGATCTGAAGCCAAGATGGCCACCATGGCACAATGTAACATTATATAGCATTATCAGCCTTATCCAGGTGAGCGAGTTCTGGTGCACTTGGGCCTCTAGTTAACTCACCTGAACCAAAGTTCATTGGTGAGCGTTTGTTTTGTTTGTTTGATTTGAGGTTTAACGTCCCCGTCGACACTGTAAAGGTCATTTTGGAGACGTTGCTTCCAATTTTGGGGCCTTTTACCCGACACTGAGATGAAATGACTTCTCAAGCCCTGTCGCCCAATGAAACCAATAGGGTTTATAAGCATGGACGGTCCGACTCGCACAGCTTTGCCTGGGCAGGCTTAGATCCTCTAAGCAGTTTACCAGTACTCGTGTTCGGGTCGGATTCAGCTCTGCGTGAAAGCACCATTCAGCCCATATATTTCTTCAAGCCCCGATGGGCGGGGGCCTACATTGGTGAGCGTAAAGTATTGCAAAGCCCCATCTGTCTGTCTGTCTGTCTGTCTGTCGGTTTTAAACATCATCCCCTATGAAATCACTGAACCAATTGAAGTCAAATTTCATGTGGAGCATCAATGGATGGGGAAACGAAATTATTTTCGCAGGTTTCAGGCATGATGGCCGTTATTCACACATAAGGTACAAACCCTTCAAAAATCTCGTTCTCCGGAACCAGTGGGCTGATTATCATGAAACTTGGTATGTAGCATTGGAGTCTCGAGCTGAGTATAGTTTGTTCAAATAATGACCCCTGGATGACCTTGATCTATTTAACACAAAGGTCAAATTTGGTCACATAGGCTTTTATATGAAAAAAACAAAACAAAAAAAAAACAAACAAACAAATGCATGCATGTTTTGGAAACTGTTGCAGCCTGTGATCTGAAAATTGGTTATGAGTAAAATAAACTACATGACTATTATCGCCCCCGCCCATCGGGGCTTGGAGAAATAGATTGGGCTGCATGGTGCTTTCACGCAGAGCTGAAACTGGCCACACATGAGTACTGGTAAACCGCTTAGAAGGTCTATATCTGCGCATGCAAATACAAAAGATTTATTATATAGAGGATCTTACATGAGTGCTCATGTATTATTGAATTTATTAAACGAGTTGAGGAAAAGGGATAAAATGCGAGGCTGTGCCGAGCATTTTATCCCTTTTCTTCAACGCGTTTAATAAATTCAATGATACATTAGCACGAATGCAATATTCTTTTTATCATATGACATTTCAAACGCATTTTATTCACGATTGTTTTACAAAAATGTCAATATTCCGTCATTAGTAAACGCGACGTCCTGTACATGTAACGTTACGAGACGTATCTAACTAATTTGCATATTTAATCCACTAGTGGATTGTCAAATTTATTACATGGCGTTATTACACTCTCAGACGCGACGTCATATGATAAACCGAATTCTGACTTATAGAGATTCTTTCAGTGAATGCGCTTATACTTTTGAGCAGTGATGTCAGAGCGCAATAGTGCAGATGTGGACCTGCACGTGACTTCTAGATATTCTTTCAGTTAATGCACTTGTACTTTTGAGCAGTAACGTCAGATGGTAATATTGCAGTGGAATATGATAATTTATGACCCTGCGCCTGGCATGCTCTCGACAAATCAAAATTCTAGAATAGCTTATGAATATTAATGAGGTATAATAGGTTTCATTGTGCATTGGCACACTTTTAGATGAATGTATATTTATATATTTATGTTTGTGTTGCAAATGAATAATACTTAACGTCTCTCGATACGATGTCCAGTTAGTTTGTTCGGTGTTTGTTTAGAGTTCAACGGCTCAGTCAACTTTATTTACGCCATATCGAGCCGATGAGTTTACAAAATCACACTTTTCCTGGAGAGGCTTATAAGTAAGCGGTTTACCGGTACAATACAGAACTGACAACTGCCTTGCTTACATCAGTGGAAGACATTTGTATGGAAAAAGGCAAACCAGTGGATATATATCTGACTGCATTGTAGCCTGTGACATCAGAAATAATATTGCAAATAGCTGAATGGAAGTTAATCGATTCCAATGGTCGAGGTCATTTACTGACCTTTGTCCTGGATGGCACAGATTCAATTTTTTTTTTTTTTATCTTTTTCTCCACTTAAACTGTAGGGTTGATTGATATCGAATCACATGTGGAGCCTCTATGGGTAGGGGGAATGAAATTTTGTTCGTATAGGACTGGGTCAAATGACCATTAAGGCCACCATATGCCCATATATGGTAAAAATCTTTAATTTTTTTTTTCAGAAACTAAATGCCAGATGACCTTGAAACTTTGTTATCTATTTGTATTTTTGATTTGAGGTTTTACGTCCCTGTCAACACTGTATAGGTCATTTTGGAGACGTTGCTTTCAATTTTGTGGGACTTTTACCCGACATTGATATGAAATGACATCCCAAGCCTGTCGCTCACTGAAACCAATAGGGTTAATAAGCATTGGCGGTCCAACTCGCACCGCTTTGCCTGGGCAAGCTTAGATCGTCTAAGCGGTTTACCAGTGCTCGTGTGCGGTCGGTTTCAGCTCTGCGTGGAAGCATCATGCAGCCAAAATATTTTTTCAAGCCCCGATGGGCGGGGCGCGCTTTGTTATGTAGCAGCGGGGACACACGCCCTACCAAATTGGTTCAAATGATGACCTTTGGTTGACCTTGAGCTGTTTTACTACGTCTAAGTCAAACTTGGTTACTTAAACATTCTATAGAAAAAAGACAAAAAGGTGGATTTTATTGATTGCGTGGTAGCCTGTCCCATCAGAAATATTTTGTTTGCAACCAGCTGAATGGAAGTTTATCAATTCTAAAGGTCAAGGTCATTTACTGCCCTTTGTCCTGGATGGCTTATATTCAGTACTAATCAGTAGTTTTATCTTCTTCTCCACTTAAACTGCTGGGTTGATTGAAACCAAATTACATATGGGCCTGTATGGGAAGAGGGAACCAAAGTGTGTTTGTAAGGACTGGGTAACATTACCAGTATGTGGTAAAAAACCATAAAAAATATTTTCCACCGGAACCCAATTACAAGTGACAAGTGACCTTCAGACTTGATATAAAGCATTAGGGATTTGTGTCCTACCAAGTACATGTATGTTCAAAGGATGACCTGCGGTTGATCTTTACCAGTTTTACGTCAAGGTCAAATTTGGTCACTTAGAAGTTTGTATAGTTCGAGCAATTTGACTTGAGACTGAGCTTTATGCATAGAATAGATTATTCAATGTTATCGACTAATACGTTGGCTTTCGTAAACTTCTCGTGAATTTTCGGCATCTCGTGAATTGCGACCCATTTACTAACCTCTTTGTATTGAATAACAATATCGCCATTTTCGGGAGACGGCGAAGATAAATACATGCATTCAGTCGGGTGTGAAATTATGTTAATAGAGTTCACCAGTCTCAGGTCAATTTGTTCGAACTATATGGAAAAAGGCAAAACAGTGGATTTTTTTCTGATTCTATTGTAACCTTTGGCATCAGGATTGATATTTGCAATCAGCTGAATGGAAGTTCATCAATTCCAAATGCTATGGTCATTTACCGACTTTTGTCCTGGATTACTTAGATTCAGTACTTTTATCTGCTTCTCCGCTAAACTTTAGCAGTGACTGCTGTGTTGATTGAAACCAAATTATTTGAAGATGCTCTACGAGATGAGGCAATTAAAAGTTATTCCATCACGTGAACAAGTCCATGAAATGAAGACCCCCCTATACCCCACCTTATATAGAGAAAACTGGGGTTTACAGGGGTATACATTATTTGTCTTATTTTTGCTCCAAGACATAGGTCATGGGTACTCGTTAAAACCGCCTCAATGAGGCGGTTCTAACGAGCACCCATAACCTGTGTTTGCAGTATTTATAAGCAAAATATCACGGATTTTCATCAGAAAAGTTGCCATTTTGGAGATGTTAAAAAATGCACTATTTCGCACGGGTGTGTTATCGTAATGATAGATTGTAGTCTCATGACCAAGATAGGCGCCATGCCTGTATATGGTACAAATCACACGACCTCTGGTGAGCGTAGTGGCCCATGCACGGTGAAAGAATATGCACTGCACTGGTTACATAACGAAAACACGCCTATACAAATGCATTTTAAACTTTGCTGCCGAAAAAAAAAAAAAACGAAAATGTAATATTTTTTCTTATTTCTGCTCAAAATATAGATTGTGGGTACAAGTTAGAACCGAGGCGGTTCTAACGAGTACACAAAATCTAAATTTGAGAGCAGAAATAACAAAAATAAGGTTTACCCATCTAAATATGTTCTATAAAGGGTTTACTTGATAAAAGCGGGGTTCAAGGGGGGGGGGGGGGGGTCAATATTATAGGCGTGTTTTCGTGATGACCAGTTGTGTAGAAGCCTCATTGGTGTATAGTGGTTATGCTACTGGGCTTGTAAACCAGGGGTCGCAGGATCGATCCCGGGCTTCTCCAGACTTTCGGATGAGTCTTTAAACCGAGGTCCCGACTCCGTATGACCTTAGCTGTTGGCGAGGCGTAAAATTCGAACACTCACTCACGCTGATGACCAGTAATAATCAATTGATGAACATCCATTCAACTGATTGCAAATTCTCTGTGGAAAAACTGGTTAATATTCTTTGCAAGTCGCACTTGCCAAACTGAACATTTTCTCATGTAGAAGTTCTCCTTTGACGGCCCAGTCAACAAACATAGTGAGCCAGTCAGTTTACCTATCGACGTTTTTCTTACGCAGTCTTATACGTAAGCCGTTAACCAGTACAGAGCGTATTCTTTCACCAGAAACTGACAACAGTTTTCCCTTCTTGAATAAGCAGAAGTGAGAGAATGACGGTAGAAAAGATTTCATGATCAATCTCCACGAAAGAATGTTGCCAACCCCGGAAGGTATCGAACCAGCGTCCTCCTCACCATCAGTCAGACGCTCATCCGACTGAGCTACCGAGGCCGACACACGGGCTCTGTAATTTCTTGTTATTTTCTGTGTTGAAGTGTGAGAGAAGGTTTTCTATACCATCATGCTAATAAAATTACCATTAATTTCCAAATTTTAGTTTTATATGAAACCCATCACATTAATAAACCCATGCAATGACTACCCTTATTAGCTCCACTTTATATAGGAAAAACTGGGGTTTACAAGGGTAAACATATGTTCATTCTTACTCAAAACATAGATTGTTGGTACTCGTTAGAACCGCCTCAATGAGGCGGTTCTAACGAGCACCAACAATCCATATTTGGAGAATCTGACCTGCACCTTTGTTTTTCGAAACTGGCTGAAACAGGTTTTCCCATGACGATGCACAAAGATTATAATATTCTGATGTGTATGATAAATTCTTAAGATATACAATATCCGATTGTTTGATATGAATCAAGCCTCAAATTTTGCATCATACAATTATTTTGTCATATGCATGTACGTGTATTTCTATTTATTCGTGTTCAACAGACCAACTAATAGATATTTTACAGACATTTAACCACAAATAACCCTTATAGAGCAAATTGCAACTGAGCAGACGACAATTATAAATAACTGAATAGCCTGCAAGATCCCACATGCAATGCGTAATGCAAGGCCTGATTACCTCTGAACAACAAGAACCAAAATAACGACGATAATGAGGATGATGATGACGATGGTGGTGGTGATGATGATGATGATGATGATGATGATGATGATGGATGATGATGATGATGATGATGATGACTACGATGGTGATGATGATGATGTTGATGATGAGGATGGTGGTGGTGGTGGTGATGATGATGATGATGATGATGATGATGATGATGATGACGATGATGATGATGATGATGATGAAGATGATGATGGTGATGATGATGATGATGATGATGATGATGATGATGATGATGATGATGATGATGATGATGATGATGATGATGAATACTAACAATCGTGTGTTCCAACAACGGCTGTGGTAATACCCCTACGTGCTAACACAACATTTTATGTGGTGAAAATCTCTGATATTTTTCTGATGTGTTTCAAACATAGGTTGTGAGTGCTTGTTTGAACCTTCTCATTTAGGCGGTTCTAATTACTACGCACAATCTACATGTATGTTATACCCATGAATGTAAATCCTACTTTTATCTATATAAAGAGGGTTGTAGAAGGGTATTCGTTTCACGGACGTGTTATTGTGATATGTTACAGTAGTGAAATCGTAACAATTTTCACAAAATTGACGAAATATTTCAGAAATGAATTTTATTTTTCTGTTGTTCATGAAATTATGAACGCAGTGGGTCGCCTGCAAAGTAGATGAATCCCGAAGGGGTTCATGTAAACTTTGCTAGCGATCCGCTGTCGTTCATACTTTCATGAACAGCAGAAAATTTAAGTTTATGTCTTGTATTTACATTCTTTGCTCCTCATCACTGTGCGAAAAATGCTTATAGGGCAAATTTTTAAAGATGAAAACATTTTGCATGCTGTGTTTCTACAAAGAGCGGAACAGTGTTGACGTCACCAATGCCAGATCAGATCGTAGAGAACCATGGTTTGGACTGACGTCACTTGACGTGACTAAAAACGATAGGCGGTTCTAATCAGTACGCACAATCTACATGTATGTTATACGCATGAATGTAAATCCTACTTTTATCCATTTAAAGTGGGTTGTAGAAGGGTATTCGTTTCACGGACGTGTTATTGCGATATGTTACAGTAGGGAAATCGTAACAATTTTCACAAAATTGACGAAATATTTCAGAAATGAATTTTATTTTTCTGTTGTTCATGAAATTATGAACGCAATGGGTCGCCTGCAAAGTAGATGAATCCCGAAGGGGTTCATGTAAACTTTGCTAGCGATCCGCTGTCGTTCATACTTTCATGAACAGCAGAAAAAATAAGTTTATGTCTTGTATTTACATTCTTTGCTCCTCATCACTGGGCGAAAAATACAAATAGGGCAAACTTTTAAAGATGAAAACATTTTGCATGCTGTGTTTCTACAAAGAGCGGAACAGTGTTGACGTCACCAATGCCAGATCAGATCGTAGAGAACCATGGTTTAGACCGACGTCACTTGACGTGACTAAAAACGATGTGACTCGATGCGCTCATGGAAGTATGAACTACATTTTTTCTACAGGTTTACATTAGGCATTACACTGGAAATGAAAATATAAATAAATAAATAAATAAATAAATAAATAAATAAATGAAACATGTCACGCCTATATAGGCAATGCAAAGGAACTGTGAATTATTCTGCAATAATTCACAGGGAAGAAGAGCGTTTTATGACGTCACTCGTAGACCTTCGAAGTTAGAATAAAATAAAAGAAGCTTACATGGGTGTGAGGGAGGGATGGAAAAATCCGTCCCGAGGGCCACTGTCCAAGCCTCGTGATGCCGGGCAATGATTCCGAGGGACAGGTTTTTCTATCCATTCCTCACACCCATGTAGGATTTTTTCTCTTGCATACCTTCCATTTTTGAGCGTGAATTTTTAATACTGCAGTCACTTCGGTTGCCGACGTCCGCCATATTGTGATGACACTACAGTGATGTTAAGTGATGTCACGTAACGTGCTGAGACGTCAACCTTAACGACGGCGCATATGAGGTCGTTTTTATCCAGTGCAGTTATCAAACACGTGAGAATATTCGATTTTTGGTAAGAACATCAGGGTTAGAACAGAATTTCTATCCCAAGCTAAAAGTATGGATTTTCTTATCTGATGTGCAAGAACGTCGTTGCTAATGCACTTGCGCATGTAACGCGATGTTTGATTGGATAACATCAAAAATTTGCGACATTAAATTCTGCGATATACTGTCGGAAACCGAACGTCATCACGTAAGGTTCCTATTCATTGGCGTGCATTGGCGTGCCGCGTTGTGCGACATTAAATTCTACATTAAAAACACTGAAATAGTACAGTTTGAAAGTGCATCAGAATAGGGATATTGTATTAAAAGTAGAAGTAAAACAAAGATCAGGAATTGATACAATTAACTTACTCCATCCATAAAAGACACCAAAGGGAAAGAAATACAAACATTAAGCGACCAGACCATAATGGAAACCTAAACAAAGGAAGGCCATATGGACAGTTACTTTCCCACAAAATGGCCATATGGCCATCCAAAATTAAAAGACACAAGTGATACACACAGTAAGTAACAAACAACAACATAAATAAATCGCCACAGAAGAGCCGCCTTGGAACGGTCAGTGGAAGATTTCCACTGGGGGGCTTAAATCGATTTTACGTGGCCACAATCCTCGCCCTTACTTCCGTCGCGATTTAGACAAATAATTTGTTCAGTCTGCATGAAGGCCTCCTAACTCATCAGTGCAACATCTCCGTGAACACAGAAATCAAAGAACCACAGAGGTGAGACAACGGTGAGGACTCGACAGCAAGAAACCACTGAAATGCTGGAGCAAAAGAAAACCAACAGTTAGACTCCGATGAGTTGTTATTTTGGGAGGTAAATCGATTGTTTTGTCACTCGCAAATTACGCTGACGCGTCGCCGTAAAACGAAATCTCCACATGACAATTTTGCATACAGTTATCCCCTAATTTCTTCTTACAATGGCGAAAGGTTGAGAGAATCTGAAGGAAACAACACAATTATTGTCAATTTTCCTAGTATGTGAATTGTTGAGTAATAAAGAACAGTTTTGAAGTCAGTTGTAAAGTAGTTCAGATCACGAGCGCATAGAGCGAGTGATTTGCCTTAAATAGGCAAATCACTCGCGCTATGCGCTCGTGATCTGAACAACTTTACAACTGACTTCAAAACTGTGCTTTATTACTCAACAATTCACAGCTAGAACTGATCTTTATACATAAATAAGTTTTGTTTTTGTTGTTTTCCGAACATAGAATGTGTATCCCAAATTGCATTTTTTTGGCGATAGAATACAAGGAGATGCATTGTAAATCACTCTACGAGCCGTTCAAACATGTTTTATTTGCTCGCTGTAAACAAAGCTTAAACATCCCCTTACCAACAGCTTATATTTGTTAGCTTTGATGGACTTTATGGCCTTTCTACACGAACAGGAGAGGAAATAATTGATTTTAAAATTTATATATTGTTAAACATCGAAGAGTTTTGTCAAACAGTGATAAAATAGTTTGGGAATTCAGGGAATAAAGTAATATTAAAATTTTCATACTGTATAATTGTGTGTCCATTTAAAAGAATTTCTAGTCTTGGAAAAATGTCTATACTTTGTGTTTTCACTAATATTTTGTATTTTAAGATACAATTAAGAAAGGAAACGCAATTTGTGTTAGTGTAGATATTTGAAGCAACAACTGAGCTATTCTATTAAAGCTTGCAGAACACTTTCGTACATGTTTGTTAATTATATTTAGGTCTAAGGAATATGGTTCAGAAATGAATGGTAAAGATTTACATTAGGTGACACACCTATGTAAGATATTATGATCTATCATAGCTATAAAATGCATTTTTCTGTTGACAGTGGTTGGCGATTCTTCTTATTTGTGTTACAAACCATTACGGAACCAGAATGGCGTCTGTCACATCTCATTTCGACAACACGCCCACACAAATACATTGTAAAATTTACCGCCGAAAAAAAGAAAGTTTTAAGATGAAAAATGGTGATATTTTTCTTATTTCTGCTCAAAATATAGATTGTGGTTACTCGGGGCGGTTCAAATGAGTACCCCAAAACTATATTTTAGTGCAGAAATAAGAAAAATAAGGAATACCACTGTAAACCCCAGTTTTACTATATAAATGTGGGGTTCAAGGGGGTCAAAACAATATAGGTGTGTTTTCGTGATGTCCAAAACAAGTTTGTTTGTTTTTTGTTGTTTTTTTTCGAAGAAAATTTGTAATATTTGTTTTATTTCCATTCAAAACATAAATTGTGGGTGCTCTAACGAGTATACACAACATATGTTTTGGTGCAGAAATAAGAAAAATGTATACCTCTGTAACATCGATGTTGCGATTCTTACGAGTACTCACAATCTATATTTTGAGCAGAAATAAGAAAACTATCACAACTTTTCATCTTAAAATTTTCATTTTTTGGCGATAAAGGTTACAATGTATTGGTATAGGCATGTTTTCGTAATGAACACCATTTATCTCTAAATAAAAAGGGGTTTACAGGGTTTTCATCCCACGTTGATAGACAGAACGAGTAACCATAATCTATGAATTTGAGCAACATAAGAAACTATAACAATACCAGAGTAAACACCATTTTCGTCAATCAGGGCTTAGAGGAATAGATTGGGCACTACGGTGCTTCCGCGCAGAGCTGAAACCGACCGAAAATGAGTACTGGTAAACAGCTTAGGTCTGAGCCTGCACAGGAAAAGTGATGCGAGCCGGACCGCTGGTTTCTATGGGCGGTATGGCTTCAAGTGTCATTTCATCTCAATGTCGGGTAATAGTCCCACAAAATCGGAAGCAACGCACCGATGCACCATTTTCTATATATAAAGTTTTGTTTACAAGAGTATTCGTTAGTGTGGCTTGTAAACAAGATCTTTTCACTAGGTATAAGAAAGAAACCGCATTATAATATCTACCACTGTAAACCCATCTTTTCAGTCTTTAAGTGGTATCTACAAGTTTTGTTTGTATTGGGGTTTTACGTCCCCATCAACACTATTTAGGTCATTTTGGAAACGCCCCTTCCCATTTTATGGCCCTTTTCCCTGACATTGCGATAAAATGACTTCTCAGGCCCTACCGCCCAAAGAAACCGCTAGGGTTTAAAGATCGGTCAGTTGGTTGGTTGATTTAATTTGAGGTTTAACGTCCCCGTCAACACTGTAAAGGTCATTTTGGAGATGTTGCTTCCAATTTTGTGGGACTTTTACCCGACATTGAGATGAAATGACATCTCAAGTCCTGTCGCCCAATGAAACCAATAGGGTTTATTAGCATGGATGGTCCGCCTCGCACCACGGTTTCTGGACAGGTTTAGATCCTCTAAGCGGTTTACCAGTACTAGTGTGCGGCCGGATTCAGCTCTGCGTGGAAGCATCATGCAGCCCATATATTTCTTCAAGCCTCTATGGGCGGGGGCCATAAAGATCGGTCAGATGCACCTATTTTCCTGGGCAGGCTTAGACCTTCTAAGCTGTTTACCCGGTATCTGCAAATACTCTGATATAATTTGATACTATAAAAATCACATGAATATTTTCTAATGGCAGAAAAATTATTTCTAATGGAAATAACGTTATTTTATTTATTTCCTACGCTACAAGAACCTTGGATAAAATGAGTTATCTCATTATTACGATAAATAGGGAATACCAGGTGAGTGTCTTTTGATATCAAGTTTATCAGGCAAGGCTTCGAGAACGCTTGTAGAATCGCGAGGCTTGCCGAGCGTTTCTACATGCGTTCTCGAAGCCGATAAACTTGATATCAAATGACACGATTCTGGTATTCTATTTATCAGTTTATCCCATTATACACTTACATTTTTTGCCATTTTTTCCAGCAGTCAAGTTCTAAGAAGTGCAATGTCACGTTGACCTGATAAAGCTCACTTGTCCTGAGATAGCATATGTTTATCAGTTCAATGTGCTACAATGCAATTAATACAGGGGTGATTGACAAAACAACGTGAACTGCAATGGTGTCTCATATCTCGGCATCGGGTCGCCCCGCCCATCGGGGCTTGAAAAAACATATTGACTGCATGATGCTTCCACGCAGATCTGGTAAACTGCTTAGAGGATCTAAGCCTGCCCAGGCAAAGCAGTGCGAGTTGGACCGCCCGTGCGTCTAAACCTTATTGGTTTCATTGGGCGACAGGGTTTGAGATGTCATTTCATCTCAGTGTCGTGTAAAAGTCCCACAAAATTGGAAGCAACGTCTCCAAAATGACCTATACACTACAGTGTTGACGGGGACGTTTAACCTCAAATTAAACAAAATCGCTGTATCTGATATAAACATAGATTGTGAGTGCCCTTTAGAACCGCCTCGATTTAGAACGGCCTCATCGAGGCGGTTCTAACGAGTACCAACAATCTATATATGTCTTCTTTTGGGCAAAAATAAAGAAATTAACGTATATCCCTGTAGATATTAAGTGGAATTTACAAGGGTATTCATTACACGTTGTTTACGTGATGTTTTCAGAGAAAATCGCGAAAACAATCCTATATATTTCTGACCCCCTTGATTTTTTGTTTGTTTGATTTGATGTTTACGTCCCCGTCAAGACTGTATAGGTCATTTTTGGGACGTTGCTTCCAAATTTTGTGGGACTTTTACCCGACATTGAGATGAAATGACATCTCAAACCCTGTCGCCCAATGAAACCAATATGCATGGACAGTCCGACTCACACCACTTTGCCTGGGCAGGCTTAGATCCTCTAAGCGGTTTACCAGTACTCATGTGCGGTCGGTTTCAGCTCTGCGTGGAAGCATCATGCAGCCCATCTATTTCTTAAAGCCCCGATGGGCGTGGCCCTGACCCCCTTGAACCCCACTTTTATAAAGTAAAACTGGGGTTTACAGGGGTAAACCTTTGCTTATAAACCCTATTGGTTTCATTGGGCGACAGGGTTTGAGATGTCTTTTAATCTCAATGTCGGGTAAAAGTCCCACAAGATAGAAAGCAACGTCTCCAAAATGACCTATACAGTGTTGACGGGGACGTTAAACCTCAAATCAAACAAACAAAGGGGTAACCCTTACTTTTCTTATTTCTGCTCCAAAATTTAGATTGTGTATACTCGGTAGAAATATCAAAATTTATCATCTTAAAAGTTCCGTTCTTACGGCGGTAAAAATTACAATGTATTTGTATAGGCGTGTTTTCGTAACGAAATCAGATTGAGGCGTTTTATGCAAATCGTTTTTTTTTTTTTTTTTTTTTCACTGCCAGACAATTTACATGAAATGTCAAGCCGCATTTCTCTGAAAAAAAAAAAAGCTTCCTTTTTTTCTCAGAGCTGAATGTCGTATGTTGGTATTTTGCTTGGCGGTTTAGATACAGCTCTTTTGGCAGGCATAAAGGGAGATAATTGACAATGGATGTGGCACCTTCGTATATAGATAGCCCGTGGAACAGGCCAATGCTTGTAAGTATTCTTTCTTTCTTTCGGCCTAACAATTTAAGCTAGGCCTTTTTTATTATTTTGTTGTTGCGCCCGCCCGTTGGGGCTTGGAGAAATAGATTGGGCTGCATGGTGCTTCCGTGCGGAGCTTAAACCGACTGAACTTGGGCACTAGTAAATCGCTTGGCAGGTCCAAGACAGCCCAGGCGAAGTGGTGCCAGTCGCGTCTTTGGGTGGTGTGGCTCGAGATGTCATTTCATCGCAGTTTTGTGTAAAAGTCCCACAAAATCGGAAGCAAAGTCTCCAGAATGTCCTAAATAGTGTTGTCGGGGACTTAAAAACCTAATCTCAAACAAAAATATTGTCGGTATCAATAATGTTCAAACAAATAGATTCATTTGGAAGAAATGCATGTATGTATTGGTTTCATAGAACATATTTAACGTCACTACAGCTGGTGTCTGGGAATGTGTGGCGCTGTAAAAAGTCTCCCTGCCCTACATCATAGTGTAGTTTATATTTTCTTGTCCTTTAGGATCATTGATTCCGTTGAGGAATTTTGAAAATATTTGAGGGTCATTGATGAGGCCTGATTGGCCGAAACTGGCTAGTCTGGCCCAGAAAACATCCACACTCCATATTTTCCAGTTCCGTGGTGTATTCCTTGCTTCCAAAGCTGAAGGTGCGGATGATTGTGTAGCTAAATTTACCTCTTTGGTTAGAGCTAGGGACTAACTTCCCACATCACAGGTCCTGGTGTATGAATGTCATTTGAAGTGTCACCAGTAACAATTCTAATTCTGATTCTGAAAGGATAACCCTTTTATAGAACACATTTCAAACAATAGTTACATATATCTAAATATAAACATAAACAAATAAATTTATCGCAAACGCACGACGTGTTTGCTTTACTGTAGAGAGACGGAAACTAACATAGCTACTTAGGCACCCAAATCTCGCATGGGGCCTCGTGCAAACCTCATACGAGATATCCGCCATCTTGAAAATAGACGAGAGAGTTCAAGAGAGGCACATTCACATCCCAAACGGCTTCAAAAAATCATACAGAATCAAATCCTCTAAAACACATAAGGTCGAATAATATCATAAATGCACGAAGTCTGAGCGCGGTAGACATTCGCACACCTGGTCCTACGATTTACTGGGGCATTTACCGAAGTTTCTCGGTAGGACTGGAAAAAGCTATTCTTGCACACCAGACAAGGAAATCCGTGATTTTACCCTGGGATAGAAATTTATGTTCTGGCGCCGGTGTTCCGACCCAAAATCGAATATAATCGCGTGTTTGATAAATGCACTGGTTAATTACGACCTCGTATGCGCCGTCGTTAAGGTTGACGTCACAGCAACGTCACTAAACATTCCTGCAGTGTCAACACAATATGGCGGACGTTGGTAACCGAAGTGACTGCAGCATTAGAAATCCGCGCTAAGAAATGGATGGTATGCAAGAAAAAAAATCCAATATGGATGTGAGGGGTGGATAGAAAAATCCGCCCCTCGGGATCACTGTCCGGCATCACTCGGCAAGCCTCGTGATGCCGGACAGTGACCCTCGGGACGGATTTTTCAATTCACCCCTCACACCCATATAAGATTCTTATATTCTTGCACACCAGACAAGGAAATCCGTGATTTTACCCTGGGATAGAAATTTATGTTCTGACCCTGGTGTTCCGACTCAAAATCGAAAGTAATCGCGTGTTTGATAAATGCACTGGTTGATTACGACCTCGTATGCGCCGTCGTTAAGGTTGACGTCACAGCACGTTACGTGACGTCACTAAACATTCCTGTACTGTCACCACAATATGGCGGACGTCTGTAACCGAAGTGACTGCAGCATTAAAATCCGCACTAAGAAATGGAAGGCATGCAAGAAAAAGAATCCCATATGGGTGTGAGGGGTGGACAGAAAAATCCGCCCCTCGGGATCACTGTCCGGCATCACTCGGCAAGCCTCGTGATGCCGGACAGTGAACCTCGAGACGGATTTTTTCATCCACCCCTCGCACCCATATACGATTCTTATATTCTTGCACACCAGACAAGGAAATCCGTGATTTTACCCTGGGATAGAAATTTATGTTCTGACCCTGATATGCGCCGTCGTTAAGGTTGACGTCACAGCACGTTACGTGATCCTGCACTGTCATCACAATATGGCGGGCGTCCGTAACCGAAGTGACTGCAGCATTAAAAATCCGCACTAAGAAATGAGAGATATGCAAGGCAAAGAATCCTATATAGGTGTGAGGGGTGGATTTTAAGAATCTTATATGGGTGTGAGGGGTGGATGGAAAAATCCGACCCGAGGGTCACTGTCCGGCATCACGAGGCTTGCCGAGTGATGCCGGACAGTGATCCCGAGGAACGGATTTTTTCTATTTTTCTATCCGCCCCTCTCAGCCATATAGGATTCTTTTTCTTGCATACCTTCCATTTCTTAGCGCGGATTTTTTATGCTGCAGTCACTTCGAGTACCGACGTCCGCCATATTGTGATGACAGTACACTGGGAATGTTTAGTGACGTCACGTAACGTGCTGTGACGTGAACCTTAACGACGGCGCATCCGAGGTCGTAATCAACCAGTGCATTTATCAAACAAGCGATTATATTCGATTTTGGGTCGGAACACCAGGGTTAGAACATAAATTTCTATCCCAGGGTAAAATCACGGATTCCCTTGTCTTTGTTTTGTTTGTTTGTTTGATTTTAGGTTAAACGTCCTCGTCAACACAGTATAGGTCATTTTGAAAACGTTGCTTCCAATTTTGTGGGACTTTTACCCAACATTGAGATGAAATGACATCTCAAGCCCTGCCGTCCAATGAAACCAATAGGGTTTATAAGCATGGGCGGTCCGCCTCGCACCGCGGTTCCTAGGACAGGCTTAGATCCTCTAAGCGGTTTATCAGTACTAGTGTACGGACGGTTTCAGCTCTGCGTGCCGGGAAGCATCATGCAGCCCATCTATTTCTTTAAGCCCCGATGGGCGGGGGCGGCGATTTCCTTGTCTGGTGTGCAAGAAAGAGCTAATACGATATCTTTATCAAATTACCAGACAGGGTGCAGAAGTAGAATTGGTTGAAAAAAAAAAAAAAAAAAAAATAGGGAATGTGTGTGAAATCTGTTTGAGAAAGAACATCTGGGGCCAGTTGTTCAAATCATCGTTAGCTTAACGAGCTCGTTAGCGGTCATATTGTTAACTGTTCTAGCAAGTTTAATACATGCATTTAAAATTTTGTTATTTTTGCTGAAAAAATGTAAGCAGCTGCTCACATTTTTTTTCAGCAAAAATATTAACATATTTGCCATAATAAATGATCAAAGTTTTAACGATACGTTAACTAACGACTTCGTTAGTTTTGAACAACTGGCCCCTGCTGTTTCTGTAGTAACCAATAATGTACAATACATACACGTGGGCTTGACGAAATATAGATGGGCTGCATGATGCTTCCACGCAGAGCTGAAACTGACCGGACATGAGTTCTGGCAAACCGCTTAGATGATCTAAGCCTGCCCAGGAAAAGCGGTGCGAGTCGGACAGTCCACTGCCTATAAACCCTATTGGTTTCATTGGGCGAAAGGCTTGAGATGTCATTTCATTTCAATGTCGGGTAAAAGTCCCACAAAATTGGAAGCGACGTATCCAAAATGACCTATACAGTGTTGACGGGGACGTTAAACCTCAAATCAAACAAACGACCAAAACAATACATACATTCCAGAACTGCAGGATGAAAGCATGCAATTACGGTACGAATCTTCTTTGCCTGCACAAGCGGGGTGGGTGAGGTTCTCCACTTAACATCTCCATTTAACATCCCACTCCGGAGGGAGGACGTCAGTAGTAAAAATGAAAACTTACAGTATCATTAGAAACAATTCTAAATGACGCTATACTTCCTCAAAATTGAATAGTGTCATTTGGAAACTGCATTTATATTTTATCGGACGCCGTTTTTATAGTTCGTATTGTGTTGTTTTGTTGGTACTATAAAATGAAGCTATAAAACGAAGCTATAAAATCAAGCTATAGAAATGAAGCCATAGTGACCCCACTAAGTTGGGTGTTAGTAGTTGGAAGACTTAAGTCTACATATATAGGCACATTATACATATATTTACGGCCCCGCCCATCGGAGCTTGAAGAAATAGATGGACTGCATGATGCTTCCACGCAGAGCTGAAACTGACCCCACATGAGTACTGGTAAACCCCTTTGAGGATCTAAGCCTGCCCAGGCAAAGTGGTGCGGGTCAGCCTGTCCATGCATATAAACCCTTTTGGTTGGTGTCATTTCATCTCAAAGTCGGGTAATAATAACACTCGAAAGAGGGTTGAGGATTATATAGAGAGAGAGGAAAAGTCCCACAAAATTGGAAGCAACGACTCCAAAATGACCTATACAGTGTTGACGGGTCGTTAAACCGCCCAAACATTGACGGTCCGACTCGCACAACTTTGGCTGGACAGGCTTAGTTCCTCTAAGCGTTTACCAGTACTCGTTTTCGGTCGGTTTCAGCTCTGCGTGGAATATCATGCAGTCCATCTATTTCTTCAAGCCCAGGTGGGCGTGGGAGATCTGGCAGTAAGGGTCATTCAGAGAGGCCTACTTATTTATATATAAAACAAGGTTTTGGTGAAGGATTTCTTTCTTTCTATATATACTGCAACAACCCCTAACGGGGATATATAACCGTCCTTCGGATCGGGACGTTAACTGGAGGCCCCCTGTGCAGGGAGAATCATCCTTGATAGATATAGATAGATAGATAGATAGATAGATAGATAGATAGATAGATAGATAGATAGATAGATAGATAGATAGATAGATAGATAGATAGATAGATAGATAGATAGATAGATAGATAGATAGATAGATAGATAGATAGAGGAATACGTGCAGGTGCAGGCCTCCAGGATGAAAGCCTACACAGTAATCATGTAATTACGGTAGGGATCTTTTGCCTGCACAGGGCGTGGTTCTCCCTGCACTGGGTGTGTGTGTGCGGGGGGGGGGGGGGGGGGCTCCAGTTTACGTCCTGATCCGAAGATTGTCTTAGGACGTGTCACCATTCAGATTCTGAACAAAAAAAGATGATCCCGGATAAACTGTTATAAGAGAATGTGCATTAGCACCGTCACCGAAAATTTGTTTACCTATGAAACCGATATTAATCCGCCATTTACCACATTTTGCACAAAAAATCATTAGATCAAAACATTCAATATTGAATCTAATTAATTTTATGCTGTTCGAAAAGTTAGTTGTAGATTTGTACATTTTAGCACGAATCAACTGACGAACTTTCGCCAAAATTTTGGAACTATTTTTTTGGTTAGTGAATTGGCCAGAGTAGCAACAGGCTCAGCAGAAATCCTGAAAATATCAGAAAAATGAGTCTTGAGGCGTCGCTACGATTTGAGGCTGACAAACAGCAGAAACCATCTCATCTGCGAAAAGCGTACGAAGATCAAATAGAAAGAATTAAAGTATGCATGATCACAGAATTGAGAAAATCTTTTTTTTTTTTTTTAAGCAAACATTATGTGGGTGGGGTATCCTGTGAGTGGAGCTTGTGATGCAGTTTAATAAGAGAAGGAATATATGTGAAAGCTCTGCTGTTACTCTTTGTGTGTCTATATATTCTGCAGGCAACCATTCTAATAACAACAATACGCTGTTTCTGATTCTGTTGGCATCACTTGCAGTCAGAATTGTTACTAGTGACACGTCAAAAGACATTTATACACCAGGACCTGTGATGTGGGAAGTTAGTCCCCAGCACCAACAAAGAGGCAAATCCAGCCACACAACCATCAGCACCCCCAGCTGTCGAAACAATCGAATCGGAAAGGGCACTCCAATCTCTAATGGCCCCAGGGAAGAACGACTCTTTACAAATGTCAGTTTGCAGTAAGGGTCTGAAACGACAACGAATGGTGACTTCTACAGCGCCCAGCCGAGAGAACAAGGCCACCCGCCGGAACGCCGACAGCACCCCTCAGACCCTTGCATAAAAGGACTAGCCTACCGTCCTCTCTCCTTGCAGAATCACAGAAAGTGTGCCATCCCTTGGATTTGGACGTTAAATGGAGGCCCCCTGTGTAGGGAGAGTCATCCCATGTGCAGGTTAAAGACCCCTACTGTAATCATCTTGCAAACCTGCGTGTATGTAATTGTACACCTGCGAGTAATGGTCAAATGTGACCGATCAAAATACATGTAGAAAGGGTCAGTCTGAAAGCCACAAGACACCCCAAGACACCTTTATTATGACACATTTATTATCATTATATATATTTTATGATATAATTGAAGCGATTTTCGTGAATAGATTTCCATTTGGCCACATTTAGAATACCTGATATCAGTATATACAGATATCAGAATATACAGATATCAGTATATACAGATATATACAAATTGTTTTAAACAGTCAATCGATTCGTAGCCTTCTATTTTCTAGTGTTATAAATTATTTTCCTTATCCCTGCTCTAATAAAAGTGAAGGCAATGATCAGGAATCCACACAATTAACCCACAGCTCCAATTAGGGACACCAAGAGAAAGAAACACACACATGTAACATCTGGACCATAATGGAAACATCACTAGCGAAAAGCCAAAAGGACAGTTATTTTCCCACAAAATTGACTACCCAAAACAAAATAATATAAGCGATACGTACTCAACGACAAGCCATAACAAAAATTAGCCACGACAGAAGAACCGCCACGGAACGTTCAGTGAAACAAACTCCACCGTGGCTACAATTGATCCCCGCCCCCACTTCCGTTGGGATTCGGACAAATAATCTGTTCAGTCCGCATAAAGGCCTCCCTCGAAGACATAAGTTGTGGTTACTCATTAGAACCACCTTGGCGCCCTAATGAGTGCCCACAATCTATGTTTGGAGTAGAAATATGCAAAAATATCACAATTTTTAATCAGAAAATTTATATTTTATTTTTATTTAGTATTTATTTATTGGGTACAATTTTAAATACTGTAAAAAGTAAAGTAAGAAAATAAAACATTAGAAATAACATGAAAAATTTAATATTCTATCGGTCGCCAACACTTTGCTGTGTCATCTTTGCAGAGACACACGTGTAGCTATTCAATAACGTATTATATAAATCAGTATAAAACAAGTGGCCGGTTGCATGCATAGATATCAGCTATTAGTAATTGACGGGCATAAATGAGATAATTAAATTATATATTTGATACCTTTTATCCAAAGATCGGAACAAATGGATGGATGGGTTACTTGACATTTTTTTTATTAATTACGAACAAAACAAAGGTGGAAAATAGGCAATGATAAAATGTGTCCTAAGATACAAGGCTTTGGTTTTGAACTTTTTGTTTTTGAACAATTATTTTGTTTTTGAACAATTAAATCCCAAACTCCAGAATATAGAACAGAGAATACCTATTTATCTCTATAACTTCTTAGAATTGTGCTGGTTTTATCTGTTTGTCCTATAAATGGCAAGTAACAACAAAGGCCATAGATAAGTGTCTTGGGGTGTTTTATTACATTGCCGAATTGCCTTCGATGATAGCTACAAGTTTATATACAGTGCATTCTGTAACTGTTTAGGACGTAAAAAGAGTCTTAATTTGGTTTATTAAATACATTTAGGTATTGAAAAGCATTCTAACACTATTGTGGAAAGAAATAAATAATAAATTTTGGTGTCTTGGGGTGTCATGTGGTGTCTTGGGGCTTTCAGACTGACCGCATGTATAAAGAAAGAGGCCTACAGTCCAATCCCTCAGGTAATGGTGATAAAATTTCGGTGTCCAAACATGCTCCAATGGCATCATTTACAAATTACAGGGATGAATGCCACAAAGTGCATCGTCCTTTGGATCCTGGTGTATGAATGCCATTTGACGCCTCACCAGTAACAATTGAAAGAGCCAGTGCAACAAGGGACCCAAGTCCATTTTTCATTATTTCGAGAAAATGCGAAAAACATAACTTTTTACAAAAGTCAATATAAGTTGATTTTTCTTGTATACAATGATGAGATCGCCCCTGCCCATTAGGAGTGAAATGATTCATTGAAATTGTATTGTGTTAGTTTTGCTGATGATACGCATATCGTATTGTGCATGGGGCTAGTATCGCAATACCTAAAGATACGTCAAAAAGTGCAATTTCCAAAAAAAATGGCAGCTTTAACACATTTCAAGACAATTTTCATAACAAATTACAAAGATCTTAATTGTTACTGAGATACACTGATCACTTCTTGGACAAATATGAGCATCTTACAGTGGCTTTGTTACACAAGATTGAACTCTGAATTGGTTTTGAGCCAATTTTAAATATTTGGAGCTGTGATTCAAGCAAGAAAGTAGTATCGTGATATGTATCGTATCGTGAGGCAAGTATCGTGATACATACCATGGGATGACTGTATCCTTACAGCCCTACCGCCCATCGGGGCTTGGAGAAATAGATGGGGCTACATGGTGCTTCCACACAGAGCTTTATCAGACCACACACAAGTACTGGTAAACCGCTTGGAAGGACTAAGCCTGCCAAGGCAAAGCAGTGTAAGTCAGATCGTCCAATGCATAAGCCTTCTGGTTTCATTTGCGGGCAGGGCTTGAGATGTCATTTCATCTTGGGTAAAAGTCCCACAAAATTGGAAGCAACGTCTCCAAAATGACCTAAATAGTGTTGATGGGGACGTTAAACCCCTATTCAAACAAACAAAGAAAGACTGACAAGATACTTTGAGAAACGTTGAATTTAAGAGATGTCGTGATTAATTCACTGGAAAAATATTGATTTTGGCGATTTTGTCTGTGCAACAAGGAGCCCAACTCCAAGTTTCATAAATCTGAAAATTGCAAGTGTATGACAGTACATCAGAGATAGCAAAGTAGATGATTACATGAACAAAGAGTATTTCTTAAGAGAAAAACAGTGAAAATGTGAATGTATCATACGTTATGCATAATTTTCACAGATTTGCATCAGTTTTAACTACACAAAGGTCCTAACTCCATTGTCAAATAAAGGGATACAGACTAAGCATTTTGCTTTAGGCGCCCAGACTGCCATTAATCCACATTAAGTTAATAGGCATTTTGATTCAAAACTTTGGCGCCCCAGGCAAAAATTTAGCCGCCTTTGGCGTCTGGGTGCCTGTTAGTCTGTATCCCCGTGTTAAAAGCACTGAATCAAGGCTTGAAGAAATAGATGGGCTGCATGATGCTTCCACACAGAGCAGAAACCGACCGCACACGAGTACACGCTTCTAAAGAGGATCTAAGCCTGCTCCGGCAAAGGGTTGCGTGTCGGACCGTCCATGCTTATAAACCCTATTGCTTTCATTGGGCAACAGGGCTTGAGATGTCATTTCATCCCAATGTTGGGTAAAAGTCCCACAAGATTGGAAGCAACATCTCCAAAATGACCTCTACAGTGTTGATGGGGGAGTTAAACCACAAATCAAACAAACAAACCAAAGCACTGAAATTACTCTCTTAGTCTGGAAATGAATGGTTTCGTATAAAATATTGCTTATTTCAGCTTCAAGGATGAGAACTGATTTTGGTAGACAATAAGGTATGAAATAAACTCGAACAGTGAAGTCATGGAGTTTGGCCCTGTGTTGCATAAACCTCCAAAATGGAGTTAGGTCCTTTGTAAGATTAATTCGTTTAAACCTATTTAATTTGACTGTCTGCAGCAACTCTGTGGTGAACGGGAGCTAATAGGATGAGGCATTGGGTTTTCTGCATGTTATAATGGTTAATAACTCAATTTTGCCCAAAAGTGGACTTAGGTCCCTTGTTGCACTAGCCCTTCAATTCTCAGGCTTTCAAGTAGTCCTACTTCTTCCAGAAATACTCCTACTTTTCCCACTTTTTTTGATTTGTTCAAAAACAAATATTCTAGAAATAAATAAATAGATGAAGCATTAAAAGTATACACCTGTGGACACAAAAGCGTTCAAACTTTGATGAGCTTCATTTCATTCTGACTTGAAACATCATTCAATATATCCTAACATCCTATCAGTCAACTGCCATTCCAAACACAAGGTGGTGTACATTTCATTGCTTGCTCCTGCACTGTCCAATCAAAATACATCTCAAATGTCAATCAGAAAGTGTTTTCCAAAATGAGACCAATCAATTGCTTGATCTAGTTTTTAGAATTCTTTGAAGAATGACATTTGCTTGTCAAACTAACTTGATGCAAAGAGATTCATTGCAAATTATTTCATAGGAGTGTGAATGGTTTTGTGTCCACAGGTGTATTAACATATATCTAAGTCTATTTGTAGAATGCATCTTGTAACATGAGATATGGACTGATAGCTTACTGGTGAGCCTTGACATTCTTCTGTTGACCTTTTTTGAATGCCAGAAGCTGTTCATTGGTAATCAGTGAGTCTGATGCAAAGTTTGCTTCCGTGTTGGCACATAATGGATAAGATTAAAAAAATAATTTAGCATTAGTCAGCTACTTGTTATGCATAAGAATTTATTTTTCTGATTCCCACTTGCACCCCACTGTGACCTAATAGTGCTATAAATATCTTGTTAATCTTCTTATAGAAGATTCTAGAAAACTGAGTCACAGATTAATTTCATTTTTGTAAACAACATGTTTACAAGGGAAAGTACTTCAGAACCTTCCAGAAAGTTCTGGGTTGCATTATTTTTAGAAAATTACCTCATCTTATTCCACAGCCCTCTGGAATGTTCTAGAGAAATCTTAGGGTCTATAAAAGAGCTTGATTTTTCTCATGAGTCAGACTTTGGAGTTTGATGTTTGGGCTTATAAGGAAAGTTATTTCTAAATTCTGTGTTGGATTGTTAAAGGATATTACTTTTCATTTTGGACTGTGAATTCTGTGGGATCAAGGAAAATAGATTCATTCAGGATATTTCATTAAGAGCTAAGTACATTTAGTTTTCTTACTTCTACAGGTTAAAGTTAACTTGTAAATAAATTTTGTTAAATTTTTCCAAAAGGCTTGTTTGCTTTTTCTTTCTGCTACGCTTGGCTCGTAACAGAAATTGGGGGCTCGTCCGGGATAAAACCATTTTAAGCATTTTAAAACCGACATTTCATGTGACGCAGGTAATTGTCATTTCTTATCAAATAGACTTTGCAGTTGCTTCACAGGATTGGTATTTCCCTATAGGCATATAGGGGATTGTCATTTCATGTGAACTGTCATTTCAAGTGAAATAGTACTTGTCATTTCATGTGAAATTCTCGTTGGGCTTGTCATTTCGAAAAAAAAAACTTTGTAAAATTAACCTCAATCTGTATTTCCATAAATACTTTTTAAAACAAACAAAAAGCAAACATGTCGTTTGATTTGAGAAGCTTTTTGGCTCAGCCTACTCAGGAGTTGTTTAATCTGGCCAAAAGAACAGATTTGCTAGATATCGCTTCCCATTATGGGGTCACTGCTGTCAAAACAAGCATGAAAAAACATGAAATCAAGAATGTTTTGGTACAGTTTTTTGTTGATGAAGAACTTTTTGATCCATCTGCTTTGTCTCTCATTATGGTTTCACATACTGAATTGCAAATGAGACAAATTGAAATAGGAAGGCAAATTGAATTAGAGAAGTTAAGATTAGAAATGGAAGAAAGAGAAAAGGAAAAAGAAAGAGAAATGCAGAGACAAATGCAGATGGAAAAATTAGAAATGGAAAGGGAAAAAAGAGAAATGGAGGAACGCATTCAGAAAGAAAAATTAGAAAAAGAAGAACGGCTGGAGTTGGAAAAGGAAAAAATGAGATATAGTATTGAAGAAAAAGAAAGAGAAAGGCAGTTTCAGTTAAGATTGAAGGAAATGGAACTCCAGGGTCAAGATAGGGTGAAACATACCCCTGTTTTTGACTCTGGTAGTTACTTTGATGCCACAAAGCACATCAGATTAGTTCCTCCATTTCAGGAAAAAGAGGTAGATAAGTATTTTGTGCATTTTGAAAAAGTTGCAGAAAATTTAAAATGGCCAAAAGAGCATTGGACCTTACTTTTGCAAAGCGTTGTTGTCGGAAAGGCTCGTGACATTTACACTCAGCTGACTGTCGAGCAAAGCTCAGACTATGATCTGGTTAAGGAGCTTATTCTTAAGGCATATGAGTTGGTCCCTGAGGCTTACAGGCAGAAATTTAGGAACTGCAAAAAAGAAATTTCCCAGACCCATGTAGAATTTGCTCGAACCAAAGAACAGCTATTTGATAGGTGGTGTTCTTCTAAAAAGGTAGGCTCTGATCATGACAAACTTAGACAACTTGTCCTTGTTGAAGAGTTCAAACGGTGCATAAATTCAGACATTAAATCTTTTCTCGATGAGAGACAGGTTGAAACTTTGGAGGAAGCTTCTCGTTTGGCAGATGATTATGCTTTGACTCATAAAGTCTCATTTGTGAACAGGCCTTATCCTCGAAAACCTTATAATCCACAGACAGGTCCAAGATTCTATCCCAGTAATCCTTCTGGTAGTTATAGCCATACATCTAGTACTATGCCCAAACTTTCTGGTGAAAATAAAAGCCAGAATCCTTCCAAACCTTCTGGTGAAAACAGAAGCCCAAATTTTCCCAAACCTTCTGGTGAAAACAAAGACCAGAATCCCTTATCTCAATCTCAAGTAGTTTGTTATTATTGTAAAAATACAGGTCATTTGATCTCTGAGTGTTTAAAATTAAAGCGAAGGAAAGAAAGAGAAAGACAAGAGGAACTTAAGCCTACAGGCTTGACTTCTATAAGGCCAAAACCACAGTCTTGTGTAAGGGAGGAAACTCTTTCTGATACCAAATTATCTGAGACTGATACAGTTATGGAGTGTTATGAACCATTCTTATCAGATGGTTTTGTGTCACTAAATGGTGACAGTTATGCCCATCCTACCCCTATTAAAATCTTACGAGATACTGGAGCTTCTCAATCTCTTATTCTTGCAGATACTCTGCCTTTTTCTGAGAAGACTTCTTTGGGCCAAAGTGTCCTTATTCAGGGTGTGGAATGTGGATTTGTTAATGTTCCGCTCCATAACGTTTATTTGTCATCAGACTTGGTATCCGGTTCAGTGGCTGTTGGTATTAGACCTTCTTTACCTTTTAAAGGTGTTCATTTGTTGCTAGGCAATGACTTAGCTGGAGATAAGGTTGTGGTAAACCCACTTTTGACCTACTAATCCTTGCATAGACCAACCGCCTGATCCCATTGAGCAGGAAATTCCTGATCTTTATCCATCTTGTGCAGTCACAAGGGCGATGGCACGTAAGGCCAAGCAAACTGATGGGAAACAGGATTTTGATTTAACTGATACCTTTTTGGGTCAGTCTTTTAATGACGAGATAACAAGGTCTCTGTCTTCAAGCCTGCCTGATAAGCAGACAGATTTTCATGAGAATAACTCATCTTTAGATCTAGGCCATGACATAATGTCTGGGTCTCAACTAGCTATAGAACAGCATAAGGATCCTGAAATTTCGCCTTTATTTCAAAGGGCCTTAGATGAGCAGGAAGTATCTCAGGTCCCAGTCTGTTATTATGTCAAAAATGACATTCTTATGAGAAAATGGCGTCCACCAGACGTCTCAGCAGAAGACGAGTGGACTGTCAACCATCAGATAGTGGTTCCACGGATTTACCGTCCTGAAATATTAAACTTGGCACATGAAACTCCAATGTCAGGACATTTAGGTGTAAATAAAACCTATCACAAGATTCTTAATCATTTTTACTGGCCTGGGTTAAAATCAGATGTTTCTCAGCATTGTAGGTCCTGCCATACATGCCAAATGGTAGGAAAACCCAATCAGACTATACCTAAGGCTCACTTGCAGCCTATACCTGCTTTTGATGAACCTTTCAGTCGAATAATTATAGACTGTGTGGGTCCCTTGCCCAGAACAAAGTCTGGTTGTCAATATCTATTGACTATTATGTGTGCTTCCACACGTTTTCCTGAAGCCATTCCACTAAGAAATATCAAAACTAAGACAATCGTCAAGGCCTTAGTGAAGTTTTTCACATTTGTTGGGCTTCCTAAATCTATTCAGTCAGACCAAGGCTCAAATTTTATGTCTGGAATATTTCAACAAGTAATGCATGAACTTGGCATTGTACAGTATAAGTCATCAGCCTATCATCCTGAAAGTCAAGGCGCCCTTGAAAGATTCCATCAAACATTAAAAAACATGATAAGATCATATTGCTTTGACACAGAGAAGGATTGGGATGAAGGCATCCATCTCCTTTTATTTGCTGTTAGAGAATCTGTGCAAGAATCTCTTGGCTTCAGTCCATTTGAATTAGTGTTTGGCCATACTGTTCGTGGTCCTTTGAAACTTCTCAAAGAGAAATTTCTCTCCAATGATGACACCTCCCTGAATTTACTTCAGTATGTGTCTGATTTCAAAACTAGACTTTCAAAAGCTTGTGAGGCTGCTCGGACCAATCTTCAGTCAGCCCAAAGGAAAATGAAACAGCTATATGACATAGGGACAAAAGAAAGGAATTTTAAACCAGGTGATAAGGTACTAGCTCTTTTGCCTATTCCAGGAAAATCGTTGCAGGCCAGGTATTATGGTCCATACACTGTAGACAAAAAGATCAGTGACGTAAATTACATAATAAACACTCCTGGGAGGCGCAAGCTAAAGCAGCTATGTCATATTAACATGCTCAAGGAATACATAGATAGGGACAATACATCTTTAACATCAGTCAATCTAGTTAGCTCTGTTCCACTTAATTCATGTGACAATGACTGTGAGGATATTAATTCAGTGAAGTCGGATCCCACATCATCAAAACTTCAGAATTCTGACATTCTACGGAATCTTGACCAGAAACTGTCACATCTAGAGCCAAATCAGCGGAATGAACTGAAACAGCTGATTTTTGAATATGAACAATTATTTCCTGACATTCCAACACGGACAGACAAAATATTTCACGATGTGGACATAAATGGGTCTAAACCTGTAAAACAACACCCATACAGGATGAATCCTGTGAAACAAAAATATCTTAAAGAAGGAGTTCAGTATCTATTAGACAATGACTTTATTGAACCAAGCCAAAGTGAATGGAGTTCTCCTTGTATTCTAGTACCAAAACCTGATGGGACATATCGTATGTGTACAGATTTTAGGAAAGTTAATTCCTTAAGTAAAACAGATAGCTTTCCTATTCCAAGAATGGATGACTGCATTGATAACATCGGGAATGCCAAATACATAACGAAATTCGACCTTCTGAAAGGATTTTGGCAAATTCCACTCACAGATAGAGCAAAGGAGGTTTTGGCATTCACTACACCAGACGGATTATTTAACTATAAAGTCATGCCATTTGGAACGAAAAACTCTCCGGCAACATTTCAGCGCTTAATAAACATGGTAATTGCGGGGCTGGAAGGCTGCAGTGCTTATATCGATGATGCTATCATATACAACGACCAGTGGAATCAACATCTTGGGACTATTCGAGCATTCTTTGATAGACTGAGTAATGCCAAATTGACAATCAATCTTGCTAAAAGTGAATTCTGCCATGCAAGTTTGACATTTCTAGGTCATGTTGTAGGTCAAGGTCATGTGAAACCCATTGATGCTAAAGTTGAGGTTATCTCAAATTTTCCCGTACCCACGTGCAAAAGACAGCTGATGCGATTTCTTGGTATGGCTGGTTATTACAGAAAGTTCTGTAATAATTTCTCTGTCATTGCTGAGCCTTTGACAAATTTGCTCAGCAAAAGAACAAAATTCCATTGGAATGCAATATGCCAAAATGCTTTTGATAAACTTAAAGCCATACTCAAGAGTGAACCAGTTCTCTTAGCACCAAACTTTGAAAAGGAGTTTAAGCTAGCTGTAGATGCTAGTGACGTAGGTGCAGGTAGTGTTTTGTTGCAGGAAGATGAAAATGGTGTGGATCATCCAGTTTGCTACTTTTCCAAAAAGTTTAATAAGCATCAGAGAAATTACTCTACCATAGAGAAAGAGTGCTTGTCTCTGATTCTTGCTCTGCAACATTTCGAAGTTTATCTTACCCCTACTACTGCACCGATTGTTGTTTTCAGTGATCACAATCCACTGACTTTCATACATAAAATGAAAAACAAAAATCAGCGGTTGCTCAGGTGGAGTCTTATGCTACAAGAGTATAATTTAGACATAAGACATATCAGAGGGAGAGATAACATTATCCCTGATGCCCTTTCAAGAGCTTGAGCAGTGTCAGGAGTTGTGTTTTTCTTTCCTACTAAAGTGGATTGTAGATACATGTAATTTTATATGCTATGCTCAATATTTTATTATTCTTAAAGCAAAAGAAAGCTTTATTACATAAATCTTTCTTTTCCTCGAAGAGGGGGAGTGTTATGCATAAGAATTTATTTTTCTGATTCCCACTTGCACCCCACTGTGACCTAATAGTGCTATAAATATCTTGTTAATCTTCTTATAGAAGATTCTAGAAAACTGAGTCACAGATTAATTTCATTTTTGTAAACAACATGTTTACAAGGGAAAGTACTTCAGAACCTTCCAGAAAGTTCTGGGTTGCATTATTTTTAGAAAATTACCTCATCTTATTCCACAGCCCTCTGGAATGTTCTAGAGAAATCTTAGGGTCTATAAAAGAGCTTGATTTTTCTCATGAGTCAGACTTTGGAGTTTGATGTTTGGGCTTATAAGGAAAGTTATTTCTAAATTCTGTGTTGGATTGTTAAAGGATATTACTTTTCATTTTGGACTGTGAATTCTGTGGGATCAAGGAAAATAGATTCATTCAGGATATTTCATTAAGAGCTAAGTACATTTAGTTTTCTTACTTCTACAGGTTAAAGTTAACTTGTAAATAAATTTTGTTAAATTTTTCCAAAAGGCTTGTTTGCTTTTTCTTTCTGCTACGCTTGGCTCGTAACAGAAATTGGGGTGATATTTGTGCACTGCATTTCTCCTTTGTCTTTCCCAGGGAGCAGGCCTCGGTAGCTTAGTCGGATGCGCATATGACTGATGATCAGGACTCATACAGGAGGATGCGGGTTCAATACCTACAGGGGTCAGCAACATTTTTTTGTGAGATTGATCATGAAATCATTTCTACATCCATTGAGAAAAACTATGAATGACCTTTCAAGGAGAAGCTTCCTTCCGCTTATTCAAGAAGGGCAGTTGTCAGTTTCAGGCGAAAGAATGTGCACTATACTGGTTAACCCCTTACTTATAAACATGCCCAGGAAAAAGTGTGGATAGGTGGACTGACAGGCTTCAAAATGACCTAAAATAGTGTTGACTGGGCCGTTAAACTCCAAAACAAAGAAACAAAACTTTCCCAGGGATAGGTAAAAAGTAAACAGAAATGATATACACATACATATGTATGTACTTGTTCACAGTACAAGTCTGAAGGATTTTAAATTGCTGTCTGTAATTGGATTGACTTTTTACAAATGTTTAATCATTCTGTACAATTTTAAGATGAAAAATTGTGATATTTTTCTTATTTCTGCTCAAAATATAGATTGTGGGTAACCACCTCGTCAAGGTGGTTCTAATGAGTACTCACAATCATAGAGCTGTATTTTAGAGCAGTTTTACCATATAAGAGTAGAGTTCAAGGGGGTCAGAAATATATAAGCGTAATGATAAGCATTACACCCAGACAGATTTGGGATGAATCTTATCATAAGTAGCCCAAGGAAAATGTAACATGTCCACTGTGTGGCTCGAAAGCACAGTCGTTAGAGTTATTATATGGTATGTTAGAGGCTCTGAGTTTGAGTGACGGTCAAGTCCCAAAGTTGGTGCCAAATGTAACAAGTGCAGAAATATTTAGCCATTTTAGGCCAGAGTTGAACCCGGGTTGCTGGAGCAAACACTCTTACCATGTTGCTATGTAAGGCCTGCTTGTACTGAAAGGCAGTACAATGCCTATAGATATACCTGGTGACATTAACCCATTGCATGAGGGAAACCCCTAAAGGGGTACCTTGGAAACCAGTGCAGGCTCAGATCAGACGCCACAGAACATGGCATCTGATCATGGCCTGCACTATTTGCTAACAGAATTTTCTGTCAAAAAATAGAACAAAAATGAAAAAATACTGGCCCGACACCCCTTATATGACAAATGGACTTTGTCCAACATATAATAATGGAAGAGTACACTAGTATGCAATGGGTTAACATGACGACATGTTTCTGGTGAAAATATTCCCTACTTTCCTTGTTCCAGCATTAACCCTTTTTGTACCAAGAATCTTCCTGCTTATGTGTAGCAGGAGTCTATTTCAAAATTAAGGGGTGTCAGGTTGTGTTATCTTCAAAATTGATTTGGAAAATGGCTTAACTTTTCACAAACAGTGTAGGCCCTGATCAGACACAGCGTTCTGCGCCAACACTGTTTGCCAAGGTCCCCCTTTATGGGTTTCTGGTACTGAATGGGTTAAACATAGATTATGGTTATTCATTAGAATGGCCTTGTTAAGCAGTTCTAATAAGAACCCCTTAACAATGCCGTTCTAATGAGAACTCACAGTCAAAATAAGGGAAATTATTATACTCTTGTAAACCTCACCTTCCTTGATAACAAGTGAGGTTCTCATGGATTTTCACACAGACATATTGTCTTACAGATTCATCACAAAAACACATTACGAGAAGTCGCCTATACAAATACATTGTAAATTTTATTGACGAAAAAAAGTAAATTTTGAGATGAAAAAAATATGATATTTTTTCTTATTTCTGCCTAAAATATAGATTGTGGGTAGTTGTTACCCACAATCTATAGCTTAGAGCAGAAATAAGAAAAATAAGGTTTACCCCTGTAAACCCAATTTTTACTATATAAAAGTGGGGTTCATGGGGATCAGAATTATATAGGCGTGTTTTCATAATGGGCCTATAAATTTTGATCCCCTGAAAACCCTGATCAGACTGAAAGAGCAGTCTGATCTGTGTCTGCACTCTTTGCTTGGGCCTAGTGCGCTATCTGTTCCAATACTTTGGATCATTGCGGTACTGCTTGTACTTGTTAGCCCTTCTCTTGCTGAATATTCAGTTAAGCCACACCCATTTCTGACTTTGAACCAATCAGATTTCTTCATGTAATTTATTCCTACAAATTCATAAACTGACTGTCAAACAGTGTAGATCCTGATCAGATGGCTTCTTCAGAAGCCATCTGATCTGGATCTACACTGTTTCCAAAGATATGGGTTGTCGCGAAAAAGCATGATAAGAGTTAGAACCGCCTCAATGAGGTGATTCTTACAAACACCCATTTCCTAACAGATTATTTGTTTGTATTGGAGTTTAACGGCCCAGTCAAAACTATTTTTAGGTCATTTTTGAGCCGGTCAGTTTACCTATCCACACTTTTCCTGGCAGGCTTATACGTAAGCGGTTAACAAGTACAGTGCACATTCTTTCGCCCGAAACTGACAACTGCCTTTCTTGAATCAGCGGAAGGGAGAGAATGACCATAGAAAAGATTTCATGATCAATCTCCACGAAAGAATGTTGCCGACCCAGGCAGGAATCAAACCTGCATCATCCTGATCACCAGTCAGACGAGCATCTGACTGAGCTACCGAGGCCGGCTGACCTAACATAGAATGTGTGTACTTGATAAAACTGCCTCAATAAGGGAATTCTAAAAGGCATCCAATATCTATGTTTGCAGCAAAAATAAGAAAATATCAGATTACTTTTTTAGCTATGAAAGAAAGTAAAATATCGAACACTGATTGTGGGTACTCTTTAGAACCACCTCGACGAGGTGGTTCTAACGAGTACCCACAATCTATGTTTTGAGCAGAAATAAGGAAAATATTTTTATATTTCATCTTAAAAGTGATTGAGCTGTGCTTCCAACCTTGCTCAGGTCACATGTGAGACACCAGATTATGCAACAAAAGGTCAGGTGATCTTCTGCGGGTGCTTCAGTTTTTGCCCACCTCTGATAATTGTGTGTGTGAATTCGGGTTTAACGTCGCTTTCAACAATTTTTCAGTCATATCACGACGGTGTCTGGTTGCGACAGGGAGCTCAATGCTCACTTTTATAGTGCTGCCTCACTGAAGTATCATGTCCCAGACACATTACATGATACCACACCCAGTCACATTATCCTGACACTGGGTAGACCAGTACTAGCTCTACCCCGTAAATCTGAGTGCCAAGCGAGGAGCAGCTAGTACCATTTTTAACGACTTTGGTATGTCGCGGCCCGGGATCGAACCCGTGTCCTCCCGTTCCCCAGAGCAGACACTCTACCAACTGAGCTAACGGGGCCGGTCAACCCACCTCTGATAAATGATTGGCTCTAAATAAGTGAAATAATCTAGAAAGGGCTGCAAAACCAAAACTAAAAACCAGATCTTAGAGCTTGAAGGTTTCAGCAAGAAGATAGACAAGGTTTGGTTAACTTAAATAGGCTTATATTGGTCTTCACCAGACATTTTTACTATATATAGCCCCCAGTTTATAAAAGGAAAAGTGCAAATTTACACAAATATAACATATTTGTTTCTCCTTTGCAGTATGATGAGTTAATGGCAGACAGACAAAATGTTGTAAGACTGTAAGTATTTTGACATTTTAACCCAGAATATTTTTTCCTTGAAAAGTCATTTCATTGTACATGTAATTGCAAAATTAAGAATTTTGTCATGCACTATGACAAGGAAATATGCATTTGCTCAAATTTATTCCTTATATGACAAGTAGAATGTTCCTTAAATTCGTTAATTAATATTTATGGATAGGAACCATATTTACTGTAGGTATTCTGACAGACAAGCCTGAGCAAAGCGTATAGACCCAGGTGAGACACCACAGAATGCAGTATCTCATCAGGGTCTACACTGTTTGCCCTTCATCCAGCTATTTTTTGCTCAGCTTTTTTCGAAGAAAACGACGAGGTATTGTCATAGCTCTGGTTTCATCGTCGTGCAAAAACTTTGACATTTTAGTCTGTGTCGTCGTTGTGCAAAAACTTGGACATTTTGTAATATCTCTGTCATTACTTGAAACTCGGACTAGTTGTTCATTATAAAAAGGGGCTGCAGCTGAGCGTTGGCACCCGCATGCGGTGCTCTTGTTAGACACAACATTAGGCAATTTAAAGGAAAAATGTACTCGTTCAAATTTTAGAACAAGTATGGTAAGGAGTTGAGGTGTCCAAATAGCTAAGGTTAATGCGGAAGTCAGTTACATTTCCAATTTCAAGAGTATCTCATTTGTTTTAATTTTTGTAAGTTTTACAAAAAATTTTGCATTTGTTACCAAACAGTGTAGTCGCTGATAAAACGCTATGAATGTGTGTGGTCTGATTTGAGATTAGTTACTTACACTGCTTGACAGTGTGTATGTTTAGGATACTTTGTTTGGAGTTCAGTAGTCCAGCCAATACTATATAGGTTATGTTGAGCAGTCAGTTTCAATAATCACGCTTTTTCTGGGCAGTGGTGCACATTATTTGATGAGAAACTGTGACAACTGCCCTTCTTGAATCAGCTGAAAGGAGAGAATGACTGAAAAAAAAAGACCTGGGGCCAGTTGTTCAAAACTAACGATGTCGTTAGTTAACGTATCGTTAAAACTTTGATCATTTATTATGGCAAATATGTTAATATTTTTGCTGAAAAAATGTGAGCAGCTTTTGCATTCGCAAAAGCTGCTCACATTTTTTCAGCAAAAATACCAAAATTTTGAATATTAAACTTGCTAGAACAGTTAACAATATGATCACTAACGAGCTCGTTAAGCTAACGATGCTTTGAACAACTGGCCCCTGAACTCCAGTCACACAGCCCCAGATAAGAGGGGGTATCCACATATTATTTTTCTGTTGTCTGCACGAAAACATATGCTGTACACTTTATGGACAAGGAGGACTGGTCTGATCTGGGTTTGCACTGTTTTCTTCGGCCTATCTGTCCCAATCTAACTTAGGATTATTTCAGTGTCTGGGATTGGGCTGATATAGAAATTTAACTTGTAAAACTTTCTGTTAATAATTGATTAAACATGGAATATAAGGAATTGCAGTCAGTGGATGCTTGTTATAACTGCCAATGAGGTTCTTACTAGTACCCACAGTCTACACTGGGGAACAGAAACAAGGGGGTAAATGTGTACACATGTAAACCCCACTTTTTCCCATAAAATACAGTAGAATTCCTATACTAAGACCACCTTTGGGACTGTCCAAATGTGGTCTTAAGACCACTTTTGAACAGTACCAAAGGTGGTCTCTGACCTCAGAAGCCATCTGATCTGGATCTACATTGTTTGAAAGACAAGGCATATCTGGGCTCAGCAGGACAAGGGTTAATTTTCCCTGCTTGGATACTTTTCAAGACTTTTGCTATTCTTTGTAAGCCGGTTCTTGTCTTCCCTGAACAAAAATGTTGACATGTTTTCTTGTGATTGGGCTCGTGTAAGGTTAACAACTTCCAGTATATTGTACATGCACATGTTAATATGATGTTTATAACAATAACAGTTTGTTTTTTCAGGGGGCCTCTCAGCCCTTTTATGCCCCACCATTCAAAGAACGAACCTGAAAAGGGCATATAGTGTTACCCGTGTGCGTCCGTTCGTGTCCGAGGTGGTGTTAGCAATTTGCATCCGTGTCCTTTGGACATATTTCTAGTTTTCAATCAAATGTTTGTCCATAGCTCTATACAAGGAGGGATACTGAGGATAATTTGTGGCTACTTAAATTATTTCTTATTGCTCTATTAAATATTTGTTGTTGGTACTTGTTAGAATAACCTCAAGGAGGCGATTGTGACAGGTACCCACAACATACGTTTCTCACAAGAATAAGGAAAGTTATCCTATAATTTTCCTCGTAACTCCTCCTTATCTTGAACCATACTCATCTTAACTCTCACTTTGCTGAATATTTAAATATATTACACTCCTCCCAGATTTCTAGCCATGGATTTTTGCCGTGGATTCAGTAGCAGAATGTATTTTTGCCATGGATTCAGAAGCAGAATGGAAAACAGTAAAGATCCAGATCAGCTGGCTTCTTGGAAGCCAGCTGATCACGATCTGTACTGTTTTCAAAAAAGAAGAAAAAAAAAAGTATATATCCAGGTTCAGCCTGATGAGGGTTAATGTTTCTCTGCTTATCACACAGTTATAAGTTCAATGACTTTTGGGATGATTTGGTACGTGACGTGAAAGCTTTGGATGAGAAAGCTGAAAGAAAGGACAACAAGCCCAGCTCCAAAGATGTGAATCTGTACATACAATGTAGTACTTATCATATAGGATAAAATTATATACATGTAGTCTAACAGAAAATTTACACTTAAAGTACCAAGCACAACCAGAGATGATTATTTTCCAGAGACTGAGAGGTTTGATAGTTGATGAGGATTGTATGCTAGATCTTGGTTTATATTATTTGAAAAAAAAATAATTTAAAGAAATGAGTAATCTGCATCAATTTTGCTTGGCAGTTTAAGGTTAATTTGTTGTACATGAATAGGCCTAAGATATACATAGTCAAATTCACATAATTTAAGGGAATGGGAACACCTGGCAGAATTTGATGCCATTTTTCAAAGGGGGACAACTTTCAGGACTTCCTGTTCGCTTTTCTATACACCCTGTTTCACTGAAAAAGAGATCTACTCTTAAAGGAAAAAATTTGCTCCTCAGGAGCAAATTGTTTTCTTTTAGAGTTGACCCCTATTGTCATGGGAGATAATAATACTTTTGCAGGAGTTGCCTCCCCTGAAAGTGTTCCCATTCCCCTTAAAGGTGCATTATTGAGCTACCGGGTCTCAAAATTTTTTTTCTGGTTTTTATCTTCAATGCATACTCGTTTGTCATGTGTACACTTTTGGAGCCAAATACAGCTTCAGAACTTTGTGAAAATGGTCGTTTTCATTCGTGTTTACCCTTCACTCTGAACATGTGTTCGGAATTTCTGTTTTAAAAATAAATCTGTCACTTTACACATACATGGCAACAGTATCGTCTCTGAGTGTCGTTACTCATAGCATGGTATTCAGCGTCATATTTTTTCCGATTCAGGCATGGCCTAAGCAAACAAGGCCAAAAATGAATGTCGCATAACGTGATATATGGGGATTCTATTTTTGTCACGAACTAAAAATAGATCTAACTAGTGTTCGAAACCTAGTTAGGGAATCCCTCTCAAACTCCTTTACCTATCATCATAGTTGTTCGCATTTTTGCATAAAATGCATTCATTTGTATTGTTTTAAAGAAAAATACAGGCTATATGGATTTTATTTTTGGAAGCATTTTTTCCAGATAGCTCAATAATGCACTTTTAATATACATTGGGATGACACACATGGACATTATAAGTGCATTTCTTTCATATCTCTAAAATTGATACTTTTCAAGGAAAGAGTATGTGTGTTTTTTTTACTTTTTCTGCCTCAAGCTTAGATTGTATGTGCCCGTTAGAAGCGCCTTATTGAGGCAGTTCTAATGAGTATCCACAGTCTCTGTTTTTTAATTTTATGTTTTTATGTTTCTGCCTTATATAAATTAAATGTATGTTGAGTACAAACATCATAAATTTTCAAGAAAACGGATGAAATAAATGTCAACTTAAAACATCCCAAATATATGAATATCTGGACTAATGGCAGTATCCATAAAATACAGTAAATTCCTGTATAAAGACCACCTTTGGGACTGTTCAAAAGTGGTCTTAAAGACCACTTTTGAACAGTCCCAAAGGTGGTCCCTTACCAGAGGACACTTTATGCAGAAAAGACACAGACAGAATAACTGCAACCTACTAAATAAGCTTCTAAAGGCAGATTTAGCCTTAATTTTAGGTGGTCTTAATAGCGTAATATTACTGTATATCCCAGCCTGCCTCGGTAGCTCAGTCGGATGCACGTCTGATTGGTGGGCAGATACCTGCCGGAGTCAGCAACATTCTTTAATGGAGATTGATCATGCATTGTGCAAACACGCCTATACAAATACATTGCCACCTTTATCGCCGAAAAAAAATCAAAATTTTATGATGAAAAATTGTGATATTTTTCTTATTTCTGCTCCAAATATAGATTGTGGGCACTCGTTAGAACCGCCTCGATTAGAACCGCCTCATCGAGGTGGTTCTAACGAGTACCCACAATCTATATTTTAGAGCAGAAATAAGAAAAATAAGGTAAACCCCCGGAACCCCAGTTTTACTATATAAAAGAGGGGTTCAAGGGGGTCAAAATTATGAAGGCGTGTTTTCGTCATGAAATCTTTTCTACGGTCATTCTCTCCCTTCCGCTGATTCAAGAAGGAAAGTTGTCAGTTTCTGACGAAAGAATGTACTGGTTTACCGCTTACGGATAAGCCTGCCCAGGAAAAGTGTGGATAGGTAAACTGACCAGCTCAAAACTGACCTAAATAGACAAGTGTTGATAGGGACGTTAAACCTCAAATCAAACAAACAAACTGTACCAGTACATCCCAAATTTATTAATACCAGGAGTTATGGGGAAATTTATCAGCCATGGTAAAGAGCCATCAGTGTTTGAGTTCTAGAATGAACAAAAATTGACTTTATTACATGACATCGCATCTGAGAGTGTAATAACGCCATGCAATATTTTCGATAATCCACTAGTGGATTAAATATGCAAATTAGCTAGATACGTTTCGTAACATAACATGTACGAGGTCCTTAACTGCGTCCCATTTACTAACGGCGGAATATTGACATTTTTGTAAACAATTGTGAATAAAATGCGTTTTAAATGTCGTATGATAAATATAATCTTGCGTTTGTGCTCATGCATTATTGAATTTATTAAGCTCGTTGCGGTTTGGGCGTCAGGGCTTGAGATGTCATTTCATCTCAATGTCGGGTAAAAGTCCCACAAAATTGGAAACAACGTCTCCAAAATGACCTTTACAGTGTTGATGGGGACGTTTAACCTCAAATCAAACAAAACAAACAAACAAAACTTGTTGGGGAAATGGGATAAAATGCTCGGCAAAGCCTCGCATTTTATCCCTTTTCCTCAACTCGTTTAATAAATTCAATAATACATGGACACTCATGTAAGATCCTCTATGTATAGACGTAACCTCACTACATGTACATGTACATATACTTTAGACCACATTATGATAACATATCCGTGCAACACAGTGCATTTGTTCATATTTCCAGAACAGTTATTTTTCTGATGAAAATTTGTGATATTCTTTTTTATACTAAAAATATGATAGGTTGTATGTGCTCTATAGAACTGCCGCATGAGGCGGTTCTAGCAGGTACCCACCACCTACATCATAATTACAAGTCCGTGAAATGAAGGCACCTCTAAATCCCACTTTAAGTAGAGAAAGGTGGGGTTTATGGGGGTATACATTATCTGTCTTATTTCAGCTCAAAAAACATAGATTGTGGGTACTTTTTAGAACTGCTGCATGGAGGTCGTTCTAACGGGCACCAACAATCTATGTTGAGAGGAGAAATAAGAAAGATGTTACAATTTTTATGTAATATTTATCATTTCTGACACCATGTTGGTTTTTCTAATGTATGGCAGTTGTAGGTGCTCATTAGAACTACCTCATTGAGGTGGTTCTAGCGAGTACCCACAATTAACCTGCGTCTTGAAGCAGAAATAAGAAAAAATAATGTATATGCCAGTAAACCCCAGTTTTCTCTCTTTAAAGTGGGTTTAAAAGGGTGTTATTTACATGAACTTGTTAACATGATGTTGGAAAATACACCTGGGTTCATGTCTCTAAAATATACTTTTTTTGTTGGAAACTTGTGAAAAATTCCTGCTTTTTTCCCCTTGTGAGTGTATACTCATTAAAATACCTCATTTTGGCAGTTGTAATGGGTACCCACAATGTATGTTTTGAAAAAAAAAAAAAGAGATCAATGTTTGCCCTTTGAACCACACTTTTTCTGTATAAAAAGGGGTTTAGAAGGATGTTCATTACATGGACTTATAAATGTGATGGATTAATTTTTAGTATAGAGTTACTTGTTTACTTTGTCATCTAAAAATAATAACCCGTAAAATGCCAATCATGACAATTGTCGTCTGCTTTGCCATCTGCATGTTACCTTAAAAGTATTTTTTGCAAACAGTGTGAACCCAGATCAGACTGCTCCTGTAGTCTTATCACGGCCCACACTGTTTGCCTGTATGCAAAAATATTTTTAAAAAGATTGCAAAAAATATAGCAGACGACATAAGCAGACGACATTTTCAGATGTAGTTTTTCTCAGTGTCTTAAGGGATAATTGATACACCTTATTTATAAGTACAAATATTATACATGTAATTTTTGTCTAGTTCTGAGATAATTTGAGAAAAAAAATATTATTATCATCTACATGTATCATAATTACAATGTGGTTATAATTTAATGATAACATCTTGTCATGAAAATTGTATGACTACATATCTAGTATCACATGATTAGGGCACATAATGTCATGAGGTATATAAAATCATATTTTAAGTCAGTATTTGATAAACAGAATCTTACACTCATGGTCATTTTACTGGAAATTTTTTAAACTTGGCAGAGGCTTTTTTCATAAATTTCGTATGAAATTACCACTCATGTAGGATCCTATATATATGTCATAGATGTCATATAGGAAATTGTAGTCACATGTGAGACACCAAGTTCTGCAACGGAAGCTTTTTCTACGGGTCTCTAGTTTTCGCCCACCCCTGATTGAAGGTTGACTTGATATGAGTGAAATAATTTGAAAGGGCCATAAAACCAAAACCATAACCAAAACAGTAAAAATGTGAAATTGTATCAACACATCTGTGAAACATAGTGCACACTTTCATTTCTTCAAATCAGTGAATTTTCTGATGAGAAATTGAAATACATGTATTATTCTTTTAACATACGTAGGTTGTAGGGGCTTGTAGAACTGCCTCATTGAGGTGGTTCTAACATGTACCCCCAGTCTATGGCTGTTCACAGAAATAAGAAAAAATAAAGTATGTCCTATGAAAAACATACCAGTATTTCTTTCTATATCAGGTAGTGCTTAAGGGGTGTTCCATCACGTTAACAAGTCCGTGAAATGAACACCCCTCTAAACCTTACTGTATATAGAGAAAACTGGGGTTTACGGGGGTATATATTATTTTTGTTATTTCTGCTCAAAGACATAGGTTGTGGGTGCTTGTTAGAATGGCCCCATTGAGGTGGTTCTAATAAACGAGTACCCACAACCTATTTTTAGCAAAAATAATAATATCACATTTTCTTATCTAAAAATAAACCATTTTGGAGAGAGGAAATATTGCACTGTGTCACATGGATGTGTTATCGTAATATTTGGGCATCTGTGTAAGCACACTGAAATCAATGTGATAATAGATTTTTCATGTCTTCAAAACTTCATTTTCTGGTGAAAATGTGTTAAGTTTAACTTACTGGAAATGTCTTTTTATTTGATGCAGAAATAAGAAAATTGTTACATTTTTAGCTCACCTGTCACTTTGTGACGAGGTGAGCTTTTGGGATCTCTGTTTGTCCGTCCGTGCATGCCTCCGTGCATTAACTATTTCTTCAAATGATGTCTCCTCCTAAACCACTGATCAGATTTTGACCAAACTTCATAGGAATGATCCTTAGGTGGTCCCCTTTCAAGGTTGTTCAAATGGTTCCGGTCCATTGCACATCAAGGTCACGGGAGCCAAAAATAGATTTATTTTGTGGAAAAATCTTCTGAAACCGCAAGGCCTAGGCCTTTGATATTTGGTGTGAAGCTTCATCTAGTGGACCTCCACCAAGATTGTTCAAATTATAGTCCTGGGGCGAAATATGCCCATGCCATGGGGCCCTTTGGTTTTACATAGACTTACATAGGGAAAAGCTTCAAAAATCTTCTTGTCTGAAACCAGACGGCTCAGTTGTTTGATATTTGGTATGAAGCTTCGTCTTGTGGACCTCTATCAAGGTTGTTCAAATTATAGCCCTGGGGCCAAAAATGCCCCTGCCCCGGGGCCTCTAGGTTTTACATTGACTTATATATAGGAAAATCTTAAAAAATCTTCTCCTGAAACCGCAAGGCCCAGGTCTTTGATATTTGGTGTGTAGCTTCATCTATTGGACCTCTAGCAAGATTGTTCAAATTATGGCCCTGGGACCAAAATTGACCCCGCCCTGGGGCCCTTTGGTTTTACATTGACTTATATGGGAAAAATCTTAAAAAATCTTCTCTTCTGAAACCACAAGGCCCAGGTCTTTGATATTTTGTGTTTAGCTTCATCTAGTGGACCTCTACCAAAATTGTTCCAATTATAGCCCTGTGCCAAAAATGCCCCCAACATGGGGCCTTTTGGTTTTACATTGACTTTCATTGGAAAAATCTTAAGAAAATCTTCTTCTCTGAAACCGCAAGGCCCAGGTCTTTGATATTTGGTGTGAAACTTCATCTATTGAACCTCTATCAAGATTGTTCAAATTATAGCCCGGGGGCCAAAAATGCCCCCGCCCCAGGGCCCTTTGGTTTTACATGGTCTTATATAGGAAAAATCTGAAAAACTCTTCTCCTGAAACCGCAAGGCCCAGGTCTTTGATATTTGATATGTAGCTTCATCTAGTGGACCTCTACCAAGATTGTTCAAATTATAGCACTGGAGTCATAAATGCCCCCGCGCTGAAGCCCTTTGGTTTTACATTGACTAATCTAGGGAAAATCATTAAAAGTCTTTTTGTCTGAAACCAGAAGGCTCTGGTGTTTGATATTTGGTATGAAGCTTCATCTTGTTGAAATCTATCAAGATTGTTCAAATTATAGCCCTGGGGCCAAAAATGCCCCTGCCCCCAGGCCCTTTGGTTTTACATTGACTTATATAGGGAAAACCTTTAAAAAATCTTTTTGTCTGAAACCAGAAGACTCAGTTCCTTGATATTTGAAATGAAGCTTTGTCTAGTGGACCTAGACCAAGACTGTTCAAATTATAGCCCTGGGGTCCAAAAAGGGCCCTGCCCCAGGGCCCAGACTTGAAAACCTTTAAAAATCTTCTTGTTTGAAACCAGAAGGCTCTGGTCTTTGATATTTGGTATGAAGCCTCACCTTTTAGACCTCCTTCAAGATAATGCAAATTATAGTCCTGAGGCCAATAATGGCCCTCCCCAGGGCCCGCTTGTTACACTATGGATCAGGTGAGCAATCCAGGGTCATCATGGCCCTCTTGTTTATTGGAATTATGTAACTTTTCAACAACAAAAGAGAACATTTTTCATATGAAAGGTTTATGATTTGATTTGGGTTAAGTCCCATAAAATTTCAATCGCAACAAGTAATGTCTGCTTTATCGTCTGCTGATTACTTTAAAAGTCATTTTTGCAAACAGTGTGGACCCAGATCAGACTGCTCCTCTGCTACTCTGATCAGAGTCCACATTGTTTGCCTCAGTGTGGAGCAAGATCAGATCTGATCAGGGCCCACACTGCTTGCCTGTATGCAAAAAATATGTTCGAAAATTTAACAAGTGAATGCAGCGGATGACAAAACATACAACATTTGCAGTTTTAATGGCAACTTAAGAGTTCAGATCTTCATAGTTTAAGTGCCCCTCGTTACATTGTCCCACATCAAGAAAACACACCTATATAAATCTGACCCCCTTGAACCCCACTTTTATACAGTAAAACTGGAGCTCACAGGGGTATACATTATTTTTCTTTTTTCTGCTCAAAAACAAATTTTGGTCGTCGGTGGTAAAATTTACAAGATATTTGTATAGGCGTGTTTTCTTAATGAGGATTATCATAGATAATGAAAGGATAGTTTTTCTTACTTTTTAGCTCACCTGTCACATAGTGACAAGGTGAGCTTTTGGGATCACTTTTTGTCCGTCGTGCGTCCGTCCATGCATCTGTGTGTGCGTGCGTCAGTGCGTGTGTGCATCCGTAGACTTTTTCTTCAAACGACATCTCCTCCTAAACCACTGATCAGATTTTGACCAAACTTCACAGGAATGATCCTTAGGTGGTCCCCTTTCAAAGTTGTTCAAATGGTTCTGGTCCATTGCACATCTAGGTCACAGGAACCAAAAATAGATTTTTTTTTTCACCGAAAACTTAAAAAATCTTCTTCTCTGAAACCACAAGGCCCAGGTCTTTGATATTTGGTATGAAGCTTCATCTAGTAGACCCCTACCAAGGTTGTTCAAAACATAGTGCTGGGGCCGAAAATGCCCCTGCTCCGGGGCCCTTTGGTTTTACTGGGCTTATATAGGGAAAATCTTTAAAAAAATTTCTTCTCTGAAACCGCAAGGGCCAGGTCTTTGCAATTTTGTATGAAGCTTCATCTAGTGGTCCCCTACCAAGATTGTTCAAATTATAGTCCTGGGGCGAAAAATGCCCCCACCCCGGGGCCCTTTGGTTTTACATGGGCTTATATAGGGAAAATCTTCTTCTCTGAAACCGCAAGGCCCAGATCTTTGATATTTGGTATGAAGCTTCATCTAGTGGACCTCTACCAAGATTGTTCAAATTATAGTGCTGGGGCCAAAAATGCCCCCGCCCCGGGGCCCTTTGGTTTTACATGGGCTTGTATGGGGAAAATCTTTAAAAATCTTCTTCTCTGAAACAGCAAGGCCCAGATCTTTGATATTTGGTATGCAGCTTCATCTAGTTGACCTCTACCAAGATTGTTCAAATTATAGTGCTTGGGCCAAAAATGCCCCACCCCGGGGCCCTTTGGTTTTACATGGGCTTATATAGGGAAAATCTTTAAAAATCTTCTTCTCTTTTACCGCAAGGCCCAGGTCTTTGCTATTTGGTAAAATGCTTCATCCGATGGACCCCTACCAAGATTGTTCAAATTATAGTGCTGGGGCCAAAAATGCCCCCGCCCCGGGGCCCTTTGGTTTTACATAGGCTTATATAGGGAAAATCTTCTCTGAAACCACCAGGCCCAGGTCTTTGATATTTGGTATGAAGCTTCATCTAATGGACCTCTACCAAGATTGTTCAAATTATAGATTTTGGGCCAAAAATGTCCCTGCGCTGGGACCCACTAGTTTTACATAGGCATATATAGGAAAAAAACCCTTTAAAAATCTTCTTGTCCGAAACCAGAAGGCCCAGGTCTTTGATATCTGGTGTGAAGCTTCAACTAGTGAACCTCTGCTGAGATTGGTCAAATTATAGCACTGGCGCCAAAAATGCCCATGCGCCAGGGCCGGCTGGTTTTACATAGGCTTATAAAGGGAAATCCTTTAAAAATCTTCTTTTCTGAAACCAGAAGGCCCAGGTCTTTGATATTTGGTCTGAAGCCTTATCTAGTGGACGGCTACCAAGTTTATTCAAATTATAGCCCTTGGGCCAAGAATGCACTAGAGACACTGATACTCAGGTGAGCGATTCAGGGCCCTCTGGGCCCTCTTGTTCATGAAAAAAAAAAAAAACAAAAAAAAAAACTGAGTTTTGGGTATTTCTAATTTTCATTATTCCCCATGTTGACAAATTGTAAAACTCCTAAATATTTGATCACCTTGAGAATTTGCTATAATTCTCCTAAAATTTTAACAAGTTAAATGATTCGCAATCCAGCAAGGAGTCAGAAAAAGTGGAGACGGAATGGCAAATGGTGTACACTCTGATCGGACGGAGCAGTCCGATCTGGGTCTGCACTGTTTACTCAGGTCTGTCTGTCCATTTGTACTAAGGATCATTACGGTACATATATGCCACTCCTGCAAACTTGCTGCATGAAGGGACTCTTTTTGCAATATAGGTAGAGAGGTTGGCCTTTTCAAAAAGATTGTGAAGCAAAGGACATCACAGCTAATAGTACCTGGATAGATGACCACATTGCTTGAGTGAGTGGACAAATTGGTAAATGCTACAATTTTAGGTAGTGTTGGGATCGAAGCCAAGTGTTGTACAAAGCATTTTTAGCATATCAAATTCATTTAAGTGGTCTAAATAAACATGTCAGCTGTCCAGTAGCAAGCTTACCATACAAAAGTCATGTACAAGTTAGTCCCCGCCCATAGGGGCTTGAAGAAATAGACAGACTGCATGATGCTTCCACGCAGAGCTGAAACCAACCCGCACACGAGTACTGGTAAACCGCTTAGAGAATCTAAGCCTGCCCTGGCAATGCGGTGTGAGTCGGCCCATCCATGCATATAAACCCTATTGGTTTCATTGGGCGGCAGGGCTTGAGATGTCATTTCATCTCAGTGTCAGGTAAAAGTCCCACAAAATTGGAAGCAACATCTCCAAAATGACCTGTACGGTTTTGACGGGGATGTTAAACCTCAAATCAAAGAACAAATACATGTACATGTATGTAAATACAGGGACATTCTTGCTGAAAAAAAATATGAGTAGCTTTTAATCAAACTACTTATATTTTTCAGCAAAAATAATGTGTTTGCCATATTAAATTACCAAAATTGTAATGATATGTTAACTAATGCTATCACTAGTTTCAAACAAGACAACACAGGTTACTGTTGGGCCCAGTTTTTCTATGCATCATTATCTTAACGAGCTTGTTAGTAATCAAAATGTTAACTGTTTTAGCAAGTACAAAATCTGATAGTGTGGAATTTTTGCTGAAAAAATGTGAGTAGCTTTTGCATTTGCAAAAGCTGCTCACATTTTCTCAGCAAAAATATTAAAAAATTTGCCGTATTAAATGATTGAAGTTCTAATGATACGTTAACTAAGAACACCATTTGTTTTGAACAACTCAGCCTTGATGTTCACGTTTATTACAGAGAAAAGAATACCAATTTAAGAGCAGAATGGAATGAGAATTTAGAAGAGGCAAGTTGGAAGAAGAGAATCAAGCAGGAAAATGACATCATCAAAGGAGAACTGAGAATGGCAGCCAAAGCAACTTTAGCTGTATGTATTGTGGCCCTAATTATCTCCACAGTGATGTGTTAACCCTTCTCTTGCTGAATATTCAGTTCAGCCACACCCATTTCTGACTTTGAACCAATCAGATTACTTGATGTAATTTATTCCTACAAATTCATGAATGTCAAACAGTGTAGATCCTGATCAGATGGCTTCTTCAGAAGCCATCTGATCTGGATCTACACTGTTTGCAAAGATAGGGGTTGTCGTGAACAGCAAGATAAGAGTTATCATAATGGCACAGTATTGATTAGAAATTGTGCACTCTCACATTTCTCAAAAATGATCAATTTTTCTTTAGCAAACCTGTGATATTTTTCTTATTTCTGCTCCAAGACATAGGTTGTTGGTGCTCATTAGGCAGCTGTGCTACTGTACAAGACATAGGTTGTGGGTGCTCATTAGAACTGTTCACAATCTGTGTCTTAGAGCAATTAGGCAGTTCTAATGAATCCCACAACTTTTTTCTTGGATAAGGAAATCCATAGTTCTAGCTTGGGATAGAAATTCTGTCCTAACCCTGGTCTTCTTACCCAAATTGGAATATTCTTGCGTGTTTGATAAAAGCACTGGTTGAATACAACCTCTTATGCGCCCTGGTTAGGGTTGATGTCACAGCATGTTATGTGACGTCACTAAACATTCCTGTAGTGTCATCACAATATCGCAGACGTCGGTAACCGAAGTGACTGCAGCATTAAAAACCCGCACTAAGAAATGGAAGGTATGCAAGAAAAAGAATCCTACATGGGTGTGAGGGGTGGATAGATTTGAAATCCTTCCCTCGGGATCACAGTCGACATCACGAGCAGTGATCTTCGGGACAGATTTTTCCATCAACCCCTCACGCCCATATGAATTTCTTATATTCTTGCACACCTGACAAGGAAATCCGTGATTTTACCCTGGGATAGAAATTTATGTTCTGACCCTGGTGTTCCGACCCCAAATCGAATATAATCGCGTGTTTGATAAATGCACTGGTTGATTACGACCTCGTATGCGCCGTCTTTAAGGTTGACGTCACAGCAACGGCACTAAACATTCCTGCAGTGTCAACACAATATGGCGGACGATGGTAACCGAAGTGACTGCAGCATTAAAAATCCGCTTTAAGAAATGGAAGGTATGCAAGAAAAAGAATCCAATATGGGTGTGAGGGGCGGATAGAAAAATCCGTCCCTCGGGATCACTGTCCGGCACCACTCGGCAAGCATGGTGATGCTGGACAGTGTCCCTCGGGATGGATTTTTCCATCCACCCCTCACACCCATATAAGATTCTTATAGTCTTGAGGCAGAAATAAAAGTAATGAGTAGTAATCCAATGTTAGGTTTACAGGGGTGGTAATTACACTATTGCACATGTTATCATAATTAATTATTATAGCTCCGCTTTGAAAAAGTGGGGGCTATAATTGGATTGGCCTTGTCCTTCTATGATTCCGTAATTCCTTTATTAATCATAACTCAAAAAACGTTTTGAGGTATTTTCATGAAATTTCACACAAATGTAAAGCACTATGAGACAATGTGCAGAGCGCATGAACCATAACTCTGGATTGCCTACTTTTGGAGTTATTGCCCTTTGAACATTGAAAAATGGCAATTTTAACCTTGTCATCAAAAACCATTTGAAGTATTTTCAAGAAACCTCACACAGATGGAAAGCACTATGAGACGATATGCAGAGCGCATGAACCATAACTCTGGATTGCCTCCTTTTGGAGTTATTGCCCTTTGAACATGGAAAAATGGCAACCATAATTCCGTTATTCATGATAACTCAAAATCTGATTGAGTTATTTTCATGAAACTGCACACAAATGTAAAGCACTATGAGACAATGTGCAGAGCACATGAACCATAACTCTGGATTGCCTACTTTTGGAGTTATTGCCCTTTGAATATTGAAAATGGCAATTTTAACCTTGTCCGCTCCATAACTCAAAAATTCTTTGAGGTATTTTCATGAAACTTCACACAAATGTAAAGCACTATAATACGATGTGCAGAGTTCATGAACCATAACTCTGGATTTCCTACTTTTGGATTTATTGCCCTTTGAACATTGAAAATGGCACTTGGAATAAACTCAATACAGTAATAATTTGTGTCCGTTCTATAACTCTGAAACTATTTCAGATATTTTCAGGCAACTGTAAAGCAAATGTAAAGCACAATGACTCGAGGTGCAGAACAGAAGAACCGTTGCTCTGGTTTGCTTAGTTTTGGAATTATTGCCCTTTGAACTTGGAATAAACTCAGTACAGTAAAAATTCGTGTCCCATCCACAACTCAGAAACCGTTTCAGATATTTTCACGAAACTATACACAAATGTAAAGCACGATAAGGAGAGATGTCACAATAATTTGTGTTACTTTATATAGAACTCTTTGCAATATTTATTAAAGTGTATATTGTCAATGCAACTTCTTATACAGTTTCAAGGCTGAAAGCTGGAAACATTTTTTTTTCTTGTATTTTTCTTTTCTGACAGTGCTATAGCGGGGCTATAGTAAGATTCTCTGACAGTTCTAGTTCACAATAACAATCAACTGAAACCCTGTTATAAAGTGACAATGTTTTGTTTGATTTAAGGGTTAACATCCCCGTCAACATTGTAAAGGCCATTTTTGAGACGCTGCTTCCAATTGTGTGGGACTTGTATCCGACATTATTAAAGGTCTGTAGGTCTGTAGCACATGTTTATAGCACTTCTACCATTCATTTTTATACCGCAATCAGGCATTCTAGTAACCTAATATAGTGGGTCGAATAACTGCACGGTATAATTGGTAGTGACCTATAATACCTTCTACTGACCTATAATACGTCTAGTGACCGTTTATAGACCGGACCTACTTTTCAGGTCACTTATTTACAAGTGTAAACAATAACATGTAACCTTTTATACATGGAGAAACAACGAAACTGCAAGTTAAAATCTTTGCAATATTTATTTGAAAAGGGTTTCAGAATTGTCAGCTAAATTATTTCCTTATCGGCCTTTTCTGGTTTGAATGGCCCGTTGGAATAACTGCGCACTGCTACTGCAGTTGTGTCTCAACCTCAAGAATAATTTCTAAAGCTAAAATAAACTATTTATTTGCAGATTTTCATACAAAATGTAAAGGGCTGAAAAACTTTTATTCCAGTGTCCATGTTGTTTCCTATGTCTTTGTGGCGCGGGGACGCCAGAAACTTCGCCCTCGTTGACGTCACCATGGCACAGAATGTCGTTTAACATGTCTTTTTTGGCTTCAATTTGCTAAATTATTGCAAAACCCCTTGATTGTTTTGAATTGTGGTATAAACTAAATACATGGTTAGTGTCTTTAATAATAAAATATAATCGGTTCGCCACGACAATTTTTTAGGGGCTCGCTAAGGCTTGCCCCTATAAAATTGTCAAAGGCTCACCAATTATATTTTATTATTAAAGACACTAACCATGTATTTACTATATTCATCATGCCTTGTTAGGTTACTGTAATGGCTGATTGCATATAAAATAAATTTTATATTCATGATTTCACTTAATAAGTTTAGATATAGAGGATCTTACATGAGTGCTCATAAGTTTAGATATAGAGGATCTTACATGAGTGCTCATGTATTATTGAATTTATTAAACGAGTTGAGAAAAAGGGATAAAATGTGAGGCTATGCCGAGCATTTTATCCTTTTTCCTCAGCAAGTTTAAGTGCGTGTTTGAGCATGAATGCAAGATTCTATTTATCATATGACATTTATAACACATTTTATTCACATTTGTTTACAAAAATATCAAAATTGCGCCATTAGTACACGACGTCGTTAAGGATGTTGTACATGATGTATCTACCTAATATGCATATTTGATCCAATAGTGGATTATCGAAAATATTAATGGCTTTATTACACTCTCAGACGCGACGTCATATGATAAATACATATATAAAAAATATATATAAATACATGTAGAATTATGAACCTCTGGACGGTGTCTTACTTTTTTCAGGTGAGGCGTACGGCCTTGAAACAGCTGTTAGAGAAAGACTTCGAAAAGTATGAGAAAGAACTAAGTTTACAAGGGAAGACATTCTTCAAGCAGAGAATCTAAGTTCTCTTATGTTCAAGACTTCAGAAGCAATTTTGTGATACTCATCCATGACAGTTTAGCCATTCATAAGCTGGAGTTACTTTTATCAGTCACCCACTATATTGATTGCATTGCAGCACAGTGACCTGATAAAGATATGCTATCTCAGGACAAGTGAGCTTTATCAGGTCAACGTGACATTGCACTTTTAGGAATGAACCAGACTACTGGAAAATGACAAAAACAGTATTTTTAATGGAAAAAATGAAAAGATTACTTAAAAAAAATATTATAGGAAAAATATAGTCAGCTGATACTAAATATATCGACCGCCAGAATGCTGGGATGCACTGAGGACCATCAATAATTGATCATAAATTGCTAATTTAAGAGTGCACAAGGGGATAAACTGATAAATAGAATACCAGATTCGTGTCATTTGATATCAAGTTTATCAGGCTCGGCTTTGAGAATGCATGTAGAATCACTCGGCAAGCCTCGCGATTCTACAAGCATTCTCGAAGCCTTGCCTGATAAACTTGGTATCAAAAGACACTCACCTGGTATTCTGTATAACCTTCGCCCTGCAGAAGGAGGATTTGCTCCAAACAGATCAGATCAGAATCTCCAGTGTTTGACATTCATCATAATGACATTAAAATGAACACCCCTCTAAGTTCCACTTTATATTGTGAAAACTGGGGTTTACAGGGGTATATTTTAGTTTGCTCATTTCTGGTTTAAGAAATAGGTTATGGGTACTCGTTAGAACTGCCTCAATGAGGCAGTTCCAACAAGCACTATAGGTTGTGGGTACTCGTTAGAACTGTTTTATACAGCACTCAAAACCTATATTAAAAGTATAAATAAGAAAAAAATCAAAATTTTCATTGGAAAAAGTAGCCATTTTGGAGAAATGAAAGAATGCACAGTCATACAGGTGTGTTTTCATAATGCAGTTTTTGAATTAATTTTGGAGATATAAATGATATCAAGTAATCTGGTTGGTTGATAGTCACAAATAGCTGGTCACAAATGGCTGTTTAAATTAATTTATTAAGCAGAACAAAGGTTAGGGAAAGGGTAGCTCTTTAAAAAAAAAAAAAGACGGGCCACAATGGCCTAGTGGGTAAGAGCACTGACTCTTAATCATTATATCTCTCACTGCTGTGGAATCTGGCTCGGGTCACATGTGAGACGCCAATTTCTGCAATGGAAGGTCAGGTGGTTTTTCTCCGGGTACTCTGGTTTTCACCCACCCGTGGTTAACTATCTGCTCAACATGGATGATATGATCTTGAAAGGGCCATAAAATCAAAACCGAAAAAGAAACTCTTTAAAAAATATTTTGTTTCCCAGATTAGTAAGGGTCTTCTGTTGAAGGAAAGAGCAAATTCTTTCCTTTAAGGGTAGACCTTCTGTTTGAGCAAATCCCTGCCTTTAAGAGTAGACCCTCTTTTTGGGGGTGCCTAATTTATGGGATTGTTAACTCTTATCCTGCTGTTCACGACAACCCCTATTTTTGGAAACAGTGTAGATCCAGATCAGATGGCTTCTGAAGAAGCCATCTGATAAGGAGCTACACTGTTTGGCATTCAGTTTATGGATTTGTAAGAATAAATTACATCAAGTAATCTGATTGGTTCAAAGTCAGAAATGGGTGTGACTAAACTGAATATTCAGCAGGATAAAGGTTAAAAAATGGTAGAAAATTTCCTTGCTTGTTCAGGCAACAGCAGCTACTGTTTTTACCCTAAATATTTGGGCGTCCAAAATATCATAGAAATAAAGCCTAAGCCAACAGTCTTGACCCCAATTAGACTGCGGTCTGATCAGGATCTGGGCTGTTTGTGATGCTTTAAGTTTCATTGTAAACTATCTTGAGTATTTAGGGAAAATACAGTAATCCGAATTGTTTCAGTATCTTTGTTATATTCTTTAAGTCTTACTGGAGCATACAGTAGAACTTTGATGGCTCGAACACCGATGGCTCGTTTACCATGGCTGAGTTGAACACGTTTTGAGTCCCTAAGAAATCCCTCTACATAAGAAGTAGTGTGGGATAATTAAGGAAATTTTTGACTCATTAGAATCGCCTCAATGTACAATGTACACAGCATACATTTTTAGCATAGAACACTGAAAATATGTCCCAAAATTAACCCTGTTATGCCACCTTGCGGTAATCCTTGGTGGCTCGATGTACCCCTGTCTTGAACAGATTTTCATAGTCCCAAAGGTGTTCGAGCCATTGAAGTTTGACTGTATCCTATACTGAAGCTTTAAACATTTCTAGAAAAACTGTCATACTAGAGTATAAACATGTATATTGCAATTGCATTAACACTCAAAACAAAAGAAAAAAAAAAAACAAAAAAAAAACAGATAACATGTAATTAAAAGAAGGTTAAGTTGTAAGAAACCGTTTATCTTTTTATGCCTCACCACTTAGTCATTAAATTCCTCGATGAGTTAAAGAGGGCTAGGTGGTTTTCTGCAAGAACTGTATTACTTAGCTTAAAAAATTAAGGTTAAAAATTTCAGTAGACCACATTTTCAAATGTTTCTCTTAAAATTTTTCTTGAAACAGATTTTGACATTTCATGCAAATTGTCTCCCTTGGAGACAATTTGCATGAAATGTCCAAACCTGTTTTTGGGGGAAAAATAAGATAAATTTCATCAATTGGTCCTCTGCTGATATTAGCCTAGAGAACGGTAAATGCTAAGAAAACTTAAAATTTAAATTATTTCAATAATTAGGGCCCCGCACTGAAAGTGTGGGTGCCCTATAGTAATCACTCTGTCTGTCCGTCTGTCTGTCCGTCTGTCTGTCCACAAATTTCTGATAGCGCTGCCGGGGCCTAGTCAGTTTCACTGACAGCTCTAGTTTAATTTGTGTTTGTCAGAATCGTTATGTTTACTGCCAAATAAATTTGTTGCATTTTTGTCACATTGTATACATGGTCATAAATGTATGTAACTGACTCAAAAATGATTGTTTCTGTTGAGGTGGTTCTAATGAGTACCCACAACACAGGGTTTTGTGGGGAATTGACAAAAAACATCCTTCAATTATCATAAAATCCCCACCTTATCTTTTTCCTGATAGAAATATGTGGGTTTGGATTCAGTTTTTTGAACACAAAAACATGTCTATATAATTTTGAACCCCTTAACCCCACTTTTATACAGTAAAACTGGGATTTACATAGGTAAACCTTATTTTACTTATTTCTCCTCTAAGATATAGATTGTGCATACTTGTTAGGACTACCTCGTTGAGGCTGTTCTAACGAGCTCCAATAATCTATGTTTTGAGCGGAAATAAGAAAAATATCAGATTTTTTTACCTGAAAATTTTATGTTTTTGGGGGTAAAATTTTCAATATATTTGAATAGGCGTGTTTTTGTAATGTTGATCATTCTGAATTTTAAGACTGTTCAGAGAATGTGTTATTTTGATTTTCAAGAGTTTTAGAGTATAATTATACATATTTTTATGTGAAAATTAGATTATTCTTGTTTTTATCGAAAGCCAGTTTTCTGCTCAGGAATCACAATTTAGAATTATGATTTATATATTCTTTGGAAGCAAGGAATATACCACATAACAGAATTATGAAGTGTTCACGTTTTCTTGGCCAGACTAGCTTAACCCGTTGCATGCTGGAAACCCCTATAGGGATACCTTGGTAAACAGTGCAGGCCCAGATCAGACGCCGCAGAATGTGGTGTCTGATCAGGTCCTCCACTATTTGCTAACAGAATTTTCGTTTAAAAATAGAAAACAGAAAAATAGGCCTGACACCCCTTATATGACAAATGGACTTGTCCAATATATAGCAGTGGAAGAGACCACTAGTATACAATGGGTTAAGGCCTCATCATTGACCTTCAAATATCTTCAAAATTCCAAAATGGAATCACTGATTCCAAAGAACTTGAAAATATAATCTACACTATGAAAGGCAGGGAGTCTTTTTATTGCCCCAACACATTCCCTTAACACCAGTTGTAGTAAGTTAAATATGATGTATGAATAAAAAGTTTATCCTTTGAAGCAGGGAATACACAACAGGATTAAAAATCATGAATTGTTCAATTTTTTCTGGCCAGGCTAGCTATTTTCAGCCAATTAGGCCTCTTAAGAGACCCTGAGATAATTTCAAAATTCTACAATGGAATCAATGATTCCAAGGGAATAGGAAATATAAGCTATGATATGATACAGGACAGGCAGACCTTTTACTGCTGCAATACATTCTTATAACACCATCTGTGGCAAAGTTAAATATGATGTTTAGAAAGCTTATCCCATCACTAAAACATGCCTGTACAATTTTGACCTTGATAGTAAAACTGGGGTTAACAGCGATAAACCTCATTTTTAGCTCACCTGACCGAAGGTCATGGTGAGCTTTTGTGACTGATAGATGTCCGGCGGCGTCGTGCGGTGTGCATCGTGCGTCGTGTGTGAGTAAACTTCTCTTGCTAACACTCTAGAGGCCACAGTTTTGATCCAATCATCATCAAACTTGGTCAGAATGATCATCCTAACAATATCTCGGTCAAGATCGAATATGGGTCATGTTGGATCAAAAAGGAGGTCACCAGGTCAAATCAAAGGAAAACCTTGTTAACACTCTAGAGGCTACAGTTTTGGTCCAATCATCCTGAAACTTGCTCAGAATGATCATCCTGACAATATCTCGGTCAAGTTCGAATATGGGTCATGTCAGGTCAAAAAGTAGGTCACCAGGTCAAATCAAAGGAAAACCTTGTTAACACTCTAGAGGCCACAGTTTTGGTCCAATCATCCTCAAACTTGCTCAGAATGATCATCCTGACAGTATCTAGGTCAAGTTCGAAAATGGGTCTTGTGGGGTCAAAAAGTAGGTCAGTAGGTCAAACCATAGAAAAACCTTGTTAACACTCTAGAGGCCACAGTTTGGTTCCAATCATCATCAAACTTGGTCAGAATGATCATCCTGACAATATATCGGTCAAGTTTGAATATGGGTCATGTCGGGTCAAAAAGTAGTCTCCAGGTCAAATCAAAGGAAAACCTTGTTAACACTCAAGAGACCACAGTTTTGGTCCAATCATCCTCAAGCTTGTTCAGAATGATCATCCTGGCAATATCTTGGTCAAGTTCGAATATGTGTCATGTCAGGTCAAAAAGTAGGTCACCAGGTCAAATCAAAGGAAAACCTTGTTAACACTCTAGAGGCCACAGTTTTGGTTCAATCATCCTCAAACTTGCTTAGAATTATCATCCTGACAGTATCTCGGTCAAGTATGACTATGGGTCATGTCCGGTCAAAAAGTAGGTCACTAGGTCAAACCATAGAAAAACCTTGTTAACACTCTGGAGGCCACAGTTTGGGTCCAGTCATCTACAAACTTGCTCAGAATGATCATCCTGACAATATCTCGGTCGAGTTCAAATATGGGTCATGTCGGATCAAAAAGTAGGTCATTAGGGCAAATCATAGAAAAACCTTGTTTACACTCTAGAGGCCACCGATTTGATCCAATCATCCTCAAACTTGCTTAGAATGATCATCCTGACAATATCTCGGTCAAGTTCGAATAGGGGTCATGTCGGGTAAAAAAGTAGGTCACCAGGTCAAATCAAAGGAAAACCTTGTTAACACTCTAGAGGCCACAGTTTTGGTCCAATCATCCTCAAACTTGCTCAGGATGATCATCCTGACATTATCTCAGTCAAGTTTGAATATAGGTCATATGTGATCAAAAAGTAGGTCAGTAGGTAAAACCATAGAAAAACCTTGTTGACATTCTGGAGGCCACAGTTTGGGTCCAATCATCTTCAAAATTGCTCAGAATGATCATCCTGACAATATCTTGGTAAAGTTCCGAATATGGGTCATGTCGGATCAAAAAGTAGGTCAGTAGGGCAAATCATAGAAAAACCTTGTTTACACTCTAGAGGCCACCGATTTGATCCAATCATCCTCAAACTTGCTTAGAATGATCATCCTGACAATATCTCGGTCAAGTTCGAATAGGGGTCATGTCGGGTAAAAAAGTAGGTCACCAGGTCAAATCAAAGGAAAACCTTGTTAACACTCTAGAGGCCACAGTTTTGGTCCAATCATCCTCAAACTTGCTCAGGATGATCATCCTGACATTATCTCGGTCGAGTTCAAATATGGGTCATGTGGGGTCAAAAAGTAGGTCAGTAGGGCAAATCATAGAAAAACCTTGTTGACACTCTGGAGGCTACATATTTGGTCCAATCATCCTCAAACTTGCTCAGAATGATCATCCTGACAATATCTTGGTAAAGTTCCGAATATGGGTCATGAGGGGTCAAAAAGTAGGTCAGTAGGTCAAACCATAGAAAAACCTTGTTAATACTCTAGAGGCCACAGTTTTGGTCGAATCATCATCAAACTTGCTCAGAATGATCATCTCTGCAATATCTAGGTCAAGTTCCAATATGGGTCATGTGGGGTCAAATCATAGAAAAAGACCTGGTTTACACTCTAGAGACTGCAATTTTAGTCTAATTATCATCAAACTTGCTGAGAATGATCAGCTTGACAATATCTAGGACAAGTTAGAATATGGGTCATGTCGGGTCAGAAAGTAGGTCAAATCGTAGAAAACCTTGTGAATACACTAGAGACCACAGTTTTCGCCTAATCATCATCAAACTTGCTCAGAATGATAATCTTGGCAATATCTCGGTCAAGTTTGAATACAGGTAATGTTGGGCCAAAAAGTAGGTCAGTAGGTCAAATCATAGAAACGTTGTGAACATTCTAGAGGCCACAGTTTTGGTCTGTTCGTAATCAAACTTGCTCAGAAGGATCATTCGACAATATCTCTGTTAATTTCGAATATGGGTCATGTCTGGTCAATAAGTAGGTCATATAGAAAAACCTTGTGAACACACTAGAGGCCCCAGTTTTGGTTCGATTATCATCAAACTTGCTCAGAATTATCATCTTGACAATATCTGGATCAAGTTTGAATATGAGTCATGTTGGTTCAAAAAGTAGGTCAGCAGGTCAAATCATAGAAAAACGTTGTGAACACTCCAAGAGGCCAAATTTTAGTCCAATCATCATAAAACTTGCTCAGAATCATCATCTGGACAATATCTCAGTTAAGTTCAAATATGGGTCATGTTAAATCAAAAAGTAGATCACTAGGTTATTTTGTCATAACTTTTTAACCGTTTGAGATAGAGCCTTTATATTTGGCATGTAGGGTCCTTGTGACAAGGGCTTCCCACTCATATAAAATATTTAACCTGTGACCTACTTTATCATAACTTTTGAACCATATGAGATAGAGCCTTCATATTTGGCATGTATGATCGTTGTTACAATGCTTTCCCAGCCATTCAAAAATTTTGACCCATCACCTAGACCTTTGACCTACTTTGTCATAACTTTTTAAGCATTAGAGATACAGCCTTCATATTTGGCATGTAGGTTCCTTGCGACAAGGGTTTCCTAGTCATACATAAAATGTGACCTTTACCTTGACATTTGACCTACTTTGTCATAACTTTTGAACCATTTGAGATGGTGCCTTCATATTTGGTATGTATGTTCATTGTGAAAAGGTCTTCCCACCAATACAAAAATTTTGTCTTATGACCTTGACCTTTAATCTACTTTGACCATTTGAGATAGAGCCTTCGTATTTGGCATGTAGTTTCCTTGTGTCATACAAAAATGACTTGTAACCTTGCTCTTGACATGTGACCTACTTTATCATAACTTTTGAACCATTTGAGGTAGAGCCTTCATCTTTGTCATTTATGTTCCTTGTGGCAACGACTTTCACCCACACAAAACTTTTGACCTGTGACCTTTACCTTTGACCTTCTTTCTCATAACTTTTGAACCGTTTAAGATAGAGCCTTCATATTTGGCATGTATGTTCCTTGTGAAAAGGTCTTCCCACTCATGCAAAGAATTTGAGCTGTGACCTTGACCTTGATCTGTGACCTACTTAATCATAACTTTGGAACCATTTGAGATAGAGCCTTCATATTTGGCATGTATATTCCTTGTGACAATGGCTTCACATCCATACAAAAAGTTTGATCTGTGACCTTGACCTTTGACCTACTTTATCATAACTTTTGAACCATTTGGGATAGAGCCTTCATATTTGGCCTGTATTTTCCTTCTGACAAGGCACCTTGCTGTATTACCACCATTTCATTTCTACAGTGTGGATCAGGTGAGCGATCCAGGGCCATCATGGCCCTCTTGTTAGCTCACCTGAGCCGAAGGCTCATGTGAGGTATTAGTATACCACGAGCCGGCGTCCGTCGTCCGTCGTCGTCGTCCGTCGTCCACACTTTCAAAGAAGTATATCTCCGGAACCAGTGGGCCAATCTTGATCAAATTTCATGTGAAGCATTATCAGGTAGGGGGAAAGGCTGCATACTGTTTTCGGGCAGATCGGATTGGAACTCTGGTTGCCATGGCAACAAATAGCTCCCATAGACTTAACATAGGAAAAAGTTTGTCATCACTCTAGCTCCGTCAATTTTTTTCTGATCGTCTTCATTCTTGCAGATAACGAGGACAGGCATGAAATCTCGATCAAGTTCGATTTTGGGCTGAATCGGATTATTCACTCAGGAGTTACGTGCCCTTGAGCGTTAGGAAAAAGCTTGTCATCACTCTAGCTCCGTCAATTTTTTTCTGATCGACTTCATTCTTGCAGATAACGAGGACAGGCATGAAATCTCGATCAAGTTCGATTTTGGGCTGAATCGGATTATTCACTCAGGAGTTACGTGCCCTTGAGCGTTGAAAAAATTGCCTATTGACTTAACATGGGAAGAATGTTGTCATCACCGTAGCTGCTTCAATTATTTTCGGATTGGCTTTATTCTTGCAGATAACCAGCACAGCCATGAAATCTCGGTCAAGTTCGATAACTGGCAGAATCGGATCATTCACTTAGGAGTTATCTGCCCTTGTGTGTTTTTGCATTAGGGTTAATGGGAATTTCAAAAATGTATATCTTAAAGACTACTTGGCCAACTTTGATCAAATTTCATGTGTCGCATTATTGGGCAAGTGGAAAGGCTTCATTAGGTTTTCAGGCAGATCTGAGTGGAACTCTGGTTGCCATGGCAACATCTAGCTCCCATAGACTTCACATAGGAAAAAGCTTGTCATCACTCTAGCTCCGTCAATTTTTTTCTGATCGACTTCATTCTTGCAGATAACCAGTACAGGCATAAAATCTCGGTCAAGTTCGATTTTGGGCCGAATCAGATAATTCACTCAAGAGTTGCGCCCCCTTGAGCGCCCGAAAAATTGCCTATCGACTTAACATGGGGAAAATGTTGTCATCACTGTAGCTAGTAACGAGGACAGGCATAAAATCTCGGTTAAGTTCGATTTTGGGCCGAATCGGAATATTGACCTCGGAGTTACGTGACCTTGAGCGACAAAAAATTAGCCCATAGACTTAACATAGGGAAAATGTTGTGACTACGATAGCGATTTGAATTTTTTTCAGATCAGCTTCAAACTTGCAGGTAACGAGGACAGACATAAAATCTCGGTTAAGTTAGATTTTGGGCCGAATCGGATTATTTGCCTTGGAGTTACCTGCCCTTCAGCATAAAAAAATACGTTGTGACCACGATAGCAACTTTATTTTTATTCAGATCAGCTTCAAACTTGCAGGTAACGTGGACAGGCATAAAATCTCAGTTAAGTTCGAATCAGAATATTGACCTCGGAGTTACATGACCTTGAGCGACAAAAAATTTGCCCATAGACTTTACATAGGGAAAATGTTGTGACTACGATAGCGACTTGAATTTTTTTCAGATCAGCTTCAAACTTGCAGGTAACGAGGACAGACATAAAATCTCGGTTAAGTTCGATTTTGGGCCGAATCGGATTATTTGCCTTGGAGTTACCTGTCCTTGAGCATAAAAAATACGTTGTGACCACGATAGCAACTTTATTTTCATTCATATCAGCTTCAAACTTGCAGGTAACGAGGACAGGCATAAAATCTCGGTTAAGTTCAATTTTGGACCGAATCGGAATATTGACCTCGGAGTTACGTGACCTTGAGCGACAAAAAATTTGCCCATAGACTTAATTAGGGAAAATGTTGCGACTACGATAGCGACTTGAATTTTTTTCAGATCAGCTTCAAACTTGCAGGTAACGAGGACAGACATAAAATCTCGGTTAAGTTCGATTTTGGGCCGAATCGGAAATATTTGCCTTGTTACCTGCCCTTGAGCATAAAAAAATACGTTGTGTCCACGATAGCAACTTTATTTTTATTCATATCAGCTTCAAACTTGCAGGTTACGAGGACAGGCATAAAATCTCGGTTAAGTTCGATTTTGGGCCGAATCGGAATATTGACCTCGGAGTTACGTGACCTTGAGAGACAAAAAAATTTGCCCATAGACTTAACGTAGGGAAAATGTTGTGACAGAAATAGCGACTTGAATTTTTAGCTCACCTGAGCCAAAGGCTCCAGTGAGCCGATAGTATACCAAGGCTCCGGAGTCCGTCGTCTGTCGTCCGTCCATCCGTCGTCCACACTTTCAATGAAGCATATCTCAGAAGGCAGTCGATCAATCTTGTTTAAATTTTATGTGTAGCACCATTGGGCAAGGGGAAAGGCTGCATTAGGTTTTGGAGCTAGTCTGGTTCATTTGTTCCTTCCTTCTTCTTTCTCTCCATATAGAGATAATAGACCAATGTTAAATTTTTAATCAAAGATTTCTTAGGAACTATAAAAGCTAGAAGCATCAAATTTGGTATTCAATAGAATAATGATGACTTATTTTGTGTAAGAGACATTGGGCTTTCTCAGCTTATTTGTTCATCTGTTCTTTCATTCTTCTTTCACTCCATTTTGACCAATGTTAAATTTTCGTCAAAGATTTCTCAGGAACTATAGAAGCTAGAAGTCTCAAACTTGGAATGCAATGCAATAATCATGACTTATATCCTGTAAGGGTCAATGGGCTGGATTCTATTAGCAGATTTAGTAGTCAAGTCTGTGAATTGTTAAAACTTAAGTTCCTCAGGTGAGCGGTTTAGGCTCATTGAGCCTCTTGTTCTTATTTCTGCTCTAAAATATAGATTGTGGGTACTGGTTAGAACTGCCTTGATAAGGCTGTTCTAATGTGTAACCACAATCTATATTTTGAGCAGAAATAAGCAAAGGCGGTCCTAATGATTATCCAAAATCTACATTTTAAAGCAGAAATAAGCAAAATTTTACATCTTTAAATTTTTTTTTTTTTTTTTTCGGTGGTAAATTTACAATTATTTGTATGGGTGTGTTTTCGTAATGCTTTGAAAACAAAAACAAAAATAAAACCACAGAATTGAAAATTATGAAGTATTCAAGTTTTTCTGGGTCAGACTAGCTAGTTATAGCCACGGTGACCCTGAAAGATTGCCAAAATTCCACTACAGATTTCATTGAATTTAAGGGCCTCTAATACAGAAAAGGAGCCTGCCCAGGAAATGTGTGGATAGGTAAACTGACCGGCTCAAAAATGACCTAAATAGTGTTGACTGGGACATTAAACTCCAATAAAAACAAATAAACAAATACAGAAACAGGTGTGTACTGGTGATGATTGTATTGGAAATTGCTGTTTTTGGGAGGTTAATCGGCAGTTTTATGGTTGGAAGTTGTGTTTTACCGCAACACTTTAGCAGAGCTGTAAAATGGAGTCTGCATATATAAAAACATGAATTGACATCCCCAAATATCTTCAAAACAGTCATCCCCATGCACATGCATCTGTTCTACTACAAGTCTGTGTGATGAACACCCCTCTAAACCCCACTTCATATAGAGAAAACTGGGTTTACAGGGGTATACATGATTTTTCTTATTTCTGCTCCTAGACATAGGAAGTGGGTGCACGTTAGAACCACCTCAGTGAGGTGGTTCAAACGTGCCCCCACAACCTATGTTATGAGTTTAATTAAGAAAAAATATCATAAGCCATTTCGGGGATATGACAAAAAAAAAGTAGCCATTTCGGGGATATGAAAGAATGCACAATGTCACACGAGTGTGTTATCGTAATGAACTGCACAACACAGCAAGGGTTGTGAGCTGCCAAAATAACATGTCAGAAAATGAAAAGCAACATTACACGATGGCATCAGGTTTCTGACAGTATATCGCAGAAAACACCATAGTAGACTTGGACTTCATTCATTCAGATGTCACACCCTCACCTATTGGGGCCTGGAGAAATACATTGGGTTGCATGGTGCTTGCGCTCAGAGCTGAAACCGACAGAACTTGAGTACTGATAAGCTGCTTAGAAGGTTTAAGCTGGACCAGGAAAAGTGGTGGGAGTCTGACAGCTCCTTAAGCTCTAGCAGTTTCTTTGGGTGTTAGGGCTTGAGATGTCATTTCGTCACAATGTCAGGTAAATGATACTCAAAATTGGAAGCAGTGTGTCCAAAATTACCTAAATAGTGTGATGGGGGCATAAAATAACACAAACAAACCAATCAGATGTTGCATTACATACACAGCTGCATTAGAAAAATTAGGTATGGGGGACATACATCTACTGTTTCTGGTGTGGATCCCATTTGCCCTGGCACTATATCTCCTGAAGGTCACAGCGACCCCAAAACAGTCATTTTTGGGCCGAAAATGGCTTGTCTGCACTCTCTCATTAACGAATTGACCAATTTTTGTCAAACTTTGTACAATATATCATTACAGCAAACTGCAAACTTGATAAGATTTTGGTGACTTTGGTCCCATTTTCAAGGTCACAGCGACCCCAAAACAGTCATTTTGGGGCCAAAAATGGCTTGTCTGCACTCTATCTCATTAACGAATTGACCAATTTTTGTCAAGTTTGGTACAATATATCATTACAACAAACTGCAGATTTGATTAGATTTTGGTGGCCTTGACCCAATTTTCAAGGTCACAGCAATCCAAAAACAGTCATTTTTGGGCCAATAATGGCTTGTCTGCACCCTATCTCATTAACGAATCGACCAATTTTCGTCAAACTTGGTACAATATATCATTACAACAAACCACAGATTTGATAAGATTTTAGTGACCTTGACCCCATTATCAAGGTCACAGCAATGCCAAAACCGTTAACCACAGATTTGGTTAGATTTTGGTGACGACCTTTTTACAAAGTCACAGCGCCCCAAAGACAGTCAATTTTGGGCGAAAAATGTCGTAACCAGACACTGTCGTGATATGTGTGTGTTAATCCGGGTTTAACGTCGCTTTCAACAATTTTTCAGTCATATCAAGACGGTGTCTGGTTGCGACAGGGAGCTCAATGCTCACTTTTATAGTGCTGCCTCACTGAAGTATCATGTCCCAGACACATTACATGATACCACACCCAGTCACATTATCCCGACAATGGATCGACCAGTCCTAGCTCTACTAAGTAAATCTGAGTGCCAAGCGAGGAGCAGCTAGTACCATTCTTAACGACTTTGGTATGTCCCGGACCAGGATCGAACCCGTGACCTCCCTTTCCCCGGAGCGGACACTCTACCAACTGAGCTATCGGGGCCGGTCCGTCATGATATGACTGAAAAATTGTTGAAAGCGACGTTAAACCCGAATTCACACACACACACACCAAATTTGTTGGCTCCCGCCCATCGGGGCTTGAAGAAATATACGGGCTGCATGATGCTTCCACGCAGAGCTGAATCCGACCCACATATGAGTACTGGTAAACAGCTTAGAGGATCTAAGCCTGCCCAGGCAAAGCGGTGCACACGAGCCAGTCGGACCGTCCATGCTTATAAACCCTATTGGTTTCATTGGGGGACAGGGCTTGAGATGTCATTTCGTCTCAATGTCGGGTAAAAGTCCCACAAAATTGGAAGCAACTTCTCCAAAATGACCTTTACAATGTTGACGGGGACGTTAAACCTCAATTTCAAATCAAACAAACAAACTACCAAATTTGTCTAGTGATCTGAGCTTTTTAATGACTGTTTGTTCTTTAAAGTCACAGGCTCCCGAGAAAACTGTCAGATTTTGGCCATAAATGGCTTGTTTCCAGCTTACATTTTGGTCACTTTAACCTTGTTATGAAAGTCAAATGGGTGTTTTAAGATATATTAATGGTGGGGGGACATTGTTTTCCTCTGAAAACATTTCTAGTTCACCTCAGCTTAATATCACTTGACCTCCGGTTAATATTAGTTGACCTGATGTTATTACGGATGACCTCCAGTCAATATAGGATAGTCAATTAATAACGAATAATTTCATACACTTTATGAAATTTGATTTGCAAAATCAAGTTTCACTGTCAATGCAATTCTATATCCAGTACTGGACCCATCCACTGCTTCCACTTCTTCATTCACTTAATAAAAATAGTTTTAACCCTTATCTTGCTGAATATTCATTTAAACCACACCCATTTCTGTCTATCAACCAATCAAAATACTTGACGTAATTTATTGCCACAAATTCATAAACTGAATACCAAACAGTATAGATCCTGATCAGATGGGTTCTTCAGAAGCCATCTGATCTGGATCTACACTGTTTGCAAAGATAGGGATTGTCGTGAACAGCAAGATAAGGGTTAAACCCCCAACATGTACTGGGATGAGCATGGATCCTTTGAAAAGATCAAAATATTTGATAACATAAACATTTTAACACGCTTATTAAATTTTACAAATAAATTGGCGCTGAAGGACGAGTTCTGAAAAGAAAAAAATATCCTTTAACTATTTTCCTACGTTATTTATTTAACTGGTTTATGACTTACGTTTTAGATTTTACATTTTGTTTTGTTTGTTTGATTTGAGGCAACACTGTTTAGGTCATTTTGGAGACGTTGCTTCCAATTTTGTGGGACTTTTACCCGAGATTGAGATGAAAAGACATCTCAAGCCCTGTCGCCCAATGAAACCAATAGGGTTTAGAAGCATGGACGGTTATACTCGCACCGCTTTACCTGGGCAGGATTAGATCCTCTAAGTGGTTTACCAGTACTCGTGTGCGGGTCGGTTTCAGCTATGCGTGGAAGCATCATGCAGCCCATATATTTCTTCAAGCCCCGATGGGCGGGGGCCAGATTTTACATTTCAACCCAGAGTTTCTGAACAGGACTCATCACAAAAACACGCCTATATAATTTTGACCCCCTTGAACCCACCTTTTATATAGTAAAACTGTGGTTTACGCGGGTAAACCTTATTTTTCTTATTTCTGCTCTAAAATATACATTGTGGGTACTCGTTAGAACCGCCTCAACGAGGCGGTTCTTACGAGTGCCCACAGTCTATATTTTGAGCAGAAATAAGAAAGATATCCCAATTTTTCATCTTAAAATTTTCATTTTTTCGGCGATAAAGGTGGAGATGTATTTGTATAGGTGTGTTTTCGTAATGCTTCTAGTTCTTCCCCCAAACCTATGTTTGGAGGATATATAATAGAAATAAATGATCACATTGCAGGTATGAATGAATGCAGTTTGTCACATGAATGTGTTTTTGCAATTAATTTTCATGCACTCAGCTTGACCAACTTTGTAATTAGGCTAAGTTGAGAGTGTGCTGAATACACATACTCAAAGAAAACATGCCCAGCAGGCGCATAACATTTATGCAACGAAACATCAACGTCAGTGCAACGTTGCACCGCCGTTGATTTGACGTTGCCCCAGCTACGTGTGCCTGCTGGGTGGTTTGTTTGTTCTGGTATAACGGCCCATTCAAAATTAGTTCACTAATATCGAGCCGATCGTTAATCACAGGTGGGCGAAAACCGGAGTACCCGGCGAAAAACCATCTGACCTTCCAGTGCAACACTTGGCGTCTCACATGTGACCCGAGCAAGTGTTGAGTTTTTCGTCTCACCAACACCTAAGGTCATAAGGAGACGGGACCTCGGGTTAAAGACTCATCTGAAAGTCTCATCCGAAAGTCTAGAGAAACCTGGGATCGATCATGCGAGGCGAGTAGCATAACCACTGCACCACGGAGGCTTCTACATGTGACCCGAGCCATGTTCGAACCAACAGCGGTGATACTTAATAACTAAGTCAGCGCTTTTGTCCACGAGGCCACAGAGGTCCGTTTAATCCATATACGGTCGTGGAATCTCCCATCTAATAAGTTTGGACTGGTCCATTAACTCCATGCGCAGTTATAGGGGTGCCAGGTTTGTATGCGGTAAGTTTAATATAAATGTATGTACTTAAGCAAACAGTGTAGACCCAGATCAGATGCCGCGTTCTGTGGTATCTGATCTGGGTCTGGGCTGTTTAACAATGTCCTCCAAAAAAGGGTAGCTACTAGCTAGGAATATAGGCGGTTAATCTGATCCATAAAATCTTGGCAGAAACTACTCAGCAGGCTTACACCATTTAGGCAATGTATTTGTATGCTGTTGCACGGATGTCACCTGTTCCCTTGTTTCCAATTAATAGACCAGACCTGTCTCATTTTTTGTGGAAGATTAACAAATCCATACCCTACCAGGAAATTGCAATTCAGTTTTGCTTTGCTCTATACCATTTTCCAAAATATTTTTCTCAGAACCTGCACCAAACTGACATGATATCACAAATTCATGCCTGTATTATTCTGACACCTGGAACCCCAATTTTATATAGTAAAACTGGGGTTTACAGGTTAACCTTACTTTTTCTTATTTCTGCTCTGAAATATAGATTGTGGGTACTCGTTAGAACCGCCTCGACGAGGCGGTTCTAATGAGTACCTACAACCTTACTTTTTCTTATTTCTGCTCTGAAATAGAGATTGTGGGTACTCGTTAGAACCGCCTCGATGAGGCGGTTCTAATGAGTACCTACAATCAATATTTTGAGCTAAAACAAGAAAAATATCACAATTTTTAATTTTAAAAATTTCATTTTTTCCTAGGTAAAATTTACAATGTATTTGTACAGGAGTGTTTTCGTAGATGGTTGTTAAGCCTAAGATTGGTCTACACAGGCACGTAAAATCCATTTAAGCATCCCCTCCCCCTCGTACTCCCATCCCAATGAAACTTCTTACTGACCGTTCCAAGGAAGTTCTTCCGTCATGGTTGATTAGTGTTATTGTTTGTTTTCGTTTGTATTGGGGTTTAACGGCCAAGTCAACACTATTTAGGTCACTTTTTCACTTTTGAGCCGGTCAGTGATTTTTTTTTATAGATTGTATATATATAACAATATATTGCATATATGTATTGCTTATATTTACATGCAGGCAATTTTGTGGGAAAGTAATTGTACTTTAGGCTATCCGCTTAAGGGTTTACTTATTTCATGTGTGTGTTTCTTTCCCTTTGGCGTCTGATGGGAGGTGTGGGGTAGTCGTATCGATTCCTGATCATTGCCTTCACTAGCACCATGCAATTTAATAATTTGGTTACCTTTCTGGTATAATAGTTGTGATATTTTTGCTTATTTATAATACTCCAAACATAGGTTATCTGTTTGAGTTGAGATTTTAATCCCTGTCAACACTATTTAGGTCATTCTGGAGACATTGCTACTGGTTTTGTGAGAATTTTTCCCGAAATGACATCTCAAGGCCTACAGCCCACGAACACCACTAGGGTTTAAGGAGACCACTTTTCCTGGTCTGGCTTAGACCAAAGAGGTTTGCAGTACTCAAGTTCGGTCTGTTTCAGCTTTGCCCGGAAGTATTTCTCCTAGCCCAGTTTGGCAGGGGCTGCAAAACATAGGTTGTGGGTGCTCTTTAGAAAGACGGATCTAACAAGTACCTACTTGTTTTTGAGCAAAAATTAGGAAATTAAAGGATACCCCTGTAAACCCCACAGACCTATGGTAAAATGTTAAAATGCCATCACTTGTTGCAATTGTCATTCTTTTTTTTTTTTTTTTTTGTATATATTGCCAGTTCGATTGTGGGTGCTCGTTAGAACTACATGTACCTCATTGAGGAGCTAAAACCAACTAGCACACGAGTACTGGTAAACCGCTTAGAGGATCTAAGCCTGCCCAGGCAATGCAGTGTGAGACGGCCCGTCCATGCTTATAAACCCTATTGGTTTCATTGGGCGGCAGGGCTTGAGATGTCATTTCATCTCAATGTCGGGTAAAAGTCCCACAAAATTGCAAGCAACGTCTCCAAAATGACCGTTACAGTGTTGACGGGGACGTTAAACTTCAAATGAAACAAAAACATATATGGAAAATTAAAAAAATCTTCTTCTCTGAAATCGCAAGGTCCAGGCCTTTGATATTTGGTGTGAAGCTTTATCTAGTGTACCTGTATCCAGTTTGTTTAAATTATAGCCCTAGGGCCAAAAATGCCCCTGCCACAGGGCCCATTGGTTTTACATAGGCTTATGTAGGGAATATCTTGAAAAATCTTCTTTCCTGAAACCGCAAGGCCCAGGTGTATGATATTTGGTGTACAGCTTCATCTAGTGGACCTCTGCCAAGATTGTTCATATTATATCCCTAGGGACAAAAATTCCCCCGCCCCGGGGCCCTTTGGTTTTACATTGACTTGAATGGGGAAAATTAAAAAAAATCTTCTTCTCTGAAACCCCCAAGTCCCATTTCTTTGATATTTGGTGTGAAGCTTCATCTAGTGGACTTCTATGAAAATTGTTCAAATTATAGCCCCAGGACCAAAACTGCCTCCGGCCCGGGTCCCTTTGGTTTTACATAGACTTATATTTGGAAAATCTTATAAAATCTCGTTCTCTGAAACCGTAAGGCCCAGGTCTTTGATATTTGGTGTAAAGCTTCACCTAAAGAACCACTATCAAGATTGTTCAAATTATAGCCATATGGTCAAAAATGCCCCTGCTATGGGGCCCTTTTGTTTTACATAGACTTATACAGGAAAATCTTTAAAAATCTTCTTTTCTGAAACTAGAAGGCTCAGGTCTTTGATATTTGGTATGAGGCTTCGTCTAGTGGACCTCTATCAAGATGGTTCAAATTATAGCCCTGTGTCCAAAAATGGGCCTACCCTGGTGCCCACTGGATTTACATAGACTTATATTGGGAAAACCTTTGAAAACCTTCTTGTCAGTGGATTTCTACCAAGATTCTTCAAATTATAGCTCTGGGGCCAAAAATGGCCCTGCCCCGGGGCCCGCAGGTTTTATATAGAATTATATAAGGAAAACCTTTAAAACTTTTGCGTCTGAAATCAGAAGGCTCCAGTCTTTGATATTTGAGTTGATGCTTCATCTTTTAGACCACTACAAAGATAATTCAAATTATAGGCTTGTGGCCAATAATGGCTCTCCTTGGGACCCACTTGTTACCCTATGATCAGGTGAGCGATCAAGGGTCATCATGACCCTCTTGTTTATTGAGTTTTGATAAATTTAGGGGCCAGTCAATTTCGACCTATTGTAGCCCTTGGTTAAGTTAGGGAGTCGATGTTTTTGTCGTTAAGATAGCTTATGTATTGATTTTGTTATGTTTCTTAATACAATTTGATAAACAGTGAAATTCCGCTATTAAGACCACCTAAAAGACTAATTCTGCTTTAAAAAGCTTATTTAGAAGGGTGCAGTTATTCTTTCTTTGTGTTTTCTACACACATTGTCATCTGGTGAGGGACCACCTTTGGGACTGTTCAAAAGTGGTCTTAAAGACCACTTATGAACAGTCCCAAAGGTGGTTTCAGTATAGGAATTTTTACTGAATTTCAAAAACAAATTATTCTTAGCATCCCGAAAGTCAGAGTTACATAAATTATAAACTATAACATGCTTAACTTTATGCCAATTATTAAATCATTCCCTCTGATGATACAGATTGGTTGATGACAATGTTGGCGTAATGAATACGAACGCCGGCTTACTATTGGCATGACTATCGTCTGGGTTATCCCGCTTCACAATCTGTAATTAGTTGACACGTCACTGTTACACACATTGTTTTACGAACCTGTGCCCGCCTTATGTTGTGAAAGGCGGGGTTTTTAAACTTAATTAAACGAGCAACCTCACGAATTAAGCCCGGGATATGAAAACAGTGGTTAACCCCCATTTCACATTAAGAAAACACGCCTATACAAATACATTGTGAATGTTACCGCCGAAAAAAAACAATTTTCAGATAAAAAATGTCCTATGTCTTCTCAAAATATAGATTTTAGGCACTCGTTAGAACCGCCTCATCGGGGCGGTTCTAACGAGTACCCACACTCTTTATTTTAGAGCTGAAATAAGAAAAAATAGGTTTACCCCCGTAAATCCCAGGATTACTATATAAAAGTGGGATTCAAGGGGAACAGAATTATATATGTCATGTGTTTTCGTGTTGGTATTCATTAATTTACCCATGGTTTGATAAAACAGCAAATATTCGGTGAGTACGCGTTAGAACCGCAACAATGAGGCGGTTCTAACGAGCACCCACAATCTATGTTTCAAGCAGTAATAAGGAACATATCAAAATATTCCATCTAAAAATGCCAGGGGCCAGTTGTTCAAAGCCTCGTTAGCTGAACGAGCTCGTTAGTGGTCATATTGTTAACTCTTCTAGCTGCTCACATTTTTTTTCAGCAAAAATATTGGCATATTTGCCATATTTAACTAGAATCGCGCAGTCGATGGCACGCCATCGCATATCCCCACGCTTTTTTAAAGATACGCCACTATATAAGTTCTCAATTGCAACTCCCACCCAATCTTAAGATCAAAATTCCGAAAGTGTCATGCACCTCTGACCTCTGGGGACCTCAAACCTGACCCTAGGGGTCAAATTTTGATTGTTATGTATTCTACTCATTATGCCATTCGATTTGATATGTCACACGACCAGGTTCTGAAAACTTTGATTTTTTACCCCCCGGGGCATCCAACCCCCTGGCCTGGCCCCTAGGGGTAGGATCAAAATTCCGAAAGTGTCATTCACTCCTCATACCAAAGACCTATCAGTTCCCAAAGTTTCATGTTTCTATCTGAAACGGCGTAGGAGGAGTTATCCGGTAATCGTTAAAAAGGGGGTTATGGGGGGTGAAAATCCAAGTTTTTGACCTCTGGTGACCTCAAACCTGACCCTAGGGGTCAAATTTTGATTGTTATGTATTCTACTCATTATGCCGTTCGATTTGATATCTCACCCAACCAGGTTCTGAAAACTTTGATTTTTTACCCCCGGGGCACCCCACCCCCTTGCCTGGCCCCTAGGGGTAAGATCAAAATTCCGGAAGTGTCATGCACTCCTCAGACCAAAGACCTATCAGTTCCCAAACTTTCATGTTTCTATCTGAAACGGCGTAGGAGGAGTTATCCAGTTTCGTTAAAAAGGGGGTTATGGGGGTGAAAATCCAAGTATTTGACCTCTGGTGACCTCAAACCTGACCCTAGGGGTCAAATTTTGATTGTTATGTATTCTACTCATTATGCCATTCGATTTGATATGTCACACGACCAGGTTCTGAAAACTTTGATTTTTTACCCCCGGGGCATCCAACCCCCTGGCCTGGCCCCTAGGGGTAGGATCAAAATTCCGAAAGTGTCATTCACTCCTCATACCAAAGACCTATCAGTTCCCAAAGTTTCATGTTTCTATCTGAAACGGCGTAGGAGGAGTTATCCGGTAATCGTTAAAAAGGGGGTTATAGGGGGTGAAAATCCAAGTTTTTGACCTCTGGTGACCTCAAACCTGACCCTAGGGGTCAAATTTTGATTGTTATGTATTCTACTCATTATGCCGTTCGATTTGATATCTCACACAACCAGGTTCTGAAAACTTTGATTTTTTACCCCCGGGGCACCCCACCCCCTGGCCTGGCCCCTAGGGGTAAGATCAAAATTCCGGAAGTGTCATGCACTCCTCAGACCAAAGACCTATCAGTTCCCAAACTTTCATGTTTCTATCTGAAACAGCGTAGGAGGAGTTATCCGGTAATCGTTAAAAAGGGGGTTATGGGGGTGAAAATCCAAGTTTTTGACCTCTGGTGACCTCAAACCTGACCCTAGGGGTCAAATTTTGATTGTTATGTATTCTACTCATTATGCCATTCGATTTGATATGTCACACGACCAGGTTCTGAAAACTTTGATTTTTTAACCCCCGGGGCATCCAACCCCCTGGCCTGGCCCCTAGGGGTAGGATCAAAATTCCGAAAGTGTCATTCACTCCTCATACCAAAGACCTATCAGTTCCCAAAGTTTCATGTTTCTATCTGAAACGGCGTAGGAGGAGTTATCCGGTAATCGTTAAAAAGGGGGTTATGGGGGGGGGGGGGGGGTGAAAATCCAAGTTTTTGACCTCTGGTGACCTCAAACCTGACCCTAGGGGTCAAATTTTGATTGTTATGTATTCTACTCATTATGCCGTTCGATTTGATATCTCACACAACCAGGTTCTGAAAACTTTGATTTTTTACCCCCGGGGCACCCAACCCCCTGGCCTGGCCCCTAGGGGTAAGATCAAAATTCCGGAAGTGTCATGCACTCCTCAGACCAAAGACCTATCAGTTCCCAAACTTTCATGTTTCTATCTGAAACGGCGTAGGATGAGTTATCCGGTAATCGTTAAAAAGGGGGTTATGGGGGTGAAAATCCAAGTTTTTGACCTCTGGTGACCTCAAACCTGACCCTAGGGGTCAAATTTTGATTGTTATGTATTCTACTCATTATGCCATTCGATTTGATATGTCACACGACCAGGTTCTGAAAACTTTGATTTTTTACCCCCGGGGCATCCAACCCCCTGGCCTGGCCCCTAGGGGTAGGATCAAAATTCCGAAAGTGTCATTCACTCCTCATACCAAAGACCTATCAGTTCAGTTCCCAAAGTTTCATGTTTCTATCTGAAACGGCGTAGGAGGAGTTATCCGGTAATCGTTAAAAAGGGGGTTATGGGGGTGAAAATCCAAGTTTTTGACCTCTGGGGACCTCAAACCTGACCCTAGGGGTCACATTTTGATTGTTGTGTATTCTACTCATTATGCCGTTCGATTTGATATGTCGCACGACCAGGTTCTGAAAGTTTTGATTTTTTACCCCCGGGGCACCCCACCCCCTGGCCTGGCCCCTAGGGGTAGGATCAAAATTCCGAAAGTGTCATGCACTCCTCAGACCAAAGACCTATAAGTTCCCAAAGTTTTAAGTTTCTAGCTGTAAAAGTGTGGGAGGAGTTGTCCGGTAAGACGGACGGACGGACGGACGACGGAGACAATAATATTACAATATCCTCACTTTTTCTTCGAAAAGCGTGGGGATTATGATCAAAGTTTTAACGATATGTTAACTAACGACGTCGTTAGTTTTGAACAACTGGTCCCTGATCTACATTACATATATTAGCGCCTTTCTTGCACATGGGTAAGTTTTCGTATTGCAAAACACGACTTAACTTACAAAGAGACATATATGACAAGCAAAGACTCCGATTAGCATGCATATCGAAAACACGCCTATACAAATACATTGTTAAGTTTACCGCCGAAAAAATGAAAATTTTAAGATGATAAATTATGATATGTTTCTTATTTCTGCTTTGTTTTTGAGCAGAAATAAGAAAAAAAAATAATGTTTACCCCTGTAAACCCCAGTTTTACTATATAAAAGTGGGATTTGCGGGGGTCAGAATTATATAGGCGTCTTTTCGTGATATTTATCATGCCCATCTAAACAGAACCATCGCTTCTGTAGAGAATATAGATTGCTGATACCAACAGCGAACACTCAGACTACGTGGTTGCACAGGTTGATCGGAGAAAACATTTCCTGTTTTGTTGTAAAAACTTTGTTTCAACTTTATTTGAAACTCCAGAAAGATACCGTAAAGACATCCGTTTTATCAACATTCTTTGACAAAGCAGACTGATTTTGGCATAACGTATTGGATCTACGTCCTCTTACAAAGCAAGACGTGTTTTAGGTATTGCATTGTATTTATTTCATATCCCGCAAGAAAATTATTTTTTTGAATTTCTTCTGCGCTTTTAGTTTTGCATTTGTAGGTTCACTTTTTGGCGGACATTGTGTGACCTCAATTCTTACATCACCATCATCGCGCATCAACATCCTTCGGGTGTTCTTTGGTTCGTCTGGAGCCGGAGTCCGGGGCCCGCAGGTTTTATATAGAATTATATAAGGAAAACCTTTAAAACTTTTGCGTCTGAAATCAGAAGGCTCCAGTCTTTGATATTTGAGTTGATGCTTCATCTTTTAGACCACTACAAAGATAATTCAAATTATAGGCTTGTGGCCAATAATGGCTCTCCTTGGGACCCACTTGTTACCCTATGATCAGGTGAGCGATCAAGGGTCATCATGACCCTCTTGTTTATTGAGTTTTGATAAATTTAGGGGCCAGTCAATTTCGACCTATTGTAGCCCTTGGTTAAGTTAGGGAGTCGATGTTTTTGTCGTTAAGATAGCTTATGTATTGATTTTGTTATGTTTCTTAATACAATTTGATAAACAGTGAAATTCCGCTATTAAGACCACCTAAAAGACTAATTCTGCTTTAAAAAGCTTATTTAGAAGGGTGCAGTTATTCTTTCTTTGTGTTTTCTACACACATTGTCATCTGGTGAGGGACCACCTTTGGGACTGTTCAAAAGTGGTCTTAAAGACCACTTATGAACAGTCCCAAAGGTGGTTTCAGTATAGGAATTTTTACTGAATTTCAAAAACAAATTATTCTTAGCATCCCGAAAGTCAGAGTTACATAAATTATAAACTATAACATGCTTAACTTTATGCCAATTATTAAATCATTCCCTCTGATGATACAGATTGGTTGATGACAATGTTGGCGTAATGAATACGAACGCCGGCTTACTATTGGCATGACTATCGTCTGGGTTATCCCGCTTCACAATCTGTAATTAGTTGACACGTCACTGTTACACACATTGTTTTACGAACCTGTGCCCGCCTTATGTTGTGAAAGGCGGGGTTTTTAAACTTAATTAAACGAGCAACCTCACGAATTAAGCCCGGGATATGAAAACAGTGGTTAACCCCCATTTTACATTAAGAAAACACGCCTATACAAATACATTGTGAATGTTACCGCCGAAAAAAAACAATTTTCAGATAAAAAATGTCCTATGTCTTCTCAAAATATAGATTTTAGGCACTCGTTAGAACCGCCTCATCGGGGCGGTTCTAACGAGTACCCACACTCTTTATTTTAGAGCTGAAATAAGAAAAAATAGGTTTACCCCCGTAAATCCCAGGATTACTATATAAAAGTGGGATTCAAGGGGAACAGAATTATATATGTCATGTGTTTTCGTGTTGGTATTCATTAATTTACCCATGGTTTGATAAAACAGCAAATATTCGGTGAGTACGCGTTAGAACCGCAACAATGAGGCGGTTCTAACGAGCACCCACAATCTATGTTTCAAGCAGTAATAAGGAACATATCAAAATATTCCATCTAAAAATGCCAGGGGCCAGTTGTTCAAAGCCTCGTTAGCTTAACGAGCTCGTTAGTGGTCATATTGTTAACTCTTCTAGCTGCTCACATTTTTTTTCAGCAAAAATATTGGCATATTTGCCATATTTAACTAGAATCGCGCAGTCGATGGCACGCCATCGCATATCCCCACGCTTTTTTAAAGATACGCCACTATATAAGTTCTCAATTGCAACTCCCACCCAATCTTAAGATCAAAATTCCGAAAGTGTCATGCACCTCTGACCTCTGGGGACCTCAAACCTGACCCTAGGGGTCAAATTTTGATTGTTATGTATTCTACTCATTATGCCATTCGATTTGATATGTCACACGACCAGGTTCTGAAAACTTTGATTTTTTACCCCCCGGGGCATCCAACCCCCTGGCCTGGCCCCTAGGGGTAGGATCAAAATTCCGAAAGTGTCATTCACTCCTCAGACCAAAGACCTATCAGTTCCCAAACTTTCATGTTTCTATCTGAAACGGCGTAGGAGGAGTTATCCGGTAATCGTTAAAAAGGGGGTTATGGGGGTGAAAATCCAAGTTTTTGACCTCTGGTGACCTCAAACCTGACCCTAGGGGTCAAATTTTGATTGTTATGTATTCTACTCATTATGCCATTCGATTTGATATGTCACACGACCAGGTTCTGAAAACTTTGATTTTTTACCCCCGGGGCATCCAACCCCCTGGCCTGGCCCCTAGGGGTAGGATCAAAATTCCGAAAGTGTCATTCACTCCTCATACCAAAGACCTATCAGTTCCCAAAGTTTCATGTTTCTATCTGAAACGGCGTAGGAGGAGTTATCCGGTAATCGTTAAAAAGGGGGTTATGGGGGTGAAAATCCAAGTTTTTGACCTCTGGGGACCTCAAACCTGACCCTAGGGGTCACATTTTGATTGTTGTGTATTCTACTCATTATGCCGTTCGATTTGATATGTCGCACGACCAGGTTCTGAAAGTTTTGATTTTTTACCCCCGGGGCACCCCACCCCCTGGCCTGGCCCCTAGGGGTAGGATCAAAATTCCGAAAGTGTCATGCACTCCTCAGACCAAAGACCTATAAGTTCCCAAAGTTTTAAGTTTCTAGCTGTAAAAGTGTGGGAGGAGTTGTCCGGTAAGACGGACGGACGGACGGACGACGGAGACAATAATATTACAATATCCTCACTTTTTCTTCGAAAAGCGTGGGGATTATGATCAAAGTTTTAACGATATGTTAACTAACGACGTCGTTAGTTTTGAACAACTGGTCCCTGATCTACATTACATATATTAGCGCCTTTCTTGCACATGGGTAAGTTTTCGTATTGCAAAACACGACTTAACTTACAAAGAGACATATATGACAAGCAAAGACTCCGATTAGCATGCATATCGAAAACACGCCTATACAAATACATTGTTAAGTTTACCGCCGAAAAATTGAAAATTTTAAGATGATAAATTATGATATGTTTCTTATTTCTGCTTTGTTTTTGAGCAGAAATAAGAAAAAAAAATAATGTTTACCCCTGTAAACCCCAGTTTTACTATATAAAAGTGGGATTTGCGGGGGTCAGAATTATATAGGCGTCTTTTCGTGATATTTATCATGCCCATCTAAACAGAACCATCGCTTCTGTAGAGAATATAGATTGCTGATACCAACAGCGAACACTCAGACTACGTGGTTGCACAGGTTGATCGGAGAAAACATTTCCTGTTTTGTTGTAAAAACTTTGTTTCAACTTTATTTGAAACTCCAGAAAGATACCGTAAAGACATCCGTTTTATCAACATTCTTTGACAAAGCAGACTGATTTTGGCATAACGTATTGGATCTACGTCCTCTTACAAAGCAAGACGTGTTTTAGGTATTGCATTGTATTTATTTCATATCCCGCAAGAAAATTATTTTTTTGAATTTCTTCTGCGCTTTTAGTTTTGCATTTGTAGGTTCACTTTTTGGCGGACATTGTGTGACCTCAATTCTTACATCACCATCATCGCGCATCAACATCCTTCGGGTGTTCTTTGGTTCGTCTGGAACTAGATTAATACTTCGCGGTTCATCTTCGATTCGTTGACGTGTATGTTCGTCCTCTCTTATGGAAATAAGGTCCGAGTTTGTGGCAAGATTTCTAGGGGACAGTGCCGGTGCTGGAGGAGATACAGGTTTGGGTTTAAGTTTATTCGGTGGCCCCTCGTCGGTAAATGTTTTATGAGATAATATATTGTCCTCTGGAATAGCACCTAGACCAGGATTTTGTAGTTTCATTCTTTTTACCCTATTAGGTCTGTATCTAAGAGGATCAATTCTCAGTGCGGGCAATTTAAAAGATTTTGCACCTGAAGTAGATTTTGTGTCATTTTCAGTTCCAATTTGGTCTTCAGATTCCTCTGCAGTAGGCACATGAATCTCTTTTGGATCACATTTAGAAAATGGTGGTCTGCGAGTTGAGCTTGAGTTTTCATTTCTTAATATATTATAGTCATCCTTTCTCTCACACCTTTCATATCTATCATATACGGCTTCTGCAATAAATCTGTCAATTGATTGGTCATTTCTCTTGGCGGTGTGCAATCCTCCGTGAGTGAATGTGTTCTTTTCCATTTCATACATATTAATACTATCCTGGCGAGATCCTCTTGTTCTTAAACTAAAGTCAACAATATCATAAAGATCTGAAGCACTGACGAAACTCACTTGAACATTAGGACTATTTTTCTTTAATCGGTCTGAAAGAACCGGAAGATGAAGTTCCTCGGTCGTTGTCCTTGACTCCGATACATCGACTTTTTTGATTGGCACATCTTTGTCGGAAAGAGGCCTTTGCTTTGTCGAGGCATTTTTATCCCTGTTTCGATGTCTGTCTCTTCCGATCAACTCATCCAGAGACATAGGTCGTCGTTTCCGTGGTTGTCTGACTGGATACTTCGGGATATGCTTTGCTCGGACGAACAACGGATCAGTGCTTGAGCTTCCGCCATTGATCTGGCTTCTAGCATCGGCGATACTCCTCATTTTTTCTGTGTAAGCAACCATAGAATCTTTCAATGATTTGTCTTTAGTGCCTATCCGAGACAAATTCACATCAAACTCTTTTTCATATTGCACTATTCTCCGCACATAATCTCTTCTAGGCCGAGATGTTCGCGCATTGATCTTGCTGGCAGCCTCGGTTTGAATATAAGCTGAACCATAGGACATCATGAACAATATTCAGGATAATACCATAGAGCAGTGACACGACGTTCTTCAATCTGAAATTGAAATAACTCGAGTCAGGCAAATAGTGTTTTCTGGCATTTTTTTTGTTTGTTTGATTTAAGGTTTAACGACCCCGTCAACACTGTAAAGGTAATTTTGGAGACGTTGCTGCCAATTTTGTGGGACTTTTACCCGACACTGAGATAAATGACCTCTCAAGCCCTGTCGCCCTATGGAACCAATAGGGTTTATATGCATGGACGGTCCGATCCGCATCGCTTTGCCTGGGCAAGCTCAGATCCTCTAAGCGGATTACCAGTACTCGTGAACGGGTCGGTTTCAGCACTGCGTGAATGCATCATGCAACCCATCTATTTCTTCAAGCCCCGATGGGCGGGGGCCGGTGTTCCCTGGCATGTGATTTTGCAAAGACAGGATTTATATAAGGAACCCGCTGAATGGAAAACAGCTTTCCAAAATGTTTCGAACGTGTTACGCTAACAAGTCCGTGAAATGAGTACATTGAATACCGTTGTAAACCCCACTTTATACAGAGAAAAAGGAGTTAACCGGGGAATACATTATTTTTTTATTCTTGCTTAAGAAAATAAACTGTGGATGGCCTCGGTACCTCAGTCGGATGCACGGCTAACTGGTGATCAGGAGGACGTAGGTTCGATACATGTACCTGCCGGGGTCGGCAACATTCTTTCTTGGAGATTGATCATGAAATATTCTACCCCTTCCGCTGATTCAAGAAGGGCAGTTGTCAGTTTCTGGGGAAAGAATATGCATTGTACTGCATTGTACTAGTTTACCGCGTACGTATAAGCCTGTCCAGGAAAAGTGTGAATAGGTAAACTGACCGTCTCAAAAAATGACCTAGAATAGTGTTGACTGGGCCGTTTAACTCCAATACAAACAAACACATAAACAAAACTGTGGGTACTCGTTAGGACTGCCTGAGGTTCTAACACTGAGCACACACAGTCTATATACATGACGAGCAATCATAATCTATATATTGTATTTGATGAAGAAATAAATATTTATTTAGAAAAAAAATGACATTTCTACAAGCATGATATCATGCATTACACAACATGGAATAGTTATCATGTTCCTTTTCAGTGTTTTGTTCGTGACATCACTTGAATTGAACCTGTCAAACGTGAACAACTAGATGTCTCATTTATGAGATGACTTTGCACGTATGCGCAAAACCACTTGTAGTTTCAGATGCACACCTGTGCTCGGTAGCTCAGTCGGATGCGCGTCTGACTGGTGATCAGACGGACGCGGATTCGATACCTGCCGGGGTCGGTAACATTCTTTCATGGAGACTGATCATGAAATATTTTTACGGTAATTTTCTCCCTTCCGCTGATTCAAGAAGGGCAGTTGTCAGTTTCTGGCGAAAGAACGTGCTCTGTTGTGGTTAACCGCTTACGTATAAGCCTGTCCAGGAAACGTGTGGACAGGTAAACTGGCTCAAAAATGATCTAAATAGTGTTAACTGGGTCGTTAAACTCCAATACAAACAACCAAAAGCGACAGAGTACATTTTTTCACATCTCAAATATGGCTACTTGTCTGATGACAATCCGTGATATTTTATTTAGTTGTCATGCAAACATAGGTTATGGGTGCTCGTTAGAACCGCCTCATTTACACAACCGTAAACCCCAATTTTTTCTGTATAAATTGGGATGGGGTGGGGTGGGGTGGGGTGGGGTGGAGGTGTTCATTTCACGGACGTCTTCATGTGATGCCATTACGTTAACAATTTCGTGACAATATCCTTGTAAACCCTAATTCATATAGAGAAAAAAATGTTCAACCCAGTTACAAACTATTTTGCTTAATTTTACACTTACGCTCGTACATGTAAACATAGATTGCGGGTACTCACTTGAACGGTTTCAACGAGGCAGTTCTAACGAGTCATTTGGAGAACACATACGTGCGACACAGAGCTTTCTCCCATGACTCGAAAATGACAGGTTTTTTTTTATGAAAATCTGTTCAACTGCAAACATGGATTTGAGTGCTCGGTAGCTCGGTAGAACCGCCTGAGTGACTCGATTCTAACGAGTACTTGCATGATGGTTCCACGCAGAGCTTAATCCGACCGCACATGAGTACTGGTAAACCGCTTTAAGGTTGTAAGCCTGCCAAGGCAAAGTGGTGCGAGTCGGACCGACCCTACAGTATAATTCATTTTGGTTTGTTTGGGCGGCAGGGCTTGAGATGTAATTTCATCTCAATGAACGGTAAATGTACCACAAAATTGGAAACAGCGTCTCCAAAATGACCTAAATAGTGTTGACGGCATGTTTTGGTTTGGTTTTGGTATTTTTCACATTCCGAGCCGATCGTTTTGTTTGTCTGATTTGATGTTTAACGTTCCCATCAACAATGTGACCACCTGTGTTGCTTCATACTAAATATCTAAGCTCTGGGCCTCGTGGTTTCAGACAAGAACTTTGTGAAATTTCCCATTATAAGTCTATGGGAGCTAATGAACCTGGGGCATGGCCAATTTGGACCCCAGGGGCATGGTTGTCAGGATTTATGTAGGTGACCACTTGACGTTGGTTCAAACTAAATATCTAAGATCTGGGATTTGTGGGTTCGGAAAAGACGTTTGAAGGTGTTTTTTTTTTCCATTATAAGTTTATGGGAGCTACTGAACCCCAGGACATGGCCAACCTGGACCCCAGGGGCATAGTTGGCAGGATTTATGTAGATGACTTATCTAACGTTGCTACATACTAAATATTTATGCTCCGGGCCTTCTGGTTTCAGAGAAAAAGAATTTGAAGTGTTTCCCTTTATAAGTCTATGGGAGCTAATGAGCCCCTGGGCGTGGTCAATGTGGACCCAAGGGGTATGATAAGCAGGATTTAAGCCAGCACTGATAGAAACCACATGTTCAGGATCAAACTTTTAATGTGTGATGTAAGGTCGTGCCTAGAAAAGAAGAAATTGTATTTTGTTCTCAAAAAGCATCAAGTGAGAACGTATTGCAACATTTTTCATTGAACCCTGGACAGTTAGAGTGAGTGAGTGTTTGAGTTTTACGTCCCACCAACAGCTAAGGTCATACGGAGACGATACCTCGGTTTAAAGACACATCCGAAAGTCTGGAGAAGTCCGGGATCGATCCTGCGATCCCTGGTTTACAAGGCGAGTAGCATAACCACTACACCACGGAGGCTTCTAATGGACAGTTAGAAGCTGGTCGGAAAGCGGATGGCGTTGACTCTGATTTTGGGTGCCACATGTGTGTGATCTATTTGTCTGTTGGAGCGACATCTTACTATCAACAGAAGACGCTAGTGGACGTCGGCGTAGCGGAAGACCGACATCAGTACGTCAAGATCGATTCATCCGACAGACGCTTATGCGAAGCAGATTTCCGCCGGCATTTGCTACACTGTACCTGTAGATAAACAAAGGGTTTCAACTACCGACTAATAAGCACTGACACTGTTCGTCGCCCTTATGCGATGCACTTTTGAGAGCTAGACGTCCCTGTCGTGACCAAAATAAAGACGTCGACACAGTACGGAACACTTACGTTGGTGCATGAAATACGTACATGTATATTGGCGACTAAGTGACTCGCGTGATATGCGTTTCAGTGACACATCGCACTTCAGCGTGAATCACGCCGATTGTCGTTTCGAAATGATTTCGACACATGGGTGTTAGGTATGCCGAGGCGACGCGTGCGTAATAGAGCATGACATATCGGATGGAATAAGCGAAATGGTATGTCGAGCTATTGTAGCTAGCGACATTAAGAACATTCAAGATCATGGCTGAGACGTTAACTGAACAGCGAGACGTTACTTCAATCAAGTCGGCCTCACGTGGTTCTATTTATTTGTTTACGCTCAGAATCCGGGATATCTAATCCAGCAGGATTACGCGCGTGTATATAGTGCTGTTCTTACTCAAAAATGTCTCCAAGCCAATGGAATTCATGTACTGGACTGGCCAGCCGTTCTCCTCCGATCTCTTTGTGAAAAATAGAGTATCTTTTGCGGGGAGGTATCCACAACCGACCAGACAAAAATGTTACTAATTGCCAGTAGTATTGTTAAAACTTGAATTTTAATGTTTGGTTTTGAAAACGTTAATAGATTCTTTCCAAAATTTGAAACATCGAATGGCATTTCATGATACCACCGGTGTATAGACATCTGCAAACATATCATACAATGGAATTTGCAGAACTACTTTTCTAAATTTTAAGATCTTTTTAGAAAGGTTGTCTGTAAGTTTTTACAGTGTTTTGATTTTCTCATAGAATCTGTCATTTCAGTGCCTTTGGCGCTTTGATTATTATTAAGCAATTCTACATAATGTAGCTCTTCAATATGTTAAATATGTTCGTTCATACTAGATGGCTCGAAATGAAAAGGCATGGTTGTTACTTCAAGAAGTTCCTTTTCACATTTAGATAGCCTTAATTTGAGCGCTCCTTTGAATACCTACAGGTAGATCAAAGTGTCATATCTGCAGATATATGATTAATGATTCCCTGAGGTCAGCGGCTAGAGAAAAAATATTGGCTATTCTGTACCTTGATCCCAGTGGTGTACAGGGAGATAACTCGAATATCTCGCCCAGATAGGTTTTAACGGAAATTCACGACTTATTCCGGTCGCCGCCTATGAAGGAAAAAGTTCGGTATGTAGGGGACCACTTGATGTTGCTCCGTACTAAATATCTAAGCTCTGGGCCTTGCGGTTTCAGACAAGAAGATTTTCTTTTTATAAGTCCATGGGAGCTATATGTTGCCATGGTAACCAGAATTCAAATCCGATCTGCCCCAAAATCTTATACAGCCTCAACTGCGACCCCCCCCCCCCACCCCTACGCTAATGCACCACATGAAATTTTATCAAGAATAGAGATATACTTATTTTAAAATGTGAACCGACGACGACGAACACCGGAGTATTGGCGTAATACCCGACAATAACATTCGGCTCAGGTGAGTTAAAAGTATCACAAAGTTTCATAAAAATAGTTTGTTTTAGAACTGCGAGTAAATGAATGTCAGTCGATGTCAGGCGCTTATGCCTGATCCTGTCTTAAATCTAGAAAGCGTGATTGTAAGCTATGAAAGCGTGATTCTCAGCCGTGATTATCAGCTCAATTAATATGTAATTAGAAGTCTTTGTACTATGTCTAAGTACAACCCGAGATGATTATTTTGCCATCCTCAACTCACTTGAGCATGAAATTCGTCAGCCTCATAGTTTTATGATACCAACATTTTTCAATTTATGAGCAACTCAGAAAAAAAAATCTCCGCTTAGTTGAGCAATACAATTACCTGATTTTGCTTGTAATTTCACAGCTAGCACCAAAGTTGGGCCGACAGCGATACGACGTTACAACGTCGTATAACGTCGTATCGCTGTCGGCCCGACGTTGGCCCGTCGTTCTTTGCTGGCTGGGAATTAATATTTACAAATTTCAAACTCAAGTGGGTTGAACATGAAAAATGTTTTACAACCTCGGGCCCAGTAACCGACTGCATCAACAACGGACTTCTAAACAGCGACAACGATTTGTTTGTTTGATTTGAGGTTTAACGTCCCCGTCAACTCTGTGAAGGTCATTTTGGAGACTTGCTTCCAATTTTGTGGGACTTTTACCTGACATTGAGATGAAATGACATCTCAAGCCCTGCCGCCCAATGAAACCAAGAGGGTTTATAAGCATGGACGGTCCGACTCGCACGACATTGCCTTGGCAGGCTTAGATCCTCTTAGCGGTTTACCAGTACTCGTGTACGGGTCGGTTTCAGCTCTGCGTGGAAGGATCATGCAGCCTATCTATTTCTTCAAGCCCCTAAATCGAGTTAACAAGTAATCAGGTCATGTAATGAACACCCATGTAAACCCTACTTTATAAAGCGAAAAAAGTGAGGCATTTCCCATTCAAAACATAGATAATGGGTTCAATCAATGCCGTTCGTAGCAGAAAATGAAATGAAATATAAAAAAAAATAATAAAATAAAATAAAAAATGTTCACCGGCAAAGGTGAAATTTTACAGACATGCATCATTCATCGCGAAACCACGCCTATATAATTCTGACCCCCTTGAACCCTACATCTATATAGAAAAATTGGGGTTTACAGGGGTAAATCTTATTTTTCTTATTTCTGCTCTAAAATATAGATTGTGGATACTCGTTAGAACCGCCTCAATGAGGCGGTTCTTATGAGTGCCCACAATATATATTTTGAGCAGAAATAAGAAAAATGTCACAATTTTTCATCTTAAAATTTTCATTTTTTCGGCGATAAAGGTTAAATGCATTTGTATAGGCGTGTTTTCGTAACGTTTTAAAAGTGCATGCAATGAATACCCCTGACCCTGTAAACCCACTTTATATTGAGCAAACTGGGGTTTGCAGGAGTAAAATATAGGTTGTGGGTACTCCAATTTTGTGGGACTTTTACCCGACACTGAGATGAAATGACATCTCAAGCCCTGCCGCCCAATGAAACCAATAGGATAATCAAAAACGCACTGCATATTATAAATTAGATGGCATTATCTCATAAGGGTGCATATTTTAATGACAAGAAAAAGTGAAACTTACTAAATATGCAATTTTATTTATCCTTCTTCAACAGAATCGAATTAACGCATAACAAACTGCATGTCTATTTCTATAAACACAGTCTCGTCCCCGATTACCATATGCGACAGAAAAAGTATGTCACACCTGCATGCCAATTAAATTAAAGTTAGTACATTATTTAAAAATTCAAAGCGTTAAACTTGAGCAATTAAAACCTGTTTCATTTCCAATTCACTTTAATGCTCCGAACGAGGAGAACAAAAGACCACCAGTTGAGTTTTTCAATAAAATACTTATATAGTCACGAGTTCTTTTAAAAATTCCAATAGCGTATATACCACCGTTTGTATCTTATAGCGACCGGAAACAAAATGAATGCAAGCAGTGGCAACCCAATGCAGCTTGCACGCAGTATGAAAAATGGTTTCTTACATGCTTTTCAATGAAATAGAGAGATTTCTCAGTGAAATCGAAAACGATATTGTCACTGTGACTGATATCAATTTTATTTTTCACTGTTTGAGACTACTTTTTTTCTCGAAATCTAATTCTGTAGTCAGTTTTTTCATTGTCAGATGATTGAAAATTAATGAACTGTATCAGAATTGACGCTAAGCCTGTTCACACGTCACGAGGACACTAATGACGTCCTTTCTGTGCTGACGTCACGTATTTTTCGCGCGACGTTAGATCTGTCCGCACCTTTTTGGGAAATTAATCTCTCAATTATTTCAGTAACCGTTCATAGAAATGCCATCCCAGGCTATTTCTCAGGTGCAAACTTGCAGTTTTCACCCAATATTATACCCAGTAAATACGCTGGACACAACTAAATTGACGCGAAACGACCAGGAACAAAGTTAGTTGTCTCCGAGGGTGAGTGACGCGATTAGTGAAAATAAATATTGTCGTTTTGAAGCATGTTTGTTTTTTTAGTGTAAGATCAAATTTTATTTCACTCATGAACACTAAAACTGGTATTTTCACTCCTGGCTAAAATACCTTAGTTAAGAAATAGATCACTTCTAGCCGTGATTTGTTGAGTAATAAATCACAGTTTGGAGGTCAGTTGTAAAGTAGACAAATCACGCGCGCTACGCGCTCGTGATTTGTCTACTTACAACTGACCGACAAACTGTGATGTATTACCTAACAAATCACTGGCTAGAGCTGTTCTATTTCGATTCTAACACGCTGAAACTCTGCAATTTAATGCTCTTGTTTCCTTCAAATTCTCACAACTTTTCGCCATTGTTAGAAGAAATCCCGCTAAAATTATCGACTGAGACTGAAACACATGCATTTATATCCTTTTCTGACGTTTTCGATGCGAGAAAATGACCTTAAACCGTCCAACGCAAGGAAATCGACTAGTGACGTCATACATTTGCAGTTTTTAATGACGTCACTCGTCACGCTCTTCCTTGCCGTGATTTGTTGTAGAATAAAACACAGTTATTTTCCATTGCCTATATCAACCTACGTCATAGCAGAGATGTCGTACCCATTTCAGAAGCGGCCATATTGGTGTAAATAGGGTAAATAAAATGCTTCAAACTAGATATGTACATTACGAGTCTTCAGAGAACATACTTCAGCTGGTATCGAACAATATTTGCATCCCACCAGTAAGCTAATTCCACCTAGAAACATTGAAAATGCTTCGACAGCTTCGCCACAAGATTTGATTCGGCGCTGTAAACAATGATAGTTCCGACATCATTGCCAACTCAGCTTGTGTCGAATTATTTAAACAAAAGGCCACATTTCTGGGACAGATTTCAGTATGTTTGATTCTTTTATGACCTAATGCACCGACTGCGCCTACTTGTAGTGACAAATGCCTTTTGTGTAGTAAACGCCGGCAAACCTAAGAATGGTTATGACGTCACTGCTCTGACGTAGGTTGTTCCCCCTGTATATAGGCGCGCTGTGTTAGACTTAAGAAATAATCTCCACGTACCGTGTGTTATCGTGATTAACACACGGTGTTGGAGGGCAGATTGCGAAATATTAATTCACGACGGCGAAGCCGGAGTGAATTAATATTCGCATCTGCCCGACAACACCGTGTGTTAATCACGATAACACACCGGGTGCGTGGAAATTATTTCGATTCTAACATGATGCTAAACTGAAATGCAGTAGTAACAAAGCGTTATCTTGGGGACTATTTTGCAGCGGATGTCGACAGAAGGAAATGTTTACATGCAACGTCACGATGACGCCAAATTGCACGCACCACGTTGACGACGTGAATTATCGCATATTTGCAAACGCTGACGTTTCCACTGGGTTCAATGGGAAAAACGTTAACGTCATGTTAGAATATTGATTAATTTATATATTGAAAACTGGGGGTTTCATGGGTATACATTTTATTTTCTTATTTCTTTTTTTATTACAACATGGATTCTGGGTACTCATTGAGGCGGTCCTAAGGAGCACCAACAATCTATTTTTGGATCTGTATGTTTTATCACAAATCAATAAATAAATACAATACTTTCATTTCTGAAGCTTTGACGGACATATAGAGGATATTTACTTTCTTAAGGTGGATACCAAAAATATTTCCTCGAGTGTGTTGAAAACATCCAAATTTTCATGAGTGCTATGACCTCACGACTGTCAGTTTCAAAACATTAACAGGTCGCCATTTTGAAAACAGCATTTTTTCCAGTTCAAAAAGAGCTTTTCAAGGTATTTTACAGAATTATTTTATCGATAACATTCGGAACCCTGAAAGGGACATATATGTTGTGCGCACAAGATAATATCTTGTTTGCACAAAACAGATCTTGTGCGGACAACATAATATCTTGTTCGCACAACATCTTAAAAAAATACACGTCCCTTTCCGGGTTCCGTAGTGAAACTATCAATTTTATTTGTTTCAGATATGCATTGATTTCACTGAAGAGTATTAAATAAATTATGTTATTACATGTATATGGATATGCTATGGAAACTTCGTTGTAGCCAGGACAATATCAAAGTGTTTCAGATACCGGTTCAGAGCGGTTCCACAGCGTTTACCATTCACATTGGATCAATCATATCGCTGTGGTGCAGTGATAAAGCATCGGATTTGCGATCGAGAGGTGCCGTTCGATCCCCGCACGCGCCAAGTGTTGTTTCCTTGAGCATGAGACTTTATCCACGTTTCTACCCAGGAAGAGGAAGAAAAGAGGACCACACGGAAGATTATTACCAGTTTACTAAATGTGTTACCCGCTACAAAAAAGTCGTTTATTATTATCATTATTGTGACTATTATTATTCAGATATTCATTAAACTAATCGCAGCAAGGGGGTAGCCCCATTGTGCTTCTAGCGCCCAGTAACCTTAAAAACAAGCTCCGTTCCGTTCATTCGGAACAAGGCCGTGTTGTCGTTTGTGATACACTTTATTTTCTTTTTTGTTTAGTCAAAAACAGTGTCCTACTTTACGTTTACTGGAAGAGTGACTTACATGTGGGCCGTTTCTCTTTTTTACAGTTTAAGGCCCATTCAACGTTGCTAAGGCTATCTCGAACCTGTTTGTTTACCTTAACACACTCAGTATACATAAGCGATTCTTTCAACAGAAACTGAAGCCCTGTCGAACTTGAACGCTGCAGTCGGCTAAAGTTCATATAGGAACTTGATAGTTATTTCCCCGTAAAGCAAATAATAATAATAATAACGATATCTTTCCTGTGCTAGCGGCTCATGATTTTGCATTCTTTTTCGAATGTCCACGTGTATTTCAAGGAAGTTTTTTTTTTTTTCAAATAATTGACAGCACTCTTTAATGTATAGCAAATGTAGTAAAACTACTGAATGAAGGGACAAAAACTGATGAATTTAATTGCCATAATTGTTTGGTAAACTGTTGTTTTTATTCTGTGCCAACGGAACACGGACATATAAATTTTGTAAACTAAGAATGAAAATGATAAGGCCCTTTCTGAAAATAAAATGCATTACCCCTTGATTATCAGCAAGTCCGGTATGGGTACATCATCACAAAAAACACGCCTATATAATTCTGACCCCTTGAACCCCACTTTTATACAGTAAAACTGGGGTTTACAGGGGTGAACATTACTTTTCTTATTTCTGCTCCAAAATATAGATTGTGTGTACCCACAATCTATATTTTGAGCAGAAATAAGAAAACTATCATACTTTTTCATCTTAAAATTTTCGTTTTTTTCCGCGGTAAAGTTTATAATGTATTTGTATGGGCGTATTTTCGTGATGGTGACCGTGAAAAGGTTATCATGATCAATCTTCAAGCATGGCCGAACATGGAAGACACATGAACCATTATAAAGCTTTCTTGGTCTGTATGGGGAAACCCTTAGTCAATGCGCATTCATATTGCGCACAGCGAAGACTCCGATCAGACTGCGCATGCACAATGTGCACATGCGTAGTCTTATCGGAGTTTTCGCTGGGCGCACAAGTACTCAAAAACAAATTTTTGCCTGTCACGGGGTTTGTTTCAATGTTTTGCCCAAATACGATATATGACGATTTAATAATATTTATGACAATTATTTATAATTGGTTTTAATTTATCATTGTGCGTCATTTTAAGTAAAAGTACTCGTCAGTAACATGTATTAAGTACAAATGCCACACTTATATTTTTAACCGATATCCATTAAAAGTTACAAAAGAAAAGAACAATTTATCTAAAAGGACAAAAAATCTTTTCTTGTTATTTTTCACAGTATTTCTTATCAAACCATGATCTACATATGTACATGTAAGGTCAATGACAGGATGGCCTCGGTACCTCAACCGCACGCGCGCATGACCGGTGATAAGGAGGTCGCGGGTTCGATGCTTTTCTGGTCGGCAACATTGTTTCATGAAGATTGATCATGAAATGTGTTCTATGGCAATTTTTGCCCTTCGCGGACTCTTAGAAATCTGCACTGTATTGGTTGATTTGTTTGATTTGAGGTTTACATCATAGTGTAGTTATATTTTCTTGTCCTTTGGGATCATTGATTCCATTGTGGAATTTTGAAAATATTTGAGGGTCACTGATGAGGCCTAATTGGCAGAAACTAGCTAGTCTGGCCCAGAAAACATGTACACTCCATATTTTCCATTTCTGTGGTGTTTTTCTTGCTTCCAATGGATAACCCTTTTATAGAACATATTTAACGTCACTACAGCTGATGTGTGGGAATGTGTGGCGGCCGTAAAAAGTCTCCCTGCCCTACATCATAGTAGAGTTTAAATTTTCTTGTCCTTTCATATCATTGATTCCATTGTGGAGTTTTGAAAATATTTGAGGGTCACTGATGAGGCCTTATTGGCAGAAACTAGCTAGTCTGGCCAAGAAAACATGTACACTTCATATTTTCCATTTCTGTGGTGTATTTCTTGCTTCCAAAGGATAACCCTTTTATAGAACATATTTAACGTCCCCATCAACACTGTAAAGGTCATTTTGGAAGCGTTGCTTCCAATTTGTGGGACTTTTACCAAACAATGAGATGAAATGACATCTCAAGCCCTGCCGCCCATTGAACATGGCCGGTCCGACTCGCACGACATTGCCTGGGCAGGCTTAGATTCTCTAAGTGGCTTACCACTACTCGTGTGCGGGTCGGTTTCAGCTCTGCGTGCAAGCATCATGTAGCCCATATATTTCTTCAAGCCCCGATGGGCGGGGTCCACTGTATTGATTTAAGGGTAACGGGAACACCTGGCAGATTTTTCCGCCATTCTTCAAAGGGAGACAATTTTGGGTCTTCCTGTTCGCTTTTCTATAAGCCCTGCCCAACTGAAAAAGGGTCTAAAGAATTTGCTCCTGTGGAGCAAATTCTCAAGTTCCTTTAAGAGTTGACCCGTATTGACATGGGAGAAAAAATACTTTTGCAGGTGTTGCTTTCCCTGGAGGTGTATCCATTCCCCTTAACAGCTATGTGTTTTAGCCTGTTTGGGAAAACGTGAGGTTATGTGAACTGACCGGCTCGTCATGATCTAAATAGTGTTGACTGTGCCGATAAACTGAAAACCAAACCAATGACAAATACTTGCCATTTTTACAGAAAAATGTGGAGATAATTTTTGTAAATTCCTGCTTGTTTTCCTGTTTTTTTTATATGTTAAGACCACCTTTGGGACTGTTAAAAAGTGATATTTTAGCCCACTTTTCAGCAGTCACAAAGATGGCTGTGACTAAAGTACACTGGGTGTCGAAAACAAAAAGAAGAAAAACTAAAACTTGTAAATACAGTAGAACTTCGATGGCTCGAACACCGATGGCTCGTTTACCCTGGCTGCGTTGAACCATTTCTTTAGCCCCTAGGGAAATGCTCTACATAACAAATAGTGGGGGACAATTTAGGAGGGCTTCGTCTTTTATATTACAAATGTATGCTGTGTGTACTCGGAGGCGCTTCTAATGAGTACACACAGCATACATTTTCATTATAGAATACCGAAAAGATGTCCAAAAGTATCTTGTTATGCCTCCTGCCAGTATCCCTCAGTGACTCGAACTACACCTGTCTCGAACAGATTTTCGAGGTCCCTAAGGTGTTCGAGCCATCGAAGTTCGACTGTACATGTATATTTATAAATTTAGCTGGTCTTAATAGCAAAATTCACTGAATATGACGAATCACGTAGTGCATAGCTGGGTGGATTTGTTTGTTTGATTTGAGGTTTAACGTCCCCGTCAACACTGTAAAGGTCATTTTGGAGACGTTGCTTCCAATTTTGTGGGATTTTTACCCGACATTGAGATGAAATAACATCTCAAGCCCTGTCGCCCAATGAACCCAATAGGGTTTATAAGCATGGACTGGACAGGCTTAGATCCTCTAAGCGGTTTACTAGTACTCGTGTGTGGGTCAGATTCAGCTCTGCGTGGAAGCATTATGCAGCCCATATATTTCTCCAAGCCCCGATGGGCGAGGGCCGATAGCTGGGTGGAAAGATCATGGTCATATAACAAGGATGAGATTTCATTGTCTGTTATTGAAGAAAATGCTTTGATGCCTTGCTTTCTCGGCTTTAAAACCTATTTTTTTTAAATAAAAACGTGTAAATAAAATGGGACTCAAACGGAAATAAAATTCATTACTTAACACGATTCTGGACAAAGATGGTCTCGCAGGCGTTGTTCTTGATTATCCTTTTTTATAATCCAACTTCAGATGAAAAAAAATTGATAAAATGAGCCAGGGTACAGCATTTCCTACAATTTACATGCGCGCCCAGCGAAGACTCAGATCAGACTGCGCATCTACACAGTCTGATCAGAGTCTTCGTAGTAGGATCTAAGGATGACGAAGGGCACAATGCTCCTTTGTGCAGCAAAAGAAGTCTCTGGTCAGAATTTATGGATGCGCAGGCTGATCTGATTCTTCGCTGGACGCACATTTAAATTGTAGGAAATGCTGGGCCCTGCTCAAATTATAAAGTTAGATCATATCTGCCATTAGAATTTCATAATAAGACACAGCAATGCTGTTTGTTATACAAAAGACATTCTACATACTTAACCAGCCTCGTTCTCCTTTTGAGCCGATCGTTAATCGGAGGTGGGCGAAAACCGGAGTACCCGGAGAAAAAACATCTGACCTTCCGATACAGAACTTGGTGTCTCACATGTGACCCGAGCCAGGCTCGAATCACAGCGGTGAGAGACCAAATGATTAAGAGTCTACTAGGTCACGGAGGCCCAACCAGCCTCGTTCTAAGTTTGCATATAATTTCAGAAGGAACTGATAAAACAAGAGCTGCCATCAGACAGCATAGCCCGCCTGGAAAAGTGCCCTTAAGTGGGGTTATTGCTGAATAAGGATTTCGACCTTAATGTATCATCTTACCGGTTGGTTTGGCAAATATGAGCTCTTAAAAATGTTTCATATAAAATATCTAAGTTCGTGACCTTGACCATGAGGTCATGGATATGGACCTGGGTATTTTTGAATAAACTGTGGGTTTGGACAAATGTCTATCAGGATACCAAATGTGAACCAAATCAATCATATTTTTTGGAAAATATGAGCTCTTACATACTTTCATATAACAACAAGTCCGTGACCTTGAACTTTAGGTCATGGGTATGGGTTGAGTATTGCTGGATAAAAACATTGGACCTATATCTATCATTACACCAAATATGAACAAAATCCATCGTATATTTTGGAAAGTATGCGGTCTTAAAAATCTTTAGTGTAAATGTGGACGCCAACGCCGATTCCAACGACAACGCTGACGCTGACGCCAACGCCGGGGTAGTGTAATATAGCCCTTCCTGGGGCCAGTTGTTCAAAGCATCGTTAGCTTAGCGATTAACAGTTCTAGCAAGTCCAGTATCTAAAATTTTGGTATTTTTGCTGACTATTTTTCAGCAAAATATTGACATATTTGCCATATTAAATTATCAAAGTTTTAACGATACATTAACTGACGACGTCATTATAGTTTTGAATAACTGGCCCCTGGACTTTGTCCAGGCGAGCTATAATCGCTTCCTTGTTCCTTTTTGTAAGACCAGCCGCGGACAGGCGGTGATGTACGCATAGCAAAGGCTGAAATCAACGCTCATTCCCATTCAGTCAAACTACAGTCATCTTTTCTGCATGTACAGGCTTTTGAGCAACGGGCACTTATATCGTTCACAACGAAGCCCCTAAATAGACTGCACGGTTAAGTATTAGTTGGGCGCACATATATTTTAGACGTTCAATCTCGCGTTGCCAATTTATTCAGATGAAATCTTTTATACAGAATGTAAATTCAAAAAGGAAGAGTTATGTTCTTTTTACCTTCAGTTATCAACAAAAGAATGCTTTTACGAGACACGGTGAGATTTCAGAATCCCATTAAAAGGTGAAAAGATCATTTTAGGGGAAATCTGCTATTTCAGGTACGGCAACTCTTTAAAAAATAATTTGATCCCTCTCCTGTGTAGGGGTCTACACTTAAAGGAAAGAATTTGCTCCAGAATTCTTTCCTTTAAGAGTAGACCCCGTTTTCAGGAGGGCTCTGGTTTGAAGAAGGCGAAAAAAGGAAGTCACGAAAGTTATGTCCCTTGCTCAGAATCGCGGAAAATGTGTCGGGTTATCTGTGCCCTGCAAATCAAGAAGTAACTAAAAGGTACATTACAAGTGATGAACGTATAAGCCACGAATATAAACCCTATCGGTTCCATTGGGTAGCAGGGCTTGAGGTGACATTTCAAACAATCAAACAATATCGGGGAAAAGTCTCACAAAACTAGAAGCAACCTCTCCAAAATTACCTATATAATGTTGAGGGGGACGTTAAGCATAAATCAAACAAACAAACAAAAGCTAGAATAACAATCTTTTTGATATGAAAACGTTTTATATATTTCTTATGTCTAGCTCAAGCATAGATTGTGGGTGCTTGTGAGTGCATACGAACTTCCACAATCCATGTTGTTTTGTTTGTGTTGAGGTTTTACGTTCCCGTCAACACTATTTAGGTCATTTTGGAGACGCTACTTCCTATTTTGTGAGATTTGTACTTGACATTGAGACAAAATGGCATCTCAAGCCCAACCACCCAAAGAAACCGCTAGGGTTTAAGGACATTCTTGGTGGAGCTCCGACTCGGCAGGCTCAGACTTTCTAAGCTGTGTACTAGTATTCATGTTTGGTCGATTTCAGCTCTGTGCGGAAACAGCGTGCAGCCCAATCTATTTATCTAAGCACCGATAGGCGGGGGCGCTACACAAACTTAGTAAGAGGCGACATGAAAGTGCTTTGTGCCCATTGACATCCAAAAAGCGCCCCTCGAAAACTCTTATCAGGCTGCGCAGATGCAAAGTTATCACATGATTATGAATTATGCTGCTAATGTCTACGTTTGTACGAATTTAAGTAACGTTTATTTTTTACCCTATTACGTCAGAGTGCTTGGTAAAAACCTGGGCTGGACTCGGGAAGCGGTATATTGGCAAATAGTGTAGACCCAGATCAGACGTCAAGGGTACATTTGACAAAAGCGTTTTTAAAGTTTTTACCAATAAAAGAGGGATTTGCATGGATATTCCTTCCACTGACTTGTTTGCGCTATAGAACGCAAAATGCCTTTTCAAAAACACTGAAAAACAAGAGCTGCCACTATAGGTGGCCAATGCTGCCCCCCCCCCCCCCCACCCCCTCGTGGGAGCCAGTTTCTGAGTTCTGGCAAAATTTCAAGGGGAGATAATTCAGCCAAAAATGACAACAGAGTTATGGCCCTTGGTCAGAATGTAGCCCGTGTGATGGTAAATGAGTGTGTGAAATTTCATGGGGCTAGGTCAAATACTTTTGAAGTTATGATCAAGGTTAAAGTTTTGTTAAACAAACAAACAAACAGACAGGGCAAAAACTATATGCCCCACGAATCAAAGATTTCAGGGGGGGGGGGGGGGGGCATAAAAAGCAACCATTAAATCAGAATATACATGTAGCAGTTAAAAAGAGGACCGTGATTATCCTATATTGCCTACATGTACCATAGGAGATTTACATATTTAATATGGAAGTCTCACAAGGAAGATTGCTTTAAGACTTTGTATTAATTTAAATTTTACCTTCAAGACTTTAGCCCCAGGGCTACAATTTGAACATTCTTGGTAGAGGTCCACTAGATGTAGCTTTGTACAAAATATGATAGGCCTGTTTCATATAAGAAGATTTATAAAAAGATTTTAAAAGTTTTTTCCAATACTGGTCTGTGTAAAATAGGTGACCTCTTAGGCGGGCCCATTTTGACTAGACAAGAAGATTTTTTTAATGTTTTCCCTGCACTGGCCCATTTAAAATAAGTGACCACTTGGTTGGGACCATTTTTGAGGCCAATGATATTATTTAGACAATCTTGGTATAGGTCCACTAGTTGTGGCATAAAGCCAACTATCAAATATCAGGGCCTTCTGGTTTTAGAACAGAATGTTTTTTCCTATACTTCCTGTATAGGTATGTGTAAAACTAGTGGGGCGTCAGGGCGGAGCAATGTTTGGCCCCAGTGTTATCATTTCAACACCCTTAGTATAGAAGTCCACTAGATGAACCGATGTACCAAATATCAAAGGCCAGGGTTTTCTGGTTTCAGACAAGACTTTGGAAAGGGTTTCCCCATATAAGTACATTATACACTGTATGTAATATAAATGGACCCCGCAGTGGGGCCATGTTAGGTCCCAGGGCTATTAGTTAATGCCACATATCAAACCCCTGGGCCTTTTGGTTTCACATACCAAACCCCTGGGCCTTTTCGTTTCAGACAAAAATATTTTAAAGGATTTTCCTGTATTGGTTTACGTAAAACAAGTGGGCCCCTTGGCGGTGTCATTTATGGCCCCAGGGTGGCCCCAGGACTATGATTTGAACATCTTGAATAGAGATCCACCAGGCGAAGCTACATAATATTAGGGGATATCAAAACCCCCAGCCTTTCGGTTTCAGACAAGAATCGTTTCGGCGATTCTTACGATACGAGCACCTATTACAGATTACAAATGTCGGTATACAGAGGATTATCTGTATCTATGTTTTAAGCAAAACTAGACAAATATCACAATTTGCCATGAAAAACCCTACTATTTGACACGTGGCGTGTTATCCTTATGAGAGGGAACGAAAGTAAAACACAGCATAACGACAATAGGGCATTCTTTCATACCTCCAAATGGTTTTGTTTGTTTGTATTGGGGTTTAACGGCCCGGTCAACACTATTTGGGTCATTAGCTAACCTACCCACACTTTTCCTGGGCAGGCTTATACGTAAGCGGTTAACCAGTACATTGCTCATTCTTTCGCCAGAAACTGACCCTCCGAAATGGTTACATTTCTGATGAAAACTTATGTTTCTTATTTTCACTCCAACATATGTTGTGAGTGCTCGTTCGAACAATATAAAACAATATGGCAGGGTTGAATTGACCATACGATGTCTTAATATTTGATTTCATCATAATTGGAGTTAGGGAATGGGAGTGGAGTTATCGTAACTGGGGTACATTATTTGCCTAATTCTTGCTCAAAACTGGACTATGGGTACTCGTTAGAACCGCCTTATTGGGGGTGTTTCTAACGAGTACCCACAATCAATGTTTGATGTCGAAATATAAATATATTTCGAAAACACGCTATACAAATACATTGTAAACTTTACCGCCGGAAAAACGAAAATTTTAAGATGAAAAATTGTGATATTTTTCTTATTTCTGTTCAAAATATGGAATGTGGATATTTACCGCCTCATCGAGTCGGTTCTAACGAGTACCCACAATCTGTATTTTAGAGCAGAATTAAGAAAAATGAGGTATACCCCTGTAAACCTCAGTTTTACTATCTAAAAGTGGAGTTCAAGGGGGTCAAAATTATATTGGTATGTTTTCGTGATGATATGCTATTTTCTTTCAATAGAAATATGTCATTTTTCCAATCATGAAAGAAAGTTTTACACCACGTATGTTATTCCAAAGTAAGCGGTAGATGTATATTAACAAACTTCGTGATTCATATAAATGTCTTATTTTATCTGCATGTAAGTATGTGTCTGTTTGAAATAAAACAAAATATAAATTATATCCCTGCACATCTTAGTGAGTTTACAAATATAATGTATTATATAGGGTACCCAGACAAAATAAAAATGCTATAGAATAAATAAATAATAAAATTAATTACAAGTCCCTTACATTTTGAAAAAAAAAAAAAAAAAAAATGTTTGTCACTATTTGTAATAAAATTCCTTAACATTTTTACAATAATTCTTCCAAATCGATATTACATACCTGGGTGTCACATAAAATATCCTAATATTATCTTAAAATAGTGAACTACGGCATAAAGAATGGCATTTATAAGATATATATTAATCCTATTTCAAAACTTGGGGTACGATTTCAATAAAAATGGTTTTTATATCAATTTATTGCTCTTTATCCGTTGCTTCGGCTTTTAAGGTATACGAACATACTTCCAATGGACAGTATTCTGCTCTAGATAAGTTTTCAAAATGGACACATGACGTTAACCTAACGTCAGCAACGTCGATGCAACGTCATAATGTTGCATCGACATTGCTACGACGTTAGGTTCACGTTGTGTGCCTCTTGGATTCCCTCACCTTACATAAGTGGCTATACTTACAAGTTTCCTAATGGCACATGACGTTAGCCTAACGTCACAGTACCGTCAATGCAACGTCAATCCATTGCAGCGACATTTTTGAAACGTTGGGTAAACGTTGTGTGTCACATCTCAAACGTGTGGCTATCCTTAAGAAATGCTTTAAGATAAATTTTACTTATGGGCACATGATCTTCACCCAACATCGCAGCGCTACGACGCTGCTTGCGGGTTGTGTGTCAATTCAAAACATGTAGGAATCTATCTTTATGATGAGGCGATTCTAACGAATACACACAATCTATATTTTGTAGCTGAATAAAGACAAATAACATAATTTTTCATCTTAAAAGTTTCGTTTTCTCGGCGGTAACGTTTACAATGCATTTGTATAGGCGTATTTTCGTACTGTCTGGTCAGACATTCCGGATGCGCAGACTGCTCTGAGTCTGTGCTGCGCACACATACACAAAGACACGTTGTCGCCGACTGAATTTCTTCAGGGGCCAGTTGTTCAGAACTAACGACATAACTAACGACGTCGTTAGTTAACGTATCATTAAAACCTTGATCATTTAATATGGCAAATTTGATAACATTTTTGCTGAAAAAAAATGTGAGCAGCTTTTGCAAATGCAAAAGCTGCTCACATTTTGTTTTTCAGCAAAAATAACACTATTTTAGATATTATACTTGCTAGAACGGTTAACAATTTGACCACAAACGAGCTCGTTAAGCTAACGATGCTTTGAACAACTGGCCCCAGGTTAACATAACCAGTGGAACTTCAATGGCTCGAACACTGTTGGCTCGTTTACCATGGATGAGTCGAACTCGTCTTGGGTCCCATCTCCTGTTCCTCATAATAAGAAATACAGTGAAATTCCCCTATTAAGACCACATAAAATTTAAACCAATTCTGATTTGAAAATCTTATCTAACAGGTTTCAATTATTTCTGCATACAGTGGCCTCTGGTTAGAGACCACCTTTTGGACTGTTCAAAAGTGGTCTTAAATATAGAAATTTTAATGTAGTTTGGGATAATTTAGGAAGATGCTTTGTCATGAAAAGGTATGTTGTGTGTACTCATTAGAATCGCCTACACGAGGCGATTCTAATGAGTATATACACACAACATACTTTCCATATATCGTAGAATCATCATAGCCAGGCTGGCACTGCGTTATTAAAAACCCTCAGTGGCTCGAACTATCTTTGACTCGATCATATTTTCATGGATCCGAAGGTGGTTGAGCCATTGACTGATTAATTGCGTTGTGCTTTAACGACATATCAACCGTTGTGGATCGTTTTGTGTTTGACCCCCGCCCATCGGGACCTGGAGAAAAAGTCTGGGCTCCATGGTGCTTAAGATGTCATTTCATCACAATGTCGGGTAATTGTTCCACAAAATTGGAAGCAGCGTCTCCAAAATGACCTATATAGTGTTGACGGGGACTTTAAACCTCAAATTAATCAATCAAAGTAATTTTGTGTAGTCTCCCGGAGAAAGGGAGAAAATAGATAGTAGAGGAGGTGGAAATGAGGGACAAGAGAGAAAGAAGAAAACATCTGGAAGTGTTGAAACAAAATAAATAAAACAACACCCCCTCTATTCGTAACACCACTCCGTCCGAACTGTATCTGCGTCTCACCAAACCACCCGGTCTAGTTCTAGCCATTGAACTTTAACTGTATGTGTAAATAATACCCTTGTTTACCACGGTTTATATAAAGAAAAGTTGGGTTTACATGATTATATATTATATTCCTTATTTTTTCTCAGCAAATATATATACGTATATTATGTAGAACCGCCTCGAGTACAAATTATCTGTTTCTTTGATTTGATTTTGTTTGCTTTGGGGTTTAACGTCCCCGTCAACAATGTATAGGACATTTTGGTGACGTTGCTTCCAATTCTGTGGGACTTTTAACCGACACTGAGATGAAATGACATCTCGAGTCTTGCAGCCGAATAAAACATATAAGGTATATATGGATGGTTTGTTTGTTTGTTTGATTTGAGGTTTAACGTCCCCGTCAACACTGTAAAGGTCATTTTGGAGACATTGCTTCCAATTTTGTGGGACTTTTACCCGACTTTGAGATGAAATGACATCTCAAGCCCTGTCGCCCAATGAAACCAATAGGGTTTATTAGCATGGACGGTCCGTCTCGCACCGCGGTTCCTGGACAGGCTTAGATCCTCTAAGCAGTTTACCAGTACTAGTGTGCGGGTCGGATTCAGCTCTGCGTGGAAGCATCGTGCAGCACATATATTTCTTCAAGCCCCTGTGGGCGGGGGCGGTCTATATGGATGGACGGTCCGACTCGCGGCAATTTTCCTGGGCAGACTTAGAACCTCTAACCGGTTTACCAGTACTTAAGTGCGGTCGGTTTCAGCTCTGCATGGAAGCAATCTATTTCTTCAAGCTGCATGGTGCTTCCACGCACAGCTGAAACCTATGCTTGCAGAAGAAATTAGAAAAGAAAAAAAGACCACATTTTTTTAGGAGAATTTTTTTTTTAATTTGAACAGTGAAAGAAATACTTATCTTACACGGGTATGAGCACGTAATGGTTTTCATACGAAATTATCTCCCATTGAAAGCAGAAATGTACACAAACACCTTAATGTTTCCGTTCACTTAACCAACACAGCTGTAAAATTGATATAAGAAGTTTATTTGGTCGTTAGGTTTTATAAAACATTGCATGTTTAAATATGTAGTTTTACCCCAAAGTTTTTGTTTAAGATTTGTTAAGGTAGGTCAAAGATTGCTATCAGCAGAGATACGATTGTAGATTTTGATATAGATATTGTACATGTTAATTGTTTTATTGATGTATGTATACATTTGCTGTAGAATACCCTTGTTATTATATTAGTAATATGCATTATTTAATAAAAATATAAGAATTAATCATAACAACTATTGCATTGCACTGTACGGATGATTATGCTGATACTGCTATTGCTGCTGCTGGTGATGATGATTCGTATAATAATAATAATAATAATAACGACTACGTCTACAACTACAAGTTCTAGTACTACTGTTAGTGCTACAACTTACCAACACTTACGGAGGAGAAGGAAGAAGAAGAACTACTACTATTTCTATTTCTACTACTACTACTACTACTACTACTACTACTACTACTACTACTACTACTACTACTACTACAACTGCTGCTGCTGCCACTACTACTACTATGCAGATCTGAAATCGGCCCACACACGAGTACTGGTAAACCGCTTTGAGGATCTGAGCCTGCCCAGGCAAAACGGCGCGAGTCGGACCGTCAATGCTTATAAACCCTACTGGTTTTATTGGGCGACAGGGCTTGAGATGTCATTTAATCTCAATGTCGGCTAATAAAAGTCCCACAAAATTGGAAACAACGTCTCCGAAATGATCTATATAGTGTTGACGGAGACGTTAAACCTCAATCAATCAATCAATCTATCAATCAATCAATCAATCATTCAGTTTGTTGTTTCTGTAACACTTGAATGGTTTTACCTGACTCATTGTCCCTTATAAACCAAGTGTGAGTGAGTGAGTGTTCGAGTTTTACGTCCCACCAACAGCTATGGTCATACTAAGACGGGACCTCGGTTTAAAGACTCATCCGAAAGTCTGGAGAAGCCCGGGATCGATCCTGCGACCCCTGGTTTAAAAGACGAGTAGCGTAACCACTATACCACGGAAGCTTCTGAATAAACCAGGTGTCGCAGGTTCGAAGACTTTCGCGTTACGAAAACACGCATATACAAATACATTGTAAATTTATCCACCAAAAATATGAACATTTTCAGATGAAAAATTGTGATATTTTTCTTATTTCTGCTCAAAATATAGATTGTGAGTACACGTTAGAACCGCCTCATCGAGGCGGTTATAACGATGAGGCGGTTCTAACGTGTACCAACAATCTATATTTTGAGCAGAAATAAGAAAAATACAGTTTACCCCTGCAAACCCCAGTTTTACTATATAAAAGTGGCGTTCAGCGGGGTCGAAACCATATAGGTGGGTTTTTGTTATGGATTGATCTTTAAACCGAAGTTCTGTCTCTATATGACCTTAGCTGTTGGTGGGACATGAAGCTTAAAACACACATACACGCACGCACGTCTGACACCGCGAACTTTAGGAGACTTTTATAGATTTCAATATCATTTTGCGTCGTTTGTCAGTCCATCACGAAACACGCCTATATAATTTTGACCCCCTCGAACTCCACTTTTATATCGTAAAACTGTGGTTTACAGGGGTAAACCGCACTTTTCTTATTTCTGCTCTAAATATAGATTATGGGTACTCCTCCTTTTGGCTTTCCGCTATTGATGTTTCCATTAGGGCCTAGTTGTTTCATGTTTGTGTTTCTTTCCCTTTGGTGTCTCTGATGGGAGCTGAGGGATAATTGTATCGATTCCTGATCATTGCCTTCACTTCTATTTTACAAAAATGTCAATATTCCGCCATTAGAAAACGCGACGTCATTAAGGACGGGGAGCATCTAACTAATTTGCATATTTAATCCACTGGTGGATTACGGAATTTGTTACATGGCGTTATTACACTCTCAGACGTGACGCCAGAAGATAAAATATTATTAGTGTTATTAAGAGTACTCTTAGCAGTTTTGAAAATCAACAAATCATTATTTTCAGAAAACCCAATGGTAACTTGCACTCTTATTGAACTATTTGCCCGGTTAAAGATTTCATACGATTTATATTCATTCATCTGACAGAAATTGTTATTTTATCATTAAAGTCATACTTTGGTATTAAAATTTGGGGTAAAAACGTAAGTCAACAGGGGAAACGTGTTAAAAGAGACATTAGCAGTTTGGCAAACCAAAGACATCAACCATTTGCGCGAAAACGCAGATGCGCACATAGAAGAAGAAGAAGAAGAAGAAGAAGAAGAAGAAGAAGAAGAAGAAGAAGAAGAAGAAGAAGAAGAAGAAGAAAAACCGACGATTATCTTGCCATCACATGGTTTACATTTAAAGGAAGGAACCCCCTTTAGTAAGCATGGAACATGTTCTTTGCCCTAAAAGTAGTCCCCGTTTTGTTATCGGTACTATGGTTGTATTTTTCTTTTCCTGGAAAATTATCTTGGGTGTTATATGCAGCAAACAATTAAGAGCGGTTAGAAGATTAGTCGCATCAGCCATCTGTTTATTTTAATGATGACGTCACATTATGATGTATTTTTTTTATTATTATTTTGTTCTTTCTTTTTTCGACTTTTCAAACATTATGTAGTCATTACAAAAACACCGTCAACGAAAAAACACGAAACAACAGGCCTGACACGTAACTTGCAATGATAACTAGAGTTAATACGATGATTTATGGCCCAGTCAGTTCTATTTAGGTCATGTCCAGCCGGTCAGTTTACCGATGGACGGGCTTAGTTCTTCTCAATATTAACCAGAACAATGCGAGAGTAACTGACAAGTGCACTCGTAAGATCAGCGGAACGGAGATAAATACTGTAGAAAATGTATGTCGTACCCGGTGGGGATCGAGCCTGCAACCTTATGTCACCTGTCGCCATTACGAAAATATGCCTATACAAATACATTGTAAATTTAACCGCCGAAAACTCGAAAATTTTATGATGAAAAATTGTGATATTTTTCTTATTTTTGCTCTACAATATAGATTGTGGGTACTCGTTAGAACCGCCTCGATGAGGCGGTTCTAACGAGACCCACAATTTATATTTTTTTAGAGCAGAAAGAACAAAAAAAGGGTTACCCCTATATACAAGTAGCGTTTTTCTATATAAAAGTGGGGTTCAAGGGGGTCAAAATTATACAGGCGTGTTTTCGTGTGATGGGACGGATATCCAGCTACAGTAAGACTTTAAGGTCCACTGCGCCGCATATGTTTGTATTGAAGTTTTACCTCCCAACGCTTTGTAGACTCATAAGGGGTAGCCGACGATTATGCACGCAGAATCCTTACTTTCTGGAACTTCCGGCTAATTCAAAAATGTCAACAAATAGGTGGATGTTCCCGATTTATGGTTTAGACAACGTTGTAAACATATTTTGGACAATCGGACAATGCTATTCTCAACAACTTTCATTTCTGCATCAGAAAAGATGGGTGAGGACATGTCGATTTTTAATTTAATTTCTCCCGGAAGGAAGGTAGTCAGATATTACTGTTATGATTTCTAGTGCCGAATCACCCTTACCTAACATGACAAATAAGACGTAATTGTTGAAATAAATAAAGCTGAAAAAATTCCGCACGGTTGGTTCCAGGGGCTTAAATTTTCTATGCCGATTACGACTTACAAAGCCCTATTTCCCGCCCGGCTCATCGGGGCTTGAAGAAATAGATGGACTGCATGATGCTTCCACGCATAGCTGAAACCGACCCCCATGAGTACTGGTAAACCACTTAGAGGATCTAAGCCTGTCCAGGCAATGCAGTGCGAGTCGGCCCGTCCATGCTTATAACCCTATAGGTTTCACTGGGCGGCAGGGCTTGAGATGTCATGTCATCTCAATGTCGGGTTAAAGTCCCACAAAATTGGAAGCAACGTCTCCAAAATGACCTTTATAGTGTTGACGGGGACGTTAAACTTAAAATCAAACAAACAAATCAAACGAAGCCCGATTACCCCTTACCAGGAAAGGAAAAGTCAACTGATGGGTGTCTGATTACAATTAGCTTCTTTACCCCTATTTTAGGGTACGAGTATACCAGACAAATAAACAAGAGGGCCCAATGGCCCTGTATCGCTCACCTGTATTCCAGAAAATCATTAATGATGTTTAAGAATGCCAATCGGGGCTTAAAGAAATAGACTGGGCTATATGGTGCTTCTATGCAGAGCTGGAACCGACCACACATGAGTACTGGTAAACAGCTTAGAGGTTCTAAGCCTGCCCAGGAAAAGTTGGGCCAGTTGGACCGTCCATGCATAATGACCCATTTGGTTTCATTGGGTGGCAGGGCTTAAGATGTAATTTCATCTCAATGTCGGGTAAAAGTCCCACAAAACTGGAAGCAATGTCTCCAAAATGACCTACACTGTGCTGACAGTTACGTTAAACCTCAAATCAATCAAAAGTCTAGACCCTGTGGTTTCAGAGAAGATTTTTGAAGTTAATCCATAATTAAACTATGGGAGTTATGTTTTGGAGCCCTGGGGCATGGCCAATTCGGACTCCAGGGGCATGGTTGGCAGGATTTATGTAGGAGTCCACTTGACATTGCTACATACTAAATATCTAAGCTCTGGGCCTTATGGTTTCGGAGAAGATTTTTAAAGTGTTTTTTTTTCGGTATAACTCTAAAGGAGCTAAAGAGCCCAGGGTCTTGGCCAATTTTGACCCAAAGGGCATGGTTGGCAGGATTTATGTAGGCGGTCATTTTATTTTGCTATATACTAAATATCTAAGGTCTGTACTACATGGTTTCAGAGAAGAAGATTTTTGAAGCTTTTTCCCCATGATAAGTTTGTAAAGGGGCCACAGGATTTGGCCAATCTGCACCCCAGGGGCATGATTGCCAGGATTCATGTAGGCGACCACTCGCTGTTACTGCATGCTAAATATCTAAGCTCTGGGCCTTATGGTTTCAGAGAAGAAGACTTTTTTTCGGCTTTTTTTCCATTTTAAGTCTATGGAAGCTATTTATTTAAGCTCTGGGCCTTTTGGTTTCAGAGAATAAGATTTTGTTTTTTCATTTTAAGGATTTTTTTTTCAATTTTAAGTCTATGAATGGGCCCAGGGGCGTGGCCCATTTTGACCCAAGAGGCATGGTTTGCAGGATTTATTAAGGTTACAGTTTCATGTTGCTACATACTAAATATCTAAGCTCTGGGACAAATGGTTTCAGAGAAGATTTTTGAAGATTTTGTTTCCATTGTAAGTGTAAGGGAGCTAAAAGACCCATGGGTGTGGCCATTTTTGACCCCAGGGGCATGGTTGTCAGGATTTATGAAGTTGACCACTTGACGTTGCTACATGCTTTTTATTTAAGCGCTAGGCCCTGTGGTATTAGAGAAGATTATCGAAGTTTTCCATTTGTAAGTCTATATATGAGAGCTAAAGAGCCCTGGGGTGTGGCCAATTTGGATCCCGAGGGGGGGGGGGGGTGCATAACTGGCAGGATTTATGTAGGTGACTATTTTATGTTGCTAGATAATAAATATCTAAGCTCTGTGTATGGAACGCCCTGACTGTCTTACGGGAATAAAATTCATTATGTTTGGTGGTTTTCCTATTATATGCTGTGATAAAACAGTATATGTAGTGGTTAATCTAGTATATGTAGTAGAAACCTCATTATTTTCGGTGGTAAAACCTGTATATGATGTAGTATTTTTGTTATATGCGGTAGTATTTTTGTTATATGCGGTAGTATTTTTGTTATATGCGGTAGTATTTCTATTATATGCTGCGGTATTTTTATTATTTGCTGTAGTATTTTAATATATGCTGTAGTATTTTATTATACGTTGTGGATACTCATTATTTGCTGTAATATTTTTATTATATGCTGTGGTCACAGTTTGAATTGTTATATGCAGTAGATTCGTCTTTATCTTGGGTGCAAAATGTTATTACCATGATGAGATCATGCGTATGCATTCGTAACCTACCAGCCGATAATAAGGTAATAAGCATGATAAGAGACAGTCCACAATTATTTCCCTTGTTTGGTTGGATGCTTTCAGGATATACTTTCAGGCAGATAGTTCCCTTGTTGATTGGCCCTACCGATGTTATCTAATGCCCTGCTTATTATGGACTTGAAAAGGGCATTGTATCAGCTTTTATGAAATGTCAAGTTTGATCAGAATTTTTATCATTGGAGGAAACTAGGGGAGCCGAACACACACTTGATCAGTGCTCCTGCTCCTGTAATGGCGGATTGTCCAGTAAATAATCCCCTTTTAAAATTATGCATACGATAACTGTAATTCCATATCCCTATTCTATTGGTTTCACGTCTTTCAACTGGCATATCTAAATACCGGGGCTGGACTGACTGAATATATACAAACTCACACAAAAATAAATAAATGAATAAGTAAAGAATATAACAATATCTTCGTAAAATGTGTTCATCCAATGATAACTAACATGTCAACAAAATAAACAATATACGATACGTTGACATATAAACATATATAAAAAAATATATATATAGTAACAGAACTGTGGCGGTTTAGGTTGCCGCATGGTTTTGTTTTCTAAATAATATAGTATATACCAGGAAGCATTATTTAGCTTTACTTATCAGCCATGGTTGATGCACCGATGCTATTGTATATTTTTGTATAACCTTAAATGCATGTATAGTATATGGTAATCTTGAATCAGTGCTGCTGCCATGATGTTGGAAGAAGCTACATGTTTCTTTTATTAAAACAACATTGTGTCCATACAATACAAACTACATTTATGGCATATGCCGGATGACTTGCCATAATACAATGTGTATGGCATGCCATTTTGCAAGTGCCAGTATAGCAGAAGCAAAGCATCATGGAGCAGATATATGACTTGTTGAAGACGTATGGTTGCAGATGACGATTTGTTACTAGAAATTACTGAAATTGTTATGACTATACCAGTGTGCTAGTAATATGCTGGCATGCTGGCCTAGTCTATCAGAAAATCAGACAAACAGTCCAGTATATGGGTAGTATGCTGGTATCAAAAATAATCTTTGAACAGGTCCCATTTGTATACCATATACATATTGACCCTTATCTTGTTGTTTGCGACAACCCATATCAGTGTGGATCCAGATCAGATGGCTTCTGAGGAGACCGTCTGATCAGGATCTACACTGTTTAGCATTCAGTTTATGAATTTGTAGCAATAAACTACATCAAGAAATCAGATTGGTTCGGAGTCAGAAATGGGTGCGGCTTGCCTGAATATTCAGCAAGAGAAGGGTCAATATATATATATATATATAAACTGTACCATTGTGAGAGGGGACAGGGAAATGTCATTCATACCTGTTGTACTAATATATGTACATTATGGATATTATGTGCAGATATATGCATTTTTGCATGTATGTGCACATAATGTTTTCTTATTGTGGTTACCAGAACTGTTTTGTGTTTTGCATCTTAAAACTAACATTAAGTATAATTATTAAGTATAATTATACTATAATGGTGATGAGTGGTATACTTTAGTGGCCTTCTCACATGGTGCATATATGTTCAACAATGGTTCTGTCATGTTACAAGTACCTAACTATAAAGCATTATACTAATGCTATTTAAATACCCATCTTATAAGGGAATAACTAGGAGAACTGCTCTTACATAGTGTAACAGGGGTTCTGTAGGATATTCCTTCAGGAGACTGCTAATTAAAAACAGAAACCTTGTACCATGAAGGGAGCATACATGTGTGAACCTATACATTAACAAAACAAGATGCAAAGATGTGAATGAATATTTGGTAAAAAAAGAAAGAAAATAACACTAATTATATGATTGTACCATGATCTCTGCCTTTTTCGTTATTTGGATACTGTATATACATAAAACTGCCACTAATATTGTGCTCAGTTACCATGTGCCATATCAGACCAAAAAGCCCAAAAGTGCCATTTCAGACCAATATGCCATATCAGACCAATATACCATTCATACAAATATGCCATATCAGACCAATATACCATATAATATCAAAGAACTATCATATGCCATATCAGACCTATGTACCTTTCCATATACCTTGCCCAACTATTGTACATTATTAATCCAATATGCCATATAAGACCAAAGAATTATCATATGCCATATCAGACCTATGTACATTATCATAGGCCATATCATGCCAAAGCAGACCATAATACCTGAGTAGATCATTGTGAAGCAATAAACACTGACCAATGTACAATATTAAGCCAATGTATCCTATCAGATCAATGTACCATATCAGACCAATATGCCATATAAGACCAAAGCAGACCACTAAGCTACTATGTGACATATCAAAATAATATGCCATATCAGAACACAGAACAAATATCTGTCGTATTATATCCCAGATAAGTATGCCATATTGGAACAATGTACATATCAGACCATTGAGCTACCTTATGCCATATCAGACCACCAGACCATTCAATTGGCATATACCATAGAACTGTCATATACAATATTGGATCAGGTTGCCAGGTTGAAACGGTTTACAATATAAGACCATTGAGATGCCATATACACCATATCAGACCAATGTACCATATCAGACCAATGTGCCACATCAGACCACTGAGCTACAATGTGACATATCAAAACAGTGTGTCATATCAGACCAAAGATCAATCGTATTATATCTCAGATTAGTATGCCATATTGAATCATTCAACCTATCAGACCATTGAACTACCATATGCCATATCAGACCACCAGACCATTCAAATGACCTATCTGTCCATTAGCCTACCATATCAGACCACCAGACCATTCAAGTGACCTATCAGACCACTGAACTGCCATATGCCATATCAGACCACCAGACCATTCTATTAGTATATACCATATATGTCCATTCACCTACCATATCAGACCACCAAACAATTCAAGTGACCTATCAGACAACTTAACTGCCATATGCCATATCAGACCACCAGACCATTCTATTAGTATATACCATATATGTCCATTAACCTACCATATCAGACCACCAAACAATTCAAGTGACCTATCAGACCACTTAACTGCCATATGCCATATCAGACCACCAGACTATTGAACTGTGTGACCTATCAGACCATTGAACTACCATATGCCATATCAGACCGCCAGACCACTCAAGTGACCTATCAGACCATTGAACTACCATATGCCATATCAGACCACCAAATCTATCAGACCATTGAACTACCATATGCCATATCAGACCACCAAACAATTCAATTGGCATATACCACATATGTCCATTAACCTACCGTATCAGACCACCAAACCATTCAATTGGCATATACCATATATGTCCATTAACCTACCATATTAGACCACCAAACCATTCAAGTGACCTATCATACCACTGAACTGCCATATGCCATATCAGACCACCAGACCATTCAAATGGCATATACCATATATGGCGATTAACCTACCATAGGCTAATCTAATCAATACAATATATCAAATCAAACACAATAGTACTCTATTAGAATGACATATAAACAAAAGACCAGACTGACACCACAACTCACTACGACTCCTGTAAAAGGGAGTGCTTGTACTTCGCTAACACTATTGCGATACCGGGAGTGCTATTGCACGGGTTATTTTCCAACATAGCCACCCTTTTTCCTCAAGTTTTTATGTATGCAACTTTAGTTTTTACTTCTATTTAACTTCAGTTTATGAGTTATTTTACCTTTTTAAATTTATTTTACATTTTAGTTGCTATAATTTTATTTACCTATCCATTTCTTCATTAATCTAAGTGCCGAGATGGTCTTTTTAGTTATGTGTCCCTATCTACTTCAAAATGTTGTAGATTTTTATTTTCCACACTGTTTAGTTTATATACATACAAAGCTTATTTAAAAACAAAAGCACCACTGTACTTGGTACGGGGTTTTACCGCGGCAATTTATCTTCGCTACTTTTCGAGTAGTTCACGAAGGCATCCGATTGATCTCATCATGATAATAAAGTTTGCACCCAAGATAAAGATTTATCTACTGCACGTAATGACGTTACCAGTGAATATAATGACGTGACTACCTCAAATAAAGAGAGAGTGTGAAAGGACCGAACATAGGAACAAAAGCACTCAATATAATGGAAAAAGCACTGCACCAACTGATGAAGACACCGAATAGCAAGAAATATCTACTATAGATAATGGAAAAAGCAGAACATAACACTGAAACCACAGCATATAATAAAAATACTACAGCGTATACACCGTTTTACCACCGAAAATAATGAGGTTTCCACTACATATACTAAATTAACCACTACATATACTGTTTTTATCACAGCATATAATAGGAAAACCACCAAACATAATGAATTTCATCCCCGTAAGACAGCCAGGGCATTCCATATCTGTGATTCATAGTTTAAGAGAATAAGATTTTTGAAGTTTTTTTTTTCCATTATGGGTCTATAGGAGCTAAGGGGCTCCGGGGCGTAGCCCATTTGGATCCCAGGGGCATGATTGGCAGGATTTATACATGTGACCACTTACTGTTGCTACATGCTAAATATCTAAGGTTTGGGCCCTGTGGTTGCAGAGAAGAAGATTTTCCCCTTATAAGTCTATGGGAGCTGATGAGCCCCGGGGCGTGGCCAATTTTGGCCCCAGCAGGATTTATGTAGGTGACTATTTTATGTTGCTTCATACTAAATATGTGCTTCGTGATTTCAGAGAAATAGATTTTTTAAGATTTTTTTCCATTATAAGTCTGTGGGAGCTAAGGGGCCCAGTGGTGTGGCCAATTTGGACCCCTGGATAAAATTAACAGTATTTTCAGTCGTACTGCTGCAGTGCCTTCACGGCTTTGATTAACAATTTGTATGGGTTATTGAATGAAGTGGCGAATCTACCAGGCGTGGTTCCGTCAACACTATTTAGGTCATTTTAGAGACTTTGCTTCCGGTTTTGTGGTACTCTTATACCCGACATTGAGATGAAATTACATCTCAAGCCCTATAACCCAAAGAAACCGCTAGAGTTTTAGGAACGATCTGACTCGGGCAGAGTGAGTGAGTGTTTGAGTTTTACGTCCCACCAACAGCTAAGGTCATACGGAGACGGGATCTCGGTTTAAAGACTCATCCGAAAGTCTGGAGAAGCCCGGGATCGATCCTGCGATCCCTGGCTTACAAGGCGAGTAGCGTAACCACTACACCACGGAGGCTTCTAATGACTCGGGCAGACTTGACCTTCTAAGCGGTTTACCAGTACTCAAGTTCGGTCGGTTTCAGCTCTGCGCGGAAGCACAATGCAGCCAATTCTATTTCTCCAAGTCCCGATGGGCGGGGTTAACATGCTACATATATTCTTCGGCCCCCGCCCATCGGGGCTTGAAGAAATAGATTTGCTGCATGATGCTTCCGCGCAGAGCTGAAACCGACCGCACACGAGTACTGGTAAACCGCTTAGAGTATCTAAGCCTGCCCAGGTAAAGCAGTGCGAGTCGGACCGTCTATGCTTATAAACCCTATTGGTTTCATTGGGCGACAGGGCTTGTGATGTCATTTCATCTCAATGTCGGGTAAAAGTCCCACAAAATTGGAAGCAACGACTCCAAAACGACCTATACAGTGTTGAAGGGGACGTTAAACTTCAAATCAAACAAACAAAAACAATGCAAGCCAGCCTATTTCTCCAAACCCCGATGGCGAGGCTAACATATTACATATATTCTTTTGGAACTTCAGGCGTTTTTCTCGAGTGCCACAGAAATCTGAATAAAAAACATACCTTCCAGTCATGTCAATATTCATTTCCTTTATGCGTTCGTTCAAACTATGACTTTTGAAAATTATCAAATAAAAGTTTCTTTCTTCTTTTATGTGTATTTCACAGCCTTGCCTTTTGTTCGCACAGCTTTGAGCCACATAGTTAACTTTTAAAATTGTTATAATTGTCCGTGAATTAAACAAAAATCCCGTTTATCCTCGGATCAATCTTTGAACCGGAGCATTCGGACTCTAGGCTAAAGCTCCAAAAAACATATTATTAAAGAACTCTAATTATGATGTGGGATAAAAGTGTAATTTCTAGCTAGGGATATATATTATCTTTTCTTACTTCTTTTGTAAATGTAAATTGTGGGTACTCGTTAGAACCGCCTCATCGAGGCGGTTCTAACGAGCACGTAGATTGTGGGTACTCGTTAGAACCGCCTCGATGAGGCGGTTCTAACGAGCACGCACAATCTATATTTACAAGATGAAATAAGAAAAAAGAAAGCTATTTTTGGAGACATGGTATATGCCACAAACACACTAATATGACCAACTTCTTTGACTGGTGCGGCAGTCACTAGCCAAGTAGTTATAATGGAGACAGACAGGGTTTCAGATTTGTAAAATCTATATGCTTTGAGACAATTTGCCAATTTTTGTTAACTGGTGGAATCGATACCATAATTAGCCAGTGCACGATAAAAAGAAACAATTAGTGCATGAGATCAGCAAAAGGCTCTGGCGAGCCTGCGCATAAGCGCAGCCTCACCAGAGCTTTTGTGATCATAGACATTTGAAATTAAAGCACTAGCAGCGCTGGTGGATTGATTGTCCCTAAGTAAAGACTCCATAATTTTCGGTTCTCTGCTGTAGTCCTTGCTTACAAAGGATTACCCCTTTTTCAGCACATTTGACTTCACCACTGCTGGTGTTAAGGGAATGTGTGGTGGCCATCAAAAGTCTCCCTGCCCTTTATCATAGTGTGGGTTATCTTTTCTAGTCCTCTGGGATCATCGATTCCACTGCGGAATTCAGGAAATATTTGCGGGTCACTGATGAGGCCTAATTGGCCGAAACTAGCTAGTCTGGCACAGAAAACTCATGTACATTCCATAATTTTCAGGTCTGTACTGTCGTCCTGGCTTCCAAAAGATTATCCCTTTTTCAGAACATTTATCTCTGAGTGTGGGCTTGGAAAACAGTCCTGAACGGGGATTAAGACTGTTTTTTTTTTGAACCATTAAATGTCTACACTTTAGGCAAACAGTGTCGGCCCTGATCTGACACCACGTTTTGTGGCGTCCCATCTGGGTCTACATTGTTTGCCAATGCCCTAGTACATGAGCCTAGTTCAGATTTCTCTGGGCTTGGAGAAATAGATTGGGCTGACACCCACCGACTATTTGAGTAAGGCCTACTGGTAAACCGCTTAGAAGGTCTAAGCCTCCCTGTCAGCACAAAAAGCGGGTCAACGTCGGGCCGACAGCGATATCGCTATCGGCGCGACGATGGCTTGCTGGGTTTTGACATGCTTTGCTTGCTGGGTTGCCCGGACAAAGTGGTGTGAGTCGGAGGTTGTTAACCCATTGCATGCGGGAAACCCCTAAAGGGGTACCTTGGCAAACAATGCGGGCCAAGATCAGACGCCTCGTTCTCGCAGAACCCGGCGTCTGATCAGCGCCTCCACTGTTTGCTAACAGAATTTTCCGCCAACGAAAAAAAAACGAAACAACAGGCCTGACAGCCCTTGTATAACAAATGGACTTGTTCAACATATAGCAATGGAAGAGTTCACTAGTATAAAATGGGCTTAAGAGTCCTTTTCTCATTGATCAGCTTAGTTGTTTAATGCTGAATTTGAAATAATTATTAGTTATTTGACGTTATTCCAGTTATTTTATAATTTGATCGTCGATTTGAAATCTAACGCTTAAGGCGTCATATACAACTGTAACAGGCAGGACATTTTTTTTTTTTTTTAAGAAAACTATAAGGCTTGAGTATGAATATTGAATTATTCTATCTAACAGGCTTAAGAAGTCAAACGTCATTGAGTCATGACATTTCATGCAAATCATGTTACCAGCAGATGTTTCTCCAGAAATGTCAAGCCCGATAGACGATTCATATATAAAAAATCAAGCCTCGTATTCTGCAGACGATTTACATGTCAGGTCAAGGTATGGGCATACGATATTCTTGGAGACAATACGGTCACCCATCCGCGAGACATAGTGAATTTTTTTTCATATCTCAATAAAGGTCATTATTTTCTGACGAAAATTTGCAATATTTTCCTTATCTTTAGGTTAGGGCGCTCGTTAAAACGTTCTAACGAGTACCCACAACCCAAACATAGGTTGAGATTCTCGTTAAAACCGCCTTATTGAAGCGGTTCTAACGAGTACCCATAACCTATGTCTTGGAGCAGAAATAAAGAAAATAGTGTATTCAACTATAAACCCTACTTTCTTTATACATATTTTGTATAGCGGGGTTTATGGTGTTTTTCACAAAAATCCGAGCACTCGTCCGACAAAGTTTGGGCGGATATTTGCATGCCCATATGGGACGTTTTGGGTCCGCGGTTTTCAATTTTGAAACCCACTTGCACAATTTCAAATCCATAACTATCATATACCAATATTCCAGAACAATCTGTCCGGACAAAATAATAATTAATAATGAAATATTAGGCCTTTAATGAAGTGCAGGGGGTGGGGAATGCCTCTGCTAACCGAGAAGTTGGTGTGACAGAAAGTTTTTTTTATGATAAGGAACAAGAATATATATGGTTAAGGGGTAGGATCTTGACAGTTTCTAAGATATTAGGCCTACAATGAAGTGGAGGGGGTGGGGCATAGTCGCGGCCCACTCCGGGAGACCCCAAGGTTGGTGTCACTGAATGTGTTCTGCAATAAGGAGCAAGAATAAATATGGTTTATGGTTGGGGATCGGAAAGGTTTCTGGGATATACTGCTTTTTTATGATGTTTAGGGGATGGATTATGGACTCAGCGCACATCAGGGGACCCCCAGTTTGGTAACACTGATAGGTGTGGGGATCTGAACGGTTTCTGAGATATATGGCCTTATATGAAGTGGAGGGGTGGGGTATGGTCCCTGCCCACCCCTGGATTGGTTTCACTGAATGTGTCGTATATTAAGGCACCACATATATATGGTTTAGGGGTGGGGATCTGAACGGTTTCTGAGATACATGGCTTTTTGTGAAGTGGAAGGGGGCATTGCCCCGACCCATGCCGGGGACCTACAGGTTAGTGTCACTGAATGCATCTTATCATAAGGAACAAGAATATATATGGTTTAAGGGCGGGGGTCTGAACGGTTTCTGAGATATGTGTCTTTTTATGAAGTGAGGGGTTTGGGCGCAACCCGAGGACGCCAAAGGTAGCTATCACTGAATGCGTCTCATCGCAAGGAACAAGAATATATACTAGTATGGTTTAGGGTTGGGGATCTGAAAGGCTTCTGAGATATTTAGCGTTTAATGAAGTAGAGGATGTGGGACATGGCACCGGTGCACCATGGGATCCCTTTGAAACCCTCTTGCAAAACTTCATATTGCTATTCCCCAAAATTTCAGAAAATATCATCAAGCGGTTTCTCAGAGCTTGTCCGGACAAAATTTTTGCATGTCCCAAGGGGACGTTTCGGGTTCGCGATTTTGAATTTTGAAACCCTCTTACACAAATTTATATCCATATCTATCATATCTAAAAAGGGGGTCTTTCATTTGTGCCCATGCATGTTTTTTATTTAAACTTTGTATATTAATATCTCAGCATATACAACCTGTAAAAATGTATTTTATAAATTATATAAATCAAAGTAGGACTCAGGAGGCCACTCTAACAGACTCCCTCTATGAGCTGGTGTCTGTCTCTAAATAAGTGCGTCTTAAATCTTATGTTTTATTTCGTTTCAAGATCTGTGAACTGGATTGAATGCATAACTCCATAGGCATTGCTTTGATACTAAAAAACCTTTTGAATTAATTAAAGTTTACATTTTCTGATAAAATAAAGGTAAAAAATCTCATTTTTTAATTAAAATTTTAAAAAATTATCAAAATTCAATCCCTAAGATAAATATGTTCTGGTCTTTGTCAAGATTTTATTTTGCTAGGAAAACTTGCCATATGTATCTTCTTTAGGTATGCCAAATTTCATGAAAATCGGAAACCGGTAACACTGTAGTTTTACACCTTTTAAGTCGTTTCTGCAAAATTTACTATTTTATTGAAATCATCCAGGAACCTTACAAAAAGGCAATTCCTAACACTTACCTAATAAAAATGAGATTTTACAAATCAAAATGAATACATATTGAGCTGATCTAGCTTAGAAACTTTTAAAATATCATGAATTTCTGATATTTTCCTTTCATTTATACACTATATTAGATAGTTTTACTATCCAAAATATTAGATAGTAAAACACTAAATCAAAAGGTATTCTTATCAACAAATTAGGCTTAACAACATGTATTGCTTTTTTATTAGCAGCCAAATTATTGTGAACATGTGCAACTTTATTTAATGACTTTGCATAAGCGATGCTACTCAAATAGGTGTAAGGCAAGGAGATCCATTATTTCCATTTCCATACCAAGCTGGTATGCAAGTACGCAATGGTCAGTGGTTTGCTGTTACTAGTAAAACTAGTTCTGTTGATAAATCCATGGCCAGATTAAGCCTTAGATATACTCTGTCTTTATGAATGCTGGATTATTATCCTAACAAAATTTAGCCTTAGATATACTCTGTCTTTATGAATGCTGGATTATTATCCTAACAAAAAGTTACAGTAATTATTGGTTAGTATTTCCAAAAATCGAAATGTCACTGATATTGAGTTTTTGTTGCAAAACATATCATTGATGGATGAGGCGCAGAATATTTGGTGTAAACAAAGCTGTTCCATGACCTAGAGAAATTTTGCTATTAGACAGGGAGAGAAACAGTTTCCTTCCTTATAGTACACATGCATAGATATGTCTCTTTTCTGCATTGGTATTGTAATTGTTGACGTTTCTTTAGTGTCTTATTTTTTTCTATTTACTTTGTCAAAATAGTGGTTAATTTATCGGAAGCGAGCTGTTAGTATTTTTTTCTGGTTGTAAAACTTTCAACCACTTCTTCAATGTTTCTGCTGAATGCAAGTTCACTGTTTTTTTTTAGCACTGTTCTTGCTTGCTTTTTGTTCATTAATAATTACCAGTACATTTCTGTGCAATGTATCTCTCAGCTTAGAAAGAGCATTGCAGTGTTTGGACAGAAAAATGCATCACAATGTATTTACTGAAAATAATATAAAATCCTACGAGTAATGTGATAACTACTCACAGATTGAATAATTATTATCAACAGTTTAAATGCTTCTTGATATCTTACATAATGTGCTTTGTAATTACTGCAACAACTGCTGAGATAGGTAAATGAAGTGAAAGACCTATACAAATATACAGACAATACAATCATGATCGTATAAGTTTAGGAACCCTGATAAATGTACGACCATGTGAATTCTAAAAGCAAATTCAAATGGCTTTGGAATACAGTTTCAGGAAGCCGTTTGATTTCGTTCATAGGGGCTAAACAAAAAAGATAGATTGGCTAGTGCCTATGCAGATACAAATTCTGAAAACTTAATGTCCAAGAAAAGTAATCTCAAGTGTTATTGATTTTCCCTGGAGTAAACCTTTCTTTTTAAATGGACAGTTAGGGTTAAATAAACAAACAACAGTTTGACTTGAGAGTAATTTATCTCGAGTCGGATAACAAATCTCACAAAATCTGAAGCAACATCTAAAGTGACTGGTATGTTGTTGATTTGAATGTTAAATCTAGATATCACCTTAGCACCATTACCAAATTAGACAAGAAAGGCAGAAAGAAAACTGTGCACATGATTACATGGGTGCTTTTGATGATGTTTGTCATCAAAACCTTTGCGGTAAAGTTCTGTAGACAAAATAGTTTGTTCCATAGGGGGCAAATTTACCGAAATGGATGTTTTGAAATAATACTTATAATTATGCTATGAACTACTCACACAAACCATACTATACTATAGCCATCCAAATTGAAAGCAATAGTAAAGTATTGTTAAACAGCATGACCAAAACATGATAATCATAAAATTTCACATTTTGCTGAATCAGGACTATCAGTATTCAGTCTGTTAAAACACAATGTTACCGGTCCTCAATTTCCATCAAAATTCATCAACATGTTCCTATGATATGCGGGTAGTTTTTATGCTAAAATGGTGTCTTGACAAAAATTGGAACATGGTAAAAATGCATATAAAATTTTAATGAATACAAAAATAGGAGCTGAAATATGGGGACACCATCAAAGAAAACTGAATGCCCAGCCACTATTACTAGAAATATGAGGTCATTCTAGTATCAACGAACTCACCAGTTATGGCTTTAATTCATAAAACATAGCAGCATTAGATATATGAAACTCTGAATACTGTGGACAAGTTTATATCAGATTACTCTCTGTTGTGATAGAGACTTCATAAAATATGTAACAAATTTACTACGAAAATAAAATTTAAAAGTGAATGCATCGTAATTATAATGGTTATACCCAAGGCAATTATTGTGCATAATTTCATCAAAATCCAAGCGTGGGCAGAAACCAATGCAAATTTCCTATACCTTGAAAGACCCCCTTTCAGAACATTCCGTCCAGTGGTAACTGAGAACTCGTTCGGACAAAATGGGCGGAAATAATAATAATAATAATAATAATAATAATAATAAGAAGAAGAAGAAGAAGAAGAAGAAGAAGAAGAAGAATATCGAAGCAAAAACATTAAATCTCTCCACTTTGTTACACACCTGCAGCTTAAAATTTGCTGATTTTCACAGCCTTGCCTTGGGTAGCAACTTCATATAGCCATTATTTCATAATGAATGGAACGTTTTACATCAAACTCGGCATGGACAGGTAGCCTTTCAAATGGAACCTTTTTAGGCTAAACCTTCGTCAGATTTCAGAGTGCGTCCTCATATGCTGGAGATAGATAGATAGATAGATAGATAGATAGATAGATAGATAGATAGATAGATAGATAGATAGATAGATAGATAGATAGATAGATAGATCTTACGTTGCAGAACGAATTATTATTCCTGCTAAAACGATGATGACAGAGAATACAACGAAACGAACGACAACACGACTCAACAATTTCCGCTCTTTCTGATAATAGAAAGCACAGAAGACAATAAAAGCATTTCGGCACTTCCACCTTTCGTTATTCAAAAAGTAATTTTTGGATTAGCTGGTAAACCCAAAACTATAAAAACAAATGAACAGATCAAACCAGTTACTCATTGAGGTCACAAAAAGCATATGCTGAGAATCTCCTTCGCACAACTACTTTTCATCACATGAAAGTGCGAGTATTTCCACATACCTCGCTGAATACCTCAAAGGGGGTAATCCGTTGCCCTGATTTGGGGAATTGCAGCGAGGAGGAGATTTACTTTCAACACGCCAGTTTTACCAAAAACCATCAAGGTAGCGTACTTTAGAGGTACCGTTGAGATTTATACACCAAATCCGCTGCGATGCCACAATTGCCAGAAATACGGCCACCACGAAAATAGGTGCACCAAAGACCCTCTCTGCGCAACATGTGGTAAACCAGCCAATCACACAGAAAAAAAAACTGTCGAAATGACCCACACTGTGTAATTTGTGGAGAAAATCACAGGGCTAACTCTAAATTTGGTATCAGGAAACAGAAATCCTTAGGGTTAAATTCACCAGAAACGTCTCTTTTCCAGAAGCGCGAAAAATTGTTGAGTCACCTACCCAGATTCCTGGAGTAAGTTACGCTAGCATCGCACAGTCACCTGTTAAAACGGTACCTGTTGCTGATGCTGTCACTCAAACTGATCCGATTCCTGGGCTTGAACCTTTAAAGAAATTCAAAACTAAAAGCAAGAGTGAAGATCAAACCAACAGTACCAAAATTCAGACAGCAACATCTTCACCACAGCCAATGCAAGACAAAAAAACAGAAAAATATTGAAAAACGCAACTTTGGAAATGATAAAAAATGGTTAAAAAAAAAAAACCTTCTCAAAAACACATTACATCAGACAGACAACGCAAATGCTCAAGAGACAACTTAAAAAAACACACAACAGATTCGGATCTTTGAGTGACAGTGATATGGAGTTTACTGAATCTCCAACACCACGAAATGGTAATAACAAATCAAGGTCATCAACACCAAAAGTGGTAATAACAGATCTATATCACCAATAACACATCTAAAATAGTTTCTAGTCTTAGGAAAATATCTCCTTAAAATGGATTTAAAACACAAAATAATACAGTGGAATTGTCGAGGTCTTAAATCAAAATATAATGAACTCTTATTACTTCTTTCTTTATTAAACCCATCAGTCTTTTGTTAACAAGAAACGTTTTCAAAAACTGATGACAAAATCGATCTCAGGGGTTTCCATACATATAACTAAATCTATTCTGATGGAAACAGACAATCTGGTGGTAGTTCAATTCTTGTTAAATCTTGTTTTCAAATTAAAAACAGATCTGCAAGCTATAGCAGTATCGGTTAGAAGATATCGGTTGGATAAAGAAACTACAGTTTGTTCTGTATATATACCACCTTCATTTTCTTTAGAGCCCAAACATCTTGAACACTTGCTGGATCAACTTCCGTCGCCATATCTTTTAGTTGGCGACTTCAATGGTCAAAACATTCTATGGGGTTGTCAAGATAACAACAACAGTGGAATACTTATTGAAGCTTTTATTGCAAAGAATGATCTTTGCTTGATGAATGATACATCTTATACTTATCTTCACCTTGCAACAGTTCATTTATCTTCTTTAGATCTCTCTTTGTGTGACCCATCTCTCTTCTTAGACTTTGACTGGTATGTCTATGATGATCAGTGCGAAAGTGATCCTTTCCCTGTTATATTTGAGAGCTGAGAGCATAAATGAATCAGATGAGGACTGCAACCAGAAATGGAAAATGAATAAGGCCGACTGGGAATTATTCCATAATTTGTGTGAAGAAGAGTTATCAATTGATCACTTTAATGAATCATCTGACATTGTTTCAGATTTCACAGATACGCTTATTAATTTATCAGAACAATGCATTCCAAAGATCTCCACAAATACAAAGAAAAGCAAGCCTTGGTTTAATAATGACTGTAAAGAAGCTATTCAAAAGCGCAAAAGGGCTCTAAATAAGTTCTGATAAAGTCAAACTTCAGAAAAGCTAAACGACGTAAAAGTTTTTAGAGCTAAAGCTCGGCGAACAATCCGAGCTTCAAAACGAAAGTCACGGAAGGAATATGTTTCAAAACTGAACTACAAAACCCCATTAAAAAGGTTTGGGATATGGTACGAAACATTTCAGGAAAAACAAAGTCCCCTACTTTTACACATTTAAATACAGGTTTTGACACAAAAGCTTCAACTAAAAAAGATATTTCAGATACCCTCGGTAGCACATTCTTGAGAAATTCATCATCGCGAAATTATTCTGACATCTTTAGGAATATCAAAAGGACCTAGAGAAAAGAAATCTAAACACAATCACTAAGAATACAACTAACCTTTTTACTTAACCGAACTAGTTGAAGCCATTGAAAAATCACCTGATACGGCAACCGGCCCCGATGAAATCCATTATCAGATGCTTAAGCATCTACCAAAAAGTTCTCTTTCAACACTTTTAGATATCTTTAATAATATTTGGGAAACGGGGGTGTGTCTTGAGAGCTGGCGGTTAGCTACGGTTATACCAATTCCAAAACCAGAGAAAGATCATGCAGAACCTTCAAATTATCGTCCGATAGCTTTGACAAGTTGTTTGTGTAAAACAATGGAGAAAATGATAAACAAGAGATTAGTCTGGTACTTAGAGTCCAACAACCACATTTCAGAATATCAGTCAGGTTTTCGTTCGGAACGTAGTACCAACGACAATTTAATAAGACTAGAAACATTTATACGAGATGCTTTTATTTACAAAGAACACATAGTAGCTGTCTTTTTCGACTTGGAGAAAGCATATGATACCACATGGCGTTATGGAATATTGAGAGATCTCCATAACCTCGGCTTAAGGGGAAACTTCCCAGTTTTATTCAAAGTTTTTTAGGTGAGCGTGTATTTCAGGTGCGTGTGGGATCTACCTTGTCAGATCTCTATGAACAAGAGCAGGGTGTCCCACAAGGTAGTATTCTCTCAACTACGCTATTTAACATCAAAATAAATAATATTGTATAATGTTTGGATGACAAAATAGATTGTTCATTGTATGTTGATGATTTTTGTATATGTTACCGTTCCAAAAATATGAAAACAATTGAACGAAAATTATAACAAAATTTAACCGTGCCCGATAGCTCAGTTGGTAGAGTGTCCGCTCCGGGGAACGGGAGGTCACGGGTTCGATCCCGGGCCTCGACATACCAAAGTCGTTAAAATGGTACTAGCTGCTCCTCGCTTGGCACTCAGATTTACAGGGTAGAGCTAGGACTGGTCGACCCAGTGTCAGGATAATGTGACTGGGTGTGGTATCATGTAATGTGTCTGGGACATGATATTTCAGTAAGGCAACACTATAAAAGTGAGCATTGAGCTCCCTCTCGCAGCCAGACAACGTCGTGATATGACTGAAAAATTGTTGAAAGCGAGGTTAAACCCGAATTCACACACACACAACAAAATTTAAAAAGAATATGAGAATGGACTGATTACAATGATTTCAAGTTCTCCAAGTCGAAAACGCAGTGTGTTCATTTTTGTAAGCTACGAAAGAAACACGAACATCCATCCCTGTTTCTATTCGGATCACAAATTCCTGTTGTTGAAGAAGCCAAATTTCTAGGGGTCATTTTTGATCAAAAGTTATCTTTTATTCCCCACATTAAATATCTTAAAGCGAAATGCTTAAAAGCTTTGACTCTTCTGAAGGTTTTAGCTCATACAAATTGGGGAGCAGATTGGTATACCATATTACGTCTTTACCGGTCTTTAATAAGATGTAAATTAGATTATGGGTCTGTTGTTTATGGTTCTACCAGAAAGTCCTATTTAAAATCCTTGGATACTATTCATCACCAAGGCCTTCGTCTGGCTATGGGAGCCTTTCGTACATCTCCTGTATTAAGCCTTTATGTGGAAGCAGGTGAACCATCTTTAACTTCGCGCAGAGAAAAAACTTTCACTTCAGTATGCTATCAGACTTACTGCTAATCCATCTAACCCGGCTTTCAAAATTTCATTTCCACCTGAATTTGTAGACAAGTATGAAATTAAACCCACAGCAATCAAACCTTTTGGATTACGTATATTACCACTGCTAGAAATTTCAGGTATCGAGCTAAAAAATATTCAAAAACATGAAACTGCCGAAGTTCCATCTTGGTGTATCAAAAACCTTTCTATTCTGTTTGACTTACAGGATGGCAAAAGATCCGAATCAAATCCAATACTACTCAAACAAAACTTTCAGGTGCTGCAGTCACGTTATGATGATTACCAGCAAGTCTATACTGATGGTTCCAAAGAAGGAGAAAAAATTGGTTGTGCGTATGTTTCTAAAGATACGAACCAAACCTTGCGCCTTCCAGATGGTTCATCTTTTTTTTACAGCTGAAGCCAAAGCAATAGACATAGCTTTAGATTTTATCAGTTCTTCAACAATTCAAAAAACAATTATATTTTCTGATTCACTTTCTGTACTTAAGGCTTTAGACCATTCATCATTAAGAAATCCTCAAATTCAAAAATTGATCGAAAAACATCATTAAATTTCTGAAACACACCAAATCTTGTTTTGTTGGCTTCCGAGTCACATTGGCATTGTCGTCAATGAATATGCTGACAAGAAAGCAAAGGAATCGCTCAATCTTGAACCGTTTTTAAAATTGCTTTTAATAATTTTAAACCATTTATCAACAGATACATCTTGTGCAATAAATAACAAACTCCATGCCATTAAACCTGTCGTTGGAACAAAATGCTCTACGCCACAGTTTTCCAGGACAGAGGATGTAGTATTAACGCGACTGCAAATTGGCCATAATAGAGTTACTCATTCTTATATTTTTTAATGGTGATGATCAGCCTTCTTGTGCAGGATGGGATCGGCCATTCACTGTTAGACATGTCTTTATTGAATGTGTAGACTTTTCACATTCCCGTAACTTATACTTCAAAGCTGACACTTTGCAACAATTATTTCAAGATGTACCTGTTAATAATATTATTTTATTCTTAAAAGAAACTGGACTTTTTCATAAGATTTAATTTTGTTTCAGATTTTTATACATTATCATTATGATACTGACTTTTTTAACTTTTAATATCCTCATAATTCTTCATGCCGTTTAACCATTAATCGCTTGACGCTTATGACCCACAAAGAGGGTTGACGCGTCGTTAAGCACGAAATCATCATCGTCAACCTACGTTGAGATGAAATGACATCTCAAGCACTGTCCCCTAATGAAACCAATATGATTTATAAGCATGGATGGTCCGACTCGCACTGCTTTGCCTGGGCAGGCTGGTGACTGGGAATGTAGGGCGGCCGTAAAAAGTCTCCCTGTCCTACATTAAAGTGTAGTTTATATTTTCTTGTCCTTTGGGATCATTGATTCCATTGTGGAATTTTGGAAATATTTGAGGGTCACTGATGAGGCCTAAATGGCCGAAACTAGCTAGTCTGGCCCAGAAAACATGAACACTCCATATTTTCCAGTTCTGTGGTGTATTCCTTGCTTCCAAAGGATAACCCTTTCTGGAACATATTGGATAGTCTAAGCGGTTTACAAGTACTTGAGTGCGGCTGGTTTCAGCTCTGCGCGGAAGCATCGTGCAGCCCATCTATTTCTTCAAGCCCCGATGGGCAGGGGCCGTGTTGATAAGATAAGTACCCATTTCACGTGCTCTGGTTTGTCGCTTTGATGCCCCTCATTACGAAAGCATGCCTATACAATTACATTGTAACTTTTATCGCTGAAAAAAAGATTTTTTTAGATCAAATATTGTGATATTTTAGCTCACCAGAGTCGAAGGCTCCGGTGGAGCTTATAGAATAGGCAGTTGTCCGTCGTCGTCGTCGTCGTCTGTGTCTGCGTCGTTTGGCTTTAACATTTTCAAACGACATCTCCTCTGAAGCCATTGGGCCGATTGAGCCCAAATTTCATCTGTAGCATCTTTGGGCTGGGGGATTGAGTTTGTGTTTTTATCGCCCGACCGAATAGGTTCGGAGGATATAGCGATCAGCCTGGCGTCTGCCCGTCCGTTCGTTCGTCCGACCGTAGACGCAACCTTGTGATTGCCATAACTCCTATACTTTTTGAGATTCATTGATGGTTCTTGGCATAATTGTTCACAAGGCTGAGTCTGCGTGTCATGTGCAAGAACCAGAACTTGGATGGCATACTTCTTGAGTTATCTCCCATTTTAATAAAATAGAATGACAACTTTGCGACGGTCATAACTCCAATACCTTTTGAGATATATTGATGTCATGGACAATAACCACAACTCTGGTTGCAATGGTTTTTGAGTTATCCCCCTTCCAATAAAATTGATTGACTACCTAGTGATGGTCATAACTCCAATACCCTTTAAGATATATTGATGGTACCTGGGACAGTTGTTCACAAGGCCGAGACGGTATGCCATGCACAAGAACCACACATCTGGGTGCCATGGTTTTTGAGTTATCTCCCCTTCCAGTAAAATAGAATCACTACCTTGTGTTGGCCACATCTACAATACCCTTTGAGATATATTGATGGTACTTGGAACAATTGTACATGAGGTTAAGCTGGTGTGTCACGTGTAAGAACCACGACTCTGTGTGCCCTATTTTTTAATTATCTCCCCTGACAATATAACCTTGTGATGGCTAAAACTCCAATACTCTTTGAGATATGTTGATGGTACTTGGCACAGTTGTATACAAGGTCGAGACGGCACTTCATGCCTGGGAACCACAACTCTGGGTGCTATGGTATTTGAGATATCTCCACTTCCTTTATAACAGTATGACCACCTTGTGATCACCGTACCTCCTATACCCTTTGAGACATATTGGTGGTACTTGATGCAGATGTACATGAGGTTAAGCAGGTGTGTCATGCTCTGGAATTACAATTCTTGGTGCTCTGTTATATATATATATATCTCCCCTGACAATATAACCTTGTGATGGCTAAAACTCCAATACCCTTTGAGATATATTGATGGTACTTGGCACACTTGTATACAAGGTCGAGACGGCACTTCATGCCTGAGAACCACAACTCTGGGTGCTATGGTATTTGAGTTATCTCCACTTCCAATATAACAGTATGACCACCTTGTGATCACCGTACCTCCTATACCCTTTGAGACATACTGGTGGTACTTGATGCCAATGTACATGAGGTTAAGCAGGTGTGTCATGCTCTGGAATTACAACTCTGGGTGCTCTGTTTTTTTAGTTATCTCCCCTGACAATATAACCTTGTGATGACCATAACTCCAACACCCTTTGAGACATATTGAAGGAACTTGGCATACAAGGTACAGAAGGGGTGTCATATGCAAGAACCACAACTGTTGGTGCTGTGGTATTTGAGTTATCTATCCTTCCAATATAACAGTATGACCAGCTTGTGATCACCATATCTCCAATCCCTTTGAGAAATATTGATGGTACTTCGTACAGAAATACATGAGCTTAAGCAGGCATGTCAAGCGCAAGAACCACATTTCTGAGTGACCTGGTTTTTGAGTTATCTCCCCTGACAGCATAATCTTGTGATGGCCATAACTCGAATACTTTTGTGATATATTGCTAGTTTAATTCTGGTGGACTTCCTATTGGTGGACAATCTTCTGAAGGCCATATTGGCTTTTGGTCGGGGGATTTGCAATCTCTTCTAATGGTTATTTTAGCTCACCAGAGCCGAAGGCTCCGGTGGAGCTTATAGGATAGGCATTTGTTCGTTGTCGTCGTCGTCGTCGTCGTCGTCGTGTGACGTCAACATTTTCAAACGACATCTCCTCTGAATTCTAGAGGCCGATTGGGCCAAAATTTTATCTGTAGCATCGTTGGGGTGGGGGATTGAAAGTTTATGTTTTTTATGGAAATCGGCTCATTAGTTTGGTTGCTATGGCAACTTATAGTTTTCATAGACTTATAACGGGGAAATTTGAAAAATTGCATTTACTGCCAAGCCTCTGCATATACTTTGAACAAACTTTCATAGCAATGTTCGTTAGCTTATCTATTATCTGCCATATGATTTTGGGCCTACTGCTCATTTCTATTGGTTGCCATGGAAACCGAAATAAAATAATTAAAAAAAAAATACTTTAAAAATATTCTCCTCAGAAACAGTACGCTCTATGAGGCTGAGAGTTTATGGAAATGTTAACCATGTTTGCTTTTACAGGTTTTGTGTTTTTTTTTTTTTTATGAAATTCGGCTATTTAGTTTGGTTGCTATGGCAACTTAGATTTTCCATAGACTTATAATGGTGAAAACTAAAAAAATGGCATTTACTTGCCAAGTCATTGCAGATACTTTGACTTAACTTTTATAGAAATGTTCCTTGAGTTAACTTCTCTCATCCATTTGCTTTCATGCCAACATGGGTGTCCCCCAGGTTGTGCCGGGACCATGCCCTAACCCGTCCACTTCATAAAAGGCCATATATCTCAGAATCCCCACCCCTAAATCATATATATTCTTGTTTCTTATGATAAGACGCATTCAGTGACACCTACCTGGGGGTCCCTCGGGATGCGCCGGGGCCTTGCCCCACCCCATCCATTTCATAAAACGCCAAATATCTCGGAAACCTTAAAGATTCCCACCCCGAAACCATATATATTCTTGTTCTTTATGAAATGATGCCTTCACTGACATCAACTTGGGGGTCACCCGGGGTGCGCCGGGGCAAATGACCCACCCCTCCAATTCACAAAAGGCCACATCTATCTCAGAAACCATTCAGATCCCCGCCCGAAAACCGTGTTCTTATGTTAAGACGCATTCAGTGACACTAACCGTGGGGTCCCCTGGGATGTGCCGGGGTCGTGTCCCACCCCTTCATTTTATTAAACACCCAATATCTCGCAAACCTTACAGATCCCCACCTCTAAACCATATATATTGTTGTTCCTTATGATAAGACACATCCACTGACACCAACCTGAAGGTCTCCTGGGTCAAGCCAAGGCCTTGCCCCACCCCACCACTTCACAAAAGGCCTTTTACCTCAGAAACTATTCAGAGCTCCACCCCTAAACCATACATATTCATCTTCCTTCTGATAAGTTGCATTCAAATAACACTAGCTTGGTAGTCATCCGGGGTGCCCTGGCCTTGCCCCACGCTTTACTTCATTAAAAGCCATATATCTCAGAAATCATTCAGATCCCCACCCATAAACTATAATATCCGTTTCCTTATGATAAGACTCATTCAATCAAACCAACCTGGGGATCATTTTGTGCTGGGGCAATGTGCCCCGCCTCTCGACTTTAAAAGTCCATATATTTTAGAAACCATTCAAATCCCCTCCCCATAATCATATATGAGCCCCGCCAAGCGAATTTGGGTCTTCGAGCATTCCGTCATGACAAATTTTAATTGCGCATGCCCAGCCATTCAGAGGGACCAGGGATATGGCTTTCTGTCTGAAGGTTCCTCTTGATTCACTGCTTGTATGAGCGAGCAGCGAAGGTTCTGGCGAGACTGCGCGGATGCGCAGGCTCGCCTGAACCTTCGCTGCTCGCATAGGCGATAAGTACCACAATCGCTTGACGGGGCCCATATGTTCTTGTTCTTGTTCCTTAACAATAGTACACCAACTTGGGATGCAGAAGCCATTCCTCTCCTCTCCACTTCATAGAAGGGCCTCATATATCAGAAACTGTTCAGATTCCCACCCATAAACCGTATATATATTCTTGGTCCTTACGATAAGACATATTTAGGGACAACAATCTTGGGCTTTCCATGGATCAACAGGGCATGCCCCAACCCATCCACCGCTTAAAAGGTTTTTTATCTCCGGCATACAGATCCCCACTGCTACACCATATATATATATTCTTGTTCCTTGTGATAAGACACATTTAGTGATACCAACCAGGCTCCATTGGGTCCATGTCCTACCTCCTCTACTTCATGAAAGGCCTAATGTTTCAGATACTGAGTCCACATGGGTGCTCATTTGGATATGGGGGTTCATTTGGGAGACTTTATAATTGGTAGATTGATATCATGTTAAAATACAAGGCTACCATTAGGCAGTGCGCACCTGAGCTCTGGAGAGCATAGTGGCCCATGGGTCCTGTTCAAAATATAGATTGTGGGTACTCGTTAGAACCGGCTAAGCGAGGCGGTTCTAACGAAAACCCACAATCTAACGGCCCTCGCCCATCGGTGCTTGAAGAAATATATGGGCTGCATGATGCTTCCACGCATAGCTGGAACCGACAGCACACAACCACTGGTAAACCGCTTAGAGGATCTAAGCCTGCCCAAGCAAAGTGGTGCTAGTCGGACCGTCCATGCTAATAAACCCTAGTGGTTTCAATGGGCAACAGGGCTTGAGAAGTCATTTCATCTCAATGTTGGGTAAAGGTCCCACAAAATTGGAAGCAACGTTTCCAAAATGACCTACACAGTGTTGACGGGGATGTTAAACCTTAAATCAAACAAACAAAATTAACGGCCCAGTCAACACCATTTTAGGCAATTTTTGAGCCGGTCAGTTTACCTAACCACACTTTTCCTGGACTTGCTTATACGTAAGCGGTTGACCAGTACAGTGCACATTCTTTCGCCAGAAACTGACAACTATCCTTCTTGAATCAGCGGAAGGGAAGAAGATGTCATGATCAATCTCCTCGAAAGAATGTTGCCGTCGAACCCGCGTCCTCCTGATCACCAGTCAGACGCGCATCCGACTAAGCTACTGAGGCCTGAGAAAACACGCCTATACAAATACATTGTAATCTTTATCGCCGAAAAATTGAAAATTTTAAGATGAAAAATTGTGATATTTTTCTTATTTTATGCTCAAAATATACATTGTGGGTACCCGTTAGAACCGCCTCATCGAGGCGGTTCTAACGAGAACTCACAATCTATATTTCTATATTTTAGAGCCGAAATATTAAAAACAAGGTTTACCCTTGTATACTCTAGTTTTACTATATAAAAGTGGGATTTGAGGGGTTCAAAATTATATAGGAGAGTTTTCGTGATGTAAGACAACCATCAAGACGGCCTCGGTAGCTCAGTCGGATGCACGTCTAGTGGAGATTGATCATGAAATCTTTTCTACGGTCATTCTCTCCCTTCAGCTGATTCAAGAAGGGCAGTTGTCAGTTTCTGGCGAAGGCATGTGCACTGTACTGGTTAACTGCTTACGTATAAGCCAGCAAAGGAAAAGTGTGGACAGGTAAACTGAACGGCTCAAAAATGACATAAGTATTGTTGACTGGGCCGTTAAACTTCAATAAAGACAAACATTAGGTTAACATGTCCATCTACAACATCTCTCTAAACTCCACTTCATCTAGAGAAAACTGGGGTTTACAGGGGGTGGTGGTTTACATAATTTTCTTTATTTCTGCTCAATAACCTCGTTAGAACCGCCTCGACCTAGGTTTGGTCTAGGACAACAACAACAAATCAAAAATTTAAGACGCTATTTTCTGACATTATTGCGTTATCAGAATGAGTGATGTTTGCCAAGTTCATGGTCATCTAAAGTACAAGAAATTCTTACATCATTCAAGCACCGTCACGAAAGAAACCCGTCTCCAGAGTTGGGACCAGGTTAAACACCATCTGGCCTGCTCACATCACGAAAACACGCCTATACAAATACATTGTAAATGTTACTGCCGAAAACGCAAAAATTTTATGATGAAAAATTGTGATATTTTTCTTATTTTTGCTCAAACTATAGATTGTGGTACTCGTTAGAACTGCCTCATCGAGGAGGTTCTAACGAGTACCCACAATCTATATTTTAGAGCAGAAATCAGAAAAATAAGGTTTACCCCTGTAAACCCCAGTTTTACTATGTAAAAGTGGGGTTCAATGTAGTCAGAATTATATAGGCGTGTTTTCGTGATAGCTACACAGACCAGCAAGAGTCTTGAAAGTTTGAATTTAGAAGCTTGCGGCATGGTACTATCTAAGCAGCTGTCAACAAAGGTACTGATCAGGCAACGTGGATACGCAAGCTCATCTGTATATTTATGATCGCAAATCGCAAGAACTTTTGTTCATGACATAGCCCATCTTATCGTTGTTGATTTGTCCTTGGCGGAATATCATTTTCAGCATTTGCAAACAGTTATTTCCGCATGTGTTTATAAACACATGTTTCCTTTTGAAATGAAAATTTTAATAGCTGTTTTGATGACATGAATCCATGCGAACATCGTTTTCTGATAATAATAGTAACATGTGTTTTCTTAATTCCAGACTAAGCCGTCTGGATAAATGCCCAGCAAAAGTAGACTGAGATGGCTATGTTTGCATAGAACCTGTGGCCCGATATCTTGCGGTACGTTTTAACCCTTTACCACTCAGATACGTGTTTTTACGTGTCTGGTCCCCCCCCCCACCCCCCCTCTCCATTTTAAGCCCCAGAAGCACCTAAAATCTGCATTTCTACCCCTGGATAGTTATGTTTGCTTTAGGATTTGTTTGGCAAAAAGTGACCTGTTTTTTCGCCCCCCCCCCCCCCACTAAAATATTTTGGGGGCAACCCCCCCCCCTCACATCCCGAAAAATTTTGGGTGTATGGCCCCACCGGCCGCTAAAATTTATATCTGAGGGTGTCTGGGGTCAAAAATGCCTGAAAATTGATGCTGATAAAACATGCTGCAAACAGTGAAAATGGCCAGTGCCAAACACCTTAATTGTTGCCTTGACAGCTGTGTGAAGATTAAAATGTGGTCAAAAATTCATGTGAAAACACACTTTTTGCCAAATTTGAGATGCCCCCTCTTTACCATGACAACAATGATCAAGTCGTGAAAGGTTACATTTGAAAGGCTACTGCCCAATGAACATTCATACCGAGTTTGGTGTAAAACAGACCATCCATTATAAAACAATGGCTAGTTGAAGTTGCTGTCAGGTGCAACACTGTGAAAATCAGCGAAATTCACAAAATCCCTGAGTGGTAAAGGATTAATGAAGAAAATCCCAACTGACCAAAATAATGTTTTTTCATCATTTTATTGCAAGAAACAATATTTCAGATATAATTAGTGCATTTTAGACTAAAATTCAGTATGTTCCCAGATTTCAGTTAAGATCATGTTCAAAATAAATGATGTCCTTTGTCATCATACCGTTAAAATTTGGATCATTATATATGGCCAATATTCTATTATTTTGCCTGAAAAAATGTGAGCAGCTTTTGCAAATGCAAAAGCTGCTCACATTCTTTCAGTACAAATACCAGAGTATTAGATATTGTACTTACTAGAACAGTTAACATTCTGACCACTTACGAGCTCGTTAAGATGAGGATGCTTTAAACAACTGAGCCCAGATCTACAAAATGGTGAAGTTTCATCACGTGAACAAGTCCATGAAATGAACATCCCACTAAACCCCACTTTATATAGAGATATGCTGCGCATGCTCAGTGGTGGGCACCCGTTAGATTTGTATTAGCTCATTTATGTATAGCATATGTATAATGGGGCAATATAGACACAGAACAGACACCGCACAACGCGGCCATTGATAAGTGGCTGCAGTGCCTGTTTAAACGGGCCTCCGTGGCCTAGCGGTAAGAGCGCTTTCTCTTGATCATTAGATTTTTTCCGCTGTGGGTTCGAGCCTCAGGTCACATTTGGGGAAGGAAAGGTCATTTATCTCTTGATAATCCGGTTTTCGTCCACCACTTGTAAACATTCAGCTTGACAGAAGTGAAATGATATAAATACAATTATCACATATTCAGTACTATATTTAACATGATAACCCATGTTTTGCATGTGTGATAATGCTTGCTTCCATTTCCGGTTATCAGCCCGCCCGGTCTGATAACCGGAAACAGTGTATTTTGAACGGACAGCGGTTATCAGCCCACTCATGACGTTATTGTGACGTTGCCAATTACATGACGTAACGCGAATAGTTAGGCGTGATGTTACGCGCTTTTTTGCTTGAATCACGTTTTATATCACATTTTTTTTTTCAATTTATGAACGTCATACACAGTAAGAATAGGATCTGAATATGTGATAAACAAAGTATAACATGGGGTTTTGGTTACATGGCCAACTATATCTGACATTAGCCCGATAACTTTCAACCGTGACAGTCGCACAGAAAGTCAATATTGGGTTGTCTCCCTTTGACTGAGGCCTACGATAGATACCTATGCGTGTACCTGTCGTGTAATCAATATTGTGTTCTAATCCGGCCGTGTGTGAAAATGACCCCGGGGGATATTGAACGATAGATACGTCTAGTTAATTTTGATCTGCGTGTTTTGGTACTTTAAGCGAGAGAAATTCTCGTTTTGTCAAACGGTTAAAATTGAGCCTTTTTGTACTTAAAATATTATCGGTTCTCATAAATCCATTTTTTTTCTGGAATGTGATATTCCACATTATTTAAAAAAAAAACAAACAAAAAAACATTTATAGTTAGATTGCATTATTTAAAATTACATTGTTTAGTAAATGCAACATGTTCATAAGTCCATGTAATAAAACCCCCTGTAAACCCCACTTTACATTACAGAAGAAAGAGGTTTAGAGGGGTTACAATGTGTATTATCCGCACCAAGACATGGTATTTTTCATCATAAAAATAATGTGCTTTTTTTTTAGATATAAATTAACATTTCGAAGATTAGAAAGAAAACATTGTCACAAGGATATGTTTTCTTAATGGGTTGACAGTTTTGTTTGATTAGAGGTTTAACGTCCCCGTCAACACTGTATAGGTCATTTTGCGGACGTTGCTTCCAATTTTGAGGGACTTTTACCCGGCACTGAGATGACATCTCAAGCCCTGCCACCCAATGAAACCAGTAGGGTTTATCTTCATGGACGGTCCAACTCGCACCACTTTTCATGGGCAGGCTTAGTGCCCCCATGCAGTTTACTAGTACTCATGTGCTGTGCAGTCAGTTTCAGCTCTGCTTGGAAGCATCATGCAGCCCAATCTATTTCTTCAAGCCCCGTTGGGCGGAGGCCGTAATGGGTTGACAGCAAAGGCCATGATCTAAGCTCGACGTCTGATCTGAGCATGCACTGTTTCCAGAATAAGTGTCCATGTTTGGGCTTTCCCGTCCAAAATGTACTTAAATCTGCTTGACTATCATTATAATGTTAACAAGTCCATGTCACTGATGAACACCCCTTCTAAATCCAACTTTATATAGAGAAAACTGTGGTTTGCTGGAACATACATGTATATTTTTCTATTACTTTCGTTCCAAACATGTGTTGTGGGTATTCGTCAGAAGCGAGGCAGTTCTAACAAGATCCACATCCTATATTTAAAGAAGTAATAAACTATGACACATTATTTTTTAATAACCGTTTTCTGCAACCTAAAGAATGCATTATTTCACATGAATGTGTTATCATAATGATCGCAATGATTATTCAATATTGTAACATATCCATGTAAGGTAATGCTTACTTACACTGTTTGAAATTAATTGTGAATAATCAAAAATATAAAACGAAGAATTAGGTTTTAATTACTCTTTATTTACCTGTAACCATTTTAATTATCTATAATAACATACTGCAAATTCAAACATCAAATATTTATTCTGGAAAGAAAGGTTCATTGATTGTTAATTTGTTTGTTTGATTCGAAGTTTAACGTCCCGTCAACACTGTATATGTCATTTTGGAGACGTTGCTTCCCATTTTGTGTGACTTTTACCCGACATTGAGATGAACTGACATCTCAAGCCCTGTCGCCTAGTGAAACCAATAGGGTTTATAAGCATGGACGTTCCGACTCGCACCTGCTTAGATCCTCTCAGCGGTTTACCAGTACTCGTGTGCAGTCGGTTTCAGCTCTGCGTGTAATTGCATCATGCAGCCCATCTATTTCTTCAAGCCCCGAAGGGCGGGGCCGTTATTGATTGTTAATGTAAAGGAATATGTTCAAAATGCCGACAATAACAAACAACAAATTGGCCGATTTATCAAAAGGGACCAATCACTTACATATCTGCAAAATACATTACGAAAACACGCCTATACAAATGCATTAAAAAACGTTACCACAGAAAAAAAAAAAAAAACAAAAAAAAAATAGATTAAAACTTGTAATATTTTTCTTATTTCTGCTCAAAAACATAGATTTTGAGCACTCGACAGAACCGCCTAGGCGAGGCGGTTCTAACGAGCACCCACAATCTATGTTTTGAGCAGAAATATGAAAAATACCATAAGTTTTCATCTGAAAATTTTCATTGTTTGATTTTTAAATTTACAATGTGTTTATATAGGCGTGTTTTCGAAATGTATCCGTTGAGACGAGAACCTTGAGTCTGAGTTGTAAGCATAGAAATGCAAAGGAGATACTCTTATTGATTTTAATGCGGATAAATCTGTCTTGACACAATAATTGCCGATTATCTATCTATCGTCTCAGTTGCTTCTTAGTGACTCAGTAAGCCTTAAATAGTATATTTATCATGCCATCATTGTGTTAAAGGAGTAAAGATAAACAACTTCAAGTTTTCAGTTGTTCACAAATAATATTCATCTTCCTTTTTTTCTTCCTTTATTTATTTATTTGAAAATACCGTGAAATATTGTTATATTCTCATTTATGCTGATAGCACAGAGTTTGAGCACTCGTAAGACCGCCTCGTCGAGGCGATTCTAATGAGGTCCAACAATCTCTGTTTTAAACAAGCAATAAGAATACTATATTATTCCCTTTCCCCCCGAGAAAGTATTTGTGGCAGCCTGTGCCGCCAATGTCTCTTAGCTAGTTTATATGTTTCTCTTCCTTATTTTGTTCGTGCTAAACGAGTAAATCTTTCTTTCTTTTTTAAATGACGATAACTTCATCATATACGCTCTTTCTTTCTTTCTTTCTGCTCAGGTAAACGACGCACGTCAATATAATCGTTCATGATGGATTGGTAATCGATCAATACATTGAGTAAGCACACTTCCGACTACCTGTCGATAATCGAATTATCACCAAGTATTGTGACGCGCGCCGTTAATCTTTGCACCAATAGTAGTCACTAGACCAGTAAGTGGCAACTTGACCTGTAGTTGTATTTAAAAAGTATATATATATTGTGTAGGCTTTAAGCATTATTGTGCTTTATGCTGAATAAAGTTATTTGTATTGTATTGTATTTAAAAAGTAATATCATAAACCTGGGGACGGTAAATAAAAATAATTCAGATAAAATGAACAATTAAGACTCCGGATCTCATCCGAGATTACGCTTCTTGCTAAAAAGAATCACCGTTTTATCATCACGATAGCAAGTCCGTGTAATGCAAACCCTCTAACCCCCACTTTATACAGAGAAAAGTGGGTATACATTATTTTCTTTATTTCTGCACCAAGACATAGGTTGTGGGTACTAGTACGAACCAATCGCCTCTACTGACCGTGCATTTAGATAATATATTTATTTACAGTATTTTTTATTTACTTTGTTTTACGCCGCAGCCTTAGATATTTTTGTCATATCGAGTTGTACGCAAAAATTACAGAATATAGACAATGCGTTTCTGAAGATCTAGAAAGTCAACGGTTTTCCTAGACATATTACTGAGCAATTACTGAGTTTCATGTCAGTTTAATCTATCTATCTATCTATCTATCTATCTATCTATCTATCTATCTATCTATCTATCTATCTATCTATCTATCTATCTATCTATCTATTAGTGTAATTGGGTGGCAGGGCTTGAGATGTCATTTCCTCTCAATGTCGGGTGAAAGTCCCACAAAATTGGAAGCAACGTCTCCAAAATGACCTATACAATGTTGATGGGGATAAATAAAGACGTATATTATCAATGAAATGTTTCCAGCAATCATCCCAAACCTTTTCTTCTGTACAAGACATAGGTTGTGGGTACTCTATAGACCGGTTCTTCCAAATCTTGGATAATATGTATTTGTCTGTTGAAGCAATTAAAATAAATTTTAAAACAACAGTTCTAGCAATAACCCTCAACATATAAGAAGGTACTGTGTCAAACGGATGTATTCTCGTAACTTGGACCCAGTATACATGTATAATTCACGGTCCCCGCCCATCGGGGCTTGAAGAAATAGATTGACTGCATGATGCTTCCACGCAGAGCTGAAACCGACCGCACACCAGTACTGGTAGACCGCTTAGAGGATCTAAGCCTGCCCAGGCAAAGCGGTAGGAGTCCATGCTTATAAACCCTATTGGTTTCATTGGGCGACAGGGTTTGAGATGTCATTGCATCTCATTGTCGGGTAAAAGTCCCACAAAATTGGAAGCAACGTCTTCAAAATGACCTTAGTCCTATACTGTGTTGACATGGACGTTAAACCTCAAATCAAACAAACAAATCAAACATTTATATTGGATCCAAGATATAATAATAATAATAATAATAGATTCCCATTATCTAAATAATACCTATTCTGCTTAGAACTTAATGCATATGAATAAAGTTAATCTCTCCGGAAAGGAAATACAATATACCTTGCGCGCGTGTCCATTAATCTTCAGGCTTCCTGATGGTCAGTAGCCGGTATACAATACACATCACGTGTCATAAAAAGCGATAATTGTCTTCAGCTTAAATACCCGTGATGTTCCCCACCCCCACACCCACTGAGTGAGCTGAAAATATATGGGCACAGAACCGCCAAATTGATATGGTTCTTTCAAGTACTTTCTACCTATATTTTGTGTAAAATCATACTGATTCCTGATAACGCGACTGTTTTATATAAAGTTTGGTTAACATGCATATTCTTTTTCGCAGCATCATGGAGAGAACACCAGAAAAAGGGTACACACCTCATCTTAAATCACTTAACAGTTGAAATAATTAATTTAAATAAAAAAAGAAAAATTTCTAATAATCATTTGATTATACATAAATGAATAGAATAATAATAATAATAATAATAAAATATACACATAACGATAATACATCCGTGCGGCATAGTGCATTTTTGATATCTCAAAAACAGTTAATTGGTCAAAGTAAACTCATCAATACTTGAAACATAGTTATAACCGCCTCATTGAGGTGGCTCTACCGAGTACCCACAACCTATGTTTTGGAGAAGAAGTGAAAAAAAATGAATACCACAGTAAACCCCAGTTTTCTCTATATAAAGCAGTTTTTAATTAGGTTTTCATTACAACCAAGATGATAATAATGAATACAAAACAATTAACATAGGCATAAATGGCATCTTTACGGTTATTTTTTTTATTTTTTTATTTACCAGACTGAATTTACAATAGCATTTAAATAATCAAACGCCTGTTATAAAAATAAAAAATAAATAAAAATAAAAAAAAAATCTCTGGTATTCCAACAAAACAATGTGCGAACAACGAAATGTCAGATTAGCCTGTATCTGAGTAATTGGAATAAGATATATATTATAACCAAGTTATATAATTTTTTTAGAAATTTCGTGACAAATTCACATGGGTTTCTTTCTTTCTTTCTTTCTTTCAGCTGTAATCATACAAACATACAAAACAAACAAATGTAATCATAAATCTTATTACTAGCAATGTTTATTTAACTTTGCGTAGTAAGTATAAAGAATGCGCAAAAATCTAATCAGGTCATGGAAATAAAAAAATACGTAAATAAATAAATAAATAAATAAATAAGATGCAGATCAGACACCGCATTCTTAGATAGGAGATGCCCAGGCGAAGTTGTGTTGATTTTACAGTGGATTGAAACTGACCCGCTTTGGGATTACACGCGTGTGTAGACGATAAAGCTTTTTCTGAATAAGCACCAAATTAAATCGCAAAATGCCGTTATTAAATATTATTTTTAAATATTGTAATTGCTGTCAAACTGCACAATATTGTATACACATTGCGTCTGATACGGGCGTTTTTTTGCAATATTAACAGAAAGTGTAGATTTTAGCCGTTAAAGTTGGTTACTGTCGTTGTTTTTCCACTGATTTGTATGCTTCAAGTAAGGATTATAGGCTATTAATTTGAAAATAAAAATGCCGGCAGCTAATTAAATAAAGTTCCACTTATTTGATATCGTTTTGAAGGAATTTAAACGGACAATAAAATTTAATCGGAACATCTTTATCAAATTGAAAAATAAAAAAGTTATATTTGTTTAAAAATTGTTTTCTATTAAAGCCCCTGCTATTTCCAACAAGAGATTCTGTACAGGTAAGCCGAGAAAGTCAGCGCACAGTAAAAGGCTTAATCCTTTGCGCCAAAGGCATAAATGTCAATAATAGTTGCGGATGTCGCCCTCTGTATCAACCCTCGACCATTATCTGCCCTCAGGCTAAAGCCTTCGGGCAGATAATGGGGTCTCGGGTTGATACATCGGGCGATAACCAAAATCCCATGTGATAATCTCTAAATATTATCTGTTTTCAGGGGAACGGATACACCTTCAAGAGAGGCAACTCCTGCAAAAGTATTTTCCTCTCCCACAATGCTTCTGCTGAGCAAATTATTTCCTTTAAGATAAGACCCCTTTTTCTGTAGGACAGAGCTTATAGGCGAATAGGAAGTCACGAAAGTCGTCTCCCTTTGAAAAATGGCCGAAAAATATTTCTTGTGTATCGATTCCCCTTAGGTGAAGATAACCTGAAACTAATATTAACAATAAAGGGCAAACCCCACACGCCTTAAACTGAAAAAGGACCCGCTAAAATCTATTTCTCGGAAGACTCTATGTCATACACGCGTAAAGTCATTAAACCGTTTAAAATACAGCCGCAGAACGACCTGACAGGACCTGTTAGACCTTTATTAGACTCTGATCAGCTCGCACATCCGTGCTTTATAAGTTTCGGTGTTCACATGGACACTTTTTGCCGGTGCATGCTAATGTACTTGTGTATTATATGGGCCCCGTCAAGCGATTTTGGTACTTATCGCCTATGCGAGCAGCGAAGGTTCAGGCGAGTCTGCGCATCCGCGCAGTCTCGCCAGAACCTTCGCTGCTCGCTCAAACAAGCAGTGAATCAAGAGGAACCTTCAGACAGAAAGCCATATCCCTGGGCCATCTGAATGGCTGGGCATGCGCAGTTAAAATTTGTCATGACGGAATGCTCGAAGACACAAATTCGCTTGGCAGAGCTCATATAACGCGACGTTTGATTGGACAACTTTAAACATTTGCGACAATATATTCTGCAATATATTGTCGGAAACGTGACGTCATCGCGTAACGACGCTTTTCATTGGCTGGCCTTTGTTTTTACGCAGCTCACAGCGCTTGCCGCTTTGTGCAAAACAGTATACTTTTTAACAAAAAACACGGATAAGTGCATTAGAATGGGGATAACTATATTCAAAACTGTCATTTAGGGATGTAAATCGTCGGATTTACGGTCGCAAATTATGTTTTAAAACGAAATTTCCGACCGTAAAACCGACGATTTACCTCCCCGAATGACAATTTTGAATACAGTTATCCGACTGTTCCTGTAGGAATAGAAAAGGTGGGGAAAAGGTGATGATATTTTTGACAGTTCGCCATGTAGGAATAGAAAAAGGGGAAAAGGTGATGATATTTTTGACAGTTCGCCATAACAATCTTGGTGAAATAAGGAAAATCGTCAAATGCCTAGTAGACCTTTTCTTGTGCTGTCCATACTTGAGATTTTGAATCCGTGACAACCACATAAGTTTAATGTAGATTTTACTGTTTGCCGACTCTCGTAAGAACCAGCTGTTACGGCCATGTCTGTCTGGGAGTTTTGTTTGTCTGCATGAGTTCAAATCGGTCGTGCGGAATTTGAATTATGAAAATGTATACATGTACGTGTAAGCGCCGGCCTCCGTAGCTTAGTCGGATGCGCTTCTGACTGGTGATAAGGAGGACGCGGATTCGATTCCTGCCTGGGTCGGCAACATTCTTTCGTGGAGATTGATCATATCATTGTGCTACAGTCATTCTCTCCCTTCCGCTGATTCAAAAAGGGCAGTTGTCAGTTTCTGGCGAAAGAATGTCCACTGCTTACATATAAGCTTGCCCAGGAAAAGTGTGGATAGTCAAACTGACAGGCTCACAAATGATCTAAATAGTGTTGACGTGGCCGTTAAACTCCAATACAAACAAACAAATACAGCCTTTTGAGCTTGTCGATCGATGAAGTCTGCGTTTCTGAGAAAGAGCAATTACTTCATTGGCTATGCATTGGCCGGACAAGGACAAGTGGCTATATTTAAATCAAATATATTTCTTAATCTTACCCCGTTTTTGCATAGCGTCCTATGTTTTGGAGACTGATTAACAATGTACACCCACCTCGATCAGCTCCGGAAAACGCGCCACATTATTTTATTAAAGTCGGAAACTCACAAACAACAAACCTGACAATCCAGTAACCGGAAATGGACCGACCCAAATATATTATTAGGAAGTTGCTGTTGAAACACATTTGGGCAAAACTGTCTAGAAAACCTTGCGGCGTGTCCTCAAAGTGTAAGGGAACGACATTAGTCATCCGGGTGCAAATACCATAGCTGTTAAGAATGTGCCGACACTTGAAAAAAAAAGTGTGCATTTCTTTCTCCGCTGAATGTTTAAGGGGTACCTTGGCAAACAGTGCAGGACCAGATCAGAATGCGGCGTCTAATCAGGGCCTACACCATTTGCCAAATAACTTTTGAAGAAAACACAACCTAAATTTTGAAATGGACTCATGTTATATATAAGGAGGAAGATTCCATTTGGTACAAAAAGGGTTAAAATGTGCACGCGCAGTCAACTTATATCCCTATACCATGACTTCTTTCGTGACGTTACTCAAGATCTCCTCTACACGTCAGAGAGCAACAAAGGCTCTCGCGAGGATAACTCACCCGTGCGACATAGTGCATTTTTCACGTCTCCAAAATGGCTACTTTTTTATGAAAATCATTGATATTTTTGTGATAACTGTTAAAAACATAGGTTGAGGGTAGTCGTTAGAACCGCCTCAGTGAGGCGGTTCTAACGAGTACCTACAACCTATGTCTTGAAGCAGAAATAAGAAAAATAATGTATATCCCCGTAAACCCCAGTTTTCTCTATATATAGTGGGGTTTAAGGCGGTCTTCATTTCACGGACTTGTTCACGTGATGGACGAGACTACGCTTATGCACAGGCTCGCCCGAGTCTTTGCGTGTCATACCTTTTCGCATGGGCGGACTCAAATTTAGGTTTGCAGCTATAGATCAGTTTCATTTTATTCAAACTGAATATATTGTAAATTATAACTGACAACTGCTCTTGTCACAAGGAGGGAGGTCTTGATTGCAGGTAACATCTATATGTAACTTAACCTTACGGAAATCCAGAAGGGGCATTTCCTTTCAAATATTTATAAGAATAGAAAGCAAAACAATAAACATGGCAGAAATTAAAGCGAAAACTGGGAAGGAAACCAAACGAAGTCAGTTATTTAAACAAGATATTATGTTGTTAAAATGAGATCTTTAAACCAAACAATTTCTTTCCGAAATTGGAGATAACAAGAATAGTGTAATAAAACATGCTTTAATTGGTGGCATTTTGGAATAATGTTGGATTTAAAAGAAATAATAATTATAATTTGTTTGTTTGTTTAATTTGTGGTTTAACGTCCCCGTCAACACTGTAAAGGTCATTTTGAGAGGTTGCTTCCAATTTTGTGGGAGTTTTACCCGAAATTTAGATGAAATGACATCTCAAGCCCTGTCGCCCAATGAAACAAATACATTACGGTTGATAACTTTGCTCTCCTCTAAACTGCACGCCGGTGGGTCAGGCCTCAGACTCTATGACGGTTCCAGTGTAAATGCGTATACTTAAAATGTAATTTTAGGTAATGTTGGTTGGAACCTGATACTTTGTCTCTAGTTGGGCCGATCGTAGTCTAACTGTTGGTTTTCGTTTGCTCCAGCATTTCATTTATTTCATGCTGTCGAGTCCGCATCGTTGTTTCATCTCTGTAATTGCTTGATTTTTATGTTCTCGGAGATGTTGCACTGATGAGTTAGGAAGTCTTCATGCGAACCTCTCTGATGGGAGGTGTGTGTAATGGTATCGATTTCTGATCATTGCCTTCAAACACACATCACGTGAACACGTCCGTGAAATGAACACCCACTTACACCCAACTTTTTGTATAGAGAAAATTGGCGTTTACGGAGATAGTCATTACTTTTCTTATTTCTGCTTCAAGACATAGGTTGTGGGTACTCGTTAGAACCGCCTCAATGAGGCGGTTCTAACGAGCACTCACAACCTATGTTTGAGGTATAAATAAGAAAAATATCTCAGATTTTCAATAGAAAAGTAGCTATTTTTGGAGATGTGAAAAATGCACTATGTCGCACGGGTATGTTATCGTAATGCATCCCCTCAGAGGATTTATCCATTTCGTTAAAACAGTGAGGTGAGGCAACACTGATTTAGCCTCGAAATGTTCCATTTGAAAGGATACTGCCCAGTAAACATTCTTGCCGAGTTTGATGTAAAACGGACCATTCATTATGAAATAATGGCTATATGAAGTTGTTGTCCTAGGCAACACTGTGAAAATCAGCAAAATTCACAAAGTACCCATGTGGGAATGGGTTAGTTGAACGAAAATGTTGTCCGTTTTCCACTAAAGTAGAAGTAAAACAAATATCAGGAATCGATACAATTAACTTACTCCACCCATCAAAGACACCAAAGGGAAAGAAACACAAACATGAAGCGACCAGACCATAATGGAAACCTAAACAAAGGTAGGCCATAAGGACAGTTACTTTCCCACAAAATGGCCATATGGCCATCCAAAATAAAAAGACACAAGTGATACACACAGTAAGTAACAAACAACAACATAAATAAACCGCCACAGTAGAACCGCCTTGGAACTGTTCAAAATCGGAATAAAATCGCCAAACAGAAACTAAATTATATAAAAAAAATAGTCAAATCAAGTCAAATATCATAAAAATGATTAACTGATGTTAAGTACAAATACAAAAAAGCTTAATACAAACACAGGAATCGTAATGTATTTTTTTGTTTTGTTTTATTTTAATGCAAACCTAGGAAGTAGTTTGTTTCGGGCAGGGTAGACACATAAAAAAAGTCTAAAAAAGGGAATTAATTTGAAAAAAAATATCGGTGAGGATTCTTGAAAAAAAAAAACTGATGATCACTGAAATGTTACATAAGCAAACCAGTTAAATACCGAAAAATAATATTCTTCAGATGTTTAAAAAGGTTTTACTGATAAACACATTAAATGTATCCGCCCCCCCCCCCACACACACACACACCTACCACACCTGCCATACTGAATTCAATTTGTTTCGTCGCTTCCCGTCGCGTCGCGTTCCGTACTGTCGCATTTGAATAGCGTGTAGTTGCTTTACAATTTGGGGCACTTACACAGTGAAGCAAGACACAATGAAGGATAACTTTGATTTCCCAGCAGGGAGTCTGCGTTGTAATGGCCCCTGTCTGACTCAATATTTGGTTGTTTGATTTTTGTGTTCACGGAGATGTTGCACTGATGAGTTAGGAGACCTTCATGCGGACTGAACAATTATTTGTAAGGGCGAGAATTGTGGCCACGTAAAATCGATTTAAGCAACCCCCCCCCCCCCCCATTCGTTTCCACTCACCGTTCCAAGGCGGTTCTTCTGTCGCGGTTATTCTTGTTATGGTTTTTCTTGGGGTGTTTGTGTCGCTTATATTATTTTATTTTGGATAGCCTTTTGGCCATTTTGTGGGAAAGTAACTGTCCTCTTGGCTTTCCGCCGTTGGTGTTTCATGTGGAGTCTGTTGCTTCATGTTTGTATTTCTTTCCCTTTGGTGTCTCTGATGGGAGCTGAGGGTTGATTGTATCGATTCCTGATTATTGCCTCTACTTCTGTTTTAAATACTTGCATGTAACCTTACATAGAATCTGTAGAAAAAGGTACCATCACTCTGATATGCATTTTACATCGATTTGACTTTTTTATGCCCCGGCATTCAAAAAATGGCGGGGTATTGTGTTATACCCTCCGATGTTTTGAGTGCCCCTCTGTACGTCCGTTAGTCCGTCCGTCAGCGTGCCATAGTTCCGTGTCAGCTCCATTACACTGATACCGTTTGAGGAATTTACACGAAACTTCACAGATATGTAAAGCACTATCAGATAACGTGCAGAACATATAAACCGTAACTTTGATTTTCCTACTTTTGGGGTTGTTGCCCTTTGAACATTGAACATAGACATTTCTTTTCATAGTTTCGTGTCCGCTCCATAACTTCGATAACATTTGAGATATGTCCATGAAACTTCACAGATATGTAGAGCACCATGAGACGACGTGGAGAACATATGAGCCATAACTCTTTTTTTTTCTACTTTTTTTAGTTATTGCCCTTTGACCTATGAATTTAGCTGTTGCTATCAGTTTCGTGTCCGCTCCACAACTCTGATACCATTTGCGATATTTTCACGAAACTTCACAGATATGTAGAGTCAGTAGACATGCAGGACAAATGAACCGTAACTCTGATTTTCCTACTTTTGGAGTTATTGCCCTTTGAACATTTGAATTAGCCATTTCTATCATAGTTTCGTGTCCGCTCCATAACTTCAATACCATTTGAGCTATTTCCGTGAAACTTTACAGATATGTAGAGCATTTTGAGAGGACGTGCAGAACATATGAACCATAACTCTGATTTTCCTACTTTTGGAGTTACTGTCCTTTGAACTGTTGCTATCAGTTTCGTGTCAGCTCCATAACTCTAATACAATTTTGAGATATTTTCACGAAACTTCACATTTATGTAGTGCACTATCAGACGGCCCGCAGAACATATGAACCGTAATTCTGATTTTCCTACTTTTGAAGTTATTGCCCATTGAACATAGGCATTTCTTTTGTGTCTGCTCCGTAACTCTGATACCATTTGAGATATTTTAACGAAACTTCACAGATATGTAGAGCAGCCTGAGACGACATGCAGAACGTATGAACCATAACTCTGATTTTCCTACTTTTGGAGTCATCACCCCTTGAACATTAAATATATCTATTTCTATCATGTAGTATGTTTGATGCACTATATCTCTTGAACTTAATGATTGATTCTGACCAAACGTGCAAGGTTACATCACTAGGTTGGAGGAAAACAGCCACTAGGTTTTGTTTCACTGTGATATGACACTCGTTTGATGTTTTTAGTGGCGGGGCATCATGCAGTGCTTGCAGTTTTACTCTGACTTAAAATGTCCCATTTAGATACATTTTGATACATAATTTCTGAATTTATTATAGGATTGATTTGCAGCTTAAAATACTAGTCAACTACCATACAAAGAATTCATAGAACAAGTGACTTTACTCTGTTAGGTAATTAACATGTCTTATGATCCTTTCTAACATAAAAATTATCCCGTTCAGATGTATTATGATTCAGAACTCTTACTTTCGATGGAATTTGAAATAACTAAGCAGAAGTGTGGCACGTGCTAAATTCAGACATATAGCGACAAGGACAAGGTCACAATTATAGGTCAAATGCCAAAAATATGATCTATTTTTGTGTCCGTTCTGTAACTTTCTCGTTCCTTAATGGATTTTGAAATTAATTTGCAGAAATGTTTATTTTTATGAGACGATTTGTCACACACTACACCCAAGTCTGTAGCTCCAAGGTCAAGGTCACACTTATAGGTCAAATTCAATAATATATTGGGGTCCGTTTTTCGTACTGGGTGCATAAGTGTCATTCTTAGATGATTTTAAAATTACATGGCAGGAATTTTGACCATCATGAGACAATGTGTCACCTGCAAAATGCAAATGCATAATTCAATGACTATGAGGTCAAATGACAAAAAGGGATTTATGTATATGTCCGGTTTATAATTTTGTAATTCCTTGAACGATTTTAGAAATAAGTTGGCATAAGAGGATGTGTCACGCGCAAAATTCACATCTGTAAGCTTCAAAAACAATGTAAGACTTAATGGTAAAATGTCAAAAATAGGAACCTTGATGGATTTTGAAATTTTGCTGCAGAAAAGTTTACCATTATGAGACGATGTTTCATGCGCAAGACTAAGTTGGTCTACAACTCCTAGGTCAAGGTCATACCTAGAGGTCAAGGTTAAAAAATAGGTCTTTTTTCAAGCCCGGTCTACACTTTTCTCATTTCTTGTTGGGTTTTTGGTATTACTTTGCAGAAATTTTAACGATAGTACATGTAAGAAGATGTGTCCTGAACACATATAAGGATCCTAGCTCTAAGGTCAAGGTCAAACTTAGAGGTCAAAGGTAAAAAATATGGACCTTGATGGACTTCTTGGCAGAAATGTTTACCGTCCTGTAAAGGTGTCCTATGCAAAACTAAGATCTTTAGATCCAAGGTCAATGTCGCATTAAGAAGTAAAATATCAAAAATGGGAGCGGGTTTTCGTATCCAGTCCATACCTTTGACATTCCTTGATATACTTGGCCGAAAAGTTAATCATCATGGGGCGGCGTGTTGCATGTAACACTCATCTCTGTAGCTCCAAGGTCAATGTCAACATTAACGGTAAAATGTCAAAACTGTGATCTATTTTTCGTGTCCTGTCTATAATTGTGTCATTTCTTGGTGGAGAGAGAAATCACTTTGCATAAATATTAGCTCCGAGGTCAAGGTAACACTAAGAGGTCAAAGGTGAATACTAGGGAGTGTTTTGTCCTGTCGGGCCCAGATATTTGCCTGTCCTGAGGTATTTTGAAATTACTTAGCAGAAATGTTTACCACCATGAGACCTGTCACGGACAAAACGACAAGGTCAAAGTCATTGTTAGAGGCTTAAGGTCAAAAAATGACTTTGATTGAAATTAGTTGTCAGGAATGTTTGCCATCATAAGATTGTGTTTAGCCAAAACTCTGGCCCGTAATTCCAAGCTCAAGGTCGCACTAACAGGTCCAGTGTCAAAGCTGAATTGAGAAATTACTTTACAGACATGTTAGCTCCAAAGTCAAGATCGCACTTAGAGGCCACAGCTCAAAAATACGGGCTATTTTGGGGTTGGTAGATCCGTGTCCTATGGACACAATTCTGATTTTTGCTGGTAAGCAGGAATTTATTTATAAACAAACATTGTAAGGAGTGGTTCTATCTTGAATAGTGCAATACTACTGTCGAATCGGTATCAAAATGTATGGCTGATATTTTACCTATTTTTTGCAGACGAGGAGAAACCTGAAAGAAGCAGAACAATGTGGTATTGGAAGGTCGCCTTCACATTTGCAAGCATTGCAATGAGTGGTAATGATTTGAATTTATATGGGCACCGCCAAGCGAATTAGTGTCTTCGAGCATTCCGTCATGACAAATTTTAACTGCGCATGCCCAGCCATTCAGAGGGGCCAGGGATATGGCTTTCTATCTGAAGGGTCCTCTTGATTCACTGCTTGTATGAGCGAGCAACGAAGGTTCTGGCGAGACTGCGCGGATGCGCAGGCTCGCATGAACCTTCGCTGCTTGCATAGGCGATAAGTATAAAAATCGCTTGACGGGGCCCATATGACTCTAGATTAATTCCATAAGGATAACATACCCCTTTTAGCCTGGTTTCCACGGTATGTTTACCACAAAAAAAATGTATTTGTTTTTGGTGTACATGAGGAAAACATAGCTTGGAAGTATATAAGGATTCGGTGCACATGTTGAAAGCGTAAGGTTTATCCAATCATAATCGCGGTCATAGACGCTAACTACTTTTCTTCTAGCTCAACAGACAATTGAGAGTACACAGATGGTTATTGGTGGATGCAAGAATGGGTATTTTTGCAAAAACAGAAAAAAATGCAAGAATGAGTAACAGAAAGACAAGATAAACTATCAGAACTGAGTGACGAACAAACTAAGATTGTGGATTTACGTTAAAATTGCCTGAATGAGACAGTTTAACCAAAATAGGAGTGAAAATAATGCTCAGGAATCGATAAAATTAACCAACACCAAAGGGAAACACACACAATCATGAAATAACTAGACCTTAATGGGAACACCAATAGCGGAAAGCCAAAATGACAGCTACTTTCCCAAAAATGGCAAATAGGCTATTCAAGTCACACAATCTAAGTTTTAGAGGAACCCAGATTATGAGTTACAGCTAGAATCATCACAATAGGGCTGCTATAACAAGCAACCCCTTAGCCCTTAACTGATTTTAAGCCGGCGGAATGACAAACAAAAACTGAATCCCCAATAAGTCCTCGTTCTCCAATTAAACAACGTGATTCATACATGTAGAACACGCAATGATTGTGAAAAAAAGAAGTAAAGGCAATGATCAGGAATCGATACAGTTAACCCACAGTTCCCATCAGAGACACCAAAGGGAAAGAAACACAAACATGAAACAACTAGACCATAACATCAATAGCGGAAAGCCAAAAGGACAGTTACTTGCCCACTAAATGGGTAATTGGTTATCCAAAACTAAATGATATAAGCGGTACCCATACTCAAAGACGTCATAAAAACAATAAACAGAACCGCCTTGGAAAGGTCATTGAAAGGAATTCCACAGGGTATGGGGGTCTTAAATCGAGTTTACTTGGCCACAATCCTCGCCCTCACTTCCGTCGCGATTTACACAAAATAATTTGTTCAGTCCGCAAGAAGGCCTCCGAACTCATCAGTGCAACATCTCCCTGAACACAAAAATCAGACAACCACCGAGATGAAACAAAGCTGAGGACTCTACAGCAAGAAACCACTGAAGCACTGGAGCAAACGAAAACCAACAGTTCGACTCCGATGGGCTAAACCAGAGGCAGAGCATCAGACACCAACCAACCTTACAGAACATTAGATTCTCTCTATTTCTCAGAAAATCTTTACGCTGGCACCGTCATAGAATCTGAGGCCTGGCTCACTGGCGTGCGATTAAAGAGGAAAGCAAAGTTGTGAACCATGATTGGGTTAACTACCATGCATGCCGTCTGTCGTATAACATTTATGTTGTACCAAATATTTTTTTTTTCGAAGAATGATTTTGCACAATTGGAGCCTGCCCAGAAAAAGTGGCGCGAGTCGGACCGTCTTTGCATATAAACCCCATTGATTTCATTGGAAGGCAGGGCATGAGATGCCATTACATCGCAATGTCGGGTAAAAGTCCAACAAAATTGAAAACAACGTCTCCAAAATGACCTTACAATATTGACTGAGACGTTAAACCTCAAATCGACAACACAAAGCGTAGACTTAACCTTGTTGTAACAGCTAAAAATTGTCGCAAACCTATAAATGCGCACCACAGTCTACAACCTATCTTATGTCGTGCGCCACAATCAAGAAAAACATTTTTCTTTGTCGATTAAAGTTTAGCTTATTATTTATCACATATGTGCTTACAGCAGGGTCCAGATGGTTCAAAGAATCGATAGCTTAACGAGCTCGTAAGTGGTTATATTGTTAACTCTTCTAGCAAGTACAATGCCGTAAATTTTGGTATTTTTGCTGAAAAAAAAAATGTGAGCAATTTTGCTTTTGCAAGGGTCTCGGGTAAGAGGGCCAGTGCATGGATCGAACACTCGATCCCCACGGAAATCGACAGAAGTTACTATGACAACCTATATGACTCGCTACCGACAGGATGCTCATTTATCGCAATACAACTAATGGGGCATTGAATTCGTACATTACAAGAGGATAGAAATCTCTCTCTCTCTCTCTCTCTCTCTCTCTCTCTCTCTCTCTCTCTCTCTCTCTCTCTCTCTCTCTCTCTGTCATGAGGCTGTTTGGAACTGTTGTAGCAGGGCTTCGAATGACAAAATAAGTTTTAGTCAGCGCAATAGGGCCCTGGCCACCAGCAATGGTTCATAACAGCTTGTATATCCGTGCAGTTTGATCGGAGTCTTCGCCAGTCGCATACCCATGTACTTCATGGGGCCGTTAGCATAGTCTCTAATTGCAAAGATGATCAGTACCTGTACCACATGAGCTGGTGGAATTATACTTTTGGGATCAGCGACTTCTGACTTTTCGGAGAACAAGGAAATTTGATCCCATTAAGCCCCACTTTTATATAAAATGGGGAATGCATTATGTTTCATTTTTCCTCTCATATTCGGTTGTGGGTACTTGATACAATCGTCTTGCCAAATCGAATCCATCTATATTTTTTAAGTCAAAACATGAAAAATATCAAATTATTTTATTTTTTGTGAAGGTAAAATTTTCAATACATTTCAATTGGTTCATTCGTTATAATGGGAGCTGGTACGCCGCCTTGGCCTCTTCCCCGATTTGCACTGATCTGCACATGTGTTTGCATTTGGCATAAGACATATGATAGGGTGACAATCTGGACCAAAAAATGGGAACCCATACCCCACCTCCCCCCTCCCGTATAACAAGACAAGTCATATACCAAAATGTTTGTCAGGATCCGTAGTATCTGAAACTGCCGGCATAAATTGGCATAAATGATGGCGAGCTGAGGAATCCAAGATGGCGTCCAAGATGGCCGCCATAGCAGTAAATTCCAGTTTTTCGTAATATATGAATATTAATACCACAGTCATCTTACAAACTTATTTTAATTTATTTTTCTGGTGAAAAAAGAAGATTTGTGCTAGAATATAGATGAACTTTTTAGATTTGACTTGAAAACCGGTGAAAAAATGATATTTTATTGTTTTTGTGTCTAGTTTCATAGGTGGTACATAAAGGCAATCATGATGTTTCAAAATTTATACAGTTTTTACATATCTATTGTTTTATTTCAACTCAGACACTATTCTAAAATACATTTAAGACTATTCTAAAATATATTTATGGTTGGCAATGACTTTTTTTACCATCAATTTAGCCCCAGGATTATCCCACCCATTCAGTTTACCAGTAAAATTCATTCACATAAATGCTCACACACAAGGGATTTGTAGGCGTGTGCTTCATTTTAGACAGTTAACTAGTAGAGGAAATTCACAATAATGCTTAGCTCTGTTCTCATATCGACATGAAAACATGCCCATATGTTTTTGACCCCCTTGAACCTCACTTTTATATAGAAAAACTAGGGTTTTCAGGGGTAAACATTATTTTTCTAATTTATGCTTAAGGACATAGTTTGTGGGTGTTTGATAGCATAGCTACGTTGAGAGGGTTCATTTTTATCTGGATTTTTTAGGGGGAAGTGTGTGTGTTGGGAAGGGGGGGGGGTGTAAAATCTTCCAAAGGATTTGATTAATGCATGTTTTCGTAATGTTATATGTATTTAGCTATTTAGCCATTTGGAAATACCATGGTGACGCTTTATAATATTGTTTTCTGAATCCAAGCATAAACCTCTTAGTTAAACAGTGTTATAACAAAACAAAAAGGTAGACTAGTCTAAAATAACTTCCTTAACATGCCATTGTTTCTATGCAATTAATTTTGGGTTTAGGCTTTAAACAGTGTTATATAAAAATGTAAAACGATTGTGCTCTACTAATAGGTCATATGAGACTACATTAAAACTGTCATAGTCCTCGGTATAAACATGAGCTAGTATTGTAAACAAGTTCTTACAAATGTTAGTTTTTGTTTGTTTGTTTGAATTTGGGTTAAACTTCCCCTTCAACACTGTTTAGATCATTTTGGAGACGTTGCTTCCAATTTTGTGGGACTTTTACCCGACATTGAGATGAAATGGCATCTCAAGCCCTGCCACCCAATGAAACCAGAAGGCTTATATGAATTGTACGATCTGACAGACACCGCTGTGCCTGGGATGGCTTAGTCCTTCTTAAAAGCGGTTTACCAGTGCTCGTGTGTGGTTAGATTTAGCTCCGAGTGGAAGCACCATGCAGCCCAATCTATTTCTCCATGGCCCCGATGGGCGGGGGCGTCTTACAAATTTTACTTTGTTTGTTTGTATTTGGGTTTAACGGCCCAGTCAATACTATTTAGGCCATTTTTAGCTTGTCAGTTACTTATCCACACTTTTCATGGGCAGGCTTATACGTAAGTGGTTAACCAGTACAGTGCACATTCTTTCAACAGAAACTGACAACTGCCCTTCTTGAATCAGCGGAAGGGAGAGAATAACCGTAGAAAAGATTTCATTATCAATCTCCACGGAAGAATGTTGCCGACCCCGGCAGGTATCGAACCCGCGTCCTCCTGATAACCATTTACACGCTTACAAATGTAAGACCTATTCAAGCATGCTTTACTACTTACAAGCGTGAGTACATGGTTGTACTTTCTATGAGCTAATGCAGTCATCACTACACTGATCAGGACATTTACAACCATATCAGTTAATAGCTGGGGGCTGCTTGTGTCTGTGTTATGAGCTGTGGAATGAATTACCCAGTTTTAGGATCAACCATATGCCCTAGGTCTATAGGGCTAGGCAAATTAATCTTAGATTTTATAGCTCCCCGTCAAATCAGTAGCTGATATGTACACCTGTACAAATGGAGCAAAAAAACTATTAGTTGGTGGTAGATGACAAGGTCTAGCTCTGGATGTTTTGGGGCACCATTGTTGTCTAATGTGTTTGTCCGAACAGCAAACCTACAGAAAAATTGCTGCTGCCTTAACTGGCCTTGAGACATTTGACTCAATACAAAGATCTGAAAGCTCTTGAAGCTTGAATAGGCATTCTTCTTGCCAATACTATGTAAAGACGAGCAGGTTTCACAACCTGTTAGGCAATACAGACAGCATAATTGCCCTTTCATCTGGCTGTAGATTCCTGAAAACAGTGTGAACTAGAATACCTGGCGCAGTCAGCATGAATACCCTTCCTGCCTGTCTTGAGGAATATGCTATCAACATTAAGCTTGCTAAAGTGAAGCAGAAGTAGAAAGGATACATGGGTATATGGACTGTCCAGAACAGCTGTATTAACTCCCAGAGAACTGCAAACTGCAGGTGCAAAATCATTCTACTATCGGCTTCTTCATAGTTGTAATCGAGTTAATACTGAGCAGCAACAACCTCACTGGATACTTTCAGAGATTTGTTCTCAAAATAGAAGTAAAGCGATACAATTAATTTACACCTCAAATCAATGACTCTAAAGGGTAAGAAACTTAATGGAAACACCAACAGAAAGCCAAAAGGACAGTAACTGTCCCACAAAATGGCACAATGGCTATCCAGTTATATTATAGGAATCACCCACAATGAAGTTATGAACAAGCCCTTATAAGATGTTTTTTATCAGGACCCAATACTGCTAAGTACGCCATGCATAGTTGCAAGCTCTACCAAACACCATACCAAAACACATGCGTATAATAATATGTTCTATAAAAGGTTTAAGGTTTAAGTCTATTAACAAAATGCTGGATTTATTTCACAATGGCAGTTTAAAAATTGAACCGTTTTACCTGACATTTGGACATTTGTTTGTTTTTTGTTTTATTTGAAGTTTAACGTCCCCATCAACACTGTATATTATGTCATTTTGGGGACGTTGCTTCCGATTTTGTGGCACTTTTACCCGACATTGAGATGAAATGACATCTGAAGCCCTGTCGACCAATACAACTTATAAGCATGAACGGTCCGACTCGCACCGCTTTTACTTTGCCGGGACAGGATAACCCTTTTATAGAACATGTTAGTTCCTCTAAGGGGTTTACCAATACTCATGTGCGGTCGGTTTCAGTTCTGTGTGGTCTCCCCCGCCCATCGGAGCTTTAAGAAATAGATGGGCTGCATGATGCTTCCACGCAGAGCTGGAAGAAACCTCCGTGGTGTAGTGGTTACGCTACTCGCCTTGTAAACCAGGGATCGCAGGATCGATCCCGGGCTTCACCAGACTTTCGGATGAGTCTTTAAACCGAGGTCCCGTCTCCGTATGACCTTAGCTGTTGGTGGGACGTAAAACTCAAACTCACTCACTCACTCACGCAGAGCTGAAACCGGCCCGCACACGAGTACTGGTAAACCGCTTAGAGGATCTAAGCCTGCCCAGGCAAAACGGTACGAGTCGGCCCGTCTATGCTTATAAACCCTATTGGTTTCGTTGGGCGGCAGGGCTTGAGATATCATTTCATCTCAACGTCGGGTAAAAGTCCCACAAAATTGGAAGCAACGTCTCCAAAATGACCTTTACAGTGTTGACCGTTAAACCTCAAATCAAACTAAACAAACAATCGGCTCTGCGTGGAAGAATCATGCAGCCCATCAATTTCTTCAAGCCCTGATGGGCGGGGGCCGAAGACATTTGGACAATATAGCTACTGGAGCTGAAGTTCGTCAAGAGATAGAGAAGTTTGATAAGTTGCCATAAAATGGGTAAAAAGCCATTTGAGTCATTCATGCAGGAAAGGCTCATACCCATAGCTTGTAAGGCAGTCCAAAGAACAATCTTTTGAGCCTTTGCCTGGGTCAAAACTCCAGACTATGAGTGATAGCAGGTCAATAGCAAAGGTGTCTGGGGAAACCAGTCTGAGGAACTGACTGCCAACGGTGAAGAGATATATGCTTTCTCAACATCAATTCATTCATTCAAGGTCTTGTCTTTCAAAACTGCTCATGTTCACGCGAGTTTGTTTACAGATGAAGAATGTATGATGTCTACAAATAAGTCGGATTTCCTTGAAAAACTAGAAAGACTTGCTGGTTGTATAATATTTGACGGGATGTCTGTACTTAAAATGTGGCAGCATTCATCATGTCTCAAACTGACAAATCAACAAATGGCTGCCACGAGTATGTTTTGGTCTTACAGTCTTCTTACCGTTATTTGGGTAACTACCATTCACGTCGGTTTTGACAAGAATGAGGCAAACAGTCTCAAATCACAGACCCAACAAAAGTGTGGAAAGAATGTTTCTTCATATGCGCCTGTGCCTACGAGGAAAATATAGTAACTGGTGATTGATAGAGACTTTCAAGCAGTAAACGAACTGACAATACTTTACACTAGGTACCTTACCGAAAGTTGCCATGAGCTTCTTAAGAAGAATGCTACTGTTGTTGGTGCAGGTTGACTTGAGAACAAGGCTCTGAAGTATCCGCTGATGTTGTTCCTGTCCAGCATGAACTTTATTCCAACCGTGAAAGCCGGCCCCGATAGCCCAGTTGGTAGAGTGTCCGCTCCGGGGAACGGGAGGTCACGGTTCGATCCCGGGCCGCGACATACCAAAGTCGTTAAAAATGGTACTAGCTGATCCTCGCTTGGCACTCAGATTTACGGGGTAGAGCTAGGACTGGTCGACCCAGTGTCAGGATAACGTGACTGGGTGTGGTATCATGTAATGTGTCCGGGACATGATACTTCAGTGAGGCAGCACTATAAAAGTGAGCATTGAGCTCCCTGTCGCAACCAGACAACGTCGTGATATGACTGAAAAATTGCTGAAAGCGACGTTAAACCCGACTACACACACACACACACACACACACACACACACACACACACACACACACACACACACACACACACAATTTCAACCGTGAACAAGCTGTTAGTGGAATGATTTGCAACTAGCAGTTACAGGTTCTCTTGGAGTTAAGACAGCCCTTGTTGTCAGTTCTGATACCGATGTTTTCTTTCTACTTGTGCATCAGTTTAACATGCTTTATGCTGATGCCAGGTAGCTGACTGTACCAGGTATATTCCAGTTTATACTGTTTACAGGAAGCTAGATCCAGATGAAAGGGCAACTATGCTGTCTTTATTGCCTTATGGGTTGTGATACCTGCTCCTCTTTACATAGTACAGGCCAGACTTTCGGATGAGTCTTTAAACCGAGGTCCCGTCTCCGTATGACCTTAGCTGTTGGTGGTACGTAAAACTAAAACTCACTCACTTTACATAGTACAGGCAAGAAGAATGCAATTCATGTTCTGCCTAATCCAGTAAGCCTAAGAAAACTGACACTTTCTTGTACCGTCACTTTCGACGTACATATAATTCTGTAAATAACATTGTTATACAACCAGTGGAAAAACTTTACTACGATGCAAATTCTACATCTAGATTCCAAATTATCAAAAGACATGAGGCTGAACTGAAATGGATTAAATCTTTACAGACCCCTTTTCCACTGGGATTTAATGACAACATTGATCACGAGGGTAATATTTCCAGAATGCCGGACATTGATATTTTCTCTCTCCTGGAATGTCGAGAACGCAGAACTAGATCTCACGGCACCAGGAAAAATGGTAACTATAAACGTAAATTACGTGCTTTTAAACGAAACAATACTAGACTAAAGTGACTGTCAAGTATATTATTAAATCATGAACGCCACTCTATGCTTTCATTTCTAAGTTCATTACCCGTTTCTGTTTTACGTCTTCTGGACACCGAGGCGAATAAATTCTACGATAGTTCTAATCATTAATATGATGCAACTCTCTTAACTAGAGGCTATACTCAGCATACTCTCCGTCCTTACATTAATTCTGAAATTAATCATAAACGCCAATTTCTTCCAAATATCCTTCATTTATAAGGGTATGGATTTTATAGATTTGCCCAGTATTTTTTGTGAGAACTCGGTGCTTTCTTCCATTCCTGCTTATTTTCAAAATACTGAAACACCTATAATTTGCTATAAATATAACAAACCTGCTAGATCTATCATTTTTAATTTCAATAAACTTGTTTCAGATCTTGATATTGATACTAATACTCCTGATTTATGTGATTGTAAAAACTCAGTGTATTGCTATCCTGCTGCTGGTCATGTAATTACTCGCAATTTGAAAATTATTCCTGATTCTAGGATAAGGAATATAATTTCTAAAGGACCGAAATATCGGTTTCCTTCTAAAACTGATTTCAGTAAATTTACGAGGACTGTTCAAATATGAATGCAAGTAGAACGCTTTCTCATGCACAAATGCGAAAATCACCTGGAAATAAATATCACAGCGTAGAAAAACATTTTACCTATACATTGATACCAAACCTGTTAAAATCCGTCCACTTTAGCCATGTATATCGTTCGATAAACACTGTCTACTCTTGTATACTAACACAAAGCATTGTTGGAAGAAGGTCAGAGTACACCGTTGAAATACGGTCCTATATTAAGAATCGTTGTATTCTTGGTATACGGTGCACAGACATTTTTGATGAAATATGTTCGGTTTATGGACATAATGAAATGTCTTTTCCGACAGTTTTTCGTTGGTATAAGAAATTCAGCTGTGGGCTAGGCTCAACAGAAGATGCACCACATGATCGTCGGCCGAAAAGAGCAACATCTGCCAAGATGGTTGCTAGAGTGAAAGAAATAGTTGCTACCGATGCACGATACACCACTAGGCAAATAGCTAGTATGGTTGGCATCTCATTAGGAGCAGCTCATACAATTCTGAAACGGGATTTGAAAATGAGAAAGATCTGTGCTAGATGGAGAATTGCTAGATGGATTCTCCATCTGTTGACAGATGAGCAGAAAAAGACACGCGTTCAGTGCGCCAAGAAGTTGCTTAAAAAGTTTCCAAATTACAATGCACGGTCTTTCGCTAATGTCGTCACAGGTGACGAGACATGGGTTCACTTTTTTTAGCCAAAACGAAAGATTCAGAACAAAATATGGGCAACAAAGTATTGCAAAAGACCATGCATTGCAAAGCGGACCATGAGCGTCAAGAAGGTAATGTATGCCATATTCTTTTCAAATCAGGGCCCTGCTATTCAGGTTGCTGTGCCTAAAGGCAAATCTGTAAATGCGAAGTTTTACAAGAATAAAGTTCTTCGAAAATTGAAGAAATATTTCAAAGAACGAAGACCCGCAACTGGTTTGGCCAATGTCAGATTGTTACATGACAATGCGTCATCGCACAAGGCGTTCATTGTGCAATACTATCTGGAGCAAGAAAAGGTTGTTGAACTCCCTCACCCCCCGTATTCCCCTGACCTTGCCCCGTGTGACTTTTTTTTGTTCCCGCGGCTGAAAAATACCTTTCTGGTCGAAACTTTGTACAGCGCAAACACCTCGGTTCTTCAATATTCCAGTGCCTTCATAGTATACCTCGAAAAGACTACCAAAATGCATTCAATGATTGGATCAGAAGACTGAAAGTTTGTATATCTGTTAAAGGGGACTACTTTGAGGGGACAAAATAAATTTTTCATCGAAATCTATCACGGAATCATTTTTATGTGCTTAGTTGCATTCATATTTGAACAGTCCTCGTAGAGATGAAATTGCTGCTGCCTTGAATGAATTCGGTAATCGATGGTGTAAGCGAGAGTATGTTGAGCATAAAGCCTTTAAGGACTGGAAACTTAGCATTTTAAAACTAGTGAATAAACGCATTTCTTTCTATTCTCAAAATACTAACTTATTACCTCCTAAGCCTAAGACGTCTTTACGTCATCTTAAACTAGGTATTCGAGAATTTCATAAGAAGTTTGTTTTGGCCCATGCAGACAAGGCCACTAACAACGGGTTCCACTATGTTAACACGCTTAAGCAGGAGCTTGGTGGTACTAAGGCCTATGAGCTTCAGCTTTAACTTCACTACAGCAGTCTGGCCCAGAAAACATGTACACTCCATATTTTTCACTTCTGTGGTGTATTTCTTGCTTCCAAAGGATAACCCTTTTATAGAACATATTTAGCTGAAGAGAGAGCTATAGTAGATGAAGATATTTGTCATTCAGCCACCAAGTTTGCTGTGTGTTACAGAAGGCCAAGACAAGCTTGCTACGCTATACTGGTTACCAAAACTTCATAAAAACCTTTCAAAGCACGGTTTATTGCAAATTCTAGCTTTTGCACTACCACAGATCTTTCTAAATTATTAACTTCCTGTCTTACTGCTATTAAAACGCATGTGATTAAATATTGTTATAAAGTCTTTGAAAGATCAGGAAGAAATCTGTTTTGATCTATAAAAATATCGAATGAGGTTTTAAATAAATTGAAACCCAGACGTTTTCGTGCTTCAAGTCTGTCTACTTACGATTTTTCCACTCTTTACACTACACTTCCTCATAATCTTATAAAAGAAAAGCTTAATGATTTAATTGAATGGGCTTTTCACAGAGAAGAGTCTCTCTATCTTGCATGTAATGTTAGAAATGCATTTTTCACTTCTAAAGAGCATAAGAATTATACACTTTGGTCATGTCAGAAAGTGTGTGATACCCTCACCTTTCTACTTGACAATATTTATAGTAGATTCGGTACTAAGTTATTTAGACAAATTGTGGATATTCCGATGGGTACGAATTGCGCACCTCTTGTGGCTGATCTGTTCTTGAATTGTTTTGTAAGAGACTTCATGTTGTCGCTCTCCATTGATAAGCAATCTGAAATTATTGAAGCTTTTAGCTATACTTCTAGATATTTAGATGATTTATTAAATATTGACAATGCTTACTTTGATGGTTTGATCAGTCAGATTTATCCCCTAGAACTTCAGTTAAACAAGGCAAATTCCACTTACCGAGGCCCCCTTTTTGGATTTACATTTATCTATTGTAGATGGATTTGTTTCTTGCAAAATTTATGATAAACGTGACGATTTTGATTTCGAGATTGTAAATTTTCCTTTTTTGGACGGTGATATTCCTCGCGCGACATCATACGGGGTTTATATTCATCTATTTACATCTATCTATTGTAGTTGGGTTTGTTTCGTGCAAAATTTATGATAAACGCGATGACTTTGATTTTGAGATTGTAAATTTTCCTTTTTTGGATGGTGATTTTCCTCGTGCGCCATCCTATGGCGTTTATATTTCGCAATTAATTCGATTTGCTAGAGTGAGTAGTCTTGTAACTGACTTCAACACTCGTAATAAATTTTTAACGGCTAAACTTCTTAATCAGGGTTATCGGTACCATAAACTACGCAAAGCCCTTTCAAAATTCTAAAGACGCCATTCTGATTTAATTTCAAATTCAATATTGGACTTAAATCTCTTCTGCAACAAGGTTTATCGGAACCCGAATTTTATGATGACTTAGTAAATAAATTTAGAAAAATATATAGCCGCAATGACTTTGGCACCCAATTTCGTAAAATCATTCTTCGATATGGGAGGATTGGGTATAACATGGATGTTATACGGCGGGCTGCGTGCATGGTAGTTGCCCCGGTCGCGGTTGGCAGCTTTGCTTCCCTCTTTGGTTGCATGCCGGTGGGTCGGGCCTCGGGTTCTGTGGCGGTTCCAACGTGAAGGCTTATTGAGAATTAGAGATATCTAATTCAAGGTAATGTTGGTTGGTGCCTGATGCTCTGTCTCTGGTTGGGCCCATCGGGGTCTAATTGTTGGTTTACTTTTGCTCCAGCATTTCGGTGGTTTCTTGCTGTCGAGTCCTCGCCGTTGTCTCGCCTCTGTGGTTCTTTGATTATTTGTGTTCACGGAGATGTTGCGCTGGTGAGTTGGGGGGGGGGGGCTATATGCGGACTGAGCGGGTTGTTTGTCTAAATCGCGGCGGGAGTGGGGGCGGGGATTGTGGCCGCGTGGGGTCGATTTGGGCCCCCCCCCCCAGTGGAAATCTTTCCACTGACCGTTCCAGGGCGGTTGTTCTGTGGCGATTTATTTATGTTGTTGTTTGTTACTTACTGTGTGTGTCGCTTGTGTCTTTTTATTTTGGATGGCCATATGGCCATTTTGTGGGAAAGTTACTGTCCTTATGGCCTTCCTTTGTTTGGGTTTCCATTGTGGTCTGATCGTTTGATGTTTGTGCTTCTTTCCCTTTGGTGTCTTTGGTGGGTGGGGTGAGTTAATTGTATCGATTCCTGATCTTTGTTTTACTTCTACTTTTTATATTTCGCAGTTAATTCGATTCGCTAGAGTGTCTAGTCATGTATCCGATTTCAACACTCGTAATAAATTATTAACCGCCAAAACTTCGAAATCAGGGGTATCGGTATCATAAACTACGTAAAGGCTGTTTCTAAGTTTTACAGACGTCATTCTGATTTGGTTTCAAAATTCAATCTTGAACTTAAAACACTTCGGCAACAAGGCCTATCGGAACCCGAATTCTATGGTGACTTAGTATATAAATTTAGAAAAATACATGCCAGTAATTTACTTTAGTACCCAATTTCGTAACATCGTTCGTCGATATATAAAGATTGGGTACAACATAAATGTTATAAAACAGACTGCATGCATGGTGGTTAACCCAATCAAGGTTGGCAACTTTGCTTCCCTCTCTAATTGCACACCGGTGGGTCGGGCCTAAGATTATATGACGGTTCCAGCGTAAAAACATAAATGGATTTTGTTTTATTATTCTTTATGCTGGTTGGCGCCTGATGCTCCGTCTTTGGTAGGGCCCCTCGGAGTCTAACTGTTGGTTTTCTTTTGCTCCAGCAATTCTGTTTTTGTATGCTGTCGAACCTCAACCTTGTTTCATCTCGGTAGTATTTTTATTTGTATGTTCTCGGAGATGTTACACTGATGAGTTAGGAAAAGTAGAAGTAAAACAAAGATCAGGAATCGATACAATTAACTTACTCCACCCATCAAAGACACCAAAGGGAAAGAAACACAAACATTAAGCGACCAGACCATAATGAAAACCAAAACAAAGGAAGGCCATAAGGACAGTTACTTTCCCACAAAATGGCCATATGGCCATCCAAAATAAAAAGACACAAGTGATACACAGTAAGTAACAAACAACACCATAAATAAACCGCCACAGAAGAACCTCCTTGGAACGGTCAGTGGAATGATTTCCACTGGGAGGGGGGGGGGGCTTAAATCGATTTTACGTGGCCACAATCCTCGCCCTTACTTCCGTCGCGATTTAGACAAATAATTTGTTTCAGTCCGCATGAAGGCCTCCTAACTCATCAGTGCAACATCTCCGTGAACACAAAAAATCAAAGAACCACAGAGGTGAGACAACGGTGAGGACTCGACAGCAAGAAACCACTGAAATGCTGGAGCAAAAGAAAACCAACAGTTAGACTCCGATGGGCCCGACCAGAGACAGAGCATCAGGCACCAACCAACATTACCTTGAATTAGATCTCTCTAATTCTCAATAATCCTTTACGTTGGAGCCGTCATAGAATCTGAGGCCTGACCCACCGGCGTGCAATTAAAGAGGGAAGCAAAGTTGCCAATCGTGATTGGGTTAACTACCATGCATGCAGTCTGTCGTATAACATCCATGTTGTACCCAATCTTTTTATATCGAAGAATGATTTTACGAAATTGGGTGTTGAAGTCATTGCGGTTATATATTTTTCTGATTTATATACTAAGTCACCATAAAATTCTTCATGAAGCCTTCATGCAGACTAAAAAATGTTTTGTTTGTTTGATTTGGGGTTTAACGTCCCCGTCAATACTGTAATGGTCATTTTGGAGACGTTGCTTCCAATTTTATGCGGCATTGGGATGAAATGACATCTCAAGTCCTGTCGCCCAATGAAACCAATAGGGTTTATTAACCTGGACTGTCCGCCTCGCACCGCAGTTCCTGGACAGGCTTAGATCCTCTAAGCGGTTTACCAGTACTAGTGTGCGGGCCGGATTCAGCTCTGCATGGAAGCATTGTACAGCCCATATATTTCTTCAAGCCCCTGTGGCCGGGGGGGGGGGGGGGGCTACAGACTAAACAAAATTAGTGTATACCGCGACAGAGGTAAGGGCGAGGATTATGGCCATGTAAAATCGATTTAAGCCCCCCCCCCCCCCCCAGTAGAATTCTTTCCACTGACCGTTCCAAGGCAGTGTTTCTGTGGCGGTTTATTTATGTTTTTGTTTGTTACTTACTGTGTGTATCACTTGTGTCTTTTTATTTTGGATGGCCATTTGGCCATTTTGTGGGAAAGTAACTGTCCTTATGGCCTTCCTATGTTTAGGTTTCCATAATCTCTGGTCGCTTCATGTTTGTGTTTCTTTCCCATTGGTGTCCTTGATGGGTGGAGTAAGTTAATTGTATCGATTCCTGATCTTTGGCTTACTTTTACTTTCCAGCTAGTAGAGATTTCAGATCTTGTGACTGAGTCAAATGTCTCAGGCCTAGTTTAAGAAACAGCAATTTCTGTTCAGTGCACATGTGTGCATATCAGCTACCGATTTGATGGGGAGCTATAAAATCTAAGATTAATTTGCCTAGCCCAGTAGACTTAGGGTATACAGAGTAAACCGCTTAGAGATTCTAAGCAGGCCCTGGAAAAGTGGTGCGAGTTGGACCATCCTTGCATATAAAACCTTTTGGTTTAAATGTGTGGCAGGGCTTGAGATGTCATTTCATCTCAATGTCGGGGAAAGTCCAATAAAAAATGGAAGCAATGTCTCCAAAATTCAAAATGACTGATACAGTGTTGACGGGGACTTTGAACCTCAAATCAAACAAAATATAACCTAATTATACAGCATATCCTCTTTATAACACATTTTTATAACACAGTTTTGGATTTAACACTTTATAACCCCCAACACTTAGCCATTACACAGCAAAACTGAAAATAAAAGTCATTTTTAGGTCAATTCGATAAACACTATTTTGCTATTTTTGTTTGGATGTAGCACAGCTTAATTAAGACGGTTAATGCTCAGATCCCGAAAACAGTGTTATAAAGAGGTGGTGTTTCCTAAAGGCTATAGATATAATAAAGCATGAAAACAGAAATAAGCATTAGTTTCAATGCCCTCTTCTGCTAAAATGAAATCCTCCCTTGAGTGTGAGTATTATGTGAATGACTTGTACTGGTAAACTGAGTGGGTGGGGTAATCCTGGGGCTAAATTGATGGTAAAAAACTCATAACAAACCATAAATGTACTTGGTAGTAGTGTTAAATGTATTTTAGAATAGTGTCTTAGTTAAAATAAAACAATAGATAAAAACTGTTTAAAATTTTGAAACATCAACATTGTCATTATGTACCACCTATGAAACTAGAAGCGAAAACGATGAAATGTCTTTTATTTCTCCGGTTTTCAAGTCAAACTTAAAATGTTGATCAATATTCTGGCACAGAACTAAGCATTATTGTGAATGTCCTCTATACTTAATTGTCTAAAATGAAGCACACGCCTACAAATCCCTTGTGTGTGAGCATTTATGTGAATGAATTATGCTGGTAAACTGAGAAGGTGGAGTAATCCTGGGGCTAAATTGATGGTAAAAAAGTCATAACAAACCATAAATGTATTTTAAAATAAAACAACAGATATGCAAAAAACTGTTTAAATTTTGAATTATCAGAATTGCTTTTATGTACCACCTATGAAACTAGACACAAAAACAATAAAATATCATTTATTCACCGGTTTTCAAGCCAACCCTAAAAAGTTGATCTATATTCTAGCACAATTCTTCTTTCTATACCAGAAAAAATAAAAATTAAATATGTTTGTAAGATGAGTTGTGGCATTTATAGTCATATTTTACGAAAAACTGGAATTTACAGCTATGGCGGTCATCTTGGACGCCATCTTGGATTTCTCAGATCGCCATCTTTTATGCCAATTTATGCCGGCAGTTTCAGATAATACGGATGCTGACGAACATTTGGTAAATGACATGTTTTGTTATACAGGGGGGGGGGGGGGGGGGGGGGGGGTATGGGTTACTACCAGAAATAGTGGACGTTTTGGCCCATTGTCACCCTACCATTGCCCGGAACAGAGAAGAGGCCCTTGCCCCTTCTCTGATTTGCATTCGCACTGATCTGCACATGCGTATTCGTTTGGCATAAGACTTGCCCGTAACAGAAAAGAGGCCCTTTTCTGGGATATCGGTGATATTGTGGAGAGTGTTATTATTTCAAGAGACAGGGCTGAAATGATATTTGTTCAATGGAGTCGGGGAGCATACACGTTTTCAGTGAGCAGAGTGCATAATAAATGGGGGAGGCAATTTGGAGAACTGGGGAGAGTTGACCAGTTTCATGGAGCTGGGGACAAAATGCCACAGCCTGTTGTCAAGGTTTCCGAAGAAGACGATTTGTTTGTTTGATTCGGAGTTTAACGTCCCCATCAACACTGTTAAGGTCATTTTGTAGACGTTACTGCCAATTTTGTGGTTTTTTACTCGACATTGAGACAAAATGACATATCAAGCCCTGCCGTCCAATGAAACCAAAAGGGTTTATATTCATGGACGGTCCAACACGAGCCCTTTGCCTGGGCAGGCTTAGACCTTCTAAGCGATTTACCAGCACTCATGTTCTCGGTCGGTTTCAGCTCTGTGTTGAAGCAGATGATGATGATGATGATGATGTTGAAGGGGCTGAGCCAAATCATGCAAAACAAAATATTCGTATTGTTGGTGTGGTCCCAGATCAGAGGCACATTGTGGCATCTGGTCAAGATCTGTGCTGTTATAAATGTTTTGCATGAAAATATGTTAGAAGATGACCGAATCATTATATTGAAAAACTCCAAATTAGTGCAGCAAAAGAAATTGAACTTTGAATACAATTTCTGTGAAAAACTTTGTACTCGTACGAAAACAACTGGCCCGGAACTGGGGTCTAAAATTTCATTGTTTAATCGTTTTCAAATTCCCTTTTTGATGATAAATCTACTCTGACCGCAGCATCTGATCGTTTGATCTGTGCTGCTAGCAAATAATCGTGTTAACAGCTTCTATCAGTTTGACTCTTGTGCGTCTGAATTTAGACATCGGAAATACCAACATTATTCTTCACGCGCTTGGTCGACAATTTTGTTTTTGTTTGGTTTGAGGTTTAACGTCCCCGTCAACACTGTAAAGGTCATTTTGGAGAAGTTGCTTCCAAATTTGTGGGACTTTTACCCGACATTGAGATGAAATGACATCTCAAGCCCTGTCGCCCAATGAAACCAATAGGGTTTATTAGCATGGGGGTCCGCCTCGCACCTCGGTTCCTGGACAGGCTTAGATCCTCTAAGCGGTTTACCAGTACTAGTGTGCTGGCCGGATTCAGCTCTGCGTGGAAGCATCGTGCAGCCCATATATTTCTTCAAGCCCCTATGGGACAAATGTGTTATCTATGAAATGGATTTTTCGGATTTACAGTATGACTGAATAGGCTATATGAATGATAATTGTCTTGGCGACTTATCAAAATCGTGTTGATCCGGAATTGGGTACGATCCGGATAAATACCTGACTGTATATTATTGCTGGTTTGCTACCTTTCTCCGGCCCCCACCGATCGGGGCTTGCAGAAACATACGGACTGCATGATGCTTCCGCGCAGAGCTGTAACGGACCCGCACTGCTCAGACAAATCGGTGCGAGTTTGCCGGTCCATGCTTATAAACCCTATTGGTTTCATTGGTCGACAGGGCTTGAGATGTAATTTCATCTCAATGTCGAGTAAAGGTCCCTAAATTGGAAGCAACGTCTCCAAAATGATCTTTACAGTGTTGACAGGGACGTTAAACATCTAATCAAACAAATCAAAGCTACCTTTCTCGCATCACGTCTTTAGCAATAATTAGGCCGTGTAAGCACAGAGATACCTTACCCTTTCAGCCCTTTAGCCCAGGGCAGATACCTATGCAAAATGTAGTGCCCGGTGAGATGGCTCAAAGCAGTTTAGGTCGTAGTACCAAAGCTTTAATCCAAAATCATTAATCCATAGCATAACAATGTTCAGACCAACAGACATGGACTACAAAAGAGTGTAATCAGGCCTCATCGAGGTCTTGTCTTTCTGTTGACGATTATTGGCTAGACATCCAATCTACATGTAGTATGGGCATTTACAAATTCAGCGATAGAAGTCCACTTGAAAAAAAAACTCTTGGGTGAAAGGGCAAAATCTTAATCTGACCATTTTTAAATGCAGCAGAAGTTATTTCATCTTTTTTCTGATATTTCGTCACAGAAAACATGACTTCACATTTCTTCTGACTCATCTATTTATATGAAATGCTGAATCTGATCTCTGAAAAGTAAGATACTTTGTAAAATGGGTCTGCTTCGAAACTTTTTATTGTGCTTTTAGGATAACTAACACGCTTGTTCATTTTTTTTCGAAATGGGCGTGTCGTCTGACCATTCGCGGACTTTTTCAAACGAAACCAGTACATGTATACAGACATGCGCAAGAAAATGTTCAAAAGTACACTGGAGTGAAACTGCGCCTAAAACTGAATAAATGCCAAACTACATTTTGTGCGGACTCATATTTCTATGGCGGTCAAAGCCGGAACAACTCAAAAATCATGACAGAAGAATCTGTCATTAAAAATGAGGGAAAACAATAAATGGCAACTCCTTCCAAAAGATTGCCAGTTCCATTAGATTTACATAGGAATGTTACTTAGGCATCTCTCTACCAAAGAAGCAAAACCGGATTCGTCCTCCGGAAAAGATGGTCACTAAGTGACAACTCGTAATAAACGTCAAGATTTTGGTAAAACAGTTTAAACAATTTCATTTCATCTAAAAAGGTGGCCTCTAGAGCTTACATAAAGTTGATGTCCCAATAGCCTATCATCCAATATGATCCCTTTGCATGTACTAAATAGCATTGCACACATATATAAACACATGTTTCTTTTTATCGTCACTACAGTTGAAAGAAAGAAAATCCTGTTGGAATTTTACAGCTAATATATCTCGACATGGCAGTAGTTCGAATTACGTCTTATAAGACATGTTAGATGGGTTTCACATAGCCCGAGTAGCTGAAAAAGCCATCATTCGGCATAAAAAACAGGTCAAAACAGAAACATCTGTCTATCTTCCACCGGGAGAAATTCAGTTAAAATCGACCGCTTGCCTTTTCATGTCCACACCTATCTTTTCTGTTGCAGGAATGAAAGTTGTTGAGAATAGCATTGCCCGATTTTTAAAACTACGGGGAAATTCAAAATGTAATGAAAAAAACATGTATACATGTATATCAGTAAATGCTGAAGTGGATCTCGTGCAATGTATGCCATCGTGTAGATGTACTTTTACCTTACACACTGATACCAAATTCAAGTATATATCTGTACTATAACATGTAGTAAAGTAGGTTGTGGCCAAGTAAAATAGATTTAAGCTCCCCAGTGGAATTCGTTTCACTGACCGTTCCACTGCGGTTCTTCTGTCATTAATGTTATGGCTTGTCTTTGAGTGTGTGTATTGCTTATATTATTTTCGTTTGGATAGCCAATTGGCCATTTTGTGGGATAGTAGCTGTCCTTTTGGCTTGCCGCTAGTGATGTTTCCATTAGGATCTAATTTTTTCTTGTTTGTGTTTATTTCCCTTAGTGTCTGTGACGGGAGCTGCGGGTTAATTGTATCGATTCCTGATCATTGCCTTCACTTCTATTTTAAACCGCATACTAATTTACACTGCTTTGAAATATGGCTGGAAAAAGATCTGGCAATATTGCTAATATTCGGGCGTATACTTTAATACGGTATAAACTTGGATAAGATGCAAGGAAAATAGTTAAAGAAATATGTGATGCTTAGGGACATAATGAAGGGTCATATATAACTGATACAAGATGGATTCGAAAATTCAAGTGTGGTAAGAAGTCCTTTGCTGATTCCCGAACATCTAGGAGAAAACGTTCTGCAGTTACACGACGAAACATCCAAAAGGTCAAGATGCAAGATACACTGTGCAAGACAAAGCACGCTTTGTTTGCCTTTCGGTAGGCCCAACATTCACTATTCTGAAGAAAATTCTAAAAGTGAGACGCTTAACAGTACGATGGCTACCCCATTTACTAACGGATAAGCAGAAACGGCATCGTGTTGAAACGGCTCGTGCTTTATTTAAGCTCTATCTGAAATATAACAAAATGTGTTCAATAATTTCGTAACAGGTGATGAAACGTGGGTGCACTTTTTCGAGCCGCAGCAGAAAGATAACAATAAGGTGACGAAAAATGTCAAAAGTCCTTGTGTGGTTAAACGACTTCAAATCATGAAGAAAGTTATGTACGCTATATTTTTCACGCTAAATGGACCCGTAACTACAGTTGCGGTTCCAAAGGGACGTTCAGTAACTGGCGCGTTTTATAAAAGGTGCATACTTAAAAAGGTGAAAGAGTACATTGTCAAAAGGCGACAAAAACTTGCTTGAAGGGTATGAAATTGCTTCATGGCAATGCACGTTGCCAACGGGTCTCCGTTGTAACTGACTTTCTGAAGAAGGAAAAGGTCAAAGTTCTTCCATACCCTCCATATTCACCAGACCTGGCTCCGTGCGATTCCTTCCTCTTTCCGTGGTTGAAAAAGTACTTGTCTGGGCGGCGCTATAGTTCCAGACAGGCTCTTCGGTCTGGAATATATCACTTTTTAATGGGTACATCTAAAATGGACTATGAATTGGCATTCTATAAGTGGATCCAACGGCTCAAAAATGTGTATATCTAGTAGGGGGAGAGTACTTTGATGGGCTGAAATATATATATATATTTTTTTTTTCATAAAAAAAACTTATTTGTATTGATTTTATACCATAGGTTTCATTACGAATTTCCCTTGTCTTTTTACAACGTTGACTAAAGATCAATAAATCGGGAACAATCACCTATTTGTTGACATTTTTGATGCCAAATAAGTCATGTTCCGTACTTCACATCAGGATTTTGAGTGTATAATCGCAGGCTATCCCTTACGAATTTACCAGTCGCGCTGAACAAAAAGGCGTCAGTTATTATCTGGGGCGTCCTTTAAGGATTTGTCGAAATTCCTGAAGGAGCTTTCTGACAGTGTCAGGAGGCATTCAGTTATTTTGTCGTTGCACCACTTCTTGGCCTGTAAATTGCCGTTCCTGTCTGACGAAGACGCTGGTAAAAATTAGTATTTTACTCACTAAAAGGGATGCAGGCGATGACAACCTGAGACGTCGCGAGTAGAAGCATTTAAATAGCATAGCTGCGTTACGTTGATCATGCGAAAAATGCAAGTGTTCGACAAAAGAATATACAGTTCTTTTGAGGTAACACAATGTGCCAATGTGGCGCGGTTACTGATACAATTTCGCTTTAGCGTTTGATTTTACGGATATCGATCAATCATTATTTTATAGCAAAGTGTGAAAAGTATGGAACTAAATCACAAAGTAAATTACGTTGTAAATTAGATGAAAATAGAAGAAAAAAAACGTTATCCAGTCGAATCCAATGAGTACGACAACACATCTTTGTTTAAAATATATTCCTAGATTATCCCTTCTGGCGGTATGATTAATACACAGTGGCTAAAACTGTCAAGGACGAATTTTCATACTTTCAAGTATTGCCGAGTCATTGGAGTTCGATTGAAATTATCATTATTATTCTTTTTCAGCTCAACAAACGCAGATGCCTCGTTCAACTACGCTTTCTCCTCAAGAAAACTCCCTTTTAGACGAACCTTTTCCAACGACAACGACGCCTTTGACAACAACAACGCCTCATACAAGTACACCAACAACGCCTCATACAAGTACACCAACAACGCCCCATACAAGTACGCCTCCTCTCCATGAAAACTCCGTCTTAGACGAACGTTTTGCAACTGCAACTTCGCCTTTGACAACAACAAATCCTCATGCAATTAAGCACTCCTTTTTAGACTGTATGTCAGCTTGTTAACAGTCTTTGGGTGTTTTGAGCTCACCTGAGCTGAGCCTGAATGTTGAGCTTTTTAAGGCATGTGTGGTCTGTCATCTGTGTGTCAACATTTTCAAACGACTTTTCTGAAACTACTTGGCTGCGTTTAGTCGAATTATATTTGAAAAAAAGTAAACGCAATGATAGGAACCGGTATAATTACCCTACACCTCAAACCAAGCAACCAAAGGGAAAGAAGCACCAACATAAAGTAATGTCACTTAACCCATATATGCCTAGTGGCCCTTTTTTGGGACGTTGGCAAACAGTGTAGACCCAGATCAGACGCCGCATAACGCGGCGTCTGATCTGGGTCTACACTGTTTGCTCAAAGAACATACATTTTTGTACAACTTACATTAAACAAAACAAATCTGACACCCCTATAATTGAAAATGGACAACTCCAAATTTATAAGATGGAAGATTCCATTGTCATATATGGGTTAAATAAAACATCTCAAGAAGAAAGCCAAAACGACACGTTTCCAACAAAATGTTTAAAACGGCTACCCCAAAAACGAGATATCAGCAGCCCAACAGTATAGCCAAAGAATGATAATTATAAACCACAAAAGAAGTACCGCCTAGGAATGGCCAGTAAAAATTTTCATGGGTTTCAAATCGAGTTTACTTTCTCTTTGGTTCTGCTGTTCTTGGGAACAAAATGTCATTGCCTCTACTTCTATTTAGATAACCCGCCAATCCCATATATGTGTAAAAACTAAAACAATCTCTGCAAGAACCAGTGGGCCGATTAAAACTTAATAAAATCATAGAACGATTACACGGAATTGACCTTTACATATTTTACATCAATGTTAAACTCGGTCAATTAGGTTTTTGGATGGAACAACCCCAAACTGTTTTATATTATATAATTCTTTTTTAACCTGTACCATCAAAGTTGGTATATATATGCAATCAGCTGAATCAACGTTTGTTTATAGCAAGCTTATTTACGTACTTTTCTCTAGTTGCTTCAGATTCAGTATGTCTTAAAGCGCTTAACTGGTTGAGTACAGAAAAAGAGGGAAGTATCTGGTCGCCTGAATTTATCAATAGATGGGGAATGTCACTGAAGCACAACCCAAAACAGAGCTCGGCCTATGGGTCATACGTACATGTAGCTTTTTGCGTTTATTTGGGATTTTCGTTCGGGGTTGGGAATAGTTTTACTGCCTTAACAGTATTATTTTACTTGTTTCGAGCTGATCATTAATCAGAGCTGATTGATTACCGGAGTACCCGGAGGAAAAAAACCTGACCTTCCGGTGCAGAACTTGACGACTCATATACCCAAGCAAGGCTCGACTCTGGTTTTTACTCACTAGGCCACGGATACTCGGATATTGAAATGTACGTGTATGCCAGACTGAAGAAATTTAGGTCAAGGTCAATCACATTTCATTTATCACTGCTACAACATATCACTAAATTATACCCGACTTTTGTTAAATAATGATTCAACATATCACATATCAAATTGTTACATACATACGCTTTTGTTGAAAATTGCTACAACAGTTAACATACAAACATTTATTATACCCACGCCTTTGCTGAATACTGTTAAAACATACCACATCTAAAACCTTTCTGCTACACTCACTTTTGAAAGAGGGTCATTCTGCTTTGCATCTGTCCGTTCTTCAGTTCTTTTTCCTTTCGTTCTGCAATGAAAGGAAATTCCGTCACGCCTACTTCAGAAGTGCTTGACTCTGCATCTTTATATTTTGTATACAAGGACAGCAGCTTGGCAGCACATGTTTGAGAGAAAATCCAGCTTCTGTCTATCATATCACATTGCCAGGATTTTTTTCCATTTGTTTCCTTCTATTTTAAGGTCTAGATAAACATTGGCTAGTTTTGTAAATAATGCTTGAGTTACTTTTGACAGCAATAATTGCTGGACTCTTTAAAATTTATATATAGACACAATATAGGTAACATTACTGTTTACTTAAAGAATTTGTGTCCTTGTTTTATAGCTTCCTTATTTTCTTTCATTCTTTTTTCTTTCTCTCTCTAGAATATAGAAGTAAAGGCAATGATCAGGAATCGACACAATTAACCCACAGCTCCCATCAGAGACACCATAGAGAAACAAATACAAACATGAAGCAACAGACCCAAACGGAAACACCAACAGCGGAAAGCCAATAGGACAGTTACTTTCCCACAAAATGGCCAAAAGGTTATCCAAAATAAAATAATTTAAGCGACACAAACACCCACAGACAAACCATAACAAAAATAAACCGCGACAGAAGAATAAAAATAATAAAAGCAATACAAACACTCAAAGACAAACCGTAACAAAAATAAACCGCAACAGAAGAACCGCCTTGGAACGGTCAGCGGAAACGAATTCCAACGGGGGAGGGGGAGCGAGGGGGCTTAAATCGATGTTACGTGGCCACAATCCTCGCCCTTACTTCCGTCGCGATTGATACAAATAATTTGTTCATTTCGCATGAAGGCCTCCTAACTCATCAGTGCAACATCTCACACAAAAATCAAACAACCACAGAGATGAAACAGCGGTGAGGACTCGACAGCAAGAAACAACAGAAATGCTGGAGCAAATTAAAACCAACATTTAGACTCCGATGGGCCCGACCAGACACAGAGCATCAGGTACCAACTAACATAAGTCTTAACGTTAGAACCGTCAAAGAATCTGAGCCCTGACCAACCGGCGTGCAATTAGTAGTCCCATTATAAAATAAAATTTCGTCACAGATTTGTCAGAAACGACAAAAGTTAGAAATATCAAACTTTGTATAAAAGCTAGAAATATCAAACTTGGTATCCTATGTAATAGTGTTGACTTATATCGTTTCAGAGATGAAATGCTTTTCGGCTTATTTGTTCGTCGTAGGCTCCCAAAAGTGTCAATAAAAGTAGATAGTCTGCATCCTATATTCGGAAAAACTATATGAGCTAATTTAAATCGCGTACAATAAATCAATATGCCAAGGCGAGTGTATATGTTCGTAGCATTGCATGCATGGTTGTTAACCGAATTACGCCTGATTGCTACGCTGAAATTTTTAATTGCACGACGGCGGTTCAAGCTCACCGTTGTTTCAACTCTGGTTGTTTGATTTTTGTGTTCACGGGGATGTTGCACTGATGAGTTAGGAGCCATTCATACGGACTGAACAAATTTATTTAATCGCGGCGGAAGAAAGGGCGAGGATTGTGGCCACGTAAAATCGATTTAACCCCCCCCCCCCCAACCCACGTTGAATTTGTTTCACTGGCCGTTCCAAGACGGTTCTTCTGTCGCGGTTTATTTTTGTTACGGTTTGTCTTTGAGTGATTGAATCGCTTATATTATTTTGATTTGGAAAACCGGTTGGCCATTTAGTGGGAAAGTAACTGTCCTTTTGGCTTTCCGCTGTTGATGTTTCCTTTAGGGTCTATTGTTTCATGTTTGTGTTTCTTTCCCTTTGGTGTCTCTGGTGGGAGCTGTGGGTTAATTGTATCGATTCCTGATCATTGCCTTCATTTCTATTTTCAGAAGCTATGGTGGCCTTAACATCAAGCTTATATATTTCGCTGGACCTGCCGTGGTTTCACTAGCTGTTTTCTCTAGCCCTGGCTAACAGTGCTATATGTACCAACTAGCGACCCTTGTCTTAGCTTCATTTCAGTGACTGAATAAGATTCATATTTGCCTGTAATGAGATTAGGGAAACCGTTATGCGAACCGAATATTTTGTGGTGAATTGTGGGAATTACACCCGAACCCAGGGCGTAGATTTGGCGAAAGGAAAAGATCTTTGACCCGCGGTAAATTCAGATGTCACAAGAAAGCAAAAATTGCCCGTCTGCTTAAATTCTGAATGAATTGATATTTTGTGAACGAATTTATCTAATATGTTACTGAAAAATTCAGAAGACGTGAAACTTGTTCTTAAATATGTCTAGAAAAGGGTTATTCTTTGGAAGCAATAAATACACCACAGAACAGAAAGATATTGCGTGAACAAGTTTTCTGGTCAAGACTAGCTAGTTTCGACCAATTAGGTCTCATCAGTGACCCTCAAATATTTTCGAATTTGCACAATGGAATCACTTCCCTCTGATGCTAGAGGTCCCGGGTTCGATCCCCGGCAGCGGCGATAAAATTTTGGTGTCCGAACACGCTCCACTGGCATCATTTGCAGGAATAAATGTCATAAAGTGCACAAACCCTTGGGATCGGGACCTTAACTGGAGCCCCCACCCCTGTGTCGGGAGAGTCATGCCCTGTGCAGGTTAAAGACTCCTACCGTAATTACTTGATTACTGTGTCGGCTTTCATCCTGCAAACCTAGGTGTGACCGATCGCAGTAAAAGTAGAAAGAAATGATCCCATAAGGACAAGTTAAACCTTATCTACTTTCTATGGAACATTTTCAATGTTGATAGATCCATATATTATTCATCTTTAGATAGTCTGCATCATATATCTTGAATCGAATTAAGGATTCTGGCCAAATTTAGTAAAATATATTAAGGCAACATACGCAAGACATTATATTTCTTGCGTGACCGTGGCCTTAATTACAAGTTCGCATATTTTTTTATCATATAGATGGCGATGGCATAGTTTTCTCATTCTTCTAGTGTCTGATTAAGGCTATTGTTACGAGTACGTGCAATTTATACTTTGAAAGTTCAACAAATATACATGTGCACATAGCACGGAACCCGGAAGGGACATGATTTATTATTTTTATTATGTTGTGCGAACAAGATAATATCTTGAGCGGACAAGATATTATCTTGTTCGGACAAGATATTATCTTGTTTGGACACCATATTATCTTGTGCGGACAAGATATTATCTTGTTTGCACAACATAATATCTTGTGCGCACAAGATATTATCTTGTTCGCACAACATATTATCTTGTTTGCACAACATAGTTCTTTGGAAGTTGTGCGGACAAGATATTATCTTGTGCGGACAAGATATTATCTTGTGCGGACAAGATAATATCTTGTGCGGACAAGATAATATCTTGTGCGCACAAGATCTATGTTGTGCAGACAAGATATTATCTTGTGCGGACAAGATAATATCTTGTTTGCACAAATTAATATCTTGTGCGGTCTGCACAAGATAATATGTTGTCCGCACAAGATAATATCTTGTGCAGTCAAGATATTATGTTGTGCGGACAAGATATTATCTTGTCCGCACAAGATAATATCTTGTCCACACAAGATAATATGTTGTCCGCACAAGATAATATCTTGTCTGCACAAGATATTATCTTGTGCGCACAACTTATAAAATAAAAAAAAATCATGTTCCTTCCCGGGTTCCGTAACATAGTAACACCAAGCATTTCTATTTCTATTTGGGCTTCCTTACGTATTGGCAGAAATAAAATATTTTTTCTGCCACAGCATAAATACTGTATTCTTTCAACATGCCATTATGTTCAGTTTGGAAGTGCGGTAGTTGGGTGAGGCAAAGATCTAGCGTCACTTGGGCGTAAAACTGATATTAGCTTACAGTTGGGCAAGGCCTGAGGTTCTTGCAGCAGGTATTGGTTGAATGTTGTCATTTCATCTGTTTTCTACTCTTCCATAGAAGCCTCCGTGGTCGAATGGTTACGCTACTCGCCTTGTAAACCAGGGGTCACATAATATGTACCACCTCCAGACCCCCTCTAAAAAAAAAATTTTTTAGCTTCTCCAGACCACCCCTAAAAAAAAAATTTTAGATTCTTCAGACCACCCCTTCTAAAAAATTTTTTTTAGCTTCTTCAGACCCCCTCTAAAAAAATTTTTTTAGCTTCTTCCAGACCACCACAAAAAAATTTTTTTAGCTTCTTCAGACCACCCCGCCAAATTTTTTTACCTCCTCCCCAGACACCCCCCCCACCCCCCAAAAAAAATTTTTTTTACCTCCTCCCCACACAATACCCCACACCTATAGGGCCACAAAAAAATTTTTTTTTACCTCCTCCCCAGACACCCCCCAAAAAATTTTTTTTACCTCCTCCCCAGACACTCCTAAAAATTTTTTTTTTGCTTCTCCAGACCACCCCCTAAAAAAAATGTTTAGCTTCTTCAGACCACCCTAAAAAATTAGCTTCTCTAGACCAACCGGTAAAATTTTTTTTTAACCTCCTCCAAAACGAGTGACCTCGGAAAAAATAAAAATTCGACAGGAAACAATTTGGGGTAAGGGTATGAGAGAAAAAAAAAATCGATCGATCGTATCGATGTTTGGATCTCTAACATTAATTCAGATGTGCTTGATAACATATTAACAATTATAGTACTATTACGCTGTAATACTATTATGCTGTAATACTATTACGTTGTAACACTATTACGCTGTAATACTATTATGCTGCCTTTCTATTAAGGGTTTATACCATAGTACTATTACGCTGTAATACTATTACGCTGTTATACTATTACGCTGTAATACTATTACTTTCTATTAAGGGTTTACCATAGTACTATTACGCTGTAATACTATCATATTGTAAACACAACTTCGAGTGGACTTTCAAATAATTTGACACAAGAATTAGAATGGAAATAAAATGTAAAAATCTGCATATAAACCATCTATGATTTCGAGAAATACCTAAAACTCAGATATCTGTAATTCTTGTTCGTAAAAACTACCTTTAATTTCTTCGCCTTTTAAATCATTTATTTTATAAGTAACAGGATCTGTATTTAAAACTTCTTCAATTACAAATATTTCTCTAGTCCCACGAGTAGTATAACCCTTTTCAAATTTGCCTTTCTTTTTTGCTATTCTTACTCTATCCCCAACTTTGAATTTAGGTTTTTCAGTTTTCTTTTCTTTTTCTGGATATAAATTTTTATACACAGTTAATTCATTTTCTACTTTACTTGCTTCAACAGGTGTCATTTTAATAGAAGAATGTACTGTATTATTATAATTTTCAACTAATTTATCTAATATATCATAATATTTAGTAGTTTCATTTGCAGTAAAATGTTTATATATATGTTGTTTCATAGTGCCTATCCATCGTTCTACTACACTAGATTTTTCTTCATTCTCAGTTGAATATAACTCTATATTATTATCTTTTAACAATTCTTTTACTTGTCGATTATAAAATTCAGAACCTTTATCCGACCAAATATACATCGGTTTCCTTTCTTTAAATAATGTTTTAAATGCTTCACTTACTGTTACTCCTGTTTTATTTTTCAACGGAATTAACCAACCATATTTACTAAAAACATCTATAACTGCCAATAAATATTTATAGTGTTTATTTTGTTTTGAATATTGTTGCATATCTATCAAATCAACTGCCCATGTTTTATCTATTGAATCGACATAAACACGTGTTTTAGAAAAAAGATTTTATAACTCTATGATGTAATTCATCTACTAATTTATTTGTTATTTTTTCTCTATCGGATATAAATCTATTTTTGTTAGATCCACACTCAGAACATTTACTTTTTAACATTTGTCAATTATTAGTTGTTGTTACTTGTTTCACTGAATCATTTTCAGTATGCTTTTTACAACGTAAACAATATATTTTTGGATGCTCCATTTTAATATAATCAAACTTGTTTAAAAATGGATGGTAAAAAATCGCGCAGTACATCAGGTAAAGGTGCTACTAGTACCTTATCCGATAAAAAATATTATGTTATCTTATTAAAAAAATATAAACATAATACAACTATTAATGTCTTTAAGTATAAGATAAAAATACTAGATCCACAAAAAGAAGTGTTCATGAATGCATTTAGTAATATGATTGATAATTCTATTAAAGACTTTCCAAATGGGAGAATTAGAATAGTTCCTATACATGAAATTATTTATACAAAACATGATAAATGGCCTATAAGAACATATGGTAATGTTAAAGAATTCTTTTTTAATAGAATGGAAAGATTGTTAAACAGTGCTGAAGAAATGAATTTAGAAGAAGTCATTTTTGAAGTATCTATTATACCTAATAAAAAAGGTAAAGGTAAAGGTTTAAAAATATTAGATGAAATAAATAAAATAAGCATTATACGAATAAAAAATAATGATACAATTTGTTTAGCAAGAGCAATTGTTACTGCTTTAGCTTCTAACAACTTATTAATAGATTTTACAGATTCTCAATTACGACATATTAAACAATGTAGACCATTACAAAAAAGCCTGGCTACAGATTTACACAAAAAATCAAAAGTAGAAATAAAAGAAGAAGGTAACGATTTAGATGATTTAAAGATTTTTGAAAATTATCTTAATGTTAGAATAATTGTTTTTACATCGAATAATATTGAAAATATTTTATATAGCGGTAATGAAAAATTTGATAATCAATTATATTTATATTATCATGATGATCATTTTAATGTAATTACTAATGTAACAGGATTTTTAGCTAAACGCAGATTTTGTAAAACATGTTTAATAGGATATAGTAATCAACACACGTGTAAAGATGATAAATTACAATCACGCTTAAAACAATGGACATGTGAAAAATGTAATAAAACTTTTTCTATACAATATCAAAAACCTGAAAAACATATATGTGATGAAAAAACATGTTTAGTTTGTTATGACAATTATAATATTAATGAAGAACATCTCTGTTATATGAAACCATTAAAGCCTAAAGATGTAAAAGATAAAAAATATATTTATTTTGATTTTGAAGCTGATCAAGAAACAGGTATTCATATTATGCACTTTTGTATAGCTTATGATTTAGATAGTCTGGCCCCAGACCCTTTCTTTTATTTCTTCTGTCTCTTTTTGGAAGGGACACAAACCTTGCATACCTTATAATTTTTTTCTTATTTCAGTCCCTTGGCTAGAAAGAAAGGGTCTGGTAACAAGTGAAATTGGTCTAGGCAGAACTTTGCCTGCTGAACTTTTAACCTATGTCTTACTACAGTACTTAATTGTTCTAACAGCAATAAAACTTGTTAGGGTAAACTCAAACTGCTGGCGCTGATAAGCTAATGCTCTGTAACACCTTTCTGATATGGTTGCTTGAAAGTCAGACCATTTTGTGTGTAGTAGAAATTGAAGATGGATGAAGTAATTGAAAACGCGATGAGAAAACTGAATTATGATAAGATTCGACCTAACCAGGAAGCTGTTGTAAAGGGATATCTTGAAGGGCGCGATGTCCTTTTTTGTTCATCTACTGGCAGCGGAAAAAGCTTAACATTTGAAATCGCCCCATTTGTTTTCAAAAACAAGCTCCGTGTGAATGATGTAACTGTTATTGTTGTTTCACCCCTTGTTGCTTTAATGCAATACCTAGCAGAAGGACTTCGAAAGAAAGGGTTGAGAGCTGTGTACCTACAAGACTTAAGAACAGCAGATGGAAATGTGACAGTGGAGGACTTGGAAAATGGAAAATGTGCACTAATTCTGGCCAGTCCAGAATCACTTTTGGGTGAATATCGTTCTCTGTTAATAAGACTTTCCAAAAACAATTTCCTGAAGGCAATTTTCATAGATGAGGCACATTGTATCAAGAAATTGTAAGTATAAAGCATTATGTTAACACCCCCCGTGATCTAAAATAATGTCTTTTGTATCTTTAGTAATAACATTTTCAGACGGAACTATTTCTATTTCAAACATAGATTGTGGGTACTTGTAAGAGACGCCTCAAGGGGTAGGTTCTAAGGAGTACCCACAGTCTATGTTTTAAGTAAACATAAGGAAAGAAAAAGTTATAGCCCTGTAAATCCCACTTTATTCAACATAATGGTGTATGATATTAGCACATAAAAGCTGTTGTATGCTTTGTCGTCTGTCGCTTACTTTAAAACACACTTTTTGCAAATAGTGTGGGCCCAGATCAGACTGCTCCTTTAGGAGCGCTCTGATCTGGGTCCACTCTGTCTGATCTGGGTTTACAACTATTAATGTCTTTAAGTATAAGATAAAAATACTAGATCCACAAAAAGAAGTGTTCATGAATGCATTTAGTAATATGATTGATAATTCTATTAAAGACTTTCCAAATGGGAGAATTAGAATAGTTCCTATACATGAAATTATTTATACAAAACATGATAAATGGCCTATAAGAACATATGGTAATGTTAAAGAATTCTTTTTTAATAGAATGGAAAGATTGTTAAACAGTGCTGAAGAAATGAATTTAGAAGAAGTCATTTTTGAAGTATCTATTATACCTAATAAAAAAGGTAAAGGTAAAGGTTTAAAAATATTAGATGAAATAAATAAAATAAGCATTATACGAATAAAAAATAATGATACAATTTGTTTAGCAAGAGCAATTGTTACTGCTTTAGCTTCTAACAACTTATTAATAGATTTTACAGATTCTCAATTACGACATATTAAACAATGTAGACCATTACAAAAAAGCCTGGCTACAGATTTACACAAAAAATCAAAAGTAGAAATAAAAGAAGAAGGTAACGATTTAGATGATTTAAAGATTTTTGAAAATTATCTTAATGTTAGAATAATTGTTTTTACATCGAATAATATTGAAAATATTTTATATAGCGGTAATGAAAAATTTGATAATCAATTATATTTATATTATCATGATGATCATTTTAATGTAATTACTAATGTAACAGGATTTTTAGCTAAACGCAGATTTTGTAAAACATGTTTAATAGGATATAGTAATCAACACACGTGTAAAGATGATAAATTACAATCACGCTTAAAACAATGGACATGTGAAAAATGTAATAAAACTTTTTCTATACAATATCAAAAACCTGAAAAACATATATGTGATGAAAAAACATGTTTAGTTTGTTATGACAATTATAATATTAATGAAGAACATCTCTGTTATATGAAACCATTAAAGCCTAAAGATGTAAAAGATAAAAAATATATTTATTTTGATTTTGAAGCTGATCAAGAAACAGGTATTCATATTATGCACTTTTGTATAGCTTATGATTTAGATAGTCTGGCCCCAGACCCTTTCTTTTATTTCTTCTGTCTCTTTTTGGAAGGGACACAAACCTTGCATACCTTATAATTTTTTTCTTATTTCAGTCCCTTGGCTAGAAAGAAAGGGTCTGGTAACAAGTGAAATTGGTCTAGGCAGAACTTTGCCTGCTGAACTTTTAACCTATGTCTTACTACAGTACTTAATTGTTCTAACAGCAATAAAACTTGTTAGGGTAAACTCAAACTGCTGGCGCTGATAAGCTAATGCTCTGTAACACCTTTCTGATATGGTTGCTTGAAAGTCAGACCATTTTGTGTGTAGTAGAAATTGAAGATGGATGAAGTAATTGAAAACGCGATGAGAAAACTGAATTATGATAAGATTCGACCTAACCAGGAAGCTGTTGTAAAGGGATATCTTGAAGGGCGCGATGTCCTTTTTTGTTCATCTACTGGCAGCGGAAAAAGCTTAACATTTGAAATCGCCCCATTTGTTTTCAAAAACAAGCTCCGTGTGAATGATGTAACTGTTATTGTTGTTTCACCCCTTGTTGCTTTAATGCAATACCTAGCAGAAGGACTTCGAAAGAAAGGGTTGAGAGCTGTGTACCTACAAGACTTAAGAACAGCAGATGGAAATGTGACAGTGGAGGACTTGGAAAATGGAAAATGTGCACTAATTCTGGCCAGTCCAGAATCACTTTTGGGTGAATATCGTTCTCTGTTAATAAGACTTTCCAAAAACAATTTCCTGAAGGCAATTTTCATAGATGAGGCACATTGTATCAAGAAATTGTAAGTATAAAGCATTATGTTAACACCCCCCGTGATCTAAAATAATGTCTTTTGTATCTTTAGTAATAACATTTTCAGACGGAACTATTTCTATTTCAAACATAGATTGTGGGTACTTGTAAGAGACGCCTCAAGGGGTAGGTTCTAAGGAGTACCCACAGTCTATGTTTTAAGTAAACATAAGGAAAGAAAAAGTTATAGCCCTGTAAATCCCACTTTATTCAACATAATGGTGTATGATATTAGCACATAAAAGCTGTTGTATGCTTTGTCGTCTGTCGCTTACTTTAAAACACACTTTTTGCAAATAGTGTGGGCCCAGATCAGACTGCTCCTTTAGGAGCGCTCTGATCTGGGTCCACTCTGTCTGATCTGGGTTTGCAAAAAGATTAGAAGAGACATAAGCAGACAACATTTTCAGATCTAGTTTTTCTCGATGTTTCAAGGTTTAAATGCGGGAGTCCATCCAACCTGATTGGCAACAAATCTTGTCATTTAACACAGGTGTTTCATGATCATCCTGCAAAGTCCGTTCTGATTTATCGGAAACCTCAAAACGGGTATCCTGGCAAACAGTGCAGGCCCCGATCAGACGACGCGCGTTCTGCGGCGTCTGATCAGGGCCTTCAATGTTTGCAAAATTTTCAGCCAATTTCCGAATAGATTTTGAAGAAAACACAGCCAAACTCCCCTAAAGTTTGAAATGGACTCCTGCTATATAGAAGGTAGAAGATTCCATTTGGTACAAAATTGGTTAGACTGAAGGCTTGAAGACTCTGTAACATAAAATACAATTTTGGACCAGACTAAGATGTATGGTAGAAGAGTCCCTAGATATAAGCAGGTTAAAGACAAGTAAATAACACAATGCAATATCATTATTTTTTAAGGAGCATAATACGCCCCCGCCCATAGGGGCTTGAAGAAATAGATGGGCTGCATGATGCTTCCATTCAGAGCTGAAACCGACCGCACACACATACGGTAAAACTCTTAGAGGATCTAAGCCTGCCCAGGTAAAGCTGTGAGAGTCGGACCACCAGTGCTTATAAACCCTATTGGTTTCACTGGGCGACAGGGCTTGAGATGTCATTTCATCTCAATGTCGGGTAAAAATCCCACAAATTTGGAAGCAACTTCTCCAATATGACATATAGTGTTGACAGGGACGTTAAACCTCAAATCAAACAAATCAAAAGCAGCATAAACAATATATATTTTCAGCTGATAATTTGTGATATACTTAGTCAATTTTATTTTTTAGGGGTGGAGGTGGAGTGGGGGGTGGGTTTATTATTAATACTTTTACAATTACCATTTATATTATTTCCAGTCTAGAATTAATAAATGAGCGGCCTCATGAGAATTCCAACAGAGAACAAAGTGGAATTGCAACCACGGAAGGCTTTTATCAACCTGTGTATTCATGCAGGCTAATCAGAGCATTTACTCTTCATAATAGCTTGGATCATAGGCATATTTCCATATACATAAAACGTTTTGTTTGATTCGGGGTTTAACGTTCCTCTCGACACTAAAAAGGTCGTTTTAGATATGTTGATTCCAATTTTGTGAAACTTTTATCCGACATTGAGATGAAATGACATCTCAAGCCCTGACGCACAATGAATGCAAAAGGGTCTGAAATGTACCACTTTCCCTGGGCATGATTAGACCCAGTTAATGGTTTGCCCGTACTAATGTGCGGTCGGTTTTAGCACTGCATGGGAGTACCACCCAGTCCCCACTTTATTTCTCGAAGCCCTCATGGGCGGGGGCCCTCTCACCCATTTCTTTTAAGCTGGAACATTGTTTGTAAGCTGCTCCTTTTGAATAGCTTAGATTATTTGCCGCTAAATTAGGGCATTTCTGCGTTTTTCTGTTTCAGTGGGAAGGGTGATAAAAAACGCAGACTGCCGGCCTATCGTCCATGTTACGGCCAACTTGGGGAGTTGAGATCACTCGTGGATGCTGCTGTCCCAGTAATAGCAGTTACTGCAACTGCAACAAGGCTACAAGAGAGATAATCAAGAAGGACTTGTGCTTGAAAAATTGCCTTGAAACTGTTCTAAATCCAGGCAAACCGAACGTCAAATATAGTGTAGAAAACTGTGGAAAAGAGGTTTCAGAGAATTTCAAGTGGCTTTTAGACCTTCTGACCGAACAAGGCAGTAGCTGCCCAAGAATTATAGTTTTCTTTCGACAGATCAGGCAAATAGCTGAAGTGTATGAATATTTAGAGACAAACTTAGGGGTAAAACAATACATGTTTTCAGAGGGAAATCAAAGAAATGGCTACTGGAACAGTATTTTCGGAATGTTTCACTTGACAACAAATGAGAAGATAAAGCGAGAAATTTGTAAATCTTTTCAAGATGAAAAAGGATGTGTCAGGGTTGTTCTGTCATCTACGTCATTTAGTATGGGCCTTGATGTTCGAGATGTCCATACAGTTGCTCATTATGGTCCTGCTAATGACATTGATGATTATCTTCAAGAGTCAGGACGAGCTGGAAGAGATCCATCAGTGGACTGTAACGCAATAATATTAAGATACAAATACTGCCTAGGAAGCCAAAATATTACCAAAGCTATAAAGAGCTATGTGAACGCCCAGAGTTGCAGACGGTTACTCCTTTTACAACCATTTTCAGACGACGCCCAATCGCTTCAGCCACTGCACAGCTGTTGTGATATTTGCAGTGTAAAATGCAAATGTCTGTGTCGGTGCACTGAAGATTGTACATGTACAAAACAATGCTCTGGAAATGACTCGACAATCCTAAACAGCATCAGAAGATCATTGTCAAGTCCTTGTAATGAAAGTTCAGGTTCATCTTCAGGAGAAGAGTTTTCAAGTGACAGTGACATTGAAATGTACTTAAGGAGGAAGCCACATGTTTTAACGAGCTCTGATTCAGATTGATTGCCCTCAGTGAAGAAATATATTTTGTTCAAACAATACTCTTTAAATAATGTCTTTAACCCTGTGATAGCCACGGATTAAAGTAGATTACGACAACACATCCGTGTGACATAATGCATTATTTGATCTCCCCAAAGTGGTTATTTTCTGATGACATGCTTTACATACTCAACAGCAACTTCACTTCAGGAGTGGGGTACTGCTTCATATAGCAATGTAGCATTTTCAATCCATGCTCAATCACAATAAATACACTTTTCTATGAATATGATTTGAACCGGTGCACAACATTTCCTACATGTGCTTCCAGTGAAGACTCGGTATGCACAGTCTGATCAGTGTTTTGGTTGTGCATTCTAAGAATAGCTAAGGGCCCAATATTTCTTCATGCAGCAAAAGAAGTCTCTGGTAAGACTATATGCATGCGCATGCTGATCTCAAATGCTGTGCCCTGGCTCATTTATATTTGATATCTTTAAATGGAATTACAGATATCTATAAATAGAACCACTGATATATTTAAATATATGCCGGTAGCTTAGGTTATTTATAAAGATGTTTATACTTCAAAATATGGATATCTCAATAATTAAATAATAGATATCGGAAATAATGATAGATATCTATTAGTTTTTATTACCTATCTCTAGTAACGTAAGCACAATACTTGGAAATTCGCCCCTCATTCCAAGTTATCAATAAGTTCTGAATAGTTATCAATCCTTCAAATTATAGGTATCTAAATCCACTATAGATATCATATATAAGGAATAAATATTAACTTAGTAATTTCAAGTTGGTATTAGATTCATCATATTTTTATGCATGTAGTATGCATTAAAATTGAAAAGGCCTGTTTCTGCAAAGAAGGCCTTGGTGTCTGATGCTCTGTCTCTGGTCGGGCTCATCGGAGTCTAACTGTTGGTTTTCTTTTGCTCCAGCATTTCAGTGGTTTCTTGCTGTCGAGTCCTCACCGTTGTCTCACCTCTGTGGTTCTTTGATTTTTGTGTTCACGGAGATGTTGCACTGATGAGTTAGGAGGCCTTCATGCGGACTGAACAAATTATTTGTCTAAATCGCGACGGAAGTAAGGGGCGAGGATTGTGGCCACGTAAAATCGATTTAAGCCCCCCAGTGGAAATCTTCCACTGACCGTTCCAAGGCGGCTCTTCCGTGGCGATTTATTTATGTTGTTGTGTGTTACTTACTGTGTGGATCACTTGTGTCTTTTTATTTTGGATGGCCATATGGCCATTTTGTGGGAAAGTAACTGTCCATATGGCCTTCCTTTGTTTAGGTTTCCATTATGGTCTGGTCGCTTAATGTTTGTATTTCTTTCCCTTTGGTGTCTTTTATGGATGGAGTAAGTTAATTGTATCAATTCCTGATCTTTGTTTTACTTCTACTTTGCATATCAGGGCTGTTTTGTTTCTGCCGTGTGGCGGCTGTAAAAGGTCTCCCCGTACATGCATTTAATGCTCTTATTTTTCCAATCCTCAGGGATTGCTTATGCAATTGCTTTTCACTGTTCCATCAATTGACATCCTTTAGATACCTGTTGAAGGTCATTATTAAACCGATGTTCGTTCCTCGTTGTATAACAACTGCTTGTTTGACTGCTATTAAAACGCATGTAATTAAATATTGTGATAAAGTCTTTGAAAGATCAGGAAGAAATCTGTTTTGGTCTATAAAAAATTCGAATGAGGTTTTAAATAAATTGAAATCTAGACAGTTTCGTGCTTCTAGTCTGTCTACCTACGATTTTTCCACTCTTTACACTACACTTCCTCATAATCTTATAAAAGAAAAGCTTAATGATTTAATTGAATGGGCTTTTCACAGAGAAGATTCTCTCTATCTTGCATGTACTGTCAGAAATGCATTTTCCACTTCTAAAGAGCATAAGAATTATACACTTTGGTCATGTCAGAAAGTGTGTGATGCCCTCACCTTTCTACTTGACAATATTTATATTAGATTCGGTACTAAGTTATTTAGACAAATTGTGGGTATTCCGATGGGTACTTATTGCGCACCTCTTGTGGCTGATCTGTTCTTGTATTGTTATGAAAGAGACTTCATTTTGTCGCTTTCCATTGATAACCAATCTGAAATTATTGAAGCTTTTAGCTCTACTTCTAGATATTTAGATGATTTATTAAATATTGATAATACCTATTTTGATGGTTTGATCAGTCAGATTTACCCCCTAGAACTTCAGTTAAATAAAGCAAATTCTTCTGATACCGAGGCCCCGTTTTTGGATTTACATCTATCTATTGTAGATGGATTTGTTTCGTGCAAAATTTATGATAAACGCGATGACTTTGATTTTGAGATTGTAAATTTTCCTTTTTTGGATGGTGATGTTCCTCGTGCGCCATCCTATGGCGTTTATATTTCGCAATTAATTCGATTTGCTAGAGTGTGTAGTCATGTAACTGACTTCAACACTCGTAATAAATTATTAACGGCTAAACTCCTTAATCAGGGTTATAGTTACCATAAACTACGCAAAGCCTTTTCAAAATTTTATAGACGCCATTCTGATTTAATTTCAAAATTCAATATTGGACTTAAATCTCTTCTGCAACAAGGTCTATCGGAACCCGAATTTTATGGTGACTTAGTATATAAATTCAGAAAAATATATAACCGCAATGACTTCAGCACCCAATTTCGTAAAATCATTCTTCGATATAAAAAGATTGGGTACAACATGGATATTATACGACAGACTGCATGCATGGTAGTTAACCCAATCACGGTTGGCAACTTTGCTTCCCTCTTTAATTGCACGCCGGTGGGTCAGGCCTCAGATTCTATGACGGCTCCAACGTAAAGTCTTATTGAAAATTAAAGAGATAATGTTGGTTGGTGCCTGATGCTCTGTCTCTGGTCGGGCTCATCGGAGTCTAACTGTTGGTTTTCTTTTGCTCCAGCATTTCAGTGGTTTCTTGCTGTCGAGTCCTCACCGTTGTCTCACCTCTGTGGTTCTTTGATTTTTGTGTTCACGGAGATGTTGCACTGATGAGTTAGGAGGCCTTCATGCGGACTGAACAAATTATTTGTCTTAATCGCGACGGAAGTAAGGGGCGAGGATTGTGGCCACGTAAAATCGATTTAAGCCCCCCAGTGGAAATCTTCCACTGACCGTTCCAAGGCGGCTCTTCCGTGGCGATTTATTTATGTTGTTGTTTGTTACTTACTGTGTGTATCACTTGTGTCTTTTTATTTTGGATGGCCATATGGCCATTTTGTGGGAAAGTAACTGTCCATATGGCCTTCCTTTGTTTAGGTTTCCATTATGGTCTGGTCGCTTAATGTTTGTATTTCTTTCCCTTTGGTGTCTTTTATGGATGGAGTAAGTTAATTGTATCAATTCCTGATCTTTGTTTTACTTCTACTAAATTACCAGTTTCTGTCACAAAATGTAATCAGTATTTATGCATATCATAGACAGTGTGCTGATTAACCAATATCTTTTCTTTATGCAATGTTTTCTCTTTTTTCATAAAAAGTAAAGTTTTCACCTAAATTGAGTCATGACACTATTTTGTTTCAGTTTGTGAAACAAATTTTGTGTATGTCCAGGAATGTGAAACAATCTAGTGGTGTTCTGGATAAAAATGTTTAGCAGAATACTTTTTAAGTGACCCGGATATCCAATCGCGTACTTGCTCCATATCCATTGAACCAAAAGGATTTGATGATACGGTTTGAAAAGCTTCATGTCTGCGTCCAGGAATTGGCTTGAACACCTTGCTTTGGTTTAATTGATTCACTATGAGTTCAATGTCTGAACTCAAATCTGCATCTGTATGCAAGTCAGATGCCTCGTGGACATCTGTCTGTTTGTCATAGTTCTTTACAATCTGATAGCTAGTTAAGGCACTTCGGCTTACTCTTGATATTGTTTTCTCAGTGAATATACCTCTGTAGCTATGGGCTTCATCTTTGAAAATTTTGTTATAGTGTTCAATATCAAGGTCATTTGGATGATTGGTATAAGGTTTGCCTCTGTGGCTGACAGTCCGGTTCCACTTAAGCCTGTGGGCAAGTCTAGGAGTGAGCAAGATTTTTGACTGACAAACACTTTCTAGTATCCCAAAAGCATATTTTGGACAACCGTTCTGTTTGTACAATAAAAAAAGATATTGGTTAATCAGCATAATTCTGTCACCATCTCCCATAGCTATCGCATCGTTATGATTTAAGCGGAGTAGTCCCAGTGCAAGGGTCAATTTTGTGTAGTTTAGGATCATATCACTATCACTATCTCTTTTAGAAGTCTGTTTATCTGTCACCCAGTCACTACTGTACTTTGGGTCTTGCTGTCCGTGAACTTTGTTTTCATGTTTTCGCAGTGACATGCCACTTTTATAGAGTTTGTCACAGTATCTGCATTTCATGGTATTTGACTGAGGACCATAGTCTGGTAGAGGGCTAATTTCGATATCTATGATATGTTCAATGAAGTTCCTAGCTTGCTGCAAAATGTATCTCTTCATGTCACTGGCATTACCAACTTCTCCAACATATGTATTTTGTTTCGGCTCTCTGCCCATCTCCATGTCAAAATGTTCCAAAGCACCAGCCACTAAATACCCTTCTGTGAATTTATCGGCCATAAGCGCTGATGGGTAATAGTTTCCAGATGGATCAGTAGTGACATTCTTTGAATTGGTCACATTCCTTGCAGCATACATAGTACCAATATCTCTCGAGGACACAGTGGAATATAAATTCAACCAAATGACCTGTAAACAACAAAAAACATTTATTTAGATGTTTATAATAGAAATCAGAGAATGACAAGATTTAATATGATGGTTTTTAATAAATGTTTTGTTTGAGGTTTAACATCCCCGTCAACACAGTATAGGACTGTCATTTTGGAGACGCTGCTTCAAATTTTGTGGGACTTTTACCCGACACTGAGATGAAATGACATCTCAAGCCCTGTCGCCCAATGAAACCTATAGGGTTTATAAACATGGACGGGCCGACTCGCACCGCTGTTCTTGGTTAGGCTTGTTTTTGGAAATCTTCCACTGACCGTTCCAAGGCGGCTCTTCTGTGGCGATTTATCTATGTTGTTGTTTGTTACTTACTGTGTGTATCACTTGTGTCTTTTAATTTTGGATGGCCATATGGCCATTTTGTGGGAAAGTAACTGTCCATATGGCCTTCCTTTGTTTAGGTTTCCATTATGGTCTGGTCGCTTAATGTTTGTATTTCTTTCCCTTTGGTGTCTTTTATGGATGGAGTAAGTTAATTGTATCAATTCCTGATCTTTGTTTTACTTCTACTTTGGATCCCGAAGCGGTTTACCAGTACTAGTGTGCGGACGGTTTCAGCTCTGCGTGGAAGCATCATGCAGCCAATCTATTTCTTAAAGCCCCAATGGGCGGGGCGGTTTTTAATAAATGGATTTTTACACAGAATATACTTTATTAAAAGGAAATCTCTATTTACATCTATTAAGATGTGTTAATTTGAAGCTGACATTATGAATGACAAACACATGTATCACAGAGTACATATACTTACTTTTAAAAGTTCGGCCTGATTATGAAACTCTTCCATCTTAGGAACCAGTCCTTCCAAACGCAAAGAAGGTGTTTCATCATCACGTACAGACATCTGGGCTTGTTTATGTCTTTCAAAAGTCAGATAGTCTCCACCACTTAGGGTTTTCAGTGGTAAGCTGTTAGACTCATTATCATGACCTGGGATGTATTGATGCAAGAACTTGCATATATCAGCCATATATCAGCCATATCTTCATTCTTGGTTTCATTCTTTTTCATCACACCCATGTTAATCTGGAATAAATAACAGGGGCATTTTCTAAACTGCAATTATTACATAATGATGTTCCAGAAAATGACGATATGTTCATCCCTTGCCATTATACTTTGCTGATATCAAGGTCTGATCAACAATGCTTGAGTTCAACTATTACTCTGTTGGTTTAAGATAATATGTATATACTATCTGTAATTTTCTTGTTCAAATGATTAAATGCAATTTTTTTCACATTAAGTGGGCGGTTGTCAAATGTGCACTGTACAAATATGACAGCAAATATGGGCTTGTACAAATGTGATAGCAATTCTGTGCCGGGCCTATTTTTGGTATGAAAGCTAATTCTTGTTATGGGCCACATTTCTGTTCTTATGAAAACTTATACTTGTTGCATGAATACAAAGGTGAACACTAATGGCTGTACTTCCGTGTTAAACTCTAACGTCTATAATGTCTACGCCCATGGGTGTAGACAGTCAAAAGCTAAATGTAATTTTTTCAGTTAAACTTACCCGCTTTGTTTTGTGCTGTGTTTCTTTCATGAATGGATGAGCTATGAATTCTGGCAATACTGTACTGAATGGAGCGAAATAAGGTTTATATTTACACCAACAAATGTGAAATTCTCCAACATCTTTTCATGTTCTTCTTTACTTGGTATCAGCTGAGCAAAGGGAGCAGTTTTCGCATCTTGTTGAGGGCGTGAGTTATCTAAGTTATTTCCACTTATTCTATTTAAGTATGCACAACACTGATACATATGCTGGTCCTTGTTTTGATTGGAAACTGTAATTTGTCTAACTTTTGTAATCATGTCAACGTTATCACCTACAAAATAATATCCAGGGTGCATATCCTTACGATGTGTGTCAAGTTCATTCTCAAGAGAAACTAACTCCAGCACCAGATCATTTGTGTCTGCCTGTGTACTGCTAAGCAACTGCACTGTATCCTTAACATACTGAATTTGTAAAATAAGGCCCCTTTCTATTTCATCATCATGTTTGTTCTTCTCCTGCCAGAGCAAGAGTTCCTTATTCCACTGATCTGCAAATTTGTCTGTTAGCTCTAATGCTGATTTGTAACTGTGGCAGTCTCCAGTTGCCTGCAACCGATTAAAAGCAGATTTTTTTCAGTCCACCCTTCAAGACAATCAGATCGTTGATATTCTGTAGTGCCTTCATGTCACGATTATACAGACTGAGAAGTTTACAACCAGCTGAAATTTCTCCATGCAGAATTGATTCTCCCTTTTTGAATTTGTTTCTGTCTTGAGATTCCAGATTCTCAGATGCAGTTGACAAGAATTTGTGGAACAAAGGTGCCTTTTCTTTCCATTCTTCGTCAACACGTTTGAATGAAAAAGATATCAGACTATCTTTGTCATTGTGTCGTAAGATGCTATCTGTTCTCACTAAGCACAGATTTCTTACTTCTTCCTCCAGGGTATTAAACAATGAATTTTTGACGCAATCCACTAGATTTTGCAATTTCAGAACTTCTTCTTCTGTCTCAGTATCTGTACTGTACATCAATGCGGTCACCTAATTGTCATATTTAGGATCCACAGCCCTTGTTTGTATACTGTATTCATCCTAAAAATAAATCAGCAGCTCATCAGGTTTATCTTATCCATAGCTCTTGAAAAGATGGGTAATTTGTGAAAATTAAAGGATAAATTTTCTTATTTCTCCACATAAACCTACTGGTATATATGGTGGGTATTCATATGAACAGCCTCAATGAGGCGGTTATAATGAATATCCATAATATAGGCTTTTAATAGAGAACCAGTGCTTCAGCTGAATGCACGACCCGCCGGATGCTTTTAGCTTTATGAGTGTTACCATATATGGGTATGGCTGCCATTTTGGTCATGTGACCTGGACCTAAAACGGTTCCCCCAATAAATGCGCCTTACCGTAAGGAGCAAAAATATATCTTATACTTTAGTACTGTATTCTGAATCGTTTGCAGGATAAAATGCATTCTCACTTTTCCAATACAAAAGCATATGTGTCAAAGTTTGACCTAGGCACAAAGAAGGTCAAGGTCAACCCAGGGTAACCATTTTAGCAATTAATGATGGGCCTACGTCCCAGATGCTATTTATTAAGTTTCGTGGAAATCTGCCCAGTGGTTTTGGAGAAGACTATTTTTGAAGGGTTTTTACCATATATGGCTTGGCGGCCATTTTTGTCATGTGACCTGGACCCAATGAGCAAATTTTGGTTTCCCCCATCCCATAGAGGCTCCATATGAAATTTGACTTCAATCGGCCCAACGGTTTCCGAGGAGAAGCAGTTCGAAAATTTCACATTTTTCGCCTCGGCGAGGCTATACTAAATGGAATGTAATTTTTTCGCAAGTTCATTGGTTAAATCTCATTGATATCTATCAGAATGCCAAAAATTGTTTAAATATTCCAAGCGGTTAAGTCACTATCACCAATTTTCACAAACGGGTTACGGACGTACATACAGACATACCATATATGGCTTGGCGGCCATTTTGGTCATGTGACCTGGACCCCATGAGCAAATTTTGGTTTCCCCCATCCCACAGAGGCTCCATATGAAAGGGGGAGTTCCAGCCTATAGTAAATTTCCATAGGGTTCTGCCCACGCACAGATTTCCATGATATTGTGCATAATTAATACCTGGTAAAGGACTGTTCAATATGTAGCTATTTCGCTCTCATATCTGTGTTCATTATAAATCTACAATGTTTTGTTTATTTCTGCATCTGAAAATAGGGGTACCCCCAAACAAGTATGCATATATACAACAGCTTCTTATGTTTTGGAGTTATTTTGTTCTCAGGCATCACTGTAGTCTTTTGAGATTATTTTTGTATCACATTTACTATTGTTCAGGTAAAGTTCTATAGACCATGCTCAAGTTCATATGGAGGAGACCCTAGACTTCACAACCATAAAATCTTTTGGAGTATGTTTGACTTTTGATTTCATACTGTTGCAGTTCTTATCACCTCATCATTTTAATATGAAAATAGCTCGTATATGTGTAGAACATTTTATCAAATTTTCTTAAAAATCTGAGACCGGTAACATACTGAATTTGAACATTGAATAGTAACGGTCGGATTTTTAATTGTTTCAAACCATTTGTAGATATGGTATAACATTTTCAATTGAGAAATTGCTCGCAAATAATATATATAAACATGAATATATGTATGTTAAAACCATGATGTGTATAGTATGAGCTCATATAATCAGCAGCTGTATCAGTTATGGTACCCTGAGGGACACCAATTACACAATTTATTTTGGCGTCATTTAACAATTCAATATAAATATATATCATTATATAACAAGAACTTTTGTATTTAATGTAATCTTCAAGCTTGCTGGAGCTTATTATGACAAAGACTGTTGAATTGGCAAGTAAAATGGATGATTCTGTAAACCAGACAATTTTCTTGATTCTGTAATAAGTATGTATTATGCAGTATTATAAGTATAATGCAGTCAACTTAAAATGTTTGAAAAGTCTATCCTACGGGAATGGCACAGCTTGCTTGAATAGCCATGATTTATGATGTTTTTATTATGGTGTGCCAGGTAGTTCATAATACCACAGACTTTTGGCCCACTGTATACACAGATTACCGTAGACAAAATGGAAACACTGTTGTTTTGGCTCTTTTGCCACTCTGACAATGTCCCCTCAAAATCTGAACTAAGCTACAGTCTACTTAAAACGTAACAAATGTCGCTTGCTGTGTAAAACCATGTAAGAAAGTTATATTCTTAAATATGATCTGGAAAACAACCAGTTATTTTTGAGTAACATGATTTAATATAATAGAGAAGACTATTCATACTTTCAAACAATTTCAGAGGAAGAAAAGAGCCAACAGTATATTTGTTATCAGTGCTATAGAAGAATATAAAGCAGTGCTATAGAAGAATATAAAGCCAACTGCAGATTTTGGCTCCGCAAATATCCTAGCAGTGCAGCTAACAGCTGATTCACGCCATTTCTAATACTGATGAATACAGAGCTAGAAAGCTTAACATTGATGGCAGGTACTGCATACATATGACTAAATATGCGAATGGTATAACTACATCTAAATATAATGTCAGCTATAAAATAAATTTGTTACAGCAACTTGCCTTCCACCTATTTCATTTAGGGAAGTGTATGCCAAATGACAATTCTACAACTGGTTCCAGTGTGACTAGCTCTGCATTTATTTTGAGACTAAAACATTGTACCTTACACTTTTGCAGATGTAATAATGAACCCAGAAAAAAATGCTGAAAATTCTTTCCATGATCTCACAAAACTTTTGGTGGGGGAGCGGAGTGTGAGTCTCTTTGACCAAGTGATGTAAGAAAACATCAACAATACAAGGACCAATCAATCATAATAACAAACCAGAAAATCAGTCTGTCCCTTCAAGTTTGCAAATTATTGACTTCTGTTAGAAAATGACAACAACAAAATAATTAAAGAAAAACTAGGATTATGAAAGTAATTAATTAAGCAAATTCATAACATCATTGAGTATTACTGACATCAAGTGTCTTTGTATTGCAGGGTTTGAAATGTACAAGAAGGCCAAATAAATAGGCTAAAAAGATCCACCATGTCTTATTCCTATTGTGTCATAATGTAATTTTTTCAGCAATATTGTCAACACTAACATTCATCATGGACAGTGCATGAATGCATTTTATTTTAGTGCATGAATGCATTTTATTTTTCTCTTTAAAATTTTTGGATAAAACTTGACTTGTATACGTTGATAATGTATGTTCTCATTTACTTTTTATTTATTTATTTATTTATTTTTTTGGCGGGGGGGGGAGTTTTTATAAGCTTTGTATGATAAGGTGGCCCTAAATGGACATAAAACACAATAAAAATATAAAAATACACTTTAAGGAAATCTTGTCCCCTGGTATTGAAACTGATTTTAGCACAAAAATTGACCAGAACCCATATCTAGCTTTCAAAAACATTGTTACCGGTTTCTGATTTTATTGAAATTTGTTTGCTATATAGAGCACATATGTGGCCTATTTTATATTTAATATCTTGGGGTGACAAGATCAGTAACACATCTAATACTTATGATGAACATCTTAATCTTTGCATATTTTCATGAAAAATAGAAGAAATGTTGAAAATAAATTTATCAGGAAGATTAAAAGACATAGACACATTTACATTTTTTGTATTAAATTAATCCTTATGGAGTTCTGCTGCCAATCAAAGCAACACAATTTGAAAATAATCATATCATGATTTAAGACTGAAAAGTTCACAGGTGTGTATGACCTCTACAGGGGATTACCTCAGGGACCTCTCCTGAGACCTGTAGTAATTTATCAAAGGAATCAAAGTTATATATATAGTTGATAGACCTCAAGTAAACAACAACTGAAGTTTCAAGAAAATCTGTGCGTGAACAGATTTGGAACCCCCACCCCCCCCCCCCCCACCTTTGACTTCAATCGGCCCAACGGTTTCCGAGGAGAAGCAGTTCGAAAATTTTCACATTTTCGCCTCGGCAATGCTATACTAAATGGAAAGTAATATTTCGCAAGTTAATTGGTTAGATCTTATTGATATATATCAGTATGCCAAAAATTTGAATCGACTGCCTATTCGAAATTCGCAAACTTGCAGTATGTTTCCTCTGGCTTTCTTTGCCGGTTCATTACAGGGTCACTGATGAGGCTTTATTAGCCGAAACTACGTAGTATGACCCATCTTCTTTCTTATGAATGTTTTCATTGCTCTAAAAGGAACTCATTTTTGATTTTTATTTAAATATTCCAAGCGGTTAAGTCACTATTACCAATTTTCACAAACGGGCTACGGACGGACAGACAGACTGACAGAATGACCGAATGACAGAATGACACGGTGGTTTTAGGGCACTCTTAGAAAATCAACCGACTTCAGTCGGTCGCTTTTTCTGCGGGTCGTACAATTGACAAAAATATCATTTAATGATCTCCAAATATCATATATGTTTTCCTGCGAATTAAGCCCCTATAAACAAAGGGCTCGATTTTTAAAGGAGGGAGCAAATTCTTTCGTCTAATAAAAGACCTCTAATGGGAAGGAGTGGGGACAAAAATAAAGACAACACTGTAAAGGTCATTTTGGAGACGTTGCTTCCAATGTTGTGGGACTTTTACCCGATAATGAGATGAAATGACTTCTCAAGTCCTGACGCCCAATGAAACCAACGGTTCGACACTCGCAACGCTTTGCCTGGGTAGTACTCGTGTGCGGGTCGTAGCCCCCGCCCATAGGGGCTTGCAGAAATATATGGGCACACTAGTAAACCGCTTAGAGGATCTAAGCCTGTCCAGGAACCGCGGTGCGAGGCGGACCGTCCATGCTAATAAACCTATTGGTTTCATTGGGCGACAGGGCTTGAGATGTAATTTCATCTCAATGTCTGGTAAAAGTGCCACAAAATTGGAAGCAATGTCTCCAAAATGACCTTTACAGTGTTGACGGGGACGTTAAACCTCAAATCAAACAAACAAGATTGTCAGTACTGGTTACAACCTCCTGGAACTCAGGAGCCCCCTGGAACTCAGGAGCAAATTTGCCTTTGTCCAATGTCTCCAAAATGACCTTTACAGTGTTGACGGGGACGTTAAACCTCAAGTCAAACAAAATCGTGTGCGGGTCGGTTTCAGCTCTGCGTGGAAGCATCATGCAGCCCATCTACTTTTTCAAGCCCCGATGGGCAGGGGCCATACTGACAATCTATCTTTAGTGCTAAATTAAGCATAATATTCCAATAACACACCTATGCGACATAATGCATTGTTTCACGTCTCCAAAATAGGTACTTTTTTGATGAAAATTCGCGATATTTTTCTTATTTATACCGCAAACATCGGTTGTGGGTGCTCGTTGGAACTGCCTAACAAGTACCCACAATATATGTTTAGTAGAAAATAAAAAAAATGTATACCCCCGTTTTCTCTACATAAAATGGGGTTTAAGGGCAAGTGGCAAGTGATGTAGTGATGTATTGTTCAAAATCACAAAAATGTGCGGTTTTGAAAGCCATGAAAGTTTCGGCATTATATCACACAGGCTTGTAAGTGAGGCGAAATCTGGTCAAAAAGTTTTCAGCAGAGAAATATGATTTTAAATATTTTTAAAGGAAAAGATCCTGGGAAAAGTTGGTTATCCTTTGTCCAAGAGAATCTATTTATGAAAACAACAAACAACACTACCAGATATTGTTGTTATGATATAATTTATCAATGGATCCGTATCATGAGAAATCATGCCTGATGACATTTGTATAGTGCATTTGTTGTGTTAAACCCATTTTGTACTGGAAACACCAAAACGGGTGGTTGGCAAACAGTGCAGGCCCAGATCAGACGGCACAGGACGCGGCATCTGATCAGGGCCTACACTGTTTGCAAAACGTAAAAAGCCATCTTCCAAACAAATTTAAAGAAAGCACAACCTGGCCCTCCTGAATGTCGAAATGGACTCCTGCCATATATAATGAGGAAGATTCCATTTGGTACAAAAAGGGTTAATATAGTTAGTACTGTAAACACTAAGAGGAAGAGTACTTATATGAATGCAAATCTGTGAAGACAGGTTTCCTCATGACACAGATAATATACAATGGAATTTACCAGTAGTAGTGAATATCGTTGTGGTATCTGACACTCAATGTCTTCACTGTTTGCACTGGGTGTGTCCTCATTAGTGAAAAGGGCCTTTCTTTTGCTGTTGCCGGTGATGTCAGAGGAAGCAAGTCGCTTTGTTATTCTGTGACCATGGGTTAGTCTTAATTTATTTCTGGTTTCTTCATATACACTTTTAAATTGTGATAAATGCTTATTATGTTATTTTGATTTGAAGAAGTTTTTCAATTAATAAATACTGCTCTGATTTCTCACCCTTGTGAACCAAATAACGCTTCTCTTTTGGATTTTTTTCACCACACAAAGTACAAACTGTCTGCTTTGTAGTGGGTGTTATGTTTATTTTTATATCTACCTTAGTTGGGGTTTTAAATTCTGTTCCCATCCTGAATGCAGTCTAATGACAAGCTTTAAAGTTTTCAACACTATAACACTTTAACATACAAATTGTTCAAACATATCCATCAACAAAACTCAAAAAAGTAAATTCACATTAAAAATTGAGAATAGTAAATACACAGCCTATCTCTCAGTTATAGGGCAGTAAATACACATCCAAAGGATTAGAAGCAACCAAAACAAACTGATTTCAGGGAACAGTTAGAGATAAGGATCTGTGTTTTCTAAATGGCTATTTCACAGCATCCTAATTGCTTGCAGATTTTATCTGACTTGATGGGGTGGATCATATTTCAGAGCCTTAACGCTTGTTACCAGTCGTTTTTGTTAGCAACAGGTAACTTGAAGTTGGATGGAAGGGGATCATAGCAAAATAGATATAAAACAAAAACGACTGGAGCCAGTCTAATGATTTAGAATATATTTACTGTTTTAGAAAAAACTACATAAAAATATTTAAATGTGATTTTAATATTAATGATATAGACTTATCAAAATTGGATATAGATGATAGTTTTAGTACAATGGAAAAAATAGAATGTGAATCTGAAGATGTTGCTAAAAATTTTTGTAAATATTTTATAAGAGATAATTATAAAAAAAAACTATACATTTATTTCTCATTATTGAACAGGTTACGACATGCAGCCTATTTTAGGATGGATGGTACAAAATAAAATAGAACATAATTATATTTCATCAGGGTTAAAAATAACAACAATTAATGTTAAAGAAATAAATTTAAGATTTATAGATTATATTAATTTTACTCTATGTGGATTAGCTGCCTTTCCAAAAACATTTGATTTTAATGGTAACAAAGGTTACTTTCCTCATTATTTTAATACAACAGACAATCAAAAAATAAAGGAGTTTATCCTGATAAAAGATATTACGGATATAATACTATGACAAATAAAAATAAAAAGCTATTTGATAAATGGTATAATACTATTAAAAACAAAGAATTTAACTTTTATAAAGAAATATTTTATTATTGTTTATTAGATGTTTTAATTTTAACTAAAGGTTGTAATATATTTAGAGATCTATTTTTAAAAATAACAAATAATTATATTGACCCTTTTCAGTCTATAACTATTGCTCAGTGTTGTACTAGAATATTTAAAACATTAATGCTAAAAGAAAACACATTGGGTATTCATAAAAGTTCTACTTTTCAAGATATTCATTCTAATAAAGCTATTCAATTGTTAGAATATTTAGCTAAGAAAGACCATATAGTTATTCAACATGCTAAAAGAGGTAAAGAAAAAAGATTCAAAAAATATAAATTTGATGGTTATTATTATGATAAAGAAAATAAAATTCATCATATATATGAATTCTTTGGTTGTTATTTTCATGGATGCACAAAATGTTATTCACCGAATGAAATTTGTAAAATGGGATCCAAGAAAACAATGAAAGAATTATACGATAATACAATGAATAGACTACAAATTATAAAAGATACTTTCTCAGAAGAAAAAGTTAAAATTCATACAATTTGGGAATGTGAATTTGATAAAAATAAATATCCAGAGGTAGACATAAAATTAAAACCTATTAATAAAAGAGATGCATTTTATGGTGGTAGAACTGAAACTATACAATTATATAATAATCTTCCTAATTTAAAAGCAAGATATGTAGATTTTTGTTCATTATATCCGTGGGTTAATAAAAATTGTGAATATCCAATAGGTCATCCTGTTACTTATATTGATGTATCTGTAGGTCCTTATAAAAAGAATAAATACTTTCGAATAATGAAATGTAAAATATTACCCCCAAGAAAGTTATATCATCCTGTTTTACCCTATAAACAGCAAACATGTAATAATTCTCATAAATTAATATTTGGGTTATGTAAAACTTGTATGTCTAGATTAGAAATTAAATGTGATCATATAACAGAAAAGTTTGATTCATCACATGATAAAGTACATGCTATAAAACATTGTAAAGAATGTAAAAATATTAGAAATGAAAAATGTAAACATTCAGATGAAGAAAGAGCTATTAAAGGAACTTGGTCAACTATTGAAATAAATAAAGCAATAGAAAAAGGATATAAACTATTAAAAATATACGAGTTAGAACATTTTGAAAATACATCCACAAAGGTATTTAAAAAAATATGTTGATACATTTATGAAGTACAAGCAAGAAGCCTCGGGCTGCAAATGTAATCCTAAATATTGTAAAGTAGAAGTAAAACAAAGATCAGGAATTGATACAATTAACTTACTCCACCCATAAAAGACACCAAAGGGAAAGAAATACAAACATTAAGCGACCAGACCATAATGGAAACCTAAACAAAAGAAGGCCATAAGGACAGTTACTTTCCCACAAAATGGTCATATGGCCATCCAAAATTAAAAGACACAAGTGATACACACACTAAGTAACAAACAACAACATAAATAAATCGCCACAGAAGATCCGCCTTGGAACGGTCAGTGGAAGATTTCCACTGGGGGGCTTAAATCGATTTTACGTGGCCACAATCCTCGCCCTTACTTCCGTCGCGATTTAGACAAATAATTTGTTCAGTCCGCATGAAGGCCTCCTAACTCATCAGTGCAACATCTCCGTGAACACAAAAATCAAAGAACCACAGAGGTGAGACAACGGTGAGGACTCGACAGCAAGAAACCACTGAAATGCTGGAGCAAAAGAAAACCAACAGTTAGACTCCGATGTGCCCAACCAGAGACAGAGCATCAGGCACCAACCAACATTACCTTGAATTAGATCTCTCTAATTCTCAATAAGCCTTTACGTTGGAGCCGTCATAGAATCTGAGGCCTGACCCACCGGCGTGCAATTAAAGAGGGAAGCAAAGTTGCCAACCGTGATTGGGTTAACTACCATGCATGCAGTCTGTCGTATAATATCCATGTTGTACCCAATCTTTTTATATCGAAGAATGATTTTACGAAATTGGGTGCTGAAGTCATTGCGGTTATATATTTTTCTGAATTTATATACTAAGTCACCATAAAATTCGGGTTCCGATAGACCTTGTTGCAGAAGAGATTTAAGTCCAATATTGAATTTTGAAATTAAATCAGAATGGCGTCTATAAAATTTTGAAAAGGCTTTGCGTAGTTTATGGTACCGATAACCCTGATTAAGGAGTTTAGCCGTTAATAATTTATTACGAGTGTTGAAGTCAGTTACATGACTACACACTCTAGCAAATCGAATTAATTGCGAAATATAAACGCCATAGGATGGCGCACGAGGAACATCACCATCCAAAAAAGGAAAATTTACAATCTCAAAATCAAAGTCATCGCGTTTATCATAAATTTTGCACGAAACAAATCCATCTACAATAGATAGATGTAAATCCAAAAACGGGGCCTCAGTATCAGAAGAATTTGCTTTATTTAACTGAAGTTCTAGGGGGTAAATCTGACTGATCAAACCATCAAAATAGGTATTATCAATATTTAATAAATCATCTAAATATCTAGAAGTGGAGCTAAAAGCTTCAATAATTTCAGATTGGTTATCAATGGAAAGCGACAAAATGAAGTCTCTTTCATAACAATACAAGAATAGATCAGCCACAAGAGGTGCGCAATTAGTACCCATCGGAATACCCACAATTTGTCTAAATAACTTAGTACCGAATCTAATATAGATATTGTCAAGTAGAAAGGTGAGGGCATCACACACTTTCTGACATGACCAAAGTGTATAATTCTTATGCTCTTTAGAAGTGAAAAATGCATTTCTGACATTACATGCAAGATAGAGAGAATCTTCTCTGTGAAAAGCCCATTCAATTAAATCATTAAGCTTTTCTTTTATAAGATTATGAGGAAGTGTAGTGTAAAGAGTGGAAAAATCGTAAGTAGACAGACTAGAAGCACGAAAATGTCTGGATTTCAATTTGTTTAAAACCTCATTCGAATTTTTTATAGACCAAAACAGATTTCTTCCTGATCTTTCAAAGACTTTATCACAATATTTAATAACATGCGTTTTAATAGCAGTAAGACAGGAAGTTAATAATTTAGAAAGTTCAGTGGTAGTGCAAGAGCTAGAATTTGCAATAAACCGTGCTTTGTAAGGTCTTTTATGAAGTTTTGGTAACCAGTATAGCGTAGGAAGCTTGTCTTGGCCTTCGTTAACACACACAGCAAACTTGGTGGCTGAAAGACAAACATGTTTATCTACTATAGCTCTCTCTTCAGCTAAAGGCTGAAGTTCATAGGCCTTAGTACCACCAAGCTCCTGCTTGAGCGTGTTAACATAGTGGAGCCGTCACACAACGACGACGTTGTTAGCGGCCTTGTCTGCAGGGGCCAAAACAAACTTCTTATGAAATTCTTGAATACCTAGTTTAAGATGACGTAAAGACGTCTTGGGCTTAGGAGATAATAAGTTAGTATTTTGAGAATAGAAAGAAATGCGTTTATTCACTGGATGTAAAAATGATAATAATTGTGAAACAAAAATACAATATCTTATAGATAATGCATCATATGATTTAGATATTGATAAAGTAAAGCATAATGCTGGTTTAAGATTTATAGCTAAAATATGTTTGAACTCTTTATGGGGTCACTTTGGAATGAAAGATATTTTTACAAAAAAGGAATATTGTTATAATTCAGATCAATTAACAAATATGGTTTTTAATGAGAAATATGAAGATATAAATATTATGATATTAGATAATGATACAGTATTAACAGTATATCAGAATAAAAAAGAATATACTAAACCTAATCCAAGTGTAAATGTTTATATAGCTTTATTTACAACAGCTCATGCAAGACTTAAACTTTATGGACTATTAGATATCTTACAAGAAAGAGTATTGTATTTTGATACTGATTCATGTATTTATCATGATGATTCCTCAGAAGCATGAAAAAAGATAGAATCTATGTTTGGTAATAAACTAGGTGATTTAACAGATGAAATTGTTTCAAAACATAATGCTAATCATATAACACAATTTGCATCATCAGGGCCAAAAGATTATTCTATGAAATTAGATACGGGTAAAATAGTTAGTTGTTGTAAAGGATTTAGATTAAATGCAGAAGTAGAAGAAAAGATTACAATGGATAAAAAAGTAAAACTAATTACTGATGAAAATGAATCACATGAAACAATTACATATAATCAAATTACCACAAATAAGAAAGATAGAAATTTAAAAACTGTAGAACGAGTTAAAATGTATGATTATGATTTTGATAAAAGAATGATACATAATGAAAATGTAAATGTAATTAGAAGTTTTCCTTATGGTTACTAAATTATGGGTATAAAAATGAAGAGAAAAACTCATCTTTATGGAGATAAAAAACCTATTAGCCCTTACGATGCAGAGGACCCTGATGCTAAAGTTATATTAGGAAGAATACTATTATCTTATATCCAAAAAAGAATGTTAAAGGATACTGGTAAATGTTATTTAACGGATGCACAACAATTAATAATGGATAAATTTGAGGGTAGAAAATTATCAAAGTTTCCTGCAGGATGGGATGCTTTTATTAGACCAGATTTAGTTTGGGAATATGTTTATGAGGAACCAGCTCCTCAATGAATCTTTATATTTTATTTAATTTCCATGCAACGAATCCAGTTAATACCATAGCACCAACAACAAATGCAATCTCTCTATTTTTCTGATCTCCTGATGGAGTATAAAAATCACTTAATGTAGGTTTCGGAGGTAATGCCTGTAAATTTTTATGTGTAACATAATAAAATTCTTTTCCTGCTTGGTCTACTTCTTCAAAGGTTTTTTTCTGCATTACGTTCTTTTTGTTATTGTTCATTAAGAAAATCCAATCTTTGTGTTCTTTCATTATTCCATTTTACTTGTGCTGATTCTAATTGTTCCAATGCCTTATCATGTCTTTCTCTCTCTTTTTCTGCGTCTCTGCCAATATGTGAAAACAAATAATTACTACCAGAAAAAGCAAAGGCATTCGCTACTGCTCCACCAAGCATCATCACCACTGCACTCGCCATTTTATAAAATAATTATTTCACAATATTTTCTGGAATAATTCCTTGCTTAACTAACATATCTCTCGTCGCCATTGCGAGTAATATATCAATAGATAAAATACCAATATCAGTCATATTAAAATCTACTTTTGGTGGTGGTCTTTTCAATAGTTTTCTTCCTAATTCTGCATATCCAACCGTTAATACAGTCTCTACTCCTGCGTGATATAACATGTTTGCAATTTGTTTTCCATCAATTTGTGTTGCCATTTTTATAAGAATTTTTTGATTAATTAAACTCAAATGGATCGATTTCTTTTTGTTGTTTGGGCTGCGCGGGTGTAACTTGTTTCTTATTATAAATATATAAACCCAATCCAACAATCACACCTACTATACATAAAGGAATATAATTTTTGTATTGAACTTTTTAACATCATCCCTAACTTCATCATCATCTTTTGTTATAGATTTTAATTGTATGTTTTCTTTTTTCATTGTTTCCATTTCTTTTCTTTTTAATTCAGCTTTTAATCTTTTTGCTCCTGCACCTTTTTTACCTGCAGATACTGTTTTGGGGTTTTTCTTTTTTGTGACCTCGTCATCAAGGGCATATTTTGTGACTTCGTCATCATGGGAAGCTTTTATTTCACTCGTCATTTTTTATGTCTTTTTTATCAGTCTGGAAATCAATATGTCTCACTGTTGTTAACATTGCAGTAATAGGAGCAAGATGCATTCCATATCTATAATATAATTCACAACATGTGCTAGTCAAAGCGTGATTGATAAATGGATCTTCTTCTAAATCTTGTATTAGTTTTGGTGGATTAACAACATTTAAATACTTTGTCACACCCATAACATATAAGTTAATAAAAGAATTACCCAATGTCTTCGTCATACTTGCCCCTAGTCTTGCTTCGTATCTGCAGTATAGTGTGTTTATTTGTTCTGGTGTCATTGTATCAATGTCTGACATTTGTAAGTCTTTACCAAGATATTGTTTACTTCCTCCACGAGCAACAATGGCTGATAATCTTTCACGTTTTGTTTCATTGTGCTCATTATTTTGATCACATGTATTGTTTTCATTAAGTAGTTTTTCAGCATCCATTTGATATAATTTATTTTTTATTTTCAAATAATTATATACCACATATCCAACGTCCGCTAAGACTGCAGTGTTTGTTATAATTGTTAGTGTTTCAAGAAGCATTGCTTTTTATTATTGCTTATTTTTGTAATATTACTTTAGCATTACTTATTTTTGCTATATTACTTAAGCATTACTTAAGCATTACTAAAGCATTACTTAAGCATTACTTTAGCATTACTAAAGCATTACTTAATTAACAACCCAATAATCAGTAGGTTGGTCGGTTTTCAAAATTAATTTATGATGTTTCTTTTTCTTTAATTCTTCCTTTATTCTTTGTCGTTCTTCCAATGTAGGAATAACATCATTCTCTCTCAAACAATTTTCAAAACTATCTCTATCTTTTGTGTAGAACATACATAATCACTTTGTTTGTTCTCTTAAATCTTTCAAAACTGAATTGTATCTTTGCGATATAACCCATACCGATTGTTCTGCGTGTCTGCCTGAAAAAGCGAGTTCAGACAACATGTCTTTTTTCTTTGTTAATTATTTTGTTGCGCTACAATCATCAATGATGTATAATGCAGGGGAATTGGCATATGTTTTAAAAAACAACCGTAATAGTTCTTGAAGCTTTTCTGTTCCATCTGACGTTATAGGATTTACGATTATAACTTATTTTTGTTTTTGGATTTTTAACATCACCAATCCAACTTCTGTTTTGTATGCCTTGTTCCATTGAATGGTTGTGCAAAGTATAACAATATGACTAAATACACCTCTATATACACCTCCAAGTAAGTCTAAAACAAATTCAGTCTTACCGCAGCCAGTTTGACCACAAATAATTGCACAGTGTGGATCTTTAGGTAGTTCCATTTCTATTGTTTAATAATGAGCTTCTTTGAATCTACCTTCTTCAAAATTAATTTGGGCATCTTGTATTACAAACAGATAAACATTTATTGGTTCATTTCCTCCTGCTTCTTTTGTAATTTGTATTGTGATGCCTTCTGAAGCATTTTCTATTCTTCTTCCCAAACCATGAAGTGTATTATCATCAGTTGAACGTAAATCCAGCAATAAAGCATAATTAGTCGTTAGATATTTTTCTATTGTTGTATCAGTAAAATATAAATCTTTAATGACCATACTTGTTTCTTTGTTTCTTTTTGAATTTAGGGCAAAGAATTTATTTATTTCGTCCCACTGTTGGTACGATTTCCTTGACTGTACAGCTGATTCGGAATCCCTTCTATAGTCATTTCCACTTTTGTAATTTCTGGATTATTATATTCTTCTGTGCTGGTCCTTTCAGGATCTTCGAATAGCATCAGAATTCCTTTCATGCTTCTTGCCGGGACATTTAAATTAATATTCCAAAGAGTATCAGATTTATTCTTCGTTATTTTTCTATGCCTAAGTATTCAATCGTATAAAATAACCATTTTGTCACTGACTTGCTGACTTATTTCTCTTGATAAATAAGAATCAGAAACAATATCGAATTCTAAACAAATATTTTTGATTGTATAAGTTGAAGTTGCATCTGTTGAATTAATAACTTTCATGTAATCGTTAAATGTAAGTTCATATTCTAATCTATCCCCGAGCCCTGCTTGATAAAATGGCATATGGGTTTCCAATAATTCAAAATCAAGCGGAATACAAAACCTGTTTCCATATGCTTTTGCTATTGCCTGATCTTCTTTATCTGCTGTTGCATTTTTTGCCCCCACTCTAAGTTTCAACATGTTTGCTTTGCCAATGCCTTGGTATGCCATATTTATTCGTTCTGTAGGAGTCTTCCATAAATCAATATAACGATGATAGATGTCACTATCATCAATGGACATAACTTCATTTCCACTTATCCTTATTGTTGTTTTCTTAATTATTGCTCTTCCAATATTTTGTTAAATAGTTGCATTTGCATCTTTAGAGATAAGTTCAATTTCAAATGCTAATCTGACTGTTCCGGGAACAATAACATCATTACCACTTAGATTAGGAAATCTCACTAATAATTGTTCATTTTGGTCAATAGTTGATGGATTATTGGTTATCACTACACTTTGACGGATTCCTCTCACACCGCGTGGTTCTCTTATTTTTCTGTAAGGGTTTAATTTATTTCCATAGTTCGACATTTTTTTAAGGAAAAATTTAATAATTAAAAATGGCTGAAGCATTTGATCCTGAGGATCCTACAATTGATGATGACGAGGATATAGATTCCAAATTACCTATGGTCTCTGATGATCTTGATCGGAGTATTATTCTAAATCAGGGTAATGCGATTGATGACTTAAGAGGAGAGCTCAAACAGTCTGCTCTTCAACGCCATAAAGAAACACTTGTAAAGACGTTTTATGATGAAATAAGCTATCGCTACCAAATTACGCCAGACAAAGAAGATTATGATCAGTTTAGATTATCCGATGATAAAACTTTATATTGGGTTGTCGGCGACAAAGAAATCAGAATTACTGCATGGCAAGGCCAAGCAGAATTTCTTTCTTTGGGTACTTTAGCAAACGAATACAACCGTGTAGTAGGTAGTGGCGAAACACAGGCAATCAGACAATATTTAAATTTACCAGAATATAAAAGCAAAACAAAGCTATCTCAACAGGCAAGGAGGGCTCTGGGAAGTACGCGAAATGATTTGCTAAATGCTGAAGAAAAAATACCACTAAAAGATTTGTCTTCAACCAAAGATGTACAAAATGTAGTAGACACAGCAAATAAGGCTGAGACCACTGTTACATCTCTTTTTGATAATTTGGAGTTGCCAGAAGTTAAAAATGCACGCACACAAACAGAAGATCAAACATACAGGGAACTGCAAGGCCTAGATAAGTCACTACAGACTATTCGTGGTGAACTTACAAATAACTTGGCAAAGCTGACGGACATTGATAAAAATATAGCAAAGGAAAGAAGAAAACTACAAGAAGCTGAAGATGAAATCAGCAAAAACGATATAACTGAACGTTTAAAAAAATTGGAAGATCAGAGAGCTTCAAGACGTGAAGCTGCTAGTGCAAACAGAGAAGCATTACGTAGTCAGATAAATAGGATAAAAGAAACTATAAACAGAGTATTAAAAGAAGACACAACATTAGGCGATAGAATTAAACATTATTTAGAGAACAAGGAATTACAATTGTTAGTGTTTTAACTGCTTTTGGAATGATTATTGGTGTTATTGTTGAGACAATTATTCCTACTACTGGTGGCGGCTCTATAACCCCTAAACCACCGTCAAAAGAAAATTGGATAAAAAACAATTAAGTAATCTTGGTAAACTATTGGCTAATCTAGCAGGAAAAGCAGCAGCAGCACTCCCGGGTATTATTGGTTCCATTGTGTCTTGGTTGCTTTCTGCTACTGGCAAAGTGGTTAACTGGTTTGGCGAACATCTCTGGGCGTTGCTTGTCCTTGTTGTAGGATTATTGTATGCAGCTGCAAGAGAATATATTTATAAATCCTGAGTGCAATAATACCTATTACTATACTTCCTACTATTAATGCTGTTTTAGTTTCTTCGTGTTGTGTTGATTCTTTCGTGGATATTACAGTGGGTTGATTCTTTGTTTCTGTACCTTGAACAGTTTGATGTTTAACAGGTTCTGGTAGAGATTTCTTTGTTGGTGTACCTTGTATAGTTGTAGGTTGTGTAGTAGGTGCAACAGGTTTAACATTTACATCACTATTGAAACCAAGCGAGCACTCCGATGTTGCAATTACAATTTTATTATTATATCCAGCGAAAGTGCCAATTTGTAATATCATATCACTGGGAGACATGTAGAGACCAAGTCCGTATGTATAATCAACTTTACTCGTAGCATATTTCAATACATTTTGATATTTGGTCATGCAAATCGATTGGACTGTTAATTGTTTCTTGAACATTTGCTAAGAATTGTTTTTGAGCATCAAATCCTGTGCCTATTTTTAGTATGTCTACACGTGTTTGATATTGTGCTCCTAATAGTGCCCATACAAATATTCTAATACTTTCGTTAATTCGTTCAATACCTGGTTTTGTGAAGCCTTCTGATTTGTCTAATATAAACATTGTCCATGCCTCACTTATATCTACTGTATGTTCAATTTTGTCATTTGCACTAAAGAATGGCCCATCACTTCGATGTTCGTATCTGTATTTTCCATCTGGTTTAAAGTATTGAGTGTATTCTCCGAGACCGTGACTTTTCGAACTACTTTCCAATTTTTGGCGCCAATCTGTATTTGCTGAAACATTGAATTCATTGCATAAGTTTTGGTAAGTTGCTTTATCGTATGTGTTTTTGTAATAACAAAATTTCTCATCTGTTGGTAAAGGTGTTTTAAGTTCTTTTAAAATACGAGCAATACAATAATACACATGAAATGTATATACTGTTTTAGTAAGTCCTGAAGTGTTTTGCAAATGGTCTTGATAACTTACTCCGCATCCTGCAGTGGCACACCAAACAGCAAAATTCAATTGGCACTGCCACCAGTCAAATGATGAATGAAGCCATGTATTCCACGGTTCATTGTTGTGTAATGTTGGATTTTGATAGTTTTGAAATAAGTCGGGAAACGTTAATGGAAAATGGTCATTTTTGTTAACATAAATTGTTTGTTTTACAAGTTCAATATTCCTTTTAGAATATTTAGTATGAGGGTTATATGATGCATTGGGGTTGTACTTGAATTTTTTAGGTATCATTTTTTATTAATTAAAAATGTATCATACAATTTCTGATATTAATAAGACAATACACTTGCAACAATATATAGATAACAAATGCGGTATTAAGAGAATTGGTTTGAAGAGTTTTACTTATACTATAGGTTGGCATAATTTGATTGATGAATCTATCCAAAAAGGAACAGATAGACCAATACGTTTAGCTTCAGGATTTTACAGTTTCCAACAAATAGCAGATATATTTCAAAGTAATAATATTGTATTATCTGTAAATGAAACAAATGGCATAGTGTTTTTGACATCGACCGTTGATTTAAAAATAAGCAAAGGATTAAAAGAGATGTTAGGCCTCGGATATAGACGATTAAACGCAAATCAAACATATGAGGGAGAAATAGCATTAAATTTTGCACCTTATAAACAACTATATATTCATCTTGAGCAGATAAACAGCGCTTGCAATTTCTTTGATGGTGCTCCTAGTAATATCCTTGGTGTTGTTTCTGTTGAAAATAAATCATTTGGAGATATTGTTCATACGCGTTTTAGTAATCCGGAATATAAACAATTAACACATGGTGATATATCAGAATTAAGTATAAGCGTTTGTGATGAGAATGGTCAGAAAATAAACAACAATGGTTTACCAATTTGTTGTGTGTTAGAAATTTTATGATTAAAAATGAGTATATTTGGTGTTAAGAATAATAATATTTTACGTGTTGATAGCAGAATATCAAATTTAGATAATATATTACAAAACGTTCATACAAATGAATACATTACAATATATGCTGAATCAAAAGGCTCTTTATCTAGAGATCAGACGTTTTCATTTGGAAATGGAGGTAGAGAGCGAACGGCCGGTTATGTTATGATGAAAGATGGTTATATTATAAGTATGGGCCTGTCGTGTGAAAAGTTTAAAGATGAAGTGCGGGTTACTGTGATGGTGGATGGAGAAGTTTTGAGTGGGTGTATAGTTTATTTGGAAGACACACAAAGTGTACATCGCGATTTTGATAAACCATTTTTAGTTAAGGCAGGAAGTGTTATTAATTTTTTGAGTGTACTGAATAATTATACTGCGGTTAATACTGTTGCCTCATTATTAATTGAATTTAAAAATTATATATAAAAAATGAGTATATTTGGTGTAAAAACAGATAAGAATAATTTGACTTTGCGTATTGATGAATTACATAAAAAATTAGGAAATTTAAATAATAGATTACAAAACGTTTATACAAATGAATTCATTACAATAACTGCCGAATCAAATGGCCCACTAACTAGTGGTAAAATATTTTCATTTGGAAATGGAGGTAGAGAGGGAGCGGTTGGTTATGTTATGATGAAGGATGGTTATATTAAAAGTATTAGCCTGTCGAGTGTATCGTCGCTTGGAAAGGTGAAAGTTGGCGTGTTGGTGAATGGGGAACGTTTGGAAGGGTGCCGCGGCCTCGCTTTAGATAGTGAAACAAAAAGTACACATTTTAATTTTGTCACCCCTTGTTTAGTTAAAGCTGGAAGTGTTATTAATTTTATTAGTCTAGAGTTTAATAAAACTACAGTTAATACTGTTGTCTCGATTTTAATTGAATTCAAAAAATAAATATAAAAATGAAGCAACCTACAGCGCCGAATTTATATCCAGACTTGTCTAGTGAAGACGGACAAAATTATAGATTACAGAAGATATCAGAGATAGAAAAACAATTAATGAAAGAGAGGGATGTAAGAAAGGCATTATACAAAACGTATAAACGGGGGATTAACATTACTGATAGTGTTGATACTGGGTTAATTTCTTCAAGTGTTATTATGGCTGGTGTTGGTTTAACTGTTCCGGTTATGTTACCATTAGAGATTGCTGCAATCGTTTGTGGATCTCTGGGTGTTTGTGTTAAGTTTGTTAGACGTAGATTACATGCAAAAACGCAAAAACATTATGAGATTAAAACTATTGCTGATAGTAAGTTGAATAGTATAAAAGATTTGATTTCTAAGGCTTTGACAGATGGGCAGATATCTGAAAATGATTTTAAGTTTATTTTAGATGAATTAGATAAATATAACAAACTTAAAGATTGCATGCATTCAAAACAAACAGGATTAAGTGAAACGGAAAGAAAAAAACTTATTGAGGAAGGCAAGGCCCAGGCTTTAGCCGAGGTAAAAAAAATAGGAAATGCTTGATTTTATTTAATAAAGTTATAATAATTAATGAGACGCCTCCTGGTTATAAGAAATGAACTTTCTCTCACATTGTCGCGCCTAAACTTATGCAGCTTTTATTTCCATTCTAATTCTTGTGTCAAATTATTTGTAAGTCCACTCGAAGTTGTGTTTACAATATGATAGTATTACAGCGTTATAGTACTATGGAGCATAATAGTATTACAGCGTAATAGTGTTACAGCGTAATAGTACTATGGTAAACCCTTAATAGAAAGGAAGCATAATAGTATTACAGCGTAATAGTAACACAATGTAATTGTATTACAGCGTAATAGTACTATAATTGTTAATATGTTATCAAACACTTCTGAATTAATGTTAGAGATCCAAACATCGATACGATCGATCGATTTTTTTTCTCTCATACCCTTACCCCAAATTGTTTCCTGTCGGATTTTTATTTTTTCCGAGGTCACTCGTTTTGGAGGAGGTAAAAAAATTTTTTAGGGGTGGTCTAGAGAAGCTAATTTTTTGGGGTGGTCTGATGAAGCTAAAAAAATTTTTTAGGGGGTGGTCTGGAGAAGCTAAAAAAATTTTTTTTAGGAGTGTCTGGGGAGGAGGTAAAAAAAAATTTTTTTGGGGGTGTCTGGGGAGGAGGTAAAAAAAAATTGGGGGGGGGGGGGCCTATAGGTGTGGGATATTGTGTGGGGAGGAGGTAAAAAAAATTTTTTTGGGGGGGTGTCTGGGGAGGAGGTAAAAAAAAATTTTGGGGGGTGGTCTGAAGAAGCAACAAAATTTTTTTAGAGGGGGTGGTCTGAAGAAGCTAAAAAAATTTTTTTTGTGGTGGTCTGGTAGAAACTTAAAAAAAATTTTTAGAGGGGGTCTGAAGAAGCTAAAAAAATTTTTTTAGAGGGGGTGGTCTGAAGAATCTAAAATTTTTTTTTTAGGGGTGGTCTGAGGAAGCTAAAAAAAATTTTTTTTAGAGGGGGTCTGGAGGTGATACATATTGCGTGGGGTCACAGGTTCGATCCCGGGCTTCTCCAGACTTTCGGATGAGTCTTTCAACCGAGGTCCCGTCTCCATATGACCTTAGCTGTTGGTGGGACGTAAAATTGAAACACTCACTCACTACTCTTCCATTTGTTTTACACTTCTCTTGGGGCTTTCACTTTCATTTCGTCTACTTTCTTCTGTATCTTTTCTCCCTTTCTGTGGTGGTTTTTCTCCGGGAGCTCCGGTTTTCGCCCACCTCTGATTAACGATCGGCTCGATATAAGTGAAATAATCTTGAAAGGGCCGTTAAACCAAAACAAAAAAAATATCAAACTCACGCGATTACCAACACTGAGAATGACCGCATGTAATTTATAAGAAGTCATTAAATATGTGGTAAACTTCTCCTGTCTATCTTTCTGACCTTCACACTACCAATGTCGAATACTTCGTGCAATTATTCTAATATTATAGATTTCACAAAAAAATCCGCGCGTAACGAAATGACATTGGCATTAACAAAGATGTTTAGATTGCGCTTTCTTAGGACGAGAAAGCTATTTTTAACACAGCGCGCCTATATAGGCAATCGGAAAGAACTGTGATTTATTATGCACCAAAAAATCCGCGGACGGAAGTGCGTGACGAGTGACGTCATTAAAATCTGTCCACAGTGCTGACATGCATTAAACCAGAACAATATGAATCGAATGAGGATGGAAGTGCCACTGTTTAATTAAATACGTTATCTATGTCATCAGTATCGATTCATCAATCTATTGTTAGAATATTGTAATCAAAATTATCCCGGAGCCATAAAAAGATCAAAAGTGATGATCGTTTTATAATATAAACATCACTATTCTTAACAACTCATGTATACAGGCGTTTGATGTGAAGTTATCATATCAAATCCATCACGGTGAATACTGGTATACGTCGGAGTAACAGGCTTCTCCCTTTCTTCTTCTTCTTCTAAATTTATTCTCATATAGATAGTACATAATTTGAAATTTGAACTGTGAAATATGGTAAAGCACATAGGAAACATATATGTTTATGCTAACAACACCCTAGATCATATCCTTTGACATTTGTATGTATATTTGTTGTACAGATTTATGTATTCATGTCATAAAAATTTAAATAAATAAACAATAAAGAGATGAGCTGTATATATATACGCAAATACAAAGTGTTCCAAACTTTTACTTGAAGTACAGAACGTACGTAAAACACATGGCACACCGTCCGTCCTGGCTCTTTTAACTAGCTTATCAACAATGAGAATTCCATCCATTTAACTGCTAGAGTCAAGCCACTGCCATAAGCAAAGCTCTCACCCGAAGTCGAAATTTTAACATATGATACGCAATATATATTAAAGAATCATTATGCTTTGGTTTTTAGATTGTAAAATGTCGAAACAGGAGGTCAGGAAACTTAAAAAACAACTAGTGTTTGACGTGGGCATGAAAGACAAAATCTACAAATTAAAAAAGAAGTCATACTTTGGTGTCGGTCATCCCATTTCCAAGAAGGACCCTGAATTTGGTCAGCCTGATGGAACACCTGTTAGAAAGAAAAGGATAAATCAAGCATTCAAAATGGACGTAGAACTAACATCGAAGAATCTCTATATATGGCTGCAACTCGACTGTGATTGTAATAAACTACCAGAAGAGGTTAAGCAAATTCTGTTTAACATGATGTTTAATTTTCGATTACGAATGATGAAGAAATTCGAAAAGTTAAGGTAAGAAACGTAGCCTGACAATTTTTACATGAAGTTAACAAGACCATGTGAGCCCCCCAAGGGAATTTGCGTCTTCGAGTATTCCGTCATGACAAATGATCACTGCGTATGTCCAGCCACTCAGAGGGGCCAGAGATATGGCTTTCTGTCTGAAGGTTCCTCTTGATTCACTGCTTGTATGAGCGAGCAGCGAAGGTTCTGGCGAGACTCTCCGGATGCGCAGGCTCGCCTGAACCTTTGCTGCTCGCATAGGCGATAAGTACCAAAATCGCTTGACGGGGCCCATGTAATGACCGACTGGCAACCCCTGGAACAAAGTTAGAGTGATATGCGAATGACTAGAATAATGTTCAAGAAAAGGGTTATCCTTTGGAAGCAATGAATACACCACATAACTAAAAATATAGAGTGTATATGTTTTCTGGGCCAGACTAGCTTGATTCGGCTAATTAGGCCTCATGAGTGAAAAAATGGTTTATTTAGCTTATTCTGGTGTAAAGTAGAAGTAAAATAAAGATCAGGAATTGATACAATTAACTCACTCCACCCATAAAAGACACCAAAGGGAAAGAAATACAAACATTTAGTGACCAGACCATAATGGAAACCTAAACAAAGGAAGGCCATAAGGACAGTTACTTTCCCACAAACTGGCCATATGGCCATCCAAAATTAAAAGACACAAGTGATACACACAGTAAGCAACAAACAACAACATAAATAAATCGCCACAGAAGAGCCGCCTTGGAACGGTCAGTGGAAGATTTCCACTGGGGGGGGGGGGGGCTTACATCGATTTTACGTGGCCACAATCCTCGCCCTTACTTCTGTCGCGATTTAGACAAATAATTTGTCCGCATGAAGGCCTCCTACCTCATCAGTGCAACATCTCCGTGAACACAAAAATCAAAGAACCACAGAGGTGTTCACGGTGAGGACTCGACAGCAAGAAACCACTGAAATGCTGGAGCAAAAGAAAACCAACAGTTAGACTCCGATGAGCCCGACCAGAGACAGAGCATCAGGCACCAACCAGCATTATCTCTCTAATTCTCAATAAGCGTTGGAGCCGTCATAGAATCTGAGGCCTGACCCACCGGCGTGCAATTAAAGAGGGAAGCAAAGTTGCCAACCGTGATTGGGTTAACTACCATGCATGCAGTCTGTCGTATAATATCCAAGTTGTACCCAATCTTTTTATATCGAAGAATGATTTTACGAAATTGGGTGCTGAAGTCATTGCGGTTATATATTTTTCTGAATTTACAAGTGACTTGTAAATTGTCACTTGTGTCTTTTGGTTTTGGATGGCCATATGGCCATTTTGTGGGAAAGTAACTGTCCTTATGGCCTTCCTTTGTTTAGGTTTCCATTATGGTCTGGTCGCTTAATGTTTGTATTTCTTTCCCTTTGGTGTCTTTTATGGGTGGAGTAAGTTAATTGTATCAATTCCTGATCTTTGCTTTACTTCTACTTTATATACTAAGTCACCATAAAATTCGGGTTCCGATAGACCTTGTTGCAGAAGACATTTTAGTCCAATATTGAATTTTGAAATTAAATCAGAATGGCGTCTATAAAATTTTGAAAAGGCTTTGCGTAGTTTATGGTACCGATAACCCTGATTAAGGAGTTTAGCCGTTAATAATTTATTACGAGTGTTGAAGTCAGTTACATGACTACACACTCTAGCAAATCGAATTAATTGCGAAATATAAACGCCATAGGATGGCGCACGAGGAACATCACCATCCAAAAAAGGAAAATTTACAATATCAAAATCAAAGTCATCGCGTTTATCATAAATTTTGCACGAATTTTGCATAAAGGCTGGGACGATGCATCGGATAAACACTTAATCGATTGAATGAATTTTCGTTACTGATTCGCTTACAATCGATTTTTTTCTGTGTTTGTTGCATCACCATATTAATATTGTTTTAGAGGCGGCAAAGGCATACACGCAAGAACTGAAGACTGTCTGAGTGTACAAGTTTTCTGGGCCAGATTATATTTTGGATAAATAAGGGGAATTCTTCTAAATGTATGTTTTGTATACTCATAAGGCTTGCCTAGATGTGGCGATTTAAGTGAGAGCACCCAGCATAGTGGATCATGCATGATAGCTTATGTAATATTGATTTTTTTAAACTCGTTCAGGAGAAAGGATAAAATGCTCGACAAAGCCTTGCTTTTTATCCCTTTTCCTCAACTCGTTTAATAAATTCAATAACACATGAACCCGAATGCAAGATTATATTTATCACATGACATTAAAAGGCATTTTATGCACGACTTTTCTATAAATATGTCAATAATCCGCCATTAGTAAACACGACGTCGTTAAGGATGTCGTACGTGTAACGTTACGGGACGTATCTAACTAATTTGCATATTTGATCTACTAGTGGTATATCGAATTTAATACATGGCGTTATTACATTCTCATCCGCGACGTCATGTGATAAATAAAATACTTTTATCGCATAGAATATCAAAAAGATATTCCTATACTATCCTCATATGCCTCTTGACTAGGTGTTATGGTAAACCCTCAATGGATCAAACATTCTTGCACACCAGACAAGGAAATACGCGATTTTACCCTGGGATAGAAATTTATGATCGGACACTTGTGTTCCGACCCCAAATCGAAAATAATCGCGTGTTTGATAAATGTACTGGTTGAATACGACCTCGTATGCGCCGTCATTATGGTTGACGTCATGCACGTTACGTGACGTCACTAAACATTCCTGTAGTGTCATCACAATATGGCGGACGTTGGTTAACGAAGTGACTGCAGCATTAAAAATCCGCGCTAAGAAATGGAAGGTATGCAAGAAAAAGAATCCTATATGGGTGTGAGGGGTGGATGGAAAAATCCGTCCCGAGGGACACTGTCCGGCATCACGAGCGTATGAGGGGTGGATGGAAAAATCCGTCCCTCGGGATCACTGTCCGGCATCACTCGGCAAGCCTCGTGATGCCGGACAGTGTCCCTCGGGACGGATTTTTCCATCCACCCCTCACACCCATATAAGATTCTTATATTGTCAGACCTGTTAGGTACACGGATGTATGTAGTTTTACGTCCCAATATTAACATTCGCAGGACATTTATAATAAACTAAAATTTAAATATTAGGACGCAATGTAGTTCATACCTCAACGAACACATTGACTCACGCGACGTTATATGATCACTGGGTTGCGTCGAAATTGAACCATGGTTCTTTCTAATATGACTAGGTGATGGTGACGTTCTGATGCCAGCGGCGCCGTTCAACCGTTAATAGGCAAACTGCATGCCCTTTTTTATGTCCCCCGCACAAAGTCGGGCTGATCTATTTCGATTCTTACTCGCTGAAAATCGGTAATAATGTCGATTCCTTCAAATTCTCACAACCTTTCGAGGGAAAAAAAGCAAAATTAATGACTCTAATATATGCAACCTTCTGTAATGTTTTCGATGCGAGAAAGTAACGTTACTCCGTCTAACGTCAAGGAATCTACGAGTTACGTCTTAAATCGCAAAATTGTAATGACGTCACTAGTCACGCACTTCAGTCCAGTGATTTTGTTTGCATAATAAATCACAGTTCTTTCCGATTGCCTATATAGGCGCGTTGTGTGGGCAATTAGCTTTTCCGACCTGAGAAAGTCGACATTGGCAGTGTCAATTTGAGAAAGATCGACAGGAAAAGTCTACCACATATTTAATTACTGCTTATAAATTCCATGCGGCCATTCTCAGTGTTGATAATCGCGTGATTTTGATATGGTAAGCTGCACGGAAAAATGGCGGAATTTTAATGAAAATTTCATTTTCATCGGAGGTAAGCAGCATTTTGCTCATTTCATTCTCATCGGAGGTAAAATAGAAGTGGCAGCAATGATCAGGAACCGATACAATCAACCCATAGCTCCCATCAGACACCAAAGAGACAGAAACACAAAGATGCAACAACAGACCTAGTGGAAACACCAACAGCGGAACGCCAAAAGGACAGTTACTTTCCTACAAAATGGCCAATAGGCTATCCAAATTAAATTACACAAGCGACACAAACACCCAAAGACAAACCATAACAAAAGTAAATCGCGACAGAATAACCGCCTTGGAACGGTCAGCGGAAACGAATTTCACTAGGGGCTTAAATCGATTTTACGTGGCCACAATCCTCGCCCTTATTTCCGTCGCGATTTAGACAAATAATTTGTTCAGTCCGCATGAAGGCCTCCTAAATCATCAGTGCAACATCTCCGTGAACACAAAAAATCAAAGAACCACAGAGGTGAGACAACGGTGAGGACTCGACAGCAAGAAACCACTGAAATGCTGGAGCAAAAGAAAACCAACAATTAGACTCCGATGGGCCCGACCAGAGACAGAGCATCAGACACCAACCAACATTCAATAAGCCTGATTTAAACTTCCATTAGTGACGCTGTTCAAAGTGCTCAGACAATCGCTCCATCAGCACACTCAGTACTATGATTTCTCAGGGGTCTCTGGTCTGGTAGATTGCGATGCTGGCATTTGATTCAGTGGTCAAAACATGTTTTTCTAATACAGTGTTACTTGAATATTATACGTCAAACAAATTCTAGATCTACAAACAACATAATTGTTGAATGCACTTACCTGTGACAAAAAAGGTTTACGCTCTTACAAAGCTCGTATCATCGCTTATTCTAATTCATGCACGACAATTGATCGCCCTCGCCCATCGGGACTTGAAGAAATAGATGGGCTGCATGATGCTTCAAAGCAGAGCTGAAACCGACCGCTCACGTGTACTGGTAAACCGCCTAGAGGATCTAAGCCTGCCCAGGCAAAGCGGGGCGAGTCGGACCCTTCATGCTTAAAACCCCTATTGGTTTCACTGGGGGACAGGGCTTGAGATGTCATTTCATCTCAATGTCGGATAAAAGTCCCACGAAAATCGAAGCAATGCCTCCAAAATGACCTATACAGTGTTGACGGGGGCGTTAAACTTCAAATCAAACACATGCACGACAACTGCATTGTCCAAATTATTAACTTCTTACCTTAGTGCATAAATAAATTTAATTGCAAGGTTTTCGAGCGTCTAGTTTGTCAACATATGATATCTCCACCCTATGTGCAACTCTAACGCATACTTTGATGAAAAATAAAGTGACCGATTTAATTCAACGGACGAATACTCGCGAGGGATCGCTTTATTTAGCTTGTTGTATAAAAAAAACCGCAGTGTACATAAAAAGCACCCTTTATGGTCATTTCAAAATGTTTGCTATGCCCTTACATACCTTTTGGGTATTAACATTATCCGCTTTGGAAATAAAAACTACAGACAAAGTATGGGTATTCCGATTGGAACTACATGAAACTGTGCCCTGTTGTTGCAGATATGATTTTTTGATTTTGTTAAGAGTGATATTTCAATGTGGTTCTCTCTGGTGAAACCGAGGTTGATGTTATTGACGTGTTTAACTCATTATCTAGATATCTGGATGATTTACTTAATATTGACCATTGTTATTTTAAGCAAATGTTTGACAAGATTGATCCCTCTGAACCAAAACTGAATATTGCTCATTCCTTGTATATGGCAGTATCCTTTTTCGATTTGTAATGGTATACTCTCATCTAAGATATTCGATATTTGAGTTTAAAATTGTAAATGTCCCGACATTAGACGGGGATGTCCCCACGTTCTCCTTCATATGGAATTTATATTTCTTGCACACCAGACAAGGAAATCCTTGATTTTACCCTGGGATAGAAATTTATGTTCTGACCCTGGTGTTCCGACCCCAAATCGAATATAATCGCGTGTTTGATAAATGCACTGGTTGATAACGACCTCATGCGCGGCGTCGTCATGCGTGACGTCACTAAACATTCCTGTTGTGTCATCACAAAATGGCGGACGTCGGTAACCGAAGTGACAGCAGCATTAAAAATTCGCAATAGAAATGGAAGGTATGCAAGAAAAAGAATCCTATATGGGTGTGAGGGGTGGATAGAAAAATCCGTCCCTCGGGATCACTGTCCGGCATCACTCGGCAAGCCTCGTGATGCCGGACAGTGACCCTCGGGACGGATTTTTCCATTCACCCCTCACACCCATATAAGATTCTTATATTCTCCACTTATTCGTTTCGCTAGAGTTTCATCTCATGTTGCCGGTTCTAATAATTGGAATAACTGCTAAGTTTCTTACACATAGCGATGTGTATCATAAACTTAGGTAAGCGTTTTCTGAATTTTGTCCACGGGACTCCGAACTAGATGCAAAATACAAAGTTAATTTGAAAACACTTCTGCAACAGGGCATATCTGAACCAGTTTTATGAAGGTTCGGTTTTTAAATTTCGAAAAAAAAAATATGAAGAAATCTGATTTTCAGAATCAATTTTAAAAGATCATTTATTGTCATAAAAGAATTGGGTACAATATAAGTGGTATGCGGCAGACATCACGCCTGGTTCTTAACCCAGTCATGGTTGATGACTATGCTTCGCTTTCATTGCACGACGTGTGGTCATGTCTCTCGCTCGATGACGACCCCAAATTAAAAGTTATTTTTAACTCACCGTCACGTAGTGACGAGGTGAGCTTTTGGGATCACTTTTTGTCCGTCGTCCGTCGTGCGTCCGTGCGTGCGTCCGTCCGTGCGTGCGTGCGTGCGTGCGTGCGTAAACAATTTCTTTAAACGACATCTCCTCCTAAACCACTGATCGGATTTTGACCAAACTTCACAGGAATGATCCTTAGGTGGTCCACTTTCAAAGTTGTTCAAATGGTTCCGGTCCGTTGCACATCTAGGTCACAGGAGCCAAAAATAGGTTTTTTTAACCAAAAACTTAGAAAATCTTCTACTCTGAAACCACAAGGCCCAGGTCTTTGATATTTGGTATGAAGCATCATCTAGTGGACCCCTACCAAGATTGTTCAAATTGTAGTGCTGGGGCCAAAAATGCCCCCGCCCCGGGGCCCTTTGGTTTTACATAGGCTTATATAGGGAAAATCTTTAAACATCTTCTTCTCTGAAACCACAAGGCCCAGGACTTTGATATTTGGTATGAAGCTTCATCTATTGGACCCCTACCAAGATTGTTCAAATTATAGTGCTGGGGCAAAATATGCCCCCGCCACGGGGCCCTTTGGTTTTACATTGGCTTATATAGGGAAAATCTTTAAAAATCTTCTTCTCTGAAACCACAAGGCCCAGGTCTTTGATATTTGGTATGAAGCTTCATCTAGTGGGCCCCTACCAAGATTATTCAAATTGTAGTGCTGGGGCCAAAAATGCCCCCGCCCCGGGGCCCTTTCGTTTTACATGGGCTTCTATAGGAAAATCTTCTTCTCTGAAACCACAAGGCCCAGGTCTTTGAATTGTGCTATGAAGCTTCATCTAGTGGACCCCTACCAAGATTGTTCAAATTATAGTGCTGGGGCAAAATATGCCCCCGCCACGGGGCCCTTTAGTTTTACATAGGCTTATATAGGGAAAATCTTCAAAAATCTTCTTCTCTGAAACCACAAGGCCCAGGACTTTGATATTTGGTATGATGCTTCATCTAGTGGACCCCTACCAAGATTGTTCAAATTATAGTGCTGGGGAAAAATATGCCACGCCACGGGACCCTTTGGTTTTACAAAGGCTTATATAGGGAAAATCTTTCCAAAATCTTATTCTCTGAAACCACAAGGCCCAGGTCTTTGATATTTGGTATGAAGCTTCATCTAGTGGGCCCCTACCAAGATTGTTTAAATTATAGTGCTGGGGCCAAAAATGCCCCCGCCCCGGGCCCTTTGGTTCTACATGGGCTTCTATAGGAAAACCTTCAAAAATCTTCTTCTCTGAAACCACAAGGCCCAGGTCTTTGAATTGTGTTATGAAGCTTCATCTAGTGGACCCCTACCAAGATTGTTCAAATTATAGTGCTTGGGCCAAAAATGCTCCCACCCCGGGGCCCTTTGGTTTTACATAGGCTTATATAGGGAAAATCTGTACAAATTTTCTTCTCTGAAACCGCAAGGCCCAGGACTTTGATATTTGATATGAAGCTTCATCTAGTGGAACCCTACCAAGATTGTTCAAATTACAGTGCTTGGGCCAAAACAGCCCCCGCCAAAGGGCCCTTTGGTTTTACATGGGCTTTAGGGAAAATCCTTTAAAATCTTCTTCTCTGAATCTGCAAGACCCAGGTCTTTGCTATTTGGTATGAAGCTTCATCTAGTGGACCCCTACCAAGATTGTTCAAATTATAGTGCTGGGGCCAAAAATGCCCCCGCCCCGGGGCCCTTTGGTTTTACATAGACTTATGTAGGGAAAATCTTGAAAAATCTTCTTCTCTGAAACCACAAGGCCTAGGTCTTTGATATTCGGTATGAAGCTTCAGCTTTGGAACTCTACCAAGATTGTTCAAATTATAGCCCTGAGGCCAAAAATGCCCCCGCCTTGGGGCCCCTTTAGTTTTACATAGACTTATATAGGGAAAATCTTTAAAACTTTTCTTCTTTGAAACCACAAGGCCTAGGTCTTTGATATTTGGTGTGAAATTTCATATAGTGGACCTCTACTTCTCTGAAACTGCAAGGCCGATGTCTTTGATATTTGGTATGGAGCTTCATCTAGTGGACAATTATAGCCTTTGTTGATATTTGGTATGAAGTTTCACCTTTTTTAGACCTCCCTCAACATTTATGCACATTATAACCTTGGGGTCAATAATGGCCCTCCCCAGGTCCCACTTGTTACTCTATGGATCAGGTGAGCGATCCAGGGCCATCATGGTCCTCTTGTTTTTATTGTATTGGTACTCGTAGTTGGCGCCTGATGGTTTGTCTATTCGTGGTCTACTTGGTGGTTTTCTTAAGCTCCAGCTTACAATGAATGAAACAAAATACAAGCCGTCATCTTTAATTCATCCCAGTTATTCAACTTGGTTTGTATTTCAGTTTGTTCTAATTTGTATGTTATTGTGCGATGGTCTATTGATTGAGTTAGCCAGATGGACCAACTATTTGGGCCCCGTCAAGCGATGTTGGTACTTATCGCCTTTGCGAGCAGTGAATCAAGATAAACCTTCAGACAGAAAGCCATATCCATGGCCCCTCTGAATGACTTGGCATGCGCAGTTAAAATTTGTCATGACGGAATGCTCGAAGACAAAAATTCGCTTGGCGGGGCTTATTTTGTGTGTTGTAAATGATATTAGAACCTAGAGTGAAGTGGGGCCAATAGAATCAATTTAAACTCCCCAGTGCTTCTCGCTACTGACCGTGCTATTGCTGTGGTTCTAATGTTGTCTATTTTAAATGTAGCTTTGTCGGATTTTCCGACGGGACTCTTCATGTTGTATGTGCTCATGGTTGTGTAGTATTATTAATTTTTATTTCTTTAATTGTACCCGTTGCGCCTTGATCACCTTGGATAGAGAAGAGGGTTCTGATTGTTTTGCTGTTTGTGATACGTTTTTTTTTTCTTTTTTATTTTCCTCATTGCTAGTTACTCGTGTTCTTGGTGCCATTGGTATGCTTTTATCTGTGACTGTTGTTCTGGGCATCTATTTCTATATTTTTGTCTTGCTGTAGAAGAGCTTTCCGCAACAGCGGAAAGGGGGCTTGTTGTCATGCCTTCTTTCGTGGTCTTTTAAACCTGACCTGCTCCAGGAGAGTTACCCGCAATGCCGGAAGATAGTCAGATTTGACAACTGTCCGTTTGGCTTTCCGCTAGTCTAGTTATTTCATGTTTGTGTTTCTTTCCCTTTGGTGTCACTGCTGGGAGCTGTGGGTAAATTGTATCGATTCCTGATCATTGCCTTCACTTCTATTTTGGTATTGATTCTGCCATCTAAAGGAATAGAAATAGAATAGCAAGGATATCCCACAGAAATATGTCAGAGTGGATTTTTTAGTGTCTGTTCATGAGAAATGCTTCAAAATGCAATACTGTCCGTGTGCTTTAGCTTAAGATTAAGCAGAATTACATTGCACTTGGCCAAAAAGAAACCCAGTTTCTCGAACTATCAGAATATTACAGTTAAGCAACATATTTGTTATAACATTAACATTGGAAGTTAGTGTAAGTTGGCTTCTTTCTTCAGTTTAACGGGTGGAAAACCACTAGTAGACAAACTTGAAGCAAGAAAACCTCTGGATTTCAATTTATTAAATATTTATGTTGTACCCATTTTTTGTTAGATCGAAGAATGACTTTACGAAATTGGGTACTGAAATCATTGAATATATATCTTTCTGAATTTACAACTGAGTCACCATAAAATTCGCATTCCGATTGGCCGTGTTGCAGAAGAGATTTAAGTCAAAAATTAAATTTAGAAATGAAATATCGTAATGACGTTTGTAAGATTTAGAAAAGGTATCCCTGCACTTCATCATAGTGTAGTTTATATTTTCTTGTCCTTTGGGATCGTTGATTCCATTGTGGAATCTTGAAAATATTTGAGGGTCACTGATGAGGCCTGAATGGCTGAAACTACCTAGTCTGGCCCAGAAAACACTACTCCCCATATTTTCCAGTTCTGTGGTGTATTCCTTGCTTCCAAGGGATAAATCTTTCTAGAACATATTTGCGTAGTTTATGATACCGATAGCCCTGAGTAAGAAGTTTTAAATGAGCAGTTAACAAATTATTACGAGTGTTGAAGTCAATAACATGACTAAACACTCTGCAAATAAAGACACAAGACATTACTCGTAAGCCCGCTGAGCCAATAGGACCTGTTCAGCAAAGAACAACTGCTTTTTTCACAATATCGTCGTCTGTGCGTGCATCTTATCTAATAAGCTTTGTTCGTCTGTACAGGTTACCCTATTATTTGTCCGTACAATTTTATCATTTTTAAAATTTGTAAATTGCCAGGGATCAAGTGGTCCTAATTAAATGAAGTAGATATTTTCGGTATCTAGATGTCCCGATGTGTTATTTGACGATGGAATGGCGACCAAAAGACATGGCGTGCGCTCAAAATAATAAAAAATAAACTGCTGCCCGTTCATTATATCGGTACATTTCCGTTCCGATCTTCGCCACTTCAAATTTTGTGACAGTGTGTTAACCCAAAGTACGAATTTATATAACTATATCTTGGTATCATAAGCCCCGGAAAATTGTTAACCGGAAAATGATGTATGATTTTCTGGATAAAACTGAGCAAAATGCTGCTGAATTGCACGCCAGTGGGTCAGGCCTCAGATTCTATGACGGTTCCAGTGTAAAGAAAGGCTTATTGAGAATTAGAGAGATCTAATTCAAGGTAACGTTGGCTGGTGCCTGATGCTCTATCTCTGGTCGGGCCCATCGGAGTCTAACTGTTGGTTTTCTTTTGCCCCAGTGGTTTCTTGCTGTCGAGTCCTCACCGTTGTTTCATCTCTGTGGTTGTTTGATTATTTGTGTTCACGGAGATGTTGCACTGATGAGTTAGGAGGCCTTCATGCGGACTGAACAAATTATTTGTCCAAATCGCGATGTAAATAAGGGCGAGGATTGTGGCCACGTAAAATCGATTTAAGCCCCCCCCCCCCCACACACACACACACCCCAGTGGAAATCTTTCCCGCTGCCCGTTCCAAGGCGGTTCTTCTGTGGCGATTTATTTATGTTGTTGTTTGTTACTTACTGTGTGTATCACTTGTGTCTTTTAATTTTGGATGACCATTTGGCCATTTTGTGGGAAAGTAACTGTCCTTATGGCCTTCCTTTGTTTAGGTTTCCATTATTGTCTGGTCGCTTAATGTTTGTATTTCTTTCCCTTTGGTGTCTTTGGTGGGTGGAGTAAGTTAATTGTATCGATTCCTGATCTTTCTTTTACTTCTACTTTACATCATAGAGTAGATTATATTTTCTTGCCCTTTGGGATCATTGATTCCATTTCGGTTTTTTGAAAATAGCTGATGGTCAATGATGAGGCCTAATTGGCCGAAACTAGCTAGTCTGGCCCAGAAAAAACGTACACTCATTATTTTTAGCTCACCAGAGCCGAAGGCTCCGGGGGAGCTTATAGGATAGGCAGTTGTCCGTCGTCGTCGTCGTCGTCGCCGTCGTCGCCGTCGTATGTCTGGTGTCAACACTTTAAAACATCTTCTCCTCTAAAGCCACTGGGCCGATTGGGCCAAAATTTTATCTGTAGCATCCTTGGATTGGGGGATTGAAAGTTTGTGTTTTTTTTTATGAAAATCGGCTCATTAGTTTGGTTGCTATGGCAACTTAGAGTTTCCATAGACTTATAATGGGGCAGATTGAAAAATGGCATTTACTGCCAAGTCATTGCAGATATTTTGACAAAACTTTTATAGAAATGTTTCTTGAGTAAACTTCTCTCAGCCATATGCTTTTATGCCAACCTGAGGGTCCCCCAGGTTGTGCCGGGGCCATGCCCCACCCACTCCACTTCATAAAAGGCCATATATTACAGAAACCATTCAGATCCCGACCCCTAAACCATATATATTCTTGTTCCTATTGATAAGACACATTCAGTGACACCAACCTGGGGGTCCTAAGGGATGCGCCGAGGCCATGCCCCACCCCCTCCACTTAATAAAAGGCCTAATATCTTGGAAACTATTCAGATCCCCACCCCTAAACCATATATATTCTTGTTCCTTATGATAAGACCCATTCAGTGACATCAACCTGGGGGTCCCTTGGATGCGCCGGGACAATGTTCCACCCCCTCCATTTCATAAAAGGCCCAATATCTCAGAAACCTTACAGATCCCCGCCCTAAACCATATATATTCTTGATCCTTATGATCAGACACATTCATTGACACCAACCTGGGGGTCCTCAGGGATGCGCCGGGGCCTTGCCCCACCCCTTTACTTCACAAAAGGCCATATATCTCAGAAACTGTTCAGATCCTCACCCCTAAACCATATATACTTTTGTTCATTATGATAAGACGCATTCAGTGACACCAACCCGGGGGTCCCCAGGGATGTGCTCAGGCCATGCCCGACCCCCTCAATTTCTTAATCTCACAATATCTCGGAAACCCTACAGATGGCTACCCCTAAGCCATATATATTCTTGTTCCTTATGATAAGAAACATTCATTGACACCAACCTGGGAGTCTCCCTCCCGGGGCCTTGCCCCACCCCTCCACTTCACAAAAGGCCTTATATCTCAGAAACAGTTCTTAGCCCCACCCTAAACCATATATATTCATCTTCCTTATGATAAGACGCATTCAGTGAAACCAGCTTGGGAGTCCCCGGGGCATGCCCAGGCCATGCCCCATCGCTTTTCTTCATTAAAAGCCACATATCTCAGAAATAGTTCAGATCCCCACCCCTAGATTATATACTTGTTCCTTATGATAAGACTCGTTTAATCACACCAACCTGGGGGTCTCTATGTGCTGAGGCAATGTGCCCCGCCCTTCCACTTCATAAAAGGCTTTATATTTCAGAAACCATTCAAATCCCCACCCCATAATCATCATATATATGTTCTTGTTCCTTATTATTAGCACACCTACTGTGTGTGTGTGTGGGGGGGGGGGGTTCGCAGGGGCCCTTCCTATCCTTTCCACTTCATAAAAGGGCCTCAAATCTCAGAAACAGTTCAGATTCCCACCCCTAAATCATATATATACTTGGTCCTTATGAAAAGACACATTTAAGGACAACAATCTTGGGCTTTCCTGGGATCAACAGGGCATGCCCCAACCCCTCTACTACTTAAGAGGCCTTACAGAATCCCACTGCTGAACCATATATATTCTTGTTCCTTATGATAAGACGCATTTAGTGATATCAACAAGGGCTCCATTGGGTCCATGCCCCAACACCTACTTCATAAAAGGCCTAATGTTTCAGATACTGAGTCCACATGGGTGCTCATTTGGACATGGGGGTTCATTTGGTAGATTAAAATGATATCATGTTAAAATACATGGCTGCCATTGGGCAGTGCCCACCTGAGCTCTGGTGAGCATAGTGGCCCATGGGCCTCTTGTTCAGTTCTGTGGTGTATTCCTTGCTTCCAAAGGATAACCCTTTTTATAGTACATATTTAACTTCACTACAGCTGGTGTGTGGGAATGTGTGGCGGCGGTAAAACGTCTCCCTGCCCTACATCATAGTGTAGATCATATTTTCTTGTCCTTTGGGTTCATTGATTCCATTGTGGAATTTTGAAAATATCTGAGGGTCACTGATGAGGCCTAATTGGCCCAAAACTAGCTAGTCTGACCCAGAAAACACGTACACTCCTTATTTTTCAGTTCTGTGGTGTATTCCTTGCTTCCAAAGGATAACCATTTTATAGTACATATTTAACTTCACTACAGCTGGTGTTCTGGAAGGTGTTGCGGCGGTAAAACGTCTCCCTGCCCTACATCATTTTGTAGATTACATTTTTTCTTGGCCTTTGGGATCATTGATTCCATTGTGGAATTTTGAAAATATCTGATGGTCACTGATGAAGCCTAATTGGCCAAAACTAGCTAACCTGGCCCAGAAAACACGTTCACTCCTTTCTTTTCAGTTCTGCGGTGTATTCATCGCCTTAATTGCTTCCAAAGTATAATCCTTTTATAGTACATATTTAACTTCACTACAGCTGGTGTGTGGGAATGCCTGGCGGTGGTAAAACGTCTCCCTGTCCAACATCATAGTGTAGATTATATTTTCTTGTCCTTTGGGATCATTGATTACATTGTGGAATTTTAAAAATATCTGAGGGTCACTAATGGGGCCTAATTGGCCGAAACTAGCTAGTCTCGCTCAGAAAACACGTGCACTCCTTATTTTTCAGTTTTGTGGTGTATTCCTTGCCTTAATTGCTTCCAAAGGATAACCCTTTTATAGTACATATTTAACTTCACTACAGCTAGTGTGTGGGAATGTGTGGCGGTGGTAAAACGTCTCCCTGTCCTATATCATAGTGTAGATTATATTTTCTTGTCCTTTGGGATCATTGATTCCATTGTGGAATTTTGAAAATATCTGAGGGTCACTGGTGAGGCCTAATTGGCCGAAACTAGCTAGTCTTGCCCAGACCACACGTACACTCCTTATTTTTCAGTTCTGTGGTGTTTTCCTTGCTTTCAAAGGATAACCCTTTTATAGCACATATTTAACTTCACTACAGCTGGTGTGTGGGAATTTGTGGCGGCGGTAAAACGTCTCCCTGCCCTACATTATAGTGTAGATTATATTTTCTTGCCCTTTGGGATCATTGATTCCATTGTGGAATTTTAAAAATAACTGAGGGTCACTTATGAGGCCAAATTCGTCGAAACTAGCTAGTCTGGCCAGAAAACAAGTACACTCCTTATTTTGCAGTTCTGTGGTGTATCCCTTGCTTCCAAAGGATAACCATTTATAGTACATATTTAACTTCACTACAGCTTGTGTGATGGAATGTGTGGCGGCGGTAAAACGTCTCCCTGCCCTACATCATAGTGTAGATTACATTTTCTTGTCCCTTGGGATCATTGATTCCAATGTGGAATTTTGAAAATATCTGATGGTCACTGATGAGGCCTAATTGGCCAAAACTAGCTAATCTGTCCCAGAAAACACGTACACTCCTTATTTTTGGCTTCCAATTTCGATTTGAAGCCATTTAGATTGGATTGGTGATACCCCAGTTTATTTCTAACCGTCTTATGACGTAACGAGGAAAGCCCTACAGATAAGACTGCTTTCCACATATTTACGCAGTGAAAACTCGTTCGGAATAAACAGGAGTAGGTAGCGCCCGTCGATGTCTATTTATAAAGCGTTTCCATATATATATATTTATAAAGCGTTTTCAAAAAGTCAAACCAAGAAAAAAAAGTTACCTACTTTCACTTTCGCCCTTAATTAACCCATAGTTGCAAAAAATCAGTGCTACAGCTGAAGTGCACGACCCGCCGGATGCTTTTAACTTAATGAGTGTTACATTATATGGGTATGGCGGCCATTTTGGTCATGAGACCTGGACCTAAAACGGCTCCCCCAATAAATGCGCCTTATGGTAAGGAGCAAAAATATATCTTATACTTAAGTACTGTATTCTGAATCGTTTGCAGGATAAAATGCATTCTCACTTTTCCAATACAAAAGCATATGTGTCAAAGTTTGACCTAGGCACAAAGAAGGTCAAGGTCAACCCAGGGTCACCATTTTAGCAATTTATGATGGGCCTACGTACCAGATGCTATTTATCAAGTTTCGCGGAAATCTGCCAAGTGGTTCTGGAGAAGACTATTTTTGAAGGGTTTTTACCATATATGGCTTGGCGGCCATTTTGGTCATGTGACCTGGACCTCATGAGCAAATTTTGGTTTCCCCCATCCCATAGAGGCTCCATATGAAATTTGACTTCAATCGGCCCAACGGTTTCCGAGGAGAAGCAGTTCGAAAATTTTCACATTTTTCGCCTCAGCGAGGCTATACTAAATAGAATGTAATATTTGGCAAATTCATTGGTTAGATCTCATTGATATCTATCAGTATGCCAAAAATTGTTTAAATATTCCAAGCGGTTAAGTCACTATCACCAATTTTCACAAACGGGTTAGGGATTTCGCCTCGGCGAGGCTATACTAAATGGAATGTAATATTTCGCAAGTTCATTGGTTAGGTCTCATTGATATCTATCAGTATGCCAAAAAATTGTTTAAATATTCCAAGCGGTTAAGTCACTATCACCAATTTTCACAAACGGGTTACGAACGGACAGACAGACAGACCATATATGGCTTGGCGGCCATTTTGGTCATGTGACCTGGACCCCATGAGCAAATTTTGGTTTCCCCCATCCCACAGACGCTCCATATGAAAGGGGGTCTTTCATTTGTGCCCATGCATGTTTTTTCTTTAAACTTTGTATATTAATAACTCAGCATATACAACCTATAAAAATGTATTTAATAAATTATATAAATCAAAGTAGGACTCAGGAGGCCACTCTAACTGACTCCCTCCATGAGCTGGTGTCGGTCTCTAAATAAGTGCGTCTTAAATCTTTTGTTTTATTTAGTTTCAAGATCTGTGAACTGGATTGAATGCAGAACTCCATAGGCATTCCTTTGATACATAAAAACCTTTTGAATTAATTAAAGTTTACATTTTCTGGTAAAATAATTATCAAAAATCTCATTTTTTGATTAAAATTTTAAAAAATTATCAAAATTCAATCCCTAAGAAAAATATGTTCTAGTCTTTGTCAAGATTTTCTTTTGCTAGGAAAACTTACCATATGTATCTTCTTTAGCTATGCCAAATTTCATGAAAATCTGAAACCGGTAACACTGTTGTTTTACACCTTTAATGGATGTAAGTCGTTTCTGCAAAATTTACTATTTTATTGAAATCATCCAAGAACCTTACAAAAAGGCAATTCGTAACACTTACGTAATAAAAATGAGATTATACAAATCAAAATGAATACATAATGAGCTGATCTAGCAAAAAAATATTACAATATCATGAATTTCTGATATTTTCCTTTAATTTATACACTGTGATCTATCCAAAATAGTAGATAGTAAAACACTAAATCAAAAGGTATTCTAATCAACAAATTAGGCTTAACAACATATATTGCTTTTTTATTAGCAGCAAAATTATTGTGAACATGTGCAACGTTATTTAATGACTTTGCATAAGTCATGCTACTCCAATAGGTGTAAGGCAAGGAGATCCATCATTTTCATTTCCATACCAAGCTGGTATGCAAGCACGCAATGGTCAGTGGTTTGTGTTATGCATAAGAATTTATTTTTCTGATTCCCACTTGCACCCCACTGTGACCTAATAGTGCTATAAATATCTTGTTAATCTTCTTATAGAAGATTCTAGAAAACTGAGTCACAGATTAATTTCATTTTTGTAAACAACATGTTTACAAGGAAAAGTACTTCAGAACCTTCCAGAAAGTTCTGGGTTGCATTATTTTTAGAAAATTACCTCATCTTATTCCACAGCCCTCTGGAATGTTCTAGAGAAATCTTAGGGTCTATAAAAGAGCTTGATTTTTCTCACTGAGGGAGACTTTGGAGTTTCAAGTTTGGGCTTAGAAGAAAAGTTATTTCTAAATTCTGTGTTGGATTGTTAAAGGATATTACTTTTCATTTTGGACTGTGAATTCTGTGGGATCAAGGAAAATAGATTCATTCAGGATATTTCATTCAGAGCTAAGTACATTTAATTTTCTTACTTCTGCAGGTTAAAGTTAACTTGTAAATAAATTTTGTTAAAATTTTTCTAAAGGCTTGTTTGCTTTTTCTTTCTGCTACGCCTGGCTCGTAACAGAAATTGGGGGCTCGTCCGGGATAAACCATTTCGAGCATTTTAAAACCGACATTTCATGTGACGGCAGGTAATTGTCATTTCTTGTCAAATATAGACTTGGCAGTTGCTTCACAGGATTGGTGTTTCCCTATAGGCATATGGGGGATTGTCATTTCATGTGAATGTCATTTCAGGTGAAATAGTACTTGTCATTTCATGTGAAATTCTTATTGGGCTTGTCATTTCAAAAAAAAAAAATATATATATATATATATAAAACTTGTCAAATTAACCTCAATCTTTATTACCCTAATTACTTAATAAAACATACAAAAAGCAAACATGTCGTTTGATTTGAGAAGCTTTTTGGCTCAGCCTACTCAGGAGTTGTTTAATCTGGCCAAAAGGACAGATTTGTTAGATATTGCTTCCCATTATGGGGTTACTGCTGTCAAAACAAGCATGAAGAAGCATGAAATTAAGAATATTTTGGTACAGTTTTTTGTTGATGAAGAACTTTTCGATCCATCTGCTTTGTCTCTCATTATGGTTTCACATACTGAATTACAAATGAGACAAATTGAAATAGGAAGGCAAATTGAATTAGAAAAGTTAAGATTAGAGATGGAAGAACGAGGCAAAGAAAAAGAAAGAGAAATGCAGAGACAAATGCAGATGGAAAGATTAGAAATGGAAGAACGTGTTCGAAAAGAAAAAATAGAACAGGAAGAAAAAAATAGAGAAATGGAAGAAAGGGAGAGGGAAAAACAAAGAGAAATGGAAGAAAGAGAGAGGGAAAAACAAAGAGAAATGGAGGAACGGATTGAGTTAGAAAAGGAAAAAATGAGATATAGTATTGAAGAAAAAGAAAGGGAAAGGCAATTTCAATTAAGGCTGAAAGAAATGGAACTCCAGGGTCAAGATAGGGTGAAACATACCCCTGTTTTTGACTCTGGTAGTTACTTTGATGCAACAAAGCACATCAGATTAGTTCCACCATTTCAGGAAAAAGAGGTAGATAAGTATTTTTTGCATTTCGAAAAAGTTGCAGAAAATTTAAAATGGCCAAAAGAGCATTGGACCTTACTTTTGCAAAGCGTTGTTGTCGGAAAGGCTCGAGACATTTACACTCAGCTGACTGTCGAGCAAAGCTCAGACTATGATTTGGTTAAGGAGCTTATTCTTAAGGCATATGAATTGGTCCCTGAAGCTTACAGGCAAAAATTTAGGAATTGTAAAAAAGAAATTTCCCAGACCCATATAGAATTTGCTCGAACCAAAGAACAGCTATTTGATAGGTGGTGTTCTTCTAAAAAGGTAGGCTCTGATCATGACAAACTTAGACAGCTTGTCCTTGTTGAAGAGTTCAAACGGTGCATAAATTCAGACATTAAATCTTTTCTCGATGAAAGACAGGTTGAAACTTTGGAGGAAGCTTCTCGTTTGGCAGATGATTATGCTTTGACTCATAAAGTCTCATTTGTGAACAGGCCTTATCCTCGAAAACCTTATAATCCACAGACAGGTCCAAGATTCTATCCCAGTAATCCTTCTGGTAGTTATAGCCATACATCTAGTACTATGCCCAAACTTTCTGGTGAAAATAAAAGCCAGAATCCGTCCAAACCTTCTGGTGAAAACAAAAGCCAGAATTTTTCCAAACCTTCTGGTGAAAACAAAGACCAGAATCCCTTATCTCAATCTCAAGTAGTGTGTTATTATTGTAAAAATACAGGTCATTTGATCTCTGAGTGTTTAAAATTAAAGCGAAGGAAAGAAAGAGAAAGACAAGAGGAACTTAAGCCTACAGGCTTGACTTCTATAAGGCCAAAACCACAGTCTTGTGTAAGGGAGGAAACTCTTTCTGATACCAAATTATCTGAGACTGATACAGTTATGGAGTGTTATGAACCATTCTTATCAGATGGTTTTGTGTCACTAAATGGTGACAGTTATGCCCATCCTACCCCTATTAAAATCTTACGAGATACCGGAGCTTCTCAATCTCTTATTCTAGCAGATACTCTGCCTTTTTCTGAGAAGACTTCTTTGGGCCAAAGTGTCCTTATTCAGGGTGTGGAATGTGGATTTGTTAATGTTCCGCTCCATAACGTTTATTTGTCATCAGACTTGGTATCCGGTTCAGTGGCTGTTGGTATTAGACCTTCTTTACCTTTTAAAGGTGTTCATTTGTTGCTAGGCAATGACTTAGCTGGAGATAAGGTTGTGGTAAACCCACTTTTGACTACTAATCCTTGCATAGACCAACCGCCTGATCCCATTGAGCAGGAAATTCCTGATCTTTATCCGTCTTGTGCAGTCACAAGGGCTATGGCACGTAAGGCCAAGCAAACTGATGGGAAACAGGATTTTGATTTAACTGATACCTTTTTGGGTCAGTCTTTTAATGACGAGATAACAAGGTCTCTGTCTTCAAGCCTGCCTGATAAGCAGACAGATTTTCATGAGAATAACTCATCTTTAGATCTAGGCCATGACATAATGTCTGGGTCTCAACTAGCTATAGAACAGCATAAGGATCCTGAAATTTCGCCTTTATTTGAAAGGGCCTTAGATGAGCAGGAAGTATCTCAGGTCCCAGTCTGTTATTATGTCAAAAATGACATTCTTATGAGAAAATGGCGTCCACCAGACGTCTCAGCAGAAGACGAGTGGACTGTCAACCATCAGATAGTGGTTCCACGGGTTTACCGTTCCCAAATATTAAACTTGGCACATGAAACTCCCATGTCAGGACATTTAGGTGTAAATAAAACCTATCACAAGATTCTTAATCATTTTTACTGGCCTGGGTTAAAATCAGATGTTTCTCAGCATTGTAGGTCCTGTCATACATGCCAAATGGTAGGAAAACCCAATCAGACTATACCTAAGGCTCACTTGCAGCCTATACCTGCTTTTGATGAACCTTTCAGTCGAATAATTATAGACTGTGTGGGTCCCTTGCCCAGAACTAAGTCTGGCTGTGAATATCTTTTGACTATTATGTGTGCTTCCACACGTTTTCCCGAAGCCATTCCCTTAAGAAATATCAAAACTAAGACAATCGTCAAGGCCTTAGTGAAGTTTTTCACATTTGTTGGGCTTCCTAAATCTATTCAGTCAGACCAAGGCTCAAATTTTATGTCTGGAATATTTCAACAAGTAATGCATGAACTTGGCATTGTACAGTATAAGTCATCGGCCTATCATCCTGAAAGTCAAGGCGCCCTTGAAAGATTCCATCAAACATTGAAAAACATGATAAGATCATATTGTTTTGACACAGAGAAGGATTGGGATGAAGGCATCCATCTCCTTTTATTTGCTGTTAGAGAATCTGTGCAAGAATCTCTTGGCTTCAGTCCATTTGAATTAGTATTTGGCCATACTGTTCGTGGTCCTTTGAAACTTCTCAAAGAGAAATTTCTCTCCAATGATAATACCTCCCTGAATTTACTTCAGTATGTGTCCGATTTCAAAACTAGACTTTCAAAAGCTTGTGAGGCTGCTCGGACCAATCTTCAGTCAGCCCAAAGGAAAATGAAACAGCTATATGACATAGGGACAAAAGAAAGGAATTTTAAACCAGGTGATAAGGTACTAGCTCTTTTGCCTATTCCAGGAAAATCGTTGCAGGCCAGGTATTATGGTCCATACACTGTAGACAAAAAGATCAGTGACGTAAATTACATAATAAACACTCCTGGGAGGCGCAAGCTAAAGCAGCTATGTCATATTAACATGCTTAAGGAATACATAGATAGGGACAATACATCTTTAACATCAGTCAATCTAGTTAGCTCTGTACCACTTAATTCATGTGACAATGACTGTGAGGATATTAATTCAGTGAAGTCGGATCCCACATCATCAAAACTTCAGAATTCTGACATTCTACGGAATCTTGACCAGAAACTGTCACATCTAGAGCCAAATCAGCGGAATGAACTGAAACAGCTGATTTTTGAATATGAACACTTATTTCCTGACATTCCAACACGGACAGACAAAATATTTCACGATGTGGACATAAATGGGTCTAAACCTGTAAAACAACACCCATACAGGATGAATCCTGTGAAACAAAAATATCTTAAAGAAGAAATTCAGTATTTGCTGGACAATGACTGGAATGGAGTTCTCCTAGTATTCTTATACCAGAACAAGAAAGGACAAAAATGTTTATAGACTCTTAGAAGGATTAATTCTCGAACATAGACAGATGCAGAGCAAGAATCAGTCTGCAACATTTCGAAGTTTATCTTACCCCTACTACTGCACCGATTGTTGTTTTCAGTGATCACAATCCACTGACTTTCATACATAAAATGAAAAACAAAAATCAGCGGTTGCTCAGGTGGAGTCTTATGCTACAAGAGTATAATTTAGACATAAGACATATCAGAGGGAGAGATAACATTATTCCTGATGCCCTTTCAAGAGCTTGAGCAGTGTCAGGAGTTGTGTTTTTCTTTCCTATTAAAGTGGATTGTAGATACATGTAATTTTATATGCTATGCTCAATATTTTATTATTCTTAAAGCAAAAGAAAGCTTTATTACATAAATCTTTCTTTTCCTCGAAGAGGGGGAGTGTTATGCATAAGAATTTATTTTTCTGATTCCCACTTGCACCCCACTGTGACCTAATAGTGCTATAAATATCTTGTTAATCTTCTTATAGAAGATTCTAGAAAACTGAGTCACAGATTAATTTCATTTTTGTAAACAACATGTTTACAAGGAAAAGTACTTCAGAACCTTCCAGAAAGTTCTGGGTTGCATTATTTTTAGAAAATTACCTCATCTTATTCCACAGCCCTCTGGAATGTTCTAGAGAAATCTTAGGGTCTATAAAAGAGCTTGATTTTTCTCACTGAGGGAGACTTTGGAGTTTCAAGTTTGGGCTTAGAAGAAAAGTTATTTCTAAATTCTGTGTTGGATTGTTAAAGGATATTACTTTTCATTTTGGACTGTGAATTCTGTGGGATCAAGGAAAATAGATTCATTCAGGATATTTCATTCAGAGCTAAGTACATTTAATTTTCTTACTTCTGCAGGTTAAAGTTAACTTGTAAATAAATTTTGTTAAAATTTTTCTAAAGGCTTGTTTGCTTTTTCTTTCTGCTACGCCTGGCTCGTAACATTTGTTGTTACTAGTAAAAATAGTTCTGTTGATAAATCCATGGCCAGATTAAGCCTTAGATGTTCTCTGTCTTTATGAACGCTGGGTTATTATCCTAACAAAAAAAGTTACAGTAATTATTGGTTAGTATTTCCAAAAATCGAAATGTCACTGATATTGAGTTTCTGTTGCGAAAGATATCATTGATGGATGAGGCGCAGAATATTTGGTGTAAACAAAGCTGTTCCATGACCTAGAGAAATTTTGCTATTAGACAGGGAGAGAAACAGTTTCCTTCCTTATAGTACACATACATAAATATGTCTCTTTTCTGCATTAGTATTGTAACTGTTGACGTTTCTTTAGTGTCTTATTTTTTTTCTATTTACTTTGTCAATATAGTGATTAATTTATCGGAAGCGAGCTTTTAGTATTTTTTTCTGGTTGTAAAACTTTCAACATCTTCTTAAATGTTTCTGCTGAATGCAAGTTCACTGGGTTTTTTAAGCACTGTTCTTGCTTGCTTTTTGTTCATTAATAATTACCAGTACATTTCTGTGCAATGTATCTCTCAGCTTAGAAAGAGCATTGCAGTGTTTGAACAGAAAAAAATCATTACAATGTATTTACTGAAAATAATTTAAAATCCTATGAGTAATGCGATAACTACTCACAGATTGAATAATTATTGCCAACAGTTTAAATGCTTCTTGGTATCTTACATAATGTGCATTGTAATTACTGCAACAACTGCTGAGATAGGTAAATGAAGTGAAAGACCAATACAAATATATAGACAACACCTCCATGATCACATAATTTTTGGAACACTGACAAATCTACGACCATGTGAATTCTAAAAGCAAATTCAAATGGCTTTGGAATACAGCTTCAGGAAGCCGTTTGATTTCGTTCATAGGGGCTATACAAAAAAAGATAGATTGGCTAGTGCCTATGCAGATACAAATTCTGAAAACTTAATGTCCAGGAAAAGTAATCTCAAGTGTTCTTGATTTTCCCTAGAGTAAACCTTTCTTTTTAAATGGACAATAAGGGTTAAATAAACAAACAACAGTTTGACTTGAGAGTCATTTATCTCGAATCGAAAAACAAATCTCACAAAATCTGAAGCAACATCTAAAGTGATTGGTATGTTGTTGATTTGAATGTTAAATCTAAACATCACCTTAGCACCATTACCAAATTAGACAAGAAAGACAGAAAGAAAACTGTGCACATGATTACATGGGTGCGTTTGATGACGTTTCTCATCAAAACCTTTGCGGTATAGTTCTGTAGAAAAAAAATAGTTTGTTCCATAGGGGGCAAATTTACCGAAATGCATGTTTTGAAATAATACTTATAATTATGCTATGAACTACTTACACAAACCATACTATACTATAGCCATCCAAATTGAAAGCAATAGTAAAGTATTATTAAACAGCATGACCAAAATATGATAATCATATAATTTCACATTTTGCTGAATCTGGACTATCAGTATTCAGTCTGTTCAAACACAATGTTACCGGTCCTCAATTTCCACCAAAATTCATCAACATGTTTCTAAGATATGTGGGTAGTTTTTATGCTAAAATGGTGTCTTGACAAAAATTGGAACATGGTAAAAATGCATATAAAATTTTAATGAATACAAAAATAGGAGCTGAAATATGGGGACACCATCAAAGAAAAATGAATGCCCAGCCACTATTACTAGACATATGAGGTAATTCATAGTATCAACTAACTCACCAATTATGGCTTTGATTCATAAAACATAGCAGCATTAGATATATGAAACTCTGAATACTGTAGACAAGTTTATATGAGAGTACTCTCTGTTGTGATAGTGACTTCATAAAATATGTAATAAATTTACTACGGAAATAAAAATTAAAAGTGAATGCATCGTAATTATAATGGTTATACCCAAGGCAGTTATTGTGCATAATTTCATCAAAATCCAAGCGTGGGCAGAAACCAATGCAAATTTCCTATACCTTGAAAGACCCTCTTTGACTTCAATTGGCCCAACGGTTTCCGAGGAGAAGCAGTTCGAAAATTTTCACATTTTTTATACTAAATGGAATGTAATATTTCGCAAGTTCATTGGTTAGATCTCATTGATATCTATCAGTATGCCAAAAATTGTTTAAATATTCCAAGTGGTTAAGTCACTATCACCAATTTTCACAAACGGGTTACTGATTTTTCGCCTCGGCGAGGCTATACTAAATGGAATGTAATATTTCGCAAGTTCATTGGTTGGGTCTCATTGATATCTATCAGTATGCCAAAAATTGTTTAAATATTCCAAGCGGTAAAGTCACTTTCACAAAATGTCACAAAGGGGTTACTGACGGACAGACAGACAGACCATATATGGCTTGGCGGCCATTTTGGTCATGTGAACTGGAACACATGAGCAAATTTTGGTTTCCCCCATCCCATAGAGGCTCCATATGAAATTTGACTTCAATCGGCCCAACGGTTTCCGAGGAGAAGCAGTTCGAAAATTTTCACATTTTTCGTCTCAGCGAGGCTATACTAAATGGAATGTAATATTTGGCAAATTCATTGGTTAGATCTCATTGATATCTATCAGTATGCCAAAAATTGTTTAAATATTCCAAGCGGTTAAGTCACTATCACCAATTTTCACAAACGGGTTAGGGATTTTTCGCCTCGGCGAGGCTATACTAAATGGAATGTAATATTTTGCAAGTTCATTGGTTAGGTCTCATTGATATCTATCAGTATGCCAAAAAATGTTTAAATATTCCAAGCGGTTAAGTCACTATCACCAATTTTCACAAACGGGTTACGGACGGACAGACAGACAGACCATATATGCCTTGGCGGCCATTTTGGTCATGTGACCTGGACCCAATGATCAAATTTTGGTTTCCCCCATCCCATAGACGCTCCATATGAAATTTGACTTGAATCGGCCCAACGGTTTCCGAGGAGAAGCAGTTCGAAAATTTTCACATTTTTTCGCCTCGGCGAGGCTATACTAAATGGAATGTAATATTTGGCAAATTCATTGGTTAGATCTCATTGATATCTATCAGTATGCCAAAAATTGTTTAAATATTCCAAGCAGTTAAGTCACTATCACCAATTTTCACAAACGGGTTAGGGATTTTTCGCCTCGGCGAGGCTATACTAAATGGAATGTAATATTTCGCAAGTTCATTGGTTAGGTCTCATTGATATCTATCAGTATACCAAAAAATTGTTTAAATATTCCAAGCGGTTAAGTCACTATCACCAATTTTCACAAACGGGTTACGAACGGACAGACAGACAGACCATATATGGCTTGGCGGCCATTTTGGTCATGTGACCTGGACCCCATGAGCAAATTTTGGTTTCCCCCATCCCATAGACGCTCCATATGAAATTTGACTTCAATTGGCCCAACGGTTTCCGAGGAGAAGCAGTTCGAAAATTTTCACATTTTTCGCCTCAGCGAGGCTATACTAAATGGAATGTAATATTTGGCAAATTCGTTGGTTAGATCTCATTGATATCTATCAGTATGCCAAAAATTGTTTAAATATTCCAAGCGGTTAAGTCACTATCACCAATTTTCACAAACGGGTTACTGATTTTTCGCCTCGGCGAGGCTATACTAAATGGAATGTAATATTTCGCAAGTTCATTGGTTAGGTCTCATTGATATCTATCAGTATGCCAAAAATTGTTTAAATATTCCAAGCGGTAAAGTCACTTTCACAAATTGTCACAAAGGGGTTACGGACGGACAGACAGAAGGACCATATAAGGCTTGGCGGCCATTTTGGTCATGTGAACTGGAACACATGAGCAAATTTTGGTTTCCCCCATCCCATAGAGGCTCCATATGAAATTTGACTTCAATCGGCCCAACGGTTTCCGAGGAGAAGCAGTTCGAAAATTTTCACATTTTTCGCCTCAGCGAGGCTATACTAAATGGAATGTAATATTTGGCAAATTCATTGGTTAGATCTCATTGATATCTATCAGTATGCCAAAAATTGTTTAAATATTCCAAGCGGTTAAGTCACTATCACCAATTTTCACAAACGGGTTAGGGATTTTTCGCCTCGGCGAGGCTATACTAAATGGAATGTAATATTTTGCAAGTTCATTGGTTAGGTCTCATTGATATCTATCAGTATGCCAAAAAATGTTTAAATATTCCAAGCGGTTAAGTCACTATCACCAATTTTCACAAACGGGTTACGGACGGACAGACAGACAGACCATATATGCCTTGGCGGCCATTTTGGTCATGTGACCTGGACCCAGTGATCAAGTTTTGGTTTCCCCCATCCCATAGACGCTCCATATGAAATTTGACTTGAATCGGCCCAACGGTTTCCGAGGAGAAGCAGTTCGAAAATTTTCACATTTTTTCGCCTCGGCGAGGCTATACTAAAAGGAATGTAATATTTCGCAAGTTCATTGGTTAGATCTCATTGATATCTATCAGTATGCCAAAAATTGTTTAAATATTCCAAGCGGTTAAGTCACTATCACCAATTTTCACAAACGGGTTGCGGATTTTTCGCCTCGGCGAGGCTATACTTAATGGAATGTAATATTTCGCAAGTTCATTGGTTAGGTCTCATTGATATCTATCAGTATGCCAAAAATTGTTTAAATATTCCAAGCGGTAAAGTCACTTTCACAAATTTTCACAAACGGGTTAAGGACGGACAGACAGACAGACCATATATGGCTTGGCGGCCATTTTGGTCATGTGACCTGGACCTCATGAGCAGATTTTGGTTTCCCCCATCCCATAGAGGCTCCATATGAAATTTGACTTCAATCGGCCCAACGGTTTCCGAGGAGAAGCAGTTCGAAAATTTTCACATTTTTCGCCTCGGCGAGGCTATACTAAATGGAATGTAATATTTTGCAAGTTCATTGGTTAGATCTCATTGATATCTATCAGTATGCCAAAAATTGTTTAAATATTCCAAGCGGTTAAGTCACTATCACCAATTTTCACAAACGGGTTACGGACGGACAGACAGACTGACAGAATGACAGACTGACAGAATGACAGTTTAGGGCACTCTTAGAAATCAACCGACTTCAGTCGGTCGCTTTTTCTGCGGGTCGTGCAATCCACCTTTGATGACGTTTGCTTTAACGGCAAAACTGCCTGGTTTTCGAGAATTGCTCGCCCAAATTTTTTCCCCGAGCCCGACAGATCGTGATAAAGACCACGGCAAACAGAAGAAATCTTTCATTTATTTCAAATAGAGTGTTTTAGATGATCCTACCGCATCCAAAATTGCAAATATTACCTCTAGCATGTTTCCATGTAACAGTTAACACCTAAGCCCCCGCCCATAGGGGCTTGAAGAAATATATGGGCTGCACGATGCTTCCACGCAGAGCTGAATCCGGCTCGCACACTAGTACTGGTAAACCGCTTAGAGGATCTAAGCCTGTCCAGGAACCGCGGTGCGAGGCGGACCGTCCATGCTAATAAACACTATTGGTTTCATTGGGCGACAGGGCTTGAGATGTCATTTCATCTCAATGTCGGGTAAAAGTCCCACAAAATTGGAAGCAACGTCTCCAAAATGACCTTTACAGTGTTGACGGGGACGTTAAACCTCAAATCAAACAAACAAACAAAAACAGTTAACACCGATACACCGTTTGTTTGCCTAGTATGCAAAGTTTTATAAAAAGATCCAGTTCATGGTACAAAATCGGGAAGGTTAAGTGCACGGTAATTTCCACAATTGTGATAACCTAAACGCCATACTGATAATGCTTTTAAACATATCGCTACAACAGGATGGCAATTCACGTGATGTTGGTCATGGGAAATACATTTTCGTTGATACATAATGTATTCCTTTTTTCCAAATGACTTCCGCATGCTAGACATGTAATAAAGACTTAAGATTGAAAACATCTAAACGAACATACGCGAAAACACATGGGCACGGCCGCCTACGTTTGTTGTGGAAAGAGCTTTTATCTCTCAGACTTATTGGAAGATACATCAATGCAGTACACATGGAGCGGCAAAGGAGTTTTTGTGTTCAAAAGGTCAGAAAACTTAACTAGTTCTTCATCCTGTTTCATCATGTATATGCAAATTTTATTGGAATCCACCAAGTTTCTCATGAAATATAATGCACTTAACATATATTTTGGCAAAAGTTGACCTATTCAGCATGGATGTGACCTTACAAATAAAGTCAAGGTCACCAAAACCTAAACAGTTCTTCATCCTGTCCCAATCTTATATCCTTGCAAATTTTATCAATATCCAACAAGCAGTTCATGGGAAAGTGTCAAGCCGAAGCATACAACGACGCCGACAGGATCCGCACTATAAACAATATGCACCCAGCTCTCCTTTGGTGTGGGACATAATCAGAATCACCAACATATATAATAAGCGGAAGAACCAGAACCACCAACATAAAATAGGATGGCCACAGCAAAAGTACCGACTTAAAACGGTCAGAAAACGATACTGATTGACATCACAGGACATCAACCCTCTTTTTCATTTTCAGTGTGTTACTTACAAACATTTATGACATAAGTAAAGGAGAAACACACAGTATGAGGTAAAGGAATAGATTCACGTAACTAATCAAAGCCCCAAAAGGCACTGAAATGGCAGATTCTGTGAAAAATTCATGAATATCTAGGCCTTTGTGAGAAGGTTTCGGACTTATTTTCTAAAGTTATAAGCGAAAAAATTCTCTATAAGCGCTGGGGTGCTGATTTGTAGTTTGGTTTACAATACTCAGATGAACATTACGAATCTTCGGCTGTTATACACTTTAATTTTACTTGCACATTAATACAACATACAAATTACCAGTCCGACCCCCGCTCATCGGGGCTTGAAGAAATAAATGGGCTGCATGATGCTTCCACGGATAGCTAAATCCGACCGCACACGAGTACTGGTAAACCGCTTAGAGGACCTAAGCCTGCCCAGGCTAAACTGTGCGAGTCGGACCGTTGTTTATAAAACCTATTGGTTTCATTGGGCGACAGGTTTTGAGATGTCATTTCATCTCATTGTCGGGTTAAAGTCCCACAAAATTTGAAGCAACGTCTCCAAAATGGCATATACAGTGTTGACGGGGACGTTAAACCTCAGATCAGTTTAAATAACTATATTATATTTTTAATTTTTGCAGTATGAATTTCTAATTTTTCTAAAACTAAGACTGACTTGTCAGGTGGGACATGTACGAGGACTGTTCAAATATGAATGCAAGTAGAACGTTTTCTCATGCACTAATGCAAAAATCACCTGGAAATAAATATCATATCGTAGAAAAACATTTTACCTATACATTGCTACCAAACCTGTTAAAATCCGTGCACTTTAGCCATCTATATCGTTCGATAAACACTGTCTACCCGTGTACACTAATACAAAACATGGTTGGAAGAAGGTCAGAGTACGCCGTTGAAATACGGTCCTATATTAAGAATCGTTGTATTCTTGGTATACGGTGCAAAGAGATTTTTGATGAAATATGTTCGGTTTATGGGCATAATGAAATGTCTTTTCCGACAATTTTTCGTTGGTGTTAGAAATTCAGCTGTGGGCTAGGCTCAACAGAAGAAGCACCACATGATCGTCGGCCGAAAAGAGCAACATCTGCCAAGATGTTTGCTAGAGTGAAAGAAATAGTTGCTACCGATGCACGATACACCACTAGGCAAATAGCTAGTATGGTTGGCATCTCATTAGGAGCAGCTCTTACAATTCTGAAACGGGATTTGAAAATGAGAAAGATCTGTGCAAGATGGATTCCCCATCTATTGACAGATGAGCAGAAAAAGACACGCGTTTAGTGCGCCAAGAAGTTGCTTAAAAAGTTTCCAAATTACAATGCACGGTCTTTCGCTAATGTCGTCACAGGTGATGAGACATGGGTTCACTTTTTTAGCCAAAACGAAAGATTCAGAACAAAATATGGGCAACAAAGTATTGCAAAAGACCATGCATTGCAAAGCGGACCATGAGCGTTAAGAAGGTAATGTATGCCATATTCTTTTCAAATCAGGGCCCTGCTATTCAGGTTGCTGTGCCTAAAGGCAAATCTGTAAATGCAAAGTTTTACAAGAATAAAGTTCTTCGAAAATTGAAGAAATATTTCAATGAACGAAGACCCGCAACTGGTTTGGCCAATGTCAGATTGCTACATGACAATGCGTCATCGCACAAGGCGTTCATTGTGCAAAACTATCTGAAGCAGGAAAAGTTTGTTGAACTCCCTCACCCACGTATTCCCCTGACCTTGCCCCGTGGGCGTTTTTTTTTTGTTCCCGCGGATGAAAAAATACCTTTCTGGTCGAATTTTTTTACAGCGCAAACACTTCGGTTCTACAATATTCCAGTGCCCTCATAGTATACCTCAAAAAGACTATCAAAATGCATTCAATGATTGGATAAGACTGAAAGTTTGTATATCTGTTAAAGGGGAATACTTTGAGGGGACAAAATAAACTTTTCATCGAAATCTATCACGGAATCATTTTTATGTGCCTAGTTGCATTCATATTTGAACAGTCCTCGTATCTTAGCGGATTTGGTTGCCACTTTTTGTAACTGTTTATTTTTTTTTTTGCAAGTCTCGTTACTTTGGACATCTCCTACCTGATGCCCGGGACTTCCGTGGAGTGTGGGCCATGTTTGTTGATGTTGGCTCGGTGGGGGACGCCTACAAGTCCGCGGGTAGGCGTCTCTTGTCAGATGCCTCCAGTTGACCTGTTTCATGAGGTACGTTGGTCGGTATGTGCTCAGAGGGGGGTGTGCTGTGTTTGTCGGGTATTGTTTGTCATCCGTTTCGGTTTCAAAACTTTGGGGTTAAGACACATTGATCAAGATTAAATATCAGAAAGGCCTCTGTGTCACTAAATTTGGTATAGTTACGCCTTAATCAAACAAACAACTAAATTGCCAGTTTTATGACAACACAAATAAATAAGGTGCTAAGTGCAGACTCAAATATATATAGCCAAATGCGCGGCTCAGTCAACAACCTATCTTATCGTCGTGCACTACAATCAGTGAAAGCGCTTTTTGTGCGATGTTTGAATTTTTGCGGCGTGTAACTAATTATTTGTCACACCTGTGCTTACATATTGCTTGGCAGTGACAACTGTTTGAAGTGTATTTTACTGGCTTGCTACCGTACGGTTGAAGTTTCTTGCGTCACGTACTTAGCATGTAAGCGTTATGAATTTGTACCTTTCAGCCCTTTATAGCCAAGTACAGATACCTTTGCAAACAGTGTAGATCCAGGTGAAATGGCTCATAATGAGACATCTCATTCTGTTCTACATGGTTTGCACTGCTGTTGACTATTATTGACTACACACCCAGATTACATGTATAGGACGGACGTGTACAAATACAGTGATTGGAGACTGAAATTGAGAAACTCGTGTGGAAGGGGTAAAATCTTGTCCTGGTGATTTTTAAACGTAGCAGAGGATATTTCGTCTTTAATTCTTATATTTCGCCACAATTTCAGATTTCTCATGACTAATCTGCAGGCAGCTGAATAAAAAGATAAAATTTCGTCGTCTGCCTTAAGTTTTTGTATGGCGCTTTTAAGACACTAACACTTAAACGCCAGTACGCTTGTGTAGATATTCATTGTTGGTTTATCAAAAGACATCTGTCGTCTGAAATTTTCAACTCATGTACACAAATATGCGCGAGAAAATGTTCAAAACAATCACCGGAATGAATCTGAGCCTAAAATTGAATAAAGCCGGACTACATTTTGTGCTGACTCATATTTCAATGCCGCAGGGGGTGGGGGGGGGGGGCAAACTACTTTAAATACTTGCAGCACAGCGGACAATCACAGAATGAATCTGGAATCTGTCATTAAAATTAATTAACATACATTCCTGAGAAATTTATCAGACTCAACAACACTATAGCAAAAGCACCGAGTCGAAACGGTCAGTAACAATTACTGGCGGGCTTTGATGAGTGAGGAGGCCTGCATGCGGACTGAACAAATTATTTGTCTAAATCGCGACGGAAGTAAGGGCGTAAAATCGATTTTAAGCCCCCCAGTGGAATTCGTTTCCACTGACCGTTCCAAGGCAGTTCTTCTTTCGCGGTTTATTTTTGTTATGGTTTGTTTTTGGGTGTTTGAGTCGCTTATATTATTTTATTTTTTATAGCCTATTGGTCATTTTGTGGGAAAGTAATTGTCCTTTTGGCTTTCCGCTATAGATGTTTCCATTAGTGTCTGTCGTTTCATGTTTGTGTTTCTTTCCCTTTGGTGTCTCTGATGGGAGCTGTAGGCTGATTGTATCGATTCCTGATCATTGCCTCCACTTCTATTTTAAGTATACTTTACGGGATCCCAACCTTCACCCTCAGGGTCTGAGTTCGCTTTTATGGTAAACGCTTTCTGACCTTTGGAACACAAAAACTCCTTTGCCGCTCCATGTGTACTGCATTGATGTATCTTCCAATAAGTCCGAGAGAAAAAGCTCTTTCCACAACAAACGTAGGCTGCCGTGCCCATGTGTTTTCGCGTATGTTCGTTTAGATGTTTTCAATCTTAAGTCTTTACTACATGTCTGGCATGCGGAAGTCATTTGGAAAAAAGGAATGCATTATATATCAACGAAAATGTATTTCCCGTGACCAACATCACGTTAATTGCCATCTTGTTGTTGCGATATGTTGAAAAGCATTATCAGTATGGCGTTTAGGTTATCACAATTATGGAAATTACCGTGAATTTTACCTACCCGATTTTTGTACCGTGAACTGGATCATTTTATAAAACAGTGCATACCAGGCTAACAAACGGTGTATCGGTGTTAACTGTTACATGGAAACATGCTAGAGGTAATATTTGCACTTTCGGATGCGGTAGGATCATCTAAAACACTCTATTTGCAATAAATGAAAGATTTATTCTGTTTTCCGTGGACTTTATCACGATCTGTCGGGCTCGGGAAAAATATTTGGGCGAGTATTTCTTGAAAACAAGGCAGTTTCTGCCTTTAAAGCAAACGTCATCAACAATCGGAAGTTGAACAGAGTACTTTGGTATATGACTCGTAAAGCTGCGTGCTGTAATAACGAAAATATCGGGGAAAACCGTACCTGAAACGAGCGAGTTTCCGCATAAAATTCCGTTTACTATATCAAATGGCCACGTGGGTTCCACACCCTGTTTCTGCAGGTCCTAATTTGGGTTATAAATAAGGTCATCTCGTAAGGAATCTCATACCTCATTTTTTTGGCCAACAACCTTATCTATTTGTATTACTCTGAAGTTTCAATGAGACGTCAGACTCTTTAATTTCACGATACGTCAGACTCGTAGCAAACACAGTCATCTGTGAACAGGTTTTTTTTCGGAGTTAATATCAGTGGATATATCATTCATGCACAAAGAGAATTTCACGATAGCAAACACAGCCATCTGCGAACAGTTTTTTGTCGTAGTTAATGTCAGTGGATATATCATTCATGCACAAAGAGAACAACAATGAAGGCAGAGTGGTCCCTTGTGTGACATCAAATAAAACTAAAACAGGAGCCCGTCCTGAAGTTTCGCCGTGAAAAACAGCTCGTTGTTTTCTGTAGCAAAGAAGGGAATCAATCCATTTGAGAGTCTTTTCGCAAATAACATAACAAAATAATTTGCTTTTAAATATGTTCTGTAAAATCGTTATCCTTTGGAACCAAGGAATTCACCACAGAACTAGAAAATATGAAGTGTGCATGTTTTCTGGGCCAAACTAGCTAGTTTCGGCCAATTAGGCATCATCAGTGACCCTCAAGTATTTTCAAAATTCCACAATGGAATCAAAGATCCCAAAGGACAATAAAATATAAACTACACTATGATGTAGGGCAGAGAGACTTTTTACGGCCCAATAAGTAGTCCATGAGGACGCCTTGTCGAAATCTAGAATAAATATATTCATCCGTTCTCCTTTGTCCAAGATTTTTACGCAGTCATTTATTGCCGTCGGCTGAGTTTCACAACACCCTGCCTTTCAAGTTTTCGATGTTTGTATGTTTGTCCTGAGGTATTACGACACCGGCCTACACTATTTAGATCATTTCGGAGACGTTGATTCCAATACTGTGGGACTTTTACCCGATATTGAGATGAAATTATATCTCAAACCATACCATCCAAAGAAACCACCAGGGTCTAAAGAGCGGTCCACTCGCATCCTTTTTCTGGACAGGCTGTAGTGTCCTTCCATAATACTATTGAATCATGGACGCGATTCAATGCTGTCATTTTTAATTTCATTACCCATTTCCTTATTAAGTATTGTGGACACCGAGGCGAATAAATTCTCTGATAGTTCTGATCAGTTATACGGCTCTGCTCTTTAAACTAGAGGTTATACTCAGCATGCTCTTCATCTCCTTTCATCGATTGTGATATTAATCTCAAATGCCATTACACCAAACTATCCTTCATTAATAAGGGTTTGGATTTTTTTATAGATTTACCTATCAGCTTACGGAACAGTTCGGTGGTTTCATCCATTCCTGCTTATCTGGGAAATACTGAAACACCCCTAATTTGCTATACATACAATGAACCTGTTAGATCTATCATTTATAATTTCAATAAACTCGTTTCTGATCTTGATATTGGCACTAACATTCCTTATACCCGAAAGTTTTAAAACTCAGTGTATTGCTATCCTGCTGCTGGTCATATTATTATTGTTAATTTAAAAATTATTCCTGATTCTAGGATATGAAATGTAATTTTTTAAGGACCGAAATATCGATTTTCTTCTAAAATTGATTTCAATAAGTGTAGAGATGAAATCGCAGATGAATGAATTTGGTAATCGATGGCGTAAACAAACGAGAGTATGTTGAGCATAAAGCCCTCAAAGAATGGAAACTGAGCATTCTCTTACTTGTGAACCAACGCATTTCTTTCTATTCTCAAAAAATGAACTTATTACCTCATTAAGCTAAGACGTCTTTACGTCACCTAAAACTAGGTATTCAAGAATGTCATAAGAAAAATAGAAGTGGCGACAATGATCAGGAATCGATAAATCAACCTACAGCTCCAGTCTGAGACACCAAAGGGAAAGAAACACAAATATGAAGCAACAGACCCAAGCGAAAACACCAACAGCGGAAAGCAAAAAGGACAATTACTTTCCCACTAAATGGCCAATGGGCTATCCAAAATAAAATAATATAAGCGACACAAACACCCAAAGACAAACCATAACAAAAAATAAACCGCGACAAAAGTTTGTTTGGGTTCAAGCTCAAGAATTTCATAAGAAATAGAAGTGGAGGCAATGATCAGGAATCGACGCAATCAACCCACAGCTCCCATCAGAGACACCATAGGGAAACAAGCACAAACATGAAACAACAGACCTTATGGAAACATCAATAGTGGAAAGCCAAAAGGACAGTTGCTATCCTATAAAATGGCCAATAGGCTATCCAAAATAAAATAATATAAGCGACACAAACACCCAAAGACAAAACATAACAGAAATAAACCGCGATAGAAGAACCGCCTTGGAACGGTCAGCGGAAACGAATTCCACAGGGGAAATTTTTGTTTTGGTTCAAGCAGACAAGGCCGCTTACAAAGTCGTCGTTTGACGGCTCCACTATGCTACTACTCTTCAGCAAGAGCTTGGTGGTACTAGACTGAAATGAAGGCAATTATCAGGAATATATACAATTAACCCACAGCTCCCATCAGAGACACCAAAAGGAAAAAACACAAACATGAACTAACTAGACCCTAATGGGAACATCAATAGGGGAAAGCCAAAAGGACAGTTACTATCACACAAAAAGACCAATTGGCTATCGAAAACAAAATAAAATAAGCGATACACACACTTAAAGACAAGTCATAACAAAAATAAACCGCGACAGAAGAACCGCCATGGAACGGTCAGTGAAACGAATTCCACTAGGGGGCTTAAATTGATTTTACGTGGCCACAATCCTCGTCCTTACTTCCGTCGCGATTTATATAAATATTTGTTTTCATTCCGCATGAAGGCCTCCTAACTCATCAGTGCAACATCTCCGTGAACACAAAAATCAAACAACCACAGGAATGAAACAACGGTGAGGACTCGACAGAAGAAACCGCTGAAATGATGGAGCAAAAGAAAAGCAACAGTTAGACTAGTACTCCGATGGGCCCAACCAGAGACAGAGCATCAGGCACCAACCAGCATTACATAAAAAAAGATTCTCTCTAATTCTCAGTAAGCTTTTATGCTGGAACCGTTATAGAATCTCAAACCTGACTCACCGGCTTGCAATTAAAGTGGAAAGCAAAGTTGTCAACCGTGATTGGGTTAGCCTCTATGCACGCAGTCTGTCGTATAACATTTATGTTGTATCAATTTTTTTTATATCGAAGAATGTTTCACTTTATGGAAAAAAAATTACACAAAAGAGCGTCCAACTGGTAGTAAGGAATTAAGGCCATGTGACTAATTTTCTCAGTTTTACGGAGATACCTTAGGTACGAAAGAAAAAAACTTGTTTTTCGCCGAAGCTTATCATTCGTTCATGCATCTTTTTTCTCTGTTCGTCGGTGCAGAATACCCTAATATTGCGTCCATGCATTTGACCCATTTTTAAATTTATGAAAACGTTAAATAATTGTTTTCCTAGCCCGGTAGCATCGAAGATGAATGGGAAATTCCAATAGAAAAGATACGCTACCTTATTTATTATCTTAATATGTTATTTTGGAAGCAAGATCAACAGGACTGGTCTGAAGACTGTAAAGTGTACAAGTTGTTTATGGACAAGTCCACCTAGATTCGGCCAATAAGGCCTTTTCACAATGACACTGAGAAATTTCCCGAAATTTGCAGTGGAATCAATGATCCCAAAATAAAACCCACACTATGGTGAGGACAGGTCTTTTTTATTTCTGGAAGAATTCAGGAGGTTTCACCAATCTTGGAATCACAAATTGTTTTAATACCTGCTGCGTCAGCTGAAAATATGGTAATATGAAGTTGTAAAGGCGACGAAGACAGTACTTGTCAGCCTGCTGAGCAAAGAAAAACTGCTTTATTTTGAAAGATCGTCGTCCGTCCGTTACAAATACTAACCTGACTACATTTATCTTCCTAGGACTGCCCATGATAATGCGAGCGTCAGCAAAGAGAGCTCTTAGTAACATTTGTCACGCCTTTGATATGGCGCGGCCGGGGATCGAACCCGCAACATCCCGTTCCCGAAGCAAACGCACTGCCATTGAGCTACCGGGGCCAATAACAAATATTTGATCCTGCTTTTAGCAATATCGAAAATAAAAAAATAGATATAAAACACAAAACCACTGGCTGAATGTCTCTATAGAAATTTACTTTCACTTTGGGTATATACAAGTTATGAAAACATCTAACATGGAAATGAAATTCCAACGAAATAGACATGCTATCTTTTATTATTAGCTAAAATCATTTCTAATTGCCAAAAGAAGTCAGTAAGTTTCCAATAGGAAAGTGTGATCCCTTTAACAGCTAAAACATGCTTATTAATTTGTAAAGGCGACGAAGACAGTACTTGTATTATGTTCTATAAAAGGTTTATCCTTTGGAAGCAAGAGATACAGAGCTGACAAGTATGGACTGTGCATGTTTTCTGGGCTGGACTAGATAGTTTCAGTCAATTAGGCCAAATCAGTGACCCTGAAATATTTTCAAAATCCAACAATGAATCAATGATCCCAAATAAAAAAATATACACTACCCTGTGGTGAAGGGCGGGGAGCCTGTTTAGCTGATGGAACCTGCGTAGCTTCTTTAAAAAAATCGTCGTCCGTCCGTGCATCTTATCTAATAAGCTTTGTTTGTCCGTGCAGCTTACTCAATTATTCTGTCTTAGCATTTTGCCCGTTTTTCAAATTTGTAAATTGTCAGGGACTAAGTGATCCTAATTAAATGGAGTGGAGATTTTTAGCTCGTCTGTTATTCGAAGAAAAACTTTCGCTCTATTGTCATCACTCCAGCGTCTGCGTTGGCATCCTAGTAGTTGTGGTATTGTTCCAAAGAACTTAATCTTGGATATAACTTCAAAAGTTTTAGACGTAGCCTCATGAAACTTCATACACATACTCACCATGACAAGACCTACAATCTGAACAAGAGCCAAAAACTATATTGCTGATCATGACTGAATTATCCCCCCTTTTCCGATTTATTTCTGAAACACATTTTTACTCACATTCCAATACTATTTGTAATAGAGCCTTTTAACTCCCTTGGAACAAGACCTTTTCAGTGATACAAACTTTTTTGACCTGTGACCTTGACCTTTGAACTTTGAACTTTTTCACACAAAAAAAAAATAACCCAAAACCTTAACTTTGACCATATTTCCAAAAATATATGGCCTACCTTTATGAATCTTCATAAACCTACACATCATGACATGAGCTACATTCTTTCGAAGAGCCATAACTATATTGTTGATTATGGCTGAATTATCTCCCCTTTTCCGATGTTTTTTTTTTCTGAAACACATTTTTTACTCCCATTTCAAAACTATTTGTAACAGAGCCTTCAAACTTCACATGGAAATTCCTTAGGACAATACCTTTTCACTGATACCAACCTTTTTGACATGTGACCTTGAAATTTGACCTGATTTTTTTCCCATTTTTACTCCAATTCCAATACTATTTGTAAAAGAGCCTTCAAACATCACATGGATGTTCCTTGGGACAAGACTTTCACTAATTCGAACCTTTTTGACCTGTGACCTTGAACTTTGACCTATTTTACAAAAAATTCACCAAAGACCTTAACTTTGACCATATTTCCAAAACTATTTGGCCTACCTTCATGAAACTTCATACACATACTCACCATCAACACAAAGGGCCTTAACTATATTGTTGATTATGGCTGATTTATCTCCCCTTTTCCGATTTTTTTCTGAAAACACTTTTTCTCTACAATTTTTTGACACAATTGTGAAAAAAAACGAAGCGCACGGTGTGGTAATTAGGGTGAATACAGTGTATTTTGACGAAGTTCCATAACTCCATCATGCAATTTGACGGATTTGTCTCTGTGACATGGAAAAACAGACGAGCATGGCACCGCTTGTAGTGTTCTTGTTTGGTATCGAAATGTCCGGATGTGTTATAAGCTCACCGTCACGTAGTGACGAGGTGAGCTTTTGGGATCACGTTTTGTCCGTCGTGGGTCCGTCCATGCGTCCGTCCGTCCGTGCGTGCGTCCGTCCGTGCGTGCGTAAACTCTTTCTTCAAACAACATCGACTCCTAAACCACTGATCGGAGTTTGATCAAACTTCACAGAAATAACCCTTAGGTTGTCCCCTTTCAAAGTTGTTCATATGGTTCCGGTCCGTTGCACATCTAGGACACAGGAGCTAAAAATAGATTTTTTTCACCGAAAACTTAAAAAATCTTCTTCTCTGAAACCACAAGGCCCAGGTCTTTGATATTTGGTATGAAGCTTCATCTAGTGGACCCCTACCAAAATTGTTCAAATTATAGTGCTTGGGCAAAATGCCTCCTCCATGGGGCCCTTTAGTTTTACATGGGCTGATATAGGGAAAATCTTTAAAAATCTTCTCTGAAACCGCCAGGCCCAGGTCTTTGATATTTGGTATGAAGCTTCATCTAGTGAACCCCTACCAAGAGTTCAAATTATAGTGCTGGGGCCAAAATGCCCCCGCTCCGGGGCCCTTTGGTTTTACATAGACGTATATAGGGAAATATTTAAAAATCTTCTTCTCTGACACTGCAAGGCCCATGTCTTTGATATTTGGTATGGAGCTTCTTTTAGTGGACCTCTAACACGATTGTTCAAATTTTAGCCCTCGGGCCACACATGCCTCCGCCCCTGGGCCCTTTGGTTTTACATAGACTTATATAGAGATAATCTTTGAAAATCTTCTTCTTTGAAACAGCAAGGCCCAGGTCTGTGATATTTGGTGAAGCGTCATCTAGTGGACCTCTATCAAGATTGTTTAAATTATAGCCCTGAGGCCAAAAATGCCCCCGCCCCGGTGCCATTTGGTTTTACTTACCGGGTAGGTTTATGTAGGGAATATCTTAAAAAAAATCTTCTTCTCTGAAACCCCAAGGCCCAGGTCTTTGACATTTGGTGTGTAGCTTCATCTAGTAGACCTTTCCCAAGATTGTTCAAATTATAGCCTTTGTTGATATTTGGTATGAAGCTTCACCTTTTAAAACCTCCCTCAACATTATGCACATTATAGCCCTGTGGTCAATAATGTCCCACCCCGGGGCCCACTTGTTACTCTATGGATCATGTGAGCGATCCAGGGCCATCATGACCCTCTTGTTTGACGATTGGCGACCAAACGACACGGCGTGTGCTAAAAATTATAAAAATAAACTGCTTTTCGTGCATATCAGCCTTGTATTTCAGTCTCGATCACTGCCACTTCAAATTTTACCCAAAGTACGATTTTTTATGATGATATCTTGGTATCATTAGTTCCGGAAAAATGTTGGCTGGAAAATGCTCTATAATTTGCTGGATATAATACCTCCGCTAAGAATGAAACATCTATTGAAATTCCTCCATTTTTCCGTGCAGCTAAGCATATAAAAATCATATGATTACCATCATTGATTCTTGAAGTCGCCGATCTTTGGCGTATTGTAGTCCAACCTTGTGAAGTAAAACTATATTCTAATGCACTTGTATATATAACGCTTCGTCTGATTGGATAAGGTCAAAAATTTGCGACAGTATATTCTACGATAAACTGTCGGAAACCCGATGTCATCATGTAACGTCACTGTTCATTGGTTGGTATTTGGTTTTACGCAGCTCACTGTACTTGCCGGTTTAGGAAAAACAGTATTTTTAAAACAAAACAAGTGTATAGGTGCATTAGAATGGGGATAACTGTTTTGAAAATTGTCATTTGGGGAGGTAAATCGTCGGTTTTACGATCGCAAATTCCGTTTTACGGCTCCGCTGACGCGTCGCCGTAAAACGAAATTTCCGACCGTAAAACATCCGATTTACCTCCCCAAATGACAATAATAATAATAATCATTTAGAATACAGTTATCCCCTTAACAACAGATACCCATGGAAGCTCACAAACAAAGATTGCAGTGTACGAATGGCACCAAGAGGGAAAGTAACTAACACCGAGGAAACCAAAAGCAAGAGTAAACAGGAGCACCCGAAGAAATTTCAGATTTAGACCGGACGAACATATACATGCAGACTCTGAACCGAACCACAAGCGAAACACAAAATCTTGCACAAAGTAGGATTTTATGTGACTAAAATCAGTAAACTCTTTCATAAATCCAGCTGTTCTAAGAGAATAGAAAGCGTTTGGTGCAAACATAACTTATGATTTCCAAAACGTAAGTTTGGGTATTTGAACAAATACTCAAAGTAATATCATTCACCGAATCAGAACTGTACTGCATAGTCCTATTTTATTGCAGTCTTGTTAGATATGTTTTCATTCAACATGCTTTCCAGGAAAGCCATTTGTGCTCGGGTTTGGAAGACAGTTGCAGCTGAAATGAAAGATAGTAAATGGTATAAACAGACTAAAGATCGAGCTGAGCGACTTGTAAAGAGAATGGAGGAATTTGCTCAACTGGATGACAACGCCAATGATGATGAATCAGGTAAAATAATAGGAACCACAAAACGTTAAAAATACAGACAGAAATCTCTATAATCTAACACCACAACAACCGGAATTCAATGAAAGAACAGAGATACTTGAATTTTATGGGGCTCACAGTAAGCACGCCAACAACAGAAAGCCAATTTAACCTTCACCATACTGAATAGTTCAATATGTTACACTTCTCAAAGATTTTCAGCTTTTTGCATTACATGATTCAATTTTCACAAAGGATTCAGCAGCAGAATGGAAAACAGAAGGGATTTCGGTTGATCAAAAGATATATTCAGCATTAGTATGGCGAGGTTGAGAAATACGTAGATCAGCTCGTTGGTAAATAAGTGAGTGAGTGAGTGTTTGAGTTTTACGTCTCACCAACCGCTAAGTTCATACGGAGACAAGACCTCGATTTACAGACTCATCCGAAAGTCTGGAGAAGCCAGGGATCGATCCTGCAATCCCTGCTTTACAAGGCGAGAAGCATAAGCACTCGTTGGTAAATAAATCGCAGTTTGGAGGGCAGTTGTAAGTAGTTTAGGTCGTAGTACCAAAACGTTAATCCAAAATCATTAATCCATAGGCAAATGGCAAATATCAATGTTCAGATCAACCGACATGAACTCCAGAATAGTGTAATCAGGCGTCCGCAGATAGTCAAAATATATCAAAATACCAGCGCATAGCGCCAGTGATTCATTACTTACAATTGACCCACAAACTGTGATTTATACTGACCAAAACACACACTAAAGCTCATCTGTTTCGATTTTTACATTTTTTTTTTGTTTTTTTTTTTTTTTTGTTTGTTGCTATCAACCTTGCCTTATTGTAAGGTCCAATCCCATCCTGTCAACATTATTGACTGTATCAAGCATATTTCGGCCCTTTCATTTCATTTATGAACACTGACAATGACGTTAGATCGTCTTACGATTAACGTCATAAATCAGCGGCTTTGATGGGAGTTGTGGTTTAATTGTATCGATACCTGAGCATTGCCTTCACTTACGTTTTTACGACGTCATTCGTCACGCTCTTAAGCCAAGTGATTTGTTGCAGAAATAATCACCGTACCTTTCCACTGCTTATATCGATGCAATATGTTAGAATAACAGACAAGTAACAGCTGAAGATCGATCACCTTGGGACACACATCACCTGGGGACAAAAATGCGGAATTAATGCACATAAAACCCTTGTTCTTAATCCCAATGCAGCATTATTCAGAGCATCAGTAATACATATATATAATGATTCTCATGAAACCACGCTAGCTTAACAGAGAACGGTAGCGATATGACAACTCGCAGTAAAATCTACAAAAAAGGAGTTACAAGGAGAGCCACGTAATGATAATGTCCGCCCATCCGTTATCAGTTTGTGAATATCACTTAAATAGTTCGATAATTTGGGCATGATGATACATATTGACAGGATATAACCAGTGAAGTTGACAAATGCAAACCAGAATGCTTTATACATAGTCAGAGGCATGGCCGTCCTAATCAGTCAGTGAAACTCGATCAAGCATTTCTAAATTCTAAGTTAGATCCTTTGGAAGCAAAAAATACACCAAATAAACGAAAATAGCAGACTCGGTTTTATTAGTCTGTTCATGACCAGTACTGAAATGTGCAACACCGGCCACGCCCCCTAGCGCCAGCTTAAGTAGAACTCTATTTTCAAAATGAACCCAATGATTCAAGAGGACCAGAAAATATAATCTGCGCTCTGATGATGTACGGGGAGACGTTTTACGGCCGCCACACGGCACAACACCAGCTACAGTGAAGATTAATAAGTTCTAAGTTAGATCCTTTGGAAGCAATCCAAAATGAACTCAATGATCCCAGAGGACCAGAATATATTTCAAAATGAACTCAATGACCCCAGAGGACCAGAAATTTTTTCAAAATAAACTCAATTATCCCAGAGGACCAGAAAATAAAACCGCTTTGATTTCTTTTAAACCTTTGGCTGCAGATGCATATCAACAAGATCGTACCATTGACTTAATCAATCCCATTTTATGACAGGACAGTAATACTGCTGCGTCCGGATTAAGAACTCCGGCCCCGATAGCTCAGTTTGTAGAGTGTCCGCTCCGGGGAACGGGAGGTCACGGTTTCGATCCCGGGCCGCGGCATACCAAAGTCGTTAAAAATGGTACTAGCTGCTCCTCGCTGGGCACTCAGATTGACGGGGTAGAGCTAGGACTGGTCGACCCAGTGTCGGGATAATGTGACTGGGTGTGGTATCATGTAATGTGTCTTGGACATGATACTTCAGTGAGGCAGCACTATAAAAGTGAGCATTGAGCTCCCTGTCGCAACCAGACACCGCCGTGATATGACTGAAAAATTGTTGAAAGTGACGTTAAACCCGAATTCCCGCACACACACACACACACACACACACACACACACACACACACACACACGCTGACTTAATCAAATGCTATATTTCTTTAAAAAAAACATCACCGGGGCGTGTCCGTTCACGATTTGTTTGTAAAAATCACTGTAATGCTTAAATCGGTTTAAAATACTAAGATCATTATAATGAAGGGGGTCTTTCAAGGTATACGAAATTTGCATTGGTTTCTGCCCACGCTTGGATTTTGATGAAATTATGCACAATAATTGCCTTAGGTATAACCATTATAATTACGCTGCATTCACTTTTAAATTTTATTTCCGTAGTAAATTTATTGCATATTTTATGAAGTCTCTATCACAACAGACAGTACTCTCATATAAACTTGTCTACAGTATTCAGAGTTTCATATATCTAATGCTGCTATGTTTTATGAAATAAAACTATAATTGGTGAGTTAGTTGATACTATGAATGACCTCATATGTCTAGTAATAGTGACTGGGAATTCAGTTTTCTTTGATGGTGCCCCATATATCAGCTCCTATTTTTGTATTCATAAAAATTTTATATGTATTGTTACCATGTTCCAATTTTTGTCAAGACACCATTTTAGCATAAAAACTACCCACCTATCTTAGGAACATGTTGATGAATTTTTATGGAAATTGAGGACCGGTAACATTGTGTTTTAACAGAGTGAATACTGATAGTCCTGATTCAGCAAAATGTGAAATTATATGATTATCATGTTTTGGTCATGCTGTTTAATAATACTTTACTATTGCTTTCAATTTAGATGGCTATAGTATAGTATGGTTTGTGAAAGTAGTTCATATTATAATCATAAGTATTATTTCAAAACATCCATTTCAGTAAATTTGCCCCCTATGGAACAAACTATTTTGTCTACAGAACTATACCGCAAAAGTTTTGATGACAAACGTCATCAAACGCACCCATGTAATCATGTGCACAGTTTTCTTTCTGTCTTTCTTGTCTAACTTGGTAATGGTGCTAAGGTGATGTTTAGATTTAACATTCAAATCAACAACATACCAGTCACTTTAGATGTTGCTTCAGATTTTGTGAGATTTGTTATCCGACTCGAGATAAATGACTCTCAAGTCAAACTGTTGTTTGTTTATTTAACCCTAACTGTCCATTTAAAAAGAAAGGTTTACTCTAGGGAAAATCAATAACACTTGAGATTACTTTTCCTTGACATTAAGTTTTCAGAATTTGTATCTGCATGGGCATAAGCCAATCTATTTTTTTTTGTATAGCCCCTATGAACGAAATCAAACGGCTTCCTGAAGCTGTATTCTAAAGCCATTTGAATTTGCTTTTAGAATTCACATGGTCGTACATTTGTCAGTGTTCCAAAACTTATCTGATCATGATTGTGCTGTCCATATATTTGATAACGTCTTTCACTTCATTTACCTATCTCAGCAGTTGTTGCCGTTATTACAAAGCACATTAAGTAAGATATAAACCAGCATTTAAACTGTTGATTTTAATTATTCAATCTGTGAGTAAGCCCCCGCCCATAGGGGCTTGAAGAAATATATAGGCTGCATGATGCTTCCACACAGAGCAGAATCCGGCCCGCACATGGTCGTACATTTGTCAGTGTTCCAAAACTTATGTGATCATGATTGTGTTGTTTATATATTTGATATGGTCTTTCACTTCATTGACCTATCTCAGCAGTTGTTGCAGTAATTACAAAGCACATTAAGTAAGATATCAAGAAGCATTTAAACTGTTGATAATAATTATTCAATCTGTGAGTAAGCCCCCGCCCATAGGGGCTTGAAGAAATATATGGGCTGCATGATGCTTCCACGCAGAGCTGAATCCGGCCCGCACACTAGTACTGGTAAACCGCTTAGAGGATCTAAGCCTGTCCAGGAACCGCGGTGCGAGGCGGGCCGGCCATGCTAATAAACCCTATTGGTTTCATTGGGCGACAGGGCTTGAGATGTCATTTCATCTCAATGTCGGGTAAAAGTCCCACAAAATTGACAGCAACGTCTCCAAAATGACTTTTACAGTGTTGACGGGGACATTAAGCCTCAAATCAAACAAACAAAACAAATCAATCTGGGAGTAGTTATCGCATTACTCATAGGATTTTAAATTATTTTCAGTAAATACATTGTGATGCTTTTTTCTGTCCAAACACTGCAATGCTCTTTCTAAGCTGAGAGATACATTGCACAGAAATGCACTGGTAATTATCATTGAACAAAAAGCAAGCAAGAACAGTGCTTAAAAAAACAGTGAACTTGCATTCAGCAGAAACATTCAAGAAGTGGTTGAAAGTTTTACAACCAGAAACAAATACTCAAAGCTCGCTTCCGATAAATAAACCACTATATTGACAAAGTAAATAGAAAAAAAAGACACTAAAGAAACGTCAACAATTACAATACCAATACAGAAAAGAGACATATTTATGCATGTGTACTATAAGGAAGGAAACTGTTTCTCTCCCTGTCTAATAGCAAAATTTCTCTAGGTCATGCAACAGCTTTGTTTACACCAAATATTCTGCGCCTCATCCATCAAGGATATATTTTGCAACAGAAACTCAATATCAGTGACATTTCGATTTTTGGAAATAACCAATAATTACTGTAATTTTTTTGTTAGGATATTAATCCAGCGTTCATAAAGACAGAGTATATATAAGGCTTAATCTGGCCATGGATTTATCAACAGAACTGTTAGTCTGGCCCATAAAACATATACACTCCATATTTTTCACTTCTGTGGTGTATTCCTTGCCTCCAAAGGATAACCCTTTTATATAACATATTTAACTTCACTACAGCTGGTGTGTGGGAATGTGTGGCGGCGGTAAAACGTCTCCCTGCCCTACATCATAGTGTAGATTTTATTTTCTTGTCCTTTGGGATCATTGATTCCATTGTGGAATTTGGAAAATATCTGAGGGTCACTGATGAGGCCTAATTGGCCGAAACTAGCTAGTCTGGCCCAGAAAACATGTACACTCAATAGTTTTCACTTCTGTGGTGTATTCCTTGCTTCCAAAGGATAACCCTTTTATATAACATATTTACTAGTAACAACAAACCACTGACCATTGCGTCCTTGCATACCAGCTTGGTATGGAAATGAAAATAATGGATCTCCTTGCCTTACACCTATTTGAGTAGCATGACTTATGCAAAGTCATTAAATAAAGTTGCACATGTTCACAATAGTTTTGCTGCTAACACAAAAGCAACATATGGATAGATGATAGTGTATAAATGAAAGGAAAATATCAGAAATTCATGATATGTTAATAGTTTCTAAGCTAGATCAGCTCAATATGTATTCATTTTGATTTGTAGTATCTCATTTTTATTACGTAAGTGTTACGAGTTGCCTTTTTGTAAGGTTCTTTGATGATTTCAATAAAATAGTAAATTTTGCAGAAACGACTTACATCCATTAAAGGTGTAAAACTACAGTGTTACCGGTTTTGGATTTTCATCAAATTTAGCACAGCTTAAGTAGATACATATGGCAAGTTTTCCTAGCAAAATGAAATCTTGACAAAGACTAAAACATATTTATCTTAGGGATTGAATCTTGAAAATATTTTAAAATTTAATTGAAAAATGAGATTTTTGATAATTTTTTTTTATCAGAAAATGTAAACTTTAATTAATTCAAAAGGTTTTTAGTAGCAAAGGAATGCCTATGGATTTCTGCATTCAATCCAGTTCACAGATCTTGAAACTAAATAAAACATAAGATTTAAGACGCACTTATTTAGAGACAGACACCAGCTCATGGGGGGAGTCAGTTAGAGTGGCCTCCTGAGTCCTACTTTGATTTATATAATTTATTAAATACATTTTTATAGGTTGTATATGCTTAGATATTAATATACAAAGTTTAAAGAAAAAACATGCATGGGCACAGATGAAAGACCCCCTTTGACATGTGTCATTTGCGATGCAATTGATAGTTATAAATAGCCTCGCCGATATAAAAAGTGTGAAAACGAGATAACCAAAATACACTCAAATATTGGGTTTAGAAAATAGAAGTGGAGGCAATGATCAGTAATCGATTCAATCAACCTACAGCTCCCATCAGAGACACCAAAGAGAAAGAAACACAAACATGAAACAACAGACCTAATGGAAACATCAATAGCGGATGTCAAAAGGACAGTTTCCCACAAAATGGCCAATAGGTTATCTAAAATCAAATAACATAAGCGACACAAACACCCAAAGACAAACCATAACAAAATAAACCGTGACAGAAGAACCGCCTTGAAACGGTAAGCGGATGCTAGTTTTGTTCACAATATCTGAATATATGTACTGAAGATGACAAACCCAGTAATTGTCAAATACCAGATTTCGATTTAAAAAGCTTCGTCATGATAAAATATGAAAATATGAAGCTGATATTGTCAAGATATTATCAATGAATTTGGTGGATATCGACAAGATTGTTAGTTTGTTTGTGTTTGATTTGGAGTTCAACGTCCCCGTCAGCACTGTAAAGGTCATTTGGAGACGTTGCTTCCAATTTTGTGGGACTTTTACTTAAAATGTGTTTGTGATAGTGTTGCGACACCATCAAAAGTAGAGCATATCGGCCATTTAGTTAAACAGTATACAAAAGTAAATCCTTCAAATAGAAGAAGGGTATAATAAAAGCCCACAAAACCGTTATGTCTGCAAAACGTCCATAGTTATCAAATAAGCAATTGATATACAACGAGGTACGATCATAAGTCTGATCATGACCCTCAGACGGTACGAAATAGCGTGACAAACTCTGTATTTGGTGAACCATGAATCGAATGTAATAAGACTTGCTCATATTTCAAATGCATATTTCAAAAGCAAACTGTGACATTTTGATGTGCATACGTCATACAACAATGATTCAGTTGAAATTTAAAATGTACAACATACCACTGACCGGCGCAACTCACCCGCAACAAGCACGTCAACGTCATTTGTTTGCTCTTTTTCAAAGTAATTTCCACTGTGTTGAATGCACAACCGATGGCGCTTAACCCACTTTTTAAAGACACAGTTGAACCAGTCTCTTCCTAGTCTGTTGAATCTAAATGTTTCTTGCGTCAATTTCTCGACGTATTTATATCGTTTTCCACGCAAATGCTCTTTCAGTAACGGGGAATATGCAAAGTCAAGTGGTGGCGGGCAAGATCGGGATGTTCAAGCCGCCCATAGCCTACGATGTCGGGTTCCAATTGAGTTGTCTCAGCTGTATGGTTTGGGGCGTTGTCGTGGTAGTATATGATTGAACCAGGATCAGTATAGAAGGCTTGGCGCTTCTTCGTATGGCGTTCATGAGATCGCTACGGAATGCCTGAAATGAGAACGCACAGAACCTGTCCTGTGATAAAATGGGATTGTTTATTACCAAATTTGCGACATGTTTTTGTCCAAAACACATATTCTAACAAGTTGTTGTCCCCCGCCTTTCACTTTTGTCACATTTTTAACTTAGACTTTTTTCATCCATCAATTCTATGAAAGAGTATAATGTAGTAGGTACCTTGTGGGCACAACGTCTCCTACAGTTTTAAAGCGATCCTTGTGAATTTTACAGGTGTCTTTATCATGGTTTGAAGTTGTGCATGTGCTTTTTCAGAATCCTTGAATCATTTTTTTCACCTTTGTCACATTTTTAACTTAGACTTTTTTGCATGGTTCCGAATTCATAGTAGGTACTTGTGAGCGCAACTCCTCCTACAGTTTTATACCGATCCTTCTGAAATTTTACAGATGTCTTTATCATGGTTTGAAGTTGTGCATATGACTTTTTTCAGAATTCTGTAATTATTTTTTTTCATGCATCAATTCTATGAAAGAGTATAATGTAGTAGGTACCTTGTCAGCGCAACTCCTCCTACAGTTACCAATATTTCGAAAACTTCAAAGATGCTTGAATTATGGTCTGAAGATATGCATGTGCTTTTTACAGAATTTTTAAATTACCCTTTTTTTGGTTTGTTTTTGGGTTTAATGGCCCAGTCAACACTATTTAGGTCATTTTTAAGCCGGACAGTTTACCGATCCACATTTTTCCTGGGCAGGCTTATACGTAAGCGATTTAACTAATACTGAACACATTCTTTCGCCAGAAACTGACAACTGCCCTTCTTGAATCAGTTGAATGGCGAGAATGACCATAGAAAAGATTTCATGAACACTCAATCTTAATGAAGGAATGTTGCCGAACCCGGTAGGTATCGAACTCGCGTTAAGTGATACCAATGGTTGTCTGGTTAACTTACTTATTTTAACAGCACAAATGAAAATAAGGCGGGGGACATAAATTCTCTGTGGAATTTGCTTGTTAATGTTGGAATATTTTATCCGTAGGTAAACATTAATTTAATTAATAATTAATTAAAAATTTAATTAATATAAATGCTATTAGAACGGGTGTACCTTTGATTAGTAAGCACCATTCGCGTTCCGACCCTTGGGAACTACATGCACGAGTACCATGCCTTGCTGGTCCAATATGTTCTATAAAAGGGTTATCCTTTGGAAGCAAAGAATACACCACAGAACTCGAAAATATAAAGTGTACTGGTTTTCTGGGCCAGACTAGCTACTTTCGGCCAATTAGGCCTCATCAGTGACCCTCAAATATTTTCAAAATTCAACAATGGAATCAATAATTCCAAAGGACAAGAAAATATAAACTACACTATGGTGTAGGGCGGGGACACTTTTTACGGCCGCCACACGTTCCCAGACACCAGCTGTAGTGACCTTAAATATATTCTATAAAAGGGTTATCCTTTTGTAGCAAAGAATACACCACAGAGCTGGAAAATATGAAGTGTACATGTTTTCTGGGACAGACTAGCTAGTTTCGGCAAATTAGGCCTCATTAGTGATCCTCAAATATTTTCAAAATTCAACAATGGAATCAATAATTCCAAAGAACAATAAAATATAAACTACACTATGATGTAGGACAAGGAGACTTTTTACGGCCGCCACACGTTCCCAAACACCAGCTGTAGTGGCGTTCAATATGTGATATAAAAGGGTTATCCTTTGGAAGCAAAGAATACACCACAGAACTCGAAAATATGAAGTGTACATGTTTTCTGGGCCACACTAGCTAGTTTCGGCCAATCATGCCTCATCAGTGACCCTCAAATATTTTTAAAATTCCACAATGGAATCAATAATCTCAAAGGACAAGAAAATATAAACTACACCAGCTGTAGTGACGAACACTATAAACATATTTTCCCCATAGATTATGACAGTTTTCCTTCATTCAGAGGTGGTGTCTGTGGTGTTTTTCAAACACTGGATTGTCGTTTTCCTTCTGGCTCAAAATAATGCAGCCAGGTTTCATCTGTTGTAATCACCCTACTAAGAAATCTCAGATCTTCCTCGTGCCGTCGTAGAAATGCCTCTGATGCGAGCGCCCGTCTCTCTTTCTCCTCCGGTTCTATAAGCCGAGGTTCCCATCGAGCACTCACCGAAGACATTTCCAACTCATCAGATAATACTCATTGAACTGAAGATTTGCTTATTCCCGTCCTCGCCAAATGTTCACGCAAAGTCTGTCTCCTGTCTTCATTGACCACTGATCTTACTCTCTCTACTTCCCTGGCATCAATAGTTTTCGGTCGGCCTGGCCGGGCATTTTCCTTCTTTTCTTCCTCTCCGTCCGTAAACTGTTTGTGCCACTTTTATACTTGTGTCCTTCATACGTCGGCCTCTCTGAGTTTTGCATTTTCTTGTAAATTTCAACCGGAGTCATTCCTAGGTCTATGCAGAACTGAATCATGTTTCTGTGCGCTGCCTGTTTGTCTGACGTCACCATTTTCAATGGCTGTCCGCCAGCAATGAATAGTATTAGTATTTGACGAGAACGATGATGTTAGACAGTTTTATTTAACACAGGTATCTCTGACTTTCACAACCCAAAAAGACGACACTCAACAGCCGCACGTACTCCGGCTAAATATCCATAACTGCAACTCCAATAGGCCTTGCTATTTCAACAATACAATATGTATGGCGTAACCTCCTTTCTCCTTTTTCTTCAAAGTTCGGACTAGTGTTCGCACAGTCATGATATATGTAGGTAACTGAGACTACCTTATAAAACAACTTGAAATACAAGTAAATGAGCCATATTGCCAGACATAAATAAAGAAATATTGTCCTACACTAAATTGTCTAGTGGTACATTGGCACTCATTATGACTAACAAGGGCTATTTCAAAACGTAATCCTCTAAGTATTTGGGTGGTTTGATATTCCTTCGTGGTCTAGAGGGAGGGAGGATGTTTGGCTGGGAGTCAATGATGGTATCAGTTGTATCCAACGGTTTGTCCTGAGGAGGGTGCACTATATCATGCATATGCATGGCTTCTATGGGCTTGGGGGACTTCTGTATATCACAAGGCACATCGGGAGACTCAAGAAGTATTGGGACTTCGGGTGGGCGAGATGGACCGGCATCTTGCTCAACAGGTTGGGTAAGTATGGAAGGTACGCTTACAAGGGCTGGTTGCTTTTGGTTGATAGATATTGTGTCACACTCATCATCGCTATCATTAGTCTGGAGATAATTCAATGGAGCTGACCACGGCGTCTCATTAGGCACGCGGTAGCATTCAGATACTTTGACATTGTACGATGACGAGCGCAACTGATTTCCAATGATTTTTTTATGAAACACCATTCACTATCAATGGAAACAACTAAGTACCTACTGCGCGCTTTAGTTTTATCCCTGTCTGCATACAAGTAAACTAAATCTCCAACTACCAACTGGTCTGATGGCAAGATCTTATTGCTCTTGTGTTTTGAAGCAGAACTGGCAGGTTGATTCAGCACACGGTTTTTGTGCTGCTGTACGCCTTGATGCCTCTGGAACAGTCTCTGCATCATCAATGAATCCACGTAGCGCGTTTGCAGCAGATTTTTTCAACCAGGTGGACCCGTCAAGTAGAAATGAGGCAAAATTCGGGTCTAAAGAAAGCGTGTATTGTAAATTCTGCCTCCATGCCTCGAAAAATGTTATTGTTAATCCACAGAACCACAATGTGTAAAATACTGTCTTAAAATTGTGGCTCAATGTTTCTTTTAGGCACTGCAACAGAGAAATTGAAGTAAAATACCTAAATAGTACTGAAAATTAATGATTCCCCCCCCCCCAAAATGTGATTATCTCACCTGGTACTATTTTAAATTCAGTGTATGATAGCCACAAATGACCAGTTCTACCAATTTGGCAACAAGCTCACTGATATGGTCGAGGTGTTGAAATCTCTTCCATTTAGCCTGTATAATGATTTCCCTTCTTTGGTGCTATTAGTACTTCATTTTATATATTTACAAATAAAAATAGTTCGATAATGAATGCATACTATACATAAATAAACGAACAAATAAAGTGAGAAAGTATGTGAAATTAGTTGCAATACAGTTTCAAAACTGAATATTATGCTTTAGATTAAAAACAATAGTGTACTATTGTTGTTTTTGGGAAATTAGTTCCAAGGCGTATGAATACGTTTTTTCTTGGCAAGATGGATATCTCTTCAATTTGACAGCTAGCATAATTTATCAGTGATGTCAGGCTTCCAAGATAGGCGATATCATAATGTCATATGCAAGAAGAGGGCTACATAGCTGAGTTTTCAAGGTATATTCATTGCTGATGGGCAAAAATAAAATGTGGAAGGCATAATTGATGAAATCTGAGCAGTTAAGATTTACCGCAAAAAAGATGGCGGCGCCCATGAAGAAAAACATGTCAAAAAATCTGGTTTTCAATTCTGTAAGGCTTTTTGAAAGAAAGCTTTGTCAGAGTCGCTAGTATTTGAAGGGAACTATTGATCTGCAGCTGGTTTAGTAACTTTTAAAAAGTCTAGAAGGCGGTTTCATTTTTCCCCTGGAAAAAGTGAAAAATACAGAATTGCATTTATTTTCAAAGGCACAGACATGTTGCTAATGCAAGAAAGTACTTGCTGTAATAACCGTTGGTACCTCCAAACATTCTTCTTCAAGAACAGGTATTTTAAAAAGAAATCAGGATCATATTTTGGGAAAAAATAACATGCAAATCTGACACCAATATTTTTCTTGTACAACTGCATTGGGGAACCTTAAGGTTCCCTAAAATAACAATGGTACACCATTGTTTTTAATTTAAAATGTAATATTCATATTTGAAACTGTCTTGTAACTCATTTCAGGTACTTTCTAACATAATTTGTTTGTTAATTTATGAAAAGTACGCATTTATTTTCCGAACTATTTAATGTGTAACATTGTCCGGATTGTGTTGTTCGGTCCAGCTACAAGTAAACACACCGAAAAAAAGATATTTTTGAAGCTTTTTTTTCATCAAAACATACTACATGCATTGGGCTTCTGTGAGTTTTAACCAGCCTACACATTGGTAAGTAGGTGACACAACAGATCATTTAATAGATTAGATAAATATAACCTTTGTGTTGTCCAGAAGTTCACCTGTCAAAAAATTACTGATTTGTTTATGGTGGCTCATGAGAACCAATGTAACAAATCAATGGGTAAAACTAATTTCTATACCATTGCAGTTATTGGCAGTTGCACAAAGTTTCTGGTGGTGAATAGGCTGCTTTCAGTCAATCAGTTCAAATATGGGGATAAACTTTTGGCTTCTCTTAATTTCAATTTTTTGTTTTTGATTTATCAAGTATCAAATCACCTATCCTGTAAACACAATCAGTAACACAGTGAAACTTTGGTGCAGTGATTGCATGAATTGCTATAAATTACATGACTGAAATATATAAAACGAATAACTGAACGCACCAAAGAAGGGCAATCATTTTACAAGCTAAATGCAAGAGATTTCAACACCTTGAGCAACCCAATCAATGAGCTTGTTGCCAAATTGGTAGAACTGGTAGGAGTGCTCTAGGAGGCTGAAAAATATTCCTTATATTTTCCTTTACAGGTTTTGTGTTATTTTCATGAAATTCGGCTCTTAAGTTTGGTTGCTATGGCAACTTAGATTTTCCATAGACTTATAATGGGGAAAATTGAAAAATTGCATTAATTGCCAAACCTTTGCAGATATTTTGACACAACTTTCATAGAAATGTTCCTTAAGCAATCTGCCATATGATTTTAGGCCTCTTGCTCATTTTTACTGGTTGCAATGGTAACCAAAATGAAAAAAAAAATAGAAAAAAAAACTTAAAAAATCATCTCCCCAGAAACCATATGCTCTAGGAGGCTGAGACTTTATGAAAATATTCTCAATATTTGCCTTTACAGGTTTTGTGTTTTTAGCTCACCAGAGCCGAAGGCTCCGGGGGAGCTTATAGGATAGGCAGTTGTCCGTCGTCGTCGTATGTCTGGTGTCAACACTTTTAAACGCTTTCTCCTCTGAAGCCACTGGGCCGATTGGGTCCAAATTTCATCTGTAGCATCCTTGGGCTAGGGGATTGAATGTTTGTGTTTTTTTATGAAAATCGGCTCTTTAGTTTGGTTGCTATGGCAACTTAGAGTTTCCATAGACTTATAATGGGAAAATTGAAAATTGGCATTTACTGCCAAGTCATTGCAGATATTTTGACAAAACTTTTATAGAAATATTTCTTGAGAAGACATCTCTCAGCCATATGCTTTTATGCTAACCTGGGGTTCTTATGATTAGGTACATTCAGTGACAACAATATGGGGGTGCCCTGGGCAGTGCCCCAACCCTCCTCTTAATAAAAGACCCAATATCTCGGAAACCCTACAGGTCCACACCCCTAAACCAACAGGTTTTTTATGCCCCCGCCATTCGAAAAATGGTGGAAAGGGCATATAGCGTTGCCCCTGTCCGTCCGTCCGTGCGTCCGAAACATAAACGCAGTCAATAACTTCCTTATTTTTTATGCATTTTAAAATTACTCGGCAGAAATGTTAACCATCATGAGACGACATGTCACGTGCAAAACCTGGGTCCGTACCTCCAAGGTCAAGGTCATACTTAGAGGTCAAAGGTCACAAAAGGGGTCCGAAACTTAAACGCAGTCAATAACTTTCTTATTTCTGTGTGGATTTTGAAATTACTTTGTAGAAATGTTAACCATCATGAGACGATGTGTCATGTGCAAAACCCAGGTCAGTACCTCCAAGATCAAGGTCATACTTAGAGGTCAAAGGCCAAAAAAGGGTCCGAAACTTAAACGCAGTCAATAACTTACTTATTTCTGGGTGGATTTTAAAATTACTTTGAATAAATGTTAACCATTATGAGATGATGTGTCACGTGCAAACCCAGATCCGTACCTCCAAGGTCAAGGTCACACTTAGAGGTCAAAGGTAAAAATATGGTCCGAAACTTAAACGCAGTCAATAACTTTCTTATCTCTGGATGGATTTTGAAATTACTTGGCAGAAATGTTGGCCATCATGAGAAATCTGCTTCACACAAAACCAAGGTCCTTACCTACGAGGTCAAGGTCATACTTAGAGGTCAAACGTGAAAAAAGGGTCCAAAACTTAAACACGGTCAATAACTTTCTATGGATGAATACGGACATAGACATATTTTCAGGCGGGGGCATCCGTGCCCTATTGACGCATTTCTAGATTATTATTGAAATTTGGCTGTTGTGACAACTTAGAGTTTCCGGGAAATATGAAAAACGGTATTCACTGCCGCCTTTGCAGATATTTTGACAAAACTTTCATAGTAATATTCTTTAAGCTATCATCTATTTGCAATATGATTTTAGGCTACCTGCTCACTTTTACTGGTTGCCATGGAAAACAGAATGCCCCCCAAAAAAACTAAAAAAAAAAACACATAAAGGTCATCTTCTCAGAAACCATATGCTCTATTTTGCTGAGAATTTATGCAAATATTCACCATATTTGCCTTTACAGGTTCTATGTTTCTAATGAAATTTGGCTCTTTAGTTTGGTTACTATGGCAAGTTAAGCATTTCCATATACCCAAAATGTTAAAAAATGGAAAAATGACATTTACCCCTTTTAAGATATTTTGTCAAACTTTTATGGAAATATTCCTTAAACAATGATATATCTGCCATATAATTTAAGGCCTATTGGTTGCCACAGATGGGCAGTCTGTTGTCTTAAAACAGCACATTCAAGCGACAACAGTCCTCTGAAGCCACTAGGCTAATTGGGTCCAAATTTCATTGGTTTCGATGGTTTATTAAAACTGGCTGCCAGTGGACAGTGCCCCGCTGAGCTCTGGTGAGCATAGTGGCCCATGGGCCTCTTATTTTTGTTATGGTTTGTCTTCGGGTGTTTGTGTCGCTTATATTATTTTATTTTGGATAGCCTATTGGTCATTTTGTTGGAAAGCAACTGTCCTTTTGTCTTTCCGCTATTGATTTTTCCATTATGTCTGTTGTGTCACGTTTGTGTTTCTTTCCCTTTGGTGTCTGTGATGGGAGCTGATGGTTGATTGTATCGATTCCTGATCATTGCCTCCACTTCTCCTTTACAAGCATATTCTTTTTAACCGCATCATGGAAAGAACACCAGAAAAAGGGTACACACCTTATCTTGAATCATTTAACAGTTGAAATAAATAATTAAATAAATAAATGAGAAAATTGTCTAATAATCATTTTGTTTGTTTGTTTGTTTGATTTGAGGTTTAACAGCCCCGTCATCACTGAAAAGGTCATTTTGGAGACGTTGCTTCCAAATTTGTGGGACTTTTACCCGACCTTGAGATGAAATGACATCTCAAGCCCTGCCGCCCAATGAAACCAATAGGATTTATTAGCACCGACTCGTACCGCTTTGCCTGTGCAGGCTTAGATTCTCTAAGCGGTTTACCAATAATCGTGTAAGGGTAGGTTTCAGTTCTGCGTGGAAACATCATGCAGCCCATCCATTTTTCAAGCCCCGATTAGATTATATATAAATGTATAGAATAATAATAATAATAATAATAATAATAATAATAATAATAATAAAACGCATTATGATAATACATCCGTGCGGCAGAGTGCATTTTTGATATCTCAAAAACAGTTAATTTGTTAAAGTAAACTTATCAATACTTAAAACATAGGTTTTATATTCTCATTAGATCCGCCTCATTGAGGTGGCTCTATCGAGTATCCACAACCTATGTTTTGGAGACGAAATGAAAAAAAAGAATAGCACAGGTAACCCCAGTTTTCTCTATATAAAGCAGTTTTTAATGAGGTGTTCATTACAATCAAGCTAATAATAATGAATACAAAACAGTTAACATACATGTAGGCATTAATGGCATCTTTACTGTTATTATTTGATTTACCAGACTGAATTCACAATAGCATTTAAATAATCAAAAGCATATTAAAAAAAGAAAAAAAAGGAATATGAAACAAGCGTTCCTGTGGTATTCAAGCGATTAGCCTGTATCTGAGTAATTGGAATAAGATACACATTAGAACAAAGCTAATTCTTAACTTTTTAAAAATTTCGTAACATGGGTTTCTTTCTTTTTTTCAGTTGTAATCATTCACCATATTTGCATTAGTTGCTGGCTCCCAGCTTGCACATTGTCAATATTGGAAAAACAGGTAACCAGACCCCCCCTGACCTTTCAAGGTCAGGGGGGTCTGGTTACCTGTTTTTCCAACACTGATAACTTTCAGACTAGGAACCAGTAGATAATGCAGATAAGGTGAATACAAACATACAAAACAAACAAGTACAATCAGAAATCTTATAACTAGCAGTGATTATTTAACTTTGCTTAGTAAGTAAAAAGAATGTGCAAAAATCTAATCAGGTCATGAAAATAGTTAATAACGTGAATGAATAAATAAATAAATAAATAAATAAATAAATAAATAAATAAATAAGACGCTGATAAGACACCGCATTCTTAGATTGATTTACATCCCAAGGAGATGCCCAGGCGAAGATGTGTTGATTTCACAGTCGATTGAAAATGACCCACTTTGGGATTACACGCGTGTGTAGGCGATAAACCTTTTTTCTGAATAAGCTCCAAATTTAATCGCAAACTGACGACATTAAATATTATTTTGAAACATTACAATTGCTGTCAAAATGCACAATATTGTATAGTACATTGCGTCTGATACAGGCGCTGTTTTGTATTATTAACAGAACGTGCAGATTTTAGACGTTCAAGTAGGGTACTCTCGCTGTTTTTCCACGGTTTTGTATGCTTCAAAACATGTTTTATACTCTGATTAAGGGTTGTTAATTTGAAAATTAAAATGCCGGCCGCTAATTAAATAAAAGTTCACTTATTTGATATCTTTTTGAAGGAATTTAAATGGAAAATTAGATTAAAACGGAACGTGGTTGTCAAATTGAAAAATAAATAAGCTATATTTGTTTAAAAATTGTATTCCATTAAAGCGCCTGCTATTTCCTACAGGTAAGCCGAAAGGTCAGCATGCAGTAAATAGCTTAATCCTTTGCGCCAAAGGCATAAATGTCAATAATAATTGCGAATGCAAACATCTGAATGGACACTTTTTTGCACGAGCCGCATAAGCGTCGACATTTGAAAAAGTGCCAAATAATCCGCCTGTCTATTCGAAAATATTGTCTACTACGGCATGATTTGGCACTTTTAGGGGTTTTTTTTTATTCAGCTACTATTTGGATCGGCACTTTGATTGCGCGACCCGCATAAAACATTTGAGAAGTATAAATGGTATTTTTCGGCGAAATGGCGTTGTCTAGCGCAACATAAATATTTGCATTACTTTTCGTTGTTTTCTTTTTTTTACGAAAGTATATTAGTTTCACTTTTAAGTTTGAGTTTAATGATGATATATGGACAGAATGTTCAGCTGCTACGTTAAAGCAAGATTATGTAAGTCTACGCGTAGGGGTTGGAGCAAACCCGCCATAAGAAAGAGCCACCTGTTATCATTTATGAATGTTTGCGCAAACTATGACAAAGTCGTAAACAAACGACTGCCCCGAGGAAGGTGATTAAGCCATTACTTATTATTCCAGAGACAACACAAACCCCTAAGCCTGGAGGGCTGACCACAACAACACCAGCACCAAAGAGTAAGTTTGAGAATTGTTTGTTTGATTTGAGGTTGAACGTGCCCGTCAACACTGTAAAGGTCATTTTGGATACGTTGCTTCCAATTTTGTGGGACTTTTACCCGACATTGAGATGAAATGACATCTCAAGCCCTGTCGCCCAATGAAACCAATAGGGTTTATGACATTAAATATTATTTTGAAACATTACAATTGCTGTCAAAATGCACAATATTGTATAGTACATTGCGTCTGATACAGGCGCTGTTTTGTATTATTAACGGAACGAGCCGATTTTAGACTTTAAAGTAGGGTACTCTCGCTGTTTTTCCACGGTTTTGTATGCTTCAAAACATGTTTATACTCTGATTAAGGGTTGTTAATTTGAAAATTTAAATGCCGGCCGCTAATTAAATAAAAGTTCACTTATTTGATATCTTTTTGAAGGAATTTAAACGGAAAATTAGATTAAAACGGAACGTGGTTGTCAGATTGAAAAATAAATAAGCTATATTTGTTTAAAAATTGTATTCCATTAAAGCGCCTGCTATTTCCTACAGGTAAGCCGAAAGGTCAGCATGCAGTAAATAGCTTAATCCTTTGCGCCAAAGGCATAAATGTCAATAATAATTGCGGGTGCAAACATCTGAATGGACACTTTTTTGCACAAGCCGCATAAGCGTCGACATTTGAAAAAGTGCCAAATAATCCGCCTGTCTATTCGAAAATATTGTCTACTAAGGCTTGATTTGACACTTTTAGGGGTTTTTTTTATTCAGCTACTATTTGGATCGGCACTTTGATTGCGCGACCCGCATAAAACATTTGAGAAGTATAAATGGTATTTTTCGGCGAAATGGCGTTGTCTAGCGCAACATAAATATTTGCATTACTTTTCGTTGTTTTCTTTTTTTTACGAAAGTATATTAGTTTCATTTTTAAGTTTGAGTTTAATGAATGATATATGGACAGAATGTTCAGCTGCTACGTTAAAGCAAGATTATGTAAGTCTACGCGTAGGGGTTGGAGCAAACCCGCCATAAGAAAGAGCCACCTGTTATCATTTATGAATGTTTGCGCAAACTATGACAAAGTCGTTAACAAACGACTGCCCCGAGGAAGGTGATTAAGCCATTACTTATTATTCCAGAGACAACACAAACCCCCAAGCATGGAAGGCTAACCACAACAACACCAGCACCAAAGAGTAAGTATGAGAATAGTTTTTTTGATTTGAGGTTGAACGTCCCCGTCAACACTGTAAAGGTTATTTTGGATACGTTGCTTCCAATTTTGTGGGACTTTTACCCGACATTGAGATGAAATGACATCTCAAGCCCTGTCGCCCAATGAAACCAATAGGGTTTATGAGCATGGACGGTCCTTCTGACACCGCGGTCCCTGGACAGGTTAAGATCCTCTAAGCGGTTTACCAGTACTAGTGTGCGGGCCGATTCAGGTCTGCGAGGAAGTATCATGCAGCGCAAATATTTCTTCAAGCCCCTATGGGCGGGGGCCGAAGTATGAGAATAATGGTAATTTAGTAGAGTCGGGCAGAATAATTGCGGGTTTTGGATTAACCTGAAATAAGCGTCCAAAGTTGACTCTTTACTGATTCTTGTAAGTTAGGTATAACCTTTGACGACGCTGACTGATGCTGCATTGCGACCAACGATCATTTCAAATGTTTAAGATGATGCTTATTGTGCGACTCAAATAGTATAAAAACGTTATGTCTTGAAAAAAAAAGTTGCGGTGACATATGAAGTATAATTTACATTTTCTGGACCTCTGGCTATTCGCATTTCTGGAGAAAAAGTAATTTTCTGTGTTTTCTAAACCGGAAATATTCATTTTCTTCTTTGCGTTGTATTCTATACACGAACTATTTCTAGCTGTCTAAATTTATTGAGAAAAGGTGATTTTCTGAGTTTTCTAAACCGAAAATATTGATTTCTTCAATTTTCGTTGTATTTTATACATGAAAAGTATTTGTGAATAGCCATTTATTGAAAAGGCATTGTTCGTACATTTGAGAAGTACTCTATACGCCAAAATTGATAAAAAAAACTGCTTATTACTTAAAAGAAAAATAGCAGTGGAGGCAATGGTCAGAAATCGATACAATTGACCCACACCTGCCATCTATTGAAAAAGCATTGTTCTTACATTTTAGAAGTATTCTATACTCCAAATTATTAAAAAAGAACTGCTTATCACTTAAAGAAAGACAGCCATTTATTGAAAATTAGGATGCCTCCATGCGGGCTGAACAAATTGTCTAAATCGTGACGGAAGGGCGGGGATTGTGGCCACGTAAACTCGATTTAAGCTCCTCAGTGTCGTTTCAAGGCGGTTCTTCTGTCGCGGTTTATTTTTTGTTATGTTTTGTCTTTGGTTGTTCGTATCGCTTATGTTATTTTGTTTTGGGTAGCCAATTTGCCATTTTGTGGCTTTCCGCTATTGAAGTTTCCATTAGGGTCTGTTGTTTCATGTTTGTGTTTCTTTCCCTTTGGTGTCTCTGATGGGAACTGTGGGTTAACTGTATTGATTCATGGTCATTGCCTTCACTTCCATTTTGAATTTTGTGAAAATACGCTTAAAGACATTTATTCTTGATTACTGAGGACTATCATTTTATTACATAATATTATGCAGCCCTCAGTGCTGAGTGAATAGAAGACATCTGTTTTCAACAGGTAAGGGTCTCCTTAGGGAAAATTAATAGTTTACTTACTGTTGACTAGAGGAATAGTAAAGATGAGCATTTGGCCACAACTAGGGAACTAAATATAATAAACTTCTCTTGTCCCTTACTTATCCATCTTGTTATCAAGTCCATGTGATCAGCCCCAATTAAACCGCACATTGTATAGAGAAAACGGGTGTTTAGGGATATACACCGTTTTTCATAGTTCTGCTCCACGACATAGATTGTAGGTACTTGTTAGAACGGCCTCGTTGAGGCGGTTTAAACAATATCCAAGACTATGTTTGGAGTATATACAGTGAAGCCTGAATAAAGTTTACACCAAGTGCACTTGAAACGTGCACGCCAAATGCCCTATTTGCATTAAAATGATAGTAAAATTGTGCACCTGACGTGAACACCAAGTGCACAAGAGTGTAAACTTTAGTTCTGACCCCATTGTATATGACAAACATTACAATTTTTATCAGAAAAAAAAACATTTTGTAAAAATGAAAGGATGTACTATGTCACGTGGGAGTATTATTGTTATGATAATTAAAAAGAATAAGGCGCGGGAGGAAAAGAAATACACCTTACATTATATTGAAAAGAAATCGTTTATTTTTCTTTCAAAACGAAGATAGCATTGAAATCGGTTCCATGCTGGTTTAGTTATGTGTGTTTCGAAATTATACACTATAACAAACTCTCACTTACATTGAAAGGTCTTCCCTAAAGCCGTGAAAGGTACAGCTGTTTGGTGCTACGTCACGGGAAGTACGATTTTCTAATATGTGCACAAAGCAAAGTCTTATATTAGCATGCGAATTCACGTATTCTGATCAGATTCCAAGCAATGGTACAAATCAGCTTGCGATTCTGACCACTCTGATCAGAGGCTTCGCTGTACATTTGATGGCTGAAATGAATCCTAAATCATCCCTATGCAGCCAGTGAAGAATATATTCTGACTAGGACTGGGCATAGGCTAATTTGAGACTTCGCTTAGCGCTAATGGGTACCTTATATCCAACCTATCCTACTAAACCTAGTCAGCTTTCAGTCTTGAACCCGCAAGCTACAATTCCAAATGCAAGCGTGCTATGTTATTGGCCGCAAGGGGCTGCTTAATATATATTTTGTACAACATTAACATAATTATTATTTCTTGTTTACAGAGTGTAAAATGTCGGAAGATGAGCTCAAGAAACTCAAAGATCAGCTGCTTAATATATATTTTGTACAACATTAACATAATTATTATTTCTTGTTTACAGAGTGTAAAATGTCGGAAGATGAGCTCAAGAAACTCAAAGATCAGCTGATTGTTGACGAGGGAAATGAGGATAAAATTTATGAAATAGACGGAAAGCCGCATTTCGGTATTGGCCATTTGGTTAAGAAAGGTGACCCTGAATTTGGAAAACCTGTTGGGACACCTGTAAGTGAGGAAAGAATTGATGAGGCATTCAAAGAGGATGTTGAACAAGCATTGAAAGATCTCTACAAATGGCTTCAACCCGAATGTAATTGTAATAACCTACCGGAAGAGGTCAAGCAAATTCTTGCCAACATGATATTTAATATTGGACGGACTAAGATGAAAGGATTTAAAGAATTAAAGTAAGAAACGGAATCTCACCAGTACATGTACATGAAAAAATGGTTTATATTTCAGTTGTTTCGTGCAGGATTGCAGCCGCCTAAAATCGACTTAAGCCCCACACCCCACCGTCAGGAATCGACGCAATCAACCCACAGCTCCCATCAGAGACACCATAGGGAAACAAGCACAAACATGAAACAACAGACCTTATGGAAACATCAATAGTGGAAAGCCAAAAGGACAGTTGCTATCCTATAAAATGGCCAATAGGCTATCCAAAATAAAATAATATAAGCGACACAAACACCCAAAGACAAACCATAACAGAAATAAACCGCGATAGAAGAACCGCCTTGGAACGGTCAGCGGAAACGAATTCCACAGGGGAAATTTTTGTTTTGGTTCAAGCAGACAAGGCCGCTTACAAAGTCGTCGTTTGACGGCTCCACTATGCTACTACTCTTCAGCAAGAGCTTGGTGGTACTAGACTGAAATGAAGGCAATTATCAGGAATATATACAATTAACCCACAGCTCCCATCAGAGACACCAAAGGGAAAAAACACAAACATGAACTGACTAGACCCTAATGGGAACATCAATAGGGGAAAGCCAAAAGGACAGTTACTATCCCACAAAAAGACCAATTGGCTATCGAAAACAAAATAAAATAAGCGATACACACACTTAAAGACAAGTCATAACAAAAATAAACCGCGACAGAAGAACCGCCATGGAACGGTCAAGGAAACGAATTCCACTAGGGGGCTTAAATTGATTTTACGTGGCCACAATCCTCGTCCTTACTTCCGTCGCGATTTATATAAATATTTGTTTTCATTCCGCATGAAGGCCTCCTAACTCATCAGTGCAACATCTCCGTGAACACAAAAATCAAACAACCACAGGGATGAAACAACGGTGAGGACTCGACAGAAGAAACCGCTGAAATGATGGAGCAAAAGAAAAGCAACAGTTAGACTAGTACTCCGATGGGCCCAACCAGAGACAGAGCATCAGGCACCAACCAGCATTACATAAAAAAAGATTCTCTCTAATTCTCAGTAAGCTTTTATGCTGGAACCGTTATAGAATCTCAGACCTGACTCACCGGCTTGCAATTAAAGTGGAAAGCAAAGTTGTCAACCGTGATTGGGTTAGCCTCTATGCACGCAGTCTGTCGTATAACATTTATGTTGTATCAATTTTTTTTATATCGAAGAATGTTTCACTTTATGGAAAAAAAATCACACAAAAGATCGTCCAACTGGTAGTAAGGAATTAAGGCCCTGTGACTAATTTTCTCAGTTTTACGGAGATACCTTAGGTACGAAAGAAAAAAACTTGTTTTTCGCCGAAGCTTATCATTCGTTCATGCATCTTTTTTCTCTGTTCGTCGGTGCAGAATACCCTAATATTGCGTCCATGCATTTGACCCATTTTTAAATTTATAACGTTCCAGGGGCTGAGTGGTCCTAAGCGAATGAAGTAGATAGTTTAGTAACCTATCTGTCCCAGTGTGTTATTTGACGATGGATCTGCGACCGAAAGACACGGCGTGCGCTCACAATGAAAACGTTAAATAATTGTTTTCCTAGCCCGGTAGCATCGAAGATGAATGGGAAATTCCAATAGAAAAGATACGCTACCTTATTTATTATCTTAATATGTTATTTTGGAAGCAAGATCAACAGGACTGGTCTGAAGACTGTAAAGTGTACAAGTTGTTTATGGACCAGTCCACCTAGATTCGGCCATTAAGGCCTTATCACAATGACACTGAGAAATTTCCCGAAATTTGCAGTGGAATCAATGATCCCAAAATAAAACCCACACTATGGTGAGGACAGGTCTTTTTTATTTCTGGAAGAATTCAGGAGGTTTCACCAATCTTGGAATCGCAAATTGTTTTAATACCTGCTGCGTCAGCTGAAAATATGGTAATATGAAGTTGTAAAGGCGACGAAGACAGTACTTGTCAGCCTGCTGAGCAAAGAAAAACTGCTTTATTTTGAAAGATCGTCGTCCGTCCGTTACAAATACTAACCTGACTACATTTATTTTCCTAGGACTGCCCATGATAATGCGAGCGTCAGCAAAGAGAGCTCTTAGTAACATTTGTCACGCCTTTGATATGGCGCGGCCGGGGATCGAACCCGCAACATCCCGTTCCCGAAGCAAACGCACTGCCATTGAGCTACCGGGGCCAATAACAAATATTTGATCCTGCTGTTAGCAATATTGAAAATAAAAAAATAGATATAAAACACAAAACCACTGGCTGAATGTCTCTATAGAAATTTACTTTCACTTTGGGTATATACAAGTTATGAAAACATCTAACATGGAAATGAAATTCCAACGAAATAGACATGCTATCTTTTATTATTAGCTAAAATCATTTCTAATTGCCAAAAGAAGTCAGTAAGTTTCCAATAGGAAAGTGTGATCCCTTTAACAGCTAAAACATGCTTATTAATTTGTAAAGGCGACGAAGACATTACTTGTATTATGTTCTATAAAAGGTTTATCCTTTGGAAGCAAGAGATACAGAGCTGACAAGTATGGACTGTGCATGTTTTCTGGGCTGGACTAGATAGTTTCAGTCAATTAGGCCATATCAGTGACCCTGAAATATTTTCAAAATCCAACAATGAATCAATGATCCCAAATAAAAAATATACACTACCCTGTGGTGAAGGGCAGGGAGCCTGTTTAGCTGATGGAACCTGCGTAGCTTCTTTAAAAAAATCGTCGTCCGTCCGTGCATCTTATCTAATAAGCTCTGTTTGTCCGTGCAGCTTACTCAATTATTCTGTCTTAGCATTTTGCCCGTTTTTCAAATTTGTAAATTGTCAGGGACTAAGTGATCCTAATTAAATGGAGTGGAGATTTTTAGCTCGTCTGTTATTCGAAGAAAAACTTTCGCTCTATTGTCATCACTCCAGCGTCTGCGTTGGCATCCTAGTAGTTGTGGTATTGTTCCAAAGAACTTAATCTTGGATATAACTTCAAAAGTTTTAGACGTAGCCTCATGAAACTTCATACACATACTCACCATGACAAGACCTACAATCTGAACAAGAGCCAAAAACTATATTGCTGATCATGACTGAATTATCCCCCCTTTTCCGATTTATTTCTGAAACACATTTTTACTCACATTCCAATACTATTTGTAACAGAGCCTTTTAACTCCCTTGGAACAAGACCTTTTCAGTGATACCAACTTTTTTGACCTGTGACCTTGACCTTTGAACTTTGAACTTTTTCACACACAAAAAAAATAACCCAAAACCTTAACTTTGACCATATTTCCAAAAATATATGGCCTACCTTTATGAATCTTCATAAACCAACACATCATGACATGAGCTACATTCTTTCGAAGAGCCATAACTATATTGTTGATTATGGCTGAATTATCTCCCCTTTTCCGATGTTTTTTTTTTCTGAAACACATTTTTTACTCCCATTTCAAAACTATTTGTAACAGAGCCTTCAAACTTCACATGGATATTCCTTAGGACAATACCTTTTCACTGATACCAACCTTTTTGACATGTGACCTTGAAATTTGACCTGATTTTTTACCCATTTTTACTCCAATTCCAATACTATTTGTAAAAGAGCCTACAAACATCACATCGATGTTCCTTGGGACAAGACTTTCACTAATACGAACCTTTTTGACCTGTGACCTTGAACTTTGACCTATTTTACAAAAAATTCACCAAAGACCTTAACTTTGACCATATTTCCAAAACTATTTGGCCTACCTTCATGAAACTTCATACACATACTCACCATCAACACAAAGGGCCTTAACTATATTGTTGATTATGGCTGATTTATCTCCCCTTTTCCGATTTTTTTCTGAAAACACTTTTTCTCTACAATTTTTTGACACAATCGTGAAAAAAAACGAAGCGCATGGTGTGGTAATTAGGGTGAATACAGTGTATTTTGACGAAGTTCCATAACTCCATCATGCAATTTGACGGATTTGTCTCTGTGACATGGAAAAACAGACGAGCATGGCACCGCTTGTAGTGTTCTTGTTTGGTATCGAAATGTCCGGATGTGTTATAAGCTCACCGTCACGTAGTGACGAGGTGAGCTTTTGGGATCACGTTATGTCCGTCGTGGGTCCGTCCATGCGTCCGTCCGTCCGTCCGTGCGTGCGTCCGTCCGTGCGTGCGTAAACTCTTTCTTCAAACAACATCGACTCCTAAACCACTGATCGGAGTTTGATCAAACTTCACAGAAATGACCCTTAGGTTGTCCCCTTTCAAAGTTGTTCATATGGTTCCGGTCCGTTGCACATCTAGGACACAGGAGCTAAAAATAGATTTTTTTCACCGAAAACTTAAAAAATCTTCTTCTCTGAAACCACAAGGCCCAGGTCTTTGATATTTGGTATGAAGCTTCATCTAGTGGACCCCTACCAAAATTGTTCAAATTATAGTGCTTGGGCAAAATGCCTCCTCCATGGGGCCCTTTAGTTTTACATGGGCTGATATAGGGAAAATCTTTAAAAATCTTCTCTGAAACCGCCAGGCCCAGGTCTTTGATATTTGGTATGAAGCTTCATCTAGTGAACCCCTACCAAGAGTTCAAATTATAGTGCTGGGGCCAAAATGCCCCCGCTCCGGGGCCCTTTGGTTTTACATAGACGTATATAGGGAAATATTTAAAAATCTTATTCTCTGACACTGCAAGGCCCATGTCTTTGATATTTGGTATGGAGCTTCTTTTAGTGGACCTCTAACAAGATTTTTTAAATTTTAGCACTCGGGCCACACATGCCTCCGGCCCTGGGCCCTTTGGTTTTACATAGACTTATATAGAGATAATCTTTGAAAATCTTCTTCTTTGAAACAGCAAGGCCCAGGTCTGTGATATTTGGTGAAGCGTCATCTAGTGGACCTCTATCAAGATTGTTTAAATTATAGCCCTGAGGCCAAAAATGCCCCCGTCCCGGTGCCATTTGGTTTTACTTACCGGGTAGGTTTATGTAGGGAATATCTTTAAAAAAGATCTTCTTCTCTGAAACCCCAAGGCCCAGGTCTTTGACATTTGGTGTGTAGCTTCATCTAGTGGACCTTTCCCAAGATTGTTCAAATTATAGCCTTTGTTGATATTTGGTATGAAGCTTCACCTTTTAAAACCTCCCTCAACATTATGCACATTATAGCCCTGTGGTCAATAATGTCCCACCCCGGGGCCCACTTGTTACTCAATGGATCATGTGAGCGATCCAGGGCCATCATGACCCTCTTGTTTGACGATTGGCGACCAAACGACACGGCGTGTGCTAAAAATTATAAAAATAAACTGCTTTTCGTGCATATCAGCCTTGTATTTTAGTCTCGATCACTGCCACTTCAAATTTTACCCAAAGTACGATTTTTTATGATGATATCTTGGTATCATTAGTTCCGGAAAAATGTTGGCTGGAAAATGCTCTATAATTTGCTGGATATTATACCTCCGCTAAGAATGAAACATCTATTGAAATTCCTCCATTTTTCCGTGCAGCTAAGCATATAAAAATCATATGATTACCATCATTGATTCTTGAAGTCGCCGATCTTTGGCGTATTGTAGTCCAACCTTGTGAAGTAAAACTATATTCTAATGCACTTGTATATATAACGCTTCGTCTGATTGGATAAGGTCAAAAATTTGCGACAGTATATTCTACGATAAACTGTCGGAAACCCGATGTCATCATGTAACGTCACTGTTCATTGGTTGGTATTTGGTTTTACGCAGCTCACTGTACTTGCCGGTTTAGGAAAAACAGTATTTTTAAAACAAAACAAGTGTATAGGTGCATTAGAATGGGGATAACTGTTTTGAAAATTGTCATTTGGGGAGGTAAATCGTCGGTTTTACGATCGCAAATTCCGTTTTACGGCTCCGCTGACGCGTCGCCGTAAAACGAAATTTCCGACCGTAAAACATCCGATTTACCTCCCCAAATGACAATAATAATAATAATCATTTAGAATACAGTTATCCCCTTAACAACAGATACCCATGAAAGCTCACAAACAAAGATTGCAGTGTACGAATGGCACCAAGAGGGAAAGTAACTAACACTGAGGAAACCAAAAGCAAGAGTAAACAGGAGCACCCGAAGAAATTTCAGATTTAGACCGGACGAACATATACATGCAGACTCTGAACCGAACCACAAGCGAAACACAAAATCTTGCACAAAGTAGGATTTTATGTGACTAAAATCAGTAAACTCTTTCATAAATCCAGCTGTTCTAAGAGAATAGAAAGCGTTTGGTGCAAACATAACTTATGATTTCCAAAACGTAAGTTTGGGTATTTGAACAAATACTCAAAGTAATATCATTCACCGAATCAGAACTGTACTGCATAGTCCTATTTTATTGCAGTCTTGTTAGATATGTTTTCATTCAACATGCTTTCCAGGAAAGCCATTTGTGCTCGGGTTTGGAAGACAGTTGCAGCTGAAATGAAAGATAGTAAATGGTATAAACAGACTAAAGATCGAGCTGAGCGACTTGTAAAGAGAATGGAGGAATTTGCTCAACTGGATGACAACGCCAATGATGATGAATCAGGTAAAATAATAGGAACCACAAAACGTTAAAAATACAGACAGAAATCTCTAGAATCTAACACCACAACAACCGGAATTCAATGAAAGAACAGAGATACTTGAATTTTATGGGACTCACAGTAAGCACGCCAACAACAGAAAGCCAATTTAACCTTCACCATACTGAATAGTTCAATATGTTACACTTCTCAAAGATTTTCAGCTTTTTGCATTACATGATTCAATTTTCACAAAGGATTCAGCAGCAGAATGGAAAACAGAAGGGATTTCGGTTGATCAAAAGATATATTCAGCATTAGTATGGCGAGGTTGAGAAATACGTAGATCAGCTCGTTGGTAAATAAGTGAGTGAGTGAGTGTTTGAGTTTTACGTCTCACCAACCGCTAAGTTCATACGGAGACAAGACCTCGATTTACAGACTCATCCGAAAGTCTGGAGAAGCCAGGGATCGATCCTGCAATCCCTGCTTTACAAGGCGAGAAGCATAAGCACTCGTTGGTAAATAAATCGCAGTTTGGAGGGCAGTTGTAAGTAGTTTAGGTCGTAGTACCAAAACGTTAATCCAAAATCATTAATCCATAGGCAAATGGCAAATATCAATGTTCAGATCAACCGACATGGACTCCAGAAGAGTGTAATCAGGCGTCCGCGAATAGTCAAAATATATCAAAATACCAGCGCATAGCGCCAGTGATTCATTACTTACAATTGACCCACAAACTGTGATCTATACTGACCAAAACACACACTAAAGCTCATCTGTTTCGATTTTTACATTTTTTTTTGTTTGTTTTTTTTTTGTTTGTTGCTATCAACCTTGCCTTATTGTAAGGTCCAATCCCATCCTGTCAACATTATTGACTGTATCAAGCATATTTCGGCCCTTTCATTTCATTTATGAACACTGACAATGACGTTAGATCGTCTTACGATTAACGTCATAAATCAGCGGCTTTGATGGGAGTTGTGGTTTAATTGTATCGATACCTGAGCATTGCCTTCACTTACGTTTTTACGACGTCATTCGTCACGCTCTTAAGCCAAGTGATTTGTTGCAGAAATAATCACCGTACCTTTCCACTGCTTATATCGATGCAATATGTTAGAATAACAGATAAGTAACAGCTGAAGATCGATCACCTTGGGACACACATCACCTGGGGAAAAAAATGCGGAATTAATGCACATAAAACCCTTGTTCTTAATCCCAATGCAGCATTATTCAGAGCATCAGTAATACATATATATAATTATTCTCATGAAACCACGCTAGCTTAACAGAGAACGGTAGCGATATGACAACTCGCAGTAAAATCTACAAAAAAGGAGTTACAAGGAGAGCCACGTAATGATAATGTCCGCCCATCCGTTATCAGTTTGTGAATATCACTTAAATAGTTCGATAATTTGGGCATGATGATACATATTGACAGGATATAACCAGTGAAGTTGACAAATGCAAACCAGAATGCTTTATACATAGTCAGAGGCATGGCCGTCCTAATCAGTCAGTGAAACTCGATCAAGCATTTCTAAATTCTAAGTTAGATCCTTTGGAAGCAAAAAAATACACCAAATAAACGAAAATAGCAGACTCGGTTTTATTAGTCTGTTCATGACCAGTACTGAAATGTGCAACACCGGCCACGCCCCCTAGCGCCGGCTTAAATAGAACTCTATTTTCAAAATGAACCCAATGATTCCAGAGGACCAGAAAATATAATCTGCGCTCTGATGATGTACGGGGAGACGTTTTACGGCCGCCACACGGCACAACACCAGCTACAGTGAAGATTAATAAGTTCTAAGTTAGATCCTTTGGAAGCAATCCAAAATGAACTCAATGATCCCAGAGGACCAGAATATATTTCAAAATGAACTCAATGACCCCAGAGGACCAGAAAATTTTTCAAAATAAACTCAATTATCCCAGAGGACCAGAAAATAAAACCGCTTTGATTTCTTTTAAACCTTTGGCTGCAGATGCATATCAACAAGATCGTACCATTGACTTAATCAATCCCATTTTATGACAGGACAGTAATACTGCTGCGTCCGGATTAAGAACTCCGGCCCCGATAGCTCAGTTTGTAGAGTGTCCGCTCCGGGGAACGGGAGGTCACGGTTTCGATCCCGGGCCGCGGCATACCAAAGTCGTTAAAAATGGTACTAGCTGCTCCTCGCTGGGCACTCAGATTGACGGGTTAGAGCTAGGACTGGTCGACCCAGTGTCGGGATAATGTGACTGGGTGTGGTATCATGTAATGTGTCTTGGACATGATACTTCAGTGAGGCAGCACTATAAAAGTGAGCATTGAGCTCCCTGTCGCAACCAGACACCGCCGTGATATGACTGAAAAATTGTTGAAAGTGACGTTAAACCCGAATTCCCGCACACACACACACACACACACACACACACACACACACACACACGCTGACTTAATCAAATGCTAGATTTCTTTATAAAAAAAACATCACCGGGGCGTGTCCGTTCACGATTTGTTTGTAAAAATCACTGTAATGCTTAAATCGGTTTAAAATACTAAGATCATTATAATGAAGGGGGTCTTTCAAGGTATAGGAAATTTGCATTGGTTTCTGCCCACGCTTGGATTTTGATGAAATTATGCACAATAATTGCCTTGGGTATAACCATTATAATTACGCTGCATTCACTTTTAAATTTTATTTCCGTAGTAAATTTATTGCATATTTTATGAAGTCTCTATCACAACAGACAGTACTCTCATATAAACTTGTCTACAGTATTCAGAGTTTCATATATCTAATGCTGCTATGTTTTATGAAATAAAACTATAATTGGTGAGTTAGTTGATACTATGAATGACCTCATATGTCTAGTAATAGTGACTGGGAATTCAGTTTTCTTTGATGGTGCCCCATATATCAGCTCCTATTTTTGTATTCATAAAAATTTTATATGTATTGTTACCATGTTCCAATTTTTGTCAAGACACCATTTTAGCATAAAAACTACCCACCTATCTTAGGAACATGTTGGTGAATTTTGATGGAAATTGAGGACCGGTAACATTGTGTTTTAACAGAGTGAATACTGATAGTCCTGATTCAGCAAAATGTGAAATTATATGATTATCATGTTTTGGTCATGCTGTTTAATAATACTTTACTATTGCTTTCAATTTAGATGGCTATAGTATAGTATGGTTTGTGAAAGTAATTCATATTATAATCATAAGTATTATTTCAAAACATCCATTTCAGTAAATTTGCCCCCTTTGGAACAAACTATTTTGTCTACAGAACTATACCGCAAAAGTTTTGATGACAAACGTCATCAAACGCACCCATGAAATCATGTGCACAGTTTTCTTTCTGTCTTTCTTGTCTAACTTGGTAATGGTGCTAAGGTGATGTTTAGATTTAACATTCAAATCAACAACATACCAGTCACTTTAGATGTTGCTTCAGATTTTGTGAGATTTGTTATCCGACTCGAGATAAATGACTCTCAAGTCAAACTGGTGTTTGTTTATTTAACCCTAACTGTCCATTTAAAAAGAAAGGTTTACTCTAGGGAAAATCAATAACACTTGAGATTACTTTTCCTTGACATTAAGTTTTCAGAATTTGTATCTGCATGGGCATAAGCCAATCTATTTTTTTTGTATAGCCCCTATGAACGAAATCAAACGGCTTCCTGAAGCTGTATTCTAAAGCCATTTGAATTTGCTTTTAGAATTCACATGGTCGTACATTTGTCAGTGTTCCAAAACTTATCTGATCATGATTGTGCTGTCCATATATTTGATAACGTCTTTCACTTCATTTACCTATCTCAGCAGTTGTTGCCGTAATTACAAAGCACATTAAGTAAGATATAAACCAGCATTTAAACTGTTGATTTTAATTATTCAATCTGTGAGTAAGCCCCCGCCCATAGGGGCTTGAAGAAATATATAGGCTGCATGATGCTTCCACACAGAGCAGAATCCGGCCCGCACATGGTCGTACATTTGTCAGTGTTCCAAAACTTATGTGATCATGATTGTGTTGTTTATATATTTGATATGGTCTTTCACTTCATTGACCTATCTCAGCAGTTGTTGCAGTAATTACAAAGCACATTAAGTAAGATATCAAGAAGCATTTAAACTGTTGATAATAATTATTCAATCTGTGAGTAAGCCCCCGCCCATAGGGGCTTGAAGAAATATATGGGCTGCATGATGCTTCCACGCAGAGCTGAATCCGGCCCGCACACTAGTACTGGTAAACCGCTTAGAGGATCTAAGCCTGTCCAGGAACCGCGGTGCGAGGCGGGCCGGCCATGCTAATAAACCCTATTGGTTTCATTGGGCGACAGGGCTTGAGATGTCATTACATCTCAATGTTGGGTAAAAGTCCCACAAAATTGACAGCAACGTCTCCAAAATGACTTTTACAGTGTTGACGGGGACATTAAGCCTCAAATCAAACAAACAAAACAAATCAATCTGGGAGTAGTTATCGCATTACTCATAGGATTTTAAATTATATTCAGTAAATACATTGTGATGCTTTTTTCTGTCCAAACACTGCAATGCTCTTTCTAAGCTGAGAGATACATTGCACAGAAATGCACTGGTAATTATCATTGAACAAAAAGCAAGCAAGAACAGTGCTTAAAAAAAACAGTGAACTTGCATTCAGCAGAAACATTCAAGAAGTGGTTGAAAGTTTTACAACCAGAAACAAATACTCAAAGCTCGCTTCCGATAAATAAACCACTATATTGACAAAGTAAATAGAAAAAAAAAGACACTAAAGAAACGTCAACAATTACAATACCAATACAGAAAAGAGACATATTTATGCATGTGTACTATAAGGAAGGAAACTGTTTCTCTCCCTGTCTAATAGCAAAATTTCTCTAGGTCATGCAACAGCTTTGTTTACACCAAATATTCTGCGCCTCATCCATCAATGATATATTTTGCAACAGAAACTCAATATCAGTGACATTTCGATTTTTGGAAATTACCAATAATTACTGTAATTTTTTTGTTAGGATATTAATCCAGCGTTCATAAAGACAGAGTATATATAAGGCTTAATCTGGCCATGGATTTATCAACAGAACTGTTAGTCTGGCCCAGAAAACATATACACTCCATATTTTTCACTTCTGTGGTGTATTCCTTGCCTCCAAAGGATAACCCTTTTATATAACATATTTAACTTCACTACAGCTGGTGTGTGGGAATGTGTGGCGGCGGTAAAACGTCTCCCTGCCCTACATCATAGTGTAGATTATATTTTCTTGTCCTTTGGGATCATTGATTCCATTGTGGAATTTAGAAAATATCTGAGGGTCACTGATGAGGCCTAATTGGCCGAAACTAGCTAGTCTGGCCCAGAAAACATGTACACTCAATATTTTTCACTTCTGTGGTGTATTCCTTGCTTCCAAAGGATAACCCTTTTATATAACATATTTACTAGTAACAACAAACCACTGACCATTGCGTCCTTGCATACCAGCTTGGTATGGAAATGAAAATAATGGATCTCCTTGCCTATCACCTATTTGAGTAGCATGACTTATGCAAATTCATTAAATAAAGTTGCACATGTTCACAATAATTTTGCTGCTAACACAAAAGCAACATATGGATAGATCATAGTGTATAAATGAAAGGAAAATATCAGAAATTCATGATATGTTAATAGTTTCTAAGCTAGATCAGCTCAATATGTATTCATTTTGATTTGTAGTATCTCATTTTTATTACGTAAATGTTACGAGTTGCCTTTTTGTAAGGTTCTTTGATGATTTCAATAAAATAGTAAATTTTGCAGAAACGACTTACATCCATAAGCTGTGTAAAACTACAGTGTTACCGGTTTTGGATTTTCATCAAATTTAGCACAGCTTAAGTAGATACATATGGCAAGTTTTTCTAGCAAAATGAAATCTTGACAAAGACTAAAACATATTTATCTTAGGGATTGAATCTTGAAAATATTTTAAAATTTAATTGAAAAATGAGATTTTTGATAATTTTTTTTTATCAGAAAATGTAAACTTTAATTAATTCAAAAGGTTTTTAGTAGCAAAGGAATGCCTATAGATTTCTGCATTCAATCCAGTTCACAGATCTTGAAACTAAATAAAACATAAGATTTAAGACGCACTTATTTAGAGACAGACACCAGCTCATGGGGGGAGTCAGTTAGAGTGGCCTCCTGAGTCCTACTTTGATTTATATAATTTATTAAATACATTTTTATAGGTTGTATATGCTTAGATATTAATATACAAAGTTTAAAGAAAAAAACATGCATGGGCACAGATGAAAGACCCCCTTTGACATGTGTCATTTGCGATGCAATTGATAGTTATAAATAGCCTCGCCGATATAAAAAGTGTGAAAACGAGATAACCAAAATACACTCAGATATTGGGTTTAGAAAATAGAAGTGGAGGCAATGATCAGTAATCGATTCAATCAACCTACAGCTCCCATCAGAGACACCAAAGAGAAAGAAACACAAACATGAAACAACAGACCTAATGGAAACATCAATAGCGGATGTCAAAAGGACAGTTTCCCACAAAATGGCCAATAGGTTATCTAAAATCAAATAACATAAGCGACACAAACACCCAAAGACAAACCATAACAAAATAAACCGTGACAGAAGAACCGCCTTGAAACGGTAAGCGGATGCTAGTTTTGTTCACAATATCTGAATATATGTACTGAAGATGACAAACCCAGTAATTGTCAAATACCAGATTTCGATTTAAAAAGCTTCGTCATGATAAAATATGAAAATATGAAGCTGATATTGTCAAGATATTATCAATGAATTTGGTGGATATCGACAAGATTGTTAGTTTGTTTGTGTTTGATTTGGAGTTCAACGTCCCCGTCAGCACTGTAAAGGTCATTTGGAGACGTTGCTTCCAATTTTGTGGGACTTTTACTTAAAATGTGTTTGTGATAGTGTTGCGACACCATCAAAAGTAGAGCATATCGGCCATTTAGTTAAACAGTATACAAAAGTAAATCCTTCAAATAGAAGAAGGGTATAATAAAAGCCCACAAAACCGTTATGTCTGCAAAACGTCCATAGTTATCAAATAAGCAATTGATATACAACGAGGTACGATCATAAGTCTGATCATGACCCTCAGACGGTACGAAATAGCGTGACAAACTCTGTATTTGGTGAACCATGAATCGAATGTAATAAGACTTGCTCATATTTCAAATGCATATTTCAAAAGCAAACTGTGACCTTTTGATGTGCATACATCATACAACAATGATTCAGTTGAAATTTAAAATGTACAACATACCACTGACCGGCGCAACTCACCCGCAACAAGCACGTCAACATCATTTGTTTGCTCTTTTTCAAAGTAATTTCCACTGTGTTGAATGCACAACCGATGGCGCTTAACCCACTTTTTAAAGACACAGTTGAACCAGTCTCTTCCTAGTCTGTTGAATCTAAATGTTTCTTGCGTCAATTTCTCGACGTATTTATATCGTTTTCCACGCAAATGCTCTTTCAGTAACGGGGATTATGCAAAGTCGAGTGGTGGCGGGCAAGATCGGGATGTTCAAGCCGCCCATAGCCTACGATGTCGGGTTCCAATTGAGTTGTCTCAGCTGTATGGTTTGGGGCGTTGTCGTGGTAGTATATGATTGAACCAGGATCAGTATAGAAGGCTTGGCGCTTCTTCGTATGGCGTTCATGAGATCGCTACGGAATGCCTGAAATGAGAACGCACAGAACCTGTCCTGTGATAAAATGGGATTGTTTATTACCAAATTTGCGACATTTTTTTGTCCAAAACACATATTCTAACAAGTTGTTGTCCCCCGCCTTTCACTTTTGTCACATTTTTAACTTAGACTTTTTTCATCCATCAATTCTATGAAAGAGTATAATGTAGTAGGTACCTTGTGGGCACAACGTCTCCTACAGTTTTAAAGCGATCCTTGTGAAATTTTACAGGTGTCTTTATCATGGTTTGAAGTTGTGCATGTGCTTTTTCAGAATCCTTGAATCATTTTTTTCACTTTTGTCACATTTTTAACTTAGACTTTTTTGCATGGTTCCGAATTCATAGTAGGTACTTGTGAGCGCAACTCCTCCTACAGTTTTATACCGATCCTTCTGAAATTTTACAGATGTCTTTATCATGGTTTGAAGTTGTGCATATGACTTTTTTCAGAATTCTGTAATTATTTTTTTTCATGCATCAATTCTATGAAAGAGTATAATGTAGTAGGTACCTTGTCAGCGCAACTCCTCCTACAGTTACCAATATTTCGAAAACTTCAAAGATGCTTGAATTATGGTCTAAAGATATGCATGTGCTTTTTACAGAATTTTTAAATTACCCTTTTTTTGGTTTGTTTTTGGGTTTAATGGCCCAGTCAACCCTATTTAGGTCATTTTCAAGCCGGACAGTTTACCGATCCACATTTTTCCTGGGCAGGCTTATACGTAAGCGATTTAACTAATACTGAACACATTCTTTCGCCAGAAACTGACAACTGCCCTTCTTGAATCAGTTGAATGGCGAGAATGACCATAGAAAAGATTTCATGAACACTCAATCTTAATGAAGGAATGTTGCCGAACCCGGTAGGTATCGAACCCGCGTTAAGTGATACCAATGGTTGTCTGGTTAACTTACTTATTTTAACAGCACAAATGAAAATAAGGCGGGGGATATAAATTCTCTGTGGAATTTGCTTGTTAATGTTGGAATATTTTATCCTGAGGTAAACATTAATTTAATAAATAAATAATTAAAAATTAATTAATATAAATGCTATTAGAACGGGTGTACCTTTGAGTAGTAAGCACCATTCGCGTTCCGACCCTTGGGAACTACATGCACGAGTACCATGCCTTGCTGGTCCAATATGTTCTATAAAAGGGTTATCCTTTGGAAGCAAAGAATACACCACAGAACTCGAAAATATAAAGTGTACTGGTTTTCTGGGCCAGACTAGCTACTTTCGGCCAATTAGGCCACATCAGTGATCCTCAAATATTTTCAAAATTCAGCAATGGAATCAATAATTCCAAAGAACAATAAAATATAAACTACACTATGATGTAGGACAAGGAGACTTTTTACGGCCGCCACACGTTCCCAAACACCAGCTGTAGTGGCGTTCAATATGTGATATAAAAGGGTTATCCTTTGGAAGCAAAGAATACACCACAGAACTCGAAAATATGAAGTGTACATGTTTTCTGGGCCAGACTAGCTAGTTTCGGCCAATCATGCCTCATCAGTGACCCTCAAATATTTTTAAAATTCCACAATGGAATCAATAATCTCAAAGGACAAGAAAATATAAACTACACCAGCTGTAGTGACGAACACTATAAACATATTTTCCCCATAGATTATGACAGTTTTCCTTCATTCAGAGGTGGTGTCTGTGGTGTTTTTCAAACACTGGATTGTCGTTTTCCTTCTGGCTCAAAATAATGCAGCCAGGTTTCATCTGTTGTAATCACCCTACTAAGAAATCTCAGATCTTCCTCGTGCCGTCGTAGAAATGCCTCTGATGCGAGCGCCCGTCTCTCTTTCTCCTCCGGTTCTATAAGCCGAGGCTCCCATCGAGCACTCACCGAAGACATTTCCAACTCATCAGATAATACTCATTGAACTGAAGATTTGCTTATTCCCGTCCTCGCCAAATGTTCACGCAAAGTCTGTCTCCTGTCTTCATTGACCACTGATCTTACTCTCTCTACTTCCCTGGCATCAATAGTTTTCGGTCGGCCTGGCCGGGCATTTTCCTTCTTTTCTTCCTCTCCGTCCGTAAACTGTTTGTGCCACTTTTATACTTGTGTCCTTCATACGTCGGCCTCTCTGAGTTTTGCATTTTCTTGTAAATTTCAACCGGAGTCATTCCTAGGTCTATGCAGAACTGAATCATGTTTCTGTGCGCTGCCTGTTTGTCTGACGTCACCATTTTCAATGGCTGTCCGCCAGCAATGAATAGTATTAGTATTTGACGAGAACGATGATGTTAGACAGTTTTATTTAACACAGGTATCTCTGACTTTCACAACCCAAAAAGACGACACTCAACAGCCGCACGTACTCCAGCTAAATATCCATATCTATAACTGCAACTCCAATAGGCCTTGCTATTTCAACAATACAATATGTATGGCGTAACCTCCTTTCTCCTTTTTCTTCAAAGTTCGGACTAGTGTTCGCACAGTCATGATATATGTAGGTAACTGAGACTGCCTTATAAAACAACTTGAAATACAAGTAAATGAGCCATATTGCCAGACAAAATAAAGAAATATTGTCCTACACTAAATTGTCTAGTGGTACATTGGCACTCATTATGACTAACAAGGGCTATTTCAAAACGTAATCCTCTAAGTATTTGGGTGGTTTGATATTCCTTCGTGGTCTAGAGGGAGGGAGGATGTTTGGCTGGGAGTCAATGATGGTATCAGTTGTATCCAACGGTTTGTCCTGAGGAGGGTGCACTATATCATGCATATGCATGGCTTCTATGGGCTTGGGGGACTTCTGTATATCACAAGGCACATCGGGAGACTCAAGAAGTATTGGGACTTCGTGTGGGCGAGATGGACCGGCATCTTGCTCAACAGGTTGGGTAAGTATGGAAGGTACGCTTACAAGGGCTGGTTGCTTTTGGTTGATAGATATTGTGTCACACTCATCATCGCTATCACTAGTCTGGAGATAATTCAATGGAACTGACCACGGCGTCTCATTAGGCACGCGGTAGCATTCAGATACTTTGACATTGTACGATGACGAGCGCAACTGATTTCCAATGATTTTTTTATGAAACACCATTCACTATCAATGGAAACAACTAAGTACCTACTGCGCGCTTTAGTTTTATCCCTGTCTGCATACAAGTAAACTAAATCTCCAACTACCAACTGGTCTGATGGCAAGATCTTATTGCTCTTGTGTTTTGAAGCAGAACTGGCAGGTTGATTCAGCACACGGTTTTTGTGCTGCTGTACGCCTTGATGCCTCTGGAACAGTCTCTGCATCATCAATGAATCCACGTAGCGCGTTTGCAGCAGATTTTTTCAACAGGTGGACCCGTCAAGTAGAAATGAGGCAAAATTCGGGTCTAAAGAAAGCGTGTATTGTAAATTCTGCCTCCATGCCTCGAAAAATGTTATTGTTAATCCACAGAACCACAATGTGTAAAATACTGTCTTAAAATTGTGGCTTAATGTTTCTTTTAGGCACTGCAACAGAGAAATTTGAAGTAAAATACCTAAATAGTACTGAAAATTAATGAGTCCCCCCCCCCCAAAAAAAAATGTGATTATCTCACCAGGTACTATTTTAAATTCAGTGTATGATAGCCACAAATGACCAGTTCTGCCAATTTGGCAACAAGCTCACTGATATGGTTGAGGTGTTGAAATCTCTTCCATTTAGCCTGTATAACGATTTCCCTTCTTTGGTGCTATTAGTACTTCATTTTATATATTTCATTCATGCAGTTTATAACAATGTATGCCATCCCTGCACAAAAGTTTCACTGTGTTAATGATTGTGTTTACAGGATGGGTGCTTTGATACTGGATAAATCAAAAACAAAAACATAGAAATTAGATAAGCCAAAAGTTTATCCCCATATTTGAACTGAAGAACTGAAAGCAGCCAGTTCAGCACCAGAAACTTTTGTTCAAAAGGCTTCTGATCACTGCCAATAACTGCAATGGTAAAGAGCTGATTTTTCCCATTGATTTGTTACATTGGTTCACATGAGCCACCATAAACAAATAATTGATTTTTGGATAGGTGAACTTCTGAACAACACAAAGTTTATATTTATCCAATCCAATTAATGATCCGTTGTGTCACCTACTTACCAATGTGTAGGCTGGTGAAAACTCATAGAAGCCCAATGCAATTAATATGTTTTGATGAAAAAAGCTTACAAAATTTCATTTTCTTCATTTGTTTACTAGTAGCTGGGCCGATCAACACAACCCGGAAAATGTTACAAATAAAAATAGTTCGATAATGAATGCATACTATACATAAATAAACGAACAAATAAAGTGAGAAAGTATGTGAAATTAGTTGCAATACAGTTTCAAAACTGAATATTATGCTTTAGATTAAAAACAATAGTGTACTATTGTTGTTTTTGGGAAATTAGTTCCAAGGCGTATGAATACGTTTTTTCTTGGCAAGATGGATATCTCTTCAATTTGACAGCTAGCATAATTTATCAGTGATGTCAGGCTTCCAAGATAGGCGATATCATAATGTCATATGCAAGAAGAAGGCTACATAGCTGAGTTTTCAAGGTATATTCATTGCTGATGGGCAAAAATAAAATGTGGAAGGCATAATTGATGAAATCTGAGCAGTTAAGATTTACCGCAAAAAAGATGGCGGCGCCCATGAAGAAAAACATGTCAAAAAATCTGGTTTTCAATTCTGTAAGGCTTTTTGAAAGAAAGCTTTGTCAGAGTCGCTAGTATTTGAAGGGAACTATTGATCTGCAGCTGGTTTAGTAACTTTTAAAAAGTCTAGAAGGCGGTTTCATTTTTTCCCTGGAAAAAGTGAAAAATACAGAATTGCATTTATTTTCAAAGGCACAGACATGTTGCTAATGCAAGAAAGTACTTGCTGTAATAACCGTTGGTACCTCCAAACATTCTTCTTCAAGAGCAGGTATTTTAAAAAGAAATCAGGATCATATTTTGGGAAAAAATAACATGCAAATCTGACACCAATATTTTTCTTGTACAAATGCATTGAGGAACCTTAAGGTTCCCTAAAATAACAATGGTACACCATTGTTTTTAATTTAAAATGTAATATTCATATTTGAAACTGTCTTGTAACTCATTTCAGGTACTTTCTAACATAATTTGTTTGTTAATTTATGAAAAGTACGCATTTATTTTCCGAACTATTTAATGTGTAACATTGTCCGGATTGTGTTGTTCGGTCCAGCTACAAGTAAACACACCGAAAAAAAGATATTTTTGAAGCTTTTTTTCATCAAAACATACTACATGCATTGGGCTTCTGTGAGTTTTAACCAGCCTAGACATTGGTAAGTAGGTGACACAACAGATCATTTAATAGATTAGATAAATACAACCTTTGTGTTGTCCAGAAGTTCACCTGTCAAAAAATTACTGATTTGTTTATGGTGGCTCATGAGAACCAATGTAACAAATCAATGGGTAAAACTCATTTCTATACCATTGCAGTTATTGGCAGTTGCACAAAGTTTCTGGTGGTGAATAGGCTGCTTTCAGTCAATCAGTTCAAATATGGGGATAAACTTTTGGCTTCTCTTAATTTCAATTTTTTGTTTTCGATTTATCAAGTATCAAATCACCTATCCTGTAAACACAATCAGTAACACAGTGAAACTTTGGTGCAGTGATTGCATGAATTGCTATAAATTACATGACTGAAATATATAAAACGAATAACTGAACGCACCAAAGAAGGGCAATCATTTTACAAGCTAAATGCAAGAGATTTCAACACCTTGAGCAACCCAATCAATGAGCTTGTTGCCAAATTGGTAGAACTGGTAGGAGTGCTCTAGGAGGCTGAAAAATATTCCTTATATTTTCCTTTACAGGTTTTGTGTTATTTTCATGAAATTCGGCTCTTAAGTTTGGTTGCTATGGCAACTTAGATTTTCCATAGACTTATAATGGGGAAAATTGAAAAATTGCATTAATTGCCAAACCTTTGCAGATATTTTGACACAACTTTCATAGAAATGTTCCTTAAGCAATCTGCCATATGATTTTAGGCCTCTTGCTCATTTTTACTGGTTGCAATGGTAACCAAAATGAAAAAAAAAATAGAAAAAAAAAACTTAAAAAATCATCTCCCCAGAAACCATATGCTCTAGGAGGCTGAGACTTTATGAAAATATTCTCAATATTTGCCTTTACAGGTTTTGTGTTTTTAGCTCACCAGAGCCGAAGGCTCCGGGGGAGCTTATAGGATAGGCAGTTGTCCGTCGTCGTCGTATGTCTGGTGTCAACACTTTTAAACGCTTTCTCCTCTGAAGCCACTGGGCCGATTGGGTCCAAATTTCATCTGTAGCATCCTTGGGCTAGGGGATTGAATGTTTGTGTTTTTTTTTATGAAAATCGGCTCTTTAGTTTGGTTGCTATGGCAACTTAGAGTTTCCATAGACTTATAATGGGAAAATTGAAAATTGGCATTTACTGCCAAGTCATTGCAGATATTTTGACAAAACTTTTATAGAAATATTTCTTGAGAAGACATCTCTCAGCCATATGCTTTTATGCCAACCTGGGGTTCTTATGATTAGGTACATTCAGTGACAACAATATGGGGGTACCCTGGGCAGTGCCCCAACCCTCCTCTTAATAAAAGACCCAATATCTCGGAAACCCTACAGGTCCACACCCCTAAACTAACAGGTTTTTTATGCCCCCGCCATTCGAAAAATGGTGGAAAGGGCATATAGCGTTGCCCCTGTCCGTCCGTCCGTCCGTGCGTCCGAAACATAAACGCAGTCAAAATTTCCTTATTTTTTGATGCATTTTAAAATTACTCGGCAGAAATGTTAACCATCATGAGACGACATGTCACGTGCAAAATCTGGGTCCGTACCTCCAAGGTCAAGGTCATACTTAGAGGTCAAAGGTCACAAAAGGGGTCCGAAACTTAAACGCAGTCAATAACTTTCTTATTTCTGGATAGATTTTGAAATTACTTTGTAGAAATGTTAACCATCATGAGACGATGTGCCATGTGCAAAACCCAGGTCAGTACCTCCAAGGTCAAGGTCATACTTAGAGGTCAAAGGCCAAAAAAGGGTCCGAAACTTAAACGCAGTCAATAACTTACTTATTTCTGGATGGATTTTAAAATTACTTTGAATAAATGTTAACCATTATGAGATGATGTGTCACGTGCAAACCCAGATCCGTACCTCCAAGGTCAAGGTCACACTTAGAGGTCAAAGGTAAAAATATGGTCCGAAACTTAAACGCAGTCAATAACTTTCTTATCTCTGGATGGATTTTGAAATTACTTGGCAGAAATGTTGGCCATCATGAGAAATCTGCTTCACACAAAACCAAGGTCCTTACCTACGAGGTCAAGGTCATACTTAGAGGTCAAACGTGAAAAAAGGGTCCAAAACTTAAACACGGTCAATAACTTTCTATGGATGAATACGAACATAGACATATTTTCAGGCGGGGGCATCCGTGCCCTATTGACGCATTTCTAGATTATTATTGAAATTTGGCTGTTATGACAACTTAGAGTTTCCGGGAAATATGAAAAACGGTATTCACTGCCGCCTTTGCAGATATTTTGACAAAACTTTCATAGTAATATTCTTTAAGCTATCATCTATTTGCAATATGATTTTAGGCTACCTGCTCACTTTTACTGGTTGCCATGGAAAACAGAATGCCCCCAAAAAAACTAAAAAAAAAACACATAAAGGTCATCTTCTCAGAAACCATATGCTCTATTTTGCTGAGAATTTATGCAAATATTCACCATATTTGCCTTTACAGGTTCTATGTTTCTAATGAAATTTGGCTCTTTAGTTTGGTTACTATGGCAAGTTAAGCATTTCCATATACCCAAAATGTTAAAAAATGGAAAAATGACATTTACCCCTTTTAAGATATTTTGTCAAACTTTTATGGAAATATTCCTTAAACAATGATATATCTGCCATATAATTTAAGGCCTATTGGTTGCCACAGATGGGCAGTCTGTTGTCTTGCAACAGCACATTAAAGCGACAACAGTCCTCTGAAGCCACTAGGCTAATTGGGTCCAAATTTCATTGGTTTCGATGGTTTATTAAAACTGGCTGCCAGTGGGCAGTGCCCCGCTGAGCTCTGGTGAGCATAGTGGCCCATGGGCCTCTTATTTTTGTTATGGTTTGTCTTCGGGTGTTTGTGTCGCTTATATTATTTTATTTTGGATAGCCTATTGGTCATTTTGTTGGAAAGCAACTGTCCTTTTGTCTTTCCGCTATTGATTTTTCCATTATGTCTGTTGTGTCACGTTTGTGTTTCTTTCCCTTTGGTGTCTGTGATGGGAGCTGATGGTTGATTGTATCGATTCCTGATCATTGCCTCCACTTCTCTTTTACAAGCATATTCTTTTTAACCGCATCATGGAAAGAACACCAGAAAAAGGGTGCACACCTTATCTTGAATCATTTAACAGTTGAAATAAATAATTAAATAAATAAATGAGAAAATTGTCTAATAATCATTTTGTTTGTTTGTTTGTTTGATTTGAGGTTTAACAGCCCCGTCATCACTGAAAAGGTCATTTTGGAGACGTTGCTTCCAAATTTGTGGGTTTTTTACCCGACCTTGAGATGAAATGACATCTCAAGCCCTGCCGCCCAATGAAACCAATAGGATTTATTAGCACCGACTCGCACCGCTTTGCCTGTGCAGGCTTAGATTCTCTAAGCGGTTTACCAATAATCGTGTAAGGGTAGGTTTCAGTTCTGCGTGGAAACATCATGCAGCCCATCCATTTTTCAAGCCCCGATTAGATTATATATAAATGTATAGAAAAATAATAATAATAATAATAATAATAATAATAATAATAAAACGCATTATGATAATACATCCGTGCGGCAGAGTGCATTTTTGATATCTCAAAAACAGTTAATTTGTTAAAGTAAACTTATCAATACTTAAAACATAGGTTTTATATTCTCATTAGATCCGCCTCATTGAGGTGGCTCTAACGAGTATCCACAACCTATGTTTTGGAGACGAAATGAAAAAAAAGAATAGCACAGTTAACCCCAGTTTTCTCTATATAAAGCAGTTTTTAATGAGGTGTTCATTACAATCAAGCTAATAATAATGAATACAAAACAGTTAACATACATGTAGGCATTAATGGCATCTTTACTGTTATTATTTGATTTACCAGACTGAATTCACAATAGCATTTAAATAATCAAAAGCATGTTAAAAAAAGAAAAAAAAAGGAAAATGAAACAAGCATTCCTGTGGTATTCAAGCGATTAGCCTGTATCTGAGTAATTGGAATAAGATACACATTAGAACAAAGCTAATTCTTAACTTTTTAAAAATTTCGTAACGAATTCACATGGGTTTCTTTCTTTTTTTCAGTTGTAATCATTCACCATATTTGCATTAGTTGCTGGCTCCCAGCTTACACATTGTCAATATTGGAAAAACAGGTAACCAGACCCCCCTGACCTTTCAAGGTCAGGGGGGTCTGGTTACCTGTTTTTCCAACACTGATAACTTTCAGACTAGGAACCAGTAGATAATGCAGATAAGGTGAATACAAACATACAAAACAAACAAGTACAATCAGAAATCTTATAACTAGCAGTGATTATTTAACTTTGCTTAGTAAGTAAAAAGAATGTGCAAAAATCTAATCAGGTCATGAAAATAGTTAATAACGTGAATGAATAAATAAATAAATAAATAAATAAATAAATAAATAAATAAATAAATAAATAAATAAGACGCAGATAAGACACCGCATTCTTAGATTGATTTACATCCCAAGGAGATGCCCAGGCGAAGATGTGTTGATTTCACAGTCGATTGAAAATGACCCACTTTGGGATTACACGCGTGTGTAGGCGATAAACCTTTTTTCTGAATAAGCTCCAAATTTAATCGCAAACTGACGACATTAAATATTATTTTGAAACATTACAATTGCTGTCAAAATGCACAATATTGTGTAGTACATTGCGTCTGATACAGGCGCTGTTTTGTATTATTAACAGAACGTGCAGATTTTAGACGTTAAAGTAGGGTACTATCGCTGTTTTTCCACAGTTTTGTATGCTTCAAAACATGTTTTATACTCTGATTAAGGGTTGTTAATTTGAAAATTCAAATGCCGGCCGCTAATTAAATAAAAGTTCACTTATTTGATATCTTTTTGAAGGAATTTAAACGGAAAATTAGATTAAAACGGAACGTGGTTGTCAAATTGAAAAATAAATAAGCTATATTTGTTTAAAAATTGTATTCCATTAAAGCGCCTGCTGTTTCCTACAGGTAAGCCGAAAGGTCAGCATGCAGTAAATAGCTTAATCCTTTGCGCCAAAGGCATAAATGTCAATAATAATTGCGAATGCAAACATCTGAATGGACACTTTTTTGCACGAGCCGCATAAGCGTCGACATTTGAAAAAGTGCCAAATAATCCGCCTGTCTATTCGAAAATATTGTCTACTACGGCATGATTTGGCACTTTTAGGGGTTTTTTTTTATTCAGCTACTATTTGGATCGGCACTTTGATTGCGCGACCCGCATTAAACATTTGAGAAGTATAAATGGTATTTTTCGGCGAAATGGCGTTGTCTAGCGCAACATAAATATTTGCATTACTTTTCGTTGTTTTCTTTTTTTACGAAAGTATATTAGTTTCACTTTTAAGTTTGAGTTTAATGAATGATATATGGACAGAATGTTCAGCTGCTACGTTAAAGCAAGATTATGTAAGTCTACGCGTAGGGGTTGGAGCAAACCCGCCATAAGAAAGAGCCACCTGTTATCATTTATGAATGTTTGCGCAAACTATGACAAAGTCGTAAACAAACGACTGCCCCGAGGAAGGTGATTAAGCCATTACTTATTATTCCAGAGACAACACAAACCCCTAAGCCTGGAGGGCTGACCACAACAACACCAGCACCAAAGAGTAAGTTTGAGAATTGTTTGTTTGATTTGAGGTTGAACGTCCCCGTCAACACTGTAAAGGTCATTTTGGAGACGTGGCTTCCAATTTTGTGGGACTTTTACCCGACATTGAGATGAAATGACATCTCAAGCCCTGTCGCCCAATGAAACCAATAGGGTTTATGACATTAAATATTATTTTGAAACATTACAATTGCTGTCAAAATGCACAATATTGTATAGTACATTGCGTCTGATACAGGCGCTGTTTTGTATTATTAACAGAACGAGCAGATTTTAAACTTTAAAGTAGGGTACTCTCGCTGTTTTTCCACGGTTTTGTATGCTTCAAAACATGTTTTATACTCTGATTAAGGGTTGTTAATTTGAAAATTAAAATGCCGGCCGCTAATTAAATAAAAGTTCACTTTTTTGATATCTTTTTGAAGGAATTTAAACGGAAAATTAGATTAAAACGGAACGTGGTTGTCAAATTGAAAAATAAATAAGCTATATTTGTTTAAAAATTGTATTCCATTAAAGCGCCTGCTATTTCCTACAGGTAAGCCGAAAGGTCAGCATGCAGTAAATAGCTTAATCCTTTGCGCCAAAGGCATAAATGTCAATAATAATTGCGGGTGCAAACATCTGAATGGACACTTTTTTGCACAAGCCGCATAAGCGTCGACATTTGAAAAAGTGCCAAATAATCCGCCTGTCTATTCGAAAATATTGTCTACTACGGCTTGATTTGACACTTTTAGGGTTTTTTTTTTTTTTTATTCAGCTACTATTTGGATCGGCACTTTGATTGCGCGACCCGCATAAAACATTTGAGAAGTATAAATGGTATTTTTCGGCGAAATGGCGTTGTCTAGCGCAACATAAATATTTGCATTACTTTTCGTTGTTTTCTTTTTTTTACGAAAGTATATTAGTTTCATTTTTAAGTTTGAGTTTAATGAATGATATATGGACAGAATGTTCAGCTGCTACGTTAAAGCAAGATTATGTAAGTCTACGCGTAGGGGTTGGAGCAAACCCGCCATAAGAAAGAGCCACCTGTTATCATTTATGAATGTTTGCGCAAACTATGACAAAGTCGTTAACAAACGACTGCCCCGAGGAAGGTGATTAAGCCATTACTTATTATTCCAGAGACAACACAAACCCCCAAGCCTGGAGGGCTGACCACAACAACACCAGCACCAAAGAGTAAGTATGAGAATAGTTTTTTTGATTTGAGGTTGAACGTCCCCGTCAACACTGTAAAGGTCATTTTGGATACGTTGCTTCCAATTTTGTGGGACTTTTACCCGACATTGAGATGAAATGACATCTCAAGCCCTGTCGCCCAATGAAACCAATAGGGTTTATGAGCATGGACGGTCCTTCTGGCACCGCGGTCCCTGGACAGGTTAAGATCCTCTAGGCGGTTTACCAGTACTAGTGTGCCGGCCGATTCAGGTCTGCGAGGAAGTATCATGCAGCGCAAATATTTCTTCAAGCCCCTATGGGCGGGGGCCGAAGTATGAGAATAATGGTAATTTAGTAGAGTCGGGCAGAATAATTGCGGGTTTTGGATTAACCTGAAATAAGCGTCCAAAGTTGACTCTTTACTGATTCTTGTAAGTTAGGTATAACCTTTGACGACGCTGACTGATGCTGCATTGCGACCAACGATCATTTCAAATGTTTAAGATGATGCTTATTGTGCGACTCAAATAGTATAAAAACGTTATGTCTTGAAAAAAAAAAGTTGCGGTGACATATGAAGTATAATTTACATTTTCTGGACCTCTGGCTATTCGCATTTCTGGAGAAAAAGTAATTTTCTGTGTTTTCTAAACCGGAAATATTCATTTTCTTCTTTGCGTTGTATTCTATACACGAAATATTTCTAGCTGTCTAAATTTATTGAGAAAAGGTGATTTTCTGAGTTTTCTAAACCGAAAATATTGATTTCTTCAATTTTCGTTGTATTTTATACATGAAAAGTATTTGTGAATAGCCATTTATTGAAAAGGCATTGTTCGTACATTTGAGATGTACTCTATACGCCAAAATTGATAAAAAAAAAAAACTGCTTATTACTTAAAAGAAAAATAGAAGTGGAGGCAATGGTCAGAAATCGATACAATTGACCCACACCTGCCATCTATTGAAAAAGCATTGTTCTTACATTTTAGAAGTATTCTATACTCCAAATTATTAAAAAAGAACTGCTTATCACTTAAAGAAAGACAGCCATTTATTGAAAATTAGGATGCCTCCATGCGGGCTGAACAAATTGTCTAAATCGTGACGGAAGGGCGGGGATTGTGGCCACGTAAACTCGATTTAAGCTCCTCAGTGTCGTTCCAAGGCGGTTCTTCTGTCGCGGTTTATTTTTGTTATGTTTTGTCTTTGGTTGTTCGTATCGCTTATGTTATTTTGTTTTGGGTAGCCAATTTGCCATTTTGTGGCTTTCCGCTATTGAAGTTTCCATTAGGGTCTGTTGTTTCATGTTTGTGTTTCTTTCCCTTTGGTGTCTCTGATGGGAACTGTGGGTTAACTGTATTGATTCATGGTCATTGCCTTCACTTCCATTTTGAATTTTGTGAAAATACGCTTAAAGACATTTATTCTTGATTACTGAGGACTATCATTTTATTACATAATATTATGCAGCCCTCAGTGCTGAGTGAATAGAAGACATCTGTTTTCAACAGGTAAGGGTCTCCTTAGGGAAAATTAATAGTTTACTTACTGTTGACTAGAGGAAAAGTAAAGATGAGCATTTGGCCACAACTAGGAAACTAAATATAATAAACTTCTCTTGTCCCTTACTTATCCATCTTGTTATCAAGTCCATGTGATTGGCCCCAATTAAACCGCACATTTTATAGAGAAAACGGGTGTTTAGGGATATACACCGTTTTTCATAGTTCTGCTCCACGACATAGATTGTAGGTACTTGTTAGAACGGCCTCGTTGAGGCGGTTTAAACGATATCCAAGACTATGTTTGGAGTATATACAGTGAAGCCTGAATAAAGTTTACACCAAGTGCACTTGAAACGTGCACGCCAAATGCCCTATTTGCATTAAAATGATAGTAAAATTGTGCACCTGACGTGAACACCAAGTGCACAAGAGTGTAAACTTTAGTTCTGACCCCATTGTATATGACAAACATTACAATTTTTATCAGAAAAAAAAACATTTTGGAAAAATGAAAGGATGTACTATGTCACGTGGGAGTATTATTGTTATGATAATTAAAAAGAATAAGGCGCGGGAGGAAAAGAAATACACCTTACATTATATTGAAAAGAAATCGTTTATTTTTCTTTCAAAACGAAGATAGCATTGAAATCGGTTCCATGCTGGTTTAGTTATGTGTGTTTCGAAATTATACACTATAACAAACTCTCACTTACATTGAAAGGTCTTCCCTAAAGCCGTGAAAGGTACAGCTGTTTGGTGCTACGTCACGGGAAGTACGATTTTCTAATATGTGCACAAAGCAAAGTCTTATATTAGCATGCGAATTCACGTATTCTGATCAGATTCCAAGCAATGGTACAAATCAGCTTGCGATTCTGACCACTCTGATCAGAGGCTTCGCTGTACATTTGATGGCTGAAATGAATCCTAAATCATCCCTATGCAGCCAGTGAAGAATATATTCTGACTAGGTCTGGGCATAGGCTAATTTGAGACTTCGCTTAGCGCTAATGGGTACCTCGTGAAATTGATCAGATATCCAACCTATCCTACTAAATCTAGTAAGCTTTCAGTCTTGAATCCGCAAGCTACAATTCCAAATGCCAGCGTGCTAGCTTATTGGCCGCAAGGGGCTGCTTAATATATATTTTGCACAGCATTAACATAATTATTATTTCTTGTTTACAGAGTGTAAAATGTCGGAAGATGAGCTCAAGAAACTCAAAGATCAGCTGATTGTTGACGAGGGAAATAAGGATAAAATTTATGAAATAGACGGAAAGCCGCATTTCGGTATTGGCCATTTGGTTAAGAAAGGTGACCCTGAATTTGGAAAACCTGTTGGGACACCTGTAAGTGAGGAAAGAATTGATGAGGTATTCAAAGAGGATGTTGAACAAGCATTGAAAGATCTCTACAAATGGCTTCAACCCGAATGTGATTGTAATAACCTACCGGAAGAGGTCAAGCAAATTCTTGCCAACATGATATTTAATATTGGACGGACTAAGATGAAAGGATTTAAAGAATTAAAGTAAGAAACGGAATCTCACCAGTACATGTACATGAAAAAATGGTTAATATTTCAGTTGTTTCGTGCAGGATTGCAGCCGCCTAAAATCGACTTAAGCCCCACACCCCACCCCACCCAAGTGGAATTCGTTTCACTGACCGTTCAAATGCGTCTGTACTTTCGCGCTTTATCTTTGTTTTGGTTTGTCTTTGAGGGTGTGCATCGCTTATATATTTTTTGGATAGTTTTGGATAGCCATTTGGCCATTTTGTCGGAAAGTACATGTAACTGTCCTTTTGGCTTTCCGCTGTTGAGGTTTCCATTTAGGTGTAGGTATTTCATGTTTGTGTTTCTTTCCCTTTGGTGTCTCTGATGGGAGCTGTGGGTTAATTGTGTCGATTCCAGATCATTGCCTTCACTTCTTTTATGTAGGACACACACTTTTCTTGTTTCTACTACATTCTATTTTGCAAAAAGTTCAGTCATTTTCCAAATAAATCTGGAAGAAAACACAACCCGACAGCCCTAAATTTTGAAATGGCCTCCTGTTATATATAAGAAGGAAGATTCCATTAGGTATAAAAAGGGTTAACTGCTGATTTTGTTTTTCATTTTATGTATGTGGGGAGTAAGAGGATTGTAATCATTGAAAACACCAACTGGTGTGCATGAAGATGTTAGGTAAACTTCAACATTTTGATGAACACGAATCAAAGACGAACACTATTTCTCTACAGTGGAGTCATTTTGTACGATGCTTAACCCTTATCCTGCTGATCCCGGATATGTCTTATCTTTCAAACAATGAAGATCCAGATCAGATGGCTTCTGAAGAAGCCATCTGATCAGGATCTGCATTGTTTGTCATTCAGTTTATGAATTTGTTGCAATAATTTGCATCAAGTAATCTGATTGGTTGATAATCGGTAGTGGGTGTGGCATATATGAATATTCAGCAGGACAAGGGTTAATAAACGTTTTAGAAAAGTAACAAGCAGGATGGTTTTACACCAATACCGGTTTCCTGCAACAAAATACATGTATCAACGTCACTAGTGTCTAAGGCTGGTAAAAAAAGTAGAAGTAAAACAAAGATCAGGAATTGATACAATTAACTTACTCCACCCATAAAAGACACCAAAGGGAAAGAAATACAAACATTAAGCGACCAGACCATAATGGAAACCTAAACAAAGGAAGGCCATAAGGACAGTTAATTTCCCACAAAATGGCCATATGGCCATCCAAAACCAAAAGACACAAGTGATACACACAGTAAGTAACAAACAACAACATAAATAAATCGCCACAGAAGAGCCGCCTTGGAACGGTCAGTGGAAGATTTCCACTGGGGGGCTTAAATCGATTTTACGTGGCCACAATCCTCGCCCTTACTTCCGTCGCGATTTAGACAAATAATTTGTTCAGTCCGCATGAAGGCCTCCTAACTCATCAGTGCAACATCTCCGTGAACACAAAAATCAAAGAACCACAGAGGTGAGACAACGGTGAGGACTCGACAGCAAGATACCACTGAAATGCTGGAGCAAAAGAAAACCAACAGTTAGACTCCGATGAGCCCGACCAGATTCGTTTTCATTTGCATGCTAAGAGAACTGTCTCATTCTTGAGTATTGCTTTAAGCACAGCAAAGGTATTTTGGCATGTTTCGTTAAAATAAAACGGTGCTTTTGCTGAATCAATCTGACAAAAGCTCATCACTGTCAGAGGCGTTATTACGAACTTTCTGTTTTAACCAGCCATACAAAGAAATCACAGTCTTTTTGCATGTAAGTTGGGGGGGGGGGGGTGGAACTTAACATGGTCTTGACATACAAAACGACATAGAAATGTCAAACTTGCATGACTTAATTCACTTTTCTAGATTTATTGTCAATTTTACATTACTAATAAGATCTGAAGTTTGATCAATTGGATGCAAAGAATACACCAAATTAAAAACAAGAGGGCCACATGGCCCTATATCGCCCACCTGTGTACCAGAAAATCATTAATGATGTTTTAAGAATACCCATCGGGGCTTGAAGAAATAGACTGGGCTGCATGGTGCTTCTATGCAAAGCTGGAACCGACCACACACGAGTACTGGTAAACAGGTTCTAAGCCTGCCTAGGAAAAGTGGTGCCAGTTGGACCGTCCATGCATAATGACCCTATTGGTTTCATTGGGTGGAAAGGGCTTAAGATATAATTTCATCTCGATGTCGGACAAAAGTCCTACAAAACTAGAAGCAACGTCGTCAAAATGACCTACACTGTGCTGACAGGGATGTTAAAAGTAGAAGTAAAACAAAGATCAGGAATTGATACAATTAACTTACTCCACCCATAAAAGACACCAAAGGGAAAGAAATACAAACATTAAGCGACAAGACCATAATGGAAACCTAAACAAAGGAAGGCCATAAGGACAGTTACTTTCCCACAAAATGGCCATATGGCCATCCAAAATAAAAAGACAAAAGTGATACACACAGTAAGTAACAAACAACAACATATATAAATCGCCACAGAAGAGCCGCCTTGGAACGGTCAGTGGAAGATTTCCACTGGGGGGGGTGGGGGGGGCTTAAATCGATTTTACCTCAAATCAATAAACAAGGGCAGGTAATTCCAAAGTTGTTTGTCTCATGCAGCTGAAATTCGAACTCTATGTAGACTGTATGTCCCTCCTGGTTATCTGCAAGTTTGATGGAGATCAGATCAGAAATGGCGGAGAAAAATTGGTTAAGTGTTTTTTCCATTGCAAGTCTATAGGAAAATTGTTCGTGCTCTAAGGGCTGTAAATGCAACACTGAATGTCAGATTCAAGCCAAATTCAAACTGATCTCAGGTTTTATGCTTGTTCTCGTTTACTGAAAGTTTCAAAAAGATCAGATTAGAAACGGTTGAGAAAAGGTGGAGACACTATTTTTCACTAATATGTATGCTCAAGGGCAGGTAATTCGAAAGCCTTTTGTCTCATGTGGCTCTAATTCGAACTAAACATAGACTGTAAGCTCCTTCTGGTTATCTGGATGTTTGATGAAGGTCAGGTTAGAAATAGCCAAGCAAAGTTGGAGACATCGTTTTCCCGTTGTAAGTCTATGGGATTATTTTTCACCCTCATGGGAATGTAAGTGGAAATTTGGTGGTCAGATTCAAGCCAAAATCGAACTCATTAGAGATTTTATGCGTATCCTCGTTTACCAAAAGTAACAAAAAGATCAGATCAAAAACGGTTGCGGAAAGCTGGATACACCATTTTGCGCTAATATTTATGCTCAAGGGTAGGTAACTTTGAAATCATTTGACCTGCGTAGCCCAAATTCCAACTCAACATAGACCGTATGCCCCTCCTGGTTATCTGCAAGTTTGATGAAAAGTAGAAGTAAAACAAAGATCAGGAATTGATACAATTAACTTACTCCATCCATAAAAGACACCAAAGGGAAAGAAATACAAACATTAAGCGACCAGACCATAATGGAAACCTAAACAAAGGAAGGCCATATGGACAGTTACTTTCCCACAAAATGGCCATATGGCCATCCAAAATTAAAAGACACAAGTGATACACACAGTAAGCAACAAACAACAACATAAATAAATCGCCACAGACTGCTTGAAATGGTCGAGAAAAGCTGGAGACGTCGTTTTCCTATTGTAAGTCTATGGGAAAATCTTTCACACTCAAGGACATGTAACTGGAAAACCACTGTTCAGATTCAAGTCAACTTCGAACTCGTCCGAGATTTTATGCCTGTCATCTTTACCAAAAGTTACAAAATGAGCAAATCAAAAATGGCTGAGAAAAACTGGAGACACCATTTTTCACTTACATTTATGCTCAAAAGCAGTGAAGACGTCGTGTTCCCCACTATAAGTCTATGGAACCTTTTTTGTTTCCATGGCAACCACAGTTCTGATCAAAACTGGTCCAACACCTAATGCAGTCAGTCAATCCCCAAATCCAGTATTGCTGCACATAAAATTTGATTGGGATTGGCCAGCTAGTCACTTAGATATTCAAGTTCAAATGTGTGGACGACGGACGTACGACGGACGGACGCCGGATGCCTACCTATACTATAAGCTCACCTTGTGAGCCGTCGGCTCAGGTGAGCTAAAAAGATCAGATCATAAACGGCTGAGAAAAGCTGGAGACACCATTTTTCACTTATATTTATGCTCAAGGGCAGGTGACTCCAAAGCTGTTTGTCCCGTGCAGCCCAAATTCGAACTCGATGTAGACTGTAAGCCCATCCTGGTTATCTGCAAGTTTGATGAATATCGAATCAGAAATGGCTGAGAAAAAGTGGAGACGTCGTTTTCCCCATTATAAGTCTATGGGATTTTTTTTCACGCTCAATGGGATTTAACTGGAAAACCGCTAGTCAGATTCAAACCAAATTCGAACTCGTCCGAGATTTTATGCTTGTCCTCGTTTATGAAAAGTTACAAAAAGATCAGGTCATAAACGGCTGAGAAAAGCTGGAGACACCATTTTTCACTTATATTTATGCTCAAGGGCAGGTAACTTCAAAGCTGTTTGCCCCGTGCACCCCAAATTCGAAATCGACGTAGACTGTAAGCCCCTCCCGGCTATCTGCAAATTTGATGAAGATCGAATCAGAAATGGCTGAGAAAAAGTGGAGACGTCGTTTTCCCCATTATAAGTCTATGGGAAAGTTTTTCACGCTCAAGGGGAAGTAACCGGAAAACCGCTGGTCAGATTCAAACCAAATTCGAACTTGTCCGAGATTTTATGCTTGTCCTCGTTTATGAAAAGTTACCAAAAAGATCAGATCATAAACCGCTGAGAAAAGCTGGATACACCAGTTTTCACTTATATTTATGCTCAAGGGCTGGTAACTCCAAACCTGTTTGTCCCGTACAGCCCAAGTTCGAACTCGACGTAGACTGTAAGCCTCTCCTGATTATCTGCAAGTTTGATGAAGATCGGATAATAAATGACCGACAAAAAGTGGAGACGTCGTTTTCCCCATTATAAGTCTATGGAACCTTTTTGTTTCCATGGCAACCAGAATTCCAATCTGATCAGCCCAAAAACCTTATGGAGCCTTTCCCACTACCTGATGATGCTTCTCATGAAATTTGATCAAGATTGGCCGTGGGTTATTAGATATATACTTATTCGAAATTGTTTACGGACGCACGCACGCACGACGGACGACGGACAAAATGTGATCACAAAAGCTCACCTTGTCACTACGTGACAGGTGAGCTAAAAATAGCAGACTCGTTTTTATTGAGCCTGTTCATGACCAGTACTGAAATGTGCAACACCGGCTTAAGCAGAACTCAATTTTTCAAAATGATTCAAAATGAACTCAATGATCCCAAAGGACCAGAAAATATAATCTGCACTATGATGATGTACGGGGAGACATATTACGGCCTCCACACGGTACAACACCAGCTGCACTGAAGATAAATAAGTTCTAATGTTAGATCCATTGGAAGCAAAGAATACACCAAATAAACGAAAATAGCAGACTCGGTTTTATTGGGTCTGTTCATAAGTCGATCGAAGACTGCTTTAATAGTCCCAAGTAGTTGGTTTCAGTTGTCACTGTATATAATGGGATCATCAATGTAGGTACTAAAGCTTTCCAGCCTTGCTTTAACATTAATTTACAACGCGCCGAAATATGTCATGAGAGTTTTTCGTCCCATCAGTTGAGTAATCCGCCTTGTATACTAAATGCAGAAACCACCTTCGCTGTTTCTGTAAGATGACTTTGCCAAAATTTAGTGAGAAGATCAAATTTCCTTAGGTATTTGCCATTATATAGGCATCCATTCTTGGAACTGATCCATAAAGAATATATTTCCCTGTACACATATGATACGCCCCGTCAAATTTTGGTACACGAATACAAGGAGAACTCCATTTACTTTGGCTTGGTTCTGTAAAGCCATTGTCCAGTGAATACTGAATTTCTTCTTTACGACTGTTTTTAGGATTCCTTCTTTATGGATATTGTTTTGTAGGTTTAGACCCATCAGTGTCCACATTGTAGAAAAGTTTGTCCGTCTGAGTTGGACTTTTCGGAAATAAGTGTTCATCTTAAAATCAACAGTTGCAGTTTTAGTTAGTTTTTTGGCCCAGTCTAGATTTGAAAGTTTCTGATCAAGATTCCGCAGAATGTCATAATAGAAGTGAAGGCAGTAACCAGGAATCGATGCTACTTTAAAACTTTAGTTTCGGTGACTTGGGATCAGGTTTCATTGATATCCGCCCAGTCATTTTCATATAAATACAAGAGGCACAAAGCTGACAAAATTCATTGATGAAATACCGGTGGATGAGATATCCCTATTTATGTATTCCCTACATATGTTCATATGACACAGCTGTTTAAGCTTGCACCTCCCAGGAGGGCTAAGAATGTACTTTTGTAAGAAAATTCAGCAAATGTAAAAACTCTTCACTAAGCGTTGCCAAGTGTCTTAGTTTTGATATCTCAAAGTGGAGTGGCTTCAGAAAAACGCATGGAAGCATACATATAGTCTAAAGATATTCGAATCCTGATTTAGTTCTGGAGACGGGACTTACACAGTGAATATTGATTCTACTAAAAGGTACATCAAAAGCAGGTATTGGCTGCAAAAGTGCCTTAGGTATAGTCTACTTGGGATTTCCTACCATTTGACATGTACAGCCAGACTTCCATTGTTTAGAAACATCACATTTTTACCACGCCAATAAAATTAATTATTAATAAGTATTTTGTGATAGGTGTTATTTTTTGCATCTGTATAGAAGTTTCATGTTCCATGTTAAATATTTCGGGTCGATAAACCCGCGGAACCACTATCTGATGTTTAATAGTCCATTCGTCTTCTGCTGAGACGTCTAGTGGGTGCCATTTTTTCATTAAAATGACATTGTTTGCATAAAAACAGACAGGGACCTTAGATACACATTGTTCATCTGAAGCTCAAATTCAGGCGAATTTCAGAATCATGACGCTTTTCTAAAGTAAATTGTGACCCGGAAATTTGACGCGACCTTGGTCAAGATATGATGTGTGATTGTCATGAAAGTCAGGCAGACTTGGAGATAGAGGTTTAGTTATCCGGTAATTAAAAGACTGGCCCGAAAAAAGTATCAGTGAAATCAAACTCCCGTTTGCCATTAGTTTGTTTGCCCTTGCGTGTTTTGTTTTGTTTGTTTGTTTGTTTGATTTGAGGTTTAACGTCCCCGTCAACACTGTAAAGGTCATTTTGGAGACGTTGCTTCCAATTTTGTGGGGCTTTTACCCGACATTGAGATGAAATGGCATCTCAAGCCCTGTCGCCCAATGAAACCAATAGGGTTTATGAGCATGGACGGTCCGACTCGCACCGCGGTTCCTGGACAGGCTTAGATCCTCTAAGCGGTTTACCAGTACTAGTGTGCGGGCCGGATTCAGCTCTGCGTGGAAGCATCATGCAGCCCATATATTTCTACAAGCCCCTATGGGCGGGGGCGGTTGGCCTTGCGTGCCATAACCCTTCTGACTGCACAGGATGGATAAAGATCAGGGAAATCAGGTAAAAGTCAAAAGTTGGTCTACCATTATGAAAACATGCCTATTAAAAAATATTGAAAAAAAAATTCACCAAAAATGTATATTTTCTGATAAAAAATCTTAAAAATGATAGATTGTGGGAGCTCGTTAGAACCGCCTCGACGAGGCGGCTATAACGAGTGCCAACAAAGAAAACTCGTTAGAACCGCCTCGGTGAGGTGGTTATCGCGAGTGCCAACAATCTGCTTTTGAGCAGAAAATAGAAAAAATAATGTTTACCCCTTTAAACCCCAAGTTTACTATATAAAAAGGGGGTTTAAGGGGTCAAAACTATATAGGGGCGGTTTCGTCATACGTAACCATACTCAGGCTACGAGGCAGCATGTACAGAATCTTAATGCAAACGGCCACTAAACAAGAATGAAAAATAAATGCTATGAAGCGGAACAAATCCACATCCCACACCCTGAATAAGGACACTTGTCTCAGAGAAGTTTTCTCAGAAAAAGAATCTTCTACTAAAATAAGAGATTGAGAAAGAAATAAGAAAAAATGTCACAATTTTTCATCTTAGATTTTTTCATTTTTACTGCGGTACAATTTACAGTGTATTTGTATAGGCGTGTTTTCGTAATGCAATGTGAAGACGGCCTGATTAAACATAAAGGTTTGACCAAATTATTCCCCTTTGTGGACCTAGACATATTGGCATAGGAAAAGCTTGTAACCAAATTCCCAAGAACCACTTGGACAAACCTTTTAGAATTTTGCATGCTGTTTGGAATTAATATGAAGATGACCGGATAAATTTTTGGCATAATTTTTTGAAAACTTGACCAAAAATGCCCATTTGTGGACTTAGGCATTTTGACATAGGAAACGCTTGTAAACAAAATATCTCAAAAGACACTCGGGCTAGACTCTTGAAAGCTGGCAGATCGTTTGAAACCAATGTGAAGATGACCTGACCGAATTGTTGTATAATTTAAAGAAAAAATGATCAACTTATGCCCCTTGTAGACTTTGGCATTTTAGCATAGGGACGGCTTGTAAGCAAAATATCTCTAGAACCGCTTCGGCTAGGACCTTGAAATGTTACAGGATGTATTGAATTAGTGTGAAGATGACCTGGATAATTTTTTATGTAATGTTATGGACAATTGACTAAATTATGCCACTTCGTGGACTTAGGCATTTTGCTTAGGTAAAGCTTGTAAGCAAAATATCTCAAGAACCACACTGTCATGGTCTTGAACTTTTGCATGCTGTTTGGAACCATGCTGTGAGGATGACCTGATTATTTATTAAAAATGACCAAAGTATGCCTCTTTGTGGACTCAGGCATTTTGGCATAAGAAGAGCCGGTAAGCGTAATATATCTCAAGAACCACTTGGGCTAGGATCTTAAAATTGTGCAGGCTGTTTTGAAACCAATGTGAAGATGACCTGATCAAATTTTTGTATAATTTTATGGACAATTGTCCAAGTTATTCCCTTTGTGGACTTTGGTAATTTAGCATAGGAAAAGCTTATAAGCAAATCATACCCCTTTGTGTATTTAAATATAGTTAGAGCTTGTATGCCAAATATCTCAGGAACTGCTTGGTCATTATCAGATTGTTGCTTCTGTATGTCAGGCTCTCCTGAAATCTCATCGGAGCATACACTCAAACCAATCTCCAATAAAACATGTTCAATGAGACCTTCATTCGTCATGAAAACACACCTATATAAGTTTGACCGCCTTGTACCCCACTTTTATATAGTAAAACTGAGGTTATCAGGGGTAAACCTTATTTTTCTTATTTCTGCATTAAAATATAGATTTTGTGTACTTGTTAGAACCGCCTCGATGAGGCGGTTCTAACGTGTACCTACATTCTATATTTTGAGCAGAAATAAGACAAATATCGTAAGTTTTCATAATAAAATCTTCATTTTTTTCCGTGAAAAAATTACTATGTATTTGTATAGGCGTGATTTCGTAATTTATGGGACACAAACTGTCTGATTCTGGTCTGTTTAGTCTAGAGTGTTTATTCAGGCAAACTTGAGTATATGATAATCTAGGTAAAGTGTAATTTGGCCTTATTAGTGCTGACATTACACTCCAAACCAGTCTCATGCCCATCTGGCAATATATTGACTTTGTACAGGTTTTTCTTGAGTTAATGCCTTTTGAAATATGTTCTATAAAAGGGTTATCCTTTGGAAGCATGGAATTCACCACAGAAGTGAAAAATATGGAGTGTACATGTTTTCTGGGTCAGACTAGCTAGTTTCGGCCAATTAGGCCTCATCAGTGACCCTCAGATATTTTCAAAATTCCACAATGGAATCAATGATCCCAAAGGACAAGAAAATATAGTCTACACTATGAAAATTTGGGCATTTTAAATTTGTAAGTGAAATATCTTTAAAATATTTGAACTATTGTCTTGAAACTCAGATAATGAGTCGATGACCTGATTAAGTTTAAAAAAAAAATCCGAAATTTTCTTGTAAGTTAAAGACCTTTATACAATTCATCACTGAAATCTTGTGAACAAGATATCTGATAAACTGTTAAGGATGTAGCCTTGTATCGTGTCAGTGTGATAGGGAATGACCTGATTAACTTTTAAATAAAAATCTGATTTTTTCTTGAGTTATGATCCTTTGAATATTTCAGCATTTTATTCTTGTAAGCAAGATATCCGAAAACCTGTTTAAGAACTTGACAGGCTCATAGGAAATGATGAATTAATGGCCTTGCTCAGTTTTGATACAAATTCTGATTTTTTTCTGGTGTTTTGGCCCAGGTTTGTTGCTCAGGTGGCCCCTTGCCAAAATAGCTTAAATCGTTTAATTTCAATGAACAAGATGGCCACCAGAGATAGAATAGAAAAAAAAATCTTTAATCGACAGTTGCTCCTATATCCTTGAACAATTTCATTCATACATCATAGGAATGTTGCTTAGTTGACCTCCTACCAAAATAGCTAAAACGGTTTCGCTCCATTCATCAAAATGGTCACCAGAGCTTAAAATACATATATGTCAATAAATTGCTTTAAAAGCGAACTGCTCCAAGAGCTTTGGACCAAATTAATTAAAACTTCACAGGAATGTTGCCTAGGTCGTTCCCTACCAAATTAGCTACAACCGTTCCGCTCCAATGAGCAAGGTAACTTCAAGAGCTACAAATAGGAACATCTTTAAACGAAAACTCCTCCTTACCCCTTGGGCAATTTCAATTAAACTTCGTAGGAATGTTTCGTAGGTAACACTCTACCAAAATAGCTAAATATTATACTATAATGAACAAAATGACTAGCAGGGCTAAAATAGAAGAAAAAAACAATTGAATGACAACTTCGTTTCAACCTCTGGTCTTATTTCATTCAAACTTCACTGGAAAGTTGCGTAGGTGACCCGTTACCAAATTAGCTTTAATAGTTCTGCTCGAATAAACAAAACGACCACCGGAACTGAGGAAGAAAAACATTTAAATGACAACTCATTGTGACCGCCAAAGCTAAAAATATGAATACGAGCGCTGATTGATATTTTGTGAGCCTCATATTGAAGGATTTGAATTTTGTCGGACATAATGTATTATAATTCAACATAATCCCCTCCAGTATCTATACACTTTTGCCAGTGTTGTTTAAGGGCCTGAATGCCACTTTTACAGAACTCCTTTCCTTAGCTGTTCAGAAAGCCATCTACAGCATATATGACGTCATCATCGGACTGGAAATGGGTGTAGCCTGAAATAGCCGTTTTCAGGTTTGGAAATAAATGTAAGTCTGATGGAGCGAGATCAAGTGAATAAGGTGGATACTCAATCAATTTAAAGCCACATTCGTGAATGGCAGCCATAGCAATGACAGACTTGTGAACAAGAGTATTGTCCTGATGGAAACTTGTGAAGAAGAGTATTGTCCTGATGGAACAACACACCTTTAGTTAGCTTCCCGCGGCGCCTATGCTTAATATTTTCCCGTAACTGCGTCAGAAGTGAAGCGTAGTATATGCCATTGATACTTTGTCTCTTTTGGATATAGTCCATCTGCATCCCCCGCCCCCCCCCCCCCCAAAAAAAAACCAGGCCATAACCTTCCCAGCGATCGAACAGTCTTTGCCTTTTTTGGCGGTGGTGAGTCAGGGTGCTTCCATTGTTTGATTACTGTTTGGCCTCTGGGCCCATGTTTCACCCATAGTGACAAATCTCTGAAGAAATTTGGCAGGATCTTCCTAAAAAAGCACGCGATAATGTGCGACTGGTGTGCTTCTGAAGTCAGAAGTCACTGATGAGGCCTAATTGGCCGAAACTAGCTAGTCTGGCCCAGAAAACATGTACACTCCATATTTTTCACTTCTGTGGTGTATTCCTTGCTTCCAAAGGATAACCCTTTTGTAGAACATTTGTAACCATTGGGCCGAAAGCATTCTCATTGCATGATCCTCTGTCAGAATGGAATGTACTCTTTCATGCCAACTGCCAACTCTACTGGCTATATATCTATGTGTGATTCGTCTGTCAGTCATAATAATATCATGGACTTTATTGACCATTTCTGGGGTTGCAACATTGACAGGCCTTCCAGGACGAGGCTCTGTCTGTCGCAGTTAAATTCCGCCACCCACCTTTTCTCTGTAGCATATGAAGGGGCATCTTTCCCTAGTGTTGCTACCATATCATCATGGATATCCTTAGGTGTAAAACCTTTTTTGCAATGATTGGATCACTGCTCTTTAACCGATTTTGTCCATTTTGCAAAAGCTGCTTGTCTTGTTTACTTTAGAATGCTACCTCGACGATATAAACTGACCAAATGAGACCAGTCCTTGAGTACACGGCCATATATAGTTAGAGAACAGTAGAACTTAAAACAAAACATCCCTGTGTACCTCCTTCAATACGAGGTTCACAACATATCAATCAGTCGTCGTGTTTTAAATGACAACTCCTCCTATACCTTTGGTTCAATTTCATTCAAACTTCACAGGAAAGTTGCTTAGGTGACCTTCTGGGTTAACAAAATGGTTTTGCCCCAATGAAGAGAATGCCTGTCAGATTCAAGAGTAGAAGAGGAAACTTTAAATGATAACTTCTAATTTCTTAAACACGTTTTATTTAAAGCACTCAAGAATGTTGCCCAGGTATCAGTTATCCGCTGAAATCAGGTGAGCGATTCAGGGTCATCGGTGGTCTTTAAGACTTTGAACAGTCCCAAAGGTGGTCTTAATATAGGAATTTGACTCTAATTTCTCTTTTACCTTCTGTTTCAGGAAAGCAATTTGTGCTCGGGACTGGAAAAAGGCTGCTGAAGAGATGAAGGATAGCGAATGGTACAAGCAAACTAAAAAACGAGCTAAAAGACTTGTAAAGAGAATGAAAGAAGTTAATTAGTTAGGCTGAGAAATCTGAAAAGTGTGAAGGGGCTAAGTAACAATAATTTTCATAGTAAAATGTTTCAACATTGTTCCGATCAGTTTACCGTTCTGTTTGAAATAGGACTTTGGAAAAATAACTAAGTGTAGCATTTTATACCAAATAGCTATTTAAACATTTAAATGGGGAGGATACATCAAACTGGAGGCTTCGTCTTCAAAACTATTTTCCCACGGGCTTCTCTTAGAGGAAATATGAGAAATCTTCGGGTACAAAATCTTCCAAACAAGAATAGACCCCTGAGTATTGTAGGAGGCACTTTGGGTAGTACCGTATGGGAAGTAACTTATGGGTAGTATTTTATGGGTAGTTAGGACTTGGTTATAATTTCTTGTGTTTAGTCCTCACTACCCATACAAAAATTACCCATTTGTTCTGTCTCATAAGTTTCTATAGTTCGCACTAGTACAGTTTATCATGGTCATCAACTTAAGTAATTATTCTTATTTTAAGTTTCAACCAATAGAGTATCCACACAGATTGCAACGGTAAATCTATCCAACATCAAATCATGGTCGAAATTGTTACAACACATGTATTTACTTAATAAAACTCAAACAGTAAAACATAAGTTGAAACTATTTATGCTCCTCCGTAATTTTGATAGCTCTTGGTGACGGTGAAGAAATATTTTGGAAGTTTTAGGTGACGGTCAAGGAATAGTTTTGGTAGTTCTTGGTGTCAGCCAAGGAACAGATTTGGTAGCTCTTGGTGACAGTCAAGGAACAGTTTTGGTAGCTCTTGGTGACGGTCAAGGAATAATTTTGGTAACTCTTGGTGATGGTCAAGGAACAGATTCGGTAGCTCTTGGTGACGGTCAAGGAATATTTTTGGCAGCTCTTGGTGACAGTCAAGGAATAGTTTTGGTAGTTTTTGGTGACGGTCAAGGGATATATTTGGTAGCTCTTGGTGACGGTCAAGAAATATTTGAAATGGTGTTATGATCAAATACGCCAGGCTGAAAATTACTTACTAAAACAGAGGTGTATCTGGTATTTAATGCTCAAAAGCTGTAGATCACTTTGCATGACTTTGATGTGAACATAATGAATATTTAATCGAAAAACATCGTTGCGGTATGAAGGAAAAATAATTTTTATTGCTATGGATTCAATATTATCGTTTACAACCCTCGCCATACCCAATCTTAACCTGTTCATTACGAAAACACGCCTATACAAATACATCGTATTTTTCCGCTGAAAAAGGAAAATTTTAACAGATTTTTTTTTTTATATATTTATTTAATCTTTATTTTAGAGCAGAAATAAGAAAAATAAGGCTTACCCCTGTAAACCCCAGTTTTGCTATATAAAACTGGGGTTCAAGGGTTCAAAATTATAAAGGCGTGGTTTCGTGATGAAAGCCAATTACGCAAACACGCATATTCAAATACATTGAAAATATTACCACCAAAATGATTTTGAGATAAAAAAAAAATCTAAAATTTTTCATATTTCTGCTCTAAATATAGATTGCGAGAAATCGTTAGGGCCGCCTCGGCGAGGTGGTTCTAACGAGGTTTTTAGCAGAAATGCGAAAAATAATGTCTACCCCTGTTAATCCAAGTTTTACTATATAAATGTGAATTTAAGGGGGTCAAAATTATATACTAGGCGTGTTTTCGTGATCCAAAATTGAAAAACCATCTAAGTCAAAATTCGCAGATTAAGATGGAGAATAAGAAGGGTTTTCCATTATTAAAACATGCCTATACAAATACATTGTAAACTTATGGCCTTCCTGTGTTTAGGTTTCCATTATGGTCTGGTCGCTTCATGTTTGTGTTTCTTTCCCTTTGGTGTCTTTGATGGGTAGAGTAAGCTAACTGCATCGATTCCTGATCTTTGTTTTACTTCTACTTTACTGCCCAAAAAGGAAAATTTTAAGCTGTAAAATTGTAATATTTTTCTTATTTCTGCTCAAAATATAGATTGTGTGTCTAACGAGTACCCACAATCTATATTTTAGAAATTTAAGAGCAGAAATAAGAAAAATAAGCTTTACCCCTGTAAACCTCAGTTGTACTACATAAAAGTGGGGTTGAAGGGGGGGGGGGTGGCAAAATTATATAGGCGTGTTTTTGTGATGCCTTCTTGTTCTCATTAAAGATGGGAAACCATCTGAAGGAAAAAAATGTTTTTTTTTTTCCATTTAACCACAGTCCACTTACATTTTTCGTTCTGGGGGAAGGAAATAACATGGAAAATCCATCTTGTGCAACACAGATGCATTCTCAAATATAATTTACAGAATCTGTACACATTCTTACCTACAGAAAACTTTTTTCAGAGTTTGAATGTCTTATTTTTAGCAGTTAGATATTGTTCGCCTAAAAAGCAAAGACAATTTGGAACCCCAATTCTACCTTTTTAAATTCTGGAATTAAGGTATTTTTCCAAACCACTCAACTCGACGCTTTTCGTCATGAGGTCTTATCCACTCATGTATCCTCCACCCAACCGAATTCCCGACTTCGGGGATCAGAAGCAACGTTACACGTCGCGTGCTATGAATGCGACAGGGAAATTGACGATTGTTTTTCATTTTGTTGCTGTTTAGGAAAAGAGATTTGAGCTGACAGTTTAAAAAAAAAGCAAAGCACACTTCGCCGCAATTTTTACAGTCTTCATTCTATCAAATAGCATCTCCGAATGCCAGAAAAATACGTTTCCCGGGAAAGATTGCATGTGAAACACAAAACCCGTTGACAAGTGCCAATTACTTGGGTCTTGCTCTGTCAAATTGAATCGAGGATGTTTCTCTACAAACCATGGTTTGTTTTTGTTTGATTTGAGGTTTAACGTCCCCGTCAACACTGTATATGTCATTTTGGAGACGTTGATTCCAGTTTTGTGGTACTTGTGCCCGTCATTGAGATGAAATGACATATCAAGCCCTGTCGCCCAATGAAACAATAGGCTTTATATGCATGGACGGTCCGACTCGCACCGCTTTGCCTGGGCAGGCTTAGATCCTCGGTACTCGTATGCGGTCGGGTTCATCTCTGCGTGGAAGCATCATGCAGCCAATCTATTTTTTCAAGCCCCGATTGGCGGGGACGATACATGCCCTGAAATCGCATTGTATCATAACGACAAACTATAGTATCTAAATTAAACAGGTTTTCACAGAATATTGCCTGTAACATGTTTGGGGATGCCCCGACTGTGTTTTCGGAGGATGCACTCGACTTCGACGACCTTTCTCACGGACTTAATAAAATGCGACAGAAACTGGTGCAACGAACTTCTTGGAAATACGATTAAGAACGCAGAGGACAAAAAACATCGAATGCCAAATCAACATTGTGTGCCGGGTCTGGAAACATTTTTTTTTTTTGTTTGTTTTGTTTTGTTTTTCGGAAACTTTAATTTGATTGCTTCTACGGACGACATGTACATACAATAGACAAATACATATTATTCAAGACCAATGGCTTGTGCAGAGACCATCTCCAGGCAGGAATAATACGTGCAATGTTATCTGACTACTCTGAATTTAATCGTAATGACGTCTATAAAAATTTGAAAAGGCTTTGCGTAGGTTATGATACCGATAACCCTGATTAAGAAGTTTTGCAATAAACAATTTATTACGAGTGTTGAAGTCAGTTACATGACTAGACACTCTGGAAAATCGAATCAATTGCGAAATATAAACGCCATAGGATGGCGCACGAGGAACATCACCATCCAAGGTGTAAAGGTCTAAAGGGTGCTGCCAGCATTCCAACAGATGACCTTGTTCACCCAGCTAGACACTGTAGAAATCACCATTCGTTGACGTTTCAGACCCTTACTGCAAGAACTGACATTTATAAAGAGTCCATTAGAGATTGGAATGCCCTTCCCGATTCGATTATTTCGACAGCTGATGGTGCTGATGATTGTGAAGCTAAATTTACCTCTTTGGTTAGAGCTAGGGACTAACTTCCCACATCACAGGTCCTGGTGTATGAATGTCATTTGACGTGTCACCAGTAACAGTTCTGATTCTGCTTCTGATTCAAGAAAGGAAAATTTACAATCTCAAAATCAAAATCATCGCGTTTATCATAAATTTTGCAAGAAACAAATCCATCTACAATAAACGGGGCATCGGTATCAGTAGAATTTGGTTTATATAACTGAAGTTCTGGAGGGGTGGGGGTGGGGGTGATTTGACTGAGCAAACCATCGAAATAGGATTGTCAATATTTAATAAATCGTCCAAAGATCTAGAAGTCGAGCTAAAGGCCTCAATGATTTCAGATTGGTTTTCAACGGAAAGTGACATCATGAAGTCTCTTTCATAACAAAACAAGAACAAATCAGCCACCAGGGGTGCGTAATTTGTACCCATCGGAATACCCACGTGTCTAGATAACTTAGTACCGAATCTTATGTAAATATTGTCAAGTAGAAAGGTGAGAGCTTCACACACTTTCTGACATGACCATAAAGTATAATTTTTATGCTTTTCAAAAGTGAAAAAAAGCATTTCTTACATTACATGCAAGATAGAGGGAGTCTTCCCTATGAAATGTCCATCCAATTAAATCATAAAGTTTTTCTTTCATAAAATTATATGTAAGTGTAGTGTAAAGGGTCGCAATATTAAATCACATGCTTTTTGATGCCAGTAAAACATGAAGTTAATAATTAAGAGAGTTCAGTGGTGGCACAAGAGATCGAATTTGCAATAAACCGTGCTTTGTATGGTCTTTTATGAAGTTTAGATAACAAATATAACGTAGGAAGCTTGTCTTGGCCCTCTTTCCATAAAGTCTCAGCCTCATAGAGCATACGGTTTTTGTGAAGATGATTTTTAACCATTTTTGGCAATTTTATTTCCATGGCAACCGGACTGAACGGGTTGTTTGTCTAAACCACTACAGAACCAAGGGCGAGGATTGTGGCCACGTAAAATCTATTTCGCTCCCTGTTACGAGATGAACGCAGAAAGCAGAAGCATATCTGGTGCGGCGGCACGTCTAACTTATTTTAGTAGATATATGACAAAGCCAGCGTGACTAAGGTATTTTATATGAAATATGGTAGGCCATTTTTTTCTCACCAAGCACTTATCATGCAGTTATAATACGATGTATTCATACACGGTGTTATTCGCCCTACACTAGGCGGCTATATGTGTATTTTGCCAAAAAAAGTCGCCAGTTGCAAAATAGAGTCATATATATTTTCTAGCCGAAAGCGTTATTTGTGGTGATATTGTACTGACATGTTATACAATGGGTTTATTAGTATCCTTCAAGGGAAATTCGATTTTAGTAGAGATCCATATTCTGCTTAAATTTCCTGCATGGCTTTAATTGTAGCCTCTATATATATTCGAGCTAGCACGGGTATGCATGAGATAGCCGATAGATATAAATACTCTAAAAAGTATCGGAATGTCAGCAGTGGGACTATAAGAATCTTATATGGGTGTGAGGGGTGGATGAAAATATATCCGTCCCGGTGGACACTGTCCGGCATCACGAGGCTTGCCGAGTGATGCTGGACAGTGATCCCGAGGGACGGATTTTTCTATCCACCCCTCACACCCATATAGGATTCTTTTTCTTGCATACCTTCCATTTCTTTGCGCGGATTTTTAATGCTGAAGTCACTTCGGTTACCAACGTCCGCCATATTGTGTTGACACTGCAGGAATGTTTAGTGACGTTGTTGTGACCTCAACCTTAACGAGGTCGCAATCAACCATTGCATTTATCAAACACGCGATTGTATTCGATTTTTTGTCGGAACACCAGGGTCAAAACATAAATTTCTATCCCAGGGTAAAATCAAGGATTTCCTTGTCTGGTGTGCAAGAAAAGATAGATATCAGGGTAGTCGAGTTCATAAGCCAGAAGCTATAAGAGTATGTGAAATCTATGTTACATTTTATTTTGTATGTATGAATATACGTGTATGATTTAGCTTTTGCTTGTGGGATTTTCTCTTTAGTATACCCGAACTTTCTGAAGCATGTTCTGTATTCATCGAGTTACATACTTAGTAATTAACCCTTATCTTGCTGAATATTCATTTAAGCCACACCCATTTCTGTCTATCAACCAATCAAATTACTTGATGTAATTTATTGCTACAAATTCATAAACTGAATGCCTCACAGTGTAGATCCTGATCAGATGGCTTCTGAAGAAGCCATCTGATCTGGATCTACACTGTTTGCAAAGATAGGGGTTGTCGTGAACAGCAAGATAAGGGTTAAGTAAGTAAATAAATTCTTTATTTACCGAGGGTAAATCATTTGGTATAACCAATCTTCCATGAGGTCGCATGTTCGATCCAAAGCTTTTGACTCCCGGTTGTTGATAAACCGAGGTCCCGACTCTATATGACCTTAGGTGTTGAGGGAACATTAATTTCAACAGACAGGTTTAACCAAACTTTCATCATCAGGGCGAACTCTTAGACCAGGCACTGACGAGTTATCTTTGATGATGAAATGATCTTACAAGCGTAGTGTCCGTAGGAAGTTTTTTGTTCAAGAAGAATTAAGAGTGCAGTTCCGTAACGTTGTCAGTTATGTTTAGAAGTCTGCTTATACATGCAATGCCGTTACTGAACGCATCGCATTAAGGGTAGGCTGATATGTAGATTGACTAGTTTGGGTATTTGGTTGCCACACGTAATAAGGGTCTAAGCGACGTAAATGACGACATAGACTTCGCAAAGACAGTTCTAACGTTACGGCTACCAAATACGGAAGTTATATGAGTTGAGCATTTTTAAGGCAAACAGTGTAGACATGCTCAAAAATAGAATCGTAGTGTGTAGTGGGCGGTAAAAATCTTCCTGTTTTCATTTTCTAGGAGTGGCTAATTTAATAAATTTTTTCGAGCCTTGTCGCGGAGAAGGTTCTGAAACTGAGCTTTGTTCTGTAAGTGGCGTGAGTAGGGCTGGCTAATCGGCACTGAAAAGATAATCGATTATCATTCATTTCATTGCGGTCGATAGTCGATTAGTAATCACTGATCATTTTATCATAATTTTAACTGTCTGCATGGCTTCCTGTCTGAGCATGACTCCTACCTTATGCTGTACTCTGCCACATGTATTTGAACAGACAGGCCTGAGCAAACAGTGTAGACCAAGATGAGACGCCGCATAATGCGGCGTCTCATCTGGGTCTGCACTGTTTGCCACCCATACAGCTATTTTAGGCCCAACTTTGGGTAGTAAATTCTACTTATCAAATAATCGATTGCTAGCAAATCAGTAATGATAATCGTTTTTGTGGAATTTATCGACCGAAAAATCGACTATCCGCTTAATCGTGCCAGCCTTAGGCGTGAGTGAGTGAGTGTTTGAGTTTTACGTACCACCAACAGCTAAGGTCATGCGGAGACGGGACCTCGGTTTAAAGACTCATCCGAAAGTCTGGAGAAGCCCGGGATCGATCCCTGTTCTGTAAGTGGCGCTTGACTAGGTAGCCCAAAGGTGCAGTCTGTTCAATTGCCTCTTGCTTGTGTTGATGCGGTGAGCACGACTTCGATGTGTAATGTGCTCAGTTATAGTGAGCATGAAATGATTTCAGTAGTGCTCAGTGAGGGAGCGTAAATTTTGAGTATTCTTGTTTCAAGCACTGCGTGTTCGTGGAGATTGATCATGAAATATTTGACACGGTCATTCTCTCCCTTCCGCTAATTCAAGAAGGGTAGTTGTCAGTTTCTGGCGAACGAATATGCACTGATCTGGTTAAACGCTTACGTATAAGCCTGTCCAGGAAAAGTGTGGAAAGGTAAACTTTAGGCTGGCCGGCTCAAAAATGATCTAAAATAGTGTTGACTGAGCCGTTAAACTCCAATACAATCACGCCCATATGGGCTGCATGATGCTTCCACGCAGAGCTGAATCCGGCCCGCACACTAGTACTGGTAAACCGCTTAGAGGATCTAAGCCTGTCCAGGAACCGCAGTGCGAGGCGGACCGTCAATGCTAATAAACCCTATTGGTTTCATTGGGTGACAGGGCTTGAGAAGTCATTTCATCTCAGTGTCGGGTAAAAGTCCCACAAAATTGGAAGCCACGTCTCCAAAATGACCTTTACAGTGCTGACGGGGACGTTAAACCTCAAATCAAACAAACAAAATCCAATACAATCAAACAAAACACTGGGTGCTGATTAGACTATTAGCTACTAGTCGGATATCATATTTTAAAGTTAATAAGTAATATGCTTCTATGTTTGTTTTACTTCTTTTTCCCCTCTTATAGCAACTTGTTTTATCTTGGGAAGATGTCTGAGACAAGATTAAAGTCTAACAAGGTTTCATATTTGATAAAGGTGGCCATTGGCCAATATGACATCAAGGTCTAGGAGCTAGACTAGGTGCTGATATATTTTGCTCAGTGAAGCGGGGTTCTGCTGCGCGGTTATTGTCGCATGCACGGAATACGAATAGGCGTCGCCCGAACCACCATGTAAGAGAAATGGGACCTACTCACCTTATAACTAGAAGTCAGGGGTTCGACTACGGACAAATTATATCTTAGAGTTCTCCATATGACCTCAGTGGTTGATTGGGACTTGAAGTCCATATACGCGGTCTGGTGAGACTCAACATGTATTTAACTAGTAAAATAACTAAGTCCACCTGAAGTGGAAGTGCTAAAGCCGGCAGTTGTGTGTGTGGCCGGCAGTTGTGTGTGTGTGTGTGTGTGTGTGTGTGCGTGCGTGCGTGTGTGTGTATGTGTGTGTGTGTGTGTGTTTTGTTCCTATATGATTTTGACGTCGCGATTCCGAGCGAAAAACTTAGTTTTGCCCTCGGGACGGCACCGTGAAATGAAATAGAAACAAATACTCTGTAAGACTGTTAGTGTAAATCGTCAAGTAATGTTGTATACTTATTGTTAATAATTAATCTCTCGCCTATGACGTCTTCCTTGTGATTTGCCGTTTCCTATTATGGTGTTGTTATGGAGAGTTTTCCGTTGTGGAGGGTCCCAGTTAAGAGTATGATAAGTAATTAAAGGCCTTTTTCCTCGTTGTTACTCCGGGAGGCGGGAGTCTACGAGTTTGTTGGAGTCGCCTCGATGAGGCGATTCTAACGGAGGTCTATGGCATTTGTTTCTTGGAGTATAAGATTACGGGACCCTTACATGACTATGGACTCGATTTGTGCATATCCGGCCCGACGGGGGAAGGGTAGGGGGGGGGGGCGCCGCTCAGAGCCGAGCCGAGGCTGAGCCTTGAGCCTTTGGCTGGGTGGTCGTTCCATTCGGGTTGACGTGAATAGTTCTGCCGTTATAACGAATGTCGGTATAAAGAGGATTGACTGTACCTATTGAAAGTTCAAGGATGTCTATTAACAGCTCCTTATCGGTGTATGTAGTACATCTATGTAATATACTTGTATGGTATGTAAAGAAAATTAGAATAAATATGGAAAGATGAAACAAAAAAAAACTCTCGAAATCGATGTCAATTGAATAACTTGCTTAAAACACGGAGTATCTCAGTATAATAAAATGCTTTGTGCTTTGAAAAAAACGCGTCCTTCTAGAAATCAAGGCCCAAATTTACATATTTGTACAGATAAGTGGAGCTGATAAAAGCATTGTTTGTATTTTTTATTGTTGCACAAAACCAAAAATTGTGGGTACTCATTAGAACGGTCCCAACAAGGCGGTTCGAACAATCATTCTATGTTTGAAGCATTTACACAATTTTAATCAGAAAATTTATATTTTACGGCCATAAAAAATTGCACACCTGATAAGAATATCAGGGTATAGAAAGTCTTATCCCATCCTGTTGATCTCACCCTTCTTAGCCTTAAAAGGGTGCAAGTTAAGAGCGAAGACAACTGAAATTAAAATTTAACCTTATCCCGCTTATCCTTAAGCCACACCCATTTTATTTTGAACAATGAGAATACTTCATGTAATGAATTCCTACAAACTGAATGTCAAACATTGTAGATCTTGATCAGATGGCATCTTCAGAAGCCATCTTATCTGGATCTACACTGTTTGCAAAAGTAGGAATTGTCGAGATCAGCGGGATAAGGGTTAACGCCTTAAAACACGAAAGGTTCATTATAAATTGCATTTTTTTGTTTGTTTTGTTTTCTCGATTTCTGTGTTTTACACTATTTTCATGAAGCTCTGTATATAGTGCGTAACTCTGACTCTTAATCATTAGGTCTCTCACCGCTGTGGCCCGACTCGGGTCACATGTGAAACGCCTAGTTCTGCAACGGAAGGTCAGATGATTTTTATCCGGGTACTCCGGTTTTCGCCCACCTATGATTAACGATCGGCTCAATATAAATGAATTAATCTTGAAAAGGTCGTAACCAACAATGATTAAATGGAATAGAGAAAAGCTGTGGTAAGCAAGAAAAATAATCTTTTATTCTAAAATTTCTTGTGGGTCCGATATTGATTCTTGTGGGTTCAATATTGATTCTTGTGGGTTCGATATTGATTCTTGTGGGTTCGATATAGTCGTTTCAATGCCTCGGGAAGCCGGAGCCGAATGGAACCTCTGCTTTATCTCAGTTATGATCGGCCTTGGCCTCCCTCGCGTTGGAAACGCATATGTTTTGTTTGTATTGGAGTTTAACGGCCCAGTCAACACTATTTTAGGTCATTTTTGAGCCGGCCAGTTTACCTATCCACACTTTTGCTGGACAGGCTTATACGTTTTGTTTGTTTGTTTGATTTGAAGTTTAACGTCCTCGTCAACACTGTAAAGGTCATTTTGGAGACGTTGCTTCCAATTTTGTGGTACTTTTACCCGACACTGCGATAAAATGACATATCAAGCCCTGCCGCCTAATGAAACCAATAGGGTTTATAAGCATGGATGGGCCGACACGCCCACTGGGCAGGCTTAGATCCTCTAAGTGGTTTACCAGTGCTCATGTGCGGGTCGGTTTCAGCTCTGCGTGGAAGCATCATGCAGCCCATCTATTTCTTCAAGCCCCGATTGGCGGGGGCGGGGATGCTTGCAGGCTTATACGTAAGGTTAACCAGTACAGTGCACATTCTGACAACTGCCCATCTTGAATCAGCGGAAGGGAGAGAATGACCGTAGAAAATATTTCATGATCAATCTCCACGAAAGAAAGTTGCCGCCTCCGGCAGGTATCGAACCCGCGTCCTCTTGATCACCAGTTAGTCGCGCATCCGTCTGAGCTACCGAGGCCGGTAGAAACGCCTATGTAGAATCCATACTCATAAAACTGTCTTATATTCTTGTGTTGAAAATAGGAATACCCAACATTTTTAAAGGTATAGAACTTCTGATCGTATTCTTGATATCAGTCAATCTCCTTAGTCCACCCTGGTATCTACTACATGTATTTACAACAGGTTAGATTGGCAAACTATCATAAAACGTATTCTTGCACAGCAGATAAGGAAATCTTTGACTTAACCCTCTTAACCCACCCAGGTTATCCTACCCAGGAATAGGATTAAAATGAAGAACATGTGTTTGATGTGCGCTATTTGAATAGGGCGTCAGGTATGAGACCTGATTCTTGTGGGTTCGATATTGATTCTTGTGGGTTCGATATTGATTCTCGTTGGTTCGATATTGTCGTTTCCAATCCTCGGGAAGCCGGAGCCGAGTGGAACCTCTGCTTTGCCTCAGTTATGATTAAATTTGACGTCACTTCACGTACAGTGATGTCAAAAACGTCGCATTATTGTCATCAAAATATGGCGGGCGTCGATAATCTAAGTGAAATCCTGCATTATATAGAGGATCTTACATGAGCGTTCATGTATTATTGAATTTATTAAACAAGTTGAGGAAAAGGGATAAAATGCTCGGCAAAGCCTCGCATTTTATCCCTTTTCTTCAACGAGTTTAATAAATTCAATAATACATGAGCACGAATGCAAGATTCTCTTTATCATATGACATTTTATCCACGATTATTTAACAACAAATGTCAATATTCCGCCATTAGTAAACGCGACGTCGTTAAGGACGTCGTACATGTAACGTTACGGGGCGTATCTAACTAATTTGCATATTTAATTCACTAGTGGATTATCGAATTTGTTACATGGCGTTATTACATTCTCAGACGCGACGTCATATGATAAAAAGAAAGCCGCTATCAGAAATGAAAGGTGTGCAAGTATACCACATTTGTGTGCTGGATAGGCCTAGATAGAGGCCCCCGACCATAGGGGCTTGAAGAAATATATGGGCTGCATGATGCTTCCACGCAGAGCTGGATCCGGCCCGCACACTAGTACTGGTAAACCGCTTAGAGGATCTAAGCCTGTCCAGGAACCGCGGTGCGAGGCGGACCGTCCATGCTAATAAACCCTATTGGTTTCATTGGCCGACAGGGCTTGAGATGTCTTTTCATCTCAATGTCGGGTAAAAGTCCCACAAAATTGGAAGCAACGTCTCCAAAATGACCTTTACAGTGTTGACGGGGACGTTAAACCTCAAATCAACCAACCAAATTGGCCTAGATAGGAGATCCGTTCCTCGACAAGCCTGGTGATGCCGGACAGTGACCGTCTGGACAAATTTTTCTATCCACCCCTCACACCCATGTAAGATTCTTATTTGTTATACCGCAAAGAAATTTGTTGGTTTTTAATTGTACAGCGCAAGGGTAAATAAATATTTCCCTCTCGCGCTCGCCTTCGCTGAATTGCGATGTCCGCCATTTTGAATTTACGAGGGGTGATCGAAAAAAAACGTGGACCGCCACGTTATTTAGAAAACTATTTCTCTTAAGATGACTAAAATTGCATAGATGAACATTAATTACCTGTAAACTGTCTCAAGCTTTCAAATGACGTCATATTCAAGTAGGCAAAATGTTACGTCATTTTAATGACGTCACATACTGCGTTAGTGGTCCACAATGTTGGACGCTTTACGTTAAACTCGGAAAGTTTTTATTGGAAATTAAAGCCAATTTAGAGAAAGTTTATGGGGATTCTGCACTCAAGAAATCTGGTAGTTGTAAATGGATCTGACGGGTCAAAAGACATAAAAATGCCATTGCACGCGCACACTTAGCTTTACGTGACGTCAAAAAATGCAACGTTTCTGATATCACTGCGACACAGAGACGTCAGAAACAACATGGTCGCTCGTATAAATGTTTCTCGGTGCTTTATATTCTGATTGAAACTCTGCAAATAAACAGTTTATTTTAGCTTTAGAAATTATTTTCGAGGTTTGGACGCAAACGCAGGAGCAGTGCGCAATTATGCCAACGGACCATACAAACTGGGAAAGCTCAAGAACGTCAATCTAGCTGAAATATCAGAAAATTTAATTTAGAAAAATATAGCAAAGATAATAACTTGCAGTTGGCATAAAACATAGGCGTAACGCCAATTACGCATATTACGCATATGCGCGTAATATGCGTAATGTAAAATATTTGCAGTAAAGAGAAAGCGCTTAAGATTACATATTATATATGGGCTGCTCTTAAAGGAATGAATTTGCTCCCCTCGGGAGCAAATTCTTTCCTTTAAGAGTAGCCCCGGGCCATCTCGGAGGAAGATGTTTTACATTGTGCGTAATAATATTTTGGCTCTGGCTACGCCCCTGTAAAGAGTTGCATGTTTTGACTCAGGAGCTGAAACTTAGAAAGGTTTGTACACAATGGGTTCCAAATTTCTTGACCAAAGAACAAAAGACCACCCATGTAAAGATGGCGAAAAATATTTTGAAAAAGTACAAAAAAGTACAAAAAAATTGACAAACATAGAATTTCGAAGCTGTTAACAGGTGATGAAAGCTTGGTCTATTATTTTGGGCCGCAAAGACGCATCAGGAACAGGCAATGGCTGCGGAAAGACCAAGCAAGGACGGTCATTGCCAAAAGAATTAATTTCAATTGAAAGGGCGGCAAAAGTTATGTATGCGGTATTTTTCAAATTCCCGTACCAAATGGCAAGACAATCACAGGTAAATTTTATAACTTATGGTGCACTGTCAAAAGTAAAGGCACACTATGAAAAATGTAGACTTGCAACCGGTTGTTATCCATGACAACGTATCTGCTCACAAGTGTGTTCTTGAAAGAAGAAAGTTATTCAGCTCTCTCATCCACCTTATAGTATTTTTCAGACCTTAGTCCATACGACTCTTTCCCGTTTCCTTTAATAAAGAAACCCCTTTCTTGTCGTTGTAATGAATCCCGAAGTGCACTTGGTAGTGCAATTTTACAGTGTCTTCAGGGTATACCTAAAAAGGCCCACTTCTCTGCCTTCACAGAATGGATTTCGAGACTTGAAAAGTGTGTTTCAGTCAAGTGAGAATACTTCAAAGGATTGCGTAAACGAAATGTGCATGAGAATAACGCGCCCTGTAAAACCCTAATGATAACATTAAATTACCGTCCCTCGTATACGGTCACCAGACGTATTGCCCGCCCAGCCGGACTTGGAATAAATTCGGCTGCATGGTACTTCCACGCAGAGCTGAAACCGACCACACATGAGTACTGGTAAACCGCTAAGCAGGTCTAAGCTTGCCCAGGCAAAGTGATGCAAGTCCTGCATACCCTGCAGGCACAAAACGTTAACTAAACGTTGAACAAACGTTGAAAAAACGTTGTTTCAACGTTAGTTCAACGTTGAGTGCCTGCTAGGTATGGCTTGAGATGTCATTTCTTAATGTCTGGTAAAAGTCCCACAAAATTATAAGCAACATCTCCAAAATGACTTTAAAAGTGTTGACGGGAACGTAAAACCTCAATTCAAACAAACAAAAAACATGATGTAAACATTTGGTCGTTTATTAAACTGTCATTTTCACTTGACCCGTGACGTAACATTAGGATAACACACCCTTACGGTGATTTAAGAAGGGTAGCTGTCACTTTCTGGCAAAAGAATATGCACTGTACCATTGTGCTCGTCAACCGCTTATGTAAAAGCCTGCCCAGGAAAATTTGGTTAGTTTGTTTGTTTGTTTTAAGGTTTACGTCCCCGTCAACACTGTATTGGTCATTTTGGAGACGTTGCTTGCAATTTTATGGGACTTTTACCAGACATTGAGGTGAGCCCTGTCGTCCAATGAAACCAATAGGGTTTATAAGCATGGACGGTCCGACTCGCACCGCTTTGCCTGGGCAGGCTTAGATCCTCTAACCGGTTCACCAGTACTCGTGTGCGGGCGGTTTCAGCTCTGCGTGGAAGCACCATGCAGCCCATCCATTTCTTCAAGCCCCGATTGGGTGGGGGCCGGAAAATTTACTTAGATTAACTGAACGGCTCGACGTGTTCTAAATAATGTTAACTAGGTCGTTAAACACAAACCAAACCAAAAACAAAACACTACACTGTGACAAAGTTCATTCTTTCATATAACCAGCCAAACAACGAAACACTACCCTGTGACATACTGCATTCTATCATATCACTAGCCAAACAACGAAACACTACCCTGTGACATACTGCATTCTATCATATCACTAGCCAAACAACGAAACACTACCCTGTGACATACTGCATTCTATCATATCACTAGCCAAACAACGAAACACTACCCTGTGACATACTGCATTCTATCATATCACCAGCCAAACAACGAAACACTACCCTGTGACATAGGGCATTCTTTCATATCACCATCCAAACAACAAAACACTATCCTGTGATACAGGGCATTCTATTATATCACCATCCAAACAACGAAACACTACCCTGTGATACAGGGCATTCTATCATATCATCATCCAAACAACAAAACACTACCCTGTGATACAGGGCATTCTATCATATCACCATTCAAACAACAAAACACACTCGTGTGAAAACAGGGCATTCTATCATATCACCATCCAAACAACGAAGCACTACGTTGTGATACTAGGCATTCTTTCATATCACATTCAAACAACAAAACACTATCCCGTGACATAGGGCATTCTATCATATCACCATCCAAACAACAAAACACTACCCTGTGATACAGAACATTCTATCATATCACCATCCAAACAACGAAACACTATCCTGTGATACTGGGCATTCTATCATATCACCATCCAAACAACAAAACACTATCCCGTGATACAGGGCATTCTTTCATATCACCACCCACACAACGAAACACTACCCTGTGATACAGGGCATTCTATCATATCACCATCCAAACAACGAAACACTACCCTGTGATACAGGGCATTCTATCATATCACCATCCAAACAACGAAACACTACCCTGTGATACAGGGCATTCTATCATATCACCATCCAAACAACGAAACACTACCCTGTGACACAGGGCATTCTATCATATCACCACCCACACAACGAAACACTACCCTGTGATACAGGGCATTCTATCATATCACCATCCAAACAACGAAACACTACCCTGTGATACTGGGCATTCTATCATATCACCATCAAACAACAAAACACTATCCCGTGATACAGGGCATTCTTTCATATCACCATCCAAACAACGAAACACTACCCTGTGATACTGGGCATTCTATCATATCACCATCAAACAACAAAACACTATCCCGTGATACAGGGCATTCTTTCATATCACCATCCAAACAACAAAACACTACCCTGTGATACAGGGCATTCTATCATATCACCATCCAAACAACGAAACACTACCCTGTGATACAGGGCATTCTATCATATCACCACCCACACAACGAAACACTACCCTGTGATACAGGGCATTCTATCATATCACCATCCAAACAACGAAACACTACCCTGTGATACAGGGCATTCTTTCATATCACCACCCACACAACGAAACACTACCCTGTGATACAGGGCATTCTATCATATCACCACCCACACAACGAAACACTATCCTGTGATACAGGGCATTCTATCATATCACCACCCACACAACGAAACACTACCCTGTGATACAGGGCATTCTATCATATCACCATCCAAACAACAAAACACTATCCTGTGACATAGGGCATTCTATCATATCACCATCCAAACAACAAAACACTACCCTGTGATACTGGACATTCTTTCTCATCACCATTCAAACAACAAAACACTATCCTGTGACATATGGCATTCTATCATATCACCATCCAAACAACAAAACACTATCCTGTGACATAGGGCATTCTATCATATCACCATCCAAACAACAAAACACTACCCTGTGATACTGGACATTCTTTCACATCACCATTCAAACAACAAAACACTATCCTGTGACATAGGGCATTCTATCATATCACCAGCCAAACAACAAAACACTACCCTGTGATACTGGACATTCTTTCACATCACCATTCAAACAACAAAACACTATCCTGTGACATAGGACATTCTATCATATCACCATCCAAACAACAAAACACTACCCTGTGATACATGGCATTCTATCATATCACCATCCAAACAACAAAACACTATCCTGTGATACAGGGCATTCTATCATATCACCATTCAAACAACAAAACACTATCCTGTGACATAGTGCAGTCTTTCCTGTGACAAAGTGCATCATATCATAACAACCAACCAAACAGCGAAACACTACCCTGTGACATAGGGCATTCTTTCATGTCACCAGCCGAACAACGAAACACTACCCTGTGACATAGGGCATTCTTTCATATCACCAGCCGAACAACGAAACACTACCCTGTGACATAGGGCTACTACTTTGAGATGGGATGCTTCAGTGGAACAGATCTAAGATGAGTCATACCGTTTTTAATCAATTTTTGGTACAAAAATGAAAAAGAAGCATTTCTGTGAATTGGGTTTGAAACTGCGCCATTGACTCTAGTTTTGGCTCTGCTGGCCATTTTGTTCAGTGGAACAGAACCATTTTAGTAGTTTTGGTAGAGGGTTACCCATGAAGCGTTCCTGTGAAAGTAATTTGAAATCGGACCATTAGCCTAGGAGGAGATGTCGTTTAAAGGTTTTTTTTCTATTTTTAGTTCTAGCAGTAAGTTTGTTCATCCGAGTGGAACCATTTTAGCAATTCTGGTAGAGGGTTACCCAAGGAACATTCCTGTGAAGTTATTTTGAAATCGGACCATTAGCCCAGGAGGAGATGTCGTTTAAAGGTTTTTCTATTTTAAACTCTGGTGGCCATTTTGTTGAGTGGGGCGGAACCATTTAAGCAATTCTGGTAGAGGGTCATCCAAGGAACCGTCCTGTGATAATATTTTGAAATCAGACAATTGGCCTAGGAAGAGATGTCGTTTAAAGTGTTTTTTTTTTTTTTTTCTATTTTTAGCGCTGGTAGCTATTTTGTTCAGGGGAGCGGAACCGTTTTAGCAATTTTGGTAGAGGGCCACCTAAAAATAATTCCCGTGAAATTATTTTGAAATTAGACTATCAGCCTAGAAGAAGATGTCGTTTAAAGCTTTTTCTAAGGTTTTTTTTTTTTTTTTTTTTTTTTTAGCTTTGGTGGTCAGTTTGTTCAACGGAGAGGAACTGTTTTAGCAATTTTAGTAGAGGGTCATTCAAGGAACATTTCTGTGAACCATTAGCCTAGGAGGAGATATCGTTTAATTTTTTTCTATTTTTAGCTCTGGTGGCCATTTTGTTCAGGGGACCGGAACATTTTTAGCAATTTTTGTAAAGGGTCATCCAAGGAACATTCCTGTGAAAATATTTTGAAATCGGATCATTAGCCTAGGAGGAGATGTCGTTTAAAGGTTTTTTTTCTATTTTTAACTCTGGCGGGCATTTTGTTCAGCGGAGCGGAACCATTTTAGCAATTTTGGTAGAGGGTCAACTAATAAATATTCCCATGAAATTATTTTAAAATCGGACCATTAGCCTAGGAGGAGATGTGGTTTAAACGTTTTTTCTAAGATTTTTCTATTTTTAGCTCTTGTGGCCATTTTATTCAGCGGAGCAGAACTATTTTAGCAATTTTAGCAATAATAGCAATTTTACTGTGGGATGAGGGGGTCCGCGCGTGGGTGGATTGGCTCGTGGCTCTCTGGGCGCTCGCGGCGGGTTGTGCTTGGTGGCCAGGCGTCTGGTCCGGTCCCTGTTTTTCTGGAGTCCCCCAGGGTTCGGTCCTTGGACCGGTCCTTTTCTTGGTTTTCATTGGTGGTCTCCCCGATATTATCGGGTCGTCGGTCCGTTTGTTTGCTGGTGGTTGTGTCCTGTGTGGGAACATGTGTTCTCCTTCTGACTGTCTTATTTTGCAGGGTGGCCTGGATCGGCTTGCACAGTGGGAGGCCGGTTGGTAGGTGGGGTTCGGTGTGGCCGGGTGTCACTCGGTGAGGGTGTCACGACACCCTCCGGACGAGCAAGTTAGGTTTGACTATACTCTTCACCAGCAAATTTTGGAGCATGTTCGATCCGCCAAATATCTTGGTATCACCGTCACTGACGATCTTGATTGGGGTCGATATGTCTCGGGGGTTGCATCTAAAGCAACTGGGGCTTTAGGATTCCTTAGACGGAACTTGGCTTTTGCACCTAGGCGAACAGGGGGTGTTGCATGTAAGGCATTGGTTCGCCCTCAGCTTGAATGTGCATCACCCGTTTGGCGTCCATGTGTTGGAGCTCGGACTCGGCGGGTGGGGGGGGGGTGTGTGCGGGGGACGGCTGCTCGGTTGGCCTGTGGGCGATGGCAAGGTGGGGGTGACGTCGGTGGCGTGCTTGGTGAGCTGGAGTGGCCGTCCCTGGGGGCCCGTCGTGAGCGGTCCTCTTTAACCTTCATCTGCGGTGTGCACTCTGGTTCGGTGTCTATTGATGGCGATAGGTACTTGACCCCTGTAACAGTGTCGGCACAGGCAAGGGCATCGGGGGTAAACGGCTCACAATGTCGTGGGTGCCGGTCCTGTAGTGGTGCCCTGGGGGGCTCGTTCTTTCCTGGGGCTGTTCCCCAATGGAGTGGTCTTCCCTCCTCTGCGGTGGATGCCAAGTCCGCGGAGGGGTTCGGGGCCCGCACGGTGTGGGATTGGGACTCGGGGGTGTGCGTTTTAGGATGCCTCAGTTGTGCGGGTTGTAAATAGTTTTAAGGACGCATCCAGTGCCTCTCTCTCTTTTTTTTTCAGCTAAATTCTAAATTTAGCCACCCAATCAACTGAGGTAATGGCCAGATATGACCGACTCAGTATAAGAAGATAGATAGATAGATAGATAGATAGGTCATCCAAGGAACATTCCTGTGAAACTATTTTGAAATCGGACCATTAGTCTAGGAGGAGATGTCATTTAAAGGTTTTTCAATTTTTAGCTCTGGTGGCCATTTTGTTCAGCGGAGCGGGATCATTTTAACAAATTTGGTAGAGGGTCACCCAAGGAATATTCCTGTGAAATTATTTTAAAAATTGGCACTGAGGTTTTGGAGATGTCATTTGAAAAAATTGTTGACGGACAGACCGAAGGACGGACAGACGCCGGACAAAAAGCGATCATAATAGCTCACATTGAGCACGTACGTCGTGCTCAGGTGAGCTAAAAAACACTATCCTGTGACATAGTTCATTCTTTCATATCACCAGCCAAACAACAAAACACTACCCTGTGACAAAGTGTATTCTTTCATATTACCAGCCAAACTACAAAACAATACCCCATGACATAGCGCATTCTTTCATATCACCAGCCAAACAACAAAACACTACCCTATGGCATAGTGCATTCTTTCATATCACAAGCCAAACAACAAAACACTACCCTGTGACATAGTGCATTCTTTCATATCACAAGCCAAACTACAAACAATACCCCATGACATAGCGCATTCTTTCATATCACAAGCCAAACAACAAAACACTACCCTACGACATAGTGCATTCTTTCATATCATCAGCCAAACAACAAAACAATACCCTGTGACTACCCTGTGACATGGGACATCCGTTCATATCACCAGCCACACAACAAAACTCTACCCTGCGGCATGGGGCATTCGTTCATTTCACCAGCCAAACAACAAAACACTACCCTGTGGCATGGGGCATTCGTTCATTTCACCAGCCAAACAACAAAACACTACCATGTGATTACACTGTGACAAAGTGCATTCTTTCATATCACCAGCCAAACAAAAAATCATTATTCAGTGACAAAGTGCATTCTTTCATATCACAGGCCAAACAACAAAATACTACCATGTGACAAAGTGCATTTTTTCATATCACAAGCCAAACAACAAAACAATACCCCATGACACAGTGCATTCTTTATATCACCAGCCAAACAACAAGACAGAGAGGCGGTTCTTTGTTTTGTTTGATTTGATGTTTAACGTCCCCGTCAACACTATAAAGGTCATTTTGGAGACGTTGCTTTCAATTTTGTGGGACTTTTACCCGACATTGAGATGAAATGACATCTCAAGCCCTGTCGCCCAATGAAACCAATAGGGTTTATAAGCATGGACTCGCACCGCTTTGCCTGGGCAGGCTTAGATCCTCTAAGCGGTTTACCAGTACTCGTGTGTGGTCGGATTCAGTTCTTCGTGGAAGCATCATGCAGCCCATTTATTTCTTCAAGCCCAAATGGGCGGGGCCGGAGAGGCGATTCTTACGAGTACCATCAATCTATGATTTGAAGAAGAAATAATAAGAATAACACTTACGCTAATAAAACCCTGTTTTCCCTACTTGTTTCAGTCGGGGTTTACACGGTAGTTCATTAAATCGACGTGTTAACTCTTGTCCTGCTGAGCCCGGATATGTCTAATCTTTCAAACAATGTAGATCCAGATCAGATGGCTTCTGAAGAAGCCATCTGATCAGGATCTTCATTGTTTGTCATTCAGTTTATGAATTTGTCGCAATGATTTGCATCAAGTAATCTGATTGGTTGATAAGCAGTGGTGGGTGTGGCATATTTAAATATTCAGCAGATCAAGGGTTAACATGATGGAATACTAACCTGACAAACAACAAAACACCTGAGCTGCTCTTTTTCTCCGAATAGATGTCTCGGAGTACCAGTTATCCACTTCTTCTTCTTCTTGAATGTCCAAATATTCTTTACGCCCCTATGTGATAGTAAAAGCATTTGCGAGTCATGGATGACATCACGAAAACACGCCTGTAGAAACTGTGATCCCCTTAAATCCCACTGTTACATAGTTTTGGTTGTTATGGCAACTTATAGTTTCCATAGACTTATAATGGGGAAAATTGAAAAATGGCATTTACTGCCAAGCCTCTGCAGATATTTTGACCAAACTTTTATAGGAATGTTCGTTAGGCTATCTTCTATCTGCCATATGATTTTAGGCCTACTGCTCATTTCTATTGGTTGCCATGAAAACCAAAATAAAAGAATAGAAAAAAATACTTTAAAAATCATCTCCTCAGAAACCTTATGCACTATGAGAGTTTATAGAAATATTCACCATATTTGCCTTTACATAATTTTGTGTTTTTTTATGAAATTCGGCTTTTTAGTTTGGTTGCTATGGCAACTTAGAGTTTCCATAGACTTAAAACTGAAAAATGGCATTTGCTGTCAAGTCATTGCAGATACTTTGACAAAACTTTTATAGAAATGTTCCTTGAGTAAACTTCTCTCAGCCATATGCTTTTATGCCAACATGGGGGTCCCCCAGGTTGTGACGGGGCCATGCCCCACCCCCTCCACTTCATAAAAGGCCATATATCTCAGAAATCATTAAAATCCCTACCCCTAAACCATATATATTTTTGTTTCTTATTATAAGACGCATTCAGTGACACGAACCTGGGGGTCCCTCAGGATGCGCCGGGGTCTTGCCCTACCCCATCCATTTCATAAAACGCCCAATATCTCGGAAACCTTAAAGATCCCCACCCCTAAACCATATATATTCTTGTTCCGCATGATAAGACGCATTCAGTAACGCCAACCTGGGGATCGTCCGGGATGGACCGGGACCATGCCCCATCCCCTCCATTTAATAAAAGGCCCAATATCTCAGAAACTGTTCAGAGCCCCACCCCTAAACCATATATATTATTGTTCCTTATGATAAGACACATTCATTGACACCAACCTGGGGGTCTCCCGGTGTGCGCCGGGGCCATGCCCAACCTCTACATTTCACAAAAGGCCGTATATCTCAGAAACTGTTCAGAGCCCCACCCCTTAACCATATATATTCATGTTCCTTATGATAAGAAGATTCAGTGACATCAGCCTGGTAGTCACCCGGGGTGCCACATGTCATGCCCCACCCTTTTATTTTATTAAAAGCCATATATCTAAGAAATTGTTCCGATCCCCACCCCTAAACCATATATATTGTTGTTCCTTATGGTAAGACTCATTCAATCACACCAGCCTAGATTTTAGATGGGCTGCATGATGCTTCCACGCAAAGCTGAAACCGATCCGCACACGTACTGGTAGACCGCTTAAAGGATCTAAGCCTACCCAGGCAATGCGGTGCGAGTCCATGCTTATAAACCCTATTGGTTTCATTGGGCGGCAGGGCTTGAGATGTCGTTTCATCTCAATGTCGGGTAAAAGTCACACAAAATTGGAAGCAATGTCTCCAAAATGACATTTACAGTGTTGATGGGGACGTTAAACTTCAAATCAAACAAACAAACACCAACCTAGGGGTCTCTTTGTAGTGAGGCAATGTGATGGAGCCATGCCCTCCACTTCATGAAAGGCCATATATCTCAGAAACCATTCAAATCCCCATCCCATAATCATACATATCCTTGTGCCTCAGTCACCCCAACTTTAGGGGTCTGCAGGGGCCATTCCTCTCCCCTCCACTACACAAAAAAGGCCCCATATCTCAGAAACCGTTCAGTTTTCCACACCTAAACCATATGTATTCTTGGTCCTTGTGATAAGACACATTTAGGGACAACTATCTTGGACTTTCCTGGAATCGACCGGGCATGCCCCAACCCATCCAATGCTTAAAGGGGCTTATATCTCAGGCCATACAGATCCCCATCGCTAATTCATATATATTCTTGTTCCTTATAATAAGACGCATTTAGTGATACCAAACAGAGCTCCGTTGGGTCCATGTCCCACATCCTCTACACGTACTTCATAAAAGGCCTACCTAATATTTCAGATACGGAGTCCACATGGGTGCTCATTTGGGTATGTTTTGGAGTTTTTATAATTGGTAGATTAAAATGAGATCATGTTAAAATAAATGGCTGCCATTGGGCTGTGCCCACATGGGCTCTGGTGAGCATAGTGGCCTATGAACCTCTTGTTCTTATTTCTGCACAAAATATAGATTGTTGGTACACGTTAGAACCGCCTCATTGAGGCGGTGTAACGTAAAAAAAGTGGACCGTGAAAAAATAAGACATTACCGCCACTGCGCATGCGCAACACATTTGCTCCGCCTACCTTAGATACGTGTTATCGGATTGCTATTTGCTTAATTATCGTGTAGTCTGGCAGTTACCTCCCCTCATTCGCCCTGTTAGCGAGCTTTAAGGTGAGTTCTCCTTGTAACAGCGGTTGCAGATGGAACAGACACCACCACCAAGTCACTTTCAGTTTTAAAGTCTGTAACAATGTATGACTTCTTAAAATTCTCACATCAGTTTCTTTTGTATTCTTTTGCAGCATGTATTAGAAGAAGCATCATGTGTCGGGGACATGATACTTCAGTGAGGCAGCACTATAAAAGTGAGCATTGAGCTCCCTGTCACAACCAGACACCGCCGTGATATGACTGAAAATTGTTGAAAGCGACGTTAAACCCGAATTCACACACACACACACACACACACACACACACACACACACACACGCACACACGCACGCACGCATGCACGCCTTCTTAACCTTCTGTACAACTGTACAGCGATCCATCATTATTCTCACATTACGATTTCATACCCGTGCAATTCCTTTTTCCATGCAAATTTGTGACATTTGTCTTATTTTTACTCCTAAAATAGGTTGCGGGTGCTCGTACGAGTACCCATGACCTATGTCTTAGAACAGAAAAAAAGCAAAATAACTTATACCCCTTGTAAACCCCAGTTTTCTCTAAATAAAGTGGGGTTTAGAGGGTTTTAATTTCACGGACTTTTAACATGAAGAAAGGTGTTAGAGATATTCTGTTGCCAAGATTATATTCTCAGGGATGATAACTAAAATACCATGACACCCGGAGTTATGGTTCTTGCTCATAACACGTCTTTTTCCCTCAGGTTTTCTTTGTTTGAATTAGTGTTTTACGTCCCCATCAACACTAATTAGGTTATTTTTGAGAGATGGCTTCAGTTTTGTGGGACTTTTACCCAACATTGATATGAAATGACATCTCAAGCCCTGCCGCCGAAACAAGCCAGGAGGGTTTATATATAGGTGTATATAGATTTACAACACTTCGCGTAGTCAGGCTTAGATCCTCTTAGCGGTTTACCAGTAGTCCTGTGCGGTCTGTTTCAGCTATGCGTGCAAGCAAGATGAACCCAATCTATTTCTCCAAGCCCCGATGGGCGGGGCGTAAATCTTCACCTCGTGTTGGTTGGTTGATTTGAGGTTTAACGTCCCCGTCAACACTGTAAAGGTCATTTCGGAGACGTTGCTTCCAATTTTGTTGGACTTTTACCCAACACTAAGATGAAACGACATCTCTAGCTATGTCGCCCAATGAAACCAAAAGGGTTTATTAGCATGGACGGTCCGCCTCGCACCGCGGTTCCTGGACAGGCTTAGATCCTCTAAGCGGTTTACCAGTACTAGTGTGCGGGCCGGATTGCGCTCTGCGTGGAAGCATCGTGACTAAAAAGTGAAGCACCCGATCAAACAACATATTTTGCGGCATCGGAACTGTTATATAGTCTATGGTCTAAATTTCATATGCCAGGCTAATACGGGTTAATCGGCGTCTAACCTGGGTTTGCACTGTTTGCCAGTCCTGAAAGAAACGCTTAGCTTACGACGTTAAAGCGGCGTCTGACCTGGGTCTGTGCCATTTGCCATAGTCCTAAAGTAGAAGCGAAAGGCTAACGCTGGTTAAGCATTGTTTGCCTAAGCCTTGAAATGGTTATACTTCTCGCCTCATTGACCAGGGTTAGTTGGTTCCATCTCGGGCTTCTCCAGACTTGAGGATATTAAACCGAGATCCCGTATCATTATGACCTTAGCTGTTGTTAGGACGTAATTCTCAAAGACATACACAACCCGTATAAGCTTAGTGTCTCTTAGGACATAGGCAAACAGTGCAGACTTAGCTCTAATGTTCCTCAACCCAATTAAGCGCAGCATATCTGTTTAATGGCAAAGGCAAACAGTGCAGACCAGATGATGCCCCGTATTTTTACATTGGCAATGGGAAAGAACTGTGTCTATTATGCAACAAATCACGGTGCGGAAAAGCGGGCCGAGTGAAATCATTAAAAGCTGCAAATTTATGGCGCCATACATAGATTCGTAGACGTTAGACGGTGTAACGTCACTGTCTAGCACCGACAACGTTTCAAAAGGACATAAATGCATGAGTTACAGTCGATTTCTTTTAACAATGGTGAAAATGTTTGAGAATTTGAAGGAAACAACAACATTATCTAAGAGTTTCAGCGTGCTAGAATCGAAATAACTCAGCTCTAGCCAGTGATTTGTTGGATAATAAATCACAGTTTGTCGGTCAGTTGTAAGTAGACAAATCACACGCGCTACGCGCTCGTGATACGGACCTCCAAACTGTGATTTATTACTCAACAAATCACACCTAGAGCTTATCTATCACTAGTCGCTTATATAGCCTATGGTTAAATCCGGTGATATATTGCGTGATAAATCACTAGGCGAAAAAGCGTGACGTGAAGAGCCGCCGTTTAATGAAGTTTTGCGACGTTATCGATCCTTTCCTTGACGTTAGACCGTGTAACGTCTTTTTCAGTACGTTACACATGCGTTACAGTCAAACATGTCGGCGAGATTTCTTCAAACAGTGGCGGAATGTTGAGAGAATATGAAGGAAACAACAGCATTTTAGTAGACTTTCAGTGTGTTATCAGCTCTATTGTTACGTGCTCGTGATGTGATCTACCATACAACGGACCTCCAAACAGTGATATATTACTCAACAAATCACCGCTAGAGCTGGTTTATTCAATCTTTAACCAAATTAGCACATCACCTCTATTTAAGGCCAAATGGATACAGCGCAGATCCTCGCAGACCCGGCTCAGATGTCGGTTAACACATTTAACCCAACATCTAAAATAAAGGACACTAGGAAACATTGCAGACCCAGATCAGATGCCCATTAATTCATATCATACCAAACTCTCTATATATGGACACTACGAAAACAGTGCAGACCTAGATCAGACGCTCCTTAGCCAATGTTCGCCAAGGCCACAGGGAAAAGGTGCTATACCACAGAGGCTTCTAGGCGTATATGGGTTAAACCGATGCACAGTTAACGTATCTCCTATAACAGAGAAAGACTTTCGGATGAGTCTTTAAACCGAGGTCCTGTCTCCGTATGACCTTAGTTGTTGGTGGGACGTAAAACTCAAACACTCACCTCACCTATAACAGAGACAGTAGTCGTATATAAGTATAGTAATTTCTGATCGTGATGTGCACTAGCAAGCGCAGATTGCAGTGTGAGGTTACGAGACCTCCATCAAACGCGGGTCGTTTAGGGTAGAAATCACGACTTTTGGATGCCAAAATGACAGTTGATAATTGTTTTTACTTTGAATTTCTTTTCCACTATTAAAGGTCAAGAATACGTAAATAAATGGCACAATTATTTAAGTGGGTTTCGAAAGACGTTTCGTCTGACACTGCAGCGCCACTTTCAAAATGGCGACGTCAATCGCCGTCCGTCAATGTAAACTTAAATATAGGTATAACTTTGTTTGTTTGATTTGATGTTTAACGTCCCCGTCAACACGGTATAGGTCACTTTGAAGACTTCGCTTCCAATTTTGAGGGACAGTTACCCGACATTGAGATGAAATGACATCTCAAGCCCTGTCGTTCAATGAAACCGACTAGCATCGCTTTGCCGTAGTGTATAAGGCCTTAGACGAATTGAACAAACAGCGCAGACCCTGTTCAATTCGTCTAAGGCCTTATACGCTACGTATGGGTAAAACCATGCGATTTTTTCTGTTTTTTAGACCCATTGGTTTTAACGGTGGGCGACAACTGGCGTACCTGAAAAATATATGACCTTTACTTTGCGTCACACGTGCAAGGTGATTAAGAGTCAAAGCTTTTACCAACTAGACCAAGGCAGTATACACTGTTTTACTATTGACAAAACGCAATGAGAGTGCAGGATAACCAAATACATACTAGTAATTTTGTTCGTTCGTTTGTTTGTTCGTTTGATGTTTAACGTCCCCACCAACACTATATAGGTCATATTTGGGACGTTGCTACTTTTACCCGACAAAGAGATATAATGTAATCTCAAGCCCTGCCGCCCAATGAGACCAATAGGGTTAATATGCACGGATGGTTTGACTTTGCCTGTGCAAGCTCAGACCCTCTAAGCGGCTTACCAGTGGTTTCAGCCTTGCATGGAAACACCATGCAGCCCAATCTATTCTGCCAACCCTGATGGGCGGGGTCCGAGTTTTTGTTCGGTAGTTTGTGTGAAGTTTAACGGCCTTGTCAACACCATTGAGACAACACCGAGCAGGCCATCTTACCTTGGGCAGACATGCACATCAGTGGTTGACCAGCACAGTGCACATTCATTCGACATAAACAGAGGGAAAAGTCGCAGAAAAATCAAAGCAAAACTACACTAAACAAAAAACAAGAGGCCCATGAGGTCCTAGTCGCTCCCCTGAGCCTTGTGCAAATTTGGCAGTACTCAATCACCTGATGCTATAAACCAAGTTTCAAGACAATCGGTCAAGTGATTCCGGAGATGAAGATTTTTTAAGGTTTTCACCATAACCGGGCATGGCGGTCTGGTACCATTTCAACCCTTTTCACGCACATCTTCTCTTTTTCATTCCTTTTCTTTGTAGAAGCCACCATGGTGCAGAGATTACGCTACTCACCTTGTAAACCAGGGATCGCAGGATCGATCCCGGGCTTCTCCAGCCTTTCGGATGAGTCTTTAAACCGAGGTCCCGTCTCCGTATGACCTTAGCTGTTGGTGGGACGTAAAACTAAAACTCACTCACCTCTTTTCTTTGTATTTCTTTATGTCCACTTTTTTCACGGATGTCCACTTTTTGCACGGATTGTTGCCTTATCTATTTTTTTTTTTTTTTTTTTTTTTTTTTCACGTCAGTGTACATTTTTCTTCGTGATTATCCTTATCACGCGCACCTTCTTCTTTCTCGAACTGGTACCTTTTCAACCATTATCACGCACATCTTCTTTTTCATCCCTTTTCTTTGCATTTCTTTATGTCCACTTTTTTCACGGATGTCCACTTTTTTCACGGATTGGTGCCTTATCTATTTTTCCTTCACGTCAGTGTACATTTTTCTTCGGGATTATCCTTTTCACGCACATCTTCTGCTTTCACGGACTGGTACCTTTTCAACCCTTTTTACGCACATCCATTTTTTTTCATTCCTTTATTTTGCATTTCTTTATGTCCACTTTTTTCACGGATGTCCACTTTTTTCACGGATTGATGCCTTATCTACTTTTTACACGTCTATCTCCTTTTCCACGCAGGCTGCAAATTTAGGGTTTCTCATGTGTACTGATCAATAGCTCGTCTACATAACTCAGGGTGAGGATGTTTCGTTATACTTCAGCATATGCAGGATCTTCTCGTTGTTAATGTTACTTCTAAAATGCATCGATACTTTTTTTTTTCTTTGGCACCTGTACACAATTTTCGAGGTAACAAAATCATAATTCCTCTCCCAGATGTATTAGAGAAATACTCAGAGAAGTGTAATACTAAACTAAACAGAGGGAGAGGTAGAGGTTTAATAATAATAATAATAAAACAACCTTTATTTTCTTTGTTTGTAGTGGAGTTTTACGGCCCAGTCAACACCATTCAGGTCATTTTGAGCCGGTCAGTTTCCTATCCATACTTTTTCTTGACAGGCTTATACGTTAGCAGTTAGCCAGCACACTGCACATTCTTACGCCAGAAATTGACAACTGCTTTTCAAGAGCAAAATGTCAGTAACAGTCACAGAGGTGAAACTTTCATTGCATGGTATATCGTATACTTCCCAGCTGTTACGCAATAGCCGGCCAATATGGGGCTGAGAGCGAAACGACGTTGATACGTCGTATCGCTGTCGACCCGACGTTGGTTCGATGTTTTTGGCAGGCTGGGCAATAGTTCATTCAAGGAGGATTGAAAATGTGACTATTGATTTGTTTATCGTGTAAACCCCGCCTTAAACAATCGGTTAACGCCCACTTAGCAACGCGCATGCGCAGTGGCAGAAATGTTGCATTTTTTCACGGTCCACTTTTTTTACGTTACAGCGGTTCTAACTAGTACCCACAATCTATATTTTAGAGATAATGTTTATCCCTGTAAACCCCAGTTTTACTATATAAAAGTGGGGTTCAAGGGGGTCAAATTTATATAGGCGTGTTTTCGTGATGGTGTGAAAATGTCCCAGGTGTGAGGTTCGTCAGATTTTGTGACTCGAGATTTGCATTGTTATTACCCCTTTATAGGTCACTAATATTGTTTTTGGATAAAATTTGCATCAATTTTCAATAACCAGCGTGCATTGCGCGTACCACATGACAGAAACATTTTTCTATCACAGCAACATGTTCGTGTAATGAACACTCCTGTAAACACCACTTTGTATACACGTGTAAAGAATACTGTGGTTTGCAGGGGTATAGCTATATTCCAAACACTGTTGTTCGCGTTAACAAGGTGTGTACCTATAGATTTTGAGCGTTCGTTAGAGTTAAGCGGTGACACCGCTTAACCCTTTACCACTCAGGGATTTTGTGAATTTCGCTGATTTTCATAGTGTTGCACCTGACAGCAACTTCAACTAGCCATTGTTTCATAATGGATGGTCTGTTTTACACCAAACTCGGTATGAATGTTCATTGGGCAGTAGCCTTTCAAATGCAACCTTTCATGGCTTGATCATTGTTGTCATGGTAAAGAGGGGACATCTCAAAGTTGGCAAAAAGTGTGTTTTCACATGAATTTTTGACCACATTTTAGTCTTCACACAGCTGTCAAGGCAACAATTAAGGTGTTTGGCACTGGACATTTTCACTGTTTGCAGCATGTTTTATCAGCATCAATTTTCAGGCATTTTTGACCCAAGACACCCTCAGATAAAAATTTTAGCGGCCGGTTGGGCCATAAACCCAAAATTTTTCGGGATGTGAGGGGGGGGGCAATTGTGAGGGGGGCATTGCCCCCCCCCCCCTTCAATCCCCCCAGAAAATTTTAGTGGGGACGCGCGCGAAAAAACAGGTCACTTTTTTGCCCAACAAATCCTAAAGCAAACATAACTATCCAAGGGTAGAAATGCAGATTTTAGGTGCTTCTGGGGCTTAAAATGGGGTGGGGGCTGCAGACACGTAAAAACACGTATCTGAGTGGGAAAGGGTTAAGTGACACCGCTTAAGTCTAACGAACGATAAAAATCTATACTTATACATTATTCTTCGTATTTTTGCTTCAAACATAGATTTTGGTACGCGTTAGAATCACCCGAGTGAGGTGGTTCTAACGAGCACTCCAAATCTATGTTTGCATTTGAGGAAGAAAAGAAAAACATCCGAGATATTTTCTTCAGAAATTCACCAGTTTTTGAAAGATATAATAGAAGTGCAGGCAATGATCAGGAATCGATACAATTAACCCACACCTGCCATCAGAGACACCAAAGATGGAAACATCAATAGAGGAAAACCAAAAGCACAGTTACTTTCCCACAAAATGGCCAACTGGATTTCTACAACAAAAAACTAAAAGCGATACACATACTCAAAGACATACCGTACAAAAATAAACCGCGACAGAAGAACCGCCTTGGAATGGCCAGTGAAACGAATTCCACTGGAGTGGAGTGGCGCGATTTAGACAAATAATTTGTTCAGTCCGCATGAAGGCTTCCTAACTCATCAGTGCAACATCTCCGAGAACACAAAAATCAAACAACCACATAGATGAAACAACGGTGAGGAATCGACAGCAAGAAACCACTGAAATGCTGGAGCAAAAGAAAATCGACAGTTAGACTCCGATGGGCCCAACCGTCATAGAATCTGAGGCCTGACCAACCGGCGTGCAATTAAAGAGGGAAGCAAAGTTGTCAACTGTGAATGGGTTAAAGATGCTTAATTATTCCGTTCCGCAAAGTATAATTAGCCTCTATAACGTCGTATATTTAAGGAAAAACTAACATGCTTCCGCGCAGAGATGAAACCGACCGCACTTGAGTACTGATAAACCGCTTCGAGGTCTAAGCATGCCAAGGCAAAGTGGCGCGAGACGGACTGCCATGCTTATAAGCCCTGTAAAAGTCCCATAAAATTGGAAGCAACTTCTCCCAAATGACTTAATTAGTGTTGACGGGGACGTTAAACCTCAGTTCAAACAAACAAACAAAAGCTTGATAATGCGAGCGTTAGCCAAGAGAACTCCTAGTACCATTTCTAAATAGAGGATCTTACATGAGTGCTCATGTATTATTGAATTTATTAAACGAGTTGAGAAAAAGGGATAAATGCCGAGCATTTTATCCCTTTTCCTCAACGAGTTTAATAAATTCAATAATACACGAGCACGAATGGAAGATTCTATGTATCATATGACATTTGAAACGCATTTTATTCACGATTGTTTACAAAAATGTCAATATTCCGCCATTAGTAAACGCCACGTCGTTAAGGACGTCGTGCATGTAACGTTAGGGGACGTATCTAGCTAATTTGCATATTTAATCCACCTAGTGGATTATCGAAAATATTACATGGCCTTATTACACTCTCAGACGCGACGTCATATGATAAATAACGATAACACTTTTAGTATGGCATAGTCTGGAATAGAATCCGCGAATCCCGATCCCGAAGTGGACGCTCTACCATTGAGCTACCGGGGCCGACCTCGTTCGGATCATATGTGAAGACGCCAAGTTCTGAAACGGAAGGTCAGATTATTTTATTTTGTTTTCAGGTTCCCAGGTTTTCGCCAACCTCTGATCAACAATCATTTAGGGTCGTAAAACCAAACCAAAACAAAGCGGTGTTTTCCGGATGGTTACCGCTGTTCACATTTCAACGGAATGCTGCCGAAAAAATGAGGTAAAAACTGGAAACGAGTGCACATGTAAGAAAAATTCGGGCCAGTTCATGAGTAGAGTGTACATATCGCAGCCAAATAGACAAATGGTTTCATTATTACATCACGTTTACAAGTCCGTGATGTGCGTAATGCCCCGTCAAGCCGATAAAGAAAAGAGTGGGGTTAATTGCTGTGTATGAAGAGACTCAATAAAACCGAGTCTCCGATTTTCGTTCTTTTATGTTTTCTTTGTTTCCAAAGGCAGTCTTTCAGCTTTTTTATTATATCAGGGGGTAGACATGTTTCCTTCTTTTTGATCAAAAGCATGGTGTGTGTGCGTGTGCGTGCGCGCGCGCGTGTGTGTGTGTGCGTGGGTGCATGCGTGCGTGCGTGCGTGCGTGTGTGTTACGTCCCACCGACAGCTAAGGTCATACAGAGACGGGACCTCGGATTAAAGATTCATCCGAAAGTCTGTAGAAGCCGGGCATCGAACCCACGACCCCTGGTTTACGCGGCGAGTAGCACAACCACTACACCACAGAGGCTTCTAAAAACATGCATTGTGGGTACTCGTTTTGAAGCGGTTCTAACGAATACCCACAATGTTTGATACAGAAATAAGAAACATCTAGTGAAACTTAACTAACTCGAACACAGATAACTCATTTACCACGGCTAAATCGAACACGCTCTTAAGGGGAATGGGAACACCTTCAGGGAAGGTAACTCCTGCAAAAGTAGTTTGTCTCCCATGTCAATAGGGGCTTAAAAGAAAGAATTTGCTCTGAGGAGCAAATTCTTTCCTTTAGGAGTAGACCCATTTTCAGTGGGACAGGGCTTATAGTAAAGCGAACAGGAAGTCCCGAAAGTTGTCTCCCTTTGAAAAAAACGACGGAAAAAAATCTGCCAGGTGTTCCAATATAAGGATCAACCATGGTTTTTCATGCATTAACATTCGCCGGGTCCCGAGGAAGCTGTTTGAACATGAGGCTCTTGAAATGCGACCGGCGAACCAACATGGCGGCCATTTCAGAATGTTGTTTACAATGACGTTGTTACGCAGTAACCATCTGACGTCATCATAGAACCCTAAAACGCCACGTTCAGGGCGATAACGTTACGCCGCTCAACGTAACATAAACAAAGCAAGGCCCGTCTTGTGATATCAAAAGCTCAAAATCCATGTTCAAACGGCACGCGAATTTCATGATTTGAACATGGTTTTTGCTGTTTGAGCACGGCTTTCGGTCCATTTGACAATGGCTTCAAATAGCCATGCGCATAGGTATTTATGCAAGAATTCTCTTTTAGTCCGTAGAAATTTATTACCACAGCTCAAGATATCCATATACGATTTAAATGTGCGCCCCTTGACGAATCAGATCAGCCTGCGCATCCATATATATAGTCTGCCCAGAGACTACTCTTGCTGCATGAAGGAGCATTGGGCCCTTTGCTGTCCTTGGAGGGCACAACGAATACTCTGATCAGACTGCGCGGATGCGCAGGCTGATCTGAGTCTTCGCTGGGCACACATGTAAATTATAGGAAATGCTGTGGCCCGGCTCATTATTATTATTTTGGACAATGTTTTCAGGTTTTCTAATTTTATTTTGAAAATATACATGTTGTTGTGTTGGTTTGTTTGTATTGGAGTTTAACCCATTTAGTACCAGAAACCCCAAAACGGGTACCCTGGCAAACAGTGCAGGCCCAGATCAGACGCCGCAGAACGCTACACTGTTTGCAAAAAGTGCTGCCATTTTCCAAACAAATTTTGAAGAAAACACAACCGGACACCCCTAAATTTTAAAATGTACTCCTGCTATATACGTGTATAAGGAGGAAGATTCCATTTTGTACTAAAATGTTAACGGCCCAGTCAACACTATTTTATGTCATTTTTGAGCCGACACACTTTTCCTGGGCAGGCTTATACGTAAGCGGTTAACCAGTACAGTGCACATTCTTTCGCCAGAAACTGCAACTGCCTTTCTTGAATCAGCGGAAGGGAGAGAATGACCGCAGAAAAGATTTTATTATCAATCTCCGCGAAAGAATGTTGCCGACCCCGGCAGGTATCGAACCCGCTTGCTGATCACCAGTCAGACGCGCATCCGACTGAGCTACCGAGGCCAGCTAACCCTCAGTGGTTAGAACTACCCCTATCTCGAACACTTTTTCATGGTCTCAAAGGTATTCGAGTTATTGAAGTTTGTTTGTTTGAATTGACGTTTAGCGTCCCCGTCAACACTATATAGGTCAATATGGAGACGTTGCTTCCTATTTTGTGGGACTTTTACCCGACATTGAGATAAAATGACATCACAAGCCCTGCCGCCCAATGAAACCAATAAGGTTTACATGCATGGACGGCCGACTCGCAGCACTTTGCCTGGGTAGACTTAGACCTCCTTAGCGGTTTACCAGTACTCAAGTGCGGTCGGTTTCAGCTCAGCTTGGAAGCATCATGAGGCCCAATCTATTTCTCCAATCCCCAATGGGCGCGGGCTATTTTTTTGGTTTGACTATCATAAATTTTCACCTGAAAAATGCCAGCTTTAGAGCTATGGAAGACGTCGATTTAGCACGACGGTGTTTTTTTTTTTTTTTTTTTTTTTGAAGTGAGGTTTTACTTCCCTGTCAACACTATGTCATTTTGGAGACGTTGCTTCCAGTTTTGTGGAACTTTTATCCGACATTGAGATAAAGCCCTGCCGCCGCCCGACGAAACCAATATGGTTTATATGTATGGGCGGTCCGATTCGCACCACTTTGCCTGGGCAGGCTCTCCCTGCCCTTCATCATAGTGTAGTTTATATTTTCTTGTACTTTGGGATCATTGACTTGAAAATGATTAGGCCTAATTGGCCGAAACTAGCTAGTCTGGCCAAGACAACTGTACACATCATTCTGTAAGTTCTATGGTGTATGCTTTGCTTCCAAAGGATAACCCATTTAACGTCACTGAGATAGTGTTATGGGAATGTGTGGCGGCCGTAAAATGTCTCCCTGCCCTTCAACATAGTGTGGTTTATATTCCTTGCCCTTCCATTGTGGAACCTTGGTAATATTTGAGGGTTACTGATGAGGCCTAATTGGCGGAAACTACACTGTAAATAATTAATGGAGCTGCCACCAGTTTTGGTGTAAGTTATCTCCATTGTATGCTCGATAACTTTTCACCGAAAAAAATCGGCTATTAAACCAGATAAATGGTGTTATTACGCACCTGAAAATCGACAGAAAGTTTACACCATAGTGTAACTGATCTACATTACAGGTGTAAATATACCATCATATTTTGAAGGAAACGTTTCCCGGTGTAATGTTTCCTTCATTCAGTTGGTGTAACATTACACCAATAATTAAGACTGGCTACACCACAGCGTACAGTTGTATAGTGTAATTATGTATTTAATTCTGTTTTTCATTGGTATAGAACTTATCATACTCTTTTAAATACCCCTTTCTTAGGGTACCTTTGATACACTTCGTATAGGGTATTAGTTACCATTTTCAATGGTAATGTTAGAGCTTTCGTAAAATGCTAGTGTAAAAATCTGCTTTTTCCATTAGATTTTGTAGAAACTCTTTATTAAACAGAAATTGTGTTTATACTGAAATGTAGTTTACCTTATTTTAACCTTATCTAGCAGGATTTTCATTATGCATGAAACAACCCTATAATCATTATTAATAATTATAAAATGTGTATGATATTTATGCCGTTTTGAGCTATATGACACGAACGAGGAACAAAATAACATAATGTCGTACATATAACGCATCTTATACGGCTAGTTACACCATTTGACAAGAAACGTTAACTTACGTTACGATGAAACAAAACACCAGTATTGGTGCAGCAAAGCACCGATAAGCTGGAGAGATAACGCTTTCAGAGTGTAATTACTTTTTTACACTGAACATAACAAAATATTACCCAGAAGAAACATTACACTGATACTTAGTTACACTGAAAAAAGTGTAATGTTCACAGTTACACCGCCCACCAAAAATGTTACCCTGTAGTATGACTAAAATTACCCTATTTAGTAGCAAACCTTACACCATAAATAGTGTAAATATTTCAAGCATCAATTGATACGAAACGTAACACTTGTTTTACAGAATCGATACACCAACCACCAAATTTGCAGCGCTACACCAAATTTTGAGTAAACTATACACGTTATCAGTGTATTGTTACTCAAAGTTACCTTTTACACCCAAAATGGTGTATGGTTCGAATTCACACGAGTTTTAGTGTAAACTTTACTCTGTCTTTATGTATAATAAACACAATTTTTTTACAGTGTAGCTAGTCTGGCCCAGAAAACTGTAAACGTCATACTTTTCAATTCTGTGGAGTATTCTTTGCTTCCAAAGGATACCCCTTTTACGAAACATATTATACCTAAGCGGTTTACCAGGACTCATGTCCGGTCGGCTACAGCTCTGCGTGGAAGCACCATGCAGCCCAATCTATTTCTCCAAGCCCCGACGGGCGGGTACCCGGTGTGCTATCGTAGTGCACACATGTCTGCGAACAGCCAATACTATGGCAAGTCTGTACTTATTCCCATTCTCGCCTGAGTCTTGGCAGTACAATTGGCATTAAACCACCACACAAATGCGCTTGCTAATGTAACGCGACGTCTGACTGGAAAACGTCAAATGCTTCTGCGATATGCTGTCGGAAACTCGACGTCACTATGAAAGGTCGTTTGTCATTAGGTAGCATTTGGTTTTACGCAGCTCATTGGGCCTGCCGCTTTGAGCAAAATAGTACAATTTTAACAAAACATTAGAATGTCGATAACTGAAACGAAAACTGCATGGCGCGTCGCCGTAAAACGAAATTTCCGACCGTAGAACCGCCGATTTACCTTCCCAAATGACAAATTTTCAATACAGTTATTCCCTAAAAGTCACGACCCTAATGGCTGGTAAATCGATTCATTACTCACCTTAGATACAGACAGACAAATCGCCAACGTCAAATAATAAGCCCACATTGTCACGACCCAAATGGCTGCTCAGTAACAATTATATGTATGAAAAAAAAAGACCAGCTGAATTCCATTTTATGCCTGTATATAAGTAAATGAGGGATCTTTAAAAAGTTATCAATCGATGCTGGTATAAGCAACAAAACAGAACGTTGCGACAAACCTATCCACGTATTTTAATTTAAACTAGAGCAAGTCGATGGCACGTCATCGCATATTCCCGCGCAAAAGAAACTATCAACAAGATTGAAATGTTGCAGCGTAGGGCAGCTCGTTGGGTCACAAATGATTTCTCCCCCTACAGCTGTGTTACAGACATGATGGGTGAGCTTGGATGGCGGGCACTTGAGCTCAGACGCTATGATATGCGCCTTACAATGTTTTATAAAATCGTTTACGGTCGTTACTAAAACACGGAACGGAACGGAACGGAACGGAATAAAATAAGTTTAAAAATACTAAATTGCGGAACACTTTAGAGTTAGAATTTACTAAATCACGGAACAGTTTTTAAAGGAAAATGACTAAAAAAACGGAACAACTGTGACTGAAAATCTACTAAAGTACGGAACAATGAGCTATAACGGAACATGTCATTAGACACACTGAGCTTTATTTAAATGGTTCTACTGCAAACAGTTCGGACAGATAAATGGTCGGTCTTTATATTGAGACACATCTAATCCCAAACATTCTGGATGGTATTCAGCAGAGCACTGGTCACAGAGGAAATAATTTGTTCGAGTGTCTGGCATTTTACAAACACAAAACAGCTTGATTTCAGTTGTCTTTTTGACTGCCTTCCTTCTTTTGCTTGTTGCTTTCACTGTGGAGAAGAGCTTCATACATTTGTCTTCAAGGCATTTCATTAAATGGTCCCTCATTTTATTTTGGATGTACTGCTCTTTTGCAGGATCCTTTCCAAATGCTAGGGCAGTGGCATTTGCCACTGCATATAAGCCACAGTCATGGCCATTTGGTTGCATGAAGCAATTGCTAAATTTCGCCTTAAGCACGTTTTGGTCGATCTTTACTAGGCTTGCAACGACCATCTGTTCCATATGGGGGAGGTCGTCATAAGCTGAGTCGTAGATGCCTATCTCGTCTTCCATACAGTTTATGTTTGACACTGTCAGCCAATGGGTTCCACGTGTGTCTGGACTTCGATTGATAATTTGTATGAATAACTTTTCATGACGATCAAAGTCCAACTGTACTGCCAGTGTCGTCGATTGGAAACCCTCTAAATCTGGGAATTGGAACTGCAACAAGTTCATTGCACTGTCTATAATAGTGTCGTTCATCCACGCTCTCCTTGATTGTAGCAGTTTCCGGTCATTCACATTTAAATTGTGAAAAAGCTTTTCCTTATCGGCGGGAACATGTCTCTGTCGGATAAAGCTTTACAGTATAAACTGATTTTTGGTCAGCGATGACGAACACACCCAGTTTAGCTGAAAATGCTATGCTGTCGGTTGAGGCTAACAGCTTTGCTCGTAGGACTCGTTGTGTCATAGCTCAGTAAGATGTCATTATTTTTCAATTTCAGAGTGTCATTGAGTTCTTCAATCATTTCTGTATCACCAGCAACACAGCAGAGGTCTGGATAGGTGGCCAAGAAGTGAATGAATCCACCCTCGTACGCTAGTTCATGCGTATTGTATATTGCATCTCTTGTAAGACGAATTTCTTCTTGTTTTCCTGCTTTTGCATTGTGCAACTGTTTGATGTTTCTTGGTTTTGAAGTTGCATCATGTCCTACAACGTTTTCGCAAATAAAGTTTTTATACACTTTATGTGGCTTTTCGATCTCTATTTTCTTCTGTATAGTTTGCATCACCGATGGTTTAGTACGGAAGAAAGGTTCGGAAGTTTTTGCATTCCCATGAGGCAACATTTCTGACAGAGATTCGTCACCGAGATAGTGAATAATAATGTTTCCATTGCCGTGAATTGGAAAGTAAACTTCCTTTCGAAATCCTTTATTTGGGCGGTTGTTACATTTTATGTAATAATAAGACTTCAGATATTTTGGATCCGATTTTGGCAGCGGCTTTCTGTTTCCTTGGTTTGTCCACCTGAAAAAGTATTTAGATCCACCAGTTAGATGAGCCATTGAAACAATAATAACTGGAACACTATTACGGTACATTATGATACTGCATTTAAATATCTATAACGTTATACCATAATAAAATCAGATTCCACAGGCATAGTCATTTAGATAAGACATTGAACTTTGAAGAATAATAACCGGAACATCATTACGGAACGTTGAGGGAATGGTTGTAAAGATACATGTATGATTACTTACGAATGTCCGTCTGATTTCCAATCTTCAATCTTTGATTGATCTTCACCACTGAATATGTATAGGTCTCCTCCTGATGGTCGGAATTGTATGTTCGTAACAACCTCTTTAGCCTTGAATAATGACAAGATTTCTGTTGTCCTTAGTGAAGCTCCCCTTATATACTTTCCATTCTTTGGATCTAGCACTGCCTGTGCCATTGTTGATACTTTCAAGACGATATATTTTGCCTTTTTACTACATTATGTGAAAAATTGTACTGTATAAACGTTAACGTCGTTAACGTCGTGAATTAGTGCTTAGCAACGATGTTACGTCTTGTTCGTGCGTCCCGTATTGTGACGCCTTGCAATTTAGTGTAGTGTATTTCAATAACGTCACGTAAACATATGTTCCGTTTCTAACAATCTATATGTTCCGTGTGTTCCGTTTTTGTTCCGTTTCTTACCATTCCGTGTGTTCCGTTTTTGTTCCGTTTCTTACCATTCCGTGTGTTCCGTTTTTGTTCCGTTTCTTACCATTCCGTGTGTTCCGTTTTTGTTCCGTTCCGTTCCGTCATTCCGTGTTTTAGTAACCAGCTCGTTTACGGTTTCCAAGTCGCTATACCAGTTCGGCCACAGTTCAAACGCCTAACGACAAATACGCGTCACTCTCTGGCTTACAGGCAGATACACACCACTGTCTCGTATTATTATTATTCATTTTTTCCCTATGTCGGTTGTTCTTTGGAACAGGCTACCAGCTGATCTCGTCCTGGTTTCTGATCTTGACTCTTTCGAGTTAAGAGTCAGTTCGATACACCACAGGCTCCCCTAAGGTAATACTGTTTTTATCCTGCTTTTAAACTCTCCTTACAACCACCCAAAATCTTTCATCTATGCTCACCTTTCTTTTATTCTTTTAACTCTGCACTATCACACTTTTACTTCTCTTACTAACACACCGTGCGCATCCATCCGAATAACACTCGGAGGAGGGTTGAGGATCATATAGAGATATATACATGATAGAGTAGCAGTAATAGGAGAACAAAAAAGAAAAGAAAGTAGAAAGAGAAAGACCACGGCACAGAAAACCGGGTCCGGTCCTGTCTGGTGTTTGTTCGTACCCCGTCCAAAGCTTTCAGAATCAGAATTGTTACCGTCCAAAGCTTTCAGAATCAGAATTGTTACCGTCGTGATATGACTGAAAAATTGTTGAAAGCGACGTTAAACCCGAATTCACACACACATTCATCCATTTTTGCTGCTCAGTCATGACCTTTTCTGTGCACCGTAGATCAAGAGGATAAATTTAGGGTATCATGTCTTCTGTCCAAACACCGGATTCAGCACATGCGCACACGACGCAAGAAAGCATGGAGAACAACGTGGAAAAACAAATGAATGATATGGAAATTTCTAGCAAGAAAAAGGCATGATTATCATTTAAAATGTTAAAACAGATGCTGTCCACATACTCTCGAGCACGTTTCTTCAGACGAGTGGAGCTGAAGCTGGTCAGGGCGGTTGGCCAGTACCGGCGAGCTCTAGAGAGGGTGTGTGGGTTTTCTGTCAAGTGATTCAGTAAACAAACCATGCGTATCAATGAGTAAATGGCCCAACTCCTAACTGCGTCTTCATTAATCGTCTTCATTAATCGTTTTCTGCAAAAATCATTTTGATAGCTTTAAGCCTTAGTTGCCTAATCACTGGTACACTGTTTGGCACAGCTTTGTGACAATTATCAAAATCATTTTCAGTCTTTGCTTGGTTGCATCATCAATGATCAAAACGATGAACAAAAAAAAGTGATGTAACGAAATGAAATTTTGATTGACATAAACTGGTGTACAGGTATAAAAGCTAGTCAAATGTCATCATTTTTATTATGAAGCAGATAATTTAAATTTGAACTAATACATTTTTCTTTGCATTTACTGCTGCAGAAAGTTATGAATATGGAGGTTTTTGAAGAGGTAATGAAAGCTCATATAAAACCTGTTTTTCTCATAATTTAGTTCATTCTCATAAATCTGTTCATTCTTCTCAGGATAACAGAGAAATATTCATGTAGCATCCTAATATTAATATTTGTGGTCAGATCTGATTCTGATAAGCAGCAATAAACATCTTGTATGATCTTCAACATGGATTTAGGGAAAGGAGGTCCTGCGAAACACAGCTCATCCAACTTGTTGATGAGCTTGCACGAAATCTATCAGCAGGTCACCAGACTGACCTGATACTCCTGGATTTTAGTAAAGCATTCGATAAGGTTAGCCATATTAAATTACTCCACAAACTGCACCAACATGGCATAACCTCAAACACCCTAAACTGGATCAAAGCTTTCCTTTTTGGCCGTACTCAACGTGTAGCCCTAGAAGGGGAAACCTCATCCCAAATTCCGGTCACATCTGGGGTTCCCCAAGGATCAGTACTGGGACCGATCCTGTTTCTTTTATACATCAATGACCTACCAGAGCAGATCCACTCACAGGTCAGACTTTTTGCAGATGACACGGCAATATATTTGGCTGTCCGCAGTGATGCTGACTGTACTTTATTGCAAAGGGACCTCCAAAAGCTTGAAACTTGGGAAAAGAACTGGGAAATGGAATTTAACCCGGGTAAATGCCAGGTCCTACACATTTCCCGTTCTAAAGAACCCATTAGACACAATTACATTCTCCACGGTGAAGTCCTCCAGGAGGCTGATCATGCCAAGTACCTGGGCCTTGAGTTTAGCCGTGATTTAACTTGGAACACCCACATTCATAACGTGACCACCAAAGCAAATCGGACCCTGGGCTTCATACGTAGGAATATACGCACCAAACATCAAGGCATACGTGAAACAGCTTATAATACCCTTGTTAGGCCCCAGCTTGAGTATGCCTCCCCTGTGTGGAGCCCATATACCCAGTCAAATATAAACAAGGTTGAGCAAGTCCAAAGAAGAGCAGCTAGATGGGTCAAACATGACTACTCTTCATATAGTAGTGTGACCCAGATGCTTAATACCCTGGAATGGAGATCATTGGAACAGAGGCGGGCAGATGCTCGCCTCCTATTGTTCTACAAGATAGTATATAGTCTTGTCGAGATTCCGCTCCCTACATACATCCGACATCCAATCAGAACTACTAAAAACATGCATACTATGCACTATATTCAAATCCCTACTACTGCCAGTTACTATAAATACAGTTTCTTCCCCTTGGCTGTGGTACAATGGAATCACCTTCCCCCTCATGCTGTTGTGTGCTCCGATCTGGATTCTTTCAGATCGACCATATGCACCCTCCATCACCCAATGCCATGAACCGTGAAACATTGTTTTTATCTGCTTTTAATCTCTCCTTTACTAACACTGTTTTTACTTTCAATTCTCCTAAAATCTAATACTTTTTCTTCTATCACACTTTTCTTTTTCTGACGCGCACAGCTGCACATAATCCTCGCGAGAGGGTGCTGCAGGATATATAGATAGATAGATAAAAATGCTATAAACAACAAAAACATTTTTGGTTCATAAGAATATTCTGAAAAATATGTTTTTTTTTGTTTTGTTTTTTACAATTTTATGCATAAAACAGAATTTGTCACAAAAAGTTTAATATTTAGAATGGAGAAAGCATAAAAACGGTGAGTAACAACCTGGAGCCGGGAGTACATGTACATGCAGGAGTAAATTTTGACAATCCAACAAAGGCGGTTCGTAGAAATACCGGAACACACCAAAACACTGGAACACATAGGTAATTACCGGAACACACGCCAAAAAAGCTGTTTTACTTGGCTTAATAAATGTTTTTGAGGGAATATACATTGATTACCGTATTCGCCCTAATTACCGCACATGCTCCTATAAGCGCACACCAAAGCTATTTTTGAAAAGGAAATGCATAAGCGCACACTTTACAGTAATCCCCCCTTGAAGCTCTCATAGTAAATCTATAAAAACTTACCATTATTTCTTCAAACAGTGAAGGCAATGCTTAAGTATCTTTTTCTGTCCCATTAAATATCAGTATGCATCATCTTGGAAGCTGTTGTTTTCGTATCAAGTGTGCGCTAATTAGGTAGATTTTTCACCATGATTTTATGACATGATTTTGAAAAAACTAAGCGCACGGTGCGGCAATTAGGGCGAATACGGTATGCCTTATATTGACCAAATGTGACACAAAAACATATTTTATAAACCCTAGCCCACTTACGCATCAAATAATTTATAGCAATATGATCCGGTATATTTTTAACACGATGCGTTAGGCTAAGCTAAGGGCCGCAACAAGAGAAGTCTCTGGTTAGACTATATGGATGCGCAGTCTGATCTGATTCTTCGCTGGGCGCACATGTAAGTTGTTGGAAATGCTGTGCCCCGGCTCATTTCCTTTCATTTTGTATTTCCCATATCTTAAATGAAATGGGTGTCAAAGGAAAATGCGTCTTTGAACATGCACACAATAGCCAAATCAGACTGTGCAGTCTGATTGGGGTCTTCACTAACAGACACAAGTTACGGTAACACATGTCATTAACACTTCAGTCTTTCATACTTCATGGGATATTTTTTTCATATTTCCGCACCAATACATAATCAGTGTTCTGCCAAGGCCGCGCCCTTGCGCCATTGGCGCGGAAAAAATCTGTATGGCGCAGAAAAGTTGACATCCATGGGCCTGTGGGCGCATCCAAATTATTGCCGGGCGCACCCTTTTCTCGAGGAACGAACCGTCATCATGTCTTGATCCGGTTGCTTTCCTTTGAAGTCTATTAATCTGCAGCCCAATTTATATTTTTAGCCTCTCAAAATTAATCCAACACGTTTTTCACACCTGACACCTGTGGACTGGTCACGTGTCAGTGGCCGTAAATATTGCCTTTGGTTTGATAATACCCAACGCTCTTATAATAATTTGTTTATGGTAACAGATTCCTACTTAATTGTAGAGCCAACAGCGAATGTTCTGATCAGGCTGCGCAGGCTGATCTGTCTCTTTTTGATCAACCCATGTTTCAGTGTTCCCCAAAATTATATTTCCTTAGGCTAAAAATAGTAATGAGACACATTTAGCTGAAGGCCAAGAAAAAAATTCTGTTTGATCTTTTTTGTGTACCGACTGCAAGGTCATGATTTTCATGTCAAAGTCTACAACACCTGTTTAACAGTGTATTTCCACATTTAAAAGTCGGACAGAAATAAAATATTGATTGATAAATGGCCCTTTCAAGAGGTCATACTCGCCCTTTGTATAAATTGATTTTTTTTGTGAATGGCCCTGCTATTTTGGTGAATGGCCCCACTTTTTTGTAAATGGCCCGACAATTTCCTGTCTGATGGGCCATTGGCCCATGTTTTTGAATTTCTTGGCAGAACACTGAATAGGTTGGGGGTCTCTAACGATCACCTACAACCTATGCCTGGACTAGAAAAAAAAGAACAATATTACAGCATGAGTAATGAAAGGTGCCTTTTTGAACATGTGTTTGAACATGTGTTACCATAACGCGAGTCTTTTTAGCAGACAGAGAAGACCGCGATCAGACCCCGCAATCGGATTTATACCTTTGCTGGCAACAACATACGTTTGTAAACATGTTTTCCAATGGCATGGCACGTATCAGACTGCTATTTGATTTTTGAATATGTGTTTTATATATTTATGCCATTTTTAGAGAGAAAGAGAGAGTTATATAACATATTTACAATGAATTGATGAATTTTGAAATAAAACTGTTCAATATTAAAACATGGTTTGTTATGTATTTCATTACCATTTGTCATATTTTATACTCTGCTAAGAATGAAACCAAGAAACCAATGCAGTATGGACCGGAATGATCTAAGCTGTTGACTGGGTCAAAAATTATAATAAAAAACAATAAAATGACAGAGATACAGTTGCCACTTAGCAAACTTGGTAAAAATCTGATACAAAAAACAAAACAAAAAAAAACTGAAATTTTTCCGAGCAAAGGTTTTTGACATTTAATGTTTTTCTTCCAAATGGCGACACTATGCTGGAAATGTCATTTTTTTTTTTTTACTATTGTCAAACTGTATTCTTTTGGTCATCAAATGAGTTATGTCAGAGAGAGCAAATCTAAACATAAACTACTTGTATATATTCAGACCCACAGGACCGGACCACATTTGATAAAACACTGAACTAAGATTAATTAAGATAAATTAATTTATGCTTTTTATATCAGAAATCTTTTCAACAACACATACAGAAACAGTGTTATTGATAAGCTTTTGCCCGAGGAGTACTGTTACTCCTTCAACCAAAGACTATAGGCGTATCCTGTGATTCTTTGAGAGTATCGGTACTCCTAAATTCAAAACTAGGGTCGTATCTTCATGTCATCACAGGATGGCTGCTAAGTGCACTTATATTAATGTCAGACGTGGCAATGGCCATATATAAAAGACGTCAAACACATATTCTATCATCGTAACATACTGATATACATTTTCATGTTGATAAGCTGGCGGACAGCAAAATGAAAAATTACTTGTTCTTCTAAAGAAAGTAAATCCAGCCAATGTGGTCGTAGTCTTCGATATGTTTTTGAAATTTCCCAGACGCCATTGAAGGCTCGTTTTGATCAGACTGTGCAGGCTGGTCGGAGTCTTCAGCCGTCACACAGATCATGGTGTCATAAAAACGTTTTCAAACCCATGTTTTGTGTCTGCAGCGGCCTTATCTGCTATGCGTTCAAAGGCGGGAAATCTCCACTAATTGTAGCAACTGCATGGGATTGGTAAAAGGGGAGAAATTCAGCGCTCAGCAAAAATACAATAAAACGTGCGACCAGTGAAGACTCAGATCAGCAAGCGCATCTGTGAAAGCTAATCAGTCTGTCCTGGTTGCTGTGTTTGCGTCCTTTTATGATGCGCTGCCAGTCATTCTGCTTAATAATCAAAGACGCCGGCTAGACATCTTAGGTCGTGTTAACTTAATCGGCTACTTGATAGATAGCGGTAAATAAGCATGCACTCCAAGCTGACCACCTGTGATTGACAATTACATATATGAGTACCCAAGTATTGCAGGTTAATCCTGCCATTGTGACTCAATAAATATAATTTTGGTCAAATGTATACGGAACACGGCGGACAAAGAGATCAGTCTTTGCAGCGGTGGTTCTATCTCAGACGTGCATTGATGACAATGTTGCGAGAAAAAAATATGTCGGGATGATACAAGTATGAAACATAGAAGTGGAGTCAAAAGTAAACAACCACCATGATGCAATAATCAAAGGCGCCGACATACACATGTCGGAAAACGGCAATAAACAAGATTTTTGCAGTCTCCGGTTCAGAGTTTTCGCCAATGGCCAGAGGACGCGAAAAAAATGATTGATGCAAATTTTCTTGCATCTGCCGGACGCTAAGCAGAAAGAGCTAGCGCTAACGCTGCCTGGTCGGATATATATTCGCTGTTACATTAATTATAACTTTCCTAGCCCAGTTGTTGTTGCTACCGTTTTGTTTTTCCACAAAATACAGAGTTATCCATTTCAACATGAATTTCTGCGATTTGGGAGAAATAGCCGCCAGAGATTTCTCATGCATTTGATTTTTTTTCTTGCGTTTTTCCGTAGAAACTTTGTCAGGTTCTCCACAAAAAGCAAAATTGGTCTTAACTTTTTATCGTCTGCGCGTCTGTTTTGGTATTTAATTCCCAACTACATGACAATGTGAATCTGTAGATATGTCGAACCAAATTTTTTTTCTCGAAGATGACACTCCGTAGAAGTCAATGTGGTTGCCTCACAATATTCAGGATCGTATTTTTATGCACGCTTGTCATAAAGTTACTGTTCATGCTTCAGGCATTGTAAATAAAGTTAATAATGCGGGCGGCTTTCCCTTAGATAATAAATACCGTTATGTAATCTCGCATCAATAATCGGTTTCCTAATCATGTTGATAGTTGTCATAACTTGAGGCTGATTAAATATAAGCGGATCGGTATTCAATATATGATCGTCAGAAGGTAAGGTTGAAGTGTTTCAGTGTAATTAAAACAAATGCTATCATTCATCAATGGATGAATTTTGAATCGTTCTTGAAGATTGGAACCGTTTTTGTTGAAGACTATGTTGCGGGGAAAATTACCGCGATTTCGATTGCTTTTTGTCAGGCGTCATGTTTTTTTTTTTTTTTGTTTGTTTTTCCATTGCCGATACGACTGCAATGGAACGACCTTGGCGTATCATTAATTTGATGGTCGTATTTGGTACGACTTTCTCTTAATTTCTAGGCGTATTTGCTCGATTTTAGAGTCGTATTTACGAAGATACGACCCTTATCAATTACTCTGCAGAAAGAAAAAAAATGCAAATAAGTCAAAAATAACATTTCTAATAAAATAAAAATAAAAAATTCAAGTGTGTTCCGGTAATTACCAGTGTGTTCCCGTGTTTTGGTGTGTTCCGGTATATCTACGAACCCCAACAAAGGTATTAACATTCCCCTATCTGAATGAAATTTGGACCAAAAGTAGAACAGATTCTTCTTTAAAATGCATATAAGGTGTTACATTATTATGATGTAATTTTCAAGACATGAACCGAAATACATGACCATGTTGCTAAATTTGGAGCCAGAAGTAACTTTTGCGGTATTGAAAATGCCAAGCATTTTGTCAAATATATTCAGTCTGGGGTTCCTACAAGAATTACTTTATGCATTATCAATTAAAAAGCATCAACAGAGATTAGAAAAATGTAAAAATAAAGTTATTTCATCACATCATTTAGTAAATAATTGACCCGGGAGAAGGTCAGCTTGAAATCGGCACTTATTTGCCTTATTCTCAGCCTTATGGCTCATATCACATGCCATTGTATTTCTCAAACGTTTGTCAGAAGAAAAGTGGAGACCCAGTATGGTGTTTTATTTACTTGTCATATCGGGACTCGCATCCCACCCACCCAAACCCCCACCTCGTGTCCTGCTCCTGCGCCTACAAGTTAGGAGGCTTTTGATTATGTGACCTGCAAATATGTATATTTTAAAAGCTGGCGCTGTTATTTTATTATGGAATAATGTAGAAAAGATGGCACAAATTACCCCCACAGTCTGATCATCGTAAGCCCCCGCCCATAGGGGCTTGAAGAAATATATGGGCTGCATGATGCTTCCACGCAGAGCTGAATCCGGCTCGCACACTAGTACTGGTAAACTGCTTAGAGGATCTAAGCCTGTCCAGGAACCGCGGTGCTAGGCGGACCGTCCATGCTAATAAACCCTATTGGTTTCATTGGGCGACAGGGCTTGAGATGGCATTTCATCTCAATGTCGGGTAAAAGTCCCACAAAATTGGAAGCAACCTCTCCAAAATGACCTTTACAGTGTTGACGGGGACGTTAAACCTCAAATCAAACAAACAAAAAACAGTCTGATCAGCGGTATTGCTATTAGCTGTCAGGGTAGTACGACTACAAAACATCACAAAAACACACCTTCAAAGTTTGCCCCCTTAACCTCCACTTTTATATTGTACAAAGTTCTGGAATTTACAGGGGTTTTAGTTTTTTTTTTCTGTTTGAAAACATAAGATTGTGGTACTTGTTTGAATGGCCTCGCTGATTGTTCTAACGAGTACCCATTATTCTATGTTTTGAGGAACTTTATTATTATTAAAATTAGTGATACGCGTTGCTTTAAATTTCTTAAGCTTTTAAAAACATAGGCACAGGAGTAGGGCTGGCTAATCGCAGCTGAAAAGATAATCGATTATCAGTCATGTCATTGTGATCGATAGTCGATTAGTAATCGCTAAGGTTGTTGTCATAATTTTACCTGTCAGGCTTTCTGTCTGAGCATGACTCTTACCATATGTTGCACTTTACCATATGTATATTTGAACAGACAGGCCTGAGCAAACAGTGTAGACCCAGATGAGACGCCGCAGAATGTGGCGTCTCATCAGGATCTGCATTGTTTGCAGCTCATCCAGCTATTTTAGGCATAACTTTGGGTAGTAAATTGTACCTATCAAGTAATTGATTAAAAGTAAATCAGAGATGTTAATCATTTTTGTGAAATTTATCGATTAATTAATCGATGATACAAATATTAGTGTCAGCCTTACACAGGAGTAGGGCATTAGGGTCACCAGGTGAGGGTGTGTGCACATTCCAGATATAAATAAATAAATACTGCATCTCCATCTCTTCTGACAAACGTTTAAGAAATACAGTGTATGTGACATGGGCAAAAAGGCAAATCTGTGCCGAATTTCATCGCCCTACTCCCTGGTCAATTATTTACTTCAGGGATCAATGAAATAACTATATTTTTACATTTTTCTAATCTCTGATATGCTTTTAATTATACCCCCGGGCATACGAAGTATGCTGTTGGGGTATATAGTTTTCATCACGCTGTTCATCCGTCCGTCCATTAACATTTTGGTTAAAGTTTTGTGTTAAAGTTTCTAAGAGATTGTATCTTCTGAACCATTTGATAGATTTAGTTGATACATGCACTGAACTTAATACTGGTCTAAAGATTTCAATGATGCATGTTCCACCCCACACAGTGACCTTGAGGTCAAGGTCACAGACTTAGAATTTTTACATTTGGTTAAAGTTTTATGACAAAGTTTATAGATGCCTGTATGTTCTAAACCCTAAGACAAATTCAGTTGATACTTGATTCAATGTTGCATAGCAGTCAAAAGATTTCATGATGTGTGTCCCTTCCCCCTCCCCCCCCGCCCTGGTGACTTCAGGTCAAGGACTTAGAAATTTTACATTTGGTTAAACTTTTATGACAAAGTTTATAGATGCCTGTATGTTCTACACTCTCTAAGACAAATTCAGTTGATACTTGCATCGATGTTGCATACCAGTCCAAAGATTTCATTGAAGCATACCCACTCTGCTGCTTCAGTAACATTGATGCCCCCAACCCTTCAGTTAGGTTTCAGTAACTTTGATGCCCTCACTCCCTTGGTCCATTTAGAAATTTTATGTTTGGTTTAGCTTTTACAAGCACATTTATAGATTCTTATAGCTTCTTCACTTCTTCATTCATATTACATACAAGCTTGAAAGATATATCAGAGGGTGGCGCTAGCCGGGGGTATACGTGACCCACTGGTCGCTTTCTCTAGTTGATAATGCACAAAGTTATTCTTGTACATGTAGCAAGCCCAGACTGAACATAATTTGCAAAATGCTTGACATCATCTGCATTGCAAAAGTTACTCCTGGCCCAAAATTTTGCAGCATGGTCATATATTTTGGTTGTTATCTTGCAAATTACTTGATAATAATGTACAAAATCACATGCATTAAGAGTCTATACATGCATTCTACTTCTGATCCAAGATAGGTGAATGTTTCATACCTTTATTCGATTGTCCAAATTTACTCGCAGATTTTACTCCCGTCTTCCGGCCTTTACTCACGGCTTTTCTACTTTCTCTTTAGAATGATACATCTTATGGAATGGATTTTGCAACTTTGATATTGGAATTGGACATCACACACCTGGAGTTAACCTTTCTTGCTGGAGACTCCCAGGCTCTTTTGATTTTCCAACAGAATTAATTTTATCTACGTACTGCTTCTTGTCTCTTGAAAAATTATGATTAAACCTTGATTATTTTATTCATATAAACCTATTCATTGTCATCACTTAGGGATAATTGGTTTCACTTAAATCAACTTTAAACTCTCTTTGATTTGTGATAATCATTATCAGTACTTAACCCTTATCTTGCTGAATATTCATTTAAGCCACACCCATTTCTGTCTATCAACCAATCAAATTACTTGATGTAATTTATTGCTACAAATCATAAGCTGAATGCCAAACAGTATAGATCCTGATCAGATGGCTTCTTCATCTTATCTTACACTGTTTGCAAAGATAGGAGTTGTTACGAACAGCAAGATACGGGTTAACTTATCCTCCAGATGGACATGTGCACATCGATAGGACAAGAAATTACACACTTTCGTAGTTTAGCTACACTGATACAATATAGTCCAGATACAGGCATAAAACAAAGGACACTGTCTTATTTTGATCGAACAATGGGTGGAATCTCTAGAATCAGCATTGATTTGTTTGTTTGTTTGGTTTGAGGTTTAACGTCCCCGTCAACAGTGTAAAGGTCATTTTGGAGACGTTGCTTCCAAGTTTGTGGGACTTTTACCAGACATTGAGATGAAATGACATCTCAAGCCCTGTCGCCCAATGAAACCAATAGGGTTTATTAGCATGGACGGTCCGCCTCGCACCGAGGTTCCTGGACAGGCTTAGATCCTCTAAGCGGTTTACCAGTACTAGTGTGCGGGCCAGATTCAGCTCTGCGTGGAAGCATCATGCAGCCCATATATTTCTTCAAGCCCCTTTGGGCGGGGGCGATGAATCAGCATTGAAACAACTTTGCCACCATTTCAAGGTTGATTCAGTGTCCTCTTAAATTAACCCTTTTTGTACCAAATGGAATCTTCCTCCTTATATATAGCAGGAGTTCATTTAAAAATTTAGGGGTGTCAGGTTGTGTTTTCATCAAAATTTTTTTGGAAAACGAAGGAACTTTTAGCAAACAGTGGAGGCCCTGATCAGATGCCGCGTTCTGCGACATCTGGTCTGGGCCTGCACTGTTTGCCAGGGTACCCGTTTTGGGGTTTCTGTTACTAAATGAGTTTTTCTTGACTGTATAGTCTTATTTCAATCATTAAAATAAAAAAAGAAACAATGGTCTTACTAGAGCAAGTCGATGCACGTCATCGCATATCCCCGCGCTGTTAAAATCATGTCACAATAAAAGGACCCAAAATGCTGTTTTTTTACCTCTGGTGAACCCCAGAAATGGCCCAGGGCAAAATATTTGCACCACTGTATTCTTCTCTTCATTACCTTAAATTTGATATGCAACATGACTAGAGGCCTCCGTGGTGCAGTGGTTACGCTACTCGCCTTGTAAACCAGGGATCGCAGGATCGATCACAGGCTTCTCCAGACTTTCGGATGAGTCTTTAAACCGAAGTCCCGTCTCCGAATGACCTTAGCTGTTGGTGGGACGTAAAACTAAAACTCACTCACTCATTGCAACATGACTACATTGTAGTTTGTACAAAATAGATTTTTAACCCCTTGGGCAGGTTCAGGCTCCACCTGGTGAGGGGGGGGGGTGGGGTCACATCAAAATTCCAAATATGTTCCTCCAGTCATCATCCATTATGGACCATAGGGCCATTACCCCCGACAGTTTCAAGATTATAGCAGGAGTTATATACATGTACATGACAATCGATAAAAGGACCTAAAATCATACTTTTTGACTTCTGGCCGAAAAGTGCATGATAGAAATAAAACACAAGTAGGTTCTGAAACATCTGAACTTGAATTTCATCTCATGAGTTATTGAATAATGCAAAACCAAACAGCTCATGAATAATCACATAATTAATGGGACATTGTACACCTCTGATTAGCAATCAGCTTGAAAAACATGAAGTAATCTTGAAAGGCCATTAACCCCCCCCCCCCCCCCCCCCCCCCCAACACTACCCCCAACACCAACACCAAAAAAACTTGTGAAACCCCCATAAGTTAGCAACACTTTATGGTGCAGAAACTTCTTAGTGGTGAAACCTCTTATGAGGGGTAGTGAAACCTCTAAGCCCAAAGGAAGTGAAACCTTTGACATCATCATCAACAGGTTTTTGATTTAACATGCAGGTACAGGGGCGAAGTCCACATAAGTGGCCCCCTTCCAGGTAGCTGGCTTGCTGCAAGCATGGCAGATCTTACACCAGATCTCCAGGCTTGTCTATCATGAGGATCGATAGCAGAGAGCTTCCATTCTCTGCAGTCTCTTTCTGTCAGCTGCTTCCAGGTCATCATGGGCCTTCCAGGCCCCAGCTTTCCACCTACCTGTATGTCACAGTCAGTCTTGACTGCACTGTTGGAGCGTTCCACATGTCCATACCAGCGGAGCCTTCTCTCTTTCAGGATGAGGTCCAGGTCCTCAATGCCAAGATGCTCAAGTAACTCACTGGACCTGACGGTGACAGCGTCTTGTGGCTTGACATTGCAGATCTGTCTGATCATTGCCCTGTATTTGACAGCCTTTAACCTTTACCCTGCTGTAGGCGACAAGCCCTATCTTTGCAAACAGTGTAGATCCAGATCAGATGGCTTCTGAAGAAGCCATCTGATCAGGATCTACACAGTTTGACATTCAGTTTATGAATATGTAGAAATAAGCTGCATCAAGTAATCTGATTGGTTCAAAGTCAGAAATGAGTGTGGCTTAATTGAATATTCAGCAGGTTAAAGGTTAAAATGATTACTGACAAGTGACACCATTTGAATGAAAACTGATGGTATCTACAGTTTACCACAACTTTCACCACAAAAATTTCAAAAATTCTGTTATTCAGACACCTTGAAGACTTGATGAAATTCTCCGAAAATTGTAACAGATACAGTAAAACTTCGATGGCTCGAACCCCGATGGCTCGTTTACCACGGCCGAGTCGAACCATTTCTTTAGCCCCTAGGGAAATGCTCTGCATAACAAATAGTGGGGGATAATTTAGGAGAGCTTCGTCTTTTATATTACAAATGTATGCTGTGTGTACTCATTAGAATCGCCTCCATGAGGCGATTCTAATGAGTACACACAGCATACATTTTCATTATAGAATACCGAAAAAATGTCCAAAAGTATCTTGTTATGCCTCCTCACAGTAACCCTCAGTGGCTCGAACCACCCCTGTCTCGAACAGATTTTCGAGGTCCCAAAGGTGTTCGAGCCATCGAAGTTCGACTGTATGTTCCACGAACCAGCAAGAAGTCTAAAAAGTGCAGACAGAATGGCAGACAGTGTTGACTGTGTTCAGAATTGGTCTACTGAAGAAGCCATCTGATCAGGATCTGCACTGTTTGGCATTAAGTTTATGAATTTGTAGCAATAAATTACATCAAGTAATTTGATTGGTTGATAGACAGAAATGGGTGTGGCTTAAATAAATATTCAGAAAGATGAGGGTTAAGCCTGTCTGTCATGATGCTTAATAGGATCATTACGTTATTGTCTAAATAGAGTGTCATCATGTAGCATGACGTCGCTCGGGAGTCAAAACCTCGTAAATCTGTTTTTTGGTAAAATGACATTTTGATACCATTAGGTTCATGAACCACAGACACATCTTTTGCTCAAAACGGTGTAGCTCTAAGCCAATCAGTTTCCATTTTACAACAGTAAAACGTATCTCAGCATAATCTTGATTGATGTAAAACCTGAATCTCAAAACATCCTATCTCAAGTATGGTGTGGTGAGCAGAACAGTATGTCCAGACAGAGGTTGAGATTTTGATGGCCAGTAGGCAATTCCGTAAGTAATTAAATAAAACAAAGATCAATTCAATTAAGTTACTGCAGATCTAAATAATACAGTCAACAAAAAGTGACAAAAGGATGTAACTCATGTATAATATGGTAAAAAATCGTCAAAAACTCGTACCTCGATAAAAATCCAAAAATCTAGGTATCTGAAATGACACAATCAGCAGCTTATACATGTATATTGAATAGTTAAGGGGTATTGGTAATTCTCCCTTGCTGGAAGAAATTTTTGAATGGAGTCCAGAAAATAAGAAGAAACATGCTTTTTTCCAAAAAAGAAGAAAATCGTCTCTCATGAAAAGTTGAAAAATCTGATTTAATATCAAATATAACTACCCATCACTACAATTATAGCCTTTTCACCAGACGCAGGTCTGGGACAGTCTGACACAAAAAAAAATCTAGCCAGAAATGCCACCGGCATGTCCCTTTTCCCGTGACCTCCCCAGCGTCGAGTCCTGATTGGTCGCTGATGTCACATGACCTATCAGACCAATAGGCAGACGATACAGGTCACGTGACCGCGATTTTCGCGCCGAGAAGATCATTATTTTTTCAGACTTGCTTGGGATAGGATGGTCAAACTACATTCCATGGAAGAATGAATAAACGGATAAGTGTTTTATTCTTTTTTGATTTTGCACTTACCTTGAGTTTCCACAACGTACTTAGGCTTTTTAAGCTTACTGTTTATTCCGAAATTCTTAGAGACTTTATTTCGTGTGTTTCTGCCGACATTACATGTGTAGTGGTTGTCCGCCATTTTGAAATTTCACTTGGAAGTTTTGTTTATCATGTGATCAACCGTTTTTGTCGCACCTGCTTTAGCAGGAAGACATAGGCGTGCAAGTTTCCGTCCGTCCGTCCGTCCGTCCGTCCGTCAACATTTTACACTGGATGTCTTGTCATCGCAACTCCTCCTACACTTTTAGACCGATCATTTGGAAACTTTGCATGTGCTTTCGCCATGGTATGAGGATGCGCATGTGGTTTGGACTTAATCTTCGAATCAATTTTTGTCACTTTTTCCATATTGTGAACTTAGTCATTTTTAGGTATGCGATACGTACCTCTTGTCATCGCAACTCCTCTTGCAGTTTTATACCGATCATTTTGAAACTTTGCATGTGCTTTCACCATGGTATGAGGATGTGCATGTGGTTTCGACATAATTTTCAGAAAAATTTTTTTCCGCTTTTTGCACATTATGAACTTAGCCATTTTTAAGCTTCATTTGATATACGATAGGTACCTCTTGTCATCGCAACTCCTCCTACAGTTTCATACCGATTATTTTGAAACTTTGTGTGTGATTTTGCCATGCTATGAGGATGCGCATGTGGTTTGGACTTTATCTTCGGATAAATTTTTGTCACTTTTTCCACATTGTGAACTTAGTCATTTTTAACCTTCGATTGATATATGATAGGTACCTCTTGTCATCGCAACTCCTCTTGCAGTTTTATACCGATCATTTTGAAACTTTGCGTGTGCTTTCGCTATGGTATGAGGATGCGCATGTGGTTTGGACTTTATCGTCGGATCATTTTTTTTTCACTTTTTCCACATTGTGAACTTAGTCATTTTTAACCTTCAATTGATATATGATAGGTACCTCTTGTCATCGCAACTCCTCTTGCAGTTTTATACCGATCAATTTGAAGCTTTGCGTGTGCTTTTGCCATGGTATGAGGTTGTGCATGTGATTTCGGCATAATTCTCAGAATATTTTTTTTTCACTTTTGCACATTGTGAACTTAGCCAATTTTAAGCTTTTGTTGATATACAATAGGTACCTCTTGTCATCGCAACTTCTCTTACAGTTTTATATTGATCATTTTAAAACTTTGTGTGTGTGTTACCTATGGTATGAGGATGTGCATGTAGTTTTGACTTTATCTTGGGATCAATTTTTATCACTTTTTCCACATTGTGAACTTAGTCAGTTTTTTACCTCACATATATAGGCTATGGATTCTTCTCAAAGCCCTATATTCATTTCTTCTGCCTTAAATAAACTTTTATTTTTAGCTCACCTGACCGAAGGTCATGGTGAGCTTTTGTGACCGTAAGATGTCCGGCGTCGTCGTGCGTCGTCCGTCGTCCGTCGTCCGTCGTGCGTAAACTTTTTCTTGTGAACAAACTAGAGGCCACAGTTTTGGTCCAATCATCATCAAACTTGCTCAGAATGATCATCATGACAATATCTCGGTCAAGTTCGAATATGGGTCATGTCGGGTGAAAAAGTAGGTCAGTAGGTCAAATCATAGAAAAACCTTGTGAACACTCTAGAGGGCACAGTTTTGGTCCAATCATCATCAAACTTGCTCAGAATAATTATCATGACAATATCTCGGTCAGGTTCGAATATGGATCATGTAGGGTCAAAAAGTAGGTCAGTAGGTCAAACCATAGATAGTCCTTGTGAACACTCTAGAGGGCACAGTTATGGTTCAATTATCATCAAACTTGCTCAGAATGATCATTGTGACAATATCTCGGTCAAGTTTGAATATGGGTCATGTCGGGTCAAAAAGTAGGTCAGTAGGTCAATTCATAGAAAAACCTTGTGAACACTCTAGAGGGCACAGTTATGGTCCAATCATCATCAAACTTGCTCAGAATAATCATCCTGACAATATCTCAGTCAAGTTTGAATATGGGTCATGTTGGGTCAAAAAGTAGGTCAGTAGGTCAAATCATAGAAAAACCTTGTGAACACACTAGAGGGCACAGTTATGGTCCAATCATCATTAAACTTGCTCAGAATGATTGTCATGGCAATATCTCGGTCAAATTTGAATATTGGTCATGTCGGGTCAAATGTAGGTCAGTAGGTCAAATCATGGACGAGGTGAGCTTTTGGGATCACTTTTCGTCCGTCGTCCGTCGTCAGTCCGTGCGTCCGTAAACAATTTCTTCAAACGACATCTCCTCCTAAACCACTGATCGGATTTTGACCAAACTTCACAGGAATGATCCTTAGGTGGTCCCCTTTCAAAGTTGTTCAAATGGTTCCGGTCCGTTGCACATCTAGGTCATAGGAGCCAAAAATAGATTTTTTTTTCACCAAAAACTTAAAAAATCTTCTTCTCTGAAACCACAAGGCCCAGGTCTTTGATATTTGGTATGAAGCTTCATCTAGTGGACCCCTACCAAGATTGTTCAAATTATAGTGCTGGGACCAAAAATGCCCCCGCTCCGGGCCCTTTGGTTTTACATGGGCTTATATAGGGAAAATCTTTAAAAATCTTCTTCTCTGAAACCGTAAGGCCCAGGTCTTTGATATTTGGTATGGAGCTTCATCTAGTGGAACTCTACCAAGATTGTCCAAATTATAGTGCTGGGGCCAAAAATGCCCCCGCTCTGGGGCCCTTTGGTTTTACATGGGCTTATATAGGGAAAATCTGTAAAATCTTCTTCTCTGAAACCGCAAAGCCCAGTTCTTTGATATTTGGTATGAAGCTTCATCTAGTGGACCCCGACCAAGATTGTTCAAATTATAGTGCTGGGGCCAAAAATGCCCCTGCTCCAGGGCCCTTTGGTTTTACATGGGCTTGTATAGGGAAGAGCTTTAAAAATCTTCTTCTCTGAAACCGTAAGGCCCAGGTCTTTGATATTTGGTATGAAGCCTCATCTAGGGGACCCTTACCAAGATTGTTCAAATTATAGTGCTGGGGCCAAAAAAGCCCCCGCCCCGGGGCCCTTTGGTTTTACATGGGCTTAAATAGGAAAAATCTTTAAAAATCTTCTTCTCTGAAACCGCAAGGCCTAGGTCTTTGATATTTGGTATGAAGCTTCACCTAGTGGACCCCTACCAAGATTGTTCATATTATAGCCCTGGGGCCAAAAATGCCCCTGCTCGGGGGCCCTTTGGTTTTACATGGGCTTATATATGGAAAATCTTGAAAAATCTTCTTCTCTGAAACCGCAAGGCCCAGGTATTTGATATTTGGTATGAGGCTTCATCTTGTGGACCCCTACGAAGATTGTTCAAATTATAGTGCTGAGGCCAAAAATGCCCCCGCCACGGGGCTCTTTGATTTTTCATAGGCTTATATAGGCAAAATCTTTAAAAATTTTCTTCTCTGAAACCGTAAGGGCCATGTTTTTGATATTTGGTATGAAGCTTCATCTAGTGGACCCCTACCAAGATTGTTCAAATTATATTGCTGGGGCCAAAAATGCCCCCGCCCCGGGGCCTTTTGGTTTTACATGGGCATATATAGGGAAAATCTTTAAAAATCTTCTCTGAAACCGCAAGGCCCAGGTCTTTGATATTTGGTATGAAGCTATACCTAGTGGACCCCTACCAAGATTGTTCAAATTATAGTTCTGGGGCCAAAAATGCACACGCCCGAGACCCTTTGGTTTTACATAGGCTTATATAGGGAAATCTTAAAAAATATTCTTCTCTGAAACAACATGTCCCAGGTCCTTGATATTTGGTATGAAGCTTCACCTAGTGGACCCCTATCAAGATTGTTCAAATTATAGCCCACGGGCCAAAAATGCTCCCGCTCCAGGGCCATTTGGTTTTACATAGACTTATATGGGGAAAATCTTGAAAAATTTTTGTCTCTGAATTCACAAGGCCTAGGTCTTTGATATTTGGTATGAAGCTTCATCTAGTGGACCTCTACCAAAATTGTTCAATTATAGCCCTGAGACCAAAAATGCCCCAGCCTTGGGGCCCTTTGGTTTTACATAGACTTATATAGGGAAAATCTTTAAAAATCTTCTTCTCTGAAACCACAAGGCCTAGGTCTTTGACATTTGGTATGAAGCTTAATCTTGTGGACCTCTACCAAGATTGTTCAAATTATAGCCCTGGGGCCAAAAATGCCCCCGCTCCAGGGCCCTTTGTTATTACATAGACTTATATATAGGGAAAATCTTGAAAAAGCTTCTTCTCTGAAACCAGATAGCCCTGGTCTTTGATATTTGGTATGAAGCTTCATCTAGTGGACCTCTACCAATATTGTTCAAATTATAGCCCTGAGACCAAAATCGCCCCTGTCTCGGGGGCCCTTTGGTTTTACATAGACTTATATAGGGAAAATCTTTAAAAATCTTCTTCTGTGAAACCACAAGGCCTAGGTCTTTGATATTTGGTGTGAAATTTCATCTAGTGGACCTCTATCAAGATTATTCAATTTATAGTCCTTGGGCCAAAAATGCCCCCGCCCCAAGACCCTTTGGTTTTGCATAGACTTATATAGGTAAATCTTTAAAAATCTTCTTCTCTGAAACCACAAGGCCCATGTCTTTGATATTTGGTATGGAGCTTCATCTAGTGGACCTCTACCAAGATTGTTCAAATTATAGCCCCTGCCCTGGGGCCCTTTGGTTTTACATAGACTTATATATAGAGATAATCTTTGGAAATCTTCTTCTCTGAAACAGCAAGACCTAGGTCTTTGATATTTGGTGTGAAGCTTCATCTAGTGGACCTCTATCAAGATTGTTTAAATTATAGCTCTGAGGCCAAAAATGTCCCCGCCCCGGGGCCATTTGGTTTTACATAGGCTATGTAGGGAATATCTTTAAAAAATGGTCTCTGAAACCCCAAGGCCCAGGTCTTTGATATTTGTTGTGTAGCTTCATCTAGTGGACCTTTGCCAAGATTGTTCAAATTATAGGCTTTGTTGATATTTGGTATGAAGCTTCACCTTTTTAGACCTCCCTCAACATTATGCACATTGTAGCCCTGGGGTCAATAATGGCCCTCCCAGAGGCCCACTTGTAACTCTATCATATGGGTCAGGTGAGCGATCCAGGGCCATCATGGCCCTCTTGTTTTGTGTGGGGCAGGTGGGGAGCAGGTGCGACATCAACTAAACCGAAGTTGAATTTCTGGTGTTTTAATAGAAGTCGGCGTTGTGGAAACTTAAATTGCCAGAAAAGAGGACGTTTTTTTGTACGTGTTCCTTCCACTTCCGGTATCGGAAGACGTTGTATCGCTGAATAAAAATTCTCAGCATTAATTTATTTTTGAACATGTGCAAGACCCGTCTTTGTTTAGCACTTATAAATCCCACGATGCAGATGGATAATATTCAGGTCCCTTTGTGGCCTTTCTATAGTATCTTCTAAACAGAATCCATCCAATTCGTGTGGGTCACCATTGCCGAATCAAGATGAGCCAGTCTATGTCCCCTCCTCCCATTTGGGCCTGGGTTGACTAGGATAGGTTCGTCGACCGCCCCGTAGAGACCCTGCTCATAATTGCGGGGACTCCGGGGTGCGGGGAACCTATGCCCAAAAATTTTTTCCGAATCCATGTTACATACGAATTTTGGTGCGGTTCCGATCCCGGTTTTTATCGGGTAACCTTTCCGGACCTTCGGTACTTAGTTTACCTTGGTCATATGCTTCTTTCCTCTTATTATGATAAATTTTTGTTATCATAATCATTAAATTGGATTGTTTTCCCTTGTAAAACATACAGATTTGGGCATCATTTATTGGAATACCGTAACTATTGCAAGTGAATCCGGGACGTTTCGGTACTGAGTCGTTTCGGCCTGGGTCGTTTTCGACCCGAATTTGCACCTGGATCGATTCGGCCTATTTCGGTGGGTCGTTTCGGCCTTGGGCCGATTCGGCCTTGATCGTTTTAGGCACGGCTCCTTGAATGCTCAATTTTGATTCGGCAATTTCGCATGTTCAGTGCACTATATACAATAAAGGGCCTAACACTGGGGAAGTTTAATTGAGCCTCAAGTGTTTTGCCCCTAGAGCTGAATCTGGGCCTAGTGATTTATCCTCTGGGGATATATCAATACTCAGAGGTTGGTCCTTTTTCGTCCTTACTATTTAGCGATTATGAGAAGGACATATTTAGAGCCTCATCACCTATTGATTCTAAAACTATAAGCGGACCATGTCTTCCCAACGTTTTCAGAATCAAGCTTCAAGACCGGGGGCACTCGTGCGAAAAGAACTTGGAACATTGGTTCTAACAACAAAAAACATCAATTTTTTTTGTTCTTATGAAATTCCTAAATTCGACCCAGATTCAGTCTCTGTATATTTGACGTCAGGGAAATTGGCATTACTTCCTGTTTCGACGCTCTAACATTGGAGCTTCTTACCAGGACTATTATTAAGTGGGTTCTCATTATGACTGGTATTCTAGTTCTACCCACTTTGCCTTCAAACAAGAGCATTCCGACCATATAGCTGCTATTCTAATGCTTTTGTTTATTTCCCGGTCATTTTTTACATGCCATGGCTGTCTACCACCATGTTGCATGTTTGGCGCAACTCTGCTCTTGATAACTGGTTCAGTTTTTACTGAGCATAGTAAATGAAAACTTAGAGCCTCAGCGCCTCTTGATTCTAAAACTATAAGCGGACCATGTCTTCCCAACGTTTTCAGAATCAAGCTTCAAGACCGTGGGCACTCGTCTTTTTTGAAGTCTTCGGAGAGCGTATCAAGTACAGGTACCGCAACCAAGAGACGCTCTTCGACTACTTCCGATGACTTTTAAGTGCTTATCACCCTCGACTAGAAGATCTCAATCAGTCCCCATCTACTAGTAGATCATTCTCAGATCAGGGTACACGGTCCTTTCGTTCCAGAGGTCGGACTGGAACGAAATCTCCCAATTGAGGAAGACACAAGTCTAACAAATGACTTTCTTCCTTCCCCTCCTCTTCATCTTCTTCCAGTAGGAGCCGAGCTATTTCAGTTCTATCAAGCCTTGGCTTCTTTTATCAAATATATTTTGAGTTTTATGAGTTTGGAGAAAGGGTTACTGGATTGAGTTCGTTAGGAATCCTTTCTCTTTCTCACATGCAAATACTATTTCTGGTAAATAGTATCAAGAAAAGAAATCTTTTTATTGGAAGAGGAAGGGTTCTTCTCCAAAAGAAAGCCGTGTAAGTAGAAAAACTTCTCCTTTCCCCAGGCTTCTACAGGCGGATCTTTCTGGTCGAGAAGAAAATGGGAAAATCGACTCATCATCGACTTCTCACACTTAACACAGATGATGCAAGTCGATCATTTCAAAATGGAAACTTCGTCCTCGATTAGTCAGGTCAATTCTCCCAAAGTCGGGGACGATTTCCGTAGTTTTAAAGGACGCTTACCTTCACATCTCCATCCATAGGTCATTACGCAAATACCTTCGTTTCACCTTGGATGGAATTTTGTGTATCAGTCCGTTGCCTTTCCTTTGTTGGATTTGTCAACGGATCAATGAAAAGAAAAGAAGAAAATGGGAAAATCGACTCATCATCGACTTCTCACACTTAACAAGATGATGCGAGTCGATCATCTCAAATGGAAACTTCGTCCTCGATTAGTCAGGTCAAATTTCCCAAATTCGGGGACGATTTCCGTAGTTTTAAAGGTCGCTAACCTTCACATCTCCATCCATAGGTCATTACGCAAATACCTTCGTTTCACCTTGGATGGAATTTTTGTGTATCAGTCCGTTGCCTTTCCTTTGTTGGATTTGTCAACGGATCAATGTTTTCCCTGTTCACCAACTTAATAGAAATTAATTAAGCAGCTCTCATCATAGAATTAGGCCCCAATCTTGTGTAGTGTTCCGATGATGGGTTTTGTCATCATTTTTAGCTCACCTGTCACGTAGTGACAAGGTGAGCTTTTGGGATCACTTTTTGTCCGTCGTCCGTCGTGCGTCCGTGCGTCCGTGCGTCCGTGCGTGCGTGCGTTCGTGCGTCCGTGCGTCCGTAAACTTTTCTTCAAACGACATCTCCTCCTAAACCACTGATCGGATTTTGACCAAACTTCACAGGAATGATCCTTAGGTGGTCCCCTTTCAAAGTTGTTCAAATGGTTCCGGTCCATTGCTTATATAGGTCACAGGAGCCAAAAATAGATTTTTTTCACCGAAAACTTAAAAAATCTTCTTCTCTGAAACCGCAAGGCCCAGGTCTTTGATATTTGGTATGAAGCTTCATCTAGTGGACCCCTACCAAGATTGTTCAAATTATAGTGCTGGGGCCAAAAATGCCCCCGCACGGTGGCCCTTTGGTTTTGCATGGGCTTATATGGGGAAAACCTTAAAAAATCTTCTTCTCTAAAACCGCAAGGCCCAGATCTTTGATATTTGGTATGAAGCTTTATCTAGTGGACCCCAACCAAAATTGTTCAAATTATAGTGCTGGAGCTAAAAATGCCCCCGCATGGGGGCCCTTTGGTTTTACATGGGCTTATATAGGGAAAATCTTGAAAAATCTTCTTCTCTGAAACAGCAAGGCCCAGGTCTTTGATATTTGGTATGAAGCTTCATCTAGTGGAGCCCTACCAAGATTGTTCAAATTATAGTGCTGGGGCCAAACATGCCCCCGCACAGGGGGCCCTTTTGTTTTACATGGGCTTATATAGGGAAAATCTTGAACAATCTTCTTCTCTGAAACCGCAAGGCCCAGATATTTGATATTTGGTATGAAGCTTCATCTAGTGGACCCCTACCATGATTGTTCAAATTATAGTGCTGGGGCCAAAAATGCCCCCGCACGGGGGCCTTTGGTTTTACAAGGACTTATATAGGGAAAATCTTTAAAACTCTTCTTCTCTGAAACCGCAAGGCCCAGGTCTTTGATATTAGGTATGAAGCTTTATCTAGTGAACCCCTACCAAGATTGTTCAAATTATAGTGCTGAAGCTAAAAATGCCCCCGCACGGGGGCCCTTTGGTTTTACATTGGCTTATATAGGGAAAATCTTGAAAAATCTTCTTCTCTGAAACCGCAAGGCCCAGGTCTTTGATATTTGGTATGAAGCTTCATCTAGTGGACCCCTACCAAGATTGTTCAAATTATAGTGCTGGGGCCAAAAATGCCCCCGCATGGGGGCCCTTTGGTTTTGCATGGACTTATATGGGGAAAATCTTGAAAAATCTTCTTCTCTGAAACCGCAAGGCCCAGATCTTTGATATTTGGTATGAAGCTTCATCTAGTGGACCCCTACCAAGATTGTTCAAATTATAGTGCTGGAGCAAAAAATGCCCCCGCACCGGGGCCCTTTGGTTTTACATGGGCTTATATAGGGAAAATCTTGAAAAATCTTCTTCTCTGAAACCGCAAGGCCCAGGTCTTTGATATTTGGTATGAAGCTTTATCTAGTGGACCCCTACCAAGATTGTTCAAATTATAGTGCTGGGGCCAAAAATGCCCCCGCATGGGGGCCCTTTGGTTTTGCATGGACTTATATGGGGAAAATCTTTAAAAATCTTCTTCTCTGAAACCGCAAGGCCCAGATCTTTGATATTTGGTATGAAGCTTCATCTAGTGGACCCCTACCAAGATTGTTCAAATTATAGTGCTGGAGCAAAAAATGCCCCCGCACCGGGGCCCTTTGGTTTTACATGGGCTTATATAGGGAAAATCTTGAAAAATCTTCTTCTCTGAAACCGCAAGGCCCAGGTCTTTGATATTTGGTATGAAGCTTTATCTAGTGGACCCCTACCAAGATTGTTCAAATTATAGTGCTGGAGCTAAAAATGCCCCCGCATGGGGGCCCTTTTGTTTTACATGGGCTTATATAGGGAAAATCTTTAAAAATCTTCTTCTCTGAAACCGCAAGGCCCAGGTCTTTGATATTTGGTATGAAGCTTCATCTAGTGGACCCCTACCAAGATTGTTCAAATTATAGTGCAGGAGCTAAAAATGCCCCCTGCACGGGGGCCCTTTGGTTTTACATGGGTTTATATAGGGAAAATCTTTAAAAATCTTCTTCTCTGAAACCGCAAGGCCCAGGTCTTTGATATTTGGTATGAAGCTTCATCTAGTAGACCCCTACCAAGATTTTGTTCAAATTATAGTGCTGGGGCCAAAAATCCCCCCCGCACCAGGGCCCTTTTGTTTTACATAGGCTTATATAGGGAAAATCTTGAAAAATCTTCTTCTCTGAAACTGCAAGGCCCAGGTCTTTGATATTTGGTATGAAGCTTCATCTTGTGGACCTCTACCAAGATTGTTTAAATTATAGCCCTGGGGCCAAAAATGCCCCCGCTCCGGGGCCCTTTGGTTTTACATAGACTTATATAGGGAAAATCTTGAAAAATCTTCTTCTCTGAAACCACAAGGCTTAGGTCTTCGATATTTGTTATGACGCTTCAGCTAGTGGACCTCTATAAAGATTGTTCAAATTATAGGCCTGAGACCAAAAATGCCCCCGCCATGTGGCCCTTTGGTTTTACATAGACTTATATAGGGAAAATCTTTAAAAATCATCTTCTCTGAAATACAAGGCTTAGGTCTTTGATATTTGTTATGAAGCTTCAGCTAGTGGACCTCTACCAAGATTGTTCAAATTATAGCCCTGGGGCCAAAAATGCCCCCACTCCGGGGCCCTTTGGTTTTACATAGACTTATATAGGGAAAATCTTGTTTTACATAGACTTCTATATGCAGGGTAAACCTTTAAAATCTTCTTTTCTGAAACCAGAAAGCCCAGGTCTTTCATATTAGATATGAAGCTTCATCTTGTGGACCTCTACCAAGATTGTTCAAATTTTAGCCCTGGGGCCAAAATTGACCCTGCCCGGGGCCCACTTGTTATGCTTTGGATCAGGTGAGCGAACCAGGGCCCTCTGGGCCCTCTTGTTACAGATACTGTTTATCATACCTTGTCTTAACGTGTACAGGTTATTGTGAATTTAGATTTCATACACTTTATCGAGAAGTTGAAATTGATTCTACCTCAGAGATACTTCTCCAATTTTTTCATGCCCCGAAAAACTTTCGATTTATGTCAGGGGTTTGTTTCCCCTTTTTTAGAAACTTAGTAATTGGATCCAGTTTCCCTGGACAATCTCTTCTTAGACCTTTCCAGTTTTTTTTGCTAACATTATCACTGGAAATACCATACGGTCTATAGGAGCAATAAATTCCATTATCAAGATTGCTCTCTACGATTTATGAATCCCTCAGTATCAAATGGGGTCTCCTCTTTTAGAGACTATTCCCTATTTGTTTTTTTTCGCATGCCAGCCTTTCAGGTTGGTTTCCCACTTCGAACCTCAGGGATTAGTTGTTCAGGGAACGTGGGGCCTATATTAGGCGGGGCTATATATATATATATATATATGTGTGTGTATGCGTATATGTATGTATATATGTATATGTGTATAAACATTCTGAAACTTCAGACAAATTTCCTTGGTTTATCAGTTCTTCATAGCTCCAAACTGAGGAACAGCTTCATTATTGTTACTCCAGACAAATGAATAGTGTAGTTTTTTCTACTTATCAGGGAGTGACTCATTACTCTTCCCTGTTGGCTTTTACATGGAAGATTATAACTTGGTGTCTTCAGGAAGGTATGTCTATCCTTGTCGGACACCTCCAGGGCAGATTACGTCATTGGGATCGCCCCTATAGACCAGTTCACCATCCGTTCTCTACAGGGCGTTTTCTCAAATGGAGAGAACCTTTATTGGGCCTTTTTTAATCAAATGTCCAAACAACTCGGTTCTCCAATCAACTTTCATTATGTTTCAAGTTTCAGATCACCTGGAACGTGCAGTTGATTTAAAATCTCTAGATTGGGGGAATCTTTTACATATGCGTTTACACCATTCAACTGAATTCCTCTAGTTCTAGGAAAAAATTCAAGCGTCCAAAAGCCGAGCCATTCTGATTACGCCTCCTATGGCCTCAGAGATCTTGGTTTTTTAGTCATTCTGAGCCTAGTCTCAAGACTTGCAACCCGTCTTCTAGTAGTTCCAGATCAAATATCTTAAAGGTGTGGGTCAAGCATTCCATTTCAATCCAGAAATGCTTTACTTACACATCCAGATGTTGTCAGGAATCAAACCAGAGGTAGACACTTTTCTGGTTTCTCTGCCGAGTGTATCTTCAAATATAGAAAGATCTCCACTCTCAAGTTTTACTCTGGAAGATGGAAGATATTTTCTAGTTGGTGTAGAAAAAGGGAAATAAATCCAGACAATTCCTCTAGGGAGGTTTTTTTACTGGATTTCTTTTTCTGTCTGTTCTCTACCCTTCAATTTCTATTTCATCTAAGAGAAGGGTACAGATCAGTAATCTCGAACATGTTAAAATTTTAGTCGGCTTCACACTTTTTCATTAAACCCTACCATCACCAGCTTATTAAAGGGGTTTTTCAATATGCCGACAGGTTTCCAGGACTTTGAATCCAAATGGAATCTTGCATGAGTGTTGTGGTCTTTTCTAAACCACCTTACGATCCGGTGAATTCAGCTTCTTTTGTTCATTTGATAATCAAGCTGTATTTCATTTGACATTTGCTTCAGTTAGTAGAAGTTATAGTCATGCTTTGCCAATTGCAGAGGGTTGTTTTCAGGTATGAGAAGAACAATGACTTCTTTTTCTCTTCTCATTCAACCTATTTTTGTTTCAGGCTATAAATCACCTTGTCTGAAACTATTATTTATCCTGTCATTTCCAGGATTCGTGGATCGTAGACTAATGTGAATTTTTTGTATACATTAGAACGTTTAAAACGTTTCGAGATTATCATGAGAATTTTTTCTTTCCAATCAAGGGGTTTTGGATATATTTCTAACCATCCTTGATTGCAAAGTGGATTTGTAAAGTGATAAAGCTTCTACCAGTATATGCTAATTTCACTTCTGTCCTATTATCATTCAGAATACAGTATGAGGTTAGAACCTTCTACATTTTGGGCATATTGGAACTCCATTTTTTCTTCAGAATGTTTTTTCTTACTGCGTAATGGATGTTCCAACGCTACTTTTCATCCCTTCACCTAAGGAGCTTGGTTCCCATTCGTAGTGGTACTCATTCCTTGGGTAGTTTAGTAGCTTCTCAATCTATTATGAGCAGCACTTATTTTGGGATTTTATTTTCCTTGGTTGTTTGTTAGCCTGTTTGAATAGGTATGAACCTTCTATTTTGACTCCGGTTCCTGTCCATTTATCTTCTCCACTTGTGAATTTTGGATTTGGATCCCTTGCAGTCATGGTGGATACTCCCTTACGTTACCATCATTGGATGGTTTTAAAAGGGGTATAAACAACCAAGGTTGGAGGAGTTAGGTATGTGTAACTTTATTTTTCATCCAACCCTCCACTTGCTTTGAATTCAGGCTATAATTGTAGTGATGGGTAGTTATATTTGATATTAAAATGATATTTTTAATGTAAAATTAATTTTAATTAATAATATACCTACCCATCACTACAATGGTATGTCCCGCCTCCCAGCCCCGCCTGAAATATTTGTTTTCCTGAAAGAAATAATGATCTTCTCGGCGCGAAAATCGCGGTCACGTGACCTGTATCGTCTGCCTATTGGTCTGATAGGTCATGTGACATCAGCGACCAATCAGGACTCGACGCTGGGGAGGTCACGGGAAAAGGGACATGCCGGTGGCATTTCTGGCTAGATTTTTTTTTGTGTCAGACTGTCCCAGACCTGCGTCTGGTGAAAAGGCTATAATTGTAGTGATGGGTAGGTATATTATTAATTAAAATTAATTTTACATTAAAAATATCATGTTAAGAGGTTTTGACTCCCTAACGACGATGAGTTGCTTTAACTGATAAAAGAAATTTGAATGAAGAGAATTATGAGAAGATGCCCTACACACATGTAGATACCACCTTTATTTTTTGAAGCGTTTGGAATTTTAAAGCTTTCATTTTGCATTACTTTAACCCATAAAATGCTATTCACGGCAATTGCCGTCTGCTTTGCCTTCCGCCAGTTACTTTAAAAGTAATTTTTGCAAACAGTGTGGGCCCAGATCAGACTGCTCCTGTAGGAGCAGTCTGATCTGGGCCCACACTGTTTGCCTGTATGCAAAAATATTTTTAAAAAAGTTTGAAAAAAAAAATCCGGCAGAAGACATAAGAAGACAACAATTTCAGATGTAGTTTTTCGGCGTCTTAAGGGTTAATCCTGTAATCTTGTTCTTATTGTTGTATGCCAGGGATTTTCCTACCCTTCAGAATCCAGGTTCAGGGGCCGCTGGGTTCTGGAAAAACAGCTCGCTAATTTTTATAGTTGGGAATTTAAATCAGCTGTAACTGTCAATTTTGGTTCAATTTTCATGAAATTTTTATCAAAATGTTTTGTTTGTTTGATTTGAGGTTTTACGTCCCCGTCAACACTGTAGTGGTCATTTTGGAGACATTGCTTCCAATTTTATGTGACTTTTACCAGACATTGAGATGAAATGACATCTCAAGCCCTGCCGTCCAATGAAACCAACAGTGTTTATAAGCATGGACGGGCCGACTCTCACCGCTTTGCCTGGGCAGGCTTAGATCCTCTAAGCAGTTTACCAGTACTCGTGTGCGGGTCAGTTTCAGCTCTGCGTGGAGGCATCATGCAGCCCATCTATTTCTTCAAGCCCCGATGGGCAGGGGGGTTATCAAAATGTAGCACAACATCATAAATTGGGGTAATTTGTAATAAAATTTGGGAATATCTGTCTCTAAATTGGGAACAATAGGGGCTGATTACCGGCCCCAAAGTTGTACTAGGAAAATCCCTGTATGCTACATGTATAGTCAGATTTTCAAAACCATGTGCTGAAAATCATTCTTGCAACAAATTAAAGTACTGGTGTGTTGAATGTCACTGAGCTGGGACAATGTTCTCGAACGGGAACTTAGACTGTTTTATTTAATCATTACATTCCTGTAATTTATGTAAACAGTTTAGAAACTGATCAGACACCACACTCTGCGACATCTGATCTGGGTCTACACTGTTTACCAATATTCCAGCACATGAGACAAGTCAGTGTTTTCATGAAAACTTTCTTTTCACAGTAATCTGATGTCACAATGAGAGAGAATGACATGGCTATAAATAACCGTTACCTGGATTTCATTCAAATGAGTGATAGTCATGTGAACATCAGTGATATAAAGCTGCTATGCTTAGTAACTTTGGGTCATTTCACAGACAGTCAATCCAAAAAATGATAACACTTATTAATAGGGCTGGCTAATCGGAGCTGAAAAGGTAATCGATTATCAGTCCTGTCATTGCGATAGATAATTGATTAGTAATCGCTAAGGGTTTTGTCATCATTTTACCTGTCTGGCTTTCTGTCTGAGCATGATTCTTACCATTTGTTGCACTTTACCATATGTATATTTGAACAGACAGGCCTGAGCAAACAGTGTAGACCCAGATGAGACGCCGCGTAATGCGGCTTCTCATCAGGGTCTGCACTGTTTGCCACTCATCCAGCTATTTTAGGCATAACTTTGGGTAGTAAATTGTACTTATCAAGTAATCGATTAAAAGTAAATAAGAAATGATTATCATTTTTGTGGGATTTATCGATCGATTAATCGATTATACGATTAATCGTGTCAGCCTTACTTATTAACAGCCTTACATGAATGGAGTCACTGGTTAAGCCATTTTGTACCAGAAACCCCCAAAATGGTCAATTGAATTGACAAACAGTGCAGGCCCAGATCAGCAGCCACGTAGTGCGACATCTGATCTGGACCAACACTGTTTGCAAAAAGTTCAGCCATTTTAAAATTAACCCTTCTCTTGCTGAATATTCATTTAAGCCACACCCATTTCTGTCTATCAACCAATCAAATTACTTGATGTAATTTATTGCTACAAATTCATAAACTGAATGCCAAACAGTGTAGATCCTGTAGATCTTCAGAAGCCATCTGATCTGGATCTACACTGTTTCCAAAGATAGGGGTTGTCGTGAACAGCAAGATAAGAGTTATTTTTTAAGAAAACACAAAACTGTCACCCTGACACTCCTGAATGAAATGGACTCCTGCTATATATAAGTGGAAAATTCTATTTGGTACAAAAGGGTCCACAGGTTATAATACACACAGAATACAAGACTACCCGGAAGTAATTTGTTTGTTTTGTTTGATTTAAGGTTTAACCTCCCAGTCAACACTGTATAGGTTATTTTGGAGACGTTGCTTCCAATTTTGTCAGACTTTTACCCGATATTGAGATGAAATGACACCTCAAACCCTGTCTCCCAATGAAACCAATAGGGTTCATAAGCATGGACGGTCCGACTCGCACTGTGTTGCCTGGGCAGGCTTAGATCCTCTAAGCAGTTTACCATTTCTCGTGTGTGGTCCGATTCAGCTCGATGGGTGGGGGCCAAGGTACAAAAAGGGTTAATAGGTTATTGCACATCACAGACTACATGACTACCCAGAAGTAATTGCTCAATAAGTACTTGTTAAGGTCCCTTATTTCTTAACATTGCCATAAAAATCCTAAAAATTCAGACACCTTGACGACTTGCTCTAATTCTCCTAAAATTTTAACGGGTATGTTTCACAATCTAGCAAGGAGTCCAAAACATGAAGACAGCGTGGCAAACCATGTAGACCCTGATCAGACTGCTCCTCCAGGAGCAGTCTGATCTGGGTCTGCACTGTTTGCTTAGACCTGCCTATCCAAATATTTAGGATCATTATGGTATTCATGTCTTGATTAAGTTTTTATCACATACCTGTAACAGCTGGCACAAGAGAATCAGAATTGCTACTGGTGATACATACAATGACGTATATTCATCAGAACCTGAGATATGGGAAATTAGTCCCTTACTCCCGATTTGTTTGTTTGTTTTGAGGATTTGTGTCCCTGTCAACACTATTTAGGTCATGTTGGAGACTATTTCTTCATACTGCAGCACGCTATTTCTAATACTTCGTGAAATTGGGCTGTCAGTGCAAGGGTAAAAAACAGGCCTCAAACTATTTGCAGGATTTCAGGCTTTTAGAGCTTGATTTTTTCTTGATTTCCGGCTTTTAGATTCCCCTTCTATGTTCTGTTAAAATGACTATTTAACCACATCTATTTCTGATCATCAGCCAACCAAATTACTTGATATAATATATTCATTCAGTTCACAAACTGCATAACAAACAGTGTAGATCCTGATCAGATGGCTTCTTCAGATCTGGATCTTCACTGTTTGTAAAGGTAATGGCTGTCGTGTTGGCAGGAGAATGGTTTATGGCTGCAAAGTCGGGCCTTTCAGATATGGAAAACCTTGGTCAGTACAAGGCCTGAAAAGAAACGGGTAAACATACATTTTTTTAGCTGCACCATCCTCTGTAAACATAACAACAGATAAGGTGCATATTTTGTGATAAATGAAAGATAGTTTTTGTCCGTTCTCCATAAAAACTTATGTTGTGGGTATTCATTAGAACCACCTCGCTGAGGCGGTTCTAATGAATACCCGCAAAACTGGTTTACATGTATATAGAGAAATAAGGACAACTATCCTTCAGTTATCACAAAATATAAATAATGAATAGTTTTTGTCAGTTCTCAATAAAAACCTATGTTGTGGGTATTCATTAGAACCGCCTCAGCGAGGTGGTTCTAATGAATTACCACAACATTGGTTTATATAGAGAAATAAGGAAAACTATCCTTCAGTTATCACAAAATACCCACTTTACTTGTTGCTATGAGAAATATTCCAGTCTGTCATGGTTTGGAGGGCAGATAGAGCCCTTGTAAATGTCAGTTTATGCAGTAGGGGTCTCAAACTTCAATGAGTGGTGATTTCTGCAGTGACTAACTTGGGGGATAGGGTCATCCAATGGGGTACTGGCAGCACACATTTTTGTAAGGAAACAACATGTATGTACCTGTATATATGTATGTTATGTATGCAATCTCATCTTCATTTTTTAACCCTTATCCGGCTAGCCATGACAACCCCTACCTTTGCAAACAGTGTAGATTCCGATCAGATGGCTTCTCAAGTTCTTAAGCCATTGTATGCAGGAAACCCCTGAAGGGGTGCCTTGAGTGCAGACCCAGATCAGACGCTGTAGAACAGGGCCTGCACTATTTGCTAACAGAATTTTCAGTCAAAAATGTTTTGTTTGTTTGATTTGAGGTTTATCTTCCCCGTCAACACTGTAAAGGTCATTTTGCAGATGTTGCTTCCAATTTTGTGGGAATTTTACCCGACATTTAGATGAAATGACTTCTCAAGCCCTGCCGCCCAATGAAACCAATAGAGTTTATAAGCAAGGACGGTCTGACTATCACACCGCTTTGCCTGGGCAGGCTTTGATCCTCTAAGCGGAATACCAGTACTCGTGTGCTGGTTGTGGAAGCATCATGCAGCCCATCTATTTCTTCAAGCCCAGATGGGCGGTGGCCTTCAATCAAAAATGTAATAAAAATGAAAAAAAATAGGCCTGACATCCCATATATGACAACTGGACTTGTCCAACTGAAAGCAATGGAAGATTCTACTAGTATACAATGGGTTAAGAAGCCATCTGATCGGGATCTACATACAACTAATTTATTCAGCAGGATACAGGTTACGCTGCATGTCATCAGGGTCTACATTGTTTGCCACTCATCCAGCTGGTCTTATTATTATACACAACATCATATTAGGGAGTTGAGGTGTCCAAATACATCTGGTTAAATGGTACCCACCCTTAACCCATTTTGTACCGGAAACGCCAAATGGGTACCCTGACAAACAGTGCAGGCCATGATCAGACGCCGCAAAATGCGGCGTCTGATCAGGGCCTACACTGTTTGCAGAAAATTAAGCCATTTTCCAAATAATATTTAAAGAAAACACAACCTGACACCCCTAAACATTGAAATGGACTCCTTCTGTATATAAGGAGGAAGATTCCCTTTGGTACAAAAAGGGTTATCTGATGTACTACCCAAATGCCTGAGACAACAGCCCCCACCCATAGGGGCTTGAAGAAATATATGGGTTGCATGAAACTTCCATGCAGAGCTGAATCCGGCCCGCACACAAGTACTGGTAAACGGCTTAGAGGATCTAAGCCTGTCCGGGAACCGCGGTGCGAGGCAGACCGTCCATGCTAATAAACCCTATTGGTTTCATTGGGCGACAGGGCTTGAGATGTCATTTCATCTCATTGTCGGGTAAAAGTCCCACAAAATTGATAGCAATGTCTCCAAAATGACCTTTACAGTGTTGACGGGGACGTTGAACCTCAAATCAAACAAATCAAACAAACACACAACAAAAGCAGTGCAAAGGATGCAATGTCATGTTATTGACACATTGTTACCTCCCTTGGAAAAGTACATACTCCCATTGTCATGATTGATATTTCTGTTGTACATTACAGAAGAAGAAGCAGAAGGAAGGTGGAGATGCCACTGTGGAAACTGTAGAGAAGCTAAAAGAGGTAAGCCTTTAACGGGAATGGGAACACCTGGTAGATTTTCCCTCCATTTCCCAAAGGGAGACTACTTTTGGGACTGCCTGTTTCTTTTTCTATAAGCCCTGTCCAAATGAAAGAGGGTCTACTCTTAAAGGAAAGAATTTGCTCCTGAGGAGCAAATCCTTTCCTGTAAGAGTTGAAACCTATTGACATGGGAAACAAAAATACTTTTGCAGGAGTTACTTCCCCTGAAGGTGTTCCCATTCCCCTAAAAGGGGAGAGCTACACATTCCGCCAGATTTAGGGGTGGGAGGTGGGAGGTGGGGAGAAAACCTCAGTAGCTCCAAATAAGGTGTAAAGAGGATAATTAACCCATTTTGTACCAAATGGAATCTTCCTCTTTATATATGGCAGGAGTCCATTTCGAAATTTAGGGATGACAGGTTGTGTTATCTTTAAAATTTATTTGGAAAATAGCTGACCTTTTTGCAAATAGTGTAGGCCCTGATTAGATGCCGCATTCTGCGGCATCTGATCTGGGCCTGCACTGTTTCCCAAGATATCCGTTTTGGGGTTTCCGGTACAAATGGGTTAACCCATTTTACATATATATGTGAAACCCCAAAAGGGGTCACTGGCAAACAGTGAAAGCCCAGATGCCACAGAACGCAGCATCTGATATTGGCCTTCACTGCTAGCAAGTTTTAAATCAATTTTTCAAATCAGCTCAACCTGTTTCCCTTAAATTTCCAAATGGACTCCTGTTTTCTGTAAGGTGGTAGATTCCATTCAGTACAAATTGGGTTAAGGGATTATTTCCTCATTTCTTGACCACTCCAGGAAAAGTGTGATTAGGTAAATGACAGGACATTGACGTTCCATCAGAAATCCTTATATAGCAAAAGTGGATTTACATTTTAAGCCAATCTAAGGGCTCTCTTAGGGTTTCTGATTTATTATCAAAGTCCTATGAGTGAACTGGCTTGATGTGATAAAGTGTTGAGTGGGGCATTAAAATCCAAACGAACAAATCCTTATTCTTGACAAAAACCACTTGGTGGCCCCGGTAGCTCAGTTGAATGCCTGTCTGACTTTCGAACAAAAGGGTGTGGGTTCAATACTGGTTGGCAGCAATCTTCACAGAAATTGATGTTGAAATCATTCCTTCCATCATTCTTTCTCATCTTTTCATCTGATTCAAGCAGGACAAGTGGGCCCCGTCAAGCGATTTTGGTACTTATCGCCTATGCGAGCAGCGAAGGTTCAGGCGAGCCTGCGCATCCGCGCAGTCTCGCCAGAACCTTCGCTCCTCGCTCATACAAGCAGTGAATCAAGAGGAACCTTCAGACAGAATGCCATATCCCTGGCCCCTCTGACGGGCTGGGCATGCGCAGTTAAAATTTGTCATGACAGAATGCTCGAAGACACAAATTCGCTTGGCGGGGCTCAAGTGTCAGTTTTGCAGTGTACTGTAGTGGTTAACCACTTACATACAAGATCGCCCAGGAAAGGGGTAAGGTCCATAAAAATCCTAAAAATTTGGTCATTTTGAGGACTTGCTGTAATTCTCCTAAAATTTTAACAAATTTGTTTCGTGGTCCAGCATAAGAGTCACAAGTGCAGACAGAATGGCAAACATTGTAGACCCTGATCAGACTGCTCCATCAGGAGCAGTCTGATCTGGGTTTGCACTGTTTGCTTAGGCCTATCTGTCCAAATACGTACTTAGAATCATTATGGTAAATTGACTGGCTTACTATAACCTAAATTGTGTTAACTCAGCCATTAAATTCCAAACAACCTTGGCTTTTGTTTGTTTGTTTGTATTAGAGTTTAACAGCCCACTCAACATTTATTTTAGGTCATTTTCGAGCCGGTCAGTTTACCTATCCACACTTTTCCTGGGCAGGCTTATACGTAGGCGGTTAACCAGTACATTCTTTTGCCAGAAACTGACTGCTGCCCTTCTTGAATCAGCGGAAGGGAGAGAATGACTGTAGAAAAGATTTCATGATCAGTCTCCACAAAAGAATGGTGCCGACCTTGGCAGGTATTGGAAGCCGCATCCTCCTTATCACCAGTCAGATGTGCATCCGACTGAGCTACCGAGGCCAGCTAAAACAAACTTGGTAGAAAAATGTTGTGGGTACTTGGAGAAATGCCCCAATGAGGCAGTTCTTTGAAGTACCCACAGCTTATGTTATTATTATGGCATTTGTCTACAAGCAAGGCATATTCGTAGAGTTTCTGTTTGCCTTTCGGGCTTGAAAATTCTACAAAATTTCACTCGTCCTGAATGATCAAAGTCAAATAGATTTTAGTTAATTTGCCCTTTCACTAGTCTGTTTGACAGACTACCATAATGATCCTAAGTATTGGGACAATTAGGCCTGAGCAAACAGTGCAGAACCTGATCAGAGCAGTCTGATCAGGGCTACACTGTTTGCCATTCTGTCTCCACTTTTTGGAGGAATACAGCAAGTCCTCAAAGTGCCAGAATTTTTAGGATTTTTACCGTAGTAAAATTTGTACTTCTCGTTGCAAATTGACAAGTGGATTTTTTTTCGGCCCTGGCTTCCCTGTAAATTTTCTCACCTCCAAAAGTCAGTTTCATTGCGTTAACAAGTCTGTGTTATGAACACCCCTCTAAACCCCACTTTATATAGAGAAAACTGCAGGTTTACAGGGGTGTACATTATTTTTCTTATTTCTGCTTCAAGACACAGGTTTTGGATACTCGTTAGAACCGCCTTAATGCGGTTCTAACGAGCATCCACAATCTATGTTTGGAGTATAACTAGGAAAAATATCAGAAATCTTCATATCCATTTTGGTGATATGAAAGAATGCACTGTTATCATACCCACGGGTTCAGTCCTTGTGAGGGACACATGAGGCACCAAGCCCTGCAATGGAAGGTTGGGTGAGTACTCTTGTTTTCATCCACCTTGGATTAACAGTAGGCTTGATAGTAGTAATTTATCTTAAAAGGGCTGTAAACCAAAAAAGTCTGATCTCTATACACCACAACCTCTTTACAACACTATTGTTGGGATCCAAAGCAACCGCGTTATATCCAAACAAAAATGTCAGGATTATATAGAAATGACCATAAATGGTCATTTTTCTATATAATCTTCACACTTTGGGGATTTTATGGTCATTTTTCTATATAATCTTCTCATTTTTGGGATCCATCTTGAAACAGTGTTATTTTCAAAACCGTGCTATGTCTAGCCATGTAATAACAAATTTTGGTGTACTTTCTACTCCTAGCTTGTTCCTCCGCCAGAATTCTTGGCATCCAGACAGAAGCTGTGGGACCAGTTGAAGAAGGAGCAAGATGATTGGGTGGCAGCTCAGCCACGTAAGCCAATCAAAATCACTCTACCTGATGGCAAAGTTGTTGAAGGAGAATCTTGGGAAACTACGCCTTATCAGGTGGCTTGTGGAATCAGGTAAAATAAATATCTTGTAATAAATAAGAATAAACATGTATCAGTTTTGTTAGCAATCAGATCCAAAAACTTGCATTTACTGTAAAAATCCTAAAAAAATTCACTTGTAATTCTCATAAAATTTTAACAAATATACAGTAAAACTTCGATGGCTCGAACTCCGATGGCTCGTTTACCATGGATGAGTCGAACCCGTTTTTGAGTCCGCAGGGAGTTCCTCCAAATACAATATAGGGGTAATTTAGGAAGATTTTCTCCATTTACCTTGCAAATGTATGTTGTGTGTACTCATTAGAATCGCCTCGATGAGGCGATTCTAATGAGTACGCACAACGTACATTTATAATACAGAACACCGAAAAGATATCCACAATTATCTCCATTATGCCTCCTGGTATGGTACTAATAGTATCCCTCTGTGGCTCGGACTACCGCTCTCTCGAACAAATTTTCATGGTCCCAAAGTGGTTCGAGCCACCGAAGTTCGACTGTATTTCTCGGTCCTGCAAGGAGTCCAAAAGCTGCAGACAGAATGGCAAACAGTGTAGACCTTGATCAGACTGCTCCTCAGCAGTCTGATCAGGGTCTACACTGTTTGCTTAGACTTGTCTGTCCATTATGGTGGTCAGTGGTCAGTTAACCCTTATCTTGCTGTTCACGACAACCCCTATCTTTGGAAACAGTGTAGATCCAGATCAGATGGCTTCTGAAGAAGCCATCTGATCAGGATCTACACTGTTTGACATAAAGTTAATGGATCCGTAAGAATAAATTACATCAAGTAATCTGATTGGTTCAAAGTCAGAAATGGGTGTGGCTTAAATGAATATTCAGCAGGACAAGGGTTAACAGTGGTTGAGAATGGACTACACAGTCTACACAATCTTGGCTGATTGCATGAACCCTCTGCTGTTTCCAGTTACCATATTTAGTCAAACAGACAGTCCTGAGCATCAGTGTTGACCCAGATGAGACTTCTAATCAAGGTCTACACTCCAGCTATTTTTATACACAACATTGAATACTAAATTGTACTTGTTCAAATTTCAAAACTAGTATGGTAAGGGGTTGAGGTGTCCAAATATTAAGGGTAAATACGGTATCGAGAGAGATAACATTATGATAAAACATCTATGAGATATATAGAGCATCTTACATGAGTGTTCATGTACTATTGAATTTATTAAACAAGTTGTGGGAAAGGAAAAAAATGCGAGGCGGCTCAAATGAATACCCACAACATAGGTTTTTATTGACAGTTGACAAAAATGATCATTCAGTCGTCTCCAAATGCCGATCTTATCTGTTTCTACACGTATGTATCATGTTGCCGTGGCTCAACACTTGTTCATACAGATGGGGAAAACAACTACGGTCAGTCTGAATAGGTATGCTGGCTGATTTTTATGGCTGATATTTATAATATCATCACGCTAACAAGTCCGTGAAATCAACACCCCCTTACACCCCACTTTATACAGAGAAAACTGGGGTTTAGTGGGGTATCCATTATTTTCCTTATTTCTGCTCATAGACATAGGCTATGGGTACTCGTTAGAACCGCTTTGAGGCGGTTCTAACGAGCACCCACAACCTATGTTTGAAGTAAAAATAACAAAAATATCACAGATTTTCATCCGAAAAGTAGCCATTTTGGAGATATGAAAAAATGCACTATGCCGCACGGGTGTGTTATCGTAATGTGTTGTCAGAAATTTATGTAAAACCAGCAAATCATATTGTCAAACTAGTTTATGATGTATCGCAATTCTGATACAATTCAGAGAATTGATGCACTACTAGAGTACACATTTTCAGTTGTTGCGAAAGGAATGATACTGCACCCACATAACAAACCCACAACATACTGTTAAGAACCCTGAAAAAATGCTGCTGAACACGACAACCCCTACATTTGCAAACAGTGTAGATCCAGATCTGATGGCTTCTGAACAGGATCTATACTGTCATTCAGATTGTGATTTTGAATGAATACAATATATACAGTAAAACCTGTCTTAGTGGCCACCTCTATTAAGCAAGCAACATGTCTTAAGCAAGCAGGCATTCAGTTCTCAAAAAGGGAAACTGCATTAAAATTCACCTGTGTTAAGTAAGCACCTGTCTTAAGCAAGAACTTTTTGAATATCCCATAGGTGGTTGCTTAATACAAGTTGGACTGTTCAGTGATTTGATTGGTCGATAGTCAGATATGGGTGAGGCAGATTAGTTTATTCAGCAGGATAAGGGCTAATTATCCTTGTAATGCCTCGTTATCTGGGGCTATACACGTGATTAAAATGAGTTAACTTTCAGAATAGGAATGAATTCCGTTTTTGTTGATTTTATCGATGTGTAAACTCCGGCGAATCACTCGCAAACTTAGCATGAAGCCCCGAAAGGCTTCATGCAAAGTTTGTGAGTGGTTCGCCAGAGTTTACACATGGATAAAATCAACAAAAATGATAATTCATTCCTTATAATTCAAACTTTGACTTAGAAATATTAACCCTTCTCTTGCTGAATATTCATTTAAGCCACATCCATTTCTGTCTATCAATCAATCAAATTACTTGATGCAATTTATTCCTACAAATTCATAAATGAATGTCAAACAGTGTAGATCCTGATCAGATGGCTTCTTCAGAAGCCATCTGATCTGGATCTTCACTGTTTCCAAAGATAGGGGTTGTTGTGAACAGCAAGATAAGGGTTAAGAATGACACAAAAATGGTAAAATTTAGGAATTATTTCGAAAGAGGAAGAATGAACTTACCAGCGGCCACGGCGGAATGATTGTTCATATTAAAACTGCCATCTTTGACAAAAGAAACCTAGGCGAAAGACCGTCAAGTTTTTAAATTCAGTTTATTTGTCTTCTAACATTTACGTTTTAGGCCCCCGTCCATTGGGGCTTGAAGAAATAGTTGGGCTGCATGATGCTTCCACAACCCACCCGCACAGGAGTCCTGGTAAACGCATAGAGGATCTAAGCCTGCCCAGGTAAAGCGGTGGGAGTCGGCCCGTCCATGCTTATAAACCCTATTGGTTTCATTGGGTGGCAGGGCTTGAGATGTTGTTTCATCTCAATGTTGCGTAAAAGCCCCACAACATTGGAAGCAACATCTCCAAAATGACCTTTACAGTGTTGACAGGGACGCTAAAACTCAAATCAAACAAACAAACACATATTTACGTTTTCAATAGTTTCCAATCTTTTAATTGGACGCTGTTGACATCTTTTCATATACAATTACATAACCCACGGGTTTTAAACATGCTCTTTGACATCATGTTTTATTACTGTAGCTGTGTGATACAGTTCTGAGATTCTTGCTCGTGGAATTTATCGAAGTATAAAACTTTTATTTCAATCAATCAAATCGCTCGAAATGTATATAATGATAGAGAACTGGAATTATTTATTCTGTAATAATACCTTGACAAAAAATCTAAATTTACCCTTTTGTTCTATGTGTACCTTTTGTTTGACATAGGTTGGTCTGATGTTAATAAAAAGGGTAGATAAACATTGAAAGATGAAGCAAAGGTGATGTGTAACTTGCGTCACTGGGGCGTCCATCTGAAATCAGCTTACAGTTGGGCATTGGAAGCGGGGTGGGGGCCAACAGGGAGCAGTGTTGTTATTTTTCTCTTTGTACACGTCTATTCCTTTTCCTGTTCCCTGTCTGTCCCTCACTGTAGCCTATTCTACTATCTCTTCTTTGTCTTTTCTAACTTTCTCTGGGAGACAACACAAAACTACCAACAAGGGTCGTGTCATTAAACACAAAATCATCAATCAATAAACATTGACATCAATGGTTTCTCAGTCTGACTTTTTACATTTTCAGTCAAGGATTGGCCGATAACACTGTAGTAGCCAGGGTAAATGGTGTTGTGTGGGACCTGGACAGGCCGTTTGAAGAAGATTCCAGTTTAGAATTGCTCAAGTTTGATGACCCTGATGGTAAGATTGTGCTGTATTACCCTAGATATTCGGACAGCACAAGAAATACATGATACAAGAAGTTTTATTTTGTGTTGGATTACGGTATATACAGAGGATCTTAAATGAGTGCTCATGTATTATTGAATTTATTAAACAAGTTGAGGAAAAGGGATAAAATGCGAGCATATTATCCCTTCTCTTCAACGAGTTTAACAAATTCAACAATACATGAGCATGAATGCAAGATTCTATTTATCATATGACATTTAAAACGCATTTTATTCACAATTGTTTTTATAAAAATGTCAATATTCAGCCATTAGTAAATGCAACGTCGTTAAGAACGCCATGCATGTAACGTTACGGAGCATATCTAACTAATTTGCATATTTAATCCATTGGTCGATTATCAGATTTATTACATGGCGTTATTTGTTTGTTTGATTTTAGGTTTAACATCCCCGTCAACACTGTAAAGGTCATTTTGGAGACGTTGCTTCCAATTTTGTGGGACTTTTACCCGACAATATGGCGTTATTACACTCTCAGACGCGACGTCATATGATAAAAACAATTAACATTAGCTACATGAGCTATTTCCCTGGCAAACACTAGTTAAAATAACATAACTCCTTTGTATACATAATACTTGTTCTAAAACTTGAACAAGTACAATTTACTACTTGATGTTGTGTCTAAAAATAACTGGATGAGTGACAATGCAGACCCTGATGTGACATTGCATTCTGAGATGGCTTATCTGGGTCTGAACTGTTTGCTGAGTGAGGCCTGTCAGTTCAAATGTGGGTACATAGGGTAGGCAGAATAGTTGATCAGTTTAAGAATTCTGACAAAGTAAAAACAGATCACTGGGCGGAAGAAGGTGATGCAAATAGCCACTTTTTATGATGTCATTCGTATATTCTTTTGCATTAGACAGTGTAAATCATTTTCTTGCATCAAAAACATTGCAGACGGACTTAAAAGCATGTGTTACGGTCAATACTGCTGGCAGAATTTTTTTTAACGATGATGAAAATTTTGGAAACAACAAAATTATTGACAATTTTTAGTGTGTTAGAAAGGAAATGGATCAGTTCTCGGGTGTGAATTGTTGAGAAATAAATCACAGTTTATTGGTACAGTGAAACTCCGCTATTAAGACCACCTAAAATTAACCCTTATCTTGCTGAATATTCATTTAAGCCACACCCATTTCTGTCTATCAACCAGTCAAATTACTTGATGTAATTTATTGCTACAAATTCATAAACTTCATGTCAAACAGTGTAGATCCTGATTAGATGGCTTCTTCAGAAGCCATCTGATCTGGATCTACACTGTTTCCAAGGATAGGGGTTGTCGTGAACAGCATGATAAGGGTTAAGACTAATTCTGCTTTGAAAAGCTTATTTAGAAGGTTGCAGTTATTCTTTCTGTGTGTTTTCTGCACAGAATGTCCTTTGGTCAGAGACCACCTTTGGGACTGTTCAAAAGTGGTCTTAAAGACCACTTTTGAACAGTTCCAAAGGTGGTCTTAACATAGGAATTTCACTGTAGTTGTAAGTGAACCAATCATGTTACTCACAATTTGATCTACATTACAACTGACCTCCAGACTTATTTGTTACTCTACAATTTTGGTTAGAGCTGATCTGTTTCTTAAAACAAGGGTTGAATTTCAAATTAATTCTGAGATCATTTGTATTATGCCTTGAATTTCTGTAGTATCTCGATGAGACATCTGACAGTACACAACGTCACTACCTCTGTCCCACAAAATTGGATAGTCTCCAGAATGACTTAGTGTTGATGGGGATGTTAAACCTAAAATCAAACAAACACTGACTTTGTATAACATTGTTGTTGGGGTCCAAAGCAGAATCCATGTTAGTTAAACAATCATGTTATATTGAAACAAAAAGTGTAGATTATATTGAAACATGTCAGTTTATGGGGAATGGATACATTGGATACTTCCCCCCAAAATTTTCAAGAGCGTTGACTTCAGTAACTTCCTGTTTGCTTGCCTGTTCATCAAGCCCCTCTGAAATAGGGGTCAACTCCTAAAGGAAAGAATTTGCACCTAAGGTGCAAATTCTTTCCTCAATGAGTCGACCCCTTGCAACAGAGAGACACAATAATTTTGAAAGAAATTTTTCCCTTGAGTGTGTAGTCTTTCTCCATAGACATGTGAGATGCAAGGTTCTGCACGGAAGGTCAGGTGGGTTTTCTCCAGGTTCTCCAGTTTTCGCCCACCTCTGATCAAAGATCAGCTCAATATGGGTGAAACAATCTTAACCCTTTTTGTACCAAATGGAATCTTCCTCCTTATAAATAGCAGGAGTTCATTCCAAAATTTAGGGATGTCAGGTTGTGTTTTCTTCAAAATTAATTTGGAAAATGGCTTACCGGTAACTTTTCGCCAACAGTGTAGGCCCTGATCAGAAGCCGCGTTCTGCAGCATCTGATCTGGGCCTGCACTGTTTGCCAGGATACCTGTTTTGGGGTTTCTGGTACCAAATGGGTTAAAAGGGCAGAAAAACCAAAAACAGCAAAAAAAAAAAAGATAACAAACAGTGAAGATCCAGATCAGATGGCCTCTAGAGTAGCCATCTGATCTGGATCTTCACTGTTTGCAAAGGTAGAGCATATCCTGGTTAAGCAGGTCAAGGGTTAATCTGTTTGATTTTCAGGTCAATATGTGTTCTGGCACTCCAGTGCCCACATCATGGGAGAGGCAATGGAGTGCCTGTATGGTGGACACCTCTGCTATGGGCCTCCTATTGAAGAGGGATTCTACTATGACATGGCAACTGACAGGTAAAAAACACTTGTTTTCAGCTCTACCAGAGATTTTCCTAGTGCAAATTTGGGGTCGGTAATCGGCCCCTATTTTTCCCAATTTTAAGTCAGATATTCCCAAATTTTACAACAAATTTCCCATTTTCTGATTTTGTGCTTCTTTTTGATGAAAATTTCATGAAAATTGAACCAGAATTGACAAAGTTACAGCTGATTTAAATTCCCAACTTTAAATATTAGCGAGCTGTTTTTCCCAAACCCAACAGCCCCTGGACCCTGATTATGAAGTGTAGGAAAATCCATGACATGTGAATTCCTTAGACATTGCTCCAGATAAAGCGCATTTTACATCTGAAAAGTACTGATATACAGTCAACCCTCTTTATACCGACATTCGTTATAACGGCAAAACTCGTTATAACGGCAATTTCAATGGAATGACTACTTAACTAAAGGCTGAGCCTCGGTTCCGAGTGGCATGGCCTTCCCTCGAATTGGAAATGCACAAATCGAGTCCACAGTCATGAAAGAGTCTTGTAATCTAATACTCCAAGAAGCAAATTTTATAGATATTTGTTAGAATCGCCTCACCGAGGCGATTCTAACAAATATCTATAAAAATTGTTTCTTAGAGTAATGATGGGGAAAAGGCCTTTTATTACTTATCATTCTCCTAACTGGGATTCTTTATAACGGCAACTTCTTTATAACGGCACAAATATAGGGAACAAATACTGTCGTTATAACGAGGGTCCTCTGTATTTTATTATTTCTGCGAGGCGCTTCTAATGACTACCACAACATATGTTTTTGTGCAGAAATAAGAAAAATAATAATAAATAAAAAATAATTTTCCTTACCTTTCGTTGAAACATGTTGTGGCAATTCTTACCAGTACCCACAAGCAAATGTGGAAAATCTTTCCTAGATAAGCCTCATTTCCCTTTCCTTATATGGATATGTGCTAGTCCCTTGATGAGAGCCTTGTGGTTCAGATTTAACCAGAACAATGCATATCCTTGCCAGTTTCTTGCGAATGAATTTGCATTGTATTGGTAAACCGCTTATCCTTTGATGAGAGCCTTGTGGTTAAGATTTAACCAGTACAATGCACATACTTGCCAGTAACTTGCGAATGAAAGTGCATTGTATTGGTAAACTGCTTATCCTTGGATGAGAGCCTTGTGGTTTAGATTAATAACCAGTACAATGCACATTCTTAACTGTTTCTGGCGAATGAATGTACATTGTATTGGTAAACCGCTATTCCTTTGATGAAAGCCTTGTGGTTAAGATTTAACCAGTAAAATGCATATCCTTACCAGTTTCTGGCGAATGAATGTACATTGTATTGATAAACCGCTTATCCTTTGATGAAAGCCTTCTGGTTAAGATTTAACCAGTACAAAATACATTCTTAACAGTTTCTGGAGAATGTACATTGTATTGGTAAACCGCTTACCGGTATCCTTTGATGAGAACCTTGTGGTTAAGATTAAACCAGTACAAAATACATTCTTACCAGTTTCTGGAGAATGAATGTGCATTGTAATGGTAAACTGCTTATCTATTGATGAAAGCCTTGTGGTTATGATTTATCAAGTATTGCACGTTCTTACCAGTTCCTTGCAAATGAATGTGCATTGTATTGGTTAACCGCTTATGTATAAATAAGTTATGAATAGTTGGATCCTGGCCACGAAAAACTGAGTTGCTCAAAATGACCTAAATAGTGTTAACTTGGCTGTTTAACTCCATACATACAAACAAAACTGGAAAAAAGTGGTTGTTAGCAATCTGACATGCTTAACTGTTCTAATGCAATCTATGAAGAATTGTTGGAAGCTTATCTTTGTGAGACGGTCTTTTCTTCTGCTAAGCCAGGTCTGACTGTAGATTAAATCAGTTTTTGTCACACCTGCTTTAAGCAAGTGCCTATATAGCATAGCAGCAGTAAAGATAAGTATTTTGTCAGTTTTCTTAAAAACCTACGTTGTGGGTATTTATTAGAAACGCCTTGCCAAATAGGTTCTAATAAATACCAACACTATAGGTTTATATGGAGAAATAAGGAAAACTATCCTTTAGTTGTCACAAAATACCCACCTTATCTGTTGCTATGTCATAGGAGTCAGTCCATTTCTCATGAAATACAATCGCAAGCCCAACATTACCTTTGGCTGAATTCTTGTTCGTCTTTTTTTGCCGTTTCTTTGGCAATTACTTTTTGGATTTGGATTTTCAAACAACTTATTCAGGAAGAAAATTGTGTAGGAGAGACTTCCTCAAAAAACTTCGATACCCATATGTTGTAAGAGCAGAGCTATAATCAGATTGGAATTTCTGTTGTTACCATTTTGTACTATATTTTTTGTTTCTGCATATGGTGTTGACTTAAATTAGTGGATCCATGCAGTCTATTGTTAGGTACTTACCAATACTACAAAGACAGCTAGCACATGCCAGCAGTGTAATCTGAATCTTTGTTGGATCAATTTACATAGTTTAAATACTATGATGTTATTAATAAAAAAAATTACCCATTGTCCCTGTAACAGGTCCGAGGTCTTCTGTATTGTCCGGAGGCCAAGGGCCAATACAGCTGGCCAAGGACCTGTAACTGGACCAATATGAAATTACTTGTTTAATGACAATTTTATTAATTGACACAATTAAAAAAACATGAGTATTGATGTTTGACCTTGGCCTTCTATCACTTGACCTCTGGTTGATATTGGTTGACCTGTCATTAATACACATGACCTCTGATAAATACATGATTGTGAATAATAATGATACTTCTTTCCTCAATAGGAATGGTAAACACTTGTTGCCACCCCCGCCCATCAGGGCTTGAAGAAATAAATGGGCTGCACGATGCTTCCACGCAGAGCTAAATCAGACCCACACACAAGTACTGGTCAACTGCTTAGAGGATCTAAGCCTGCCCAGGCAAAGCAGTGCGAGTCAGACTGTCCATGCTTATAAACACTATTGGTTTCATTGGGCGACAGGGCTTGAGATGTCATTTCATCTCAACGTTGGGTAAAAGTCCCACAAAATTGGAAGCAATGTCTCCAAAATGACCTTTACAGTGTTGACGGGGACGTTAAACCTCAAATCAAACAAACACACACTTGTTGGGGGATCCAAAGCAAAAACCGTGTCTGTACTAATTAGTGTTATAGTCAAACAAAAATGTATAGATTATATTGAAAAATGACTGTTTTCTATGCAGTAAGACCTGCTGGGTTGGCAACAACCTCCTGGGTTGGCAGCATTCTTTTGTGGACATTGATAATGAAATCTCTGCAGTCATTCTCTGCCTTATGATGAATCATTCAAGAAGTGTGGTTGTCAGATTCTGGTGAAAGTGGTTAAGCCTGTTCAGGAAAAGTGTGTTTAAGCAAACTAACTGGCTGGACATAGCCTCAATAGTGTTGACTGGGCTGTCATTCGAAATCAAAACAAATAAAACATTATGATCCAGTTTTTGACTGTTACAGATTAGCTAGAACTGTGCTTTAATGAACAGGGTTATAAAAAGGTTGTGGTGTAAGAAATGATGGAGAATGATTAAACATGTTCTAATTCAGGCAAGTTTCAAGTCATGACTATCCGGTGATTGAGAACAAGGTTAAAGGAATTTTAAAAGAAAAGCAGCCATTTGAAAGATTGGTAATGACCAAAGAAAACCTACTTAAGATGTTTGAGGTAAGCAGTGTTCTTACAAATGTTCGAGGAATTTTGTTAGTTTGATTTCAGGTTTAACATCCCCGTCAACACTATAGGTCATTTTGGAGTCGTAGCTTCCAATTTTGTGGGACTTTTACCCGACACTTGAAAATAATAGGGTTTATAAGCATGGAAGGGCCGACTCGCACCACTTTGCCTGGGCAGGCTTAGATCCTCTAAGCGGTTTACCAGTACTCTTGTACGGTAGGTTTCAGCTATGCGTGGAAGCATCATGCAGCCGATCTGTTTCTTCAAGCCCCGATGGGCGGGGGCCATCTGGCAGCAATGTGGAAATTACAAAAATTCAGACTTGTCCAAGGACAAATGAGCAATGAAAATCCATCGGGACTTGAAGAAATAGTTTTGGCTGCATGGTGCTTCCAAACAGAGCTGAAACCAACAGCACATGAGTACTGGTAAACCACTTAGAGGGTTTGAGCCTGCCCAGGCAAAGTGGTGCCAGTGGGTCCATCCATGCATATAAAATAACCTATTTGTTTTTTGGGGCAGCAGGACTTGAGACATCATTAAATTTTCATCCCATAGTCAGGTAAAAGTGCTACAAAATCAGAAGCAATGTCTTCAAAATTACCTACAGTTGAGGGGACTGTTAAGTCTGAAATCAAATGAAAAACACAATGAAAATCCACTTGGATGAATGGAATTTCACTTGCCCCAAAAGGGCAGAACCTGTCCAAATGGCATTTCACTTGTTCAGAAAGGAAAAGCCAAACATGCCAAAAAATGCAAAGGGCGCAAACGAATGCGAAATCAAAAATTTTAATTGACGAGAGCTGAAAAGCTGCATCTGAAAACTCTTTCTAAGAAAATGATAGTCTATTGTGCTATTTGTGTGTGTCATTTAAAAAAAAAAAATGTCATTTTTCAAAGGGTTTTGTGGCATTTGAATCACCTAAACATTACTCTTAAAAAAAGTAATGCTTGAAAAAAGTAGTGCTCCTGCAGTCTGATCAGGGCCTACACTGTTTGCTATTCCATCTACACCTTTTGGACTCCTTCCCAGTAAGCATTCTACATAAATCTACAGCGGGCCGTTAGCGGCCCGTCAGGGTAGCTGACGGGCCGCTAACGGCCCACTGTAGATTTATGTAGAATGCTAGCAGGGTTGCTGGATCGTGAAATAAATTTGTTAAAATTTTAAGAGAACTACAGCAAGTTCTCTAAGGTGTTCGAATTTTTTTTAGATTTTTACAGTATTTATTTTTAGTTAGCTAGTGCATAGTACATAGAGGATCTAACATGAGTGCTCATGTATTATTGAATTTATTAAACGAGTTGAGGGAAAAGGGATAAAATGCGAGGCTTTGCCGAGCATTTTATCCCTTTTTCTCAACGAGTTTAATAAATTCAATATTACATAAGCACGAATGCAAGATTCTATTTATCATATGACATTAAAAACGCATTTTTATTCACGTTTTGTTGAGAAAAATGTCAATATTCCGTCATTAGTAATCGCAACACCGTTAATAACGTCATACATGTAACGTTACGGGACATATCTAGCTAATTTGCATATTTAATCCACTAGTGGATTATCGAAAATATTACATGGCATTATTACACTCTCAGACGCAACGTCATGTGATAAATGTACAGTCGAACTTCCATGGCTCGAACCCCTTTGGGACCATGAAAATTTATTCGAGACAGCGGTAGTTCGAGCCACTGAAGGTTACTGCCAAAAGGCATAACGAGATACTTTTGAACATCTTTCGATGTTATATAATGAAAATGTTTGCTGTGTGTACTCATTAGAATCGCCTCACCGAGGCGATTCTAATGAGTACACACAGCATACGTTTGCAAGATAAAAGACTAAAATCTCCTTAATCATCCCCCACCATTTCTTATCTTGAAGATTTCCCTAGGGGCTCAAGTATGAGTTCGACCCAGCCATGGTAAGCGAGCCATCGGTGTTCGAGCCATCGAAGTTCTACTGTACTTTAATTAGTGTTATACACTTGAACCTCGTCACAAGCAGATTGGTGCCAGCCAGGGCCGTCCAAATAGGTTTGGTTTTTGGTTAACCTTATATGACCTTTGGCGTTTTTCTTGTTACAGCCATTCTTGCTATATTCGGTTAACCTATTATGAAAAACCTGTCCATAATGCCATTAGCCATTTTTCATGTTACAGCCACTCTTGCTATATTTTTCAGTATAACAAATTTAAACAAAGAATCATCAACCAGAAGATTGATACCCCCACCACCACTGTGTACAAGTAAGTAAAAATTGGAATAAAATGAAGTCATAAACCCATTTTATGCATATCCCCCGCCCATCAGGGCTTGAAGAAATAGATGGGCTACATGATGCTTCCATGCAGAGCTGAAACCGAACCGCACAGGAGTACTGGTAAACCGCTTAGAGGATCAAAGCCTGCCCAGGTATTGTGGTGTGAGTCAGCCCATCCATGCTTATAAACTTATTGGTTTCATTGGGCAGCAGGGTTTGAGATATCTTTTCATCTCAAAGTCGGGTATAAGTCCCACAAAATTTGAAGCAACGTCTCCAAATTGACCTTTTCAGTGTGATGGGGATGAAACGTCAAATCAGATGAACAAAAACCCATTGTATGCGGGAAATTCCTAAAGGATACCTTGGCAAACAGTGTAGGCCCAGATCAGACGCCGCAGGACGCGGCGTCTGATCAGGGCCTGCACTATTTGCTAACAGAATTTTCTGTCAAAATTCGAATAAAAACTAAAAAATAGGCCTGACACCCCTTATATTACAAATGGACTTGTCCAATATATAGCAACGGAAGAGTCCACCAGTATACAATGGGTTTGAGGACACAGGAGAGAAGTGAACTTTGAAGCACAGTCCCTAGTTAAGACCATCTTAGGGACTGTTCAGAAGTGGTCTTTAAGACCACTTTTGAACAGTTCCAAAGTAGGTCTTCTGCTAGAAGACACAGGGTTTAGAAACTTACTTTTGTCAAATATGTTTTCAAAAGAAGAATTGGTCTGAATTTTAGCTGGTCTAAATAGCAGAATTTGATCGAAGCTATTAAACTAAAAAAGATCTGGGTGAGAATTCTATCCCCATGGCTTTCATGGAGATTGATTATAACATCTTTTGAATTGCATTCTCCCTTCTACTTAATCAAGAAGGGCTGGCTTCGGTAGCTTTGTCAGATGCGGGTCTGGCTGGTGATAAGGAGGACGCGGATTCGATACCTGCGTGCGTCAGCAACATTGTTTCGTCGAGATTGAACGTGAAATCTTTTCTATGGTCATTCTCTGTCTTCCGCTGATTCAAGAAGGGCAGTTGTCAGTTTCTGGCAAAAGAATGTGCACTGTACTGGTTAACCGCTTCCGATAAGCCTGCTCAGGAAAAGCGTGGATAGATAAACTGACCAACTCAAAAATTACCTAAATAGTGTTTACTTGGCCATTAAACTTTAAAACAAACAAAAAAATAAATCAAGAAGGGTAGTTGATATTTTCTAGCAAAAGGATGTATTAGTATTAAGGTTTCCTTAAATTTTTCCTTAAATGACATGATTTACCTAAATTGTTAGATTACAAGTTATCAGCCCCCGCCCATAGGGGCTTGAAGAAATATATGGGCTGCATGATGCTTCCACGCAGAGCTGAATCCGGCCCGCACACTAGTTCTGGTTAACAGCTAAGAGGATCTAAGCCTGTCAAGGAACCGCGGTGCGAGGCGGACAGTCCATGCTAATAACCCTATTTGTTTCATTGGGCGACAGGGCTTGAGATGTCCTATCATCTCAATGTCGGGTAAAAGTCCCACAAAATTGGAAGCAACGTCTCCAAAATGACCTTTACAGTGTTGACAAGGACGTTAAACCTCAAATCAAACAAACAAACAAACAAGATTACACGTTAAGAACATACATGTTAACATGTTTTTACCGATGTATGAGGTGTCCAAATATTCATGTAAAATATGGTGATGTTAATATATATGGTAATGATAATGTTTATGGCTCCCGCCCATGGGGGCGTGAAGAAATAGATTGGCTGCATGATGCTTCCATGCAGAGCTGAAATCAACCACACACTAGTACTGGTAAACATCTTAGAGCATCTAAGCCTGCCCAGACAAAGCGATTCGAGTCGGCCCGTCCATGCTTATGAATCCTATTGGTTTCATTGGGTGACACGGCTTGAGATGTCATTTCATCTCAGTGTCGGGTAAAAGTCCCACAAAATTGGAAGCAACGTCTCCAAAATGACCTTTACAGTGTTGACGGGAAGGTTAAACCTCAAGTCAAACAAACAATGGTAATGTTTGAAAACTAAGCAATAGATAAATACTGTCAGATACAATAAAATTCCTATATTAAGACCACCTTTAGGACTGTTCAAAAGTGGTCTTTAAGACCACTTTTGAACAGTCCCAAAGGTGGTACCTGACAAAAGGACACTGTGGACAGAAAACACAAAGAAAGTCCACCCTTCAAAATAAGCTTTTTAAAGCAGAATTAGTCTTAATTTAAGGTGGTCTCAACCCTTGTCCTGCTGAATATTCAATTTAGCCACACCCATTTCTGACTTTGAACCAATCAGATAACTTGATGTAATTTATTCCCACAAATTCATAAACTGAATGTCAAACAGTGTAGATCCTGATCAGATGGCTTCTTCAGAAGCCATCTGATCAAACAGTGTAGATCCTGATCAGATGGCTTCTTCAGAAGCCATCTGATCAGGATCTACACTGTTTGCAAAGATAAGGGTTGTCGTGAACAGCAGGATGAGGGTTTATAGTGGAATTGCACTGTACATTTTAATTACTTCACCCTTAGAGCACTGGATGTTAGATTCTTCCCATTCTCTATTTGTAGGTGTGGTCCATTAATAGATCTGTGTCGAGGGCCCCACGTAAGGCACACTGGCAAAGTCAAGTCAATAGCTGTCATTAAGGTACTACTTTAATTTGGTATTACAGATGCAAAACTTGTTATAACGACAATGTCAGTGGAACGAATTCTTCGCTCAGGGCTAAGCCTCGATTCTGTGCGGCTTGGGCTTCCCTGAGGTTGGAAATGCTCAAATTGAATCCATAGTTGTAAAATATTCTTGTAATTTAATACTCCAAGAAACAAATGTTACAGACATTTGCTAGAATCGCCTCATCGAGGCGATTCTAACAAATGTCTATAACATTTATTTCTTGGAGTAATGCTGTAGAAAAGACCTTTTATAACCTATCATAATCCTAACTGGGATTCTTTATAACAGCAAATTCTTTATAATGGCACAATAATAGGGAACAAATACTGTCGTTATAACGCGGGTCCTCTGTATTAACATTTTCACAGCCAAATGCAACTGTTGTCCTATTAAAGTCAAATCTAGCATTCAGTACAAAATTGTCTTTCCAACAATAAATAATATTTGGAGATTGATTCTTTTTCAAAGAAAAAATACTGAACAAATTGCTTGTGTAAACTGCAGCAGAATTGGGGCAAGCCCAATTTAAAATATATCACTCAAGTGTGACTCTGTATATGATATCACTGCAGCGTATCTCAGTATGTCAATGCTCTGTTTCAAAGTATACCACTACATTGTGTCTGGGTTTATCACTGCAGTGTCTTGGTGTATCAATGCATTGTGTATCCATATATCATCACAGTGTGTCTCAGTATATCACTGCACTGTGTCTGAGTGCATCAATGCATTGTGTCTCATCAGTGTATCACTGTAGTGTGTCTGGGTGTAATGAACTGTGTCTCACTATATTATTGCATCATGTCTCAGTATATCACAGCACTGTGTCTGAGAGCGTCAATGCATTGTGTCTCATCAGTGTATCACTGTAGTGGTCTGGGTGTATCAATGAATTGTGTCTCACTATATTATTGCAGCATGTCTCAGTATATCACAGCAGTGTGTCTTGATATATCAATGCATTGTGTCTTAGTATATGATTGCAGTGTGTCTCAGTATATCACTGCAGTGTGTTTAGTATATCACTGCCTTGTGTATCAGTATATCACTACATTGTGTCTCTGTTTATCACTGCATTGTGTCTCAGTGTATTACTGCAGTATGTCTTGATATACCTATGCATTGTGTCTCGGTATATCATTTCAGTATGTCTCCGTATGACGGGCCTCCGTGGCCTAGTGGATAAGAGCGCTGACTCTTAGTCATTAGGTCTCTCACCGCCGTGGGTTCAACCCCGCTCGGGCCATGTGTGAGACGCCAAGTTCTGCAACGGAAGGTCAGGTGGTTTTTCCCCGGGTACTCCGGTTTTCGCCCACCTCTGATTAACGATCGGCTCGATATGAGTGAAATAATCTTGAAAGGGCCGTAAAACCCAAACCAAAAAAAAAAAAAATGTCTCCGTATATCACTGCAGTGTGTCTCAGTATATCACTGCACTGTGTCTGAGAGCATCAATGCATTGTGTCTCATCAGTGTATCACTGTAGTGTGTCTGGGTGTATCAATGAATTGTGTCTCACTATATTATTGCAGCATGTCTCAGTATATCACAGCAGTGTGTCTTGATATATCAATGCATTGTGTCTTAGAATATGATTGCATTGTGTCTCAGTATGTCATTGCAGTGTGTTTCAGTATATTACTGCATTGTGTGTCTGTATATCACTACATTGTGTCTCTGTTTATCACTGCATTGTGTCTCAGTGTATTACTGCAGTGTGTCTTGATATACCAATTCATTGTGTCTCGGTATATCATTTTAGTATGTCTCCATATATCACTGCAGTGTGTCTCATTATATCATTGCAGTGTCTGTAAGTAAATCTCTTGGAAGTATTTCAGTACATCACTGCATTGTGTCTCAGTATATCACTGCATTATGTTATAGAATTCCTCCACCTACTGGGAAGGCAAGGCTGATGCAGAATCTCTACAGCGATTATATGGTATATCATTCCCAGACCCCAAACAGATGAAGGAGTGGAAACATCTACAAGAGGAAGCTGCCAAGAGAAACCATAGAAAAATAGGACAGGTAACTTCCATCACACTTCTCCCCCTCAACCGCCCACCCTCCCAATCCATTCATCACTCTCTGGGATTGAGGAGAAAGGATCAGTTGAAACTCATTTTAAAAAAAAAAATACTTTTTATGCCCCGCATCATATGATGCCGAGGGCATATAGTTTTTCGGTTTTCTGTACGTGCGTACATGTGTACGTCCGTCTGTATGTGTGTGTGTGTGTGTGTACGTACGTGTGTACGTGATCCTGTAACCTCAGGTTAAAGTTTTTGTAACAGGTAGAGCCTGAACTTTTAGAACTCATATTTTCCTAACCATTTCATGGAACTGGTTCATCTTTGGTATGATGATAGATATAGGTCCAAAGTTTTATGGCCCCGCGCCTGCCCGGGGGGTAGAAATATGGCGGCTGCCTTCGGGAGTGTGGCAGAGTGGTAAGACCCCACCGAAAACAGTCCCATTGCCGAGACCACCCGGTGCCTCAAATAGGTGGCTGCCTTCAGCTTCTGTGGCAGTTGGGTAAAAGCCTCCAACATACAGAACAATCGTCCGTTCGACCGGTATTATTTTGTAATTCAATTTATTCAAATGCATCTTACCAATTTTTTTTTTCAATTCACTACGCGAGATCTATCCTTTTAAACCTTTCCTATCTCATGTTACTACCACGCTGCATTTGTACGTGTATCATCATTGCTGGTGGGTCGCGCACCACAAAGAAGAAACCTCATCTGTATATGTTTGTACTGTGTATGTGTCACTTTTTCATGCTCCATCACTCTGCACATCAATGAAAGATGCATTTTAAATACGTTATTAGATAAGTAACTTGTCGTTTCATGTTACCTCAAATTTATTTCATGTTATTCCAAAGTTAACAGAATCAGATACTTATCACTAAATTCTGAAGTGTACGTTATCATCTAACACAGCTTATTTCTTCATCAGTCTATAAAATCATTTGTACTCTCTGAAATTTATCACCTCAATAATTTCTTACCATAATCGTGGATCTCATATTTAGCAAAGGATCTCCTGTTTTCAGAGCCAAGCTTTTATTTAAGCAAACGTTTTCGGCCTCCCTTGTCTGTAGGGAATAAAATATACAGGTCACTTTCCTTCAGTAGTGAATGGGGATGAAATTCCTTGTTGAAACAGGAGCCACTTGTTTGCCGTGAGTGGCGTCTCGTATGCTGGAAGAAGGGATCCTGATGATTGAGAAAAGCCCAGGGATCTCCAGCTTTTCAACACATCATTTTGGCCCATATTTCAGATAGAAGAGGGGTTTGGGCTAGATCCGGCCTGAATCAATCGGCTCAGTCGTGCCAAGCTCTAAAATCGCACAGCTTGTCTTTATCTTCCTTCTTTCTTTCTTACGTATCTTTATGGTACAAACCGGGTGTAATTTTTTCTTATTCCTCTATCTTTGAGTGTTATTTGATGGGCGGCGGCTGATGGATCAATCGGTGGGCTTGTACTGGGGAAATTCAGCAGAAACTTCTGTGACGGAGAGAATATGGGTGGGGATGGGTCCCAACTGTTCCTCATTTTTTCATTGAAATCTGGGTGCATAGTTGGGAATCATAAAGCAGAAGTGGAGCGGAAGGACTCTGGTCCTGTCATCGAGTATAATAGCCATGTAGCCTTGGCGTTGGAAATAGGAGATCCATTTCCATTAAACGTCCCCTTGTAGGGCTCCAAGGAGGGTGGGGCGCATAGCTATCGAAAACATAAATTTCAACCATGGGATCCAACAATAGAAAAAGAGCTTTCTTAGACTTATCTGATGATGACCCGGAACCGACAACATTCACTTTTAAAGCAAATGACAATTTTGCAAGATTTTTAGTGGTTTCGAGCAACGAAGAAAAGGCCGTAACTACACTCTCACCTTTTGTCATTGAAAAACAAATTGAAGCTTTAATTGGAACACCAAAAAATGTTAAAAAATTGAAAAACGGAACTCTCCTTATTGAAACTAATCGAAAATCCCAAACAGAAAACCTCCTCAAAATCAACAAATTTTTCAACCTTAACGTCTCTGTCACGGAGCACAAAACATTAAACTCATGTAAAGGAATACTCCGTGACAGAATGCTTAAACAAGAATCTGAAGCCAGCATTGTCGACTATTTGAAAGAGCAAGGAGTTACGGCCTGCAAACGATTTAAAATTAAAAAAGACGGAAATCTTATAGACACCAACACTCTACTGCTAACTTTCAACACAACTACGTTGCCGAAATCTCTAAAAATCTTCTACAGAATAATACCGGTCGAAATCTACGTGCCCAATCCTCTGCGATGTTTTAATTGTCAGAGGTTTGGGCATCATGAAAATGATTGTACTGTCCCTGATGGATCTGTGTGTGAGAAGTGTGGTGGTACTGATCACCACACTGTCAACTGCAAGAATTCTCCAAAGTGTGTGAATTGCGGAAAAAATCATATATCCAAATCAAACGTCTGTGAAGTTTGGAAAACGGAAAAAGAAATTATGAAAATCAAAGTCACTCAAAACGTCACATATTTGGAAGCTAAGAAAATTCATCAAAATAAACCAGAAACCACATTCGCCAAAGTTGTTCAATCACTTACCAGCAAACCTGAAACCAAAGAAACATCAACACAATTCAACGAAAAAGATTTTGAAATTAAACCCCATTCTAAAGTTATTACCTCTTCTGTAAAACCCAAAACCACATCGTCACAACCTACATCTTCACAACCTACTACATCGTCTCAACCTACTACATCTACTCATCATTCAAGAACAGAATCTAGACAAACTTCACAGACCAGTTCACAACCCAAACATTCTAGCAGATCTCACTCCCGATCCACGTCGGGGACAGCAGATCAAAAAGAAAAAAACGGCAAAGAAAAGCATAAAGAATCAAACCCAAACAGTAAAGGGGCGTCTGCTGATCCAGTAAAACTGGCTAATCAGTACGGCGCCCTTGAGGACATGGAGTTGGACCATGATCCCTCCACGTTCTTAAAGGCTAATAATAAAAGATAAAGGATTAAATTCCTTGTTTTAATCTTCTCTCCATTCAACCATGGATAAGAAGTCAATAATTCAATGGAATTGTCGAGGACTGAAAGCCAATTTTAACGAACTTTTAATTTTAACTACACTTTTTTCTCCTAATGTCATTTGTCTCCAAGAAACTTTTTTGAAAACTACAGATAATATTAATTTCAAAGGTTACAGTATGTACAATCATATCACAACGGATAATCAGAAGGCATCAGGAGGTACATCAATCCTGGTAAAATCTGACGTTCCTCATAGGAAAATAGATGTAAACACTAATTTACAAGCTGTTGCTGTAAACGTCACTTTATCCAAATCCATAACGATTTGTTCTGTCTACCTTCCACCACACTATAATTTTTCTAAACAAGAATTAGAAAATTTAACAAATCAATTACCTAGTCCTTATATATTATTAGGAGATTTTAATAGTCACAGCAAATTATGGGGTTGCTCGGATACAAATGACAAAGGAGAAACCATAGAAAATTTTATTGCTGAAAATGATTTATGTTTATTTAACGATAAACAACCAACATATCTTCATTCTCCCACAAGGAATTATTTTGCTTTAGATCTTTCAATTTGCTCTACAAATATTTATCTAGATTTTGATTGGTCTGTTGTGGATGATCTCCATGGGAGCGATCATTTTCCGATAGTAATTGAAGAAATTGCATCGACCCATGAGGATCGTCACCCCAGATGGAATTTGAGTAAAGCAAATTGGGAAAATTTTATCAATTATGTGATGAAAAACTCGACCCTGAACTTTTTAAAACTGCAAATGATATACAAGATTTTACTGATGAATTGATTGATATTGCTGAAAAATGTATTCCTAAATCCTCGACTTTTTCAAAAAGAAACAAACCTTGGTTTAATGATGAAGTTAAAACTTCAATCAATAAAAGAAAATCTGCATTACGAAAATTCAATAAACAACCAACAAAAGAAAATCTTATCCATGCCAAACACATGCGAGCTAAAGCTCGCAAAACAATAAAATCGGCCAAAAAAGCATCTTGGCAACAATACGTCTCCAAACTTAATACCAGAACACCAACTAAGAAAATATGGGACATGATTAGAAAAATTAGTGGCAAAAACAAATCAAATAAACATGTCCATATCAAATCGAACGGAAATATATGTTCAACGGCTAAAGACATTTCCAATGCCTTGGGGGAAAATTTTCAGAAAAACTCCTCTAGCTTAAATTATTCAAAAAATTTCCAAAATATTAAACAAGAACAAGAGAAAAAGAATTTAAATTTTTCATCATTAAATCACGAAAAATATAATTTACCTTTCACTACTAAAGAATTATTAGATGCTCTCCATAAATCTCATGATACTGCTGTTGGTCCTGATGACATACACTATCAAATTTTAAAACATTTACCCAACAAGGCATTGGAAACATTATTAAACATTTTGAATGATATTTGGATCACTGGAAAGTTCCCCGAAAACTGGAGAAAAGCTACCATTATTCCTATTCCGAAACCTAATAAAGATCATACTGAAGCCACTAATTACAGACCTATTGCTTTGACAAGTTGCTTATGTAAAACAATGGAGAGAATGATTAATGATAGGCTGGTTTGGTTCTTAGAATCAAACCAGCTTATCACTAAATTTCAAGCTGGTTTTAGAAAAAACAGCTCTACTAACGATCATTTGATTCGCTTAGAATCATTTATACGTGATGCCTTTATTAAAAAAGAACATGTCGTAGCTGTATTTTTTGACCTAGAAAAGGCCTACGATACCACTTGGAAGTATGGCATCATGAAAGATTTACACACATTGGGCCTTAAAGGCCGATTACCACTTTTTGTTCAAAATTTCTTATCCGATCGAACATTTAATGTTCGCTTAGGAAATACATTATCGGACACATTTGATCAAGAACAAGGTGTACCACAAGGTAGTATTTTATCACCAACCTTGTTCAGCATAAAAATTAATAATATAGTTAAATGTGTAAAAGACCCAGATTGTTCGCTTTTTGTTGTCGATTTTGGAATCTTTTATCGATCCAAAAATATGGAAACCATTGAATTTAAACTGCAAAGGTGTTTAAATAATATAGAAACTTGGGCAACAGAAAATGGTTTTAAATTTTCTAAAACAAAAACTCAGTGTGTTCATTTCTGCCAAATACGAAAGTTACATTTAGATCCTGTACTGACTATATACGGCAGTCCAATTCCAGTCGTCACTGAGGCGAAGTTTTTGGGTCTTTTATTCGATAACAAATTGTCTTTTATTCCTCATATCAAAGCTTTGAAAGCTAAATGTTTAAAAGCTCTTGATATTTTAAAAGTCCTGTCCAGTTCCGACTGGGGAGGAGATCGCACTGTTCTTTTAAATCTGTATAGATCGTTAATTCGTTCCAAATTGGACTATGGTTCCATAGTCTATGGTTCTGCTAGGAAATCTTATTTAAAATCTTTGGATACTATACATCATCAAGGTTTACGTTTAGCACTAGGCGCCTTTCGCACTTCACCCGTTGATAGTCTCTATGCTGAATCTAATGAACCATCACTTTATATTAGAAGAGAGAAATTGTCTCTTCAATATGCTACTAAATTAGCTGCAAATCCACGCAATTCAGCATATGAATGTGTTTTTAACCCTAAGTATGAACGATTTTATAACAACAAACCATCGGCGATTAAACCTCTTGGCCTAAGAATTCAATCATTACTCGAAGAGGCAAATATTAATATTAAAAATATTCAATCTTTTTCATTATCATCCAAAGAGCCATGGACGTTAAACCCTCCAAAGATTATTTTAACCTTACATAAAAATAAGAAATCCGAAGTGGAATCGCATATTTTTAAGAACGAATTTTTAGAAATCAAGTCCAATTTTAAACATCATATATCCATTTACACTGACGGTTCGAAACAAGATGAGAAAGTTGCTTGTTCTGTCATTAGTCCGAATTTCACCGACAGCATTAGATTACCCGATAATAGCTCTATTTTTACCGCTGAAGCGAAAGCAATTGATATTGCACTCTATCACATTCAAGATCAATCTGAAAGACATTTTATCATTTATTCCGATTCTCTTTCTGTATTAAAAGCTCTCAAAGACCAACAGCACAGAAACCCCTTGATCCAACAAATTCTTAGAAAATATCACTATCTTTCCGTCTCGAAGGAGATCATATTCTGCTGGCTTCCGAGTCACGTGAATATCCGCGGAAATGAGCTAGCTGATTTGGAAGCCAAATCAGCATTATCGTTAACAGTTACACATTTAAAAATCCCTTACTCTGATTTAAAATCGAACATTAACAAATATATAAAAAATAAATGTCAATCAATTTGGGAAAAAGAAACTAATAATAAATTAAACCAAATACAACCGAATTTTCATACCAAATGCACTTTTTCGAATTATAATAGGAAAGATCAGACTAAAATCACAAGATGCCGTATTGGACACACACGACTCACTCATTCCTACATTTTAAAAAACGAACAAGCACCTTTCTGTATATCTTGTAACGAACCGTTCACAGTTAAACACTTTCTCATCTCATGTATTGAATTTGACCATATACGTTCTAAATATTTTAACATTACTACGATGAAAGATCTTTTTAATAATGTTCCTTTTTACCAATTAATCAATTTTCTTAAAGAAATCGGTCTTTTTAACAAACTGTAGTTATTAAAATTTTAATTGTTTAATCTTGTAAAATTTTATAATATATAACTGTTTTAGACGCTATATGCCCTGTTAGGGTTGAGCGTCTTAAAATAAAACATCCATCCATCCATCCATCCAAAGTTTTATTAAGCAATACCCCCACCCATGCCTGTGACTTCAAAGTCAAGGTCACAGACTTAGAAATTTTCAATGTTAAAGACTCAGGTTAAGGTTTTTGTAACAGGTAGAATTAAACATTTCAGAACTCATATTTTCCAAACCATTTGATGGAATTGGTTCATATTTGGTATGATTATAGATATAGGTCCAAAGTTTTATTCAGCGATACCCCCACCCATGCCCTTGGCCTTAAGGTCAAGGTCATGGACTTAGAAATTTTCCATGTTAAAGACTCCAGTTATGGTATTTGTAGCTGGTAGAACCTGAACTTTTATGATGGCAAATGTTTCTTATGACAGTATCTCGAGCGAGTTTGTCTTTCAAGGTCATGACCTCAAGGTCAAGGTCACTTTGGCTTTTTTAGAAAAACTTTGTCATCGCTCTAGCGCCTACATTTCTTCACCAATTTCAATATAACTTCACACAAATGTTCCTTATAAAAATAGCTCGAGCAATTTCAACTTTCAAGGTCATGGCCTCAAGGTCAAGGTCACTGTGGCTATTTTTAGAAAAACTTTATCATCGCTCTAGCGCTTACATTTCTTCACCGATTTCAATATAACTTCACACAAATGTTCCTTATGACAATATCTCTAGCAAGTTCCACTTTCAAGGTCAAGGTCACTGTGGCTATTTTTAGAAAAACTTTGTCATCGCTCTAGCGCTTACATTTCTTCACCGATTTCAATATAACTTCACACAAATGTTCCTTATGACAATATCTCGAGCCATTTCGACTCAAGGTCAAGGTCACTGTGGCTATTTTTAGAAAAACTTTGTCATCGCTCTAGCGCCTGCATTTCTTCACTGGTTTCAAAATAACTTCACACAAATGTTCCTTATGACAATATCTCGAGCGATTTTGACTTTTAAGGTCAAGGTCACTCTGGCTATTTTTAGAAAAACTTTGTCATCGCTCTAGCGACTACATTTCTTCACCGATTTCAATATAACTTCACACAAATGTTCCTTATGACAATACCTCGAGCGAGTTCGCCTTTCAAGGTCAAGGTCACTGTGGCTGTTTTTAGAAAAACTTTGTCATTGCTCTAGCACTTACATTTTTTCACCAATTTCAATATAACTTCTCACAAATGTTCCTGATGACAAGGTCACACACTTAGAAAATTGTGTTTCAACATGGATTTTCGGGGTGAGGCGGGGCCCTTGGCGGGGGCATCTGTGTCGTCTGGACACATTTCTAGTTGAAGAAGAAATCGGGGTCCATCAAGGCTGGAAAAATCCACGCATCTACTTGCAAGTGCTAAATGCTGGCAGCGGCCCCCGTCCATAGGGGCTTGAAGAAATATATGGGCTGCATGCTGCTTCCACGCAGAGTTTAATCCGGCCCACACACTAGTACTGGTAAACCGCTTAGAGGATCTTAGCCTGTCCAGGAACCGCGGTGCGAGGTACACCGTCCAAGCTAATAAATCCTATTGGTTTCATTGGGCGGCAGGGCTTGAGATGTCATTTCATCTCAATGTCGGGTAAAAGTCCCACAAAATTGGAAGCAACGTCTCCAAAATGACCTTTACAGTGTTGATGGGGACGTTAAACCTCAAATCAAACAAACAAATGCTGGCAGACAAGCAAATTTTTGTCTAGTCGCTTTGAAATTTTCCAAAATCTGCATGATTTCGGTCATGCAGGATGAATGAAATTTGAAAGAATTTTCAAGCCATGTCCTGGGGCCAGTTGTTTAAAACAAACGACATTGTTAGTTAAAACTTTGATCTTTTAATTTTGGCAACTATACGAAAATTTTTGCTGAAAAAAATGTGAGCAGCTAGGCTAATTCAGCAGACGACAAATTGTTGATACTTTTCTTAGTTTTCCCAGAAAACAGAATTTAACATCTCCTGCAAATCCTATGGAGACGATTTGCATGAGATGTCAAATTCTCTTTTGGAAAATCAGAAAAAGATTTCAAAATGTCGTCTGCTGCTGCAAACAGAAAATTCACAGCATGCAGAGCATTGAAATATTGTGAGTAGGTTTTGCAAATAGCAGAATTTTTTTTTATTGAAACACAATTACATAAATAGTCAAACCTCAATGGCTAGAATACAGACTACTAGTTTACCACCGGAACGGGCCTCCGTGGCCTAGTGGTTAAGAGCACTGAATCTTAATCATTAGGTCTCAACAATGTGTTAGAAGCTGGCTCGGGTCACATGTGAGGAGCCAAGTTCTGCAATGGATGGTCAGGTGGTTTTTCTCCGGTTTTCGCCCACCTCTTATGAAGGATCCGCTCAATATGAGTGATATAATCTTGAAAGTGTCGTAAAACCAACAAAAAAAAAAAAAAAAAATAGTTTAGCTTTTTGGAACAAATTATTTTATCTTGAAAATGATGTTGTGTGTACATGTTTGAATCAAATCAATGAGGTGATTCTAATGAGTACACACAACATACCTACATTTTAAAGAAAAACAAGATGTCCCTTTAAAGGTGAATGGATACACCTTGAAGGGAGGCAACTACTGCAAAAGTATTTTTGTCTCCCATGTCAATATGGGTCTACTCTTAAAGGAAAGAATTTGCTCCTCAGGTCCTGGAGCAAATTCTTTCCTTTAAGAGTAGACCCCTATTTCAGTGGGACAGGGCTTAAAGAAAAGCAAACACGAAGTCCCAAAAGTTGTCTCCCTTGTTAATGTTCTGAACAAATTGTATGACCCCAAAAGGTGTTTGAGCCCTTGAAAGTGTACTGTAAAAATTCAAAAAATTCTGACACCTTGAGGACTTGCTATAATTCTACTAAAATTTCGACAGTCACAGCAACGAGTTCAAAAGGTGCAGACAGAATGGGAAACAGTGTAGACCCTGATCAGACTGCTCCTTCAGGAGCAGTCTGATCTGGGACTACACTGTTTGTTTAGGCTTATCTGTCCAAATTATTTAGGAACATTACAGTATAGCTGTGGTTACAGTCATCATTTCTTATCATATTTTGTTTATAATTTTAGGAACAAGAACTATTTTTCTTCCATGAGTTGAGTCCAGGCAGTTGTTTCTTTCTACCCAAAGGTGCTCATATATATAATACACTTATAGAGTTTATAAGGGTATGTAGTTTTCCATTTTGTCATATTTATTCTTGCAATCCTGCAGGCTGATGTAGTTTACCAATGCCAAGAGTATAGATCCAGATGAGATGGTTTATAATGAGCCATGTCATCTGGATCCTCCGCATTTGTTGGTTTAAGGATTTTAACTTAACCCTTATCTTACTGAATATTCATTTAAGCCACACCCATTTCTGTCTATCAACCAATCAAATTACTTGATGTAATTTATTGCTACAAATTCATAAACTGAATGCCAAACAGTGTAGATCCTGATCAGATGGCTTCTTCAGAAGCCATCTGATCTGGATCTACACTGTTTGCAAAGATAGGGGTTGTCGTGAACAGCAAGATAAGGGTTAAACCTCTATTATCGTCTTTATTTTCCGAGGGTAACATTTAGCATATAGAGCTAATCTTCCATGAGGCACATCCAGCCATCGCTGGCTTCGGTAGCTCAAATGGATGAATGTCTCACTGGAGATCAGGAGGTCATGCCCCCACCCATCAGGGCTTGGAGAAATAGATCAGGCTGCATGGTGCTTCCGCGCAGAGCTGAAACTGACCAAACTTGACTGGTGAACTTCTTAGGTCCAAGCGTGCCCAGGAAAAGTGGTGGGAGGCTGACTGCTCCATAAACACTAGCATTGTCTTTGGTCGGTAGGGTTTGAGATGTCATTTCGGCATAATGCTGGGTAAAAGTGGCACAAATTCAGAAGCAACGTCTCCAAAATGACCTGAATAGTGTTGATGGGGGTGTAAAACCTCAAGACAAACAAACAAGATCAGGAGGTCATGGGTCACATACCTGCCAAGTTGGCAACATACTTTTGTGCAAATTGATAATGAAATCTTTTCTGGCCAAAGAATGTGAACTGCATTGGTTAACCGCTAATGTATAAACCTGCCCTGGCTGGAAAAGTGTGGCAAGGTAGTTTAAACTATCAGGATATGACCTGAACGGTGTTGACAGGGCCATTTAACTAAAAACAAAACAAACAGGTTCTGGAAAGAGTCGTCAGACAAATAAGTATGGCAAACAGTGCAGGCCTACAGCTATTTTCTGAATAAATTTTAAAAATAACACAAGCTGTCACCCCTAAATTTCAAAATGGACTCCTGCCATATATAAGGAGGAAATTTCCATTTGGTACAAAAAGGGGTTAATAGTGTTTAATATTATTTTTGACTTATTGCAATTTCAGGGTGAATACAGAAAAAGGGGTTTTCAAGAAGTTGTCTCCCCTAACATGTACAACCACAGATTATGGGAAACCTCGGGCCACTGGCAACATTATTCTGTAAGTTGACATTATTTTCTTAAGACAGACAGCATTGCAACTCTTTAAACCTTGTAGCCTGGTACAGCTACCTCTGCAAACAGGGAAGATCCTGATCAGATGGCTCATAATGAGCCATCAGATCAGGATCTGCAGTGTTTGCCATCCTGTATAGGATTATTGACTGAACCACCTACAGTCAGATTTTAATAATAACGCAAAAACCTTTGGGACCTTGCAAATTTGTTCGAGATAGGGGTAGTCCGAATTAAAAAAGTTTAATTATAGTGGCATGTCATAAGACGTAATTTGGATGGCATTAGGATATTTAAGATAAAGGTATGTTGTGTGTACTCATTAGAATAGCCTCATTTGCAGGGTGCTGGTAAGAAAAAATGCACTTTTAACATGTGAAAGCTGTCTATAAAGGCAATTTGTTACCATCCTGTTTCCAAGAGAGCCTCAGTAAAGGCTTTACATGCTTAATAAGCAATATTAAAGGGGACTGGATACACCTTCAGGGGAGGCAACTCCTCCAAAAGTATTTTTTGTCTCCCATGTCAATAGGGCATTTTTCTGTATAATCTCATTGCGAAAACATGGCTATACAAATGCATTGTAAACTTTACTGCTGAAAAAAAAAAAAAAAAAAATTATGGTGAAAAATTGTGTTTCTGTATTTCTGCTCAAAATATAGATTGCAGGTACTCGTTAGAACCGCCTCATCGAGGCAGTTCTAACAAGTACCCAAAATCAATATTTCTGAGCAGAAATAAGGAAAATAAGGTTTAACCCTTTAAACCGCAGGCTTACTGTTTAAAGTGATGTTCAAGGGGGTGAGTATAAGTATGTTTTTGTGATGTGTAAAATTTTTGTTTTGGTCAAACAATACGCCCCAACAGTAGTGTTATATGTTGGTCTGGTGTACCAGCTTTTGAGGAGTTGATAGTTTTCTTTCTTTTCAGGACAATATGTTTCAGTTTGAAATTGAAAAAGAAAAATACGGTCTCAAGCCCATGAACTGTCCTGGTCACTGGTATGTTCTGTAAAATAGCTATTATTTCCGAGGGCCAGTTGTTTAAAACTAATGTTAGAGTTAGTTAACATATCGTTAAAATTCTTAAAATGCCGAGAAAAACTACATGTACTTCTGAAAATGTCGTCTGCTTATGTCGTCTGCTGATTTTTTTTGCAAACTTTTTGAAAATACTTTTGCATATAGGCGAACAGTGTGGACACAGATCAGACTTTTAAAGTAACAGGCAGATGACAATTGTCATGATTGGCATTTTATGGGTTAATATGGCAAACATACTGTCACTTTTGCTGAAAAGATGTCGGTAGCTACTCACTTTTTTCCAGTGAAAATTCAAGAGTATTAAATTTTGTATTTGCTAGAACAGTTAAGTTAGATTGCTAACAAGCTTATTAAGCTAATGATATTAGAAACAACTGGACCCTAAATGTATAGTTTGAACAATTTGACATGGGACTGACCTTTATGCAAGGAATAAATTAGTCATTGTTATTGCATAATACGTCGGCTTTCGTAAACTTCTCATGAATTTTCGGCATCTCGTGAATTGCAACCCATTTGCCGACCTCTATGTATTGAATAACAATATTGCCATTTTCGGGAGACGGCGAAGATAAATACATGCATTCAGTTGGGTGTGAAATTATGTTAATAAGAGTTCACCAGTCTCGGGGCAATTTGTTCGAACTATACTTGTGTTTGCTTAAACTCTTGCTGAAAATATGAGTAGCTTTTGCCTATGCAAAACTACTCACATTTTTCCAGCGAGCAAAAATTCAAGAGTATAGGATTTTGTATTTGCTAGAACAGTTTAACAGTTAGGTTGCTAACAAGCTTATTAAGCTAACACTGGACCTTAACCCATATCTTGCATGTTAGCACTAAGGGCATGTAGATTTTGGTAAATTCCATGGAGACAAGACAAAATTTTTATCTGTCCTCCAAAGTATTTTACTCGTCATGACAAGCGGATGAGTGGAATTTTCCAGCCCTGTGATGGGATAAACTAAGGTTTTGTCTCTCTTGTGACATCAGTTGTTGGTGGGACGTAAAACTAAAAAAAAAACAAAAAAACAAACAAACATACACACACAAGCAACAATGAACATGACCAAAGCGAGATGGAACCCTGCAGGCACACATCGCTAGAGCATCAAATCAATGTCAGTGCAACATCATGACGTTGCACAGACGTAGATGTGAAGTTTCATAAACATCATTAGGTTGCACTGACGTTGATGTGATGTCACAATTACCCCGGCCTCGTTGGCTCAGTTGGATGCGCGTCTGACTGGTGATCAGGAGGACGCGGGTTCGACTCCCGCCGGGGTCGGCAACATTCTTTCGTGGAGATTGATCATGAAATCTTTTCTACAGTCATTCTCTCCCTTCCGCTGATTCAAGAAGGGCAGTTGTCAGTTTCTGGCGAAAGAATGTGCACTGTAATGGTTAACCGCTTACGTATAAGCCTGCCCAGGAAAGTGTGGATAGGTAAACTGACCTGCTCAAAAATGACCTAAATAGTGTTGACTGGGCCGTTAAACTCCAAAACAAACAAACAAACAAACAATGTCACAATTACATCATGTACCTGCTGGGAAGAATCCAATCTGAAACTCAGGGTTGAAAGGGTAAAGTAGTAGTTTAGCACAGGTTCAAATGTCAGAGGTGTTCTGAGGATAATTTCAGGATATTTTTTCTTCCTCTATAAAAACATACGTTGTGGGTACTCATTGAGGTGATTCTAACAAGTACCCACAACATACGTTGCTAACAAGAAATATGTAAAATAATCTCTTTATTACATATATTCTCATTGTGCTGCCTTATCTGGCGCTATGACTAATACCTCGAAAATTAAGTCCCCGCAGAAATAATTCAGTATTACAATAACTACAGCCAACCTTAGTTACTTAGTTGCACATGCATGTGAGTGGTATTTACAGGGTCAGCAATATTCTTTGGTGGAAAGATATTGTGACATCATTTCTTATGTTGTTCTTTAACTTCCCCTGATTCAAGAAGGGCAATTGTCTGTGTTTTTGACAAAAGAGTGTGTACTGTACTTGTAAACTGTTTACATATAAGCTTGCCCAGGAAAAGTGTGGTAAGGTAAAATTGACTGGCTCAATATGATCTAGTTAGTGTTGACTGGGCTGTTAATATAAAAGACCAGGACTGAAAGTCTCTACAGTCAATAAACTACAGAGTGTGTTTCTCCTACATTTTCAGTTTAATGTTTGATCATCGACCTCGGTCCCATAAAGAGCTACCTCTGCGGATGGCAGACTTTGGTGTGTTACATAGAAATGAGCTGTCCGGAGCTCTCAGTGGCCTGACCAGAGTACGGAGATTTCAACAGGATGATGGACATATCTTCTGTACTCCAGAACAGGTTGGTACTCTTTTCTTATGTCTGTATCTCCAATAATGATAATAATGGGATAATTTTTATGCCCCCCTGAGAATCTTTGATTTGGGGGTGGGGGTGGGGGGGGGCATATATATAGTATTTGCCCTGTCTGTCTGTTTGTTTGATTGTTTATTTGTTTGTCTGTCTGGCCATCACAAAAACTTTAACCTTGATCATAACTTCAAAAGTATTTGACTTAGCCCCATGAAACATCACACACTTATTCACCATAACAAGGGCTACATTCTGACCAAGGGCCATAACTCTGTTGACATTTTTGGCTGAATTATCTCCCCTTGAAATTTTGCAAAAACTCAGAAATTGGCTCACATGGAGGGGGGGCATTGGTCACCTATAGTGACAGCTCTTGTTATTATTCTTGTTTATAGAAACATATGGTGTTGGTACTTCTTATTTGAAGCAGTTGGTTAACCTAACCACTAGTTGGCCATCCAATCCCAAAAAAGATTGATATTTTTACTTTTGATGGCAAAATTGAGTAGAGTATGGCACCTATGCTAAATGTAATCCTTGTTGTGTGTCAACAATCATAGGGGTGGATGCCACGTCTGGAAATGCGTCTGAGACTCAGAAGTAGGTCAAAGGTCAAATGAGTGCAAAATAAACATGAAACTACTTATAACTCTCTTTTAACACATATTTGGGGAAAATGTTTGCTTAAAATCACCATAAACTATTCAGGTGCATCAAACAATGGAAAATCATTATAAATGTACCCTCAAAGTATGTCAGTCTTATAGGTCAGGGGTCATTTAAGTGCAAAGCTCGTGAAAAACGGATGTTTTCTGAACAAATTTTGTTACATTTAGCATAAGGATGTGTTGCTGACCAGTAATTATTATACCCCCGCCATAGGAAGTATGATATGGGGGTATATAGTTTTCGTTCTGCCGTTCGTCTGTCCGTCTGTCCTTGTGTCCGTCCGTCCGTCTGTCCGTGCGTCCGTCCGTTAACATTTTGGTTAAAGTTTTGCGTTAAAGTTTCTAAGACATTGTATCTTCTGAACCCTTTGATAGATTTAGTTGATACTTACACTGAAGTTACATACTGGTCTAAAGATTTCATTGATGCATGTCTCACCACCCACAGTACCTTGAGATAAAGGTCACAGTCTTAGACATTTTACTTTTGGTTAAAGTTTTATGATAGAGTTTATAGATGCCTGTATGTTCTAAACTCTAAGACAAATTCAGTTGATAGTTGCATCAATGTTGCATACCAGTCCAAAGATTTTGTGATGCATGTCCCGTCTCCCACCCATTGTGACCTTGACCTCAAGGTACAGGTCACACCTTGACCTCAAGGTCGCAGACTTAGACATTTACATTTGGTTAAAATTTTATGACAGACTTTATAGATGACTGTATGTTCTAAACTCTAAGACAAATTCAATTGATATTTGCATCGATGTTGTATACCAGTCCAAAGATTTCATTGATAAACATCCCACCTGCTTCAGTAACATTGATGCCCCCACCCCTTCAGTAACTTTGATGCCCTCACACTCTTGGTCCATTTAGAAATTTTATGTTTGGTTTAGCTTTTACAAACACATTTATAAATTATTATAGCTTCTTGACTTCTTCATACAAGCTCGAAAGATAAATCAGAGGGTGGCGCTGGCCGGGGGTATACGTGACCCACTGGTCGCTTTCTCAAGTTATCAAAACATTAGAAAAAAAAAAACATTTGTAACGTGTATTTGATAAGAAAATCTGCTTGTTTACATGGATATGGGTTAAATGGAATAAAAAGGGATACTAATGTTACAGACTTGAATCATTGATGATCCCCGATATTGATATAGCACTGGATTCTTTCTTTGTGACTTTGTTTCTGTTATGGGTCTGAAACTTTGCTTTGCCCAACTACCGTAAGTCAAAGCGCGACTTCCCGATTGTTGAGCTAGCCCGTCCGACAACAGGTTTTATGCAGCTGCAATCCTCGTCCTTACTTCCGTTGCGATTTAGACAAATCATTTGTTCAGTCCACATGAAAGCCTCCTGACTCATCAATGCAACATCTCATAGAACATAAAAAATCAAAACAACCACAGAGATCAAACAACGGTGAAGACAGCAAGAAACCACTAAAATGCTGGGGCAAACGAAAACCAAAAGTTGTACTCCGATGGGCCTGACCAGAGACAGAGCATCAGGCTCCAGCCAATACTGCATAAAACTAAATTCGCTCTAATTCTCAGCAAGCCATTGCGCTGGGACCGTTGTAGAATCCAAGGCCTGACCCACCGGCGTGCAATTAGAGAAAGGGAAGCAAAGTTGTCAACTGTGCTTGGGTTAACTACCATGCATGCAGTCTGTCGTTTAAACTTTATGTTGTACCCAAATTTTTTATATCGAAGAATAGTTTTACGAAATTGGGTGCTGAAGTCATTGAATTATATATATATTTTTCTGAATTTATATACTAAGTCACCATATATTTCGGGTTCCGATAGACCTTTAAGTCCAACATTGGATTTTGAAATTAAATCGGAATGACGTCTTCAAAATTTTGAAAAGGCTTTAAATTGCGTAGTTTATGGTACCGATAGCCCTGATTAAGAAGTTTAGCAGTTAACAATTTATATCGAGTGTTGATGTCAGTTACATGACTAGACACTCTGGCAAATCGTATTAATTGCGAAATATAAACGCCATATTGGATGCCGCACGAGGAACATCACCATCCAACAAAGGAAAATTTACAATCTCTAAGTCAAAATCATCGCGTTTTTCATAAATTTTCCAGGAAACAAACCCATCTACAATAAACAGATGTAAATCTAAAAACGGTGCCTCGGTATCAGAAGAATTTGCTTTATTTAACTGAAGTTCTGGGGGTAAATCTGACTGATCAAACCATCGAAATAGGTATTGTTAATATTTAATAAACCACCCAAATATCTAGAAGCCGAGACATGAAGTTAAAATGACTTGTTATTTATATATAACTATGTTTATGTCTATCATTTTAGATTATGCGGAAGAAAGCTCGTATCTATGATATCGGAGAAAACCCTATTTGGCTTGCATTGCATAGACTTGTCAATGTTGAAGTAAAATCATTAAATCATATGGGCGCAATCGGGAATACATATTAGCTGTTACCCTTTACATTGTAGTGATCTAAACGGCTCTTAAAATGAAGTGGCATCTTTTAAAATACAAACTTTGAAGACTGTTAAACACTTACATTAAGCGGCAGCAAATTTTGGCGCTTTTTATGAGTAGACCTTTTTCGCGGATTTATATTTTGGCGGATTTTCAATTTCCAAAGAAAAAGAATCGGTCGAATCTACAAAGCCATGTTAGATGACAAAAAATCATCGGAGTTGATCATCAACAGCGTCATGCAAAAAACTGTAGTAATTAGTTATTTTTGGTGTTCACCGCATGATTAACCCAATGTGCTACCTTGATAATCCAAATGTCTGTCTGGAGGTGTGTCACTTTCCTCTTATCTGATTGGTTTACCCATCATATTGAGCTCACAGTTAAAGCCATCAATAAATTACTAATTACATCCACAATTTTGACAATAACTCTCAAGGTGTTTTTGTTTTCATTCAGCCATTTTGAGCTGTCTTATGACTTGGACATTGTCTTTCTTTATTTCGGCTTCTAAAGAAGTAAATACACTTTTTCTTTTGTCACCGATGATGCCGATGACCTATTGACACAATATAATTGTGATGTGTAGAATAAAGTTTCTTCACTTGCATTCTTTTAGCTTTATTGGCGGGTTTTTATTTTGGCGTTTTTTTTTCCTTGACTGCAAATAGCGCCAAAATAAAATGACCGCCAAATATAAGTGTTTTACAGTAGCTGTACGTGACCTTTGATGATGATCCACTTGTGTTATTATTAGATATATCTTCATCATATACTATATCCTTGATATATCATTGTGACGTTTAGTAAGAACTCAGAAGACGATTTGGAATGTTACTTACAATAATGGATGGCATGTGAATAAACAACGTATTTTGCAAAAGAAACATAGTTTGTCAAATATGTACTTAAATGACCTTTGACCTAAGGCCGATTAGGTTGGCCATTATGCTGTTTGTATAATGTGTGGGTTTTATGCTTACTAGATAAGGAAATGGCAACTCATTTGGCTTTGTTTCAGTTGACATACTAGATAACTCTTTGTACAATAAATATTGATGCATATTTAAAGAAAATTTGTACTTAAATGACCTTTGACCCTGGCAAAATCTATGATACAATTTCTTTCCTCACATATGATGCATAAACAATATGTCCTAAGTACATTGCTGGTGTTTGAATTAACTTTATTTGGTCTGCTTAGATAGAGAGAGGGTACAAATACCAGCATATGCAAATTTTATTGTATTTTTGCACTCATTTGACCTTTGACCTAATTCTGAGGCTCAGGGGCATTTTCAGAAGTGGCATCCACCCCTATCACTTTTGCATTACACTAAAGAACACTATTAGCATGGATGCCATACTCTACTCAATTTTGCCATCAGAAGTATTTTTTCATGGTTTGGACGGCCAACTACACACTTTTTCTGGTCATGTAGAAGCCATTTTAACCCATAAAATGCCAATCACGACAATTTTCCTCTGCTTTGTCATCTGCTGGTTACTTATAAAAGTTATTTGTGCAAACAGTGTGGACCCAAATCAGACTGCTCCTCTAGGAGTAGTCTGATTTGGGTCCACACTGTATGCAAAATTATTTTTAAAAGGTTTCCAAAAAGATTCAGCAGACGACATAAACAAGCAACATTTTCAGATGAAGTTTTACTCGGCATGTAAAGGTTTAAGGAGTTTATAGCTGCAGAACACATTCTATTACACCAGTTTGTTTTCTTTTTGTTGAGGTTTAACAGCTCCTTCAAAACTCATTTTGGAGACATCGCTTCTGATTTTGCTGCGCATTCACCCAACAATGAGATGAAATGACATCTCAAGCGCTACCGCCCAAAATAATCACTTTGGTTTATATACAGGGATGGTCAGACTAGCATCACTTTGCCTATGTAGGTTTGGACATTCATAGCAGTTTACCAATACTCAAATGTTTGGTCCGTGTCAGCTCTGCGTGGAAGTAGGCTAGTATATGAATTAGCAACCTGGGGTTGGAAGATTGGAGCCGGGCAGAATGGCTGGGGCAAATATTTCATGATCATCTCCTCTATGAAAGAATGAGCTGGGCCCTCACAGGCGGAACCTGTGCCCACCTGATCACCCATCTGATCACAACTGAGCCACCCAGCTTGGCTCTTCACCCTTAAGACTCTGAGAAAAAATACATCTGAAAATTAATGTCGTCTGCGGAATCTTTTTGCAGACTTTTTAGCTCACCTGACCGAAGGTCATGGTGAGCTTTTGTGACCGTAAGATGTCCGGCGTCGTCGTGCGTCGTCCGTCGTCCGTCGTCCGTCGTGCGTAAACTTTTTCTTGTGAACAAACTAGAGGCCACAGTTTTGGTACAATCATCATCAAACTTGCTCAGAATGATCATCATGACAATATCTCGGTCAAGTTCGAATATGGGTCATGTCGGGTGAAAAAGTAGGTCAGTAGGTCAAATCATAGAAAAACCTTGTGAACACTCTAGAGGGCACAGTTTTGGTCCAATCATCATCAAACTTGCTCAGAATAATTATCATGACAATATCTCGGTCAGGTTCGAATATGGATCATGTAGGGTCAAAAAGTAGGTCAGTAGGTCAAACCATAGATAGTCCTTGTGAACACTCTAGAGGGCACAGTTATGGTTCAATTATCATCAAACTTGCTCAGAATGATCATTGTGACAATATCTCGGTCAAGTTTGAATATGGGTCATGTCGGGTCAAAAAGTAGGTCAGCGGGTCAAATCATAGAAAAACCTTGTGAACACCCTAGAGGCCACAATTTTGGTCCAATCATAATCAAACTTGCTCAGAATGATCATCATGACAATATCTTGGTCAAGTTCGAATATGGGTCATGTCCGGTCAAAAAGTAGGTCAGTAGGTCAAATCATAGAAAAACCTTGTGAACACTCTGAAGGCCACTGTTTTGGTCCAATTATCATGAAACTTGCTCAGAATGACCATTGTGACAATATTTCAGTCCAGTTCGAATATGGGTCATATCGGGTTAAAAAGTAGGTCAGCGGGTCAAATCATATAAAAACCTTGTGAACACCCTAGGGGCCACAATTTTGGTCCAATCTTAATCAAACTTGCTCAGAATGATCATCATGACAATATCTCGGTCAAGTTTGAATATGGGTCAAATGGTTCCGGTCCGTTGCACATCTAGGTCACAGGAGCCAAAAACAGATTTTTTTCACCAAAAACTTAAAAAATCTTCTTCTCTGAAACCACAAGGCCCAGGTCTTTGTTATTTGGTATGAAGCTTCATCTAGTGGACCCCTACCAAGATTGTTCAAATTATAGTGCTGGGGCCAAAAATGCCCCCGCACGGGGGCCCTTTGGTTTTACATAGGCTTATATAGGGAAAATCTTTAAAATTCTTCTTCTCTGAAACCACAAGGCCCAGGACTTTGATATTTGGTATGAAGCTTCATCTAGTGGACCCCTACCAAGATTGTTCAAATTTGAGTGCTGGGACGAAAAATGCCCCCGCCACGGGGCCCTTTGGTTTTACATTGGCTTATATAGGGAAAATCTTTAAAAATCTTCTTCTCTGAAACCACAAGGCCCAGGTCTTTGATATTTGGTATGAAGCTTCATCTAGTGGACCCCTACCAAGATTGTTCAAATTGTAGTGCACGGGCCAAAAATGCCCCCGCCCCAGGGCCCTTTGGTTTTACATAGGCTTATATAGGGAAAATCTTCAAAAATCTTCTACTCTGAAACCACAAGGCCCAGGACTTTGATATTTGGTATGAAGCTTCATCTAGTGGACCCCTACCAAGATTGTTCAAATTATAGTGCTGGGACAAAAAATGCCCCCGCCACGGGGCCCTTTGGTTTTACATTGGCTTATATAGGGAAAATCTTTAAAAATCTTCTTCTCTGAAACCACAAGGCCCAGGTCTTTGATATTTGGTATGAAGCTTCATCTAGTTGACCCCTACCAAGATTGTTCAAATTACAGTGCTGGGGCCAAAAATGCCCCCGCCCCGGGGCCCTTTGGTTTTACATAGGCTTATATAGGGAAAATCTTAAAAAATCTTCTTCTCTGAAACCACAAGGCCCAGGTCTTTGATATTTGGTATGAAGCTTCATCTAGTGGACCCCTACCAAGATTGTTCAAATTTTAGTGCTGGGACAAAAAATGCCCCCGCCACGGGGCCCTTTGGTTTTACATGGGCTTATATAGGGAAAATCTTTAAAAATTTTCTTTTCTGAAACCACAAGGCCCAGGACTTTGATATTTGGTATGAAGCTTCATCTAGTGGACCCCTACCAAGATTGTTCAAATTTTAGTGCTGGGACAAAAATGCCCCCGCCACGGGGCCCTTTGCTTTTACATTGGCTTATATAGGGAAAATTTTTAAAAATCTTCTTCTCTGAAACCACAAGGCCCAGGTCTTATATATTTGGTATGAAGCTTCATCTAGTGGACCCCTACCAAGATTGTTCAAATTATAGTGCTGGGGCCAAAAATGCCCCCGCCACGGGGCCCTTTGGTTTTACATAGGCTTATATAGGGAAAATCTTTAAAAATTTTCTTCTCTAAAACCACAAGGCCCAGGACTTTGATATTTGGTATGAAGCTTCATCTAGTGGACCCCTACCAAGATTGTTCCAATTTTAGTGCTGGGGCCAAAAATGCCCCTGCCCCGGGGCCCTTTGGTTTTACATAGGCTTATATAGGGAAAATCTTTAAAAATCTTCTTCTCTGAAACCACAAGGCCCAGGACTTTGATATTTGGTATGAAGCTTCGTCTAGTGGACCCCTACCAAGATTGTTCAAATTATAGTGCTGGGACAAAAAATCCCCCCCTGCCACGGGGCCCTTTGGTTTTACATAGGCTTATATAGGGAAAATCTTTAAAAATCTTCTTCTCTGAAACCACAAGGCCCAGAACTTTGATATTTGGTATGAAGCTTCATCTAGTGGACCCCTACCAAGATTGTTCAAACTATAGTGCTGGGGCAAAAAATGCCCCTGTCCCGGGGCCCTTTGATTTTACATAGGCTTATATAGGCAAAATCTTTAAAAATCTTCTTCTCTGAAACCGCTAGGCCCAGGTCTTTGATATTTGATGTGTAGCTTCATCTAGTGGACCTTTGACAAGATTGTTCAAATTTTAGCCTTTGTTGATGTTTGGTATGAAGCTTCACCTTTAAGACCTCCCTCAACATTATGTACATTAAAGCCCTGGGGCCAATAATGGCCCTCTCTGGGGCCCACTTGTTACACTATGGATCAGGTGAGCGATCCAGGGCCATCATGGCCCTCTTGTTAAAAATATTTTTAGCATACAGGCTTGCATCAGACTGCAGTCTGATCTGGGTCCAAACTGTTTGCAAAAACTAATTTTAAAGTACTTGCAGACAACTAAGCAGACAACAGTTTTCATGACCGGCATGTTATGGGTTAAGTCCAAATGTCTTTGTCCTTGTCCCACTGAACACAACAACTCCTGCTGAACATGACAGCCATTGCAAACAGTATAGATTCAGATTGGGTGAACATCTGATCCTGATCTACTATGTTTATCATGCAGGTTGTGAATTGAATGAATTAAGTATAGTCAGAAATGGGTTGATAGTTGGAAATGGGTGCGGTAAAATTAATAAGTTCAGGACAATGGTTTACAGAAATACACCACAACCTCTTTATAACACTATTAATGGGGTCCAAAGAAGAAACCTTGTTAGTTAAACAACTGTGGTATATCGAAACAAAAATGTATAGATTATATAGAAAAATGACCATTTTATGGTCATTTTTCTATATAATCTACACATTTTTGGGATCCATCTTGAAACCATGCTATATCCAAAACTGTGTTATAATGAACTGTGTTAGAATCAGATTGTGGTGTATGTATCAGTCACAAATTACAGGGTTTTTCAGTCTCTGGTCGGGCCCATCCGGAGTCCCAACTGTTGGTTTTCTTTTGTTTCAGTATTTCTGTTATTTCATGCTGTCAAGTCCTTATCTGTGTATTTGCTTGATATTTTTTATCTTTAGGGTGGTGTTGCATTGATGAGTTAGAAACTTGAAGCAGACTGAAAAAATTTGATCTTAACTCAGTGTTAGAAATAAACTTTTTTTGCAAGTAGCAAGTTGTTGCTACCTGGTCTGAAAGTAGGTAGCAAGATTTAAGGTGTCGACTTGGCAGCAAAATGTGTCATTCAAGTAGGAGCCCTACTTCCTGTAGACTAACCCTCCAAGCACAAAGCACGTTCAGCTGATGACATTTTCAAAGGATTTTGTCTTATTTTTCAGCAAAAATAAGGCTTGACTTTATATGTGAATCGTCTGCTCGGCAGACGATTCACATATAATGTCAAGCCTTATTTTTCTGCAGATGATTCACAACATGGCGTGTCAAGCCTTATTTTTGCTGACAAATATGAAAAAAAAAAAAAAGAACATAAAAAAAAAAATAAAAAAACACTTCACATTAGTTATATTTGGGCCACTACCTATTGTGACTATACCAGGTAGCAACGTTTTGCTACTGTTAATTTCGAACCCTGCTTAACTTATTTACAGGTTGATGATGAGATGTTAGGCTGTCTGGAATTTTCATGAGTTAGAAACCCTTCTGACAAGCAGCTGAACAAATTTGATCTTACCATAAAAATTCTATTAATTCGGACACCTTCACGACTTGCTATAATTCTCCTTCAATTTTATCAAAATTTTTTCATGATCCAGCAAGGAGTGGAAAAGGTGCAGACAGAATCGCGAACAGTGTAGACCCTGATCTTGACAGCATGAAATAACAGAAATACTGAAACAGAAGAAAACCAACAGTTGGGACTCCGGATGGGTCAGACCAGAGATTGATAAACCATGTAATTTGGGTCGACATGTGTTTGCTTAGGCCTATCTGTCCAAATACTTAAGATTATTACGGTATGTTACTTATAGGTTGATGAAGAAGTGTTAGGCTGTCTGGAATTTCTGAAACATGTTTACTCGGTATTTGGCTTCACCTGGCAGTTGAAACTATCTACCAGACCAGAAGGTTTCCTAGGGGAAGCATCATTGTGGGATACGGCAGAAAAGGTAACTACAGTCGACTGTCGTCATCTCAAACGCCAAGGGATTGGAATATTTGGTTTGAGATAACAGTAGTTTGAGATAAAAGGAGTTGAAATCTAAAGAACATATAGCAAAACTTAAATAACAGTTCACAAAAGTTAGTTTGACTTAAGCCATTGTCTAAGATATCAGAGTTTTAGATAACGAGATTCTACTGTATTTTTATTTGATACCATTATATAACATGCGTATACAAATACATTGTAAATTTAACCATGGAAAAAAAGCAACAGAATTTTAAGATGAAAAATTGTAATACTGTAAAATTCCTATATTAAGACCACCTTTGGGACTGTTCAAAAGTGGTCTTTAAGACCACATTTGAACAGTCCCAAATGTGATCTCTGTCCAGACATGCAGAAAACGCACAGAAAGAATGACTGCAACCTACTAAATAAGCTTTTAAAAGCAGAATTAGTAATAATGTTTTTAGGTGGTCTTAATAGCCAAATTTTTCTGTGCTTTTGTTATTTCTGCTCAAAATATAGATTGTGGGTACGCCTTAGAACTGCCTCATTGAAGCCAGGAGTCAGATTATAAACATGTACTTCTCACAATGTCTGCAGCAAAAGAATTCTTTGGAAAACATTGCTACAATAGATGTACAAAATGTTGTGAAAAAGCTTTGCACTATAACAAATTCATTATTTTGATTCTTTACGGGAAATGTGATCCCATGTTCCCAAATGGCGAGGGCAAATTCACTCTCAGGTGTGGAATGTGATCCCTAACGGGGAGGGCGAATTCACTCTCAGGTGGGGAATGTGACCCCATGTTCCCTAACGGGGAGGGCAAATTCACTCTCAGGTGGGGAATGTGATCCCATGTTCCCTAATGGCGAGGGCAAATTCACTCTCAGGTGTGGAATGTGATCCCATGTTCCCTAAAGGCGAGGGCAAATTCACTCTCAGGTGTGAAATGTAATCCCATTTTCCCTAATGGCGAGGGCAAATTCACTCTCAGGTGTGAAATGTAATCCCATGTTCCCTTATTGCGAGGGCTAATTCACTCTCAGGTGTGAAATGTAATCCCATGTTCCCTAAAGGCGAGGGCAAATTCACTCTCAGGTGTGAAATGTGATCCCATCTTCCCTAATGGCGAGGGCAAATTCACTCTCAGGTGTGAAATGTGATCCCATGTTCACTAATGGCGAGGGCAAATTCACTCTCAGGTGGGAAATGTGATCCCATGTTCCCTGATGGCGAGGGCAAATTCATTCTCTGGTGGGGAATGTGATCCCATGTTCCGTAATGGCGAGGGCTAATTCACTCTCAGGTGTGAAATGTGATCCCATGTTCCCTAATGGTGAGGGCAAATTCACTCTCAGGTGTGAAATGTGATCCCATGTTCCCTAATGGAGAGGGCAAATTCACTCTCAGGTGTGAAATGTGATCCCATGTTCCGTAATGGCAAGGGCAAATTCACTCTCAGGTGTGAAATGTGATCCCATGTTCCCTAATGGAGAGGGCAAATTCACTCTCAGGTGGGGAATATGATCCCATGCTCCCTAATGGCGAGGGCAAATTCACTCTCAGGTGTGGAATGTGATCCCATGTTCCCTAACAGCGAGGGCAAATTCACTCTCAGGTGGGGAATGTGATCCCATGTTCCCTAACACGGAGGGCAAATTCACTCTCACGTGTGAAATGTGATCCCATGTTCCCTAACGGCGAGGGCAAATTCACTCTCACGTGTGAAATGTGATCCCATGTTCCCCGTTAAGAATCAAAATAACTTATATTATTGTATGCTTTGGGGTATAATAGAACTCAAATGTATAGATTATACGGAAAAAGTCATTTTTCCATATAATTTACACATTTTGAATTAATTATAATTAGAAGCTGTGCACTGAAAAGACATTTTCTTTGGATCATAAACATAGTATAAAAAGAGATTTTATCATATGATGTCGTGTCTGAGAACGTAATAATGCCATGCAATAAATTCAATAATCCACTAGTGGATTAAATATGTAAGTTAGTAAGATACGCCCCGTAACATTACACATACAATGTCTTTAATGATGTTGCATTTACTAATGGCGGAATATTGTCATTGACATTTTTATAAACAAACCATGAATAAAATGTATTTTAAAAGTCATATGGTAAATAGAATCTTGTGTGCATGCTTATGTGTTATTGAATTTATTAAACTCATTGAGTAAAAGGAATAAAATGCTCTGCAAAGCCTTGCATTTTATCCCTTTTCCTCAATTTATTTAATAAATTCAATATTACATGATCACTTTTAGAATATTTACATTTTTATAAACAAACCATGAATAAAATGCATTTTAAAAGTCATATGGTAAATAGATTCTTGCATTTGTGCTTATTTATTATTGAATTTATTCTCAAAGAGTTTAATAAATTCAGTTATACATGAGCACTCTACTCTTGTAAGATTCTCTAAAAATAACAGTATTAAATCTATCATGGAAAACCATAAACAGCTATGTTCTCAGGGGTAAGTTGTCCAGAACTAACGATAGGCAACGTTTTGTTGATCATTAAATATGGAAAATATACTTTAAATAAGGCTCCTGTCAATCGGGGCTTGGACAAATAGTTTGGGCTGCATGATGCTTCCACCCAGAGCTGAAACAGACCGCACATGAACACTGGTAAACTGCTTAGAGGATCTGAGCATGCCCAGGCAAAGTGATGTGAGTCGGACCGTACATGCATATAAACCCTATTGGTTTCATTGGGCGACAGGGCTTGAGAGGTCATTTCATCTAAGTGTTAAGGAAAGTCCTACAAAATGGGAAGTAACGTCTCCAAAATGACCTAAATAATGTTAACGGGAATGTTAAAATTCAAATGAAATGAAATACTTGAAAATTCTTGCAGAAATGTGAGCAGCTTTTGCAAATGCAAAAGCTGCTCACATTTTTGCAGCAAAAATTCCAGAGATGTAGAGAGTAGCCATATTTTGACCATTTCAGGAATTAGAGAAAGCCTTAAACAAATTTGGTGATAAATGGGAGTTCAACCATGGTGATGGAGCTTTCTATGGCCCAAAGGTAAGGTGAGGAGTTGAAGCCTATTTCAAAATTTCCAAATTGTCAGATTGGCCAGCCTCGGTAGCTCTGTCGGATGTGCTTCTGACTGGTGATCAGGAGGCGGGTTCGATACCGGTCGGCAACATTCTTTCGCGGAGATTGATCATGAAATCTTTTCTACGGTCATTCTCTCCCTTCCGCTGAATTCAAGAAGGGCAGTTGTCAGTTTCTGGCGAAAGAATGTGTACTGTACTGGTTAAACCGCTTATGTATAAGCCTGCCCAGGAAAAATGTGGATAGGTAAACTGACAGACTCAAAAATCACCTAAAATAGTGTTGACTGGGCTGTTAAACTCAAATGCAAACAAAAACAAAACAAATTGTCAGATCAAAAGGTTTTTGTAGCGCCTGCTATTAGCATGGCGCGATATAGGCGCCCGGTTTTCCATCCGTCCGTTTGTCAATGTGTCAACATTTGCAACCACCCTAGCGTTCACCCAAATGGTCAAGTTTATTTCTCAAGAACTATAAGAGCTTCATTAATGGCACTTGGTACAAACTTGTACCTGTGGATGGCAACTTAAATGCAAGCATCCATATTTGACCTTGACCTACATTTCATGGCTCACTGACTGTAAAATATTGCGACCACCCTAGCATTCACCCAAATGGTCAAGTTTATTTCTCAAGAACTATAAGAGCTTCATTAATGATATTTGGTACAAACTTGTATCTGTGGATGGCAACTTAAATGCAAGCATCCATATTTGACCTTGACCTACATTTCATGTTTACTGACTTTGTAAAATATTGCGACCACCCTAGCCTTCACCCAAATGGTCAAGTTTATTTCTCAAGAACTATAAGAGCTTCATCAATGATACTTGGTACTAAATTGTATCATTGGATGGCAACTTAAATGCAAGCATCCATATTTGACCTTGACCTAAATTTCATGGTCCACTGACTTAGTGAACTATTGCATCAACCCTAGTGTTCAACCTAATGTTTAAGTTTATTTCTCAAGAACTATTAGAGCTTCATTAATGATATTTGGTACAAGCTTGCATCTAGGATTGGCAACTTTTATGGAAGCATAAATATTTGACCTTACCGTAGATTTCATGGTTCAGTGACTTTGCGCCCTCACAGGCTTGACATAGCCTTTGGCGGAATTCTTGTTGTTTACCTCTATGTCTTTGATGGCCAGAATGTACTCAATATGTCACAAAGCGCTGTGAAGACAAGTCATTCATTATTGACAGTCAAGTTGCCAAATTTGCAGCTATGACAACAGCACAGTGGCTGATAAAAATTCAATAATTATCATTGTAACATAATATTGTTGGTGCCATTGACCAATCAGTTACCACTGACAAGTGGGTGTGCTCTTGATCTAGTACAGTGAACTCTTTGATTGTCGAAATATTTCAGATAAAAGAAACTTGCTTGCTGTTCACATCTTTGATCTTTACATAAAAAAAAAAACACTTGACAGCAATGCCAAGAATAGAATGTTGCAGCTGAAACAAAATTTGTAGTAAAAGTCATCTCCTGAACTGGTGGTCAGATGTAACCCATCTTGTACCAGAAACCCCCAAACGGATAATTGGCAAACAGTGCAGGCCCAGATCAGACGGCACAGAAAGCAGCGTCTGATCAGGGCCTCCACCGTTTGCTAAAAAAAAGTTCAGTCATTTTCCAAATAAATTTTGAAGAAGACAACATGACACCGGTTAAATTTTGAAATGGACTCCTGCTTTGTATATGGAGGAAGATTCCATTTGGTACAAAGATTGGTGAAAGTGTTCTGTTCTGATATCCAAGATGGCCATCTTGAAATTATGTAAACATCTCTTCCCAAACCGAAAGTTGGATTGGGCTTAAATTTTACATTTGTGACTTTCGTATGCGGGGAAGGGTTGGAGGAAAGATTCAAAATCCATTCCAATATCTAAGATGGCCTTCTTGAAGCTCTTTAAATGACATTTCCGGAACAGAAAGTCGGATTTGACTGAAACTTGATCAGAGAATTCAGGTGACATGGAGATGCAATCCAAGTTTATGCCCACGAAATGGGTGAAAAAATAGAGGGAACTGTCACGTGGCAAGTAATTTAGCTTGTGCAAAGCAAGTTGTCATGGTTTTAAATATTTTATAGGCAAAGGATACAACCAAACTTGAAAAGCAAGATTACACAGCAATCTCGTTATAACACGGTTATTTATAACACAGATATGGATATAACACAGTTTCAGGATGGATCCCAAAAATGTATAGATTATATAGAAAAAAGACCAAAAATGGTCATTTTTCTATATAATCTATACATCTTTGTTTGGCTATAACACAGTTGTTTAACTAATACGGGTTCTGCTTTGGCTCCCATTAATATAGTTATAAAGAGGTTGTTGTGTATTTGAAAAAATGTTCAAGTAATCACTTTAATACACCATTTCCTGACACTGACCTGAGAATGTCCCAATGGCTCTGTACCTGAGTCGGTGCCCAATTGTAAAGTAAACATAGAAAGGGTTGTAAAATAAAAAAACAGGTCTCAGTTCAGGACTGTTTTCCCAGGACTTGGAGACAATCAACCCATGAGTGGTTTCAGGCTTTGCTTCATTTTTTTTTCTTTGTGTATTTGACAGATTGACATCACCATTATGGACGCATTGAAAAGACCCCACCAGTGTGCCACTGTACAGTTAGACTTTCAGCTGCCAATTAGATTTAATCTTTCCTACATGTCGTAAGTTTATACACTGTGCTTATCTCTATACTAGCGAGGATTTAAATTTATATGCTCTATCAAAAAAGAATGTGTGTAGTTTCAAAAATCCATAATTTACACATACATACACCATCAAACTTTTATGGACTTCGTTTTATTTTTGATTTGATGTTTCATTCAATATTTCCTTACATCCTGTTAGTCAACTTCAAGCCAGGAATACATTCAAAATACAAAGTATTATACATTTCATTGTAGACTCCTGCACTGCCCAGTCTCGAATGTCAATCAGACCTAAAAATGGAAAAGGTGCTTGCCACAATGAGACCAATCAATGTACCGGTATATCTTGATCCAGTTTTAGACTACTTGATGAATGACATTGCTTTTCTAACTAGCTTGATACAAAGAGATTCTTCGAAGGGTACTTCATAGGAGTTCAAATAGTTTTGTGTCCACATCAAATGAACCATCAACCTGCCAATCATAACAATTGTCCTCTGCTTTGTTGTCTGCTGGTTACTCTAAAAGTCAGACTGCTGATCAGGGTCCACATTGTTTGTCAGTATGCAAAAATATGTTTGCAAAAAGATGCAACAAGTGACATAAACTGACATTTTCTGATAGGTTTTCGTGGCATCTTATGGGTTAAAGGAAATAATATACTCCTAAGGAGAGACCCCTGTTTCATTTTGCAGGAGTGGACAGGAAATTGCCAAAATTGTCTTGTAAAAATTGCAAAAACTTTGCCAAGTTTACTCATTCCCTTTAATTTATATACATGTATATGTTCTGCGCAAAGTAAGAATCGGTACAATTCTAGAATTGTCCTGCGCAAAGTAAGAATTCTCACTTTGTTGCGCAAAGTGAGAATTCCTACCTTGCGCAATACAATTCCGGAATTGTCTCTGCGCAAAGTGAGAATCGGGACAAAGTGAGAATTCCTACTTTGCGCAATTACAGTATTGGAATTGCCTCTGCTCAAAGTGGGAATCGGGACAAAGTGAGAATAGTAAAATATTAATATGGGATTTTATCACATTCATATGGAAACTGATCCCTGGTGGTAAAAATCTCTCTATAAAATGTAGTCCAAACTTCGCTTCTATCTCATGGACATTCCATTTTAATTTTCTTAAAAGAATATGAGCAGCATCACGCATAAAAGGTCCTTAGAGCCTTCGCTGTACACATGAAGAATATATGGGACTAGAGGAAGGTTCAGACAAAGAATCAAATATCTTGCCTCAGTGAGACTTTGCGCATGTGCACTTATGTGATCAATTTACGGATATACGCTAAGTACCTTTAGGCGTGACGCCGCTGATATCATAGGCAGATGCTCGTCAGTCCAGTGTTGGTAATGATTTCTTGATGGCTGGGTACACTTGAATTTGTTTTGAAATGCATTTTATTTTTGCCGATGTCATTATTATTTTTTATTTTTAGCTCACCTATCACGAAGTGACAAGGTGAGCTTTTGTGATCACTTTTCGTCTGTCGTCAGTGCGTGTGTGCGTGTGTAAACAATTTCTTCAAATGACATCTCCTCCTAAACCACTGATCGGATTTTGACCAAACTTCACAGGAATGATCCTTAGGTGGTCCCCTTTCAAAGTTGTTCAAATGGTTCCGGTCCATTGCACATCTAGGTCACAGGAGCTAAAATAGATTTTTTAAACAGAAACTTTAAAAATCTTCTTCTCTGAAACCGCAAGGTCCAGGTCTTCAATATTTGGTATGAAGCTTCATCTAGTGGACCTCTACCAAGATTGTTCAAATTATAGCCCTGGGGGCCAAAATGCCCCCGCCCCGGGGGCCTTTGGTTTTACATGGGCTTATATAGGGAAAATCATTAAAAAATCTTCTTCTCTGAAACCACAAGGCCCAGGTCTTTAATATTTGGTGTGAAGCTTTACCTGGTGGACCTCTACTAAGATTGTTCAAATTATAGCCTTGGGGCCAAAAATGCCTCCGCCCCGGGGGCCTTTGGTTTTACGTAGGCTTATACAGGGAAAATCTTTAAAAATCTTCTTCTCTGAAACCGCAAGGCCCAGATCTTTGATATTTGGTGTGAAGCTTCATCTAGAGGATCTCTTTCAAGATTGTTCAAGTTAAAGCTCTGGGGGCCAAAATGCCCCTGCCCCGGGGGCCTATGGTTTTACATAGGCTTATATAGGGAAAATCATTAAAAAATCTTCTTCTCTGAAACCACCAGGCCCAGGTCTTTAATATTTGGTGTGAAGCTTTACCTGGTGGACCTCTACTAAGATTGTTCAAATTATAGCCTTTGGGCCAAAAATGCCCCCGCCCCAGGGGCCTTGTAAGTTAATTATAGCCCCGCTTTGAAAAAGTGGGGCTATATTGGATTTGCCATGTCCTTCTGTCATTCCGTGATTCCGTTAATTTGTGTTGGCTCCATAACTTTGTATCTGCTTAACATATTTTCATGAAACTTCACACAAATGTTAAACACCATAAGACAATGTGCAGAGCGAAGGAATTATAACTGTGGATTGCCTACTTTTGGAGTTATTGCCCTTTGAACATTTTCCGTAATTCCGTAATTCCGTAATTCCGTAATTCCGTGATTCCGTTAATTTGTGTTGGCTCCATAACTTTGTATCTGCTTAACATATTTTCATGAAACTTCACACAAATGTTAAACACCATAAGACAATGTGCAGAGCGAAGGAATTATAACTGTGGATTGCCTACTTTTGGAGTTATTGCCCTTTGAACATTGAAAAATGGCAATTTTAATTGTGTCCGCTTCATAACTCGAAAACCGTTTGAGATATTTTTAGGAAACTTCACACAAATGTTAAGCACTATGAGACGATGTGCAGAGCGCAGGAACCATAACTCTGCATTGCTTATTTTTGGAGTTATTGCCCTTTGAACATTGAAAAATGGCAATTTTAACAGTGTCCGCTTCATAACTCGAAAACCGTTTGAGATAATTTCATGAAACTTCACACAAATGTTAAGCACTATGAGACATTGTGCAGAGCGCAAGAACCATAACTCTGGTTTTCGTATTTTCTGTGTATCTGTCTGTGTGTCTGTCTGTGTCTGTTAACAATTTTCGTGTCCGCTCCATAACTTTAAAACCCATTCACATATTTTCATGAAACTTCACACAAACATTAAACACCATGAGATGGTGTGCAGAGTGCAGGAACCATAACTCTGGATTGCCTAATTTTTGAGTTATTTCCCTTTGAATATTGAAAAATATCAATTTTAGCCGTCTTTGCTCGATAACTCAAAAACCGTTTGAGATAATTTTATGAACATTCACACAAATGTAAAGCACCATATTACGTGTGCAGAGCGCAGGAACCCAAACTCTGGATTGTCTACTTTTTCATTTATAGGCTTTTGAATATTAAAAAATGGCAATTTTAACTATGTCCGCTCCATAACCGTTTCTGATATTTTCATGAAACTTCAAATAAATGAAAAGCACCTTGAGATGATGTGCAGAGTGCAGGAACCATAACTCTGGTTTGCCTACTTTAGGAGTTATTGCCCTTTGAACATTTAAAAAGGCAATTTTGACTGTGTCGGCTCCATAACTCACAAACCATTTGAGATATTTTCATGACACTTCACACAAGTGTAAAGCACCATGAGACAATGTGCAGAGCGCAGGAACCCTGACTCTGATTTGCCTACTTTAGGAGTTATTACCCTTTGAACATTGAAAAATGGAAGATGAAATTTAGTATAAACATGGACATTCTGGTAATGTATCATGCTCATTGAAATGAGGGACAAGGGCTCACAACTCTTAAAGTTTTTCCAGATAATGTAAAATTTTCAACAGTTATTTCTTGTTCATAACTGTTTTCTCTGCAGCTTAAATAACTTTCTTCTCTGACAGCGCTGAAGCGGGGCTATAGTCAGATCCTCTGACAGCTCTAGTTGTATCAATTCCTGATCTTTGTTTTACTTCTACTTTATACAGGGAAAATCTTTAAAAATCTTCTTCTCTGAAACCGCAAGGCCCAGATATTTGATATTTAGTGTGAAGCTTCATCTAGTGGACCTGTACCAAGATTGTTCAATTTATAGCACTGGGAGCCAAAATGCCCCGGCCCCGGGGGCCTTTGATTTTACATAGGCTTATATAGGGAAAATCATTAAAAAATCTTCTTCTCTAAAACCACAAGGCCCATGTCTTTAATATTTTGTGTGAAGCTTTACCTGGTGGACCTTTGCTAAGATTATTCAAATTATAGCCTTGGGGCCAAAAATGCCCCCGCCCCGGGGACCTTTGGTTTTGCATAGGCTTATACGGGGAAAATCTTGAAAAATCTTCTTCTCTGAAACCGCAAGGCCCAGATCTTTGATATTTGGTGTGAAGCTTCATCTAGCGGACCTCTACCAAGATTGTTCAAATTATAGCCCTGGGGGCCAAAATGCCCCCACTCTGGGGGCCTATGGTTTTACATAGGCTTATATAGGGAAAATCATTAAAAAATCTTCTTCTCTGAAACCGCAAGGCCCACGTCTTTAATATTTGGTGTGAAGCTTTACCTGGTAGACCTTTACTAAGATTGTTCAAATTATAGCCTTGGGGCCAAAAATGCCCCCGCCCCGGGGGCCTTTGGTTTTACATAGGCTTATACAGGGAAAATCTTTAAGAATCTTCTGAAACCGCAAGGCCCAGATCTTTGGTATTTGGTGTGAAGCTTCATCTAGTGGACCTCTTTCAACATTGTTCAAATTATAGCCCTGGGGCCAAAAATGCCCCCACCCGGGACCCTTTGGTTTTTCATAGGCTTATATAGGGAAAACCTTAAAAAATCTTCTTGTCTGAAACCAGAAGGCCCAGGTCTTTGATATTTGGTATGAAGCTTCATCTAGTGGACCATTACCAAGTTTGTTCAAATTATAGCCCTTGGGCCTAGAGTGTACTGGAGACACTAATTCTCAGGTGAGAGATTCAGGGCCCTCTGGGCCCTCTTGTTACTGCTGTTGCTTATGAAATTTTCCAACTTCATCAGTAGTTTATTACGCATTTTAGGTTGATTTCCAATTTTTCCCTGTTTTGATATTTAACAAGTGAAAACTTAAAGATCTTACACAAGTGGTCATTTCATGCATAATTGATCAGGTAACCCTGACCACACAGTTTCTAGGCAGGCTTAGACCTTCTAAGCGGCTAACCGGTACTCAGTGCTCTTTCTCCAGCCAGTAGCTGAAACCTGTCCTACTTGAATCAACGGTAGGGAGAGAACCAAATATCTACGAAAGAAAGTGGCCGAGCCGGGATTCGCTTTCACGACCTCTGGATTAATCAGATAATTGTGAATCTGACGTGCTAGCCAACATACCAGCTACATATATCATTCAGACAGATATATTTAGATCGTAACTTGAAGTGACCTTTTAACTCGTATCCTGCCGAAGTGACATCCACGTCAAAGACATGCGCTAAATCCATCTTAATTGTGGGCATGGCATTTTTTTTAAACGTTTCTTTATCCCAGATAATCCCTAATTCCAAATAGTTTGTTTGCATTAATAATGCAGAGATAATTACCAATTGAAATCGTTAGGACGATGATGGTCCTCTTTTCATACTTGAAATTAATCACCCGTTTTGATTATGTCTTTTTAGCTCACCTGAGCACGAAGTGCTCAAGGTGAGCTATTAGGATCGCTTTGTGTCCGTCGTCCGTCTGTCCGTCCGTCCGTCCGTCTGTCTGTCCGTCAACAATTTCTTTAAATGACATCTCCTCCTAGGCAAATGGCCGGATTTCAAAATCATTTCACAGAAATGTTCCTCTGGTGACCCTCTACCGAAATTGCTAAAATGGTTCTGCTCCGCTGAACAAAATGGCTGCCAGAGCTAAAAATAGAAAAACCTTTAAACGACATCTCCTCCTAGGCCAATGTCCTGATTTCAAAATAATTTCACAGAAATGTTCCGTGGGTGACCCTCTACCAAAATTGCTAAAATGGTTCCGCTCTGCTGAACAAAATGGCCGCCACATCTAAAAATAGAAAAACCTTAAAACGACATCTCCTCCTAAGCCAATGGCCGGATTTCAAAATCATTTCACAGAAATGTTCCTCGGGTGACCCTCTACCAAAATTGCTAAAATTGTTCTGCTCCGCTGAACAAAATGGCCGCCAGAGCTAAAAATAGAAAAACCTTTAAACGACATCTCCTCCTAGGCCAATGTCCCGATTTCAAAATAGTTTCACAGAAATGTTCCTTTCGTGACCCTCTACGAAAATTTGCTAAAATGGTTCCGCTATGCTGAACAAAATGGCCGCCACATCTAAAAATAGAAAAACCTTAAAACGACATCTCCTCCCAGGCAAATGGCCGGATTTCAATATCATTTCACAGAAATGTTCATCTGGTGACCCTCTACCAAAATTGCTAAAATGGTTCTGCTCCGCTGAACAAAATGGCTGCCAGAGCTAAAAATAGAAAAACCTTTAAACAACATCTCCTCCTAGGCCAATGTCCCGATTTCAAAATAATTTCACAGAAATGTTCCTTGGGTGACCTCTTCCAAAATTGCTAAAATGGTTTCGCTCTGCTGAACAAAATGGCTGCCACATCTAAAAATAGAAAAAACCTTAAATTGAAATCTTCTCCTAGGCAAATGGCCGGATTTCAATATCATTTCACAGAAATGTTCCTCTTGTGACCCTCTACCAAAATTGCTAAAATGGTTCTGCTCCGCTGAACAAAATGGCCACCAGAGCTAAAAATAGAAAACCTTTAAACAACATCTCCTCCTAGGCCAATGGCCTGATTTCGAAATAATTTCACAGAGACAGTCCTTGGCTGACCCTCTACCAAAATTGCTTAAATGGTTTTGCTTTGCAAAACAAAATGGTTGCCATACTTTTGCAGAAATATTCCTAGGGTGACCCTCATCCAAACTTGCTAAAATGGTTTTATTCCAATGAACAAAATGGCCACCAGAGTTAAAAATAGAAAAGCCCTTCAGATGACAGCTTCTCCTAGGCCAGTGGCTAGATTTCGAAATAATTTTACTGAAATGTTCCTTGGGTGACCTTTTATCAAAGCTGCTAAAATGGTTTCCCTTGCTGAACACAATGGCTGTTGGATATTATTATTTTAGGTCTAGCCTGCCCAGGCAAGGTGGTGCAATTTGGACCATCTATGCACATGAACTATATTGGTTTCTTTTGGTGGCAGGGCTTGAGATGTCTTCTCAGTGTTGGGTAAAATTCCAACAAAATTGGATACAACATCTTCAAAATGACCTAAATAGTGTTGACTGAGACGTTAAATCTTAATTTAAACAAAAAGGGCATAAGAGGAACAGTCTGATCTGGATCCACACTGTTTGCAATAATGACTTTAAAGTAACTTATCAATATACATGTTGTGGGTATTTATTAGAACCACCTTGCTCTTAATGAATATATACACACCATACATTTTTATCAAAAATAAGGGAGACTTTAGCTGATGTACCACTAAATACCCACCATATCTACAGCTCTAGGAACTAAAGATTTGACTGATTGACTGTTTTAAGTTTAATGACATGTCAACCCTTGTGGGTCATTTTGTGTCCTCTCAGGGAAACGGAGAAAAGAGGTAGGAGAGATAGTAGAGGATATGAAAGTGAGGGACAGAGGAGAAGAGGCAAATGAATGGAAGGAAGTGTATATAGAAACAGAAGAAATAGCATTCCCCTCTCTACCCATACTTGCAGCAAGGACAGTAGGCCTTGTCCAACTGTGAGCCAATATCAGTTGGACACAACAGTGATGCAAGATACACTTATAGAGATTTAATTACAGTATTAATAAATGAATTCTGAGCCAAGGCACAGAAAAGAATCAAGCTGGCATAAACTATTGGCATGCCTAAATAGTGTTGACATGGATGTAAAACACAAACAAACAAATTAACCCTTGCCCTGCTGAGCTTGGATATGCCTTATCTTTCAAACAATGTAGATTCTGATCAGATGGCTTCTTGGCGTCTAAAGAAGCCATCTGATCAAGATTTACACTTGCATTCAGTTTGTGAATTTATAGGAATAAATTACATCATTTTAACCCAGTTTTTGCCGAAAACTTAGAATGGGATACTGGCAACCCGGGATTGGCAAACAGTGAAGGCCCAGATCAGATGCTGCAGAACTTGACGTCTGATCTGCCTACATTGTTTCTAAAAGGTTCTGCCATTTTCCATATTAGGAGTTGAGGTTGACAAAACAGTGTAGACCTAGAACAGATGCCACAGAATATGGCCTCTGTCTGATCAAAGTCTACTTTGTTACTTACAGTGTAGGAAATTTTGAGTCATATGCTGCAGAATGTGGCGTCCAAATTGGAATTTACACATTTTGCTTACAGTACAGAAATGTACAAGTAATAAACGAAATGTAAACAGTCTATACCGCAATTCAGGGTCATTTTCCTAGCCTACATTCCGACACAATTGACCCACCAGTGTTGTCAGTGCTTTGAAATATGCTATTGTTTCCCAAAATAAAACTGACTTCATAACGAACTTAAGTGTTTATGCGCAAAAATCTAATGTCATTATTTCCAAAAACAAAACTTTAACGTCATTTATATTCAAATACAAAAAACTCCAGTGCAAACTAACACAATTTCATGTTATCAGAAAATTAGTGTTAGAAGGTTCTATGGTGAAATGGTTAAACTACTTGCCTAATAAACCAAGTTTCATTGGTTCAGTCCCAAGCTTCTCCACACTTGAGGCGTTTTTGATGCCGAGAATCCACATCCTTTGAACACAGTGACTGAATTTAAGAAAAATTTTACAAAATCTCCACCTAAGTTCTTAAATGGTTCTGCTACATTGAACAAATAGCACATAGACAAAAATAAAAACATCATCAAAAGATAATACAACTTGACTCAGGTGAGCGAATTAGGTCCATCATGGACCTCTTGTTTGACTTACCGATTTGAAAAATAAAAAGTGAAATTAGCAAATGCACTGTGTACATGTAATATACAAAACATTCAGCTCCTACAATCGCAAATAATTTTCTACTCACAAAACCATCAAAGTAATGTTACCCAGACTATACAGATGGTAAATGCTATTCTCACAGATGAAACATTCGATTCTCACTTTGTCCAAAAGATTCCCACTTTGCGCAGAGACATTTACCTATTTCATATTCGAATCCCTTGCGTAATTCTAGAATTGTACCGGTACAATTCTAGAATTGCGCAACAAAGTAGGAATTCCTACTTTGCGCAAGACAATTCTAGAATTGTACCGATTCTTACTTTGCGCTGAACATATACATTATACCATATGCCTCATAATTAGTCTTGGTCTCGGAAACGGGATAGGCTGGTTACTTATTGACCCGCACTCATATCTAGTCAGCATAAGGTGCATAAGGTTGGATTAGTAGGATTTTGTTGCCTTTGAATTGAAATGTCAATCACTCTATGTCCTTATACGGGCAAATATAGTAGTTATCTGTATATTTTCAGTGGTGCCGATTCTGCCGAGAAAAAACGACCTGTGATAATTCATAGAGCTATTCTAGGATCTGTTGAGAGACTTATAGCTATTCTTTGTGAAAGTTACGGTGGAAAATGGTAAGATATTTCAAAGATTAACAGTCAAAGTTTGTACTGAACAGTGGCTTGATTATGTGGTGCTTTAAAATTCGCAGAATCTGTTATAGTTATTTATGTTTATCATATGAATTTAGACATATACTGTGCCACATTCCTCCCACGGCCTGTATTACACAATTCTTTTGTTTGTTTGATTTGAGGCTTAACATCCCCGTCAACACTGTAAAGGTCATTTTGGAGACTGCTTCCAATTTTGTTGGACTTTTACCCGACATTTGAGATGAAATGACACCTCAAGCACTGTCGCCCAATGAAACCAATAGGGTTTTCAAGCATGGATTCGCACCGCTTTGCCTGAGCAGGCTTAGATCCTCTTAACAGTTTACCAGTGCTCGTGTGCGGTCTGTTTCAGCTCTGGGTGGAAGCATCCTGCAGCCCATCTATTTTTTCAAGCCCTGATGGGCGGGGGCCAAACACAGTTCTTAAACCTTCAGTATGTCATTCTTCTTTGTTCATAAACCTTCAGTATGTCATACCAAAACATTTATTTTCAACAAAGTTTGGGACAGTGTAGGCCCAGATGACATGTCACAGAACAAGATGTCTCATCAGGGACTACACTGTTTGCCACTCATCCAGTTATTTTTAAACAAGACATCCGGTGGTAAATTGTACTTGTTGAAATTTTAGAACAAGTATGGTAAGCAGTCCTGGGGTCAAGGATGTCCTAAGTTAATGTATCGTTAACACTTTGATCATTAAATATGGCATATATGCTAATTTTTTTGCTGAAAAAATGAGAGCAGCTTTTGCAAATGCAAAAGCTGCTCTCATTTTTTCAACAAAAATACCAAAATTTGAGATATTGTACTTGCTAGAACAGTAAACAATTTGACCACTTACGAGCTCATTAAGCTAACAATGCTTTGAACAACTGGCCCCAGATCTCCAAATACTTTAGGTCAATATTGTATAGAGCTGTACCTGTATCTTTTGGGGCTATAAAGTTAATGATAGGTAAATATTGTATAGAGCTGTACTTTTATCTTTTGGAGCTATGAAGTTAATGATAGGTAAATATTGTATAGAGCTGTCCTTTTATCTTTTGGAGCTATGAAGTTAATGATAGGTAAATATTGTATAGAGCTGTCCTTTTATCTTTTGGAGCTATGAAGTTAATGATAGGTAAATATTGTATAGAGCTGTCCTTTTATCTTTTGGAGCTATGAAGTTAATGATAGGTAAATATTGTATAGAGCTGTCCTTTTATCTTTTGGAGCTATGAAGTTAATGATAGGTAAATATTGTATAGAGCTGTCCTTTTATCTTTTGGAGCTATGAAGTTAATGTCAGATAAAGAAGAAAATAACATATGAATGCCTGAAACACCTTTTGGACCATGAGAATTTGTTTGAGACATTAGGTTAATGAGGGTTACTCTTAGTGCCAGGCCTGGAAGCGCAACGTAAATAATTTAGGCATATCTTTTTGTTGTACATTACTGTAAAAATCCTAAATGGGACACCTTAAAGACTTGGTTTAATGCTCCGAAGATGTTAACAAATTTGTTTCATGATCGAGCAAGGAGTCCAAAAAAGGCAGATGGAATGACAAACAGTGTAGATCCTGATCAGACTGCTCCTATCTGGGTCAGCACTGTTCGCTTAGGCCTATCTGTCCCAATACTTAGAATCATAATGGTAAATATACGTATATTGTGTGTACTCAATAGAATCGCCTCACTGAGGCAATTTAAGTGAGTACATACACATACATTTTCAAGATAAAAGATAACTTCTATTGCAAAATTGCCCCATATAATTTATTATCTGAAACTAAGGGAAGAATTCACTAGAGATTCAAGAACAGGTGCATTCAACAAAGCGGGCACCCACTAATTGCTGCCTCGGTAGCTCAGTCGGATGCGCATCTGACTGGTGATCAGGAGGATGCGGGTTCGATACCTGCAGGGGTTGGCAACATTTTTTCGTGGAGATTAATCATGAAATCTTCTCGACAGTCATTCTCTGCCATCCGCTGATTCAATAAGGGCAGTTATCAGTTTCTGGCGAAAGCATGTGCACTGTACTGGTTAACAGCTTATGTGTAAGCCTGCCCAGGGAAAGGGATGGTGGAAAATGGTAAAATTATGGTGTTTCGTGCATAGTTGCAGGTTTGGAATTCTAGAATCGTACCATATGTACCAAGATTTGTACAGTCAACCCTCTTTATACCGACATTTGTTATAATGGCAAAACTTGTTATAATGGCAGTTTAAATGGAATTACTTCTTAGAGGCTTCGTCGCGGTTCAAAGTGGCGTGAACTTCGCTCAGGTTGGAAATGCCCAAATCGAGTCCATAGTCATGAAAGATTCTTGTAATCTAATACTCCAAAAACAAATGTTATAGATATTTGTTAGAATCGCCTCACCAAGGCGATTCTAACAAATGTCTATAACATTGTTTATACCCCCAGCATACGCAGTATGCCATGGGGGTATATAGTTTTCGTATTTTCTGTTTGTGTTTTTGTGTGTGTGTGTGTCTGTTAACATTTTCGTGTCCGCTCCATAACTTTTGAACCGCTTGACATATTTTCATGAAACTTCACATAAATGTTAAACACCATGAGACGACTTGCAGAACACATGAACCGTAACTCTTGCTTTTCTACTTTCAGAGTTATTGCTTTGTTTGTATTGGAGTTTAACGGCCCAGTCAACACTATTTAGGTCATTTTTGAGCCGGTCAGTTTACCTATCAACACTTTCCTGGGCAGGCTTATATGTAAGCGGTTGACCAGTACAGTGCACATTCTTTCGCCAGAAACTGACAACTGCCCTTCTTGAATCAGCGGAAGGGAGAGAATGACCGTAGAAAAGATTTCATGATCAATCTCCACGAAAGAATGTTGCCGACCCGGGCGGGTTCAGAGTTATTGCCCTTTGTATGTTTTAACTTGCATTTTCGTGTCCGCTCCATAACTTCAACCGCTTAATATATTTTAATGAAACTTCACTTAAATGTTAAACACCATGAGACGACCTGCAGAACACATGAACCGTAACTCTTGCTTTTCTACTTTCAGAGTTATCGCCCTTTGTATGTTTTAACTTGCATTTTCGTGTCCGCTCCATAACTTCAACCGCTTAATATATTTTAATGAAACTTCACATAAATGTTAAACACCATGAGACGACCTGCAGAACACATGAACCGTAACTCGTGCTTTTCTATTTTCAGAGTTATTGCCCTTTGTATGTTTTAACTTGCATTTTCGTGTCTGCTCCATAACTTTTCAACCGCTTGATATATTTTCATGAAACTTCACATAAATGTTAAACACCATGAGACGACCCGCAGAACACATGAACTGTAACTCTTGCTTTTCTACTTTCAGAGTTATTGCCCTTTGTATGTTTTAACTTGCATTTTCGTGTCAGCTCCATAACTTTTCAACCGCTTGATTTATTTCCATGAAACTTCACGTAAATGTTAAACACCATGAGACAATGTGCAGAACACATGAACCATAACTCTTGCTTTCCTACTTTCAGAGTTATTGCCCTTTGAATGTTATAACTTGCATTTTCGTGTCTGCTCCATAACTTTTAAACTGCTTGACATATTTTCATGAAACTTCACATAAATGTTAAACACCATGAGACGACGTGCAGAACACATGAACCATAAATCTTGCTTGCGTACATTCAGAGTTATTGCCCTTTGAATATTACGAGTTTTACTATACACTTGTGTCCGCTCTGTAACTTTAAAACCGTTTGAGATAATTTCATGAAACTTCAAACAAATGTAAAGCAAGATAAAAGGATGGGCAGAACACAAGAACCATAACTCTTGTTTGCATACATTACAAATTATTACCCTTTGAAGATTGTAAATTATGTGTCTACTAACATCTTCGTGTCTTCTCCATTACTTTTAAACGGCTTGACATATTTTCATGAAACTCCACAAGAATGTTGAACACCATGAGACGACGTGCAGAACACATGAACCATAACTCTTGCTTTCCTACTTTCAGAGTTATTGCCCTTTGAATCTTGAAAATGGCCATTCTATTGAATATGGCCTGTATATGCAAAGAAGCTTTTGACATTGCTATTTTCAGCTTAGGTGATGGCACTGGCCGGGGGATTACGTGCCCCACTGGGCACTTTTGTCTAGTTCTTAGAGTAATGATGGGGAAAAAGGCCTTTTATTACCTATCAAACTCTTAACTGGGATCCTTTATAACGGCAAATTCTTTATAATGGCACAATATTAGGGAACAAATACTGTCTTTATAACGAGGGTCATCTGGACAGACAGGCCTGAGCAAAGAGTGTAAACCCAGATCTGATGCCACAGAAAGCGGTGTCTCATCAGGATCTACAAGGTTTGCCACTCCTCCAGCTATTTTTAGACACAGCATCGAGCAGTAAATTGTACTTGTTCAAATTTTAGAGATCAAGTATGGTAAGATGTTGAGGTGTTCCAATATTAGGATAAATACAGTATGTATATTTCTTTTTTTTATTTTTAGGCCATTCTGGTTATCTCCCAGACAATCGGTAGTGATTCCTGTAGCCCCGCCCTTCAATGAATATGCAGAAAAGGTAGGTACTACATATTCATGATATTTTTTTCTCTTCAAAGCGGTGCACGTCGGCCTGTCCATGCTTATAAACCCAATTGGTTTCATTGGGCGACAGGGCTTGTGATGTCATTTCATCTCAAGGTAGGGTAAAAGTCCCACAAAATTGGAAGCAACGTCTCCAAAATATCCTTTACAGTGTTGATGGGGACGTTAAACCTCAAATCAAACAAATCTTTCTCTTCAATGTTTAACCCTTAAGGGGAATTGGAACACTTGGCAGATTTTTCTGCCATTTTTCAAAGGGAGACAACTTTCTGTTTCAGGACTTTCTTTTCACTTTCCTATAGGCTTAGTCCCACCAAAAAAATGGTCTACTCTTAAAGGAAAGAATTTGCTCCTCAGGAGCAAATTCTTTCCTTTAAGAGTTGACCCCTATTGACATGGGAGACAAAAGTACTTTTTAGCTCACCGTCACGTAGTGACGAGGTGAGCTTTTGGGATCACTTTTTGTCCGTCGTGCGTCCGTGCGTCAGTGCGTCCGTGCGTCAACAATTTCTTTAAACGACATCTTCTCCTAAACCACTGATCGGATTTTGACCAAACTTCACAGGAATGATCCTTAGGTGGTCCCCTTTCAAAGTTGTTCAAATGGTTCCGGTCCGTTGCACATCTAGGTCACAGGAGCCAAAAATAGATTTTTTTCACCTAAAACTTAAAAAATCTTCTCTGAAACCACAAGGCCCAGGTCTTTGATATTTGGTATGAAGCTTCATCTGGTGGACCCCTACCAAGATTGTTCAAATTATAGTGCTGGGGCCAAAAATGTCCCTGCCCCGGGGCCCTTTGGTTTTACATAGGCTTATATAGGGAAAATCTTTAAAAATCTTCTTCTCTGAAACCACAAGGCCCAGGACTTTGATATTTGGTATGAAGCTTCATCTACTGGACCCCTACCAAGATTGTTCAAATTTTAGTGCTGGGACAAAAAATGCCCCCGCCACGGGGCCCTTTGGTTTTACATTGGCTTATATAGAGAAAATCTTTAAAAATCTTCTTCTCTGAAACCACAAGGCCTAGGTCTTTGATATTTGGTATGAAGCTTCATCTAGTGGACCCCTACCAAGATTGTTCAAATTATTGTGCTGGGGCAATAAATGCCCCTGCCCCGGAGCCCTTTGGTTTTACATAGGCTTATATAGGGAAAATCTTTAAAAATCTTCTTCTCTAAAACCGCAAGGCCCAGGACTTTGATATTTGGTATGAAGCTTCATCTAGTGGACCCCTACCAAGATTGTTCAAATTATAGTGCTGGGACAAAAAATGCCCCCGCCCCGGGGCCCTTTGGTCTTACATGGGCTTATATAGGGAAAATCTTTAAAAGTCTTCTTCTCTAAAACCGCAAGGCCCAGGACTTTGATATTTGGTATGAAGCTTCATCTAGTGGACCCCTACCAAGATTGTTCAAATTATAGTGCTGGGACAAAAAATGCCCCCGCCACGGGGCCCTTTGGTCTTACATGGGCTTATATAGGGAAAATCTTTAAAAGTCTTCTTCTCTGAAACCACAAGGCCAAGGTCTTTGATATTTGGTATGAAGCTTCATCTAGTGGACCCCTACCAAGATTGTTCAAATCATAGTGCTGGGGCCAAAAATGCCCCTGCCCTGGGGCCCTTTGGTTTTACATAGGCTTATATAGGGAAAATCTTTAAAAATTTTCTTCTCTGAAACCACAAGGCCCAGGACTTTGATATTTGATGTGAAGCTTCATCTAGTGGACCCCTAGCAAGATTGTTCAAATTTTAGTGCTGGGACAAAAAATGCCCCCACCACGGGGCCCTTTGGTTTTACATTGGCTTATATTGGGAAAATCTTTAAAAATCTTCTTCTCTGAAACCACAAGGCCCAGGTCTTTGATATTTGGTATGAAGCTTCATCTGGTGGACCCCTACCAAGATTGTTCAAATTATAGTGCTGGGGCCAAAGATGCCCCCACCCCAGGGCCCTTTGGTTTTACATGGGCTTATATTGGGAAAATCTTTAAAAATCTTCTTCTCTGAAACCGCAAGGCCCAGGTCTTTGATATTTGGTATGTAGCTTCATCTAGTTGACCCCTACCAAGATTGTTCAAATTATAGTGCTGGGGCCAAAAATGCCCCCGCCCCGGGGCCCTTTGGTTTTACATGGGCTTATATAGGGAAAATCTTTAAAAATCTTCTTCTCTGAAACCACAAGGCCCAGGACTTTGATATTTGGTATGAAGCTTCATCTAGTGGACCCCTACCAAGATTGTTCAAATTATAGTGCTGGGGGCCAAAAATGCCCCCGCCCCGGGGCCCTTTGGTTTTACATAGGCTTATATAGGGAAAATCTTTAAAAATCTTCTTCTCTGAAACCACAAGGCCCAGGACTTTGATATTTGGTATGAAGCTTCATCTAGTGGACCCCTACCAAGATTGTTCGAATTATAGTGCTGGGGCAAAAAATGCCCCTGTCCCGGGGCCCTTTGGTTTTACATAGGCTTATATAGGCAAAATCTTTAAAAATCTTCTTCTCTGAAACCGCTAGGCCCAGGTCTTTGATATTTGATGTGTAGCTTCATCTAGTGGACCTTTGCCAAGATTGTTCAAATTATAGTCTTTGTTGATGTTTGGTATGAAGCTTCACCTTTAAGACCTCCCTCAACATTATGCACATTAAAGCCCTGGGGCCAATAATGGCCCTTTCTGGGGCCTACTTGTTACACTATGGATCAGGTGAGCGATCCAGGGCCATCATGGCCCTCTTGTGTTTTATATTAGGATCACTTTTTGTCTGTCATCCGTGCGTAAACAATTTCTTCAAACGACATCTTCTCCTAAACCACTGATTGGATTTTGACCAAACTTCACAGGAATGATCCTTAGGTGGTCCCCTTTCAAAGTTGTTCAAATGGTTCCGGTTCGTTGCACATTTAGGTCACATGAGCCAAAAATAGATTATTTCACTGAAAACTTAAAAATCTTCTTCTCTGAAACCGCAAGGCCCAGGTCTTTGATATTTGGTATGAAGCTTCATCTAGTGGACCTCTACCAAGATTGTTCAAATTATAGTACTGGGGCCAAAAATGCCCCCGCACCGGGGCCCTTTGGTTTTACATGGGCTTATGTAGGGAAAATCTTTCAAAATCTTCTTCTCTGAAACCACAAGGCCCAGGTCTTTGATTTTTGGTATGAAGCTTCATCTGGTGGCCCCCTACAAAGATTGTTCAAATTATAGCCATGGGGCCAAAAATTCCCCCGCCCCGGGGCCCTTTGATTTTACATAGGCTTATATAGGGAAAATCTGTAAAAATCTTCTTCTCTGAAACCGCAAGGCCCAGGTCATTGATATGAAGCTTCATCTGGTGGACCCCTACCAAGATTGTTCAAATTATAGTGCTGGGGCCAAAAATGCCCCCGCCCTGGGGCCGTTTGGTTTTACATGGGCTTATTTAGGGAAAATCTTTAAAAATCTTCTTCTCTGAAACTGCAAGGCCCAGGTCTTTGCAATTTGGTATGAAGCTTCTTCTGGCGGACCCCAACCAAGATTGTTCAAATTAAAGTGCTGGGGCCATAAATACCCCCGCCCCTGGGCCCTTTGGTTTTACATGGGCTTATGTAGGGAATATCTTTAAAAACCTTCTTCTGTGAAACCACAATGCCTAGGTCTTTGATATTTGGTGTGAAATTTCATCTAGTCGACCTCTATCAAGATTGTTCAAATTATAGCCTGGGGCCTAAAATGCCCTCGCCCTGAGACCCTTTGGTTTTACATAGACTTATATAGGGAAATCTTTAAAAATCTTCTTCTCTGAAATTGCAAGGCCCATGTCTTTGATATTTGGTATGGAGCTTCATCTAGTGGACAATTATAGCCTTTGTTGATATTTGGTATGAAGCATCACCTTTTTAGACCTCCCTCAACATCAGCACATTATAACCTTGGGGTCAATAATGGCCCTCCACGGGGCCCACTTGTTACTCTATGGATCAGGTGAGCGATCCAGGGCCATCATGGCCCTCTTGTATATGAGTTGCCTCCCCTGAAGGTGTTCCCATTCCCATTAAGCTGTCAAGAAAAACAACATCTGAAGATGTCTGCTTATGTTGTCTGCTGAATCTTCTTGCAAACTTTTTAAAAATATTTTTGGACACAGGCAAACAGTGTGGGCCCTTATCTGGATCCACACTGTTTGCAAAAAAAAAAAATGACTTTTAAGGTAACCGGCAGATGGCTAAGCAGACGACAATTGTCGTGATTGGCGTGTTATGGGTTAATCAGTTCTTACCTGCTAACCTGTAAAAAGGACAAAGGAGAACCATGCAGACACATTATGTGTTGTCCGATCAGGGACTACACTGTTTGCTAACAGGATTTTCCTTCAAAAATAAATTTTTTAGCTCACCTGTCATGTAGTGAAGAGGTGAGCTTTTGGGATAACTTTTTGTCCGTCGTCGGTTGTGCGTCTGTCCGTTGGTGCATGCATCTGTAAGCAATTTCTTCAAACAACATATCCACCTAAACCACTGATCGGATTTGGACAAAACTTCACAGGAATGATCCTCAGGTGGTCCCCTTTCAAAGTTATATAGACTTATATATGAAGAAGCCATCTGATCAGGATCAAATATGTTCTATAAAAGGGTTATCCTACTAGTAGACAGTTCACATGAAATGTCAAGCCTGTTTATCTAGTGAACTCTACTAGTAGACAGTTCACATGAAATGTCAAGCCTGTTTATCTAGTGAACTCTACTAGTAGACAGTTCACATGAAATGTCAAGCCTGTTTATTTAGTGAACTCTACTTGTAGACAGTTCACATGAAATGTCAAGCCTGTTTATCTAGTGAACTCTACTAGTAGACAGTTCACATGAAATGTCAAGCCTGTTTATCTTCTAGCAGACAGTTCACATGAAATGTCAAGCCTGTTTATCTAGTGAACTCTACTAGTAGACAGTTCACATGAAATGTCAAGCCTGTTTATTTAGTGAACTCTACTTGTAGACAGTTCACATGAAATGTCAAGCCTGTTTATCTAGTGAACTCTACTAGTAGACAGTTCACATGAAATGTCAAGCCTGTTTATCTAGTGAACTCTACTAGTAGACAGTTCACATGAAATGTCAAGCCTGTTTATTTAGTGAACTCTACTTGTAGACAGTTCACATGAAATGTCAAGCCTGTTTATCTAGTGAACTCTACTAGTAGACAGTTCACATGAAATGTCAAGCCTGTTTATCTTCTAGCAGACAGTTCACATGAAATGTCAAGCCTGTTTATCTAGTGAACTCTACTAGTAGACATTTCACATGAAATGTCAAGCCTGTTTATTTAGTGAACTCTACTTGTAGACAGTTCACATGAAATGTCAAGCCTGTTTATCTAGTGAACTCTACTAGTAGACAGTTCACATGAAATGTCAAGCCTGTTTATCTTCTAGCAGACAGTTCACATGAAATGTCAAGCCTGTTTATCTAGTGAACTCTACTAGTAGACAGTTCACATGAAATGTCAAGCCTGTTTATCTAGTGAACTCTACTAGTAGACAGTTCACATGAAATGTCAAGCCTGTTTATCTTCTAGCAGACAGTTCACATGAAATGTCAAGCCTGTTTATCTAGTGAACTCTACTAGTAGACAGTTCACATGAAATGTCAAGCCTGTTTATTTAGTGAACTCTACTTGTAGACAGTTCACATGAAATGTCAAGCCTGTTTATCTGGTGAACTCTACTAGTAGACAGTTCACATGAAATGTCAAGCCTGTTTATCTTCTAGCAGACAGTTCACATGAAATGTCAAAGCCTGTTTATCTCGTGAACTCTACTAGCAGACAGTTCACATGAAATGCCAAGCCTGTTTATCTAGTGAACTGTCTACTAGTAGACAGTTCACATGAAATGTCAAACCTGTTTATTTTCTAAGAAAACCAAAAGAGAAAAAAATGGTGCATACTTTTGCTTGACCCTTAATGGACTAAAGAGATGAAGATTCATTACTTTATTATAATGGGAAAAGAATTTGATTTGTAACCCACTTTGATCTCTCTAATTTTTGCAGGTACGATCTCAGATATTTGATGCTGGTTTCCATTGTGATACTGAGCTAGACCAGACTACCACCCTCAACAAGAAAGTCCGCAATGCCCAATTGGCTCAGTACAACTTCATCTTTGGTAAGTCTCTGTCATCTGTTTTCCTTTTAACTGTACAAAAGTACAAGAATATAAGAATCTTATATGGGTGTGAGGGGTGGATTGAAAAATCTGTCCGGAGGGACATTGTCCGGCATCACGAGGCTTGCCGAGTGATGCCGGACAGTGATCCCGAGGGACGGATTTTTCTATTGACCCCTCACACCCATATAGGATTCTTTTTCTTGCATACCTTCCATTTCTTAGCGCGGATTTTTAATGCTGCTGTCACTTCGGTTAACGATGTACGCCATTTTGTGATGAGGTGGATGAGGCGCCTCATTGAGGCGGTTCTAACGAGCACCCACAATCTATGTTGAAAGCAGAAATATGTTACAATTTTTTTCCTAATAGTTGTCATTTCTGACACCATGTTGGACCCCATTAATTCACATGGACATGTTTCCTTAATGTGATTCATAAAGTAATGTCAAGCCTTATTTTTATGCCCCCGCCATTAGAAGAATGGTGGAAAGGGCATATAGCATCGCCCCTGACCGTCTGTCTGTGCATCCGAAGCTTAAACGCGGTCAATAACTTCCTTAGTTCTTGATGGATTTTAAATTTACTCGGCAAAAATATTTAATTAACCATCATGCGACGATGTTTCACGTGCAAAACCCAGGTCCTTACCTCCAAGGTCATACTTAGAGGTCAAAGGTCAAAAAAAGGGTTCGAAACTTAAAGGCAGTCAATAACTTTCTTATTTCTTGATTGATTTTGAAATTACTTTGTAGAAATGTTAACCATCATGAGACGATGTGTCACCTGCAAAACCCAGGTCCATACCTCCAAGATGAAGGTCATACTTAGAGGTCAAAGGTTAACAAAAGATCCGAAACTTAAACGCAGTCAATAACTTTCTTATTTCTGGATAGATTTTGAAATTACTTTGAAGAAATGTTAACCATCATGAGATGATGTGTTACGTGCAAACCCAGATCCATACCTCCACGGTCAAGGTCATACTTAGAGGTCAAAGGTAAAAAATGGTCCAAAACTTAAACACAGTCAATAACTTTCTTATCTCGGGATGGACTTTGAAATTACATGTACTTGGCAGAAATGTTGGCCATCATGAGACAATCTACCTCACACAAAACCAAGGTCCTTACATCCAAGGTCAAAGTCATACTTAGAGGTCAAATGTGAAAAAAGGGTCCAAAACTTAAACACGGTCAATAACTTTCTATGGATGAATACGAACATAGACATATTTTCAGGCGGGGGCATCCGTGTCCTATGGACGCATTTCTAGTCTTTGAAAAATAAGAATACCAAAAGTCATTTGTCATCTGCTCAGTAGTTTTCCATAGTAGTTCAGTGGTTATGATTAGTGTTGAAGTATTTTCTTGTTACATTGCAGTTGTTGGAGAAAAAGAGTTAAAAGATGGAACTGCCAATGTCAGGACCCGGGACAATAAAGTGCATGGGGAACACTCCATAGATAAAATTATTGACAGATTTACGGACTTCAAAATGAGTCAGTGCCTCGATGCGGAAGAGAAGTTTTAATCTGACAGTGCTGTTTTTGTGTCCCTGACTTGTAGTGTTAGACCCAGCTGTATTTAGTGCTATAAACAATGACAGATATTTATTGGGAAGGGTGGCACAATTAATCGGATAATCGATTAATTGATCAATAAATTCCACTGATTTGCTAGTTTTCTGTGTCTTGATACATATTTTTACCCTAAGTATTTGGACACCTTAACTAATTAAGATTTCTACAAGTACACTTTACTACCCAATGTTTTGTCCAAAAATAGCTTGGTGAGTAGACCCTGATGAGATGCCACACTGTTTTCCAGGCCTATCTGTGTGAATACAAACCTTAAAGTTTAACATATGGTAAGAGTCTGAATACATACCTTCATCTGTAAAATGTGGTAAGAGTCATGTTCCGACAGTAAATATGTTCTAGAAAGGGTTATCCTTTGGAAGCAGAACTGGAAAATATGGAGTATACATGTTTTCTGGGCCATACTAGCTTGTTTCGGCCAATTACGTCTCATCAGTGACCCTAAATATTTTCAAAGTTCCACAATGGAATCAATGATCCCAAAGGACAAGAAAATATAAACTACACTATAATGTAGGGCAGGGAGACTTTTTTACAGCTGCCACATATTCCCAGACACCAGATGTAGTGACGTTAAATATGTTCTAGAATGAGTTATCCTTTGGAAGCAAGGAATACACCACAGAACCGGAAAGTATGGAATGTACTTGTTTTCTGGGCCAGACTAGCTAGTTTCTGCCAATTAATGAGCCTAAACCTGGCCCCGAGGTTATAAAACGTTTTTCATGCTCAACTGAGAATGTAAGAAGCGAATGACTGACGTGAATATGAGCATTACCGAGGAACCACTGGCACGAATCGTACCAGTGGCTCCTCGGTAATGTTCATATTCACTTCTTACATTTATGTTTTATTTTTCATTCAGACCAGTTGCTTCAAAGTTGGTGTTCACAAAGTGAATCCAAAAAAGACTGCCAGTGACATGTCAGTCAGCAGAAGGACTAGCTCTCTGACAACGACACATATGTCTCTCTTTTCGTCGCATAGTATAGTAGCCACAGATAAGATTGACTAGGTGGAGCTATTCCGGTGTTGTCAGTATATGTCAAATTCGCTGAGTCCACCATAAGGTTCGGTAGATTGCCTTTCGCATGCTTCCTGCAAGCGGACCAAATGGCCAAATATGCCATTGTGTTGTTTATTTTACAGTTGAATTCACACAGTCGGGGTGAGTTGGTTTACCTTTTTGTTAATAGAACATGGCAGATGCAAAAGATAGCTCTGCCTAATCAGTCTTATCTGCGACTACCATAACGTGTCACCAGTAAAAATCCAAGGCAATGGAGGATGACACGACTGCAGAAAAACACCAGACCATTACGAAAACACACCTATACAAATACATAGCGAATTTTACCACCAAAAGAATGCAAATTTTAAGACGAAAATTTATGACAATTTTCTTATTTCTACTCAAAATATAGATTGTGGATACACGTTAGAACCGCCTTGATGAGGCAGTTCTAACGAGTACCCACAATCTATATTTTAGAGCAGAAATAAGAAAAATAATGTTTACCCCTGTAAACCCCAGTTTTACTATATAAAAGTGGGGTTCAAGGGGGTCAAATGTATATAGGTGTGTTTTCGTGATGCTAGGGATGATCTTAGAATATTCTCAAAAGGGTTTGTAAATCTGAATTATTATCAGGATGGCAAATAGTGTAGATCCAGATGAGATGGCTCATTATGAGCTGCCTGCCCATAGGGGCTTGAAGAAATATATGGGCTGCATGATGCTTCCAGGCAGAGCTGAATCCGGCCCGCACACTAGTACTGGTAAACCGCTTAGAGGATCTAAGCCTGTCCAGGAACCGCGGTGCGAGGCGGACTGGCCATGCTAATAAACCCTATTGGTTTCATTGGGTGACAGGGCTTGAGATGTCATTTCATCTCAATGTCAGGTAAAAGTCCCACAGAATTGGAAGCAACGTCTCAAAAATGACCTTTACAGTGTTGACGGGGACGTTAAACGTCAAATCAAACAAACAAACAAAAATATGAGCTGCCATCTCATGTGGATCTACACTGTATGCACATAGATTTGGACCGGTCTAAAGGGATAAAAAGAGTTGAATAGTTAAGTATCAACCTTGTTGTATTGTCACATATATTATTTTAAATTTTGGGCTAATACGGTCAAAAAGTTGCCTTGAGTATATGCATACAGCAAAGACTATTCAAACCCATAAGGACAATCGGCTTGAAGTCACTTCAGCTGAGGTCCACCATTTTTGGAGGTGTAAACAAAGGTATTCTGCTGTAGGACCTTACCAAATGTGCGCAAGAAATATTTTAAATCCGTTTCAAACCTCTGACAATGACCTGCTCTATATTATTGTTCCATATATTTCCTTTTTATTTCTGATGATTGTCAATAAAAAAAAAATGGACACATTTTGCTTTTAAAACTTTAAAAATGATAAAATTTTAGCGATAAAAAGCGAAGTTTTCACCTCCACCGAATGAGAAAAATGGCGGGAAAGATAACCTTTCTTTGTTTCTTTTTACTGAAGAGTTCCCTGCCGACTGTCCTTATACATGTACCCACTCGTAATACAGAATTCCCGCTCTGCATGAAGTTTCATTTCACGGGACAGCCAAATCATGCATAGTGAAGACTGATCAGACTGCATGAATGTGCATGTTTATCTGAGTGCTTATCTTTGCTCAGCGCACATGCTCCAAAGACCCTTTTTTGCTGATCGCTGTCCATTTAATACATAAATTACCACGGACATTGTATATGATTTTAACCCTTCTCTTGCTGAATATTCATTTAGCCACACCCATCTCAGACCTTGAACCAATCAGATTACTTGATGTAATTTATTCCTACAAATTCATAAACTGAATGTCAAACAGTGCAGATTCTGATCAGATGGCTTTTTCAGAAGCCATCTGATCTGGATCTACACTGTTTGCAAAGACAGGGGTTGTCGTGAACAGCAAGATTAGGGTTAATACACTTTATAACACATATCATTTCACGCTTATTTGAACTCATTGCAAATGTGTTCTTATTACATTAATTGAGTTATACTGTTACATTTGCCAGTAATGGCCCTTACTTGGATGAATATAAAGTATTCTATTCTTTTGTGGTAGTTTATGCAGTTAATTATAAAACTTAGATTTTAAATCTAGTATTTAAATGTGAACATGAGCCCTATCACATGAATTCCTGTCTTCAGGACCCCGAAGGTTTGTAACCAGGTATGACAAACCATCTGCTCATCTACTCACTTTCTGGCTAGTATCCTGCGGCATCGGCAGAATTCTTTCATGGAGATTGATCATGAAATCTTTTCTACAGTCATTGTCTCCTTTCTGCAGATTCAAGAAGGGCAGTTGTCAGTTTCTGATGAAAGAATGTGCACTGCACTGGTTAACTGCTTACATATAAGCCTGTGCAGGAAAAGTGCAGTTAGGTCACCTGATCGACTCCGTATTGTGTTGACTGGGCCATTTAAGGGGAATGGGTACCGGTACACTTTCCGGGGCAGAAACCCCTGCAAAAGTATTTTATTCTCCCATGTCAATAGGGGTCAACTCTTAAAGGGAAGAATTTGCTCCTGTTGAGCAAATTCTTCCCTTTTTTTCGTGAGACAGGACTTGCAGAAAAGCGATCAGGAAGTCCCGAAAGTTGTCACCCTTTGAAAAATGGTGGAAAAATCTGCCAGGAGTTCCCATTTGTTTGTTTGTATTGGAGTTTAACTGCCCGGTCCACACTATTTAGGTCATTTTTGAGCCGGTCAGTTTACCTATCCACGCTTTTCCTGGGCAGGCTTATACATAAGCGGTTAGCCAGTACAGTGCACATTAGTACACCAGAAACTGACAACTGCCCTTCTTGAATCAGCGGAAGTGAGAGAATGACCCTAGAAAAGATTTCATGATCAATCTCCACAAAAGAATGTTGCCGACCCTGGCAGATATGGAACCCGCGTCCTGCTGGTCACCAGTCAGACGCGCATCCGACTGAGCAACCGAGGCAGGCCATGTTTGCTTTGTTGAAGTTTCAATTCACCAAATTTGCATTATTTGCTGGCTCCCAGCTTGCACATTGTCAATATTGGAAAAACACGTAACCAGACCCCCCTGACCTTGAAAGGTCAGGGGGGTCTGCTTACCTGTTTTTCCAACGCTGATAACCTGCAGACTAGGAACCAGCAGATAATGCAAATAAGGTGAATGTACATGTAAGATGTTGCATTTTGATTTTATAGTGGGTTCATTTAATGGCATATTATGTCGGGGATTTTATATTCCAAATGGCATCGAAATTCCATCATCATACAATGCACAGGCCTCATATTTTCAGGCATTTGCAGGATTTCAGGCTTTCAGAGCTTGATATTTTTCTTTAATTCAGGCTTTTAGATTTTGATTTTTGTTCCTTTAGTCTGTTTAAAAAACTATTTAACCCTTATCCTGCTGAGTAAATTTATTTACCCACACCAATTTTTGACTATAAATCAACCAAATTACTTGATATTTTCACAAACTGCATTACAAACAGTGTAGATCTTGATCAGATGGCTTCTTCAGAAGCCATCTGATCTGGATCTACACTGTTTGCAAAGGTACTAGTTGTGTCTTGTTCAGCAGGATAAGGGTTGAAGCTGCAAAAACGGGCTTTTCAGGCATGGAAAAACTTGGTCAGTATGAGGCCTGAATGCACCTTTTCTTTGTTACTGGTAGATCGGTGACTAGTTAGTTCTTTATACATTTAACCGATCCATACTTTTGTCTGTCTTGCTAACCATGTCCAATACGTAGATTTTTTTTTGGAGTGGGGGTTAGGGTTTGTTTTATGACACTTTCAAGGTTATTTCACTGATTTCGAGCAGATTTTTAATCAGAAGTGGGCGAAAACTAGAGTCTCGGAGAAAAAACTACCTAAACCTCCATTACAGAACTTGGCATTTTACATGTGACATGAACTGATACATAGTCGAGATTAACCTTTAGCCTGCTGTAGGCGAAAATCCCTATCTTTACAAACAGTGTAGATCCAGATCAGATGGCTTCTGAAGAAGCCATCTGATCAGGATCTACACTGTTTGACATTCAGTTTATGAATATGTAGAAATAAACTGCATCAAGTAATCTGATTGGTTCAATATCAGAAATGGGTGTGTCTTAATTGAAAATTCAGCAGGTTAAAGGTTAAAAGAAGACAAGGTTGTTACAGTCTGCATCATGACATGACAAGCCAGTAGCCATGTTTCATTACAACTGTGGTTACGTCATTTTTGACATGACATCAACGAAACACCAACAACCTCGATTGTATTGTTTAGTGGTGAATACAACGAATTTCAGCAGATGAAAATTCAAATATTAACCATTTAAGTTTGCAGATGTCATTTTTGGTTTTTAAAGGAAAAATTCCATCCTTTAGAATTTGATGTCCCTGTGGGCGGGCGGGCGGCCGGCCGGCCGGGCATCTGCATCCCGGTTTACCTTTTGGTTAACTTTTTTTCAAAACCCCTCCATAATGCCATTTGGCGTTTTTCTTGTTAAATGTTTTTTAGCTCAGCGCCACGTAGTTAGGTGAGCTTTTGGGATCACTTTTTGTCCGTCATTCGTGTGTGCGTCCGTGTGTAAACTTTTTCTTCAAACGACATCTCCTCATAAACCAAACTTCACAGTAATGATCCTTTGGTGGTCCTCTTTCAAAGTTGTTCAAATGGTACTGGTCTGTTGCACATCTAGGTCACAGGAGCCAAAAAAAGATTTTTTTCACCAAAAACTTAAAAAATATTCTTCTGAAACTAGAAGGCCCAGGTCTTTGATATTTGGTATGAAGCTTCATCTATTGGACCCCTACCAAGATTGTTCAAATTATAGTGCTGGGGCCAAAAATGCCCCAGCCCCGGGTCCCTTGGGTTTTGCATAGGATAACACAAGATAGGGAAAATCTTTAAAAATCTTTTTTACTCTTGATCATTAGGTCTCTCACTGCTGTGGTTCGAGCCTCGCTCGGGTCTCATTTGAGACGCCAAGTTCTGCAACGGAAGGTCACGTGGTTTTTCTCTGGGTACTCCGGTTTTCCCCCACCTCTGATTAACGATCGGCTCGATATGAGTGGAATAACTGTGAAAGGGCCATAAAACCAAAACCAAAAAAAAGAAAAAAAAGAAAATAAAAATCTTCTTCTCTGAAACTGCAAGGCCCAGGTCTTTGATATTTGGTATGAAGCTTCATCAAGTGGACCCTACCAAGATTGTTCAAATTATAGTGCTGGGGCCAAAAAATGCCCCAGCCCCAGGTTCCTTTGGTTTTACATAGGATTATATAGGGAAAATCTTTAAAAATCTTCTCTAAAACCGCAAGGCCCAGGTCATTGATATTTGGTAGCTTCATCTAGTGGACCCCTCCCAAAATTGTTCAAATTATAGTGCTGGGGCCAAAAATGCCCCCGCCCAGGGTCCCTTTGGTTTTACATAGGCTTATATTGGGAAAATCTTTAAAAATCTATATCTCTGAAACAGCAAGGCCCAGGCCTTTGATATTTGGTATGAAGCTTCATCTTGTGGACCGCTACCAAGATTGTTCAAATTATAGCCCTTGGGCCAAAAATGCATCCGCTCCGGGGCCCTTTGGTTTTACATAGACTTATATAGGGAAAATCTTGAAAAATCTTCTCTCTGAAACCACAAGGCCAAGGCCTAGGTCTTTGATATTTGGTATGAAGCTTCATCTGGTGGACCTCAACCAAGTTTGTTCAAAGTATAGCCCTGAGACCAAAAATGCCCCTGCCTCGGGGCCATTTGGTTTTACCTAGACTTATATGGGGAAATCTTTAAAAATCTTCTATGAAACCACAAAGCCTAGGTCTTTGATATTTGGTGTGAAATTTCATCTAGTGGACCTCTATCAAGATTGTTCAAATTATAGCCCCGGGGGCCAAAAGTGCACCTGCCCCTAGACCCTTTGGTTTTATATGGACTTATATAGGGAAATCTTTAAATTTCTTCTTTGAAACTGCAAGGCCCATGTCTTTGACATTTGGTATGGAGCTTCATCTAGTGGACCTCTACCAAGATTTTCAAATTATAGCCCTCGGGCCACGAATGCCCCCGCCCCGGGCCCTTTTGTTTTACATAGACTTATATAGAGATAATCTTTGAAAATCTTCTTCTCTGAAACAGCAAGGACCAGGTCTTTGATATTTGGTGTGAAGCTTCATCTAGTGAACCTCTATCAAGATTGTTTAAACTATAGCCCTGAGGCCAAAAATGCCCCCGCCCCAGGGCCTTTTGGTTTTACATAGGCTTATGTAGGGAATATTTTTAAAAAAAATATTCTTCTCTGAAACTGCCAGGCCCTGGTCTTTGATATTTGTTGTGTAGCTTCATCTAGTGGACCTTTGCCTAGATTGTTCAAATTATAGCCTTTGTTGATATTTGGTATTTAGACCTCCCTCAGCATTATGCACATTATAGCCCTGCGTCAATAATGGCCCTCCCCTGGGCCCACTTGTTACTCTATGGATCAGGTGAGCGATCCAGGGCCATTATGGCCCTCTTGTTGTTTGTTTTCTCATTTGTCAGAGAAAATAAGCTTTTTTATTACATGTGAATGGTCTGCTTGGCAGATCATGTGACATGAAAGTCAAGCCTTATTTTCCCTGAAAAATATTTAAAAAAATGGAATTGCCACTTGCTGTAAAATTTCTGTGGCACTTTTGGGTTAATAGGTTAGATGGGGTTTATCATGGTATACTTGCAATGACAATAAATGAAAGGTGTTTTCATTCCAGAAATCCAATCTAGTATGCATGAGTGCAAGTTTCTACATAGACTTTAAACACACAGAAATATGTAGTCTGTTAATGTATGTGTTTGCAATCCATATGCATCATTTATTCTCAATAATCCCATATCACATCTCTTTAACCCATTTCATGTGGGAAACCCCTAATGGGGTACCTTGGCATACAGTGCAGGCCCAGATCAGATGCAGTGGAATGCGGCTTCTGATCAGGGCCTGCACTATTTGCTATTGCTAACAGAATTTCCCATCAAAAATAGAATAAAAACCCAAAAAAATAGGCCTGACATCCCTCATATGACAAATGGACTTGTCCAACATATAGCAATGGAAGAGTCCACCAGTATACAATGGGTTAATCAGTCCTGTGAAAGGATTCCATTTTGTATGAGGCTGCTAAGAAGCGAAACCCCTAAATTTTGGGTTGACTGTCAGTGGACCCGAAGTTACTACCGGTAAGCACAGTAGCTTTACATTTCTGATGTCCATGTGACTTTAACTGACTTGTACGCAGTTCAGGTGATGGTTATTTATTTTTCCAGTTGTCACTGCATTACGCAAACACGCCTATACAAATACATTGCTACCTTTATCGCCGCAAAAATGAAAATTTTAAGATGAAAAAATTGTGATATTTTTCTTGTTTCTGCTCAATATATAGACTGTGGGCATTTGTTATCGAGGCGGAGTTAACGAGTACCCACAATCTATATTTTAGAGCAGAAATAAGAAAAATAAAGTTGACCCCCTTAAACCTCGGTTTTGCTATATAAAAGTTGGATTCAAGGGGGTCAATATTATATAGGCGTGTTTTGTAATGGTGAGTGCTGTATAAAGTTATCTGTAAAATTTTGGCCTCCGCCCATAGCGGCTTGAAGAAATAGATGGGCTGCATGATGCTTCCACGCAGAGCTGAAACTGACCGCACATGAGTACTGGTAAATCGCTTGGAGGATCTAAGCAGGCAAAGCGTTGCGAGTCGGCCCGTCCATGTTTATACACCCTTTTGGTTTCATTGGGCGACAGGGCTTGAGATGCCATTTCTCTCAATGTTGGGTAATTGTCCCACAAAATTGGAAGCAAAGTCTCCAAAATGACACTATACTGTGTTGATGGGGACGTTAAACCTCAAATTTAACAAACAAAGCTATCTGTAAAACATTGACCTGCCTCATGAACTGGGATATAGGCAAACATTGTAGATCTAGATCAGACCCAGAAGCTGTAGAATGAGGCATCTGATCAGGTTCTTCACAGTTTGCTTAAAATGCTAGAATTTTACCCATGGTATGCGGGGAAACCCCTAAAGGGCTACCTTGGCAAACAGTGCAGACCCAGATCAGACGCCACAGAACGTGGCTTCTGATCAGGGTCTGTACCATTTGCTAATAGATTTTCCATCAAAAATGGAATAAAAACAAAAAAGTAGGCCTGACATCCCTTATATGACAAAATGGACTTGTCCAACAATGGAAGAGTCCACCAGTATACAAAGGGTTAATCAGTCCTGTGAAAGGATTCCATTTTTTATGAGGCTGCTCTGAAGAAAAGACCCTAAATTTTGGTTTTGGGGTTGATTGTATGTCAAATCAACCTAAACTTACTAAGCACAGTAGCTTTACATTACTGATGTTCATGTGACTTAAACTGACTTGCAGCAGTTCAGGTAATGGTTATTTATAGCCACAATATTCTTCTAGTTGTCACTGATAGAGTGCTGTATAAAGAAAGCTATCTGTAAAATTTTCACCCCCGCCCATCGGGGCTTGAAGAAATAGATGGGCTGCATGATGCTTCCACGCAGAGCTGAAACGGGCCCGCACACTATTACTGGTAAACCGCTTAGAGGATCTATGCCTGTCCAGGAACCGCGGTGCGAGGCGGACCGTCGATGCTAATAAATCCTATTGGTTTCATTGGGTGACAGGGCTTGAGATGTCATTTCATCTCAATGTCGGGTAAAAGTCCCACAAAATTGGAAGCAATGTCTAAAAAATGACCATACTGTGTTGATGGGGACATTAAACCTCAAATCAAACAAAATAAAGCAATCTGTAAAACATTGACATGGCTCATGAACTGGGATATTGGCAAACATTGTAGATCTAGATCAGACCCAGAAGCTGTAGAACGAGGCATCTGATCAGGTTCTTCACAGTTTGCTTAAAATGCTAGAATTTAAAGGCATTTATTCTGTAACAGTAGAACACACCGTGTGTTCATAATTGTTCTAGTGCCCCCTGTGATATACTGACTATAGCAGATCAAAGGCGGCCCTTAATAGGGTGATTATTAGCTCTTGTTGAATCCCCTGACTGAGACACTTATGGGGAAAATCCATAATGTACACCAGTCAAAAGTAATTAGCAATTTATTGATTTTCCCCAAGGAGGCCCCTTACCTGTTGAAGACAGAGGACTTCTCTTCAGTGAGCACTGAGGGCTGCATAATATTATGTAATGAAATGATAGTCCTCAATAATCAAGAATAAATGCCTTTAAGAATGAAAAGAAACCGCTTACTTCTCCATTCAGGACCCATTTTACCCAGCTCGTGTGACAACCTGTCAGTGCTGTCAGTTCATTGATTAATCCCTGACTAGATATTGTAGATCCCGGTCTAATTGTTACTACAGGAGTACACCACCACCTCTTAACCCTTATCTTGCTGAATATTCATATATGCCACACCCACTACCGATTATCAACCAATCAGATTGCCTGTAGCAGATTATTACAACAAATTCACAATCTGAATGACAAACAATGTAGATCCTGATCAGATGGCTTCTTCAGAAGCCATCTGATCTGGATCTACATTGTTTCAAAGAAAAGGCATATCCGGGCTCAGCAGAACAAGGGTTAACCCTGATCTTGCTGAATATTCATTAAAGCCACACCTATTTCTGTCTATCAACCAATCAAATTATTTGATGCAAATTATTGCTACAAATTCATAAACTGAATGTGAAACAGTGTAGATCCTGATCAGATGGCTTCTTCAGAAGCCATCTGATCTGGATCTACACTGTTTGCAAAGATAGGGGTTGTCGTGATGATGATGATGATTTCGTGTTTAACGACGCGTCAACCCTCTTTGTGGGTCATAAGCTTCAAGCGGTTAATGGTTAACGGCGAGGGGGGTGGGGGGGGTTGTCGTGAACAGCAAGATAAGGGTTAATAACACTGCATCAATGGGGTCCAAAGCAGAAACAGTGTTAAACAATTGTGTTAATCCAAACAAAAATGTATAGATTATATAGAATAATGACAATTTATGGTCATTTTTCTTTATAATCTATATATTTTGGGGGATTCATCTTGAAACCTTGTTATATCCAAAAACTGTGTAATAACGAACCATGTTATAATGAGGTTGTTGTGTATATCACCCCAACCTCTTTATAACACTATTAATGGGGTCACAAACAGAAACCGTGTTAGTTAAACAACCGTGTTATATCCAAACAAAAATGTATAGATTATAAAGAAAAATGACCATTTATGGTCATTTTTCTTTATAATCTATACATTTTTGGGATCCATCTTGAAACCGTGTTATATCCAAAACGGTGTTATAATGAACTGTGTTATATAGAGGTTGTGATGTTTGTCAAGCACCAAATACCCTATACTTGACAACACAGCAATATATTTCACAATGCACTGTTAGTGGTTTATGGGTGGCAAAAATCTCATTATCATTAAATTGATACTGTTATCATGATAAAATCATAGTTGTTTTTGCTTCATTGAGTAAATGATCATCTACTTACAGGAGTGTTTGTTTTGTTTATTTATACCTTGTATGTGGGAGTTTTGTGCATTTAATACTGCAATGTCCCTACAACCTCTTTATGACACTATTGTTACGTCTCCGAAAGAAAGACTTCCTTAGTTGAATAGAGTCAACCCTCTTTATACCGACATTCCTTATAACTACAAAACTCGTTGTAGCGACAATTTCAATGGAATGAATCCTTGGCTCAAGGCTTATCCTTGGTTCCAATTAGACGGCCCCCGCCCATGTGGGCTTGAAGAAATATATGGGCTGCATGATGCTTCCACATAGAGCTAAAACCGACCCACACACGAGTACTGGTAAACTGCTTAGAGGATCTAAGCCTGCCCAGGCAAAGCAGTGTGAGTCGGCCCGTCCATTCTTATAAACCCTATTGGTTTCATTGGGCGACAGGGCTGGAGATGTCATTTCATCTCAATGTCGGGTAAAAGTTCCACAAAATTGGAAGCAACGTCTCCAAAATGACCTTTACAGTGTTGACGGGGACGTTAAACCTCAAATCAATCAATCAATGGTTCCAATCAGCAAAGGCTTTCCTCGAATTGGAAAAGCCCATATGGAATCCAAAGTCATGAAAGATTCTTATTCTCTAAAACTCCAAGAAAAAATGCCTTGTTGAGGCGTGCGTCTGTGTGTCCATCATCAACTTTTGCTTTGAAGGACTACTCCAAAACTCTGGATAGATTTTAAAATAATTTCACAGGAATGTTCCTTGGATGACTCTCTACCAAAATTGTTCAAAATCGATCTGCTTGGGTGAAAAACATGGCCATCAGAGCTAAAAATAGAAAAGCCTTTAAATGACTTCTCCTCCTTAACCAGTGCAGGGGTTTTGAAATAATTCCACAGCAATGTTCCTTGGGTGACTCTTTACCAAAAATTGCTCAAACCGTTCTGATTGGATGAACAAGATGGCTGCCAGAGCTAAAAAAAAAACAAAAAAACTTTTAAATGACTTCTCCTTAACCAGGGTTGCATTTCAAAATAATTTTACAGGAATGATCCTTGGGTGACCCTCTACCAAAAGTGCTCAAACCGTTCTGCTAGGATCAGCAAGATGGCCACCAGAGCTAAAAATAGAAAAAACCTTTAAATGCCTTTCTTCCTTAACCAGTGGATGGATTTCAAAATAATTTTACAGGAATGTTCCTTGTGTGACCCTCAACCAAAATTGTTCAAACCGCTCCGCTCGGATGAACAAGATCTCTGCCAGAGCTAAAAATAGAAAAACCTTTAATCGGCTTCTCCTCCTTAACCAGTAGGCCCCCACCCATCTGGGCTTGAAGAAATAGATGGGCTGCATGATGCTTCCACGCAGAGCTGAATACGACCAGCAAATGAGTACTGGTAAACCACTTTGAGGATTTAAGCCTGCCCAGGCAAAGCGGTGCAAGTGTCAGACCGTCCATGCTTATAAACCCTATTGGTTTCATTGGGCTTGAGATCTCATTTCATCTCAATATTGGGCAAAAGTCCCACAAAATTGGAAGCAACGTCTCCAAAATGACCTTTACAGTGTTGATGGGGACGTTAAACCTTCAATCAAACAAACAAATCCTTAACCAGTACATTGATTTGAAATAATTTCACAGGATAATGTTCCTTAGGCGGCCCTCTGCAAAAATTGCTCAAACCCTTCTGCTCCAATGAACAAGATGGCCACCAGAGCTAAAAATAGAAAACCTTTAAACAACTTCTCCTTAACCAGTGGATTAATTTCAAAATATTTTTACAGGAATGTTCCTTGGGTGACCCTCTTCCAAAATTGCTCAAACCGTTTCACTGGGATCAACAAGATGACCGCCACAGCAAACACCTTCTCTTCCTTAACAAGTGGATGGATTTTGAAATAACTGCACAGGAATTTCCTTGGCTGACCATGTACCAAAATTGCTCAAGTTGCTCCTCTCACATGAACAACTTGGTCACCAGACCTTAAAATAGACCATGTTTATACAACTTCTTAACATGTGGATAGATTTCGAAATAATTTCACAGGAATGTTCCTTGAGTGACCCTCTAGTTCTGTATAATCTATACATATTTGGGATCCATCTTTAAACTGTTATATCCAAAACCATGTTATAATGAACAGTGTTATAAAGAGGTAGAGATTCACATCCTGGATGCTCTTTTTGTCTTGACAGTCCAAAAAATGCTGCAACGACCCCTATGACCTCATCATCACTGTCAAAATGCTTCCCTCAAACTGCCAATTTAAGTTTTGAAAATACAGGTTGAAATCAGAGGGTGCAAAATCAGGGGAATACAGGGGAATGTGGCAGGATTTCAAAACCACACTCAGCAGATGCAAGTACTGCAACTTGTGAGGTGTGGGCAGGTGCACTGTCCGGAACCAAGAGGATACTTGCTTTGAGCTTTCCTCTCCATTTCTCCCTAATTTTCTCTTTCAGTTGCCTTAATCCAAAATGACCTTTAAAGTGTTGACGGGGACGTTAAACCTCAAATCCAACAAACTATCAACATAATGATGCCCAATGATGGTGTGACCTCTGTGAAGATGATGATGATGATGATGATGATGATGATGATGATGATGATTTTGTGTTTAACAACGCCCCAAACCTCTGGATCATATAGAAGCCTCCGTGGCGTAGTGGTTACGCTACTCGCCTTGTAAACCAGGGATCGCAGGATCGATCCCGGGCTTCTCCAGAATTTCGGATGAGTCTTTAAACCGAGGTCGCGTCTCTGTAGGTGGGACGTAAAACTCAAACACTCACTCTATGGATCATAAGTGTCAAACAGTTAATGATCAGAGGGTAAACCTCTCTGAAGATAATTTGCCATGACAACACTTACAAACTTAGACCCTAAACTTACCCGCAGATGTTGTGAGCTCGAATAACATCAGGGTAGATAAGCCATGATGTATACACTGTTTGCACTACTGTAAAACTTCGGACATATTGAGGACTTGATGAAATTCTCCTAAAATTTTAACAAATTTGTTTCATGATCCTGAATGGAGTCCAAAAAGTACAGAAAGGATGGCAAACAGTGTAGACCCTGATCAGACTGCTCCTTCAGGAGCGATGGCAAACAGTGTAGACCCTGATCAGACTGCTCCTTCAGGAGCAGTCTGATCTGGGTCTGCACTGTTTGCTTAGGCCTGTCTGTCCCAATACTTAGGATCAAAGTGATGGGTCCATGTTTGATCCTTGGTCACAATTCTCTTCAGAAAATTATCTGTGTTTAAAAAGCTGTCTGGATCACCTTTTTGGTCTGGTGTCAACTCATGCCAACAATTTGCTCGGACAAAACCAGAACTTATCCCTTCAATATTACTAATGTGCCTAGATATTCTATTACAGTCAGTCTTTGCCTTCCACTGCTTCAAGAAGGGCAGTCATCGGTTTCTGGCAAAGAATGTGTGCTGTAATATTACATGCTTCTGTATAAGCCTTTCCAGGAAAGGTATGGTTGGGAAAATTGATTGACTCAGCAGGCCTAAACTATTGATTGGGCCATAAACCCCAAAACAAACAAAAACCTGACCATTGTAAGTTCATCTTCAGTGCAGTTTCTCTTTTGTTCAATTTTGTTTGTTTGTGTTAATAATTATAATAACCGACCTTACTTATAGAGGGTAACACGTTTAGTACTAATCTTCCATGTGGCCCTCTTTTTCTGGGTAGGAACCAGTACAAAGCAATGTGGATAAAGTCTCGTGTTCAAGGAAACAACACCTGGCGCCTTCGAGGATCGAACCGGCTACCTCAATCTCAAATCCGGTGCTTTACCACTGCGCCACAGGGCTGCATGATGCTTCCACGCAGAGCTGAATCCGGCCTGCACACTAGTACTGGTAAACAGCTTAGAGGATCTAAGCCTGTCCAGGAACCGCGGTGCGAGGCGGACCGTCCATGCTAATAAACCCTATTGGTTTCATTTGGCGACAGGGCTTGAGATGTCATTTCATCTCAATGTCGGGTAAAAGTCCCACAAAATTGGAAGCAACGTCTCCAAAATGACCTTTACAGTGTTGACGGGGACGTTAAACCTCAAATCAAACAAACAAACACTGCGCCACAGTGTTCCACTGTTGAGTGTACCGGCCCCGATAGCTCAGTTGGTAGAGTGTCCGCTCCGGGGAACGGGAGGTCACGGGTTCGATCCCGGGCCGCGACATACCAAAGTCGTTAAAAATGGTACTAGCTGCTCCTCGTTTGGCACTCAGATTTACGGGGTAGAGCTAGGACTGGTCGACCCAGTGTCAGGATAATGTGACTGGGTGTGGTATCATGCAATGTGTCTGGGACATGATACTTCAGTGAGGCAGCACTATAAAAGTGAGCACTGAGCTCCCTGTCGCAACCAGCCACGTCGTGATATGACTGAAACATTGTTGAAAGCGACGTTAAACCCGATTTCACACACACACTCCACTGTTGAGTGAGTGAGTATTTGAGTTTTACGTCCCACCAACAGCTAAGGTCATATGGAGACGGGACCTCGGTTTAAAGACTCATCCGAAAGTCTGGAGAAGCCCGGGATCGATCCTGCGACCCCTGGTTTACAAGGTGAGTAGCGTAACAACTGCACCACAGAGACTTCTATTCCACTGTTGAAGTTTTACATTCATGACAACACTATATGGGTCATTTTAGAGACATCGCTTCCAGTTTTGTTGAACTTTTACCTGACATTGAGATGAAATGAGATCTTAAGCCTTACCATCCAAAGAAACCACTTCCTGAGCAGGTTTAGACCTTCTAAACTGTTTACCAGTACTCAAGTTTGGCGAAATCATCTTTGTGTGGCAGCACCATGCAGCCCAATTTATTTTTCCAAGCCTGATTGGCGGGGGTGCTCTGACGCTTGCTACTTGTCTATGAAGGACAGCCATCACCAGCATTCTTCATGTCATGATGAATTTCATTGGGTCAAATACCTTTCACATGCACATACATGTACTTTATAAAGGGCCCTATTCTCTGGCTTCTTCATTTCATACTATCAACAATTCCTCTGTAATCTCCACAGCATTTTAACATTTAACCCTTTAGATGCCAAGAAAAAGTTGCGCCTGAAAATTTCTTCTGTTTATGTCGTCTCCTGCGGCTTCTCGAAGAATTTTTATGCCCCCGGAATCAAAGATTCGGGGGCATATAGTTTTTGGCCTGTCTGTCTGTCTGTCCATCTGTTTGTCTGTGTGCAAAAACCTTAACATTGGGCATAACTTTTGAATGGTAACTGATAGGGCTTTCATATTTCACATGTGCATTCCTTATCACACGACTTTTCAAGAGATACCATAAATTTTGACCTCGTGACCTTGACCTTGACATTTGACCTACTTTTGACCTTTAAAAAACTTTAACATACATAACTTTCGATTGATAAGTGGTAAGGCTTTCATATTTTACAAGTGCATTCTTTGTCACAAGCCCTTTCTAGTGGTACCATGATTTTTGACCTCATGGCCTTGACCTTGACGTTTGACCTACTTTTTAAAAACATTAACATTGGCCATAACTTTCGACTGTTAAGTGGTAGGGCTTTCATAATTCCATATGTGCATTCCTTGTCATAAGCCCTTTCTAGTGGCACCATAATTTTGACCTCATGATCTTGACCTTGACTTTTGACCTACTTTTTAAAAACTGTAACATTGGACATAACTTTCGATTGGTAAGCGGTAGAGCTTTCATATTTCACATGTGCATTCCTTGTCCCAAGACCTTTCTAGTGGTACCATAATTTTTGACCTCGTGGCCTTGACCTTGACATTTGACCTACTTTTTAAAAACTTTAACATAATCCATAACTTTCGATTGGTATGTGATAGGGCTTCCATATTTCACATGGGCATTCTTTCTTACAAGACATTTCCAGCGGTACCATAATCTTTGACTTCGTGACCTTTACCTTGACGTTGACCTTTTTAAAATCTTTAACATTGGCCATAACTTTCGATTTGTAAGTGATATGGCTTTCATATTTCACAAGTGCATTCTATGTCATTAGACCTTTCCCACGATCCCATACTGTTTGACCTTGTGGCCTTGACCTACTTTTTTTAAGACTAGAACATTGGCCATACCTTTCGATTGCTTAGTGATACTGCTTTCATATTTAACATGCGCTGTCCGGTGGGGGGGGGGGAGGCATCAGTGTTTCACAAACACATCTTGTTTAAAATAGTTCTGCATACATGCAAATAGCTGGACCTAGATCAGACTGCTTATCTATGAGCAGTCTGATCTGGGTCCACAATGTTTGCAAAAATTACTTAAAAGTTACCGGTAGACGACAAAGCAGACTACAATTGCTATGACTGACATTTTAAAGGTTAAGGTGTCAGTCACAACAATTGTCTGCTTTGTCACCTGCTGGTTACTGTAAAAATCATTGTTGCAAACAGTGTGGACCCAGATCAGGCTGCTCGAAGCAGATCAGAACTGCTCGAGGCAGTGTGATCAGGGCCCACACTGTTTGCCTGTATGCAAAAGATGTTTCGAAAGTTTGCAAGAAGACAAAAACAGACGGCATTACGAAAACCTGTCATTTCAAATATATGTATTGGAAAATTTTACCGCCAAAAAAGAAATGAAAATGTTCGACAAAATTCTGATACTTTTCATATTTCTGCTGCAAACATAGATTGAGGACCCACAATCTATGTTTTTGAGCAGAAATAAGAAAATAATGTATACCCCTGTAAACCCTAGTTTTACTACATGTATATAAATGTTGGGGTTAAGGGGATCAAAATTTCGTGATGGCATTTTCAGATGCAGTTTTTCTTGGCATTTTAACCCTTGTTCTGCTGAATATTTCAATACGTCACACCCACTACTGATTATCAGCCAATCAGATCACTTGATGCAAATTATTGCAACAAATGCATAAACTGGAAGGTAAACAATGAAGATCCTGATCAGATGGCTTCTTCAGAAGCCATCTGATCTGGATCTACATTGTTTCAAAGATAAGGCATATCCGGGCTCAGCAGGTCAAGGGTTAACACATTGTCAGATGCTTATCTGATAACCATAGTGGTTCAAATTAACCACACTTGTTATTGTCTTGTGGGGAAAAGAAAAACAAGGACCAGGCTAGAAACTTCCTGATGTAACAATTCCATGCGAGACCTTACGAGACCTTGAGATGCTATGGAAACTGCATTTGAAAATGTCGTCTGTTTATGTCGTCTGCTTTTTTCTTATAAAAGTAAAAAAAACAAAACAAAAAAAAACTGAAAATGTCGTCTGTTACTTCTAGTCATGATTAGTGCTTGAAAGTTTAAATCATGACAATGCAAAAGTCCTTCATGTACTGTAGGAAATTCTAGAGCAAATGACAAAGTTTTGTTTAGCTCACCTGGCTCGCAAGGTGAGATTATAGTACACCAATGGTCCGTTAACCGTCCACATTTTCAAACATCCACTGCATGGGCCAATTGGAGTCAGATTTGGGGGTAAATCAGACTTGACATTACATGCTAGGCAGACGATTCACATGTAATGTCAAGCCTTATTTTCTCTGAAAAATTAAAAAAGAATGCTTCGAAAATGTCTGTTACTTCTGGCACTTGGGCAGTTTGACCAAATGGCTTAAGGGGAATGGGAACACCTGGCAGATTTTTTCCTCCATTTTTAAAAGGGGAATTACTTTCAGAACTCCTGTTCGCTTTTCTAGAAACCCTGTCCCACTGCAAAAGGGGTCTACTCTTAAGGGAAAATAATTTGCTCCCCAGGAGCAAATTCCTTCCTCAAGACTTGACCCCTATTGAAATGGGATACAAAAATACTTTTGCAGTCCTTGCCTCCCCTGAAGGTGTATCCTTTCCCCATAATTCAAATGTCCTTCAAGTACTGTAGAAAATTCTAGAGCATACGACAAACAATTCTTCAGCTTACTTGTCTCACTTGGTGAGCTTATAATACATCAATGGACCGATCAGGATGGGTGTCCACACTTTCAAACATCCGGGCCAATTGGAGTCAGATTCGGAGGCAATCGGGCTTGATATTGCCGCCCAGCAGGCACAAAACGTTGACTCAACGTTGTTCTAACGTTGACTCAACGTTGTTTTAACGTTAGTTCAACGTTGAGTGCCTGCTGGGATGCGAATCGTCAGATGCGACTTGTCAAAGAGAGAGAGAGAGAGAGAGAGAGAGAGAGAGAGAGAGAGAGAGAGAGAGAGAGAGAGAGAGAGAGAGAGAGAGAGAGAGAGATGTGGCTGGGGGTTTTACACAGGAATTCCGAAAAGTTGAGATATTTGACCCTTTCACGAGCATAAACCAAGGAAGTTCAGTTTTGAACGAATCTTCGTGAAACTTGTCGATAAATATAACAGGCATAGTGCTAGTATCTTGAACGAGTTGAGAATAAGGCGAACCCAAAAGCAAACGTCCCTTTGAATGCTCGGACAATGTAAAAAGTCTGTGCAGTTAGAGCAAAACAATGTTGAAAGCCTTGATTACATTTGATTTCCACACTACAGCCCTTAAGCCATGATGCCATGAAAAAATGCATCTGAAAATGTCTTCCGTTTGTCGTTTGCTGCTACATCTTATAATTTTTTCTAATATGTTTTTGCATAAAAGCAAACAGTGTGGACCCTGATCAGATTGCTCCCAGTGGAGCAGTCTGATCTGAGTCCAGACTGTTTGCATCAATGGCTGGTATTCAACATGTTTGACTTGAAGATGAACACCATTGGAGTGCTGTGTTACATTGTCAAAGATTGTGACCACTATATCATAAGTGTCGGTTTCTCGTTGCTATTTTGACTGCTTGTTTCGCGACAGTATGAATCAAGAAACCCAACTTCGCGGCTAAACATAGATTATGGACACTCAACGAACTACATATGTGCGTTAATATGCAAAATGTATTTTAATGGTCCATAAAATACACCATAGACTATAATAGATAACTATTAATAGTATATCACATGATAGCTTTTATTAGTCATGTGATCTCATGTGAGCCGGTGTTAACATACAACATACACCAGATCAAATGATTTTTGTGATAAACCCTTTTTACTTAATAAGAAAACAGTATAATACAATACTTATATACAACATAGAATTTTTAACCTTTTTGACGGAAAAAAATCTGGTAAGTAAAGCATGTTTCTGTATTTTTTTTTTCTGTAATTACGCCTCTGTCAGAATAACAGGTCCAAACAGTGTAGGTCCAGAAGAATTTGCACTGCCATTCTGTTAAGAGTTCACTTCGGAAAGTAAGGTGTGAGAAAGTTAAAAGATGACAGGCACCCGGTGTCCTTTGGAAAAATGCCAAAAGATGTGCCTTTTCATTGAATATATCTTTAAACCTCAAATCAAACAAAACAGAAACATAGGCTCTACATCTGTGCATATGCCTTAGGCAATGATCATGATGATGGTGGTTTAAATACCTGTATTATTTACGGCCAGGAGCATTAATTTATTGTCTAAGTCAATTTAAAACCATAATTGTGTAAAAACCACTGGAGCTTAGGCCTATGCTATATGTTGTCTTGTTGCGTGTAGTGGTTTCACGGCCTAGTCAACAGCTCAGATCATATCCACCTGTCAGTTAGGCCTACCTTCCCAGTTCCTGGACAGTCACAGACCGTCGGAGTGGTTTACCAGTACTAGTGAGATCGCCACCCAACCCCGCTACTTACAAGAGCCGGTGGGTCAACGGCCAAGTCCTCAAGCAACAGCTCATCACAAGCCGTCCCCCCAGAGATGGGGAATTAAAAATGGGAAAGGGGATAGAGTCGGCAGGCACATGAGGTAATTATGATGTCACGACAACGTCGGTACAACGCACGACGTTTATGTATCGTCAAATCGTCGTCAGTGCAACGTCATGACGTTGCGACGACGTTGATTTGACGTTGCCCTAGCGACGGGAGCCTGCTGAGAGTAGAAGAAAATAACCTAATACATAAGCAGTCCCCATCCTCGGCCACAATCCCACACCTGCTGCTGTAGACGCGGCCTCCGTGATGTAGTAGTTACGCTATACACCTTGTAAACCAGGGGTCGCAGGATCGATCCCGGGCTTCTCCAGACTTTCGGATGAGTCTTTAAACCAAAGTCCCGTCTCCGCATGACCTTAGCTGTTGGTGGGACGTAAAACGCAAACACTCACTCACTTCCACACCTGCTGCAAGCTCAACAGGTTCTTGCCATACTGAAAGCTACCCAAGTAGGCACATGTCGTAATTGTGACGTCACATCGACGTCGGTGCAACGTCATGACTTTTATGCAACGTCACATCTACGTCGACGACGTTGCACCGAGGTTGATTTGACGTTGCTTTGCGACATGTGCCTGCTGGGCACACAGCACTTTCACACCGAACACATAGACATAGATGTGTGTGTGCGTGTGATGAATTCGGGTTTAACGCCGCTTTCAACAATTTTTCAGTCATATCACGACGGTGTCTGGTTGCGACAGGGAGCTCAATGCTCACTTATATAGTGCTGCCTCACTGAAGTATCATGTCCCAGACACATTACATGATACCACACCCAGTCACATTATCCTGACACTGGGTCGACCAGTCCTAGCTCTATCCCGTAAATCTGAGTGCCAAGCAAGGAGCAGCTAGTACCATTGTTAACGACTTTGGTATGTCGCGGCCCGGGATCGAACCGGTGACCTCCCGTGCCCCGGAGCGGACACTCTACCAAATGAGTTATCGGGGCCGGTCATATAGAGATAGATAGACACAGAAAATGTATTTCTTGTCGATTATTTGTAACAATCTAACATACGCCCTGTAGGACTTTTACTTCGACCAACCTTTGTAAAGCAACACTAAAATTAAGAAACATATACCACAACATGCAACAATAAAATGAAACATATATCACTGCATACAACACATACTTAACATCTAAGAATGAGGGGCATAACACAGCGCGAACTATTTTCTTCATTACGCAAACACGCCTATACAAATACATTGCCACCTTTATCGCCGAAAAAAAAAATGAAAATTTTATGATGAAAAAGTGTGATATTTTTCTAATTTCTGCTCAAAATATAGATTGTGGGCTTTCGTTAGAATCGCCTCATCGAGGCGGTTCTAACGAGTACCCACAATCTATATTTTGGAGCAGAAATAAGAAAAATAAGGTTTACCCGTATAAACCCCAGTTTTACTGTATAAAAGTACCGGCCCCGATAGCTCAGTTGGTAGAGTGTCCGCTCCGGGGAACGGGAGGTCATGGGTTCGATCCCGGGCCGCGACATACCAAAGTCGTTAAGAATGGTACTAGCTGCTCCCCGCTTGGCACTCAGATTTAGGGGGTAGAGCTAGGACTGGTCGACCCAGTGTCAGGATAATGTGACTGCGTGTGGTATCATGTTATGTGTCTGGGACATGATACTTCAGTTAGGCAGCACTGAGCTCCCTGTCGCAACCAGACACCGTCGTGATATGACTTAAAAATTGTTGAAAGCCACGTTAAACCCGAATTCACACACATACACACACACACACACACTATATATATATAAAAGTGGGTTTCAAGGGGGTCAAAATTAAATAGGCGTGTTTTCGTGATGTCAGATAAAATTTCAGTTTAAAATATAATTATTAAAAACAAATAAGAAGAAGAAAAAAATGAAGAAATAAATGAAGTGAAATGAAAAACTGTTTGGAAAACTTTAAAATAAACTAAAACAAAGGAGATTAATGGGTTGAAGCAATTAAGGAAATGCTTAAAAGGCATCAAAAAGAACATGAAGGACATCATCCCAGGTGTGGAGCAGTCTCATGAACTGAGAGAAGGACTCAGCCTTTCTCAGATCGTTCGGGAGACAGTTCCATATACGGCGGTTTCATTTAACGAAATTTATTTTTTTTGCTGTTTATGAAAATATGAACGCAGTGGGTCGCGTGTAAAAGAAATGAACCCCATGTAAACTTTGCCGGTTGTGGGAGTGCGTTAGAACTACAGGATGATTTCAAGTTCGAGGTTCAAATCCGTAGATGGTTGTTTAATCCTTACCCCTATATTTGCATACAGTGTAGATCTGAAGACGCCACCTTATCAGGTTGTGTTTGATTTGAAGTTTACTTATAACGTCCCCGTCAACACTGTAAAGGTCATTTTGGAGACGTTGCTTCCAATTCTGTGGGACTTTTACCCGACATTGAGATGAAATGACATCTCAAGCCCTGTCGCCCAATGAAACCAATAGGGTTTATTAGCATGGACGGTTCGCCTCGCACCGCGGTTCCTGGACAGGCTTAGATCCTCTAAGCGGTTTACCAGTACTAGTGTGCGGGCCCGATTCAGCTCTGCGTGGAAGCATCGTGCAGCCCATATATTTCTTCAAGCCCTATGGGCGGGGCGGAGAATAAGGGGCATAACACAGCACGAAATATTTTCTTCATTACGCAAACACGCCTATACAAATACATTGCCACCTTTATCGCCGAAAAAATGAAAATTTTATGATGAAAAAGTGTGGTATTTTTCTTATTTCTGCTCAAAATATAGATTGTGGGCACTCGTTAGAAGCGCCTCATCGAGGCGGTTCTAACAAGTACCCACAATCTATATTTTGGAGCAGAAATAAGAAAAATAAGGTTTACCCGTGTAAACCCCAGTTTTACTGTTTGGGACTGTTCAGGGGTGGTCGTAGGGACCACTTTTGAACAGTCCCAAAGGTGGCTTTGGGACTGCTCAAGGGTGATCTCGGGGACCGCTTTCGAGCGGTCACGAAGGTGGCCCCTGACCAGAGGACATGGTGTGTGGAAGAAGTATAGCCACAGCCTAATAAATAAGCTTTTTAAAGCAAACTTAGTCTTAATTTTAGGTGGTCTTAATGGCGGAGTTTCGCTGTATTTTGCTCTATGTGGGATAGGGAAGAGTGGGCGTAAATATGAAAATTATCCTTGGATGGATATAGTTAATATACAGTCATTTAAACCCATACCTTGGAGTACTGGTTGATAGGGTACTTATGTTAATTGTTTGTGAGCACTGTAGACTGCGGCCCCCGCCCATAGGGGCTTGAAGAAATATATGGGCTGCAGGATGCTTCCACGCAGAGCTGAATCCGGCCCGCACACTAGTACTGGTAAACCGCTTAGAGGATCTAAGCCTGTCCAGGAACCGCGGTGTGAGGCGGACCGTCCATGCTAATAAACCCTATTGGTTTCATTAGGCGACAGGGCTTGAGATGTCATTTCATCTCAATGTCGGGTAAAAGTCCCACAAAATTGGAAGCAGCGTCTCCAAAATGACCTTTACAGTGTTGACGGGGACGTTAAACCTCAAATCAAACAAACAAAAACTGTAGACTGAAATGTATTGATATGTAATTAATAGTATAAACGAAAAACGGAAAAAATATTCAGCAGGATAAGGGTTAGTTAAAAACTTTGCTCTTCAGGTCAAAATTATTTTCATCACAAAAACACGCCTATATAATTTTAAATCCTCTGAAGCCCACTTTATAAAACAGGGGATTTACAGGGGTAAACATTATTTTTTTCTTATTTCGCTCTAAAATATAGATAGTTGGTACTCGATAGAACCGTCTCGATCAGATAGGTACTTACGTATACCTACAATCTATATTTTGATCAGAAATAACAAAATTACCACACGGTTTTTTATCTTAAAAATTTTCGTGTTTTTTTTTTTTTTTTTTTTTCGGTAAAATTAACAACGTATTTGTTTGTATAGGCGTGTTTTCGTAATGTATTTCCTGAAAGAGTTACTTTTCCCTTGAGGTGCAATATGTGTACATGGATAACCTATTAACCCATTTAGTACCAGAAACCCCAAAACGGGTAGCCTGGCAAACAGTGCAGGCCCAGATCAGACGCCGCAGAACGCGGCGTCTGATCAGGGCCTCCACTGTTTGCTAAAAGTGCAGTCATTTTCCAAATAAATTTTGAAGAAAACACAACCTGACACCCCTAAATTTTGAAATGAACTCCTGCTATATACAAGGAGGAAGATTCCATTTGGTACAAAAAGGGTTAATCATACGGAACCTAATCACGAACTAATTTTACTTGTTTCCAGACAGACATATGCTCACCACGACGAAAATGTAAACGGAAAAGTACATTCTGATATTAGCGGACACAGACGGATAAGAACCGAGAAAAAACATTAATATATTCGAACATGGCGCCAAGTGACGGACAGCTCCATCTACCCTTCTTACAGAAAGCTTGTTACAGTGTAGGACATGTTCTCAATGACCTCACAGCCTCTATGTGGTTCACCTATATGATCATTTACTTCCATAAAGTGAAGAACTTTAACAATGCTCTGGCTGGAAATCTCGTTCTCATTGGTCAGATTAGTGACGCCATTTTTACGCCATTTATTGGCTATGAATCAGATCGAGTGAAAGGTTTCTGGAAGATGGGAAAGCGAAAGACCTGGCATTTTGTAGGTAAGAACACGCTTGACTTACGTGACTCCTCAGGGGAAAAGGGACCTTATGAGTAAGGTTGGCACGATTAATTGGATAATCTAATGTTTTATTTTGGTATGTGTTATGTGAGCCAGCCATTCTAACTTGACGTCGTTGTGGTATTAATGGCACATCATTTTGCGAACAACAACAAGGCCGCGCCCCAAATACTCGATGGCGCTTAATATTCGATTATTGCGTGTTTCTGGCGTCATCTGAGTCATTTCAATAGATGTACGAACTACATGTATTTACGAAGATGTATCAGACGCATGTATCAGTCTTGTCAATGTGCCGTGGTGCGCTGATGTCAACTCCGAGGCCCCAGTCTGACAATGACGCTGGAAACGATTTATCACCGATCTATTCGTAACTGTCCCGCGTAGAAGCATTTAGACCAACATGTTACGTCTTTTTTTTTTTTTTTTTTTTTTGTTTTGACGTCTAATGCCAAATAATCCAGGTAATATAGTAGCCGATTTTCTGTCAAATAGTTGTTTACATAAAAACATTTTGGGTTAAAAAAAATTGTCTTACGTTTTTTTTTTTTTTTTTTGTTCTTTTTTTAGTATAGTTTCATACTGTGTATATACGTAGCGTTACATATATATGGGTGTCTGAAAAAAAAGATACATGTGTCAGTCCTGTCACTGTAATCGATGATCGATCAGTAATCACTGAATATTTAGTTAACCCTGCCCAGGAAAGTGTGGATAGGTAAACTGACAGGCTCAAAAATAACCTAAATAATGTTGACTGGGCCGTTAAACTCCAATACAAACAAACAAACACATTCTTTGCTCCTCATCACTGGGCGAAAAAAATGGTTATAGGGCAAAACTTTTAAAGCTGAAAAACATTTAAACGCTGTTTTTCTACAAAGAGCGGAACAGCGTTCCGGGACGTCGCCAACGCCCAATCAGATTTTAGAGAACCATGGTTTAGACTGACGTCATTTGACGTCGCTAAAAATCATGAGACATTGAGTAGGCTTTACACTGCAAATGTAAATATTGTCAAATGGACCAAAAGCCGTATCATGTTCAAATCGTGAAATTCGTTTGCTGTTTGAACAAGGATTTTGATTTTTTTTATATCATAAGATGGGCCTTGCTTTTTTTTTCGGAGGGTAATTGCGTAGCAACGTCTTTGTAAACGCCGTGATGTTGGTTTGCCGGTCGCATTTTAAGAGTTTATACGGAGCTTTTGGGATTTTTCGTCAAAATTTAGTGCTGGAATCGTAAGTTATGCAAGAGCAACGACCATCCATGGTTATACCATTGCGTTAACATTTGTGTCGGATCTCTCGGAAGATATTTGAACACTCGGCCTAGCGGCCTCATGCTCAAACCGGTTCTTCGTTACGCAGCAAATGTTAATGCATGAAAGCCCGTGGTTGATCCCTATACTTGCTAGCTTGCGTACATGTAACTGACATCACGAAAACATGCCCATATTATTCTGACCCCCTTGAACCCCACTATTATATAGTAAAACTGTGGTTTACAGGGGTAAACCTTATTTTCCTTATTTCTGCTCTAAAATATAGATTGTGGGTACTCGTTAGAACCGCCTCTATGAGGCGGTTCTAACATATACCCACAATCTATATTTTGAGCAGTAATAAGAAAAATATCATAATTTTTCATCTTAAAATTTTCACTTTTTCGGCGGTAAAATATACAATGCATTTGTATTGGCGTGTTTTCATAATGAACATGGGCAATTGTGTCTTATCTGGCCGCAAAATTCGAAGACAGGTTTTGTCAAGACGAGGCACTTATCATGTGTCATTAGAAGGAGGGGAGTTTCTGTCACCTGATACTGCTCATACGTAAGATTTACGAAAACGAAATAAAAAAAAAAAGATCGAATTGCTGAAAATAGATAAAACGTCCCGAAATAATCTCATGAATCTCAAGTGTTTTATCAAAGTACATGTATCAACTGAAATTAGTACATGATCCTGTCTGTTTATTTATGGATAGTATATTTTTGAATGTATTTGAAATAAGGGAAATGATACACTTTCAGATTATGTAGCTCTCCCCGTTATTTAACCCATATATGACAATGGAATCTTCCATCTTATAAATTTGGAGTTGTCCATTTTCAATTATAGGGGTGTCAGATTTGTTTTGTTTAATGTAAGTTGTACAAAAATGTATGTTCTTTGAGCAAACAGTGTAGACCCAGATCAGACGCCGCGTTATGCGGCGTCTGATCTGGGTCTACAATGTTTGCAAACGTCCCAAAAAAGGGCCACTAGGCATATATGGGTTAAATGTTCACCTTTCAGTTGGTACACTTGCCCATAGGCTACAGTGTGGGTGATTGAATGTTGGAGTTTTACGTCCCACCAACAGCTAAGGTCATACGGAGACGGGACTTCGGTTTAAAGACTCATCCGAAAGTCTGGAGAAGCCCGGGATCGATCTTGCGATCCCTGGTTTACAAGGCGAGTAGCATAGCCACTACACAACGGAGGCTTCTAGGATACAGTGTAAAACAGAGGACTTTTGTTTTTGTTTGAATTGAGGTTTAACGTCCCCATCAACACTGTAAAGGTCATTTTGGAGTTTTGTGGGACTTTTACCCGACATTGAGATTAAATGACATCTCAAGCCCTGTCGCCCAATGAAACCAATATGGTTTATAAGCCTGGACGGTCCGGCACTCACACCGCTTTGCCTGGGCAGGCTTAGGTCCTCTAAGCGGTTTACCAGTACTCGTGTGCGGGCCGGATTCAGCTCTGCGTGGAAGCATCATGCAGCCCATTTTTTCTTCAAGCCCAAATGGGCAGGGCCGAATTGAATGTATTTGAAATAAGGGAAATGATTCACTTTCAAATTATGTAGCTCTTTCAATTGTTTGGTCTCCGATTTTTAAATGTTCACCTTTCATCTGGTACACTTGCCCATATGTCACAGTGTAAAACAAAGGCCTTTGGCACCTCGAAGTTGCATACCAAATCGATATCCCGCACCGAAATGACCAACCAATCCCTCGCCATAGGTTGGCCATCTCGATCCCCCCCCCCCCTGTGAGCATGTAAACACGAGTTGGTTATGGTTTTCCCAGATGACCGGCCAGATAAGAGAAGAAACTAAACGAGTCTCTGACCGAAAATAGTCCATACAAACACGTTTTAGTCAACAATCTACGTATCGTATAAACTACCCAGTATAAGTGTGGTTGTGATTTTTCAAAGGTACTACTTTCGTACTGTGGAAGCTCGGAATGTTGGATGATTTTGTTTATTTGTGTATAGCTTTTACACCCCTGCCAACACTATTTAGGTCATTTTGGAGACGTTGCGTCCGATTTTATGGGACTTTTTCCCAATATGGAGATGAAATGAGCCAGCGCATGACAAAATCTACAAGAAGTCTTGAGCTACCAGCGAAGACCCAGATCAGCCTGCGCATTCGCGCAATCTGATCAGAGTCTTCGCTGATCGCATGTACCTACTATAGGCTAATATCTATGCAAAGAGACATAAACAAAAGGTCTTGTCAAAGTGGATGCATGCGCAAGTTGATTTGAGTCTCTGCTGATCACACCGGTCTTATTGTAGGTTTTGTCATGCGCCGGCTCAAATGACATCTCAAGCCCTACCGCCCAAAGAAACCGCTAGGGTTGAAAGGACGGCCCGACTCGCACAACTTTTCCAGGACAGGATTAGACTATGTATGCGGTTTACCAGTACTCAAACGTTCGGTCAGTTTTAGCCTATTTGTAAAAGCCCCGGTGGGCGGGGGCCGATATGTCGTGTGGTATTACACCATCTGTTGTTTTAGCTCAGCTGAGCACGAAGTGCTCATGGTGAGCTATTGTGATCGGTCAATGTCCGTCGTGCGCCGTGGGTCGTGCGGCGTCCGCAATTTACTTTAAATGCTAACATCCAGAACCCTTAGGTCAATTTCAATCAAACTTCATAGGAGTGTTGCTTAGGTGACCATCTACCAAAATAGCTAAAGTCTTTCCGCTCGGATGAACAAGATGCTCACCAGAGCTAGAAATAGAAAAAATCTTTAAACAACAACTCCCCCTGTACCAGTGGGCCAATTTCAATCAAACTTCACAGGAATGTTGCTTAGGTGACCCTCTACCAAAATAGCTAAAGTCGTTTCACTCGGATGAACAAGCTGGCCTCCAGAACTAAATATAGAAAATCTTTAAACGACAACTTCTCCTATATCAGTGGGCCAATTTCATTCAAACATCACTGGAATGTTGCTTTGGTGACCCTTTTACCAAACTAGTTTGAACGGTTCCGCTCCGATGAGCAAGATGGCCACCAGGGCTTAAAATAAAAAAGCGTCAGAAATTGGCTTTAAATGCCAACTCCTGAACCCTTGGGCCATTTCCAATCAAACTTCATAGGAATCGGCTATAATTCGAAATACAGTAGACTTTCGATGGCTCGAACACCGTTGGCTCGTTCGCCATGGATGTATCGAACCCATTCTTGAGCCCCTAGCGAAATCCTCTACATAAGAAATAGTGGGGGATAATTAAGGAGATTTTAGTCTTATATCTTGCAAATGTATGCTGTGTGTACTCATTAGAATCGCCTCGGTGAGGCGATTCTAATGAGTACACACAGCATGCATTTTTATTATAGAACACCGAAAGGATGTCTAAAAGTAGCTCGTTATGCCTCCTGACAGTAACCTCAGAGGCTCGAACTACCCCTGTCTCGAACAGAATTTCGAGGTCCCAAAGGTGTTCGAGCCATTGAAGTTCGACTGTATATTCTTGGTAACTTGACGAAACATATTAAATGGGTACAGGAATGCAGGAATTTCATATACACTTACTGACATATCTGAAAAGTGGTCTGTCCGTTATTTCCTGTATTACTCACCTGGAGGTCAGCTAATGCCTTTTCCTTTTGTCTTGTCGCCCGTCTGTCCGTCGTTAGCTTTTCACATTTTTGACATCTCCTCTGGAACCGCAAGTTGGGTTGAGCTGATATTTGGTGGGAGGATTTCGGGCAACACCTCCTCAAGAACCAAAAGTTGGATTGGGTTGATAGTTGGTATGGAGTTTGTGTGTGTGTGTGTGTGTGTGTGTGTGTGTGTGTGTGTGTGTGTGTGTGTGTGTGTGAATTCGGGTTTAACGTCGCTTTCAACAATTTTTCAGTCATATCACGACGGTGTCTGGTTGCGACAGGGAGCTCAATGCTCACTTTTATAGTGCTGCCTCACTGAAGTATCATGTCCCAGACACATTACATGATACCACACGCAGTCACATTATCCTGACACTGGGTCGACCAGTCCTAGCTCTACCCCGCAAATCTGAGTGCCAAGTGAGGAGCAGCTAGTACCATTCTTAACGACTTTGGTATGTCGCGGCCCGGGATCGAACCCGTGACCTCCCGTTCCCCGGAGCGGACACTCTACCAACTGAGCTATCGGGGCCGGTAGAGTTGGTGTGGAGGCATTGAGGCAATATGTAGATTCAGAATATCTAATACCGTTCTGTTCCGATATCCAGGATGGCCGCCATGGCAGCCATTTTGAAATTCTTCAAACGACATCTCCAACCCCCATCCCCCACCCAACAATATATCGGATTGACCCGAAACTTGATATGGGAGGCATCGGGGTGACATGGAAATACAGAAAACACGTAAAATCGATTTCCAATATCCAAGATGGCTGCCATGGCATTCATCTTGAAATTCTTCGAATAACATCTGTCGAACCGGAAGTCGAATAGTGCTTAAACTGACTGAGTGAGTGAGTGTTTGCATTAAACGTCTCACCAACAGCCCAGGTCATACGGAGACGGGGCCTCGGTTTAAAGACTCGCCCGAAAGTCTGGGGAAGCCCGAGATCGATTCCGTGACTCCTGGTTTTCAAGGCGAGTAGCATAACCACTACACCACGGATGCTTCTGCTGCTTAACCCGTATCTTGCTGAATATTCATTTAAGCCACACCCATTTCTGTCTATCAACCAATCAAATTACTTGATGTTATTTATTGCTACAAATTCATAAACTGAATGCCAACTGATCAGATGGCTTCTTCAGAAGCCATTTGATCTGGATCTACACTGTTTGCCATGATAGGGGTTGTCGTGAACAGCAAGATAAGGGTTAAACTGATGAAAGGCATTGAGGTGACATGTCGATTTAGAATTTCAAAATCATTCCGTTCCAATAACCAAGATGGCAGCTATGGTGACCATCTCGACATCTCCACCCGAGCCGAAAGTTTCATTGAGCTAACACTTGATGAGAGCGCCATGGCGATAGGGGCGTCTTGGCGATTGAGAATTACTAACCCTTTTTGTACCAAATGAAATCTTGCTCCTTATATATAGCAGGAGTCCATTTCACAATTTAGGGGTGTCAGGTTGTGTTTTCATCAAAATTTATTTGCAAAATGACTGAGCTTTTAGCAAACAGTGGAGGCTCTGATCGGACGCCGCGTTCTGCGGCGTCTGATCTGGGCCTGCACTGTTTGCCAAGATACCCCTTTAGGGGTTTCTGGTACTGAATGGGCTAATATCCAAGATCGATATGCCACCATCTTGAAATTCTTCAAACGACATCTGCCCCCGAACCGGAAATCGGATTGAGCTAAACATTGATGGAAGTCATTTGGTCGACATTGAGGTTCAGATTTGCCAAAGCCAAGCTGGCCGTCAAGGCACAATGTAACATAACGTGATCGGCCTCATCCAGGTGAGCAATGTCTGGCCCACTTAAGGTCATTTTATTCATTTCTACAGTGCTCCTCACAAAACTGCCGACAGTGGAATAGATATTGCCCTTGCTAGTTAACATTTTCGCTTAGCTAACAAGGCATTGAACAACAGTGCCGAGAGATGGGCTGCATGATGCTTCCACGCAGAGCTGAAACCGACCACCCACGAGTACGGGTAAACCGCATAGAGGATCTAAGCTTGCCTAGGCAAAGCGGTGCGAGTCGGACTGTCCATAGTTTAGACCCTATTGGTTTCATTGCGCGACAGAGCTGAAGACATGATGTCATTTCATCTCAGTGTCGGATAAAAGTCCCACAAAATTGGAAGCAACGTCTCAAAAATGACATATACGATGTTGACGGGGACGTTAAACCTCAAATCAAACAAACAAACACACAAACAAACAAACAAACAACAGCAGAGACTTTATGAAAACATATCGAACTGTTAATGGTGACTCACAATATTTCCTAAATGTTCTTTTCAGGAAAAAATGTATTTTTGTCATTTCAGGAACGCTATGTGTTACGTTGTCATTTCCATTTCTGTTTGCTGGTTGTATAACATGTGAGAATGCCCCGGACTGGTCCCAGTTTATATACTACGCACCGTTCGTGGTGATCTTCCAGTTCGGATGGGCGTCCGTACAAATCAACCATCTTTCACTGATTCCTGATCTAACGCATGACCAACATGAACGAGTCGGCTTGAACGGCTCCAGGTAAGATAATTACAATGTCTGGCTAGGATTAATCGGATAATCGATTAATGGGTCGATAAATTCAACAAAACTGATTATCATTATCGATTTGCTAGTAAACGATTATTTGGTAAGTATAATTTATGATCTAATGTTGTGCCTAAAAAGCTGGATGAGTGGCAAACTGTGCAGACCCTGGTGAGATGCCGCATGCGGCATCTCATCAGGGTCTACACTGTATGCTCAGGCATGTATGTCAGAATACATAGGGTATGGTATAACGTGTTATGAGTCATGATTGATTACTAATCGATTATCGACCACAATGGCAGGACTGGTAATCGATATTTTTTTCAGCTTTGATTAGCCAGCCGTACTATTTACCATGTCTGCTTAAATAAAGTGAAACCTCGATGGCTGGAACACCGATAGCTGATTTACCAGGGCTATTTCGAACTTTTGCTTCAGCCCCTTTGGAAAAATTTCCCTGTTTGCAGATATTATATGTTTATGTTTTACAGTTTATCCGTTATGCCAGAGCCTGCGCAAATAATCAGGACTTCATGAAGCCTAGGAAAATGCTCGTTATAACACGGTTCATTATAACACAGTTTTGATACAACACAGTTTCAAGATGGATCCCAAAACTGTATAGATTATATAGAAAAATGACCATCCATGGTCATTTTTCTAAATGACCTATACATTTTTGTTTTGATATAACACAGTTGTTTAACTAACACGGTTTCTGCTTTGGACCCCATTAATAGTGCTATAAAGAGGATGGGTGTGCAAGGTTTTTCAGTTAGGAACACAGTAGAGACCATGATCTGTTCAGTTCCTACAATGTGACAGTACCAGAATTATTTCTGATGTTTTTGCCAATGATAAGCCATAATTAGACTTCCAAAATGGACTTCCCTGACATACGCTGCTACAGACATTTCCTTCGTTCAGGTCTATATGCATGGTGGGTGAAGCTTGCCTACCGGGTGATCCTTATTATCCGCGGACGCCCGATTAAACCCATTTGGGGTCGGTCCATGTCTGTTGGTCTGAGCATTCTGATTCGTCATTCGTTTACGGATTAATTTGTGAGTTTGGGCTATGACCACAACTACTTCGATAATTTTGGGAAAAGTTTCTTTATTTTATCTTAAAATGAGTATGTACGTTGAACTCATTAGAATGAGAAGTGTGTACTCATTATGCCGCCAACTTCAAAGAAGTTGGAGGGGCATATTGCTTCTGGGTCGTTCGTCCGTAACGCTTTTGATGTATAGCATAACTTATGAACCGTGTATGCTAGGGATTTGAAATTTCATATATGGAGTCTTTATGGAATAATAGCTTACACATATTTTTTTCTCATCCGGATTATGACCCTTTCAAGAGTTATTGCCCTTTGAAAAATTTTGATAAAATCTTGCCAGCAAAATATCTAAAGAGCTATTGAGCTAGAGTCTTGAAAGTTGGTGAATAGATTGGTGGTGATGAGTGGATGACCTGATTAATTATTGACTAAATTCCGAAAATACTTCATCAAATATGGCCCTTTGTCACTTTGGGTATTTGTAAAGTGTATACTTTGTGATGCATAGCATAACTTTCGAATCGAATATGCTAGGGTTTTGAAATTTCATGTATGAATTCCTCATGAAAAAAATTAGCTTTTTTTTCTCATCCAGATTATGCCCCTTTCAAGAGTTATAGCCCTTTGAAATTTGTTTGATAAAATCTTGTCAGTAAAATATCTGAAAAAAACTATTGAAATATGGTGAATACGTTGGTGGTGATGAGTAGATGACCTGATTAACTTTTGAATAAATTCCGAAAAAAACACTTCATGAATTATGGCCCTTTGTCACTTTAGCTAGAGCCTTGTTATTAGGTATACTGATTAGGTCTTTGGAGGAGAATATCTGATTAAATTTTCAACCAATTTAATAATATTTTGTTGGAGTTATGGCCCTTTGCCATTTCTGGCCATTTAATTGTTTTTCTTTCTTGTAGCACGTTATTTCAAAAAATGTTTAAATTGTTGCCTAGAAACTTGACAGGCTGTCCGATAGGGAATGACTAGTTCATGACCTGATTAACATTTGAAAAACAAATTGAAAGCTTTTCTTCAGTTATGGCCCTTTGAAAATTTGGGCATATAGGGGCAAGCATATGGTAGGGGGCATTGTGTTTTACAAACGCTAGTAAGAAATGTATGTTGTGTTTACTTATTAGAATGAAAAGTGTGTACTCATGAGGAATGTTTGTTGTATGTACTCATCAGAATGAGAAGTGTGTTCTGCTTTGAAATGTATGTTGTGTTTACTTATTAGATGTGTGTCATCCTTAGAAATGTACGTAGTGTGTACTCATTACAATCACTGTGTAACTTGGAGATGTTTTATACAGTGGGTGTGATTGATCGATCGATTGTTTGATTGATTGATTGATTGATTAATTGATTGATTGATTGATTGTGTTCGGGTTTAACAGTTGAAAAAAAATGCAAACTTTTCTTCAGTTATGGCCCTTTGAAAATTAGGGCATTTAGGGGCAAGCATATAAACCTTTTGGGGTAATTTTGTGTTGTCTCCCAGAAAAGGGAGAGAAGAGATAGAAGAGAGAGTGAGTGTTTGAGTTTTACGTCCCACCAACAGCTAAGGTCATATGGAGACGGGACCTCGGTTTAAAGACTCATCCGAAAGTCTGTTTTGTTTGTTTGTTTATATTGGAGTTTAACGGCCAAGTCAACACTATTTAAGTCATTTATAGCCGGTCAGTTTACCTATCAACACTTTCCTTGGCAGGCTTATAAGTAAGCGTTAACCAGTACAGTGCACATTCTTTCGCCAGAAACTGACAACTGCCCTTCTTGAATCAGCGGAAGGGAGAGAATAACCGTAGAAAAGATTTCATGATCAATCTCTACGAAAGAATGTTGCCGACCCCGGCGGGAGTCGAACCCGCTCCGAAAGTCTGGAGAAGCCCGGGATCGATCCTACGACCCCTGGTTTACAAGGCAAGTAGCGTGACCACTACACCACAGAGGCTTCTAAGAGATAGAAGAGAGAGTAGAGGAGATGAAAGTGAAGTACATAGGCGGAAAAGGAAAATGAATGGGTGTAGAAACTAAAGAAATAGCAACTTTTCCTCTTTTATCCTTACCTGCTGCAAGAACAGCAGGCCTTATCCCTGCTGATTTTGTTTGTTTGATTTGAGGTTTTACGTCCCCGTCAATCCTATTTATGTCATTTTGGAGACGTTGCTTCCAATTTTTGTGACTTCTACTCGACATTGAGATGAAATGACAGTTCAAGCCCTGCTGCTCAATGAAACCAATAGGGTTTATTATGCATGGACGGTCCGACTCGCACCATTTTGCCTGGGCAGGCTTAGAGGATTGAAGGGGCCAGAATTATATAGGCGTGTTTTCGTGATGTCACAAATTGG